>CM044308.1:35000000-36250000 GCA_024291935.2 Okapia johnstoni | reverse complement strand
AAGAAGATATTACTGAACATTTAATTTGAAGCAGGAGCTGTGCAGATGCCTGCAAGTAACTGACTACCTGGCAAAACAGATGTGCTCACAGAGAGGCACAGAACAAAACAGAAGGTAACAAGCACCATATTGGGTTCATAAGCAGTGCAAAAGGGGAAAGCAGAGAAAGGAAAAAAAAAATAGACTTTCATGGCAACCAGCCCGAGTTTTTGGTTCCATTCATCATAGTGGTAATTACTTATCCAGTGTCTGTTTCTCTTCTGAAAAATGAATTCTGGGAGGGCAGGGATATGTGCAATGTTTCTCTGTTGTATTACCAGCACCTAGTTTTAGGAACAGATTTCACAAAGATCTTCAGCCTGGGTCAGCCAGGGTAACACAGACCTCGAAATCTTCCCCAAGATTCCCTTTGACATACCTTTCAGAGTAAGTGCTCGGGGAATTGTGGGGCTGTTGACAGTTACTCTCACCAGATAGGCACATAGCCAGAGTCCACAGAGCAGTTGGAAGAGGCCAAGAGGGCACAGAATAATCCCATGGGAATGGCAAATGAGGCTCCTTGAAGCACCTGATGAAATTCTCACTTCACTCAGTCAGTGGAGATTGCAGTGGGATATCTTCATGGGAATTGGTGGTTAGAGATGTTTGCCCCTTTTAGAAAGCTTATCCCACTCAGCCCACTGGTTTGTACAGCTGTGCTCCTAGAGTCAAGTTCATCAATCCTTTACTGACAATAAAGGAAGTTGTATTCTTTTCCTTTACATATTAATAGTTTCCATCAGGGTCAGCCACAACTTACTAGTACCAATCCAGACACTTAATTAAATGTCCAACAAGCAGTTTTCAGATACATGAGTATTAGATACATTTTCTGATTATACATATATTAAAAGTTTAAATGATGTAAAAGTGCAATGAAGACTATTATAATCTACTCAAACTCTTATATGCCAAGTGAAATTTGTAAGACATTTAATTTACGTTACTCTAGATATTTTCTGTCTACACATATGAATATGCATAAACAAACAAACAGTGCCCCAGGAAAAATGGGGACTTCCCTGGTGGTCCAGTGGTTAAGACTCCATGCTCCCAATGCAGGAGACCCAGGTTGGATACCCGGTCAGTGAACTAAATCTGACATGCTGCAACTAAGACCCAGTATAAACTAACAATTGTACTTCCCTGGTGGCTCAGTGGGTAAAGAGTCTGCCTGCAGTGTGGGAGAGCCGTGTTCAATCCCCAGCTTGGGAAGATCCTCTGGACAAGGAAATGGCAACCCACTCCAATATTCTTGCCTGGAGAATTCCATGGACAGAGGGAGCCTGGTGGGCTACAGTCCATGGGGTCACAAAGAGTCAGACACAACTGAGTAACTAACACTTTCACTTGCAGGAAAAATATGTCCTCATTTTTCAAAATATTATAAGAAAAATATGACATTTGAGAGGAAATGGGAGTTTATTTAGGAGTAACTATTTTATTTATGATCATCCAAATGTCTCTGACATTCCTTTACTGTTTGATATGTCAAATGTTAAGAGAGATATACTGAAGACTTTTACAATGATAATGGTTTCCAGAATTTTCCAGTATTTTTAACAACTTCTTGATATCTATAGTAAAAACATTACTGGTTATTTACCTTAATTTTTTGTTGTGTGACACTGCTTGGAACTGTCGCTGAAATCAGTATTGCCATCCCTATTATATTTCTGTTTGACTTGGGTGAATATTTATCTTGAAACTTTTCTGTAAAGTTTGGATACATCTAAAGCAGTTATTTAGTTTACAGCTGTTTCCTCATTTGTAAAATAGGAACAAAAATAATACTGAGAAGTTTTCTGAGAAGACAAAATAAACCAATATATGTAAATTATTCATATAGATCTGGCAATCAATTGATGCTTGCCATTATTACCCTGAATGTGGACTTTGCTCATTTAAAAAATATTTTACCTTGATAAGTTTCCTTGAGGGTCCTTGTCTTTTTATATGCGATTTGAATCCTTTTCCTTTATTATCGGGCTTCCCTGGTAGCTCAGCTAATAAAGAATCTGCAATGCGGGAGACCCAGGTTTGATTCCTGGGTCAGAAAGATCCCTTGGAGAAGGGAACGACTACCCACTTCAGTATTCTTGGACTTCCCTGGTGGCTCAGCTGGTAAAGAATCTGACTGCAATTCAGGGAGACCTGGGTTCGATCCCTGGATTGGGAAGATACCCTGGAGAAGGGAAGCTATCCACTGCAGTATTCTGACCTGAAGAATTCCGGGGACTGCATAGTCCATGGGGTCACAAAGAGTAGGGCAAGACTGAGAAACTTTCAATTTTCTTTATTATTAGAATTGATTTGGCTAGTTTCGTGTCTTTAATTTTATTTAAGGCTTTAAAATAACTTTTATGCTAAATCGCTTCAGTCTTGTCCAACTCTTTGCCACCCCAAGGACTGTAGCCCACCAGATTCCTCTGTCCATGGGATTCTCCAGGCAAGAATACTAAAGTGGGTTGCCATTTCCTTCTCCAGGAGATCATCCCAACCCACAGGATCGAAACGTGTCTCTTATGTCTTCTGCCTTGGCAAGTGGCTTCTTTACCACGAGTACCACCTGTGAAGCCCAAAATAACTTTATTCTCTTCATTTTCTTTCTTCAACTCTACTAATCATGTTTATTTGCACTTTTGTAGACATTTGGAAAATGTACAGCCCATTTTAAAGATTTGGTTACACTAGTGGTTATTTTTGAATAATTAAGAATATGTTTTAAAACTTTATTTCTATCATTATTAAACAGAAAGAGATTTTTTATTTGCTTTCTATAAGAAACAGAGCTTTGCATACTTTGTCTGCTTTACTGTTGTTTTATCATCAGGTTATATTAGTATTGGAATTTAGATGTCAATTGTTGCTATCAATGATGACTTTTATATAGTCTTTCAAGGATAATTTGTGATGTCTGCTTTCCTTTTCTTAACATTATTTATGATAGTAATTCAGTTTTATCCCTTACCAATTTCTTTGCTAACTGCCATCTGTTTTATAAAATACTTTCCTGTTATTGAGTCATTGATCTTGACTCATTTCAGTGTTAGCTAGAGAATGTCTTCATCTCTTTTTCCCTGGTGTAACCATGTGGGTGGTTTGTTTTTTCAGAAACTTTGCATTACTTTAGAAATCCTTTCTTTTGGCTTAACACATCAATAAAAACTTGTAAATTATAAAATTTATATATCACAAGCTTTTCTCTCATCACAGTTTCGTGACTGTTTCCTTAATATATTCTGGTATTTGATATGATAGGAAAGTCTAATGATAGTACAATTTTGTCCCTATTGCATATCTTTCTGCTTCTTTTTAAAAAATACTTGAATGTAGAATTTTTCTCTATTGTTTTAGTTAATACTTCTCCACATGAAGTGTCTCGTTTTATTTTTTAATGTCCTGCCTCAAATACTCAGATACCCTTTTATCTAACATCTTTAGATACACTTTATGTGCTAAATTTTCTCTTCAAATATAAAATTGCTTCTTCCTCTGCCCAGTTGTCCTGGTTCTCTCTGTGGGGCTGCATCTCGGGTGTGGGGTTTTTTTTTTTCTCTCCACATTTCTCAACGTCTGTTCCATGATTTCATCCTCACAATCCTCCTATACTCACCTCCCCCGACACACAAACCACCCTCAAGGATTCAATTTTCTGGTGTCCATGTTTACCACTAAACTTCTCTATGTAGATTTTTATTATTTTTATTACTTATTTTTAAATATGTCATAATTTTAATTTGATATTGGAGTATAGCTGATTGACATTGTGATAATTTCAGGTGGACAACAAGGCAACTCAGCATACATATATAACTATCCATTCTCCTCCAAACTCCGCTCCCATCCAGGCTGCCACATAACTTTGAGCAATGTTCCCTGTGCTATACAGTAGGTCCTTGTTGGTTATCCATTTTAAATATGCTGCTGTGTACATGTCAATCCCAAACTCCCTAACTATCCCTTCCCCCTACCATTACCCCCTGGCCACCACAAGTTCATTCTCTAAGTCTGTGAGTCTGTTTCTGTTTTGTAAATAAATTCCTTTGTATTGTTTCTTTTTAGGTCTGCATGTAAAGGATATCATAGGATATTTCTCCTTTTCTGTCTTAGTTACTTCACTCAGCGTGACACTCTCTAGGGTCCACTCACGTTGCTGCAAATGGCATTATTTCATTTTTTTTTAATGGCTGAGATTTTTATTTCAATATTTTAATTCTTTGAAGTTTTACCAATATTATTTTATACCCTGATTATATCTGCTTCTTGCCTTTGCATCTCACTCAGTTGTTTTATGCTAGCATGTCCCTTTTATATCATTCTGTTATCCCTCTATAGCTCTGTGGTTTTTGTTCTTTTCACCAAGGAGACCATGGATTCTTGCCTTTTACTAATGATGTTGTAAAGGTTTTTATTGCTTGGCCTTTATGCAGTTCTGTCTCTGGTTTAGGGAATGCTTCAGAACCATTCTTTGGGAACTGGTTCCTCACATCCCACATTTTCCCCTCCATCAACATGGTCCAAATAGGAGCTTTCATCTTTAAGCTTACGCCTCCTTTCTCTGTGATCTTCAGCCTTCTCTCTGGCTGCATCCCTCCATACTATGTGGATTTCTGGAAGTCCATGCTCCTGATGATTTATAATCCTGCCTATCATCTCTGACAGGGGAAACAGAATCCTGGTTTTTATTGTATGCTTCTCAGGAGCAGCTCAAGCACTAAGCTGGCCTGCTTTTTCTACCTCATCCAGAATTCTATTGAATTCTTCTTGTTATACTACAGCACCCTTTATGAACAAGTGAGTTAAAAACCAGTGAATGAATGAGCAATGAAGTTTACTTTCTTCCATGTTGACAGGGCTACTCCAGCTTATAAAGGTTCATCATAAGCCAACCTGTTTTAGAATTTCTTAACTTAGAGCCATCTGCCTGCAGTTTCATGAAAATCCTGCTCATATTCTGAGCTTAGATTGTGAGTCAAAATGAGGTTTGAGTATTTTTATGAGTGTTTCTGTTTGGGTACATTTAAATGTTCAAGCTTTCTGTAGACTTTTCAGTCAGAAACTGGAAATGCTGCAGCGAGGGCTACTAGCTCAAATCCATTTTTCAAGAGAATTCAGTTCATTGGAGCTGGTGGTGGTGAAGGTCATGGGAGAGTGGGAGAGTTTTGTTTGATGGCATTTTAATATAAGGGGCTTGAGCGATTTCTAAAGTTAAATGTCTGAGGAGCATAAAAGCCATTTTAGACCATACATGATTATCTGAGTGAAGTACATGGGAAAAAAAAAAAGACAATTCCCAAGAGTTAACTGGAGATATTTGAGGTTTTATCCATCTATGTGATCACAATTACATTGTAAGCTAAAACTCTCTAAAACAGGATTGGGTCTGAAAGGTTTAAACTTTTGAAGATCATCTATTTAGTTGTGTGTGTATAAAGACTAACTAAAGTAGTTTCAAGCTTATCTATATTCAGAGTACTGCAGAGCAATTTGTGGTTTGCATATCTTCTTAAATAAGGACAAATGGTCCTCTGTTTACGTGGTTTGGTCAACGGAATCTTTGTAATTAGATGTATAAGCTATGCCCATATCAGCAATTTGAGGAAGTTCTGATGATTTTATTTGAGAATTTGACTTAAAAATGCAAGAGCTCTCTTTCAATTTTTCATATTCTCCTTCCTGTTACATTATTTTACTGATGACCATTTGCTTTCTTGTTGGTTGTAAATGGATACTTTATTTAAAACCTGTGCCTAATGTGTTTTGGTAGTTCCAAAATGTTCACTTATTAAAACTGGTGACATTGTCATATTGCTTTCATTGCAATGGCTGCTAAGAAAATCATCAGCTTAAGCAATACCAACTGCATTTCGATGGACAAATTAATCTTTTCTTGAAAGCCTCATCTAATCTCCCTTGTTCAACAGGAAGTTTTCTGCCTTGTAGGCATTTGTGATCTTTTGGCAGTAAAGAAGAAATATGATCTCTATAAGTAGAACTTTAAATGATTTTTTTAGAGTAAGAACGCATAAATGTTCTAAAAATACGAGTGACTTTACTTGAATGCAGGTTTCAAAGGGAATGGATTTATAAAGTATTTATTTCTGCTAGGAATACCATTTGGCAGAAAAAGCACTTTCTTTATAGCAGGCAGAGAATAGGATAGTGAGGAAGCCATGGCAAAACATTAATTTATTGAAAATGATGTTTGTTTTTTTTTTTCAGACTTCTGCCCTTGAACAAAACCTGTGTATCTAGATTTCCGTATCTATAAAATGTGTTAATTCTTTCTACCTTGTTCGGAAGATCATTATGAACATTAATGGTGGCTTTCTATGGATAAACTCTGTATAACTTCTTTTAATAGGAGAGTATGGATAATTTACTCTTAAATGAAGATAGTGCAAACTGAAACAGCTCAGCCAGTTATGCTGCTAGCTGTCGTCTCTCACTAGACAGGGAAGTTCAGGGGAAAGATTTTTGGGTGTGCCTTCCAGTTTGCAACAATTTCCAGAAGAAGATCTCAAAACAAGCCACTCTGTTCCTAATTACTGTACACAACGCTGTTGGTCTGCTCTTACTGTTTCCCAGTAATCCACAGCCAAAGAAGCATGAGCCAAAAAAGTTATGTCCCACTGTGTATGGGGCACACCCAAATGTACCACACAACCTCAAATGGCAGATGCTAGAATATCCTGCAGCAATCTTCTCCCCAATTCATAATTTCTAGCAAGCAAGCATTAGTACCATCCCAATAGAACAACTATATTTTAGGATTTGAATTATCTAGTCTTGATATTTCATGTGAAGTAAAGCTTGAGGGAGCTAATCAGTGTGGACTGTGATATAATGAAATGCCTCATAATCATGTTAAAAGATGGAAAATGTCATCTGTCTGTAAGCCTACAATTTGAACTCAAGTGTAGACACTGAATACAGAGGTGAACACAAAAGCCAGGCTCCTTGTACCAGGGAGCTTTCTCCATCCAATTTAGAAGACAGACTATAAATGAATAATTTAAAGTGTTTGCATGAGATTGAATCCAGGTTTTATTGATCACGTATGTGTGCACTCAGACATATCCTACTCTTTGTGAACTCATGGAATATAGCCTGGAAGGCTCTTCTGTCCATGGAACTTTCCAGGCTAGAAATACTGGAGAGGGTTGCCATTTCCTTCTGCATTTATTGGTGTACTCTGAAGCTAATAGAGTTTTGTACTGTTTATTTAAAAAAAAATACAAAATTCAGTATGAAAAGGAATACTTATTTTGAAAGAAAAAAACCATCAGATTGGAAATTTTAAAAAATACTACAAATATAATAAAATCCAGAAAATAACATAGTACATTTATTAAATAACTATGCATTGCTAGCTATCATCTCATTTTTCATTTCTTAGCTTATGTTCTCTAGTTTCTTTTCTATATGACAATGATTTTGGGAAAATTATTTTTTAAAATCTAGCAGATAATTCAGATTTCCTTTAGGGTGGTTATCAAAACAGTGCTTTCAATTACTGCTTTAAGAGGCATGAAATTTTCAAATCCACACTCAGAACATCAAAGTGTTTATATTATTATTACAGATCTGTGCTCCACAAACAAAATTTTTAATAAATTGTGTTTTTCAAGATTTTTATCATCTGAAATCCACCTCTCATAATGAGAGGTACCAGTTAAGAAGTCCAAGATGGCACTAACACCATGCATTATATATCAACGGGAGGTAGCCACATCTTTTGGACTGACTGGGAATTTGAGAAAGAAAGAAAGAAAACTCAAGAGGAAATTGGGGGAAAGACAAACAAACCAAAGAAGAGAAGAACAAAAAGAGGAACAATGGGAAAGGAAAAGGAAATCCCATTTTTAGGCTATACTAAGCATTTAATTTGGACATCCCATAAAATTATGAAGAGATAAATTTGATTTTCCTGATTTTACAACTGAGAAGACTGAAGCTCAGAAATTTCAACTGTTTTACTCAATCTCAGTTAGTGAAATATGCAGCTGGAATTCAAGCCTATGTTTGCCTGATTCAGATTATTTATTCAAAAAACATTTGTTACAAGCATGCTATATATGCCATTCTCTGAGGACCAGAGCTATAAGGATAAGTAAAGCATGTTTCTGCTCTCAAGTCAGTTACTATTTCCCATGGACAGTACTTAGATAATGAGTAACATCTTACCAGGTAGAGAAAGGACAGTAATTATAAGCAATGAAATACACATAAGCAAAGACAAAATAGTCTCTGTCAGGGAGGACTATCAGGGATGATTTCCTCCAGCATTGGTGATGCTATTGGAGCTGGTATTAGTAGTCTGAGCTGCCCATAATCTTAGGAGCAATAAAGTGCACAATTTATCATCTTATGGCTTTTAGCACTCTTGACTGTCTTTTCACTATTTTCATCTTTGGAGGAATGTGCCTGTCTTTTATGAACAGAAGTATAAACCACAAGACTCCATTCCAGTGCTTAAGGAGTTCCATGAAAAGTGAAATTGTTGGTCGCTCAGTCATGTCAACTCTTTGTGACCCCATGGACTGTAGCCCACCATGGAATTCTGTTCAAAGAATTCTCCAGGCAAGAATACTGGAGTGGGTAGTCATTCCCTTCTCCAGGGGATCTTCCCTACCTAGGGATTGAACCTGGGCCTCCCGCATTGTGGGCAGATTCTTTACCATCTGAGCCACCAGGGAAGGACTTCCATAGAGTATTTACCAAGTCAGATTGGATGGTGAATATTGATGCACGCATTTGTTAATTCAAATTGTTATAACTTCTCAACCTGTAGATATTGGTATAGTTCCATAAAAGACATGAAGCACTTAGTATCATGCCATGATCCCATTGCATGCTTTCAACTAATTTAATTATGGTGATGAAGATGCAAGTGAATGTTTCAATAATGCACATTTAACAATATTTGTTCCATTATTATAGTCCTTGATGATCTGAAATGTGAGCACAGCAGTAGATGCCATTTTGATTTGCACTCTCGGACAAGTAAAATAGTTGCATGTCAACCAGGATGAGAAATATAGAATGCGTTAAACCAATCTTGTCATTTAATATCTGATGAATTACGAGTGATCACCCTTCCTGAAATATGTCAGTTTCTTCTGGTAGCACGCAAGGCTTTGTATTCATAGCTGGCACAAATTGCTGTCTCAATGTATGCTCAATTTAACAACTGTCTGTTAAAGTTATCAACACATTCCAACATCCATTGTACAAAAGAGCCCCTTCATGCATTAAGGCAGAGTGATTATCAAAACGGTGCAGGAAAGGGAAATACCCTTTGGTGCACCTTATAAAACTACACATGCAATAGTTTGGAAAACAGGCATTTTTATAGCATGGGAATATATAGTATAAATTTGATGTGGCAGTAAAAATTTTTTAAAAAGAAAGTGAGAGCAAAGAAATAAAAGTCTTTCCATATTGCACACATGCTAACTCCTATTCTCTGAAACCATAAAAAGCTTAAAACACCCAGCAGGTTTTTTTAAAACTTAAATTAATTGCCAACACATTATTATTAATTTCAGAAATGCTGAACAAGGAAAATAAAAAATATGTGTTGACATAGTGGTACATGGGCTATCTGAAAACAAGTATAAAACCTAAATAGGTTCATGCATGCATGCATGTTAAGTCACTTCAGTTGTGTCTGACTCTGTGCGACCCCATAGATGGCAGCCCACCAGGCTCCTCTGTCCCTGGGATTCTCCAGGCAAAAATACTGGAGTGGGTTGCCATTTCCTTCTCCAATTCATGCACGCATGCTAAGTCGCTTCAGTCGTGTCTGACTCTGTGTGACCCCATGGACAGCAGCCCACCAGGCTCCTCTGTCCATGGGATTCTCTAGGCAAGAATACTGGAGTGGGTTGCCATTTCCTTCTCCATAAATAGGTTCAATTGGATGTATTTCGTTCACAAAATAGCTATTAATAGCATACTTAAGAACTGAAATATGGACTATTAAGTCTTAGATTAATTAGGAAGGTTTGAGAGGGTGAGGATTGGGACCAGTGAGGGAGGAGAACCAGCTACAGTAAGTCTTCCAAAGAAAAATAGTAGAGGTAGCCTGTGAGAGTAAGAATATAAATAAAATATTCTGTGTGTCATGCTTTATAGATACTCTCTGGCATACAGTAAACAAGTGAGTCTAGAAAATATACTGTTCTTTTAAATTTATTCAGCCCTTTTAAATTTAATTACACACAATTCAATACATATCAAGCACCTGCATGTGCCTGGTTCTGGGCTAGGTGTTGTGGGAAATAATTGTGATTATTTCTAACCCTTCTTTTAAACATGAAGGATTCTGAGTGCATTTCCCCACTATCTCCTAACCATAGGGGAAGCTGGATGGAATGGGGTGAAAAGCTTGTACTTGGAGTCATACAAACTTAGTCTTGAATCCTGGATCTGCTACTTGTTCATTGTATATTATCTGAAAATTATTTATCTTTTCAGTGCTTTTGTTGTCCTTTTCATAAAATAAAAATAAGAGAAATTAATTCATAAGATTGTGACTCTAAATAGGATTTAGCTTTAGCCAAGTGTCCAGCACTCAGAAAAGTCTCAATAAATGAGGTGATTTGCTTACTTGTTTGTCTGGCTTCCTAAATTGTGAGCCTCTGGAGAATTGTGAGCCCATGTTGAAGAGTATATTCTTATTTATCTTAGAATCTCACACATCTGCTCCAGTGTTTGATGTCCACTGTGTATTTTATAGCCATCCATTTTCAGAACAGATAACTATGCATATATACACTTAGCAAAACTTCTATTCCTATTTGTTACGTACGATTTCTTATTATAGACTTATACTGAAATATTAACATGCCTGCTAATGCAGGAGAAAACACAAGAGATGTGCATTTGATCTCTGGGTCAGGAAGATCCCCTGGAGGAGAAAATGGAAACCACTCCAGTATTCTTGCCTGAAAAATCCCATGCACAGAGGAGTCTGGAGGGCTATAGAGTCCATGCGGTCACAGAGACACGACTTAGCGACTACAAAAAAAATAAAATTAAAAATTTTATATATACACAGGTATATATGCATATATGCATGTATATATATAGATAGATATAGATATAGTTATCACATAGGTATTGCAAGCTTATCCAGCACCTAGTCTGGACTGTAGGAGACAAAAAGAAACCTCGTGTACTCACTGCTGTGTTGTTTATGAATTCTGAGCTCACTGGCTATTCTATTTCTTTTCTCCACCTTTCAGAGGGTTGCTACATTTGCAATATATATAATGTTCAGGGTTTTCAGTTCAGTTCAGTCACACAGTTATGTCTGACTCTTTGCAATCCCATGTACTTCAGCATACCAGGCTTCCCAGTCCATCACCAATTCCCAGAGCTTGCTCAAACTCATGTCCATAAAGTCGGTGATGCCATCCAAATATCTCATCCTCTCTCATCCCCTTCTCCTCCTGTCTTCAATCTTTCCTAGAATCAGAGTCTTTTCAAATGAGTCAGTTCTTCACATCAGGTGGCCAAAGTCTTCGAGTTTCAGCTTCTGCATCAGTCCTTCCAATGAATATTCAAGACTGATGTCCTTTAGGATGATTGGTTGGATCTCCTTGCAGTCCAAGGGACTCTCAAGAGTCTTCTCCAATATTACAGTTCAAAAGCATCAATTCTTAAGTGCTCAGCTTTCTTTATAGTCCTATTCTCACATCCATACATGAGTACTGGAAAAATCAGAGCTTTGACTAGACGGACCTTTGTTGGCAGAGTAATGTCTCTGCTTTTTTAATATGCTGTCTAGGTTGGTTATAGCTTTTCTTCCAAGGAGCAAGTGTCTTAATTTCATGGCTGCAGTCACCATCTTCAGTGATCTTGGAGCCCAAAAAATAAAGTCTGTCACTGTTTCAATTGTTTCTCTGTCTATTTTCCATGAAGTGATGGGACCGGATGCGATGATCTTAGTTTTCTAAATGATGAGTTTTAAGCCAACTTTTTCATTCTCCTCTTTCACTTTCATCAAGAGGCCCTTTAGTTCTTCTTCACTTTCTGCCATAAGGGTGGTGTCATCTGTATATATGAGGTTATTGATATTTCTTCTGGCAATCTTGATTCCAGCCTGTGCCTCATCCAGCCCAACATTTCTTATGATGTACTCTACATATTTCTGCTTCATTGACTATGCCAAAGCCTTTGACTGTGTGGATCACAAGAAACTGTGAAAAATTCTGAAAGAGATAGGAATACCAGACTACCTGACCTGCCTCTTGAGAAATCTGTATGTAGGTCAGGAAGCAACAGTTAGAACTGGACGTGGAACAACAGACTGGTTCCAAACAGGAAAAAGACTATGTCAAGGCTATGTATTGTCACCCTGCTTATTTAACTTCTATGCAGAGTACATCATGAGAAATGCTGGGCTGGAGGAAGCACAAGCTAGAATCAAGATTGCCAGGAGAAATATCAATAACGTCAGATATGCAGATGACACCACCCTTATGGCAGAAAGTGAAGAAGAACTAAAGAGCCTCTTGATGAAAGTGAAAGAGGAGAGAGAAAAAGTTGGCTTAAAGCTCAACATTCAGAAAACTAAGATCATGGCATCCAGTCCCATCACTTCATGGCAAATAGATGGGCAAACAGTGGCTGACTTTACTTTTTTGGGCTCCAAAATCACTGCAGATGGTGATTGCAGCCATGAAATTAAAAGGCGCTTACTCCTTGGAAGGAAAGTTATGACCAACCTAGATAGCATATTAAAAAGCAGAGACATTACTTTGCCAACAAAGGTCCATCTAGTCAAAGCTATGGTTTTTCTAGTAGTCATGTATGGATGTGAGAGTTGGAGTATAAAGAAAGCTGAGCGCCGAAGAATTGATGTTTTTGAACTGTGGTGTTGGAGAAGACTCTTGAGACTACCTTGGACTGCACAGAGATCCATCCAGTCCATCTTAAAGGAGATCAGTCGTGAGTGTTCATTGGAAGGACTGATGTTGAAGCTGAAACTCCAATACTTTGGCCACCTGATGCGAAGAGCTGACTCACTGGAAAAGACCCTGATGCTGGGAAAGATTGAGGGCAGGAGAAGAAAGGATGACAGAGGATGAGATGGTTGGATGGCATCACTGAATCAATGGACATGGGTTTGGGTTGAATCTGGGAGTTGGTGATGGACAGGGAGGCCTGGTATCCTGCAGTTCATGTGGTCAGAAAGAGCCAGACATGACTGAGCTACTGAACTGAACCGAACTGACTCTACATATAAGTTAAATAAGCAGGGTGACAATATATAGCCTTGTTGTACTCCTTTTTTGATTTGGAACCAGTCTGTCCCATGTCCAGTTCTAACTATTGCTTCTTGACCTGCATACAGATTTCCCAGGAGGCAGGTTAGGTGGTCTGGTATTCCCATATCTTTAAGAATTTTCCACAGTTTGTTGTGATCCACACAGTCAAAGACTTTGGCATAGCCAATTAAGCAGAAGTAGATGTTTACCTGGAACTCACTTGTTTGTTCGATGATCAAATGTATGTTGGCAATTTGGTCTCTTGTTCCTCTGCCTTTTCTAAATCCAGCTTAAACATCTGGAAGTTCATGGTTCATGTACTGTTGAAGCCTGGCTTGGAGAATTTTGAGCATTACTTTGCTGGTGTGTGAGATGAGTGCAATTGCATGGTAGTTTGAGCATTCTTTGGCATTGCTTTTCTTTGGGATTGGAATGAAAACTGACCTTTTCCAGTCCTGTAGCCACTGCTGAGTTTTCCAAATTTGCTTGCATATTGAGTTCAGCACTTTCACAGCATCAGCTTTTAGGATTTGAAATAATGCAACTGGAATTCTATCACCTCCACTAGCTTTGTTCATAGTGATGCTTCTTAAGGCCCTCTTGACTTTACATTACAGGATGTTTGGCTCTAGGTGAGTGATCACACCATCATGATTATCTGGGTCATGAAGATCTTTTTTGTATAGTTCTTCTGTGTATTTTTGCCACCTCTTCTTAATATCTTCTGCTTCTATTAGGTCCATACCACTTCTGTCCTTTATTGTGCCCATCTTTGCTGAAATATTCCCTTGATATCTCTAATTTTCTTGAAGAGATCTCTAGTCTTTCCCATTCCATTGTTTTCCTCTATTTCTTTGCATTGATCACTGAGGAAGGCTTTCTTATCTCTCTTTGCTATTCTTTGGAACTCTGCATTCAAATGGGTATATGTTTCCTTTTCTCCTTTGCCTTTAGCTTCTCTTTTCTCAGCTATTTGTAAAGTCTCCTCAGTCAACCATTTTGCCTTTTTGCATTTCTTTTTCTTGGGGATGGTCTTCATCTCTGCCTCCTGTACAATGTTACAAACCTCTGTCCATAGTTCATCAGGCACTCTGTCTATCAGATCTAATCCCTTAAATCTATTTGTCATTTTCACTGTATAATTGCAAGAGATTTGGTTTAGGTCATACTTGAATGGTCTAGTGGTTTTCCCTACTTTCTTCAATTTAAGTCTGAATTTGGCAATAAGGACTTCATGAGCTGAGCCACAGTCAGCTCCCAGTCTTGTTTTTACTGATTGTATAGAGTTTCTCCATCTTTGGTTGCAAAGAATATAATCAATCTGATTTTGGTATTGACCATCTGGTGATGTCCATGTGTAGTCTTCTCTTGTGTTGTTGGAAGAGGGTGTATGCTATGACCAGTGTGTTCTCTTGGCAAAACTCTGTTCGTCTTTGACCTGCTTCATGTGTACTCCAAGCCCAAATTTTCCTGTTACTCCAGCTATCTCTTGACTTTCTACTTTTGCATTCTAGTCCTGTTTTAATGAAGATCCCCATCTTTTGCGGATGTTAGTTCGAGAAGGTCTTGTAGGGCTTCATGGAACCGTTCAGCTCCAGCTTCTTCAGCATTACTGCTCAGAGCATAGACTTGGATTACTGTGATATTGAATGGTTTGCCTTGGAAACAGCCAGAGATCATTCTGTCATTTTTGACATTGCATCCAAGTACTGCATTTCAGACACTTTTGTTGACATGAGGGCTACTCCATTTCTTCTAAGGGATTCTTGCCCACAGTAGTAGATATAATGGTCATCTGAGTTAAATTCACCCATTCCAGTCTATTTTGGTTCACTAATTTCTAGAATGTCAATGTTCACTCTTGCCATCTCCTGTTTGACCACTTCAATTTGCCTTGATTCATGGACCTAACATTCCAGGTTCCTATGCAATATTGCTCTTTACAACATCGGACCTTGCTTCCATCACCAGTCACATCCACAGCTGGGTGTTTTTTTGCTTTGGCTCCATCTCTTCATTCTTTCTGGAGTTATTTCTTCACTCCTCTCCAGTAGCATATTGGGCACCTACTGCCCTGGGGAGTTCATCTTTCAGTGTCATATCTTTTTGCCTTTTCTTACTGTTCATGGGGTTCTCAAGGCAAGAATACTGAAGTGGTTTGCCATTTCTTTCTCCAGTAGATCACATTTTGTTCAGGGTTTTAGCTGTACTTAATAGGAGGAAAAGGGGTAAATGCATCTATTTCATTTTGATGGGGGCACAATCCTGTTGTATAATCAAATTTTAACGAACAGTATTTAACAATAGTATCAATGACTTTAGAGTTAACCAAAAAGTGTGAAAACATTAGTCATGCAGTTGTGTCCGACTCTTTGCGACCCCATGGGCTCTAGTCCTTCAGGCTCTTCTGTCCATGCACCTATGTCAGGAAAAGAGAGCATCACTTGGTCATGACAGCCCTCAGTGGAAAGCTCCATGCCCTCAGAGAAATGGACTCTCTGAATGCAGAATGTTGATCCATGATGGCAACAGTGTCTGAATGTTAGCAGATACTCTAAGTTGTCAAAAGTTCACTCTTCCACAAGTCTACCAGAATGACCTGTTGACTAAACAAGGCTAGAATTAATAAATTATTAGGTTAATATTACATCTAAAGACGGGCTTCACAGGGAATGGTGATCAGCCCTCCAATGTAGGAGACTCAAGAGATGCGATCAGTCCCTGGGTTGGGAAGATCCCCTAAAGTAGGAAATGGCAACCTACCCCAGTATTCTTGCCTGTAAAATCCCATGAACAGAGGAGCCTGGCAGACTACAGTCTGTGAGGTCACAGTCAGACACCACTGAGCTACTAGGCCCACACATATAAAGAAGAAAGAGAAAATCCTTCTTTCCTCTCTTTTTTGTTCTATTTGAGCTCTGAATAGAATTGGATGAGTCTCTTTCCCATCCTCCTGTCTCTTTCTAAAAATTGTTTTCATTGGAGCAATTTTATTTTTTCTTTTTCTTTAAATTTTTTTTTTTTGCTTTACAATATTGTATTGGTTTTGCCATACATTAACATGAATCTTCCATGGGTGTACGTATGTTCCCCTTCCAGAACACCCCTCCCACACCCCTCCCCATCCCATCCCTCTGGGTCATCCGTATCATGCATTGAACCTGGACTGGTGATTCGTTTCACATATGATAATTTACATGCTTCAGTGCCATTCTCCCATATCATCCCACCCTCGCCCTCTCCCATAGAGTCCAAAAGACTGTTCTATACATCTGTGTCTCTTTTGCTGTCTCACATACAGGGTTATCTTTACCAACTTTCTAAATTCCATATATATGCGTTAGTATACTGTATTGGTGTTTTTCTTTCTGGCTTACTTCACTCTGTAAAATAGGCTCCAGTTTCATCCACCACATTAGAACTGATTCAAATGTATTCTATTTAATGGCTGAGTAATATTCCATTGTGTGTATGTACCACAGCTTCCTTATCCATTCATCTGCTGATGGACTTCTAGTTTGCTTCCATGTCCTGGCTATTATAAACAGTGTTGTGATGAACATTGGGGTACACGTGTCTCTTTCAAGTCTGGTTTCCTCAGTGTGTATGCCCAGCAGTGGGATTGCTGGGTCATATGGCAGGTCTATTTTCAGTTTTTTGAGGAATCTCCACACTGTTCTCCATAGTGGCTGTACTAGTTTGCGTTCCCACCAACAGTGTAATAGGGTTCCCTTTTCTCCACACCTTCTCCAGAATTTAGTGCTTGTAGACTTTTGGATAGCAGCCATTCTGACTGGTGTGAAATGGTACCTCACTGTGGTTTTGATTTGCATTTCTCTAATGATGAGTGATGTTGAGCATCTTTTCCTGTGTTTGTTAGCCATCTGTATGTCTTCTTTGGAGAAATGTCTGTTTAGTTCTTTGGTCCATTTTTTGATTGGGTCGTTTATTTTCCTGGAATTGAGCTGCAGGAGTTGCTTGTATATTTTTGAGATTAATTCTTTGTCTGTTGCTTCGTTTGCTATTATTTTCTCCCATTCTGAAGGCTGTCTTTTCACCTTGCTTATAGTTTCCTTTTTTTGTGCAGAAGATTTTAATTTTAAATAAGTCCCGTTTGTTTATTTTTGTTTTTATTTCCAATATTCTGGTAGGAGAGTCATAGAGGATCCTTCTGTGGTTTATGTCGGAGAGTGTTTTGCCTATGTTTTCCTCTAGGAGTTTTATAGTTTCTGGTCTTATGTTTAGATCTTTAATCCATTTTGAGTTTATTTTTGTGTATGGTGTTAGAAAGTGTTCTAGTTTCATTATTTTAAGGTGGTTGACCAGTTTTCCCAGCATCACATGTTAAAGAGATTGTCTTTTCTCCATTGTATATTGTTGCCTCCTTTGTCAAAGATAAGGTGTCCATAGGTGCGTGGATTTATCTCTGGGCTTTCAATTTTGTTCCATTGATCTATGTTTCTGTCTATGTGCCAGTACCATACTGCCTTGATGACTGTGGCTTTGTAGTAGAGACTGAAGTCAGGCAGGTTGATTCCTCCATTTCCATTCTTCTTTCTCAGGATTGCTTTGGCTCTTCGAGGTTTTTTGTATTTGCATACAAATTGACAAAATTCAACATCCATTTATGATAAAATCCCTCCAGAAAGCAGGAATAGAAGGAACATACCTCAACATGATAAAAGCTATATATGACAAACCCACAGCAAACATTATCCTAAATGGTGAAAAACTGAAAGCATTTCCCCTAAAGTCAGGAACAAGACAAGAGTGCCCACTCTCACCACTGCTATTCAACATAGTTTTGGAAGTTTTGGCCACAGGAATCAGAGCAGAAACAGAAACAAAAGGAATCCAGACTGGGAAAGAAGAAGTAAAACTCTCACTCTTTGAAGATGACATGATCCTCTACATAGAAAACCCTAAAGACTCCACCAGAAAATTACTAGAGCTAATCAATGAATATAGTAAAGTTGCAGGATATAAAATCAACACACAGAAATCCCTTGCATTCCTATACACTGCTGCTGCTGCTGCTGCTGCTAAGTCGCTTCAGTCGTGTCCGACTCTGTGCGACCCCATAGACGGCAGCCCGCCAGGCTCCCCCGTCCCTGGGATTCTCCAGGCAAGAACACTGGAGTGGGTTGCCATTTCCTTCTCCAGTGCAGGAAAGTGAACAGTGAAAGTGAAGTCGCTCAGTCGTGTCCGACTCTTCGTGACCCCATGGACTATAGCCTACCAGGCTCCTCCATCCATGGGATTTTCCAGGCAAGAGTATTGGAATGGGGTGCCATTGCCTTCTCCATCCTATACACTAACAATGAGAAAACAGAAAGAGAAATTAAGGAAACAATTCCATTCACCATCACAACGAAAAGAATAAAATACTCTAGGAATATATCTACCTAAAGAAACAAAAGACCTATATATAGAATACTATAAAACACTGATGAAAGAAATCAAAGAGGACACAAATAGGTGGAGAAATATACCCTGTTCATGTATCGGAAGAATCAATATAGTGAAAATGAATATACTACCCAAAGCAATCTATAGATTCAATGCAATCCTTATCAAGCTACCAAAGGTATTTTTCAGAGAACTAGAACAAATAATTTCACAATTTGTATGGAGCAATGTTAGTTTCAAACAAACATGAGAGGAAGGCACAGAGATTCCCCACACACCTCCTGCTCCCACACATGCCATAGCCTCCCCCATTATCAATATACCTACCAGAGTGGTACAGTTGTTAAAATTGAAAGATCTACACTAACACACTGTAATTGTTTAAAGTCCACAGTTTAAATTATGGTTCACTTCTGGTGTTCTACAGTCTATGTGTCTGAACAGATATATAATGACACGTTATCCATCGCTATGGTTATCATTCAGAGTATTTTCACTGCTTTAAAAAAAAGCCTTCTGTGCTCTGCCTGTTACTCTCTAGCCCTTCCTCTAGCTGTTGGCTAACCCCTTTACTGTTTCTGCAGTTCAGTCTTCTTCATAATGTCATACAGTTGGAGTAATATGCTATGTAGCCTTTTCTGACTGACTTTTTCTTAAATATGGCTTTAAGGCTCTCCCGTGTCTTTTCATGTATGACCTGATAACTCATTTACTTTTAGTGTTGAGTAATATTCCATTGTCTGGATGTACCACGTTTATCCCTTCACCTACTAGATAATATCTTGGCTTCTTCCAAGTTTTGGTAATTATTAGTAAGGCTACGGTAAATATTCATCTGTAGATTTTTGTTTGTAACCTTTATTTTTTTAGGCAATTAAATTAAATGCCATAAAATGCTAATATGACAACCTCATTCCCAGAACCCAATACAGGGTGTAACAAGGAGTAAGTTTGTGTTAAGTTCAAGTGTTTTGAATTGATAAAGTTCTTAATAAAATTTGGTATATTTGTTATAGTTTGTATTAAAATTATTATATGTAGATTTCTTCTCTTGAGTATGAACTTTTAGAAGGAATATTGAGTTTTCCATACAACTGTGCCTCCATTCTTATAGTTACATACCTCCTCTTCCACCCTATGTCTGAAGATAGAAAATACATTGCATTGAGGGACTAAAAGAAGTAATTGTAATGTTTATCAAATTTTTAAAAAAAAGCTTTTACAGTTCATATGATCTACTAAGCAACTTCGGAAAAATGAGGCATTTTACATTTTTATTTCATTGAATCATTGTTTTACATCTTATATCCTATAATACAATATATAGAATATTTTTAGTTTGCTTCAAGGTGATTTTATTTTAGATACTGAATTATTGAAATATGGTTTCTATAGAAACTATATAAGTATGCTGACCCTTAATGATAGACTTGGAAATGTGTATTGGCTTTCAGAAATTTCCACTGCCCTTTCTAACAACTTTATGGCAGTGAATTTCGGTATCCTAAATGAAATGCAATATAATACTAACACTGTGCTGTGTGCTTAGATACCCAGTGGTGTTCGATTCTTTGCAACCCCATGGACTGTAGCCCACCAGGCTCCTCTGACCACAGTCATTCTGCTGTCTTTCACTTTACGGTGACTGTTTAAAAAGCACTGAAGCAAGAAAAGGCCCAGTGTAAACACTTTAAAGGCTCTTATTAATATACAGTTTGTCAATATCCCGTTGGCTAATGTAAATCACAAGCAATGGAAAGAGTGGGTTGCCATGCCCTCCAATAGAGGTTCTTCTTCCCAACCCAGGGATCAAACCCAGGTCTCCCACATTGCAGGTGGATTCTTTACCATCTGAGCCACCTGAGAGGCAGAGGAATGTTCTTTTTACTCAAAGAGTAGTAACTGTTATATCTTATGATAGTGGCAAGGTCTACAAGGCTATCTTTGGATTAGTTTGTAATTGCATATAAATTATTTTAAACCCAAAATTTGAAGTCAGTATTAATGCTAAGTTTAGAATTCTGGGATTTATGATGTTGTTCTGAGGCCATATCTAAGGAAAAGGATATGGAAAACTATTCTTTTGTGGGTTTCATGTCTAATCATTTTATACATCCCACTTTTTTTTTCCTTTTGTTTGCCTGATTTAACTTAATGCCAGATGCTAATTAGCACTAAGTTTATTTGGTGGAAAAGTCAATGAATATAAAGAATCGGGCACTTAATATTACAAACTAACACTTGTACTTCTGGAAATAAAGATGAACATTTTCTAGCAAATATTTAAACCTCCTATTGTGTGGTAGATTTAATTAGACAGTCATAAAAATATGTAACTCCTTCCATCAAGAGTTAGAAACTATTCTTCCATCTTTTAAATCTGGGTTTGGTCATGTCACTTACTTTAGCTGATATGACATTAGAAATGTGGATATGCTTTTTGTGGATTCATAGGAAACACATGGATTTTTTTTTAATGTAGTGACAATTAAAAACTACCACTTGTATTAAAAGTGAGAGAGTTAATCCAAATTGGAAAATGTTTTGGTCCCAAACTTTTCAGAGGTAGAAAGCAGGTTGAGCAAGCTACCTGGGTATTCCTTTTTTAAAAAGGAAGGATGACTCTGAGGGCAGAAATGAGAAGTATGGAGAAAAGTAGACTCGAGAATTTGCTCTTCAAGGAGCAAATGCCTGTTTTATTCAAGGAATGCTTTATCTCCAGAGTAATGTCACCCAATACTATGTGCCTGGCTTAATTTCACAACTGCTATGAATCAGTAATTTTCATTCCTTCTTTTTTTGAAATGAAAGTGAAAGCCACTCAATTGTGTCTGACTCTTTGAGACCCCATAGACTATACAGTTGATGGAATTCTCCAGGCCAGAATACTGGAGTAGGTAGCTGTTCCCTTCTCCAGGGTATCTTCCCAACCCAGGGATTGAATCCAAGTCTCCCACATTGCAAGCAGATTCTTTACCAGCTGAGCCACCAGGGAAGCCCAAGAATACTGGAGTGGGTAGCCTATTCCTTCTCCAGTGGATCTTCCCCACCTAGGAATCGAACCAGGGTCTCCTGAATTGCAGGTGGGTTCTTTATCAGCTGAGCTACTAGGGAAGTCCTTTTTTGACATGGGAGCATCTAATGTGACTGTTTTGTCCATGTGCAGAATAAGGGCGAGTAATTTACTTTCTAGTTTACATGTCACTGAATCTTAGAAACCATATCCATCTTAGACCAGATACTGATCACAAAATACTAGTTTTTGAGCCTGATGGAAAAATTTATGGAGACATTTTTGGAGCCTTTGAAAACAGTAACTTATCTGTAGATAGGAGAAATGCAAATAGTTGTGAACATAGCTGAACTTTGGTAAAGTGAAAGATAACACGGTCATCAGATTTTTCAGCTCCTCTTGTCAAGAGGCAGTCTATCTTTCCATTACTCGTGATTTACATTAGCCAATGGGATATTGACAAACACTATATTAACAAGAGCCTTAAAAGTGTTTGTGCACTGGGGCTTTCCTTGCTTCAGTGCTTTTTAAACAGTCACTATGAAGTAAAAGACAGCAGAATGACTGTGGTGTGGCCACAGTCTGCATGTTGATGACAGATGTGTGTTTCAGGCATACCGTATCTCTCCAGAATAATCCAGGCGTGTGAGTAAGGTCTTCTGAGACCAGCCAGGAAAAAAAGTCACAACTGTTGAAACATACCTGCTAGTTGAGAACTGACTACAAATGCATAACTGAGTCTAACTGACAACAGAGGTGAGTTGGCCCACCTGAAACCTGACCCATAGAATCTTAAGCAAACAAATAGCTACTGTTTCAAACCATAATGTTTGGGGTATTTTTATGTGGCAGTATATAACTGATAAGTTAACTGATAAATGAAAACCCACTTACACAACAGATGTCTAACATGTACCCATTATGTGCTGTTTTCTATGTTTGGTGTAGAAAAGTTTTTATTCAATAAGATTAGTAAAGTTGATGCTAATAATTAACTTATAAAATTAGAAGCCCCAACTTTAAGTACATAATTTATATATTTGAAGTGTTAACAAGGATCTAACTGGAGATGGGAATCAAAACATTATTACCTGCTTAAAAATGAGGCTTTCTGCTTCTTGTAAGAAATCCTATTTTTCACTGGGAAAGATCTTAGTTGCCCAGCATCATCCAATACAACGTTTTGTTAGAGCTGAGTTTACCCTCATCTTCAAAGTAGAATTATCACCAAATCAGATTGTTTTAGCCATGCCCAGAAAAATTTCATGACCTTATTCTAACTAATTTTTGTGAGCCTCAGTTCTAGGACTTCTATTAGAAAAGGAGAGTTTGCCCCTTCTTGAGTAGCTGAGAAGATGGAATTTCCTGTGTCATTTTACCACCAATGTGGGAGATACTGATTTTGTATGAACTCAAGAGAGAATCGGAGAAGGCAATGGCACCCCACTCTGGTACTCTTGCCTGGAAACTCCCATGGACGGAGGAGCCTGGTAGACTGCAGTCCATGGGGTCGCTAAGGGTCAGACATGACTGAGCGACTTCACTTTCACTTTTCACTTTAATGCATTGGAGAAGGAAATGGCAACCCACTCCAGTGTTCTTGCCTGGAGAGTCCCAGGGACGGGGGAGCCTAGTGGGCTACCGTCTATGGGGTCGCACAGAGTCGGACACGACTGAAGAGACTTAGCAGCAAGAGAGAATGGGCTTCCCTGGTGGCTCAGGGGTAAAGAAACCACCTGCAATGCAGGAGACACAGGTTTGATTTCTGGATCAGGAAGATACCCTGGAGGAGGAAATGGCAATCCACTCCAGTGTTCTTGCCTGGAAAATTCCATGAACAGAAGAGCCTGGTGGACTGCAGTTCATGAGGTTGCAAAAGGGTCAGACACAACTTAGCGACTAGACAACAAGAGCAAGAGAGAATAAGAAAACTGAAATGGAACGAACGAAACTAAGTGCTGATGACAGCATTTCAGAACCTAAACTGAGCTTTGCTTGAAGCCATATTTACCCCTGGAATTTTTAGTTTTGTCCTCTAATAAATTCCTTGAAGTCTAATTAAGTTGGGTTCCAAAAATCTTAGCATGAGAAGAGTATGTGTTGCATTTTATGTTTGACCAAACTCCTCTTCCAAAAGAATTTCTCCTCTTCATTTTATTTTTACTTCTATTTGATTTAACACATTAATACAGCATTGAAAGCCCTTTCCAGATGTACAGGTACCAACTTGTCCTCTAAAATATTCACGTGTACAGCTTCTATAGGCACAACTCCAAAGCTTGTTTGCAAAATGTTTGACAAGAAGAAGCACAATTTTCCCAATGGAAGACAATACCTTTTTGACAATATGCATGCTCATGCATTATCCATGTAATGAAATAATTTACATATCTCTGGACTATTTGGGCTTCCCAGGTGGTGCTAGTGGTAAAGAACTCACCTGCCAATGCAGGAGATACCCAAATTCGACCCCTGGGTTGGGAAGATTCCCTGGAGGAAGGCATGGCAACCCACTCCAGTATTCTTGCCTGGAGAATCCTATGGACAGGGGAAGCTGACATGCTACAGTCCATAGGGTTGCAAAGAGTAAGATATGAACTGAAGCGATTTAGCACTCACACTTGTGTAACTGGACTGTTACACAAAATAGAAATGAAATGAATTTTTCTTTTTTCCTTAACTATGTTTTAGTCTCTATATATTACAGTAGTTTAGCATCTACCATAACTGATCCTAATTTTTCTTTGAATTTAGTAACTTATTAAATACAGCATTATTTTACCAGGTAGGTTTAATGTAGGAAACAGAAATTTCTCTAGGTATATCAAGCAAAATGGAATCAGTACTTAGAAAACTGTCAAAAGGCTAGAGAAGTAAATGTTAGAGAGGCACCTGGACTTCTGGTTTTAGGGCTGTATCACTGTGATTTCAATACAGAGAGGACGATAGTTTGTTGCAGCTGCTAGAAGAACAGCTGTCTTTTAGTGATTCAGTTACCAGACACAGGAATGTAGAAGAACCAACTGAAAAAAATTCCATATCTGTTAGACCTTATTTGAAGGAAGATTTTTCCTCACTCTGTCAAAAATACTGCAAGTGCAACATATTAATAGAATCTCACTCATAACTAAATTTTAGCTATTAAGCATTCTGGAAAATGTAGTTTTAAAAACCATTTTCTATGATAGAGGGGGAGGACATGGAAGAAGGTGGAATGGATAAGTTTAAAGTAATTATTCTCTGCATTAGTCAAGATTCTCCAGAGAAACTATTCCATTTTTGTTCAGCCACTACATTGTGTCCAAATCTTTGCAACACCATGGGCTGGTAGGTTCTGTCCATGGAATTCTCCAGGCAAGAATACTGGAGTGGATTGTCATTTCCTTCTCCAGGGGATCTTCCTGACCCAGAGATTGAAACTGTGTCTCTTGTGTCTCCTGCATTGGCAGGTGGATCCTTTACCACTGTGTCACCTAGGAAACCCTAATCAATGATGCTGTATTCAAATCAATAAAAAGGAAACAGGAACGATGGAAGACCCCGAACTTCAGTAGATTAATACAAGGACAGTTTTCTTTAAGTTCATGTGAAAACTATGATAGATTTACTGACTTCATGATAAATTTTTATGGCAAATACCTTCTATATGGTGACTGTTTCAATGCCATAACTCCCCAGGTCAAAATGAGGCTTTCTTAGTCTCGGAGAAGATAACACTGTATCCCCCCTACTCTAGCAATTAACTACTTTATCTTAGAAATGAAATAAATACATTCCTTATAGAAGCAGAATAAGTCATATGGCCTTGTCTAACTGCAACAGGCCTGGAAAATGTAGAAATGCTCATAAAATATTTGGTTAGCATTATTGTTTCTGCCAATCTTTTCTAGAAACCTTTAAACTAATCAAACATATTACACCCCTGCACTCCCAGTGCTTACCATCACACAATCAGCATATACTACATGTTAGTGGAACAAGAACAGGATAGCAACAATAAACATTCATAGTCAGAAAGAGGAAGAATGGAAGACACCCAGAAATCATTAATCCACAGCAATCCTAAAGCATTTGAAAGACATTGATTCGAATTCTTCTGTAGTGTGGAATGTTCTTTAATTAGTTCCCAACTCTGCAATCTAAGGGGAGCTCCCAGATCCATTTTTCATTGTGCCATCTGGCTCCACTCTCTGGTGAGTCTTCCTTTTTCTCTTCCTCAGACCCTTTGGCTCAAAGGGGACATTGTATCTGTCTCTTTCTTGCTGGTAAAAGTTTGGTTGTCAAGTTTGACTAAACATGGACTACTTCAATCTACACTTATGGTACAACTTCCTAGAAGTCTAAGTAGGTTTCTTGTCTATTTAAGTTAGCTCTGTGGACCAGTAGCTAGGAACACAGTTCATTTGAGACTTAGTTTTCATATCAACTATATTTCTTCATTTTCTCAATTATAGACATGTTTCTTTTGATTGACTATGGACCCGTTTTGAGATTGTAGAGCTTCTGTGGCAAAACCTCATCTCAAATGCAATCTTTTCATTGAGAACACTTATATAAGTAAAAGACATCACATCTTTAGTCTAATGTTTGCCCTGAGGACAGCTAATCAATGAAAATTTTACTGCACATTTTTGACTATCATAATTTTTGCTTTTACTTTTACTATTTGGAGATAATAAGCAGGTGTCTTTTCCAACCCTGCCGGATTTTGAATTTCTGAATTTCATCTTTTCCCTTTAAATTCTGCTTTAAAATTAAATTTAAAATCAGTTCTTTCCTGAGTTTATTTCTCTCATAATGACTTGTCAATAGCAGCCAACAGCAATCACTATGAACTACTGGTTACCTGTTTTCCAACCTCTTCTTATTCATCCACAAATACATTGACTGTATAACAGTTTTGCCAATTATTTTGTCACTGCCATAAAATGGATCAATATGCTGCTAAACTGATATCAATTTCCTTACCTTCTGCCATGTAGCTGCTAAGTTTTTACCATAGAAGCACCCTATTTCTATAGTAACAAAGAGATCCCAATTCTCAGTACTTAATGACAAAAGCTTTGTTTCTCACTCACCTTAAGTCTGTTTCAGCTCTAAAGACTTTTTGGTTTACTGTCCTTCATGTAGGAACTCGGCAATGCACTACAGCAGAGAGAACAAAACACCCAAAGTCCTTATGCTGGCAATTAAATATTTGACTTGAAAGTGACACAACTTACTTGGTTCATATAATTTATTGACCAGGGATTATTGGCTAGAACTTCTTCCATCTATTGCCTTGACTTAGGTGATTTGCATGCTCCTGAATAAAGCTTTATGCTAACTGGCTAATCCCTGAGATATTTGCTAGGATAAGTGGAACAGAGTTGCGCAATGGGGCTCAGAGGTAAAGAATCCACTTGCAATGCAGGAGATGCAGGAGACGGGGGTTTGATCTCTGGGTTGGGAAGATCCTCTGGAGGGGGAAATGGCAACCCACTTCAGTATATTTGCCTGGGAAATCCCATGGACAGAGGAGCCTGGCAGGCTACAGTCTGTGGGTTGCAGAGTCAGACATGACTAAGCACCCAACCTATTAATAATATTAAGTGAAATAGGATTGCTAGGATTGGCTTAGATGGTGCAGGACCCATCCCTGAAGCTGAGGCTAACTCTGCAAGCAACATGATGTCAACACAAGGTGGGCAGAGTGGAACAGATGCGGCGGAGTCAATTACAGTGTTAAGTAAGAAATAGGCTCTTTAATAGCCCTAAGTCCAAAAGGTTCTTCATGATTGACCATCCTGTAATACCCAAAATCTATATGTAATTAATTGGTGACCTATAACAATGCTATGCTTTATTCATCTGAAAGCACTAAGTAAGCTTAAGAAACGTGCTTAACATCTTCCAAACCTATCCTGGACTTTTTCTGGAGACTAAAATCCATTTCAGAGATGTGATTCCTTGTACTCTGGCTATAGCTCTGATCCCCTAATATGATGAGAGACATAGGACTATGTTTTCAGATTGGGAGGAAGTTTGTAAGGTCCTTATATGATAGGAGTTTGGTGCTCAGAGAAGCATAATGAATCCAGAACAAATGCTAAAGGGGTAAGGAAAGAAACAGATGGATATGCCAAATATGTCATTTACCAACTGCACATTTCCCCTCCAAGGTTGGCTCATAGCCATGTTTATAGAAAATGAACAGTAATTGACGATAACCACAGTTCCCTCTTGTGACATGGTCTCTGGGTTGCATTATCTCTCTTGAGTATTTAATCATTTAAGTAATGGTCACAATCTAATTCATAAACACTCTTTCAAGATGAATTTAATTCCTCCGTAGCCTTCAAATGATAAGACAGAGGGGTGGGGAAAGCGAGAAGTGTTTCCCAAAGTACTCTTCTGCAGAGGAAATGAAATAAATGGCATCCATATGCTTTCAGATTGGTGTGGATTTTTAAGTTGCAATCCACACAGGTTTAGGAAATTGGGTGGGACTAGAGTCCCTTCACCACCACTCTTGGGACAGAGTATATTGTGGCTATACCATAGAATATTTCTAGTTCTTCTGTCTTTTGAAGCACCCTGTCTTGGGGAAGCTAATCCACCTAAAAGCAGCACCCAGACAGTTGAGAGCTAGTTAAGGAAACCTCAACAAATTTTCTGTTATGATAAATGCAAGTGAGTTTTATCACAGGCCAGCTTAGCAGCTCTGCTCTCCACCATCCTGACTCAGACACTCAGAATGCAGTAGCCTCCAATTTTATGGTGTACATTTGCCAATGGAAAGAATGGAAGGTTAGTTGCTCAGTCATGTCTAACTCTGCAACCACAGGGACTGTAGCCTGCCAGGCTCCTCTGTCCATGAACATTTTGGCTGCATCACAGAAATTCTTGTCACTGTACAGAAATGTTGCCCTTTAGACCCGAGTCCAATAGGTATTCAGAGTCATCAAAATGGGTGCAAAAGGCCTGAAAGCAATGAACTGAAAGCTTTGTTCAGAATGCTTTGAACCCACTCACTGCCCTTGGAATTCTTATTCAAAAATTGGTTTTAATCTTTCAAAAAGAAAGAAAATGTTTTTTGTTGGCTATAATAATTGCTTATGTATCTAGAACACAGTCAAAAATTGGAAAACAAGCAAAAATGCCTTAGATCAAGTTATGAGTCATGATAAGTAAAGTTGTTTGACAGTATCAAACAGCTAAATAATAGCAGTGCCTCAAAGTAACACATGCTTATTTCTCATCCTTTCTTTATGACCATCACAGGCCAGCTTGGAAGCTCTGCTTTCCATCATCCTGACTCAGGCACTCAGGATGCAGGAGCCTCCATTTTTACAGTATACATTTGCCAATGGAAAGAATGGAAGGTTAGTTGCTCAGTCATGTCTGACACATTGCGACCACATGAACTGTAGCCTACAAGGCTCCTCTGTCCATGGGATTTCCCAGGCAAGAATACTGCAGTGGGTTGCCATTTCCTTCTCCAGGAAATCTTATTGAGCCAGGGATCAAAACTGCATCTCTTACATCTCCTGCATTGGCGAGTGAGTTCTTTACTACTAGCACCACCTGGGAAATTGCACACTCACTCCTAAAACTTCAGCTTAGAAATGACAGATATTGCTTCTGCTTATACTTTCATTTTACAGAGGGCTGGGGAAACAGACTCTTGGAGGGCACAAACAAAACCTTGTGTGCACCAAGACCCAGGAGAAAGGAGGAGTGACCTGACAAGAGACTGACCCAGACTCGCCCATGAGTGTCCAGGAGTCTCTGGTGGAGGCGTGGGTTGGTGGTGGGCTGTTGCAGGGTCATGGGCATTGAGTGCACCAATGCATGAAACCTTTTGAAGGAGGAGGTTTATCTTCATTACCTCCACCATAGTTTGGCCTCAGGTCAAACAACAGGGGTGGGGAACACAGCCCCACCCATCAACATAAAATTGGATTAAAGATTAACTGAGAATGGCCACACCCATCAGAACAAGACCCAGTTTCCCCCTCAGTCAGTCTCTCCCATCAGGAAGCTTCCATAAGCCTCTTATCCTTATCCATCATAAGGCAGACAGAATGAAAACCACAATCACAGAAAACTAACCAAACTGATCACATGGACCACAGCCCTGTCTACTCAATGAAACTACAAGCCATGTCATGTAGCACTCAAGACGGATGGATCATGGTGGAGAGTTCTGACAAAATGTGGTCCACTAGAGAAGGGAATGGCAAACCACTTCAGTATTTTTGCCTTGAGAACCCCATGAACAGTATAAAAAGGCAAAAAGATAGGACACTGAAAGATGAACTCCCCAGGTCGATAAGTGTCCAATATGCTACTGGAAAAGAAAGGAGGAAAAACTCACAAAGAACAAAGAGACAGAGCCAAATTAAAAACAACACCCAGTTGTGGATGTGACTGGTGATGGAAGTAAACTCTGATGCTGTAAAGAGCAATATTGCATAGGAACCTGGAATGTTAGGTCCATAAATCAAGGTAAATTGGAAGTGATCAAACAGGAGATAGAAAGAGTGAACATTTTAGGATTCAGCGAACTAAAATGGACTGGAATGGGTGAATTACCTCAGATGACTCATTATATCTACTACTGTGGGCAAGAATCCCTTAGAAGAAATGGAGTAGCCATCATGGACAACAAAAGAATCTGAAATGCAGTACTTGGATACAGTCTCAAAAATGATAGAAGGATCTCTGTTTGTCTCCAAGGCAAACCATTCAATATCACAGTAATCCAAGTCTGTGTCCCAATCACTAACGCTGAAGAAGCTGAAATAGAATAGTTCTATGAAGAACTACAAGATCTCCTAGAACAAACACCCCCAAAAGATGTCCTTTTCATTACAGGGGACTGGAATTCCAAAGTAGGTAGTAAAGAGATACCTGGAGTAATAGGCAAATTTGGCCTTGGTGTACAAAATGAAGCAAGTCAAAGGCTAACAAAGTTTTGCCAAGAGAACACACTGGTTATAGCAAACACCCTCTTCCAACAACACAAGAGAAGACTACACATGGACATCACCATATGGTCAATACAAAAATCAGATTGATTATATTCTTTGCAGCCAACGATAGAGAAGCTTTATACAGTCAGCAAAAACAAGACTGGGAGCTGACTGTGGCTCAGATCATGAACTCTTTATTGCCAAATTCAGACTTAAATTGAAGAAAATAGGGAAAGCCATTAGACCATTCAGGTATGACCTAAATCAAATTCCTTATGATTACACAGTAGAAGTGACAAATAGATTTAAGGGATTAGATCTGATAGAAAGAGTACCTGAAGAACTATGGACAGACGTTTGTAACATTGTACAGGAGGCAGTGATCAAGACCATCCCCAAGAAAAAGAAATGCAATAAGGCAAAATGGTTGTCTGAGGAGGCCTTACAAATAGCTGAGAAAAGAAGAGAAGCTAAAGGAAAAGGAGAAAGGGAAAGATACACCCATCTGAATGCAGAGTTCCAAAGAAGAGCAAGGAGAGATAAGAAAGCCTTCCTCAGTGATCAATGCAAAGAACTAGAGGAAAACAACAGAATGGGAAAGACTAGCGATCTCTTCAAGAAAATTAGAGATACCAAGGGGAAATTTCATGCAAAGATGGGCACAATAAAGGACAGAAATAGTATGGACCTAACAGAAGCAGAAGATATTAAGAAGAGGTGGCAAGAATATACAGAAGAACTATAGAAGAAAAAGGTCTTCATCACTCACCTAGTGCCAGGTATCCTGGTATGTGGGCCTTAGGAAGCATTACTATGAACACAGCTAGTGCAGGTGGTCAAATTCCAGTTGAGCTATTTAAAATCTTAAAAGCTGATGCTGTGAAAGTGCTGCGCTCAATATGTCAGCAAATTTGGAAAACTCAGCAGTGGCCACAGGACTGGAAAAAGTCAGTTTTCATTCCAATTCCAAAGAAGGACAATGCCAAAGAATGGTTAAACTAAAGCACAATTGCACTCATCTCACAAGCTAGCAATATAATGATCAAAATTCTCCAGGCCAGGCTTCAACAGTACATGAACCATGAACTTCCAGATGTTCAAGCTGGATTTAGAAAAGGCAGAGAAACCAGAGATCAAATTGCCAACATCCATGGATCATGGAAAAAGCAGGAGAGTTCCAGGAAAACATCTACTTCTGCTTATTGACTATACCAAAGCCTTTGTGTGGGTCCCAACAAACTGTGGAAAATTCTTAAAGAGAATGGAACACCAGACCACCTGACCTGCCTCCTGAGAAACCTGTATGCAGGTCAAGAAGCAACAGTTAGAGCTGGACATAGAACAACAGAGTGGTTCCAAATCAGGAAAGGAGTACATCAAGGCTGTATATTGTCACCCTGCTTATTTAACTTATATGCAGAGTACATCATGTTTGATATGCTTGGCTGGAAGAAGCACAAGCTGGAATCAAGATTGCCGGGAGAAATATCAATAACCTCAGATATGCAGATGACACCACCCTAATGGCAGAAAGCAAAGAACTAAAGAGCCTCTTGATGAAAATGAAAGAGGAGAGTGAAAAAGTTAGCTTAAAGCTCAACATGCAGAAAGCTAAGATCATGGCATCCAGTCCCATCACTTCACAGCAAATAGATGGAGAAACAGTGGAGACAGTGGCAGATTTTATTTTGGGGGGCTCTAAAATCACTGCAGATGGTAACTGCAGCCATGAAATTAAAAGATGCTTGCTCCTTGGAAGAAAAGCTATGACCAATCTAGACAGCATATTAAAAAGCAGAGACATTACTTTGCTGACAAAGGCCCATTTAGTCAAATCTATGGTTTTTCCAGTAGTCATGTATGGATGTGAGTGTTGGACTATAAAGAAAGCTGAGTGCCGAAGAATTGATGGTTTTGAACTGTGGTGTTGGAGAAGACTCTTGAGAGTCCCTTGGACTGCAAGGAGATCCAACCAGTCATCCTAAAGGAAATCAGTCCTGAATATTCATTGGAAGGACTGATGCTGAAGCTGAAACTCCAATACACCTCATGCAAAGAACTGACTCATTTGAAAAGACCCTGATGCTGGGAAAGATTGAAGGCAGGCAAAGAAGGAGATGACAGAGGATGAGATGGTTGGATGGCATCACTGACTTGATGGACATGAGTTTGAGCAAGCTCTGGGAGTTGGTTATGGACAAGGAAGCCTGGCATGCTGCAGTCCATGGGGTCACAAATAGTTGGACAGGACTGAGCTACTGAACTGAACTGTTATTCTATTGACCAAAACAAGTCACGCATATGCCCTTACTTTTCAAGGAGGCAGACAAATACAACCCTCCCATATCTCCATGGGCTTCCCCGATGGTGCAGTGGTAAAAATAAAACCCATTTGCCAAAGCAGAAGGTGTAGGAGCCTCACGTTTGATCTCTTGGTCAGAAGATTTCTTGGGGAAGGGAAATCGCAAACCACTCCAGTATACTTTCCTAGGAAACATCATGGACAGAGGAATTCATGGGGTTACAAAGAGTCAGACACAACTGAATGACTGAGAGCACATACATATATTTCCGTAAGGAGAACTGGACACTAAAGGAACACTATTGACCTTTCTTCTAAGTGAAACAGATGATACTTACTACAAATACAGAAACACAATGGTTTCTGGAAGAGATCTTTCAGGCTCTTATTGGAAATCTTTACTTAGGTACATGGTATCCACTTTCATTCTTAACTTCCTAAGTCATAGTATCTTAGAAAATACTGAGATAATATACCTAGAAAATACTTTAGAAGGCACAAGCGTTTTATAGCATGTATTAGTTTGCTAGGACCACCATAGCAAAGTACCACAAACAGGGTGGTAAACCATGGAAATTGATTTTCTGACAGTTTTACAGGATAGGATACAGACTGAAAGCAGTTTGTTTCATCAGAGTCCTCTCTCCCTGATTGTAGATGACCATCTTCTCCCTGTTCCTGTGGTCTTCCCTCTGTATATGTTGGTGTCCTAACCTCCTCCACTTTACAGGTTCACGAGTCATACTGGATTAAAGACACTTCTAATGACTTGGTTTTAATTTAATTACCTCTTTAAAGGCCATATATCCACCTACAGTCACATTCTAAAGTACTAGGTTTAGAATTTTTAACCCCCCTTCAATATGAATTTTGGGGGTATACAATTTAGCCTATTACAGAGTATAATAGAGGTAAACTAAAAAAAAAAAAAGAAGTAAAGACATGAATTCAGAGATTTAAGAAAATTTGGGAAGTATGATATGACTTTTGTGTCAGGATATATGCCAAAGGACTCTTGGAAAATTCTGTCCTAACTTGCAGATGGTGGGCAAGAGGCAATGGAACAACTCTTTTGTTAACTGGGGGAAAGGATTATGGTTTATTCCCAAGAGACACCTAGAATAACTAACATTAAAGGGAGAGAATGCATGACATTCACGATACACTGTTCATTTACACCCTTGTGCTCCACCAATATTTTCAAACAGTTTTCTATGTAAGAGCCTTGTTTGTACCAAGAAGCTGAGTGAGCCAAGGAGATATCCAGGAAAATGTTCCAGGCAGAAGAAAGAGTAATTTCAATGGCCTCAAAGAGGGGGCTAAGACAAATTTCATATGCTTGTTATTTTGAGAAATTCGAGAATGACTGACTCTTACTGACCCAAATGTAGCATTCCCAAATTCCTGCCAGATATTAGTCTTTGAATTTAAGAACAAGAAATTGGCATTTCTAAAAATTTGTAGGAATTCTCAGAATGGCATTATTTATGTTTAATAGCATTCTATATGTTTTTAGGAATAATGAGTAACCATAAAACTAGACAAGGAATCTTTCCTCTGCAATAGATTCATACAGATTTTCATGAGTTTTCTGTAAAGTAAAATTGATATAATAAGTACATGGCTTAATATTATTATCAACCATATATTGTGCTAAGATTTTACATTTCAACAATACATAATATATACTTTGTAATGTGCTGTGCTCAGTTGTGTCCGACTCCTAGTGACCCCATGGACTGCAGCCTGCCAGGCTCTTCTGTCCATGGAATTATCCAGCCAAGAATACTGGAGTGGGTTACAATTTTCTCCAATAGTTCACAATAAAAATGCTAAATAAAGAACTAACAAATAATCAATTTACATGGGGAAAACAACATAAACTATTTAACTTTTTAAAATTATCATTCTTAAAATAGAATTTTAGAGCCACCAAAGCATTCATTTCACTGTTCAATGGAACTGATCTTTATTTTGTCACAAATATTCCCAATGTAGAAAAATGTATTTCATTTTGAATTAATGTTGGTCATATTTCTAAAAGTGAATTCAAAAACATCTTCAGATTGGTACATAGTGCTTCATTTGGTGAGCTCATTTCGGTTTTTAACAATGAAAAGGTTTTGTCTGCTTACCCTGATTTTTATTTGCTGTTGAACTTAGTATCGCTTTGCAATTTTAAAACTGACTTTGAAGCAGTTTCTGATTTCATGCTGAAGTATTCCTTAACATTCATATCTTCTCTTGCATTAGTTCTGTTAAATTGCTTACAAGGAACTATAGCCTATAGCCAATTTTCAAACACTGAAGGTGGCAACAAACATTAATAGACAGTGTTTGAACAACATAATATTCAGATTTCCAATCAAGGTTGGAAACAGATTTCCAATCAAGGTTGGAGACTTTATTTTGGGGGGCTCCAAAATCACTGCGGATGGTGACTGCAGCCATGAAATTAAAACATGCTTGCTCCTTGAAAGAAAAACTATTACCAACCTAGACAGCATATTAAAAAGCAGAGACATTACTCTGCCAACAAAGGTCTGTCTAGTCAAAGCTATGGTTTTTCCAGTAGTCATGTATAGATGTGAGAGTTGGACTATAAAGAAAGCTGAGTGCCGAAGAACTCATACTTTCGAACTGTGGTGTTGGAGAAGACTCTTGAGAGTCCCTTGGACAACAAGGAGGTCCAACAAGTCCATCTTAAAGGAAATCAGTCCTGAATATTCATTGGAAGGATTGATGCTGAAGTTGAAACTCCAATACTTTGCCCACCTGATGCGAAGAACTGACTCATTGGGAAAGACCCTGATGCTGGTAAACAGGAGGAGAAGGGAATGACAGAGGATGAGATGGTTGAATGGCATCACTGACTTGATGGACATGAGTTTGAGCAAGCTCCGGGAGTTGGTGATGGACAGGGAACCCTGGCATGCTGCAATTCATTGGGTCTCAAAGAGTTGAACATGACTGAACGACTGAACTCAAGTGAGCTGAACAGAGTCATATGTTGAAATTGCCAATCAAAAAATGTAATTTGCTTCCTAAGCATGTTATTTTTTAGGACAACATTCATAAGATTTGTATAAACAATGCATACAGACCTACTATTATTTCTGTTTTCAAGAATGGCTTACCATTAGCAATGGACCAGGCCATGAACATAAACTTGTAACAAATGTTAGTCACTCCCTCATGCCCGACTCTGCAACCCCGTGGACTTTAGCCCACCAGGCTCCTCTCATGGAATTCTCCAGGCAAGAATACTGAAGTGGGTAGCCATCGAAACTTATAACAAAGCAACAGCTAAAAGTAACATTGACTTCCTGCTGCTCTGTTCTGTTTTCTGGAAATATTGACCACATTTTTTGACCCAGCATGTCAGTGTCTCCTGCCTTTGTTTTCAAGACAGTACTTTCTTTTGTACCAGTACCATTTCTATGTTGCTAGTACAGCTTTTATTCTCTTAAGGGCTTTATAATTTTTTTCCATTTTCCAGATTTCTTGATAGATATTTCATGAGGTTCAGAATTTGGAAGATATACGTTTCCCAATAAAAATGGGAAAGCAAGTCCTCTGTGGAAACATTATCCAAATGAGAAATGACCCTCCCTATGAACTATTCTAATTTCCTCATGTATTAGGGAAGGAGGCAAGTTATTGAACACGAATGAAAGAAGTGATAAGGTCAGATACATGAAACTTTAAATCAGATCTGTGATTCTCAAAGTAGGGTTCCCATATCAGCAATAATAGCATCATGTTGGAACTTGTTAAATATGCAAATTCTTGGGCTCCCGCACAGATCTCTGGAGGTGGAAACTCTGAGAATGTACTCCAGAAATCAGAGCTTTAAAAACATCTCCACGTGATTCTCATGTACAAAATGTTTGAAGCAGTAAAGAATCTACTAGCAATGTAGGAGACCCGGGGTCAATCCATGGGTTGGGAAGATCCCCTGGAGAAGGGAATGGCAATCCACTCCAATATTCTTGCCAGGAGAATTCCGTGAACACAGGCTATAGTCCATGGACTCGCAAAGAGTCAGACAGGACTGAGCGACTAACGCTTTTTCACTTTTGTTAGATTATCTTCATGGTTAATGCCCCTCCTGACAGGAATTGTTTTCTCTCTTCATATTATGTTTAGTCGCTCAGGTATGTCTGACTTTTTGTGATCCTTTGGACTATAACCTGCCAAGCTCCTCTGTTCATGGGATTTTTCAGGCAAAAATATTGGAATGGGTTGCCATTTCCTCCTCCAGGGGATGGAACTGGTGTCTCCTGTGTCTTCAGTATTTCAGGCAGATTATTTACCTGTTGAGCCATCAGGAAAGCCCTCTCTTCATATTGCATATATATATATATATATATATATATATATATATGCTGCTGCTCAGTCGCTTCAGTCGTATCCGACTCTGTGCGACCCCATAGATGGCAGCCCATCAGGCTCCACCGTCCCTGGGATTCTTCAGGCAAGAACACTGGAGTGGGTTGCCATTTCCTTTTCCAATGCATGAAAGTGAAAAGTGAAAGTGAAGTCGCTCAGTCGTGTCAGACTCTTAGCGACCCCATGGACTTCAGCCTACCAGTCTCCACCATCCATGGGATTTGCCAGGCAAGAGTACTGGAGTGGGTTGCCATTGCCTTCTCCCATGTATATATATGTAATATAATATGTGTAATATATTATATATAATATAATGTATGTGTAATATGGGCTTCCCTGGTGGCTCAGATGGTAAAGAATCTGCCTGCAATTCAGGAGACCCGAGTTCAATCCCTGGGTCAGAAAAATCCTCTGGAGAAGGGAATGGCTATCCACTCTAGTATTCTTGCCTGTGTAATACACTGTACATGTAATACAACATACATATATATATATAATTTTTTAAATATTTTAAATACATATGTCCCCCTTCAAAGGTGAAACCTGAAAAGCCAGAGTATATAATATCTGTCCATTTCTACATGTTATCTTATGATGAAAATTAAAATATTTGGGAGTAATACCAATTTTCCAGTGGTTTGAATCTTTCACTAACTGCTTGATAGTAAAAATAAATATTTTTTATAAGGGGTAGAATTTCTCTTCAATATTTGCTAGTGAATTCCTCTAAAACACTTATACTCCATAATTGTTTCTAAAAATGTCACTTTACCAATTAGGCTATGTTTTTGGAAACCCTATTAAGTTATCAAGTAGTTAAATTGAAATGAAAGAAACACTTGTTACATGCTTAAGTGTTGTTCAGTGTTACAGTGTGTACAGATATGAGCATAACCATGTCCCTCAAAAACATTATAAGGTAGCATAGTGAAATAATTATAGGTTACCGACTATTATACAAAACAGAAAGAAATAAAACCTATAATAGAGGCATATGTAGCATAAAGAAAAAATATGGCATATATATATATGCTGTGCTTAGTCGTGTTCTACTCTTTGTGACCCCATGGACTGTAGCCCACCAGGCTCCTCTGTCCATGGGGATTCTCCAGGCAAGAATACTGGATTGGGTTGTCATGCTCCCCTCCAGGATATCTTCCCAATCCAAGGATCAAACCCAGATCTCTCGAATTGCAGGCAGATTCTTTACTGTCTGAGCCACATATATTATTTCCAAAGGGGTACTTTTTAGTTGTTTAGAAAACTACATTAATCAAGATTAGCCATTCCTTGGATTGTTGCAACACATTTCATCTGCAGTAACAGTATAGGGGTACTATTTAGTGAAGAGGTTAGATGAATAATTCTCAGACTAGATGCTTGCAAGGAAATGGTTGAGCCACAGGGTACTTTAACTGTTAATTTTATCCATTTAGGTGGTTGCCACAGAGTCCCACAACTGACACTGATACATTTCATGAAAACAACTGAAAACTGTAGGGCTTGATTGGCATTAGTCACTGTAAATAATTGTGGCTCAAGTTAAGGATTACAGTTACATGGAAAATATAGTTATGATATAGGGTTTTCTGTATCAGTACTTGTTGCAAAAACCACTACTCTGCAAATGGCAGGAACCTGACAAGCAGGGGAAGTAGAGAGGAAAAATATCCATTTTCCAAAAATGAATGCACTATATTAAGTCTACTTCATCACCAGGGACGTAGACTATTCCTTGAAATTTTCCAAGGATACAGTTGGATGGAAGAGCTCAAAAAAATTGTTCTTCAAATGAACCTATTGTAGTATTTGATAATTTCAATTCTTTCTGATGAATGAGCTGGTCTATAAATCTGCTGCATTTATGACAACATTTGCTATAATGTCCCCAGCACAGAAACAGCTACTTATTGCAAAATTATATGAAATACCTATTACTCTACTCTTAATCCTCCCAATCAAGAAAAATAACTTCTATTAACATCAATCAATAAATCAAAAACATGAAGAAAAAGAGGCAGAAAGAAGGCTACCTTATACTTGGATATTGCTACTTTAAAATATGTGAAAACAGATTATACACATCACAAGATTATAATTTAATAAGCTCTTATTCCTCATACATATCCCTAGGGGTAACTTCACTGATTTCACTTTATGTCCTGTGTGGGATCCATGTTCCTCAAATTTTTTCAAATGGGAAATACATTTTAGATATATAGCACAGTCACAGATGATTCAAAGGTGGAAACGAAAGCCCCAATTGAACCTATTTGTACATTAGGAATAGTTCTGGATGTTCATCTGACTTATTTAATCACATTATAGTAATTATGATATAATAACAACATCTACCTCACCTCTCAATCTATGAGAAATAAGGCCTGAGGCTTCCTCAAATATTTTTATATCCTTTGCTTTTATGTAATATATACAACAGCCATCTGTCTATTTATCACAAATATATATGTACATATACATCAAAACAGATAAATATATCAATATATAAACCTACATAAGGTGCTCTTGCCTGGAAAATCCCATGGACAGTGGAGCCTGGTAGGCTGCAGTCCATGGGGTCGCTGAGAGTCAGACACGACTGAGCAGCTTCACTTTTACTTTTCACTTTCATGCATTGGACAAGGAAATGGCAACCCACTCCAGTGTTCTTGCCTGGAGAATCCCAGGGATGGAGGAGCTTGGTGGGCTTTCGTCTATGGGGTCGCACAGAGTCGGCCATGACTGAAGCGACTTAGCAGCAGCATATGTATAAAACATGTATAAATATATAAAACACACACACACGTATATATATATACATAAGTGTTGGTTGCTTAGTCATATCCAACTTTTTGTAACCCCACCAGGCTTTTCTAGCCTACCAGGCTTTTCTGTTCATGGGATTTTCCAGGCAAGAATACTGGAGTGGATAACCTACTCCTTCTCCAGGGGATCTTCCTGACCCAAGGATCGAACCCAGGTCTCCTGCATTGCAGGTGGATGCTTTACCATCTGAGCCACCAGGGAAGCCCATATATACATAAACATATATATATATATATAAAACACTGATTCTTTGATTACCTGCAAACTTTTGATCACCTATTAAGATAGTTTTATCCCTTGTCTATGTAGCCTTCACTGTAGACCATACTCTTTGGTACTGCCACCATCATTTCCTTTCCAAACCTTCAGGATGGTGTTGATCAAGTGAAGGGATTAACAAGTAGATCTGCCTTGAGGCAGAGACTAATAATTTTTGTTTTGGGGGTTAATCTTACTTATCATTTTATTCTGTAGATAAGGAATTGGAAACTATGGCCTGATGCTGTTTTTTGTCCACCCTATGAGCTAAGAATGGTTTTAAATTTTTAAATAGTTGGAAAAGAAGAATTATTCATGGCATGTAAAAATTGTATGACATTCAAATTTTGGTATGCGTAAATCAACTTTTCCTGGAATACAGCCATGCTTATCATTTGCATATTGTCTGTGATTGCTTTCATAGTTCTAAAAGGGAACATAAGGTCTGTAAATTCTAAAACAATGGCTGTTAACCAGGCCCACTTTGTTCTGAGGCCACAGGGGATATTTGAAAAAATCTGGAGATATTTTTGATTGTCACAAGTGTATGAGGTGGATAGTACTGGAGCCTTATCAGAAGAGATTGGGATGCTACTAAATATCCTTCAAAGAACAATACAGTTCCTATAATAATTATCTTGTACAAAGTGTCAATACTGCTGAGATTGAGACATTTTGGCCTTAAATATTTTCTGTATCTGATCCCTTACAGAAAGTATTTGCTAAATCTTGCCTTAGATCCTAATAAAAAATCAAGGGAGCAAAGTTTCCTCTGATAATTAAAAGACTTGTTTAGATACACAAATTAAAAAAAGGTGAATAATTACAAATTTAGACAAATTCATTGAATTTTATTTGTGAAATAAATGTCTAAAAAACTACCTACATCAAATGGTTCCAACTGGACTCAATATCTGAAACACCCACCTGAAAAGGGATGTAGTTAACATTGAAAAAAACAAAAACATCGACTCAGTTGCTTCTTTTGTGACATGTGTGCCAAATATCTATGTGATTATATTTTTCTAATTTCAGCTTAGTTTTGTGATTTAATATAGAGGGTAAATGAGCACCTTTAGTATCCAGGAAGTTCTGTGTGTCATACTTCAATAGTCATTCTAGAATTTTCCTTTTTAAAACACTTACTGGATGTGCATTTTGTTAAGTGAAAGGCTATTCTGTATTATTTAAGCCAAACACTGCCATTATATAAAAATAAGACATAAGAGATTTTCAATAGCAATGAGTCTTCAATAGTAAGAGACAGAGTAATAGGAACCACAACTGGGATTTCTTCTCTGATTTATAAGGATCTCATATGAAGTCACCTCTTAAAAATCTGTACATATAATATATGACTAAACTTATTGTCAGCTGAGTTATATTTTCATGTGGCCTTTTCACCCTGCTTTTTTAACAAAAGCACAGGAAATATTTCCTTCTGTGGTAGAAGGTAGGAATGGGAGAAGGTGTTCTTTCCCCTTGTCCATTAGATCATGCTAATCTCATGCTTTTCCTATTTAGAAACTTGACTTTGTTAACATATACCATTCTAACATGTCAAAGATGTTAATTTTTAATTTGAAACACTTGTCTTAATAAGAATGGGTGAGATCATGTTAGCTTTATTGTGATAGCTGAACAGTCCCTTAACAAGTGCCTAATGAAAAGAAACAGTGATATTGCAGCTTTGTCTCATTTTAGGCAACAATAATAAGAAGTGGCCCCAGAAAAATTGAGAGCAGATTCCCATTTTGTGCAGTGTTCCAGAAATAATCTGGTTTTGACATAATGCAGGGTCAAAGAGAAGAAAAGAAAATGTGGTGAATGCAACTAATTGTTTCCAACTCACTGAGAAGTGATGATTAAGACTCTGGTTCAGGAAACAGAAAGACCTGGATTTGAACATCATCTTTGACTCTTCCAAGTTGTGTGATCTTATGAAACTATTCAGCTGCTCTAAGAGTTTGTTTTCTCACTGGTAAAATAAGAGTATGCACCTTACAAAGATGTTGGGGATAGTTAAATGGCATAACACAAACTAGAATGTTCAGTGTATGGTAGCTTTAGTTACTATAACCTTGATGTCTTCTGAGGTACCTCTGCCCTCCAGTCAGCTCATTAAATTTGGCTCAAACTCCAATCCATGCCTTGTAATGTTCCAAAATCTTCCCCATAATTTCTGCTCCATAAAATCTTGCTTCCCATGGCTTCCCTGAACCCCTAAGTTCTTGCATTCTAGTGGGATATGTCTGTTTTCCTCAAATATTTTGATGCAAAATTCTTGTATGTTCACATACAAAGTATTCACACAATGCACTTGGTCTAACAGATTTTTCAGAAGATTCTGGAGTTAACATGAGAATGTTCTGCTACTGAAACTTTTGACCATTGGGCATCATGTCCTCATGTCCATCCTCTTCCTCTCCCTTCTTTCCTCTTTCCCTTTCTGTTTTTGCTCTGGTTTCTCCACCTCCTTCTCCTTTCCTGTTTTCACCCCACCCTCTCCCTTGCCCCTTGGCTTCCTATCTTAGTCTTGCTCTGTCCCCTTCTCCCTGACTCCTCTGCACTCTACATCCATCCTCAACTCCAGTTTCCAATTTCTCTGTCTCCACTATGCAAAACAGCTCCCCCTTCCAGGAAATCTTGTTACATCAGCCCTTGAGGGGTTGAGAGAGCCTTATTTGTTCATTTTCTAACATGATATGCTTTTATTACTAATGTGGCTTTCTCCCTGGTGGAAATCCAGACTCAGATTTTTAAAAAAGTAATCTCATATTGTTGCATAATTGCTTCATTCTCTGTGTTTGCATCTCCTGACCTCTACTATTCTTTCTGTGAATTCTGAGGGAGCATCCACCTCTGAAGACTGCATGTGGCACCTTCTCTTGTGTGTTTGAGGGCTGATAATGCTCTGCCTGCTCTTTTCTTATGACCTTTAGTTCCTCTTACCTGTATTGTGTTGGTTTGCAATTTCTATATTTTCTATTATCTTTTAAATACTGGAAACAGGCCACATTTGTTCCAATTTCTTCCACAGTGTTGCAGCCTAATGCAGTGCACAATGTTTCTATCTATGTTGCTTTCAAATAAAAACTCTATCTTTGTTTCCTCAAAAAACTAAAAATACAGCTACCATGCTGTTCTGTGCTTAGTCGCGTCTGACTCTCTGCACTTCCATGGACTGTAGCCAGCCAGGCTCCTCTGTCCATGGGGATTCTCCAGGCAAGAATACTGGAGTGGGTAGCCTATTCCTCCTCTAGGGGAAGAACTACCATAAGACCCAGCAGTTCCACTGCTGGGTATATATCTATCAAAAACAAAAACACTAATTGAAAAATACACATGTTCCCCAATATTCACTAAGTTGTATTCAACTTTTTTTGTGATCCTGTGTACTGTAGCCCGCCAGGCTCCCCTGTCAATGGGATTCACCAGGAAAAAATACTGGAATGGGTTGCCATTTCCTTCTGCAGCGGATCTTCTCCACCCAGCGATCGAACCACATCTCTTGCCTTTCCTGTATTGCAGGTGGATTCTTTACTGCTGAGTCACCAGGGAACACCTTATCAAAACTGTAGAGACTCTAATTTCCAAGTTGCTGTAAGAAGAAGAAATGCTTATACAGCCTAACATATAGGAGGTCCTCAAGTAACAGTATCAGTGATTACACATTACAAGTAAGATGCAGCCCTGTAACTGCCCCTAGCCAACTGCTTCTGCTTTGTTCTGAGACATAGAGAAGATATGGAAGAGAGACAATGAAATAAATGAAAAAGAAAAAAAAAGCAACGTCAAAAAGGACTTTTTCCAAGCTGAAGGGTCCTTGCAGATTATAGTGTTGATACCTAAATTAAGAGTTCTTTGAAACATATATTCAATTCGGAACTTCACACATCGCGATTGCTTCAATTATATACTCCATTATATATGCTCTCATTTTCTTAAGAACAGGAGGGGAATGCACAATAGATCTTGGAACTTTCTCACTCTACAGCTCTTAGAATCTCTTTCGTTAAGACAGATCTTAATTTTTGACTCATTATCTAGTGTCTTTTTGGAAAATTCATCAATTTGGCATGCAGTTATCACTGCAGATAAATCTGAGGTCTAACTTAAGTGAGCACAATTTATGAGTGAGGAGAAGGATGGAGGAGATTAGTGTGAGCTTTTGACAGTGCGCTTGAAAGTCCAGTGTGAATTGGAGTCAGTTCACATGGGCCATCAAACATTCATTCCTTATCACAGTTTTCCACACTAGAATCCAGCCAAAAATAAATCTTCCAGATTTGTTCATGTCTAGGAGGTGACATTGATGACTAGAAGGTTCTTTAGCTTTCTTTTTTCCCCCTACAAATAGTTTTTCCTCTTTTTTTATATGTTACACACCGTCATTGTACCATCAAATTCCCTTATAGCATCTCCAGAAATATGAATAAACTTCTAAAATAAGGCTTTCTTCTAGGACCAGCTGGTTGATTGGATATATAAAAAGTGAATTGTTTCTGTATTCTTAAACATAAGTCAAGAAACTTTTTCACACATGATTGTGGTTTCAGGTATTCCTGCTTTACATGTCTAAATTCATTGAAAATGAATTTAGAAAAATTAAAATTCTGCTTGTGTTCTTCTTATCTCTGCCATTTTCGTTCCATGTTCAAATTCTTTCTCTCTGTTAGTAGACCAGAAGTTTGCAAAATTGTTCTGTTTGCAGCTCAAAAGTCACACAGTAAATATTCTAGGCTTTGTAGTGCCTACATGCTTGCTAAGTCACTTCAATTGTCTTTGACTCTTTGCAACCCTATGGACTGTAGTCCCACCAGGCTCCTTTGTCCATGGGATTTTCCAGGCAAGAATACTGGAGACCAAGAACCAAAACCAAGGATATTGCAGAAGTACTTAGATAACTATCTGTATGTGTGTTAGTCGCTCAGTCGTGTTCGATTCCATGACCCCATGGACTGCAGCCTCCCTGGCTCTATGTCCATAGAATTCTCCAGGAAAGAACACTGGAGTGGGTTGTCATTCCCTTCTCCAGGGGTTCTTCCTACCTAGGGGTTGAACCCAGGTATCCCACATGGCAGTCAGATTCTTTTACCACCTGGCCATCAGGGAAGTCCCAATAGCCATCCAGCATGTGACAGCTTAAAAACTGCAGAATAAAATTTCTTAGATCATCACCAAAAACACACAGGTAGCAAGCCACAATTAGTTGACTCGGTATAGAATATTGCCTACAATTTGACATGCGTTCTGGTGTCCTGACTTGCTCTTTGGCTTAAATTCTCTTCAAACTTTGGTCCATAACTTATTGTTAACCATATGCTGACCCACCATCAGCTCTTACCTGCAGCTGGGGGAACTACTTAGGAAAAACTTCAACTGTCTTTCAAAAGACAGAAGTTCCCTGAAGATCTGACAGATCTTCAGACACGCTATATTATTTTTTTAAGCTTGTGACTTCAAAGATAGTATTTTTTTTCAGTAAAATAAACTAGAAGGGTACATCTCTGATGACACAATATATTAAATTTTGTAATAAAATCTCAAGGCTAACTAACAGCGTAAAAGTAGTATAAGATAAAATACAAATCTGCCTTCACCCAAATATCTTAATAATTAGTGAAAACTTATTTTATGAACTTGAGAGACATGGATGACTTCTCTTTGTCATCCTATACTTCTGCCATTTTCCCCTCTGGCATCAATTTCTTCAGTGAATATTTATTTCACATTTACAATGTGCCAAAGATTCTACTAGGCGCTATTAAATCAGAAGTAAGAGACACAGTCTCTACCCTTAGGGGGTAGGAAGTTGACAAGAAGAGAGACAAGAGGAGAGTTGACAGATATAATGCAGGGTTGTAAGTGACTTGACAATCCTTGGTCCAGTGTGATGTCCTTGAGAGTGGCACTAAGCAGGACAAAATGAAGTCGGGAAGAAGTTCCCTTAGAATTTGATGTCTGAGCTTCATTCTAAGCCATAAGCATTTATCATGATACAGAAGAGAAAAGGAATGCTCTCTGCAGGAAAAGAAAAATGTGAAAAGGCACAGAAACCTTTGAGACTCTAGTCTGCTTAGGGACTGTCCATGATTTAATAAACCTGGGCTATAAAGAGTGAGATGTGTAGTGTCTGGAACCATGCCTGGCAAAAAATTGATGCTTGATCAAGAATTGTTGACAGATTGAGTGCCAGGAGATGAGTCTGAAGAGGTAGGCAGGACAAAGATAATCGATGGCAAGCTAGGAAAGTTGAATTTTATCCAAAAGGCATGGTTGAGCTTTATAAATGATCTGACTTGATGATATTTGGGTCTCAGAAAATTCACTCTGGCAGCATTGTAGGAATGGATCAGAATGGAGCTAACCTTGAGCTGGAGAGAACAATTAGGAGCTGTGTATTCACTAGAAGGAAAATGTTGACCAGCCCCACCAGAGAGATCACAGAGGGGATGGACAGGAAGGTTACAATTTGAGTCTTCCAGATTATTAATAGATCTCTTTGTTATTCAGTTGAGCAAACATAAAACAATACAATTTCGTTTTATTTTTGTAGCCCTGCACAGTTGGCAAAATATTTTCACAGAGAGATTTAGTCAATCAGTTCATACCACAATCTTTGCGGATAGGACCAGAGAATTATAATGAAAGAGAAAATGATGAATAATAAGACACACACAGTGACACACGCAATCTAAGGCCAGGTTTTGTTCGTGATAACTCTAATTCCTACTGATCACCTAATTAATCCCAGAGAGATCTAAGGCTTGAAAATGCAAATATTACACTTTTCGTTGCAAGGTTAATTTGTATTTACTATCCACAGTTTGGCAAATGATTTTCTGTTTTCACCATGAATATGTATGGCTTGCTTTCAGCAACCAGAAACACTCTGCTTTCTTATATTCTGCTTCATGTTCTGCCTATAGCAGGATTGACTTGGGGAGCAGCCTCCTAGTTAAGATTGGGTAAATTATAAACAGCAAATTTAGAGGCAATTGGTGGACTGAGAAAATATACACTGTATACAATGTGGATCCCAGCAAACATTTTTGAGCATACATTTTATTTCTAATACAAAAAAGCCATGGGACTTTTTAGTGTACTGAACCACAGTTACAGGATTCCCTTGATGAAATCAGGGTTATCATTTAATGGGTACTTAAGAAACAGAAGGCATTGAATTAGAAATGCGTTCTCTGACATTGCAGGATTAAATATTCTTCCTTTGCTTTTCCTCCTTTTAAAATGTCTTCTACACAATAACATAGAAAATAAATTGAAATCAACTGAGATCAATAACTTTGTAGCTGCAGATGTCATAGTTATTCCATCTAATACTTTAATGTACTTACGAATGGAAAATTTGAGGCTCATGAGGTTGCATGATGCGCCTACGATGAGCAACAGAGTAAAAAGAGACCTAAGATTTCCAGTCGAAAATCCAGTGTTTTACTCCCTGTATACCTTGTGTGCATGCACGCTAAGTTGCTTCAGTCATGTCTGACTCTTTGCGACACTATGGACTGTACCTCTCCAGGCTCCTCTGTCCAGGGCGTTCTCAAGGCAAGAATACTGGAGTGGGTTGCTATGTTCTCCTCCAGGGGATCTTCTTGACCCAGGGATCGAACTCACATCTCTTATGTCTCCTGCACTAATAGGCAAGTTCTTTACCACTAGCACCACCTAGGAAGCCCCTGTATACCTTATAGAAGTATTATTACCACTTGCCAGGTCCTGAAAGGTGACAGCTGTAAACTGACTTATTTCATTTGAACTTGGGTTTACTTAAAAAATTCAAACATTCCAGAGGAAGACACTTAAATGTGTAAGGTTTATCAGTTTGTATACCTTCTAGAGTGATTAAGCCTATGGGGTATATTCTCCTGAGAGTAGACTTCAATCAGAGAAAAGGTAGAAAACAGTCAATAGGAAGAAGGGGGAAATGTTCTGTGAGATAGAAGTCGGTCAAGAAAAGCCCACCAAAGCTTGTTTTTCCCTATTGAGTCAAAGTGATCCTATTTAGATGTCAGTGAAGATAATAGAAGATATTTGTTAAATTTAACTTTTAGATGCAAAGAATTTGAGAATCGATACTAGTTGTGTTAACAAATGTGTCATCTCCTCCAAATACACATTCATATTCTTCCCAGATATTCAAATGGATTTTTTTCATCTCCTTCGGGTCTTTGTTTATACAGCCCTTCTCCATGAACTTTTCCCAGACCAACCCACTTCACATTGCACCCATCTGCACATTCCTTCCCTGCTTTCTTTGTCTCCATAGTGCTGATCATCCACTTTCACACTGTAAATTGTAGTCCCCAGCTACAGTGTCCTGATGGCTTGGCGAACCTGCCTGCAGTGCAGGAGCAGCAGAAGATGTGGGTTGGACCCCTGGATCAGGAAGAACCCCTGGAGGAGCGCATGGCAACCCACTCCAGTTTTCTTGCCTTGAGAATCCCATGGACAGAGAAGCCTGGCACGCTACAGCCCACAGGATTGAAAAGAGTCAAACACACTGAAGCCACTTAGCATGCAGCACACATGCTAGAATGTCAGCCCTATGAAGGCTGGACTTTTGTCTGTTTTGTTCATTGCTCTTATGTCTAGTGGCTGAAGTGGTACCTGGCACATGATAGGGACTCAATCAACTTCTATTGAAAGATTGAAGAAATTGATTGTGAATGTATTATATACTACAAAGGGAATGAAAAAGATATGTTAGTTTATTTTATGATGAGAGATTTATAAGATTTGTCATGGGGAAGGTTATTCAGTATGCTCTTAGAAAGCAGAACTAGGAAATTTTGAATTTCTATTTATTTATATCGAGGTACGAAAGTGAAAATCTCCTGCTTAATCCTCTAGCATTTTCATTTGGAAGAATGCAGATTGAAAAGGTGAATTATTTTTTACTTATTTATATTTTGCTTTGATAATTTAAACCAAATAGGAACGTTGTTGTGACATTTAGATTTAGAAAACTGTCTTCTGAAGAATGGCTTGATAGAATTTTCCTGAATTATAGTATTATTGGCTTCCCTGGTAGCTCAGTTGGTAAAGAATCTGCGTGCAATGCAGGAGACACCGGTTCAATTCCTAGGTCGAGAAGATCACCTAGAGAAAGGATAGGCTACCCACTCTAGTTTTCTTGGGTTTCCCTTGTGGTTCAGCTGGTAAAGAATCTGCCCGTAATGCGAGAGACCTGGGTTCAATCCCTGGGTTGGGAAGATCCCTTGGAGAAGGAAAAGGCTACCCACTCCAGTATTGTGGCCTGGAGAATTCCACGGACTGTATAGTCCATGGGGTCACAGAGTCGGACACGACTAAGAGACTTTTGCTATCACTAATATGGAGAGCAACAAAGCCTACTTTTTGTGTTTCAAACTAAGAGGAAGCTATCAAGGCTCCAGCCTAAAATGTGGGATAATTGCTAAATATGGTTTATTTAGGAATAATAGTAAAATTGCATATTTGAAATCCAGTCAATGAAAAACTATTGTAAAATTCAAATGTGATTTATAACTGATGACATATAGTTGAAAATTTTAGGTTCCTCGTGGAAATTAACTTTCTGTTCTATGGTTCCATTTCTTTTCAGCAAAATTACATAGTCTTCTACTACCTGTAAAGAGAAAGATAAATAATTTTTTCTTATTAAAGGATTGAGATTCAAATAATGTACAAAGGAAGCTGTGAAAAAAACAAATCAAAAAAAAAAAAAACTAAAGTATCTAATTTTGGCCTCTTTTCTGAGTTCTAGATAATCATTCATTCATATATTGATTTATTTGTACTTTGCTTTAGTGTGATATGCTGTTGTTAGAATAATATTTTTGTTAATAGAAAGGTCTACAAATAATTCAATTTATATGTTAGGACAGATTAGTTTAGAGACAAATCCATGGAAATGCTGACAGGAAAATCAGATAACACACATTTAAGCACATCGTAAGGAAGATTAAATGGTGTCATCTGTACGGTATACTCCACCAAATCTCTCCAACAATGATTATGAAAATTGAATTCATGTAAAAACAGATGACCCATGTTTGCCTAGGAAAGAAGCATTCACTATTTTCTAGTGAATGAAGAACGAATCTCAACCTTTCTCTCTTTATATATATGTACACACACACACACACACACACACACACACAAACACACATACTTGGGTTTATATATATGTATATTATGTATGTGTGTGTATATATATCTATGTATATATAGAGAGAAAGTCACATGCATATTCTTAAAAATAATCTTATTTTCTTTTCTACTCTTCCTTTTTTTCTTTCTGAAGGATTAGTGACACAGAAGAAAGTAAGCTTCCACTTTGAGAATCTGGAACTAAATCAGACAAATACCAAAAAAAGATCAAGGATTGCTCTGTTTGTTTTGCTTTGTATCCAAACTAAAATTTAAATTTTAGAAGAATATTATGCAGTTCAGTTGCTCTGTCAACTGCTTATAAATCAGTGCCACTTCATTCGACTTTCATACATTGTAATCTTTAGTGTAGTTAAAAATCACTGGGAAAGAAAAGTAGATATAGTTGTTGAACAAAAATATATACAAAGAATTTTTAAGGCCTATTTGTGCAATCTTCAACATTTCAATTATAAGAAGATAGCTTATAATTAGAAGCTAGGTTTAAATTTCAAAATATGAAATTTTTTTGAGTTGGGCAAATGGTCACTATTTATTGATAAAAAATAATTTATGCTAAATACATAATGGTTATATATCAATAATTTATTTAAAAATAAAAGTAGATGAAAATAGGTTCTATTGTAGAATGAAATAATATCATCATCCTATGGTTGGTAAAAATTCAAATAATTCAATTAATAAACAAAATAATAGACATACATTAATTGACTACCCTACAAGAGAACTACACATTATCTTAAGTGCACCAGATTTAAAAAAACTTCTTTGGGGCTTTCCAGGTGGCACAGTGGTAAAGAATCCACCTGCCAATGCAGGAGACACAGGAGATGTGGGTCCAATCCCTGTGTCGGGAAGATCCCCTGAAGGAGATGGCAACCCACTCCAGTATTCTTTCCTGGAAAATTCCATGGATAGAGGACCTGGCAGGCTACTGTCCATGGGATCACAAAGAGTCAGACACAAGTGAGCACACACGCACGCAGTTATATATTTGGTTAAAAGTTGCAAAAGATTAAAATTTTACAGGCCATATTTTTGATTACACAGTAAAACTTAAAATTAGGTACAAATGTGTGAAGAAAACAATAATCCTTTGAAATTAAACTATCAATTTTACATCCTAAACAACTACTTGTTTAAAGAGTGAATAAAAGTGTTATTAGAAATCTTTAAAAATTTGAATACATATCCTATTTCTTGTTTAAAAGAGAAAAATGATACATGCTATATTATTCACTCATACACAAATTTAAAAACCCTCTTTCCCAGTGTCCGCTATCAGTCATGCACTGTTTCAGCACAAGGGATAAGAGAACTAAAGAAGCAAAATATCTGTCCTCAGAGAATTTCCTTTATCCCAGAGTCAAATATCAATAAAGAAATAAACAGATAAATAACAGGCTACAGCATATGTAGGTCAAAATGGTTAAATACAAACAATTTCATATGGTCCAACTAATTTAGAATATCAAGTGGGTAGAAGGTAAATAAACACATAGGTTCAATCAAAGTTTATAGGTGCTAAAACGGAAGTATCTATAAAATGTATGATGAGAACATAATAATCTATCCTGTATATTTTTAACATTGGGCTGGATATTGTACACAGATAAAGCGTTTGTCTCCATTTGACTGATAATATACGGAAATCAACAATTTCCAAGGTATTGCTTCATGTTATTCTGCATATTCACATAACTATACAGATACGTATGTTATACATGAAGGAATTGTTTTCTTTCTCCCCTGCCTTTTTTATTAAAACCAGTGTGAACATTTTAAAGATATTATTCTCAAAATTTCTCTTTTTTCACTTAGAATTTGTAAGGGGTTACGTTTTGCTGCATTGATTATAAATTGAATAAATTATTTAAATAGATGCTTAGCATTCTATAATAAGGATATGGTATTAATATATCTTTTGAAACATTTCCTCAAAATAAGATTGTTGGATCAAGAAGTAATTTTAAAGAAGTGGTCTAGGGGCCTCTGAAGGCCCTTAGAGAGGATATATACTCTCACTTAATTGTTTTCTTTTTAACGTATTTGTCCTCAGTTATGTTTAGGTTCCAATTCCAGAGTCTTTAAGAAATATCTTTTACAATAAATAACTCTCTCATCTTTTGGCAGAATTTGGTAAGTCTGTCTTCTGACTGCTCAAAGTGGGAACTCGGATGTGGAGGCGGAAGTGTGAAAAGGGTCTTTAAGTGGGATTTCTGTCCCTATTACAGTTTCATCCCTAACATCACCCCTCTGCATGGTTCTAGGTTATGAATCTTTAGTGTGTGTTTTAGTAAGTTCTGTTGCGTATCAGCTTTCCTAAGTGCTCATTTACTATCTTTGAATTTACAGATTTGGAGGGGGGTTCCTTTTCCATGGGGCTGAGTGGGGAGTAACTGAGAGGACTTTAATCTGTCATCCTGACTGCGAGTCTCCAAGTTGATTTTTTGATCATGTTTGGATTGTCTTCAGGCTTTTCAGGTGGCTCAGAGGTAAAGAAGCTGCTTGCCAAGCAGAAGATGCAGGTTTGATCCCTGGGTCAGGAAAAGCCCCTAGAGAAGGAAATGCAAACCGTTCCAGTATCCTTGGCTGGGAAATCCCATGGACAGAGCAACCTGTCTCCCCTTCTCCCCATTCCGTCCCACCAGATCATCCCAGAGTGCCAGACTGGGCTCCCTGTGCTACACAGCAACTTCTCATCCGCTATCTATCTTAAGTACTGAACACATCAATATACACTTTTTAGCTTGGAATGGCTACATTTTATCATCTTGAGCTCTGCAAAGTGTACAGTTTTTCTTGCTTTTGAAAAGGCACCATAACGTTTCCTTTCTCAATTCTACTGCACAGATCACGTATACAACATTGAGCCGGACTGTTTTTACTGCAGAGGCTATTGGTTAATGACTTTTATTATTGTTTAGATAATTGAAAATATTTAAAGATTCCAATTATAATCATTCAAAATGTGTTTTTATAAAACAGAATACTTAGCAAAATTTACAATTTTCTTGATAATACAGACATCATTATAAACATAAATTATACATGTTATTACTTCTCACTTCCTTTCCCTATATTCACTTAAACACAAAAAAGATATAACACATACTCCACTTTGTTTTTTCAAGTAAGAAAAAACTTTTTATCAGAAGGAAAAATATTTTCATATTATGACCTAAATTGATTTAGCAGAATTAAAGCTAAATATTAAGTGACTTGGTATTTTTAAATATGTGTTATATTATAAGGTTATATGAACTGTCTTTTTATTTGGTGTGTTAGCTAGAAATAGTGCTTTGATCAGTTACAAGACTGCTTGTTTTAGTAAACAGAGTGTGTGGAGAACAAAAATATCCATGCCATATTTATTAAAATTAAAATGAATTTTTATTTATGCATCAAGGACCTCCTAGTTTTCATTCCGGTTGACAGATGAGAGAATACATAAAGATGTGTAAATGACTTACTAAGGAGAAAAATAAAACAGCTTTGCCTCTTATGTGCTTGACTTTTTGGGAAATTTTAAACATTTTTATCTAAGGGTTCCTTATGTTCCTGAGGGTGAAGAACACTAGAAAGAAAGATCTTAGCGTGATATTTCCAGTTGTCGTGGATCAGTTTTAGTGTTCATGAGATGACTGAAGGCCAACAATTTCTTACATCAGATTCATGGGGCAACAAACTACTAAAATATTTTGTTCTTGAAAAAAAAGATAAATGAGCAGTCAGATGAGTTATAGTGCTTGCAATGAAAGGAAAAGCTCTGATGAGGTGACTGTTGGGAAGCAGCGGGAGGGGAAAGGATGGTAACAGAAAGAAGGAAATGAGAAACACACCTTATTATTATGTGGTTTGTTAAAACGTAAACGATCTTTGGTAACTCTTTTCTCATGCTGTGGCTTAGTGAAAAAACTGAAGGTGGGAGATATTTTATTAACATTTAGGAGATCTTTATTTCAAACTATTTCTGCCTACTCCTGAAAGTTTTCTGTACTTTTCCTGCTACATCAACGCTCAATGATTTATTGTGTTCTCTGGGATTGTAATCCTTGATAGGCATTGAGTTATGTACTTAAAGGTCAGGAACACAGTGGTTAAACATGGACTCAGGAACCAAACTGTGGAAACTATCCAGTTGTGTGGCCTTGAGAAAGTTACTGAGCCTTTCTCAGACTCACTAAAGAGAATAAGAGAACAGTCATACTTCAAATAGTTATTGTACAGATTAGACAGGTGACGGGGGATGAGATGGTTGGACGGCATCACCAATTCAATGGATGTGAACTTGGGCAAACTCTGGGAGATAGTGATGGACAGGGAAACCTGGTGTGCTGCAGTCCACGGGGTCGCAAAGAGTCGGAAATGACTGAGCGAATGAACATAGACAGGTTACTCTGTGTAAAGGACTTAGAATAGTGCCTGGCAGGTGACGAAGTCACTGTACAGCCGCTGGCCATCAGTATTTCTCAATATATCAAATATCCTGCTTATCTCTATATGCAAATCTACATTAATCTCATTACTTCCTGTTTGCTAAATTGCTTTCCAGATGTCACTTCGTTAAAAATCCTGCCCTTTTTCATAAATTGAATGTCTCTCTCTTTCAATTGAATCTACTGTAATATTTCCATGTGTCATTTATCATTCTTTGTGTATACCAATTATCTAAACTTCATTGGCAATAAGTGGAGTAATAAGTATGCAAAAAGTGTGCTTTCTTTTTGCATTTTATAGCTTGAGTTGTACTATTATACTGATTGGCCCATCAAAATAAAAAGAAAACAATTTTATTGTTAATAAGAAAATTAAAAGAAGTGATTCTGGTGGAGTCTGAAATTGCAATTCTTACACTCAAATTCAAAAGAATCTATTTGAAAATAAGTGAAACACAAAAAGAAGCAAATGTGTTTCTATTATTAAATGTAATATCAAATTAGTTTCAACAAATTAACATAATATGTGTCATAAAACTAATCTATAACATTAAAATAATAATCATATTTACCAATTTTATTGATTTTTCAGTTTATTAATTTTAAATATTTTCTTGAATACTGCAATTATTTATCATCTTGCTATGTATAAATTAATCATCTAGTTACTAAAATCAACTAATCAACTAAAATCCTTGTCCATGTATAATTTTTTGCTATAATGGAAGCGATAAGTAGGTAAGTGTTAGTTGCTCAGTCGTGCCAGACTCTTTGTGACCCCATGGACTGCAGCTCACCAGGCTCCTCTGTCCATGAGATTTTCCAGGCAAGGATACTGAAGTGGGTTGCCATTTCCTTCTTCAGGGGATCTTCCCAACCCAGGGATCGAACCGGGTCTCCTGCACTGCAGGCAGATTCTTTACCGACTGAGCTAAAAGAGAAGCCCAATGGAAGAGGAGACAGTCACAATATGAATATGTAAAATATATAATGTGTGAGATATATTAGTGATAGGAGGAAAAATAAAATCAGGTGAGTGACAAGGAAGAGTTGAGAACACTTGCAATTTGAAATAATGTGGTCAAGATGGGTCTCTTGGAATGGATGAAATTCCATTGATGATCTAAGGGATTTCCATACAGTAGATTACCAGGGAAGAGCACTTCTGGCAGAGGGGAATAGAAGATAGCAGTGCCTCAAGGTAAGAGCATACCTGTGTATTTGACAGGAGTCCATGTGGCTGGAAAGATCTAAATAAGGGACAGAGTAAAATGAAATAACATTTGCAGTAAAAACAGAAGCACACTATTCAGAGTCCAGTGGAAACCACTGGGCACATCATAGCAGAGAAATATTGTGAACTAATTTAGTTTAGAGGGAATTCCTTGGACTACTGTGCTGAAAATGAACTTGAAGGCATCAAGGACAAAAGCACAGAGCCAGGTAGAGAAGCTACTTCAGACGGAAAGTAACAGTGACCTGAACCAAGATGGGAACAGTGGGGGTTGTAAGAAAAGCTTACTGAAAGAATGTATTTTGAGGATAATAAAGCTAACGGGATATGCTGATGTGCTGGATGTGGGGAACAAGAGAAAGAGGAGTTAAAGATGGCATCAATATTTTTAACTTGAAATACTGGAAGAATGTGGTTTTATCATTAACCAAAATAGGAAAGACTCTAGAAATAGTAGGTGTGGAATAGAGTGAAATATTAGGGGGTCACTTCTGCACATGATAGGTTTAAAAAGACTCTTTATCATCCAATGGAAAGATCTTTTGGTTTGAGGATTGTACAAAAGGTATAAGTAGAAAAGTTATACCTTTTGTATTAAAGAAGAAACATCAAGATCATAATTTAAATCATCAATGGATGTCTAACAGGATTTTTCTCCTTTCAAAGGGACTAAGTCATCATTTTGGTTTCACTGGTTGTTCATTGGTAAAGAATCCACCTGCCAGTTCAGGAGATGTGGGTTCGACCTGGTGGATGGGGAAGATTCTCGGAAGAGGAAATGGCAACCCACTCCAGTATTCTTGGGCTTCCCTGGTGGCTCAGATGGTAAAGAATCTGCCTGCAGTGCAGGATCCCTGGGTTGGGGCGATCCTCTGAAGAAGGGAACATCTACCCACACCAGTATTCTCACCTGGAGAATTCCATTGACAGAGGAACCTGGCAGACTACAGTCCATGGGGTCGCAAAAGAGTTGGACACAACTGAGCAATTTTCACTTTCACTTTCCAGTATTCTTGTCTGGGAAATTACACTGACAGAGGAGCCTGGAGGGCTAAAGTTCATGGGGTTTCAAAAGAATCAGACACAACTTGGAGAATAAACAACAACAAAGTCATCAATTTATTTTAAAAAGCACTATGGTAGGGGATAAGAACTTAAAGCACTTTGAAGTCATGTAAACTAAATCTGAGTTCTGATTTGATGTTTTCTAAATACATGACTTTATATGAGTAATTTCTTTGGGCATCTATTCATTTTTAAAAGTGGTTATGGTAATACTGAAATAATAAGGTTGTGAGAATTAAATGAGGTAAGGCCCATAACATATGTAAAGCAATGTCTTGTATTTCACTTAATTGATGCCCAAGTGAAATGTTACTTCTTTCCTAAAATCCCTCGATAGACTCTGAAAAAAATGACAGAATCTGATCTAGAGACACAACAGGGCTGGTTCAGTCAAGAATGTGAGCAGTGAGAACAGAGGTAAGGATCAGTCATCCTAAAATATGTATTTGGGAGTGGATAACCAAGGGTTTCATACTCCAAAATTATAAATTAAAGCCAAATATTTTGACATGGTGTAAAGGCCAGAAAAGAGGCTTATAAGGTAGATAAAAGCACATTGTGCACTTAGGAGAACTTCTCAGGCTCAGTAAAGATGAGGAAGGTCAAGGATATGATAGATATCAGGTAGGAAAAAAGTTAGATATCAACATTTACTAAATAACTCTTTAAAAATCATAGTAACAGGTATTTCTTGTGAAATCTTTACATCAGTTGCTCAAGTCACAGAAATGGAATTGAAACCCAGGCCTTCTATGTTTAGTAACCTTTACCATAATTTCATAGAATTGATTTGTTCTTAGGGAATTTTAAATAAATCGTGTATATAAAATGCATCAATAAACAAGTATGTACTTATATATTATATATCCACAGCCATTCACATATACACACACACACACACACATACATACATACATACATACATACATACATACAAGTGGTTGGTGTTATTTCTAAAATAGCCGAACACAAGACAAGCATAGAGAAGGAGTCAGTAAAGGATCTGAAGACAGGTTCTCAGCATAAGCAAACCAGAGACTGCTTCATGATCTGTGAAAGACAATATTCTTGCCGTTCTTTGAACTCTTCATTTTGGGGGAGGGAGCATCTCTGTAGTTGACTTCTAACCGAGGAAGACTAGGCAGCACCTTGGTGAGGGCAGAGAACACTTCACTGTCATTTATTACTCCTCTCGAGCGCTAGCCTACAGAGTGAGCGCCAAAGAGTCATATGGATTTCAGTGTCCCACTCCCCATGGTCCCATAATTAGCTCTCCACATCAATGAAATCCTCAATTCACTTTTGATGGGTTGGTCTATATCCTGCTGTGGTTTCTCAGCAGTCCACCAAATTAAAATGTCAGCATGTTCTTTGGACGGTGGTAGACAATGAAGTCAACCCAATCCAAAGACAAATAAACTATCTGAACTTTCCATAATGAAGTAGTATGGTGTCACTGAAGAGTTTCATAGGCACAAATATGTTAAGAATCATGCTACTGGAATATAACCAAATTTCACTCAGCCTAGAATTTTGTCTTATTTGTGTCAGTAATTCTGGGAGAGAAAATAGTTGTTATTTATTATAACAACCTTGAAAGCATAGAAATGTACCATCCAGAAATATCCTTAAGTTCCGATTTTGTGATTCAACATTCATGAGCCTTTTTTCAACTACCATTACACAATAAGTTTATTAGGCACTAATACTAATCTATTTGCCGTATGTTTATTTATTTCAAAAGATAAATGTTGTTATTCTACTCCATAATTGCATGGAAAAATAGACTATTTCAGTATCATAATAGCATTTATAATGCATGTATATTGTTTAAAATATTGTGTAAAACTAAGTTTACTATATTTAGGTTAGGTTCTCTATATTTTCCCATATACTGGCTTTATAGTAGAGCTTAGTTTAATCGTAACTAATAACTTTGTGAGGTAACATTTTTAACATCCATCCTCCTCACTAGACTGTAGTCATCTGAAAGGTAGAAATTTAGTCATTTGTATCATTGGCGCTTAGTAGGTTTTGCAATAAATATTTGTTGAATAAATGTAAGAAATAAAATCATAATATATATTGCATTATATTTATATTTGTTGTATATAATATGATATCCATTATATATGATATATATTATAATTGTATTCATATATCATACACACACACACACATACACATACACATACACACACACACACACACACACACACACACACACACACACAGACTCTGAAAGGTGGAGAGAAGAGACACCAGCTAAGAATGTTGAAACTAAAAAAATGATAAAGTAGTGTATCCTTGAAATTTCTTTGTGCCTCATATCACCAAACCACTTCAGTATTCTTGCCTTGAGAACCCCATGAACAGTATGAAAAGGCAAAAAGATAAGACACTGAAAGATGAACTCCCCAGGTCAGTAGGTGCCCACTATGCTACTGGAGATCAGTGGAGAAATAACTCCAGAAAGAATGATGGGATGGAGCCAAAGAAAAACATCACCCAGTTGTGAATGGGACTGGTGATAGAAGCAAGATACGATGCTATAAGGAGCAATATTGCATAGGAACCTGGAATGTTAAGTCCATGAATCAGGGCAAAATGGAAGTGGTCAAACAGGAGATGACAGGAGTGAACATCTACATTCTAGGAATCAGTGAACTAAGATGGACTGGAATGGGTGAATATAACTCAGATGACCATTATATCTACTACTGTGGGCAGGAATCCCTTAGAAGAAATGGAGTAGCCATCATAGTCAACAAAAGAGTCAGAATGCAGCACTTGGATGCAATCTCAAATATGACAGAATGAACTCTGTTCGTTTTCAAGGCAAACCATTCAATATCACGGTAATTCAAGTCTATGCCCCGACTAGTAATGCCGAAAAAGCTGAAGTTTAACAGTTCTATGAAGACCTACAAGACTTTCTAGAACTAACACCCAAAAAAGTCATCCTTTTCATTATAGGGGACTGGAATGGAAAAGTAGGAAGTCAATAAACACCTGGGTAACAGGCAAATTTGGCGTTGGAGTACAGAATGAAGCAAGGCAAAGGCTAATAGAGTTTTGCCAAGAAAACGCACTGGTCATAGCAAACACCCTCCTTCAACAACACAAGAGAAGACTCTACACATGGACATCACCAGATGGTCAACACCGAAATCAGATTGATTATATTCTTTGCAGCCAAAGATGGAGAAGCTCTATACAGTTAGCAAAAACAAGACCAGGAGCTGAGTGTGGATCAGATCATGAACTCCTTAATGCCAAATTCAGACTGAAGTTGAAGAAAGTGGAGAAAACCACTAGACCATTCAGGTATGACCTAAATCAAATCCCTATGACTATACAGTAGAAGTGAGAAATAGATTTAAAGGACTAGATCTGATAGACAGAATGCCTGATGATCTATGGATGGAGGTTCGTGACATTGTACAGGAGACAGGAATCCAGACCATCCCCAAGAATAAGAAATGCAAAAAAGCAAAATGGCTGTCTGAGGAGGCCTTACAAATAGCTGTGAAAAGATGGGAAATGAAAAGCAAAGGAGAAAAGGAAAGATATACCCATTTGAAGGCAGAATTCCAAAGAATAGCAAGGAGAGATAAGAAAGCTTTCCTTAGCGATCCATGCAAAGAAATAGAGGAAAACAATAGAATGGGAAAGACTAAAGATCTTTTCAAGAAAATTAGAGATACCAAGGGAACATTCCATGGAAAGATGGGCTCGATAAAGGACAGAAATGGTATGGACCTAACAGAAGCAGAAGATATTAAGAAGAGGTGGCAAGAATACACAGAACTATACAAAAAAGATCTTCACAATCCAGATAATCATGATGGTGTGCTCACTCACCTAGAGCCAGACATCCTGGAATGTGAAGTGAAGTGGGCCTTAGAAAGCATCACTACGAACAAAGCTAGTGGAGGTGATGGAATTACAGTTGAGCTAGTTCAAATCCTCAAAGATGATGCTGTGAAAGTGCTGCACTCGATATGCCAGCAAATTTGGAAAACTCAGCAGTGGCCACAGGACTGGAAAAGGTCAGTTTTCATTCCAATCCCAAAGAAAGGCAATGCCAAAGAATGCTCAAACTACTACACAATTGCACTCATCTCACATTCTAGTTAAGTAATGCTCAAAATTCCCCAAGCCAGGGTTCAGCAATACATGAACCATGAGCTTCCAGATGTTCAAGCTGGTTTTAGAAAAGGCAGAGGAACCAGAGATCAAATTGCCAACATCCGATGGATCATCGAAAAAGCAAGAGAGTACCAGAAAAACATCTATTTCTGCTTTATTGACTATGCCAAAGCCTTTGACTGTGTGGATCACAATAAACTGTGGAAAATTCTGAAAGAGATGGGAATACCAGACCACCTGACCTGCCTCTTGAGAATCCTGTATGCAGGTCAGGAAGCAACAGTTAGAACTTGACATGGAACAACAGACTGTTTCCAAATAGGAAAAGGAGTGCGTCAAGGCTGTATATTGTCACCCTGATTATCTAACTTCTATGCAGAGTACATCATGAGAAACGCTGGGCTGGAAGAAACACAAGCTGGAATCAAGATTGCTGGGAGAAATATCAATAACCTCAGATATGTAGATGACACCATTCTTTTGGCAGAAAGTGAAGAAGAACTAAAGAGCCTCTTGATGAAAGTGAAAGAAGAGAGTGAAAAAGTTGGCTTAAAGCTCAGCGTTCAGAAAACTAAGATCATGGCACCTGGTCCCATCACTTCATGGGAAATATATGGGGAAACAGTGAAAACAGTGTCAGACTTTATTTTTCTGGGCTCCAAAATCACTGCTGATTGTGATTGCAGTCATGAAATTAAAAGATGCTTACTCCTTGGAAGGAAGGTTATGACCAACCTAGATAGCATATTTAAAAGCAGAGACATTACTTTGCCAACAAAAGTCCATCTAGTCAAGGCTATGGTTTTTCCAGTGGTCACGTATGGATGTGAGAGTTGGACGGTGAAGAAAGCTGAGTGCCGAATAATTGATGCTTTTGAACTGTGGTGTTGGAGAAGACTCTTGAGAGTCCCTTGGACTGCAAGGAGATCCCACCAGTCCATCCTAAAGGAGATCAGTCCTGGGTGTTCATTGGAAGGACTGATGTTGAAGCTGAAACTCCAATACTTTGGCCACCTCATGTGAAGAGTTGACTCATTGGAAAAGACCCTAATGCTGGGAAGGATTGGGGGCAGGAGGAGAAGGGGATGACAGAGGATGAGATGGTTGGATGGCATCACTGACTCGTTGGACATGGGTTTGGGTAGACTCCAGGAGTTGGTGATGGACAGGGAGGCCTGGCGTGCTGCGATTCATGGGGTCGCAAAGAGTCAGACATGACTGAGTGACTGAACTGAACTATTCAGCCATGTTTAAGAATAAAATAATGCCATTTGCAGAAACACAGATGCAACTAGAAATTATTATATTAAGTGACGTCAGAAAGGGAAAGAAAAATACCATGTGGTATCACTTATATGTAGAATATAAAATATGACACAAATGAACCTATATATTGAACAGAAATCAACTCACAGACTTAGGGATCAGTTTGGTGATTGCCAAGGAGAAGGGGGAGAGAGAGAGAGAGATAGACTGGGAATTTGGGGTTAGTAGACACAAACTATTACATTTAGAGGGGATGAATAACAAGGCCTTACTATACAGCACAGGGAACTATACTCAATCCCCTGGGAAAAACCATAATGGAAAAGAATATTTTAAAAAAGAATGTTTAAAACTAAGTTACATTGCTATAGGTAGAGATTGGCACAATATTGTAAATCAACTGTCCTTTAATTAAAGAAAAAGGTATAAATAAGATCCAAGGTCTTATACATAATACCAAAATGTCCAGATTTCAATAAAAAATCACTTATTGAAAAAACTCAGGAAGATCTCCAAATGAATAAGAAATAGCACTCAACAAATGCTACCACTAGGAAGATACAGATATTAAAATGATCTGACGAGGAGTTTTAAAGCAGCCATCATAAAAATGTTTCAATGAGAAACTATAACCATGCTTGACAGAAATGAAAAAATAGAAAGTCTCACCATGTAAATAGAAGATAGAGGAACCAAATATAATTTGTAACTCAAAAATATAGTCGCCAAAATTTTAGAACATTTCATTATATGGGCTCAACAGCAAAATGGAGAGAATCAGTGAGCTTGATGACATCATAAGAGAAAATACTCAGTCTGAACCACTGAGAAAAAATAGACCGAAAACAAAACAAAGCAAGATGAACAGAGTTTCAGATGCATGTGAAACTATATAAAAAGATTTTATGTTTGTGTGATCAAAGTCCCAGAAGAAAGGAAGAAAAAGGTGAGCTGAAAATGTATTTGGAAAAAATAATGGCCCAAAATCACAAATTTGGCAAACATCACAACTTGCAGAATCATGGAACTACAATTCAAGGAGAATGATAACAGGATTGTCTGCAAATACTTAGAAAGTAAACAGCACATTTATGAATAATTCATGGATCAGTGAAGAATTCTGAAGGGAAGCAAAAATACACACTGAACTAAATGAAATTGAGAAAAGAATGTGTGGGGCTTGCGAGACACAGTTAACACAGCACTGAAAGGGAAATTTAAGGTGCTAAATGCACATATTAGCAAACAGAAAAGTTTCAAATCACTAATTCAAAAGCTGAGAAAAAGGACAAAATAAACCTCAAGCATACAGAAGAATGAAAATACTGAAGAGTAGAAATCAATGAAACTAAAAAAAGAGAAAGAATAGAAAAGAATCAAGGCAACAAAAATCTTATTATTCGAATAGATTAATAAAATTGACAAACCTCTAGCAAGACATGCAAAGAAAGAAAAGTTAAGAATGAACAATAAAAGAAGCAAAGCAGAGGATATAAATACAGACACTGCAGATATTGAAAAGTTAATAAAGAAGTACTACAAACAAACCTTACACATAACAATTTGACAGATGAAATGGACCAATTCCTTAAAAAAAACAAACTTTCACAAATCACCCAATATGAAGTTAATAATTTGAATACCCTTTTTTTAAGAAAATTTAATGTATAGCTCTTATAAAAGAGATTTAGTTACCCTAATGTTTGAATTCTAGCAAATGTTTAAAGTAGAATTACAAAAATTTGACACAGTTTCCTTCAGAAATTAGAGGAGAGAGTACTTTTATGAAGCAAGTATTACCCTGATACTAAGCATAGACAATAAAGCAAAAATATTATAAGAGAACTACTGAGCACTTTGAAAATGAATATATATGAATATATGCATGATTATATACAGATATATTCATGAATATATACACTAAATCTTTAACAAATTTTTGTAAATAGAATTCACTAACATATGAAAATAATATGCAAAAATATATTTATCCCATAATTAAGTGGGATTATTCCAGAGACATATGGCTGTTAAGTACTGAAAAACCATTCAACATGATCCACAATATGGACAGGCTGAATAAGAAGAACATGATCATATCAATTAGCACTAAAAAACATTTGACAGACTTTAACAGCTTATCATGCTAAGAGTCTCAGAAAAATGGGACTAGAGAGAAACTTCTTCAGTTTGATTAAGAACATCTGTAAAAATCCTTTCGGCTAACACGATATTCAATCATGAAGATCAGAAACAAGGCAAGGAGTCTACTCTCAACCCTCTCATTTAACAGAGTCCTAGAAGCTCTAAGAAATGCAATAAGGCTGGAAAAGGAAATTAATAGGGATAGAGATTCAAAATGAAAGATATATATCTGTTTCTATTTGCAGATAACATCACCTCCATGAAAATTCTTACAGATTCTATTCAAAAACTCATAGCACTTACACGTAAGATTAATAAGAGCATACAAGATAAACATACAAAAATCAGTTAATACTTCCATATTAATACTCTATGTAACAATAAAATTATACATACAAAATTATGCAATATATTTATAATCATTTTAAAAATTAAATACTCAGGCTTAAATATAATAAAACCTTTGCAGCTCTTGTAGGATAAAAACCACAACACACTGATAAAAAGTTCAAAGAAAATCTATGAAAAATGAGAGATTTGTACAGTATTTATCATGGGGAGACTCACATACTAAAAGCATTAATACTTTCCAATGTGATGTACTGGTCTAATACAATTCCAATCAATATCACCACAAGATTTTTGTGCATATAGGCAAAAATATTTTATAATTTATCTTGAAGGGGAAAGAACTGGAATAGCTAAACAAGTCTGAAAAAGAAAGCATGATGTGGGAGGAATTGCTTTACCCTATTTCAAGACATTATATAGCTGCAGTAACCATGTGTGTAGTATTGGCAAAAGGTTAGACACAGAAATCATTGGAAAAGAATAGAGAATCACATGCAGATCCACATAGGTATGCCCTACTGTCTTTTGCCAAAGGTACAGAATAAATTTTGCAGAGGAAAGATAGCCTTTGAAAATACAGTGCTGGAACATTTTTGGCAAAACTAACAAAAACCCCAAAGCGAATCAATCAAATCTCACATTTTATACATAATTACCTCAAAATGAATCAAATCTTACATATAAAATGTAAATTTATAAAACTCTGGAAAGAAATAGATGACAATCTTTAGGATCTATGTCTAGGCAAGAATTCATAGACTTAATACCAAAAGCACACACAAAAAAGAAGAATTGATCGATTGGACTTCTTCAAAATTAAACCCTTTTGCATTGTGAAAGGAACTGTAAACTGGGTGATAAGACAAGATACAGACTTGGAGAAAATAATTTAAAATCACATATAGAACGAAAAACTGTATCTAAAATATAAAAGAACTCTCAAAACTCAACTGTTAAAAAAAAAAAGAAAAGCAACCAGCAAGTGGGGAAAAGGCATGAAGAAACATTACACTTGAAAAAGATATGCAGATGGTAAATAAGCTCATGAAAAGATATTAACCATCAATTACTGGTAGGAAAATGCAAATTAAAATTCCAGTGAGTTATCAGTACACACAATCAGTACAAATAAAATTTAAAAAATAATGACAATACCAAATGCTGGAGAGTATGTAGAAAAACTGGAGCATTCATTCATTGTGGGTAGGAATGTAAAATGATGCAGTACTCTAAAGACAATTTGGCATTTCTTAAAAATCTAAATCTGCAACTACCACTCTATTCAGCAGTTGCCCTCCTAGTCAGTGATTCCAGAGAAACGAAAACTTACATTTCTACAAAAGCCTATATGTGAATGTTGATGGCAGCTATATTTTTAATAGCTCAAAACTGGAAACAACCAGATGTTCTTCAACGGATGAATGGTTAAATGGCAGTGGATCCATACCATGGAAATGCAACAGCAATTAAAACAAATGGCCCATTGAGATACAAAATAACCTGGTTGAATTTCTAGAGAATTATGCTCAGCAGAAAAGCCAATACCAAAATGGTTACACAGTAAACAATGCTATTTGCATATTATGCTTGAAATGACAAAGTTGTAGAAACTTTAGAATAGAGAATATGTTGTCATGGATTAAGGAATATTTGGTGATGGGCTTCCCTGGTGGCTGAGCGGTAAAGAATCCACCTGCCAATGCAGAAGATGCAAGAGATGCAGGTTCGATCCCTGGGTCAGGAAGACCCTTGGAGAAGGAAATGACAACCCACTCCAGTATTCTTGCTTGGGAAATCCCATGGACAGAAGAGTCTGACAGACTGTAGTCCACGGGGTCACAAAGAATTAGACAGGATTTAGCCACTAAACAACAACAATAAAAAAAAAAAGGTTGTGTTTACAAAAAGACAATATGAGTAATCATTGTGGTGATAGAAATGTTCTATATCTTGACTATATTAATGTCAAGATCCTGATTGAGATATCATTACACTGGAGTTTTGCAAGAAGTCATAATTGAAGGAAACTGGGTAAATGATACCCAGGATCTCTCTGTATCATTTCTTACAAGAGGATGTGATCTATTTTCTATAATTTTCACATAATAAAAAGTAATTTACAAAGCCCATAACACTATTGTTAGCACAATAGGTACTCAACACACGTTGAGTTAGTAAAAGTTGTGCCTTATGGAAGATTGTCCTTGTTCTGCTCAGGATGTATTGGAAAAAAGATACTATGTTCCTCTTACGTAACCTTTAAGCTTTTTCTGCTGCTGAGGCTGCTGCTAAGTTGTTTCAGTTGTGTCCTATTCTGTGTGACAGAATTCTGTGTGCCCCATAGTTGGCAGCCCACCAGGCTCCCCTGTCCCTGGGATTCTCCAGGCAAGAATACTGGAGTGGGTTGCCATTTCCTTCTCCATAAGCCTTTTCTAGTTTGTCTTAATCACTGTATGCTTCTCTGCCCCACATATATACATGTAAATTTTCACTGTATATTCTGCCTTCTGTTTGCTATGAAAGTATATACTTATTAAATGGAAATATTGAATAACCACCCAGATTACATCTTCAAGATCTGAAATAAAGATATATAAAACAACCTAATTATAGAAAGTGCTCAGCACTGAAAAAGCAAATCCATGTTAAAGTGTGTTCAAGACTTAACACAATGTTCTGTACATAGCAAGGATTAGACACATATTTTTTGAATGAATATACTAAAGCATAGCACATTGTGAGTTTCCAATGATTAATAAGCAGTGGTGGTAGTAGAAGTAATTTCAGTAGTAACAGTAGTGGTATAATTATAGAAAGCTACTAACACTAGAATGAAAATATAAATGGCCTCAAATACAAAATATGTACGAGATTACCATTACTCAAACTGGTTACCATTCCCACCTTCCTTTCATGATCTTCTGTTGCTGATATGTGAATGGCCAGCATTAGCTTTGTCTCTTCCTCTACTCTGCTCAGAAATCAAGCCTATTTGCCCCCAACTATCCACAATACCAAAGTTCTAGGAAAATGAAAAAGTAACCTTTCATTGCAAAAATACTCAAGGTCTGCCTTAAATAGTCCCTAAAATAATAAATCTCTATGCTCTTCTTGATAAAGATACACTTAAAATCAGAGGCTGCAAGGAACAGCTGAGTCACAGGTGAATGCTTTGACTGTAAGCTTTGCTAGTGATAAATAGGGGTTTTATTACATTTCAAAGTGCTTCATGGCATGTGTTAAATTACCGTGTTGCTCAGTCGCTAGGTTGTGTCTGACTGTGCCATGTTATGGAGTGCAGCATGCCAGGCTCCTCTGTCCACTGTCTCCCAGGGTTTGCTCAAATTCATGTCCATTGAGTGGATGATGCCATCTGAACCTCTCATCCTCTGTTGCTGTCTTTTCCTTTTGCCTTCAATCTTTCTTGGGCTTCCCAAGTGACTCAGCGGTAGAGAACCTGCGTACAATGCAGGAAGACTTGCAGAAGTCATGGTTTTAACCCCTGGATCAGGAAGATCCCCTGGAGAAGGAAATGGCAACCCACTCCAATATTCTTGCCTGAAAAATTCCTGGCAAGCTACGGTCCGTGGGGTTCCAAAGAGTCAGACAGGACTTAGCAATTAAACAGTAACAACTTTCTTGTGTAGATCTCACTAAAGAAGCTTCAAACTCCTGAGCAGTTGAATAGTTCCCGCTTATCACTATGGTTCCAAGCACTTTCTTTTGCCTTTCTTGGTGAGCCAGGGGGTACTGCTTCCTGATGCACAAGTCACAGGGCCTGCGGTTGATAATACAATAAAGATTTTGCTTAAATGAAGTATTATCTTATCTCTTTTGCCAACTATTGAGGAGGAGCAGGCAACTTCAAAGACAATTTCTATAATAGTCTTAAGAGGCTGATGAACCACTTTTCCAGAAGGGTATTTGATTAAGTTTTGCCAGGTAGTAAAGAATGTTTTGTTTCTTTATAATTTTTTTTTCCAGATTTTGTGGAATTGAGGGAAATATTTAATAATATACAAATACACACTGATTAATGCTTGCAAATATGCCTGCTTGCATGGTTTGTGCTTTTGCCTTTTAATATGAAATATTATTGTTCCAAGACCCCTTTTATTTGTCCTTTGATTTAATATCCCCATGGGAAGAAATACCTATGCTTAAAAGACCAAACTATTATTTTCAGAATAAAGAATACCTAATAATCAAGATTACTACAAAGATGAACATAGAGCTTAAAAATAGATTTAAATGGAAGCTTAGATATTATCCATCAACCACCCATATTTTGCAAAGCACCAGGCATCATCTCTGCAGTGAAAGAGTTATCTCAGATCAAACTTCAGATTAATGTGACCTGAAGTTTTTTTTTTCCTTGAGCACTGAATTCTAGTCCATATTTTTTCCTACTTCAATACTATAAATCCTCCCTCTTGAGAATAATGTTTTTTGGATTCTGTCATCTGGCCATTGACTATTTCAGAATTTTCATTTTGGTTTTCCTATTTCATCTGATTTCTCAAGTCTGCTCCTTTCAATAAAAATTGCCTGAATTTTCCTTCTTTACTTCATACCATAAATTTCCACTTTCTCTTGAACATGTGTCTTTCTTACACGTCAAAATTTTAATCCTGTTCCTAAAAACTATCAATTTTAGTTTATTTATTCATTCAATAAATAATTCATTCAATTGGTATTTCTAATATATCTGCTTGTCTGTATTCATAGATTATAGCAAACATGGGAAATATATTTCTTGTCTCTAATAAGGGCTTAATAAATCATGATACTTACACTTAAATGGATTCTAGACAGCTAATTAAAATGATGCTTTGAAACAATAGTTTACATACTATGGTTCACTGACATATCTGACCCATCACTTATTTTTGTAAATAAAGTTTTATTGGAATACACTTATTCCCATTTTTTTATATCAATACATCATTTAAGGCTATTTTTGTACTTTAGTGGAAGTGTTCAGTAGTTTCAATGGGTACCATATGAACCGCAAAGCCAAAAATATTTACTTGATCCTTTTCAAAAAATGTTTTCTGACCCCTGCATGAGAAAACTCTTTAAAGCCATTTATTTCATAAATTTTTTCATACCCATAAAATAGATACAATAGAAGAATGTCCATAACATAATGTGAAGATAGTATATAGGTTACAGAATGATCCAATTTTTTGTAAAGGGAATTTATTTGTATAGGGGAAAAATCTGATAAGATATACACCAAAGCATTAGCAGTTTGGATATTTGATGGAAGCAGGGCAATATTTTCCTTTATTTTTCTTATATGTTGTATCAGTTAGAGGATATTTTGTTTTTGTTTTGCTCATATCTTGAATCTGTTAGGGAAATATTGGCTGAAAGTAACAAAATCCCTGATGATCATTAGTTGGAAACATGAGAAAACATTGCTCACTTAACAAAGAATCTGGAGCCTAGAGTTTGTCTGTATTTGAAAAATGTCACCAGGGACTGAAGCATAGTTCCTATTTTTATAATCATCTAATTTAAGAACAGGATGAATTTTCAGGTAAGATTAAAACAAACAAAAATCTTAAAAAAAGGGTTAAAGACCATATATATATGTAGTATTTCAGAGCTGTTAAAAAAGTGTGTAGGAATAGACATGCAGACTTGGAGGATGGACATGTGCACACAGCAGGGGAAGGAAGGGAGGCTGGGATGAACTTGGTGATTAGGATTGACATAAACACACTACCATGTGTAAAACAGATAGCTAGTTGGAACCTGCTGTGTAGCACAGGGAGCTCAGCTTGGTGCTCTGTGATGACCTAGAGGGGTGAGATGGGGGGTGGGCAGAGGGGTCCAAGTGGGAGGCGATATGTGTACCCATATAGCAGATTCACATTGTACAGCAGACACTAACACAGCATTGTACAGCAATTATCCTCCGATAAAAAATAAAAAAGATTTATGTAAAAACATCAAAAACAAATAATTTTAAGAGTAGCAAGAGAAAATGACTCCTCACATATAAAGGAACCTCTATGAGACTATCAGTGGATTTCTCAGCAGAAATCTTGAAGGAAAAAAGGAACTGAGGAGTTATATTCAAAGTGGTGAAAAAATATTGCCATTCTAAATACCATATGTTGTAAAATTAGCCTTCAAAAATGAAATAAAGACTTTCTCAGGTAAACAAAACCTGAGGGAATTCATCACCAGCAAGACCTGCCTTAAGAGAAATGTTAAAGGGATTTCTTCAAGGTGTAATGCAATGATGATAAACTGCAACACAGTCTTATGAAACTATAAAGCTAACAAATAAGGACAAATATATAAACAAACATAGAGTACAGTAATACTATTAATATAGCAGTGGTACAAACATTAATTTTAATTCTAGTATAAAAGTTGAAAGGAAAAATGACAAAAATAACTATGACTATAGAAATCCATACATAATAATCACTTTTTTGAGGTTTTCACTCCATGCAGAACCAAGATCTAAGTGTTACAGATGCCATCTTATTATTTATTGATGATATGTGCTTGAATGTTCTAATAATTCAGAGGGAATCTGCCTGCAACATGGGAGACCTGGGTTCGTTCTCTGGATTGGGAAGATCCCCTGGAGGAAGGCGTGGCAAACCCGCTCTAGCATTCTTGCCTCGAGAATCCCCACGGGCAGAGGAGTCTGGCAGGCTATAGTCTATGGGGTTGCAAAGAGTTGGACACGACTGAGCAGCTAAACTCAGCACAGTGCATTGGTTCATAAGCAAAGCATGTTATTATCAATTTATTAAATTTGTCAACCAGATTCATTAGATAGAAGAGTGATGGAAACGTTAGCTAGTCTAGGTCATTCTTCCCCTTGTAGAAGACGAAGAAGTCAGTTATACAATGCAAACCCTCCACGCTTCCCATTCTCTTAATTGACTCATAGTGTCTCTTTCCCAATTCATGGGGATAAATTTAATATATGCCTTTTTTGTCCCCAAATCTAAGTGAAATAGGTTTGAACAACCTTTCTTTGTTTCCAAGCTACTGGATATTGAATAGCTTAAAGATTTCTGAACTTTATCATCTGGGTCTGGATTTGAGTAATAAAACCCCTAAATCATAGGCTGAAATACCATCTGAGATGTTCTATGTTAGATTCAAAGGATGGAAGGTATAGTGTCATTTTTGGCATTAAAAACTTACAATAAAATTATGGATTTAAAATCTTGGATCTGAAAATGCTCTAGCAGATCATCTTTTTTAGAAGGGTGCTACTTTCCCATAGTAGGCTAATATTGGAACATGACACACAATCTGCAAGTTTGAATTTTAGGTGATAGATACACTAAAAATTCTAGACATTGAAAAAATTTCTTATTCTTCTGTTTCTAGCTCCTTTGATGCTTGAAAAGCAAAGCATATGTATAGATGTCTGAGTAGTACAACTGGGCTCATATTCTAGTTTGTTCATTTATTCCTTGTGTAACAGTAGACAAGATGTTTAATCTCTCTTAGCATTATCCTCTGCGAGAGGATTATTATCACCACCCTCTCTACAAAATGAAGATTCACTAAGATGAGCAATATGTGGGACAAAATAGTCATTGAGTAGATACTAATGTTTCCTATTTGCCTTCTCCTAAAATAAGCAGTAATCCAAGACTACTCCTGCTCCTGTTACTTCTTCTAAGATCATAGCCAATTTCAATAAAAAAAGATGCATTCCTCTGAATAAAAATGACATTTATCTTTATAATTGCTTCTGTTTCATTGATAGGAAAAATGAGATATCACGTGAATTCAGTTTTCCCTATTATATGGTCATCTAAAAGCATTTGTAGACAATTTATTGGACATTTTAGATACCTTTGCAGGTAATCATGGTCATCTTATGAGTACTGATTTCCATGGCTCTGTATAAAACCTCTTATATTTTCCAGTGTCTTCACTAAATTGCTCTTTTATGGAGAAGTAGTGTTTTGCCATGAGAAGCATGTAAAATATTTAACTCCTTGCCATTTTTTGTCAAAGGTCAGACTTTAATGAGATGGATTACTTCAGGGCCTGGAGCATATTTTTGCAGTGACTGTGAAGCTGTCAAAATCTTTACAGAAACAGAAAATTATTGACTTTTCTCAGCTTAGAAATAGCCAGTGAACAAAAGGATGACTGAATGCACAGCAAGTATTTCTTAAAGTCCTCATGACCTTGTCATTACTTCATATGCAGGGAGATAAAAAATCTAAAATTAATTTCGTAAAGGAGACAGGAGCCCTGTATTGCTTTTATAAGATGACATCGGGGACAGAGATAATGTTGTCAACAAGGTTAATGTTGAGAAACAATGGAAGATAATGTGAGAATGTTAAGTTGGGACTGGCTTAGTGATACTGGACAAAGTATCAAGTATAATACAATAAACATTGGTTGAGGATATTTTTCACACAAGATTATAACCAAGACAAATTTTTCTGAGAGATATATGATTAGAGAGATTAGTTCTATACCCCAGAAATTTATATTTTGTAGGTAAGCAAAAAAAGGAAGCAATTTAATATATAGAAGCGTAGGTAGACAAAAGAACTGATTTGGGAGTCTGTAGGTTAGGGTTCTAGCTTTACTTCTGACATAAGTCTCTCTAACATCTTGCATTTTACCTCCATTAACTGTAGACTGAGCAGAATCAAGGGACCTTCCTAACCAATTTACACACACACAATCACACGCACAAACCATGTAACTGAACTATTTACCTGGCAATTGTGTCTTAGAACATGGGTGTAATTCTGGCCAAGTTCCATGTCTAGAGACCTTCAGAAGAGGAAAAATAACTTAAGATTCATTGAAAATGGTTCCATGATTGACTCTGTGGTTGCTTTTCAGCCACTTGCCATCTTTCATTCCTGAGGAATAGCTTTAAGCTTATAAAGCAACAATTTCCCATTTCTTTCAACTTGAATGCGGCTGTGGCCTTTGGACGTTTTGCTAAGTTTAAAAATAATGGGATTCTATGTAATCAATATAAGGAATCGGTACATTTGACTTGAATAAAAGTGCCAATTTTTGGTAGTTAGTGAATCTTGTTTTATGACTTTTTTTCTGACAGTTTGAAAAATGTGGTATAATTTTCATGAAATCAAAAAAATGAGAGGCATTCAGGCTCTACAAAAATAGAACCAGACGTATATTCCTAAGCCAATTTTTCTTTTATGTTACTTCCCAGATGGTAAAGAATCTGCCTGCAATGCAGGAGACCTGGGTTCAATCCCTGGGTTGGGAAAATCCTCTGGAGAAGGGAATGGCTATCCATTTCGGTATCTTTGCCTGGAGAATTCCATGGACAGAGAAGGCTGGTGGGCTACAGTCCATGGGTCACAAAGACTTGGATCTGACTGAGCGACTAATACACATGCACGTGCATGTGCATGCACGTGCGCTCACACACACACACACACACACTCACACACACACACACATATTACTCAAAATTCTGAGGTATAGCTATAAACTTACTTTTGGAAGTGAGATCCTAGATCAACAGTATGTAAGTGTGTGTGTGTGTGTGTGTGTGTGTGTGTCTGTGGTGGGTGTGTTAGATGGGTGTGAGAGACCTCTGATGAAACCACTTTAAATGCTTTTAAACGGGATTAACAATTGGTTGATTTGTTTTCATAGCAATTACAGAATTATTAGCTAGACATTAGTATACAAATTGTTTGATTAAACACCATATTTCTGAGTAAGGAGGATTAGTTATAAAAGCAAAATTTTTGAGGGCTTTTGCTTGAAATATTAACTTATAGAATATATTTTTCTACTTGTAATATTTACTTATCCAACTGGTTTGTCAGTAAATTTTAAAATGATCTGCTGAGGAGAAATCCTCCCTACTAAGTCCTATGAGAAAAAATATCTTGCAAATGATTGCTTGCTGCTGAGATTTTTCCCCTCTTGGGGTATAACATGGTTTGTTATAATAAAGCATGTGTGATGGATTTTAGGATGACACTTTATTTTCTAAAGTGGAGATTTAAAAAATATCCTGAATATTAGGTTGTCTGTAGCTATAAATGTAATATTTCAGCAGACTTTTTCTCGAAGGAGTGCAAAGTTCTTATAATAGGAATAAATTGATTTACCCACACTGTAGCAGGTGAAGTAGAAAAAGAAGATATAATCAACTTTTATTTTTGGTTGCTTGAATTAGCCATAAGAAATCTGACATGTAAGGGGAAAAATGAACTCCCTATATTTATAAGTTGGCTTCAATCCAACGATATAGAAGAAATTGACACACTCTTCAAATGAAAGTCCATTTTCTCATTCTTTTTTGGGACAACAGACTGTGTGGTCTTAGTTATTTTAGAATTATCCACAGCCACACTAAAAGGTACAGTAAGTGGGTATGTTAGGGGAATGAAATTAGAAAGGCATTTCGGATGGGCAGAATGTAATTACTTACTTGAAATTTACCCAGGACATTTGCTGTTGACACATTCAGTTGGTGCAAAGGATCTTTAATTACCCAAAGCAACTAGTTTGTGGTTTCACATCTCAGTGGAAAGAAAGTAATTCCTGGAGCAAGGCATTGTAAACACCATGCAGTTCTGAAGCATTCCTTCTGATCAAAGGAAACCAGGGTTACTTCTTATTAGAGAGATCAACCGCAAGCTTACTCAGTTATTTCTTCAGACAGGAGTCCCCAGATATTTTGTGAAGAGGAGCTAAGTTTCCTTTCTTGGAGGCAGTGTGTAATAAAGACAATGGGCTTTGAAACAAGACTGTGATTGCAGAAATCCTAGTTTAACCACTTACCAACTCTTTGACCTTAGGTAGGTTATTTGATTTTCCTATATCTACTGCCTCAGAAGAGAAATGATACCTATGTCAGAGAGTAATTAGGTGGGGTTAAATAAGCACACATCTTTAAAATCTAGCACAGTACATATCACAGAATCAGAACCCAGCAAATATCAGTTTCTGTGCGCAAAGCATGGTGGTTTGTGAAGGTTATATTCTGAAAGAAATATTTCCACATAAATCAAGATCAGGGCATTGCTGATGACTGTAGTTTCCACTGCTTGAGTTGAACTGGAAAACATGGAGATGAGTTTGGACCCAGTGTGTTGCCCCAAGCATCATGGTAGAGGGGAAAGAATAGTCCCTGGTTTGCTCCTACTTAACCGCCTGGCTTTGAGTAAATCACTTAACCCAACAAATAAATACTTCATCAAATAGTCACAGCTAATGATATCTTTCCTGCTTACCTCCAAGGGGTGTGTGGAGCAAACAGGTGTGTGAAAACTTTTTCTGTATTATTAAGTGCAGTCCAACCATGAAGACCACCTTTGTAGTCCCAGAAAAGGGAATGAATCTATTCCTTTGCATAAATACATGTACAGTTATTGATGGATGAGCCAGCTTCTGTGCTAGGAACTGGTAAATAAAACAGATTCATAGCATTATGGAACTTAGAGTCATCTATCTAAACTTTTCTGAGGCTGGCACATAGTAGATATGCGTTATTTTTTTCCAAATTTGATTGAATTAAAATATGTTTGATAAGGCTCTGAACTCTCCTAACTGGAATGTCTGTCTTAAGCATTTTCTGAAAAAATGGCTCATCGAGCATTTCAGATACATTACATATTCAGATGTGACTATTTATTAATGGGTTTTGGAGCCTAATGAAATCCATTTTTCTTTTTTTCCCATTATTTTATTTGCTTTACATATCTTTGGGTTTGTTTGTGTGCTTGCATAATCAATCATACTCTCATTTTAATTTTAGTCTTTGGCTTATCTTTATATTTATATATTTATTAAACTGCCTTCTGGAAACATACTTTGTTCTTGCTTAGAAATAGGATTAAAATTAGAGAATAATAGTGTAAGAGTTTTCTTACCAAAACCAGGGTCTAAAGTATGTGATAAGTGTCCACATTGGTTGGGCCACACAGTGTGTGGACTTAGAACCATTTAAGTTGATAACTAGATCATATAGTGGTCCTAGTGGTAAAGAATATGCCTGCCACTGCAGGAGATGTAAGAGACGCAGATTTGATCCCTGGGTTGTGAAGATCCTCTGGAGAAGGGCATGGCAACCCACTTCAATATTTTTGCCAAGAGAATCCCATGGACAGAGGACTCTGGTGTGCTATTGTCCACGGGCTCACAAAGAGTCAGATAGGACTGAGCATTTAAGTGCACACACACAGACCATCTAGTATCTCGTTAGATGAGGAAATCCACAGATAAATTTATGTTACAAGGAAACTAGTGCTATTATCATTAGTCTACAATAGCCATTTCAAAGAAATACTAGTAAGCAAAACTGATATAACTATCTTGTCCTTTGTCCTAGTAGGAATGGCCTTTTAAGCCAGAAGGATGGCCCTGATTCTCAGCTTAAAGAGCTCTGGAGGAAGTATTTCAGAAAAAGTTAAAGAATAAGGGAGGGTATGTTGTCACTTTAGCTTTGCTACCCACCAAGCTGTGTTATATGACCAGTTGGTTGTGAAGTAAAAGCCACAAATGCCAACCTTCCTCTGCTGGTCTGGGAGCCAAGTCACTTAGGTCAATCACAGAAGCACTTGAATCACAGGTTTGGACAGACCAAGACCAAGGAGACCATTTTGAGGGACAACTTTCCAGTTCTGCAAGAACTATAAAACTTGTCCACAGAAAGTCCCATGGAATTCTTTGGGGTTGGGGACAGGAGAGATCATCAGTGAAACTTGAAAACATCAGGCTTGGGGAGCTCTTTCTGGGTTGCATTAGAGAATCTGGACTCTTTTCCTACAACAGCCACAGTAGAAGCTGGGCAGTGCCTGCAGATGGGTATGAAGCCCACCTCAGCGTAAACTCTGTTTTATCTGATATAAAAAGCATTACCATGGGGACAGGTTTCCTTATAGCTAAAAGTAAAAATCTCAGTTTTAAGTAACCACTAATCAGAGTTAATACCACTGCTTTGGGGCTTCCCAGGTGGCACTAGTGGTAAGGAACCAACTTGCCAATACAGGAGACATAAGAGACTAGGGTTCTATCCCTGGGCTGGGAAGATCCCTTGGAGGAGGGCATGGCAACCTACTGCAGTATTCTTGCCTGGAGAATCCCATGGATAGAGGAGCCTGATGGACTACAGTCCACAGGGTCACAAAGCGTTGGACACAACTGAAGCAACTTAGCATGCAGGCATGCACGTACCATTGCTTTAGGGAAAAACAAACAAACAAAGAGGAAAAGATATCCTCAATAATCTGGAGGGTAGAAGATAGGAAATACACTCAAGTCAGGACCTATTTTCGTAACAGCTGTGCAATAGTTAGCGGAGGTCTTTACTGTTGCACAGAGAAACTTCTAGGTCCATGATGTGTAAAAAGTGTACCAGAACAACTTATGTCATATGTCAGTCTGGAACGTTCATTTATTCATTCATTAAAAAATTTTTATTGCACACTAGGAACCATTTAGAATACATGTAGGTTAGCATTGACTTTTTTAATAAAACTGTGATGGCAACAGTCACACACCTTTAAGTGGAAAGCCCTTTTGATTGAGAACATTTTCAGTTTCAGGTGCAAACATCATTGGCTACTATAAATTCTGAGAAAATGGCTCCTTCTAAGTGGAAAGCTACTTTTTTTTTCCAAGTTTATCTACATTCTATAATGTTAAATGCTGACAATAAAGAAAAATGTTCTATATTCCCAAAAGGATGTTATTTATAACTTTTCAACTTTGTAATTCCAGTCAGACACAAATGTCTCTTCATTCTAACTTTCAGTTGAATCCTAGCTGTGTGGCATAGATTCTATTCAGGTTATGACTGTGTACTGAAGCGATGGTCTATTGTAATTCCAATCTTTCCATTGTGTTGACTGTTGGAGTCCAGAGAGAATTCATCAATAGCTTCTTTGTTTTTCCCTCATTTCTTTCCCAACACTTTTTCAGTTATCTGTTACTCACAAAGGAAAGTAGTTATTAAGAACACATTTATTTTGCTGGAAACTATATATGGGAATTTTAGAAAATTACAAATTGATGATTTAGCAGTGTCCCACATTTAAGTAAAGTTACATGATGAGATCTTTATTTCTATGTTTTTTCGCCCAACCCCTCATGGTATCTAAGATTTCTTGCTTACTTAAAACTATTAAAAATATTGAAACAAAACAACAACAAAACTTGAGGCAATTTCATCAGTTCTGCAGATTTTGACTCCACAGTTTTCATGTGATTACACTACCAACTAAGTAATTGTTTATGGAAACTTTAATTTTTACAGTTCTAATTTGCTCTTTAATTCTGTCATAAACACTGAAAATATGCTGGTCCTCTGATACGGACACAAACTATAACAAGATAAAATTTTTCTATTTTGTCTTCTCTCACCTTTTAGAAACCCTTCTTCACTGTCTAGATTTTCCCAAAAAGACATCAGATTCCCCAGGAATTGCCTAGTATTCTCCTTCCTTGATTGCCATCAGATCTAAGGTGAAACCTGGAGATGTCTTAAGAATTTGGTTTCCAGGACCCCAGTGTCAGTTTACCAAGTCTCTGAGACTGTGACCAGGAATTTTACTTTTCAAAGCTCCTAGGAAAGTTTGATGCAGTTCATCCCTAAAATAACGGTCACCCTGGATATCTCACTACCCAAGTTTACCATTTGCCATGAGCATGAACTTGGTTGCTGCAGGATACCTGCGATTTATTCTCTTTCCTTGGCCCCCTCATGAGTGCTCACGACTTCTGCCCTCCCAATGCCCAAAGTCCTTCATCCATTCTCGTCAGTCCATTGTTAGCTTGGTCCCCTCATAACTGAGGCCTGTATGTTCATATCGTGTCCCAGTGAAAGCCAGCAGTTTCTTCAAGGTTAACTCTCTCCTCCTCCTTTACACTATTCCTGTGGGCATTTGATAATGTGTAGAAAGTTTGGTGACCCATCTTCTATCTATCTTGTCATCATTTTTTTCCTCCTCAGGTCACAATCCCTGGTAGAAAAGAGTGGAAGGAAGGGAAAAATTTAATAGGACACACCTGAGGTTTTTCCCTCCTTCCAGGAATGAGTTTTCCTGTCCTACGGCCAGAGATTTGGAGTAGATAAATTAAAACAAGGTGCACTTTTTGTGTGTATCTGGCTCCGTTCCAGGTCATAATATTTAAGGGAGGGAGTTTGAGTGAATTTTCAGCCTGTCCTCTTCTCAGTGGGCAGATGTCTGTGAGCAATGCACTATTAGACACAGGCATAGACGGTGAAACCCTTGGATGTTACAGACCACAGTGAGGGTCCCTGAATGTCAAGTGACACTGCTGGGACTCTTATGGGCCCTCTGCTGGGAACAAATAATGTGTTCCAGAGTCTGTCTACTAAGTGTAAGTCATATCTGTAGTTATGTAAGCATAGCATTTAGAAAATTATTTAAAGTGTTTATATTTTTAGATACTTTTTAGTTGACCTCCCTATTTATTTTCCATAGAGATAAATGTCCATGAAGAATTCTTCTTTTACTTGTATTACTTTGATTGTATTTTCTTTTCTTTCTTTTTATAAAAAAATGTTTTACTTTGTGTATTCTGTGATTTTCTAAGCAAGTTCTTCTTTTTTCTATATTACTTATTTTACTTAACACATTTCTTGTTATTTGATAGCTATGTTTACCCTGAAATTCTCTGTGTATAGAGTTCTTGAGTGTGACAACCTGGTATTTTAATATTTTGTCCATCCTTCTAATATTTCGGTGTAACAATAGTAATATTAATACATTATTAAATATTTAGTATCTACTTATGCACATTACTGAGCTAAGCATAGCTCAGTATATAAATATAGGGCTTCCCTGGTGGCTGAGCTGGTTAAAGAATCTCCTTGCAATGTGGGAGACTTAGGTTTGATCCCGGATTGGGAAGATCCCCTGAAGAAGGAAAAGGCTACCCACTCCACTATTCTGACCTGGGTCACAAAGAGTCAGACAGGACTGAGCGACTTTCACCTTCATGTAGGATATATGTGTGTGTACAAATATACACTGGGCTTAGTTTTTTTTCTTTTGTTTTTACAATGACTCTATAAATTCTGGATTATGCACTTTTTCCATATGAGGAAAATGAATATCAGAGAAGTTAAAGAAATTTTGACAGTCAAAAAAATGGGGAAAAAATGTACTCTGGACTTGTTCCTTTTCCTCCTAAATCTTGAGGACTTTTGACAAAAGGATGCTCATGTTCTTTGGCCACAGCTGCTAGGCTGGGAGATTTTCTTGATGGAAATTTTACACTAGCAGTAGTTTTCTTCATAAGTCATGTTAATCTCTTTATTGTTCATCAGAAGATAGTGCCATCTCCACAGAACACTCTTGAGTTCTTGTGAAGATAAGGCCTGTAGAGAAGCAAAGCACAGTCACCAGCTGCACTGAATGAAGGTCTCTCAGCTCTGAACGCACTTGCTATGACTGTTGGCAGCAAGACTCTTTGTAAAATGATGTGGAAAGGGATGACTTTCCAGACATTTCTGAAACCTGCTTAGAACAGTTAGTACAAACGCCCTGGGAAAGTTTTGGTTTAATTTCCCATGTTAAAAAAAAAAAAAAAAGGGAATGAGAACATTCCTTTAGGAGGGTTACTCTGTAATTAGAGCCGGATGAGAATTTCATTCATGCATTGAATAAATATTTATTAAGTGTCTACTCCATCCCAGACCCCTCTGTTGAAAAAAGAGGGCACTCAAACCTGGTCCCTAGTCTCTCATAGTTTAGGATCTAGAGGCAGAGATGAGCTGGAAACCATCATCATACCTGCAAGGTGACAGAAAATGAGGTGAGGGGAAGGGAAAGAGGCTGCGGGAATAGGAGCCATGAGATAAACCAGGAGACATCTACTCAGAGAGAATGAAGCCAATGGGCAATTTGCAAAGGAAAAAATATAAAGGGATTGAAAGCTCTGGCTATTGCTGAAATCTAGTGTGCAAATAGCAGTGCAGCAGTGCTTATTGGCTTCTCTGTCTGATGTGGCCTGCGGGGAGAAGGAGCACTTTCTCATTTGTAAATGAGAATCATTTTCCAGATATTTCCTGTAATTATCCACCAGTTTTAGGACCTGATGTGGAGGATGATTCAAACAAGCTGCTTAAGCACTGGTGTTTTCAACCCTCTTTCTCTGTCTCTCCCAACAGCAAGACAACTGCAGGGGAACACCTTGTGATTAGAGAGCTTCGAAGCTGAGCCATTTTTGGTTATTTGATGCCAAGTAGGTTATGCATGACCTATGGCTATGGTAACGGTTATGGGCTTCCCTGGTGGCTCAGTGGTAAAGAATCTGCCTACAATGCAGGAGACACAGGTTCAATCCCTGGGTCCGGACAATCCCCTGGAGAAGAAAATGGTAATGCACTGTAGTATTCTTGCCTGGAAAATCTCATGGACAGAGAAGCCTGGTGGGCTACAGTCCATGGGGTTGCAAAAGAGTCAGACATGACAGCAACTCAACAACAAAAAGTTATGCGTGGACCCTGGAGGAGTTACTCTTCTTTTCATGGACACCCAAGCAAAGCCCTTACTGCTCCTATTTCTCTGTTCATATTTCTTCTCTGGCAATGAAAAACCATTCAAACCCTTGTTTCATCTTGAGGATGGGGTTTCTCTTGGCTTTCTGAAGAAATGTTGCATCACTGCCAGGTCAGAATCCCATAGTAGCTATCAGTGAACTCTAGCCCTGGGGTAATGAGATATTTGACAAATTTCATTTTACTGCTTGTGAGTCAATCAAGGCTAGAAAAACATCCAATTACTTGGTTAAATAGCTCATGCCTTTAACACCATTCATGCCTATCTCCAGGGTAGATCAGTGCAGCTGGGTTTCCTTTCTTTTTTTCATTTGCTTAGGATTTCTCCATGATTTCTTAGGATGGAAATACTTTGAATAATAATAGATACTGAATGGGAATGTTTATCCTCTGACTTAAGTTCAGTTTAGAAAAACAATCAGCCTAGCTCAAAACCATTTTTATTGCTAAAATGATCATTTCGCAATCCTCAGAATCTTATAGCCTTGAATTCTAAGCCTGAATTGGAAATGTAGCAGGATGCTTTTTAAAATCCCAGAGCAAAGACAGAATGGAAAAGATCTGATTACAATCTCTATTCTCTCAAAGTATAAAGTGATTTATTTTGAAAGAAAGCAATAGTTGGGGTAATAAATATTTTTATTCATAGAGGTGTTACTTATACAGTTTCAACTTAGTTTTCAGTTGAACTTTGATGGGTGAGAGAGACTCTCAGACTTTAACCTAGTGTGAATTTGATGGAAAGGGTTTTCAGAGTTCTTATATTATTAATTTTTATTGGAGTATAGTTTCTTTACAATGTTGTGTTAGTTTCTGCTGTACAACATAGTGAATCAGTTATGTGTATACATATATCCCCTCCTTTTTAAGTTTCATTCCCATTTAGATCACCACAGAGTACTGAATAGAGTTCCCTGGTGCTCTTCAACAGGTTCTCATTAGTTATCTATTTTATACATAGTAGTGTATATATGCAAGAGTTTTAGCATATTTGCATTCAATAGTGTTCAAATAAACCACTTTTATCTATCTGTCAAAATATCTATCAGTCATTACTATCTGACTTTTAAACTTTAAATATTGGTACTGTTTTGCCCCTGCAGACCTGTTCTCCAGTGCACTTGTGTTCTGGGAGCCTGGCCTGGCCAGACCACGAGGCAGGACTCCCTTGACCTCTGGGTTTTAATTGTTACTGGCCAATAGGAGAGACTGGAGCAGAAAAGAGGACAGGAGGAGAGGGAAGTCTGGGACTGTCCTGAGTATACCACACTCCAGGCCAGTTTTGCATTTTTGAGTTGGATTGAGACATAAATTCTATGTTCATACTTTTTCATAGGATACTTTATTCCAAACTGCGTCTGATAGACTAAACTGAGAAAAAGAATGACCTATAACTTAAACCTTAAAAATACTGAAACTGTCATTAAACTCTCCTGATAACTCTACCATGTGCCACATAGTAAAGAAAGTCTATGATCAGACTCTCTTGTGTTACCTGTGTAGAAGTCTGGATTAGAGCTAAGGTCCGGGAGATGGTGAGGGACAGGGAGGCCTGCTGTGCTGCAGTCCATGGCGTTGCAAAGACTCAGACACGACTTAGCAGTTGAACAACAACAACAAAGTTGCAGAAAGTTCTTGCGAGTGAAAGGGACAAAGCAAAGCCTGAGGTCTCTGGTCTGTGTGTATGTGTTGGGAGAGAAAGGGTCAGAATGGGAAGAGATAGAGAGGTGGAGGAAGGAGCTTCAAACTTTGGATTCACTAGAGGTAAACTTGCCTAGACTCCTTTCTCAGGCACAGGCTGAATTAGAATAAGGTGGCTTTTACGCTGAGGCCCCAAGATACAGGATGGAAGACAGAAGGGAGAGGTGAAATGATATGCAGTCTGCTTAGGAAACCCCTGTAGTTTGGCATCATCTCGAATTATCCCCCCTGTGGTTTTAATCTTTCTGAAATGGAACAACATTAATGCAGTCATTCTTGGATTTTGAGAAAACAAACTTAGCTGAAATATATATTATATATAGGATGTGGAATGCTTGAGAGTCCAATGGAGGTGGTTTCAAGTAACCACTAAATTGTATGAAAAGTTGCTTCCTCCACCCCAAAGAAAACAAAGTCATCCCAAACACTAACATTAAAGAAATCCAAACAACAAAAACAACTTTCATAGTAGCCAAGTTAAATTCACTCTTCACAAATATTCCCACAGAGTAAACATAACATTTTCTTAAGCCCTGGCCAGTTAAACAAATCCAACTTTAAAGAAAGAGGGTGTTAAATGTTTTTCCTCTGACATTGTTGTCTAAAACTAGTGTGGGTAGAATATTTTTGGAAAGCTTTTGGGATTTTTTCCTTTCATCCCATTTCCCCCCACCCCTACTCCAAATTTTGTCTCCTTGGGTACTTTAAAACCAAATTTAAGTCATCTTTCACATCATAAAGGATGATAGGGTCCCAGATAATCCTGGGATCATACATTTGGGGCCTAAGTACTTTAATCAAATAAAGATGTTGAAACAAAACATTTCATTCTTTATCATTTTTATTGGTATGGAAGCTTCGTTCTCATGAAGATAGACATCTTCCCTGTTCATAGTCCAAATCTTTTTACTTATTCTCAGAAGAGATAATGAGGCCAAATTAGTACAAACTTAGCCTAAACTGCTCTGCTTTAGACTTGGATATAAAAAGGAAAGTGATCCTTGTGATTTTTGGCCTCATAATTGCTAGGACACCACAAAGAATCTATTTTGAAAACCACTTGTATTTATAAAATATTAGATGGCAATAGTTTCACTGCTAATAACCATAATACAAATGCAAATGGAAAGCTGGAGAGCCTGTTCTCTAAGTAGTAGGCCATGGTGTCAACCTGCTTGGGTTAAAAATCTGAATTCTGACACTCACTAGCTCTGTACCTTTGGATAAGCTACATAACCTCTCTGCGCTTGTTTCTTTCATCCATAAAATAAAGGAATAAAGATAGTATCTGTGTCATCAGGCTGTGAAGACTATCATGTGAGTTAATATTTCCACATACTTACTGCTTACATGTAATAAATGTTATAAAATGATGACTCTTATTTTTAGTAGATCAGAAAGACAGGCTCTTTTTACCCATTATAGATTTATTGATTTTCCTTTTTCTTTTAACTGTCACCTCTATGAGTACGAGGGATTTTTACAGTTTATATTTACTGAGGGCCGAGCACTGTGTGGACCACTTTTCTTTCATTAGTTAATTTAATCCTTATAGTGAATTTAGGAGGCAGATGGGAAATGGAAACCGGGTCTTAGCTGCTGCAGTTTGGTGACTCCATTAGAATATTCCATGTAGCTTCACTGAGCTTATTTTCATAAAAAATGTAGCAATCAGATAGACTGGTTAAGACTATTTTGTGGTTCAACTGGTAAAGAATCCACCTGCAATGCAGGAGACCTAGGTTCGATTCCAGGATTGGGAAGATCCCCTGGAGGAGGGCGTGCCAACCTACACCAGTATTATGGCCTGGAGAAGTCCATAAACTGTATAGTCCATGGGGTCACAAAGAGTCTAACACTACTGAGCAGCTTTCACTTTCTGGATTATCTGGTTTGTAATATTAAATTCAAATACTATAGGAATTTGTTATTACTTAATAACCATCCTCCTCACTTTTACCTTGAAAGACCTAGCAAACTTTGAAGTCTGGAATAAGGACTCAGGAGTCTCATTAAGGTTTAACATTTTCAACTCACCACTGTACTGTTACCAGTCTCTTCTTCTGAAAAATGATAACTAGAAATTTTCATTCAATTAAAGAATTGAGTTCATTTCAGCTATTGTCATAACCCTATCATTTGAAATCTTATTTCTCCAACTCTTCCTTCTGCAAGGTTACAATATAGCCCCATTATAACTTGGATTGCTACACGATACACTCTAAGGACTGGAGAATGTTCAGGGGAAATCTGAATTTTTAGAAAGTAAGATTATTATATATCAGTATTCATTGCAAACCCACAAACTGTGAGGAACTCCAGCAGGTACACAGAGCTAAAAGATGATCAAATATTAAACTTTGCCATTTTTACTCTACCTCTCCACCTCTGCCAAGTACATTCATTAAACTTTAGTAATCGTGATTTTAATGACTATTTCTTATACATTCAAGGCATCTTGAAAACTTGGTAGCTTATAAAAAATTAACAAAAAATGAAAAATATTATAAATAAATCTTTATATAGACTACTGATTCAAAATGTTTTACTATGCACTAGTCATCTCTTCAAGCTGCCATTTCCTTATTCTTCCTATCCCCACATTTTTTTTTTTAGTTTACACACTTATTTACTAGAAATGAAAACATCTATATTAGTATGATTCTACGTTTGCACATCTGGCATATTCCAATCTGATGAAAATAAATATGTAAATATATCATGCTTAACTGTAGCATCTTAACATTCTTTCATACGGAAATCGAATTCAAATATACTGGAAAAAATTCTCATTTTGATTAATTTGTGGTACTATCAACCTCCAAATAAACACTGTGTGCTCTATCCTAGCAATTTTTTTTAAGCCTTCAGAATTTGCTTTTATGGTACCTATTATTTCCAGATGACAGGACATGGTGCTGAAAAGTATGGGAAAATATGGTTAGACTAATGGGTTTCCTGCTGACTAAATCATTCTGAATCATTTAATGCGGCTTCTATATTATCTCACTGTTGATTAAAGCAGAGGCAAATTACAGTACTGGAATCGCTTTAAGAGAAATTATCTGATGAACTGGTTCTCAAAGAGGTGGAGAAATGTGATACGACTGTGTGCTTGAGATACATCATTTTCAAGTAATATCTTTCTGCAATCGTCAGGAGCAGTGGATTTGTATTCCCGATGGAGATGTCATTCTGCTCATGGCACATGTATGTCAAGATGCTATCTAAACTGAAAACTGTTTTTCAACTTTCTCAATTTATAAACCTCCAAAGCCCCTTCGTTGATGAAACCTAGAAACCTGACTATCTTGGCTGGTTTTCTACATACAGGAAATTAAAAATGGCTTCTTTTAAAAGAAGGATGTCAGAATAGGACAGGAATAAAAAGAAAGGAAATGTGTCAGAGTTGATTAATTATTAGAGTTAAAAATATATCCATTATAAATGGAGCAGTGATTTAAAAATGCATTTTAAATGACAACGGCTTTATGATTTGGATGTCATTTGCTCAACACAGAGATCCTAATGTTGATTGATGGGCTTATAGATGTCTTCCTTGGGATTTGGCAGACAAAACTGATGTCTATGCATTAAATCAAATGCTTCCACATTTTTTAGTTCTATTATAACACGCAAAACGTCATTCACAATGATCTGAAAGATTCATATCCCAGGATTGTGACAAATGAAAACCACTTATCTCATCCAGATTATATAACTATGTTCCAAACCCTTTCTTAATATCTTGTCTTTCAAAGCTATGCCATGATAATTTCAGACATTTCTTTGTCTGTTTTTATGTATTGATATTTCCCACCAGATATTTTGGCACTTGATTCATCTCCCTCAAATTGTCATCAGCTTAATACTGGCAGTTTTCATGAAGCCTCATGCATTTAACAATAAATATAAAACCTAAACTTACGCTCTACTCTGTATTGTGGTTGTATGGTTGATGTTAAAGAAAAATTCAGAAAAGGCATTTGGAGAAAACCAGTTAAGCACACAAATAAGAAATAATGAATATAAGCTGTAAAGGCAGGAATGTATATAATTTCCAAAATAATATTTGGTCAAAGAATCAATATGAAGCTTGAGAGGACTGTTTCTTTTAAAGATAAAACAGGGAGATGACAAGAAAAAAAATCCAATAAGAAATACTATTTCTAGTTTTTAATCCTCCTCAAATCAGTTCAGTTCAGGCTAAGTGTAGACATAATCTGATTTTTTGATGTGAAGGGTCGATTCTTGCACTTCTTGAACAGTAGTACAATATCGAATGGCATTGTAAGAAATTAAATTTGAGGATTAGCCCTGTAATAATCTACATCTGAGTATCCTGAGTCAACACAATTTCCATATATGCAATACTTATATGCTCATTTAGTTTTATTTGCCTCATAGGCTTAAGATCCTTGGAAAGGAAAAATAATGTCTTATTCTTCTGTACAACTCAATTCACAGCGGAGCACTTGGCATATAGGAAGCGTTTGATAAATATTTGACAAATTTATCTGGATAAGAGGCAGGTTATGAAAAAGATGTTCTTCTTCAATATCAACCAAGAGCCTCTTTATTTGGTTATTCATTTATTTGTTCATTGAATATATATTAAGTGACTACTGCTGCTGCTGCTGCTAAGTCGCTTCAGTCGTGTCCAACTCTGTGCGACCCCATAGACGACAGCCCACCAGGCTCCCCCGTCCCTGGGATTCTCCAGGCAAGAACACTGGAGTGGGTTGCCCTTTCCTTCTCCAATGCATGAAAGTGAAAAGTGAAAGTGAAGTCACTCAGTCGTGTCCGACTCCTAGCGACTCCATGGACTGCAGCCTACCAGGCTCCTCCGTCCATGGGATTTGCCAGGCAAGAGTACTGGAGTGGGTTGCCATTGCCTTCTCCGAGTGACTACTATGACAATCTATCTAAAATACACTTGAGTGACTAAATATGTATCTTAGCTTAATAATTAATGCACGATGAGGCACAGTTTTTAATGATCAATGGGACGGGACTTTTCCTATGACTTAGGCCATTAGGATTCAAGGCATTCTGTTTGGGAGGCACATAGAGGATGTGATTTTCTTAAATGGTTACATGTCCCTGTTAAAATTAAACTATAATGATTAACCAGAAGAGGTGTCAGCAATCTACAACCTGTGAATGAAACCTGGCCTACTGTTTGTTCATGTTTATCAATAAAGTTTTATTGGAACACAATAATGTTCACTATTTTACCTTTCATCAATAGCTGCTTCTATGAGGCAGAGGTATATCCTTGAGGCAGAGAACTATTGACTTGCAAAGCCTCAGATACCTGGTTCTTTCTAAAAAGTTTCCCAACACATAACTTAGAATATGGGCTTCCGGGGTGGTGCAGTGGTAAAGAATCCGCCTGCCTATGCAGGAGACACAGGAGATGCGGGTTTGATCCCTGGGGCGGGAATATCCTCTGGAAGGAAATGGCAACCCACTCCAGTATTGTTGCCTGGAAAATTCCATGGACAGAGGAGCCTGGCCGGGATGTGTGGGGGGGGGGGGGGGGGGAGGCCCTACAGTCCCTGGGGTTGCAAAAGTTGGACACAACTGAGCAACCAAGCATGCATGCAAGCAAAAAGATACTTACTAGTGATCTTTATCAATATGCCATCTAAAGTTTAGCATATATATTTAGGATCTGAGATAATTTGAACAATTCACTTAACCTCTCTGAGCTTCTGTGCCCTCTGTGCCATCTGGGAAGTGAGAATTGTTGTGAGAACTTGCTTCTTTATTGAAAGCAAAATGCTGGGAAAATTGTAGTCCTCTGATCTCATTCTCATTCTAGTGGCTGAATGGAGTTAGACCTCTAATGAATAACCTTGAATAACACAGCTTAATAGAATTAGTATATCTGACCAAATGGCAAGTGACATTTTAGGTTAAGCAGAAACTTGTCTAAAGATCTTTATAGGCTTGTCCTTGAATTTGAACATTAATTTACAACTATTCTATAACATCAAACTTTTCATAGTGACAAATTTCCCTTTTGCCAGCATCATGGCTAATGGCATTAATACTAAAAGAATTTCTACCATTTGGAGCTGTGAGATACACAGGCATGATACTGTGTACTTCACAAATTTTATGGCATTTAATCTTGAGGATGACCCTATGAGGTGAGTAGATGTTTTTATTTGATTTCAGATAAGGACCTTTGGGCTTTCAGAAAAAATGAATGCCTTGTTCAAAATAATGACTCAATAAGGAACCAGGGAAAAAGGAATTTGAAAGCAGATGTAGCCTGAATGATGAGCTTTTAGCCAATACCCTCTCATGCCTCCTGATATTACCCTGAAGCCGACTCTTTCTTGCCTCTCCTTTATTGGCATCTCCACTCTTGTCACTGCATTCTACCTTCAGACTTCAGGACAAGGTCAGGGCATAGTCTGAAAAATATATGATCTTAAGTTTTCACCAGAAAGGGAAGTGAATTCTATATTTCTATGGAGTTCTTGCCAAACAAATATTAATTTCAAAGCACACCTTGTGAACCCTTTATCATTTAAATGATAACTAAAATGAAATACAGTAAAATATGGTGATAATGCACCTACCAATATTCAAAATTCAGAAATTACACCACTGAGTATTGACTCTTAGCACCCTAAACTTCCAGTCAGGAAACTGCAAAGATTTATCTGATTAACCTTGCTGTAACATGACTCTGCATTTTATCTGTTTAAATTTCCATCCATATTTATTGAGTTTTGATAGGGTTTTACTTTGCTATATAAAACAATATCTCTTCCATTTAACTAGAATGCAGCCTCATTAGCCAAACTTCTCAGATGGGTATTTAAGACCCAGACTATAGTGTGCATGCATGCTAAGTCACTTCATTTGTGTCTGACTTTTTGTGACCCAGTGGACAGTAGCCTGCCCAAGCTCCTCTATCTGTGGGATTCTCCAGTCAAGAGAATGGAGTGGGTAGCCATTGCCTTCTCTGTGGGATTTTCCCAAGCCGGGGATCATACTCATGTCTCTTATGTCTTCTGCATTGGCAGGTGGGTTCTTTATCACTAGTGCCAGCACAATTTGACAAATTGAGCGAAGAAGGCATGGAGATCTTGGTGGTATATATTATTGCATTTAAAGTGTTATGGTGACATAGTGGGTGGAACTGTTGAATTCACCACAGGATGCTTCTTAATAAGAAGGTACAGAGGTAGTATTTCTTATTTCCTCACTTGTGTCAAGGTTTTCCTTTTGCAGGAAATTTCTGCCAACTGATGTTAACATTGCCAAGGTTTGAGTAGCTTGTGCCTAAAGGAATATGAATATAATAGGAGGTTTGTAAATATTTCTAGGTAAGAACTCGTATGCCCTGAATGGTGTCACTTCATATGTTGAATTCCTAACCACCAAGGTGACTATATTTGGAGGAAAGGCCCATCAGGTGGTGGTTAGTGGTGGCTTAGTCGCTCAGTCATGTCCAACTCTTGCAACCCAAGGGACTGTAACTTGCCACGCTCCTCTGTCCATGGGATTTCTCAGACAAGAATACTGGAGTGAGTTGCTCTTTCCTTCTCCAGGGGATCTTCCCCACCCAGGGATTGAACCTGCATCTACTGCATTGTAGGCAGATTCTTTACCAACTGAGCCAGCAGCGAAGCTCATAAGGAGGTAATTAAAGTTAACTGAATGGAGTTATAAAGATGAGGATTTAATCTGATGGGAATGGTGTCCTTAAAAGAAGAGGACGAGGGACCAGAGTTCTGTCCATGCATCGCAGAGGAAAGATCTTGTGAGGATAAGACCAGAAGAAAAAGCAAGAAAATAAGAGTGCTCTCATCAGAAGACAAACATGACTGCACCTTGAGCTGAGATTTCTAGCCTCCATAACTGTGAGAAAATAGAGTTTCATAGTTTAAGTTGTCTAGTCTGTGGTATTTTGTTATGGTAGCCTAAGCTGTCTGATACTGTGCCTGTCATGCTAAACTAATACTTTCTGTCTAGGAAGTTAAATTCTGGCAGTTTATTCCCAATGTCACTCAAATTAGAGCTTTTTCAATAGAATAAATTTTGATTGCTATATAGGAGATGATTGTTGAAGGATTCATTTCTCATAAAAGAAATATTCTAAGTCTTTGTAAAAACAACATATGAAAGAATTTTTCTTTGCCCTAGGGCTTCCCTGGTGGCTCAGTGGTAAAGAATTTGCCAGCCAATGCAGGAGATGCAGGTTCATTGCCCCCAGAAAAATCCCCTGGAGGAGTACTCGGCAACCTACTCCAGTATTCTTGGACTTAAGAATCACTGGAAAATCCCGTGAACAGAGGAGCCTGGTGGGCTACAGTCAACGGGGTCACAAAAGCGTGGAACACAGCTTTAGTGACTAGACAAAAGAAAACCTTATATAAGGTGTTGTTTTGACTCTTTGAAAGTTTCTTTAATACTTAATTTCTCAATATATGCATTTCTAAAACTTGAATATCCAAATATTACATACCACATGTCTAATATTCCATAATTCTGCTTCTTAATGGAAGTTAATATGGCTCTAGTTTAGGCTTATGATGAAGTTTGTTTTTCTTTTTCTTTTTAGTTAATATTAAATTGTAAAAGAAAAAATTCATTTCTAGGACAGGTACCAGGGGCAATATCTAAGAGCCATTTTAACTTGGGGATCGCTGTTGCAAAATCTTTATATACTGTCTCCATTACTGACCAATATAATCCAGGGTTTCTCTCAAATTTTCTATCATTTTAATAAGTTTATCATATCTGTTTTGGGTTTTATTAGTAGAGTGGACTATTAATATGAATTAGTTGCAACAGCTATTTTTAGCATTGCTATTTCATTTTAAAGATTGTAGTTAATATTTTAGGAACCAGACTGAATAGCCTTAGCAACCAAAACAGGGCTGGACTTAATATTAACTCAGTGGTGAATGTGTTCAGAGGACATTGAATTTGGTGACTCCAGAAAAGAATGATTTTGACTTGAGGTTTACTTTCAGATTTAGTTTCTACTTTGTAAAATCCTGAGATTTTTGGGTCCCAGTAACATAAAGGCTTACTTGTACAACTCAGGGTCATCTGAGTTTGGTCCTGGCAGGCTTTCCCTTTGGACTTGAACAGAATGAAATTTAAGTGTTTAATTCATTGGATATATATATATATATATACATATATATTTCCCCTCAATCTTTTGTGGTGTTTGTGTTTAAGTAAAATAAGATCTTTTTGTTTAAGGAAAACAGCTTGTATTTTAAATTTTTTATGTGGTGCATAAACATTGCCTATTTTAATTTTTCACATGTTTTAGCAATATCGCAAAAGTATGGAGAAGGAAATGGCAACCCACTCCAGTATTCTTGCCTGGAGAATCCCATGGACAGAGGAACCTGGCGGGTTACAGTCCATGGGGTTGCAAGAGTTGGACACGACTGAGTGACTTCCACTTCACTACTATTATATGTCAACCATAATGATGATTATAAGATTTTTAAATGGATTATAAAGTACTTTTATAATTTTATCTTTAAGGAGTATACATCATTGATGTTCATAAGGAAAAACATGGAACACTTCAAAAACTAGATCATCAAGACAGATTATGTAATGCTTAAGACACTCATATCCTGCCTTGGCCTGTCTTTAGATTCATCTTAGGCTACCTTCTTTGGGAGCTCCATTCATAATCACAATTAAAGACTTTCTGTCTCAATGGGATACGATGCATTGGAATATCTCCTCATCTTTCCAAATACCATTCCCTTTGATAGGAATGACAACCCACCTCGTTTCATCTCATCTGCCATTCTTCATTTGACCAATTCCCATTTTCCCATTTAAATATTCCTCAACTATCAATGTAGTCTTCTTTGACCCTTCCACGTGTAATTAATTTCTCTGCCACAACAGCAAGTACATCTTTTATTGTGAATTATTTACTTATTCATCTCCTCCATTACTGCAAGTATTCTTCAAAGGCAAGGGCTGTGGTTTGGTTACCTAGTATTTCATCTTATGTGCTTTGTGCTGAGCCTGGCATATGGTAAGCAGTGCATAAATACTTGGTACTGAGATTTGAAGTCTTAGATTTGTGAATTCTGCATTCTAACTTTGTAAGTTTGTAAAACACACACATACACACACACACACACACACACATCACATATATGGTGAGGCTGTTTCAGGGAGAATAATTGAATTAAAACAAATGAAAAAAACCTTATTCTTTGACTACATTATATAGTAATTTGTTCGCTTCTGCCTCATGAGTTAACTCTTGTTTTGACCAATGCCGCTTGAGGGAAATAAGATATGTCACTTCTTGAGAATCCCTTTTAGAGCTGCTACATGATTTGCTCTGTGCCCTTTTGCCTGTAATGGAAATGTGTGGTGTACCAGTTGATAGATTTCATCATCCAAGATCTCTAGTTAGAGGCCAGCATAGCCAAGCCAAAATGGATCTATAAACTAAGTGAGAGATAAACTTTCTTGTTTTAAGCAATTGAGTTCTAGGGTTGATTACCACAACCTAACCTAACTTTTCTGACTGATAGTATTCAATAATTTTTTAAATGAAATAGACATTTTCATAAATGCAAAAGTTCAAAAGCTATTATCTGAAAGAGACAACATAGAAAAGAACATTTCCAAACTGTTTATTTTACAGTTTTTTATCTGTTGAAACACTATTTTTTAAAATGTAATGCTACATTTTGTACTTCAGAGATAGTCTAAATAAATATTCCATAAGGAAAAATTGAACTTTGCTATCTCTTTGTCAGCTATCAAAATTTTACTTGAACACTTAATATACCATATGACGTAGCTTGTGTCATTGTAGAGGGCTCATCTTTAAAAAGATTTTGTTTTTTAATTTTTGTACCTTTTCTCCTATGTACGAGCTCTCTAGGTGGCTCAGTGGTAAAGAATCCACCTGCCAATGCAGTTAACATGGGTTCTATTCCTGAATAGGGAAGATTCCCTGGAAAAGGAAATAGCAATCCACTCCAGTATTCTTGCCTGGAAAACTCTATGGACAGAGGAGCCTGGCAGGCTATAGTCCAGGGGGTCACAAGAGTCAGACAGCACTGAGCGGCTGGGCACGTGCACACACACACACATACACACACAGCCTATGTACTAATTATATAACCTTGCTACATGGAATATAATTTCTATTCATTTATATTTATGTCTCTACAAATGCATTTATCTGCTTTCTTTCACTTATCAAAGTATTTATTAATTTATCTTCTCTTTCATTCATTTATTAATTCATTCAACAACCCCTTTTGAATGCCTAATATATGTGTTATAGTTGGTGCTAGAGGCAAATGAGTGTGTGTGTATGTGTTTGTATTTGTGAGGGGTGTACTAGTCAATGGGTATTGAGATAATATTACATTGACTCTATCCTGAAAAACTTTGCAGTCTAGTGTAATATGTAATCACAATGGACTTTGAACACTGCAATCACCAATTTACAGTGGATGGTCAACATTTTCAGTTGAATAACTGTCATTTGGAAACTAAGTGGTGATGTCTTCAGAATTGTACCATTCAACTGAAAAAGAACAATTGTCCAAAAAAAAAAATGTGCTGTTTTACTTAGTGAGCATGTAGGGCAGTTATAAGGACTTAGATGGATCACAATACCTGAAAAGTCCCTCAGAATGGGGAATACAGTTTCTTAAAGGAGTAAATACTAAATAACACTTAGAAGAGTTTTTCTATAAACAGTCTAGACCCAGAGCCAACTCTCTTCTTTGATAAAGTCAAAAACGTCAACATGAATTACTCCTTGAACTCTTTCCATTTTATGTGCTATGGCTTCTTTTTCAGGAATCTCCTAAAAATAGTGTGTGCATGCATGCTAAGTCACCACCAGTTTATTTTCCATTTTCCATTATGATACTATTGGATGCCGTGTTATGTATTGAAATTCCCCTGGATTCTCTCTTTTGATTTATTTCTCATTATCATTCATGGAATGTTTTCTACAATATTGGATTTGGGTTTCCTTCTCTTTTCTGTACCTGTTCTCTCATTTGGTGATGCATTTACTCACAGGACTTTGTCTCTTGCCATCATATAAATGACTCTTAAATCAATATTTATATTAATGATTTCTTTCCTGAGTTCTATTCCCACATTTGCAATTAACTGGTGGATGTCTCCTTTCAGACCTTATTTAAATGTTCAAAATTAAATGTTTCAAAGATGAAATTCTTATATTTTGTTTCATTCACAAAGCAAATAATCCCCTTAAGCTACAAACTTCCAAGTCATTTACTCATGGTTAAGGCCATGTTATAAGCTATTAGACAAACCCGCATTCAAATGTTAACTTCACTCTAAAAGCTATGAGGCCTTGAATAGTTTTAAAAACATCTCTTTTTTGGATTTGTACACTGAGCTGGATACAGTGCAGGCCCTAAGTAATGGTGGTTTATTTTTGTTGTTGAGGCACTAAGTTGTGTCCAACTCTTTGCAACCCCATGGACTGAAGCATGCCAGGCTTCCCTGTCCTTCACAAGCTCCAGGAGCTTGCTCAAACTCATGTCCATTGAGTGAGTGATGCCATCCAACCATCTCATCCTCTGTCACCCCCTTCTCCTCTTGCCCTCAATCTTTCCCAGCATCAGGGTCTCTTCTAATGAGTCAGCTCTTCACATCAGGTGGCCAAAGTATTGGAACTTCAGCATCAGTCCTTCCAATGAATATTCAGGGTTGATTTCCTTTAGGATTGACTGATTTGATCTCTTGGCTATCCAAGGGACTCAAGAGTCTTCAGCACCACAGTTTGAAAACATTAATTCTTTGGTGCTTAGCCTTCTTTTTAGTCCAACTCTCACATTTATACACAACTAGTGGAAAAACCACAGCTTTGACTATACAGACCTTTGTTGGTAAAGTAATGTCTCTGCTCTTTGATACACTGTCTAAAGATGGCCATGGCAGCCTGAAGAGGCTGGTATTTAAAATTAATCTTCATCTTCAAAATAAGGAACTAATTATGTTACTTCCACTTTTAAAATAATTTTTACATTAATTCTGTGTTTTCCATTTCCACATAACCAATTTGATTTCCATCCTAATAATGATTTCTCTTCCATGCATGTTATAAAGGAGTAGACATTTGACTTAGGCTTTGACATATGGGCAAAAATCAGCATAAAATGTGACAGAAGGACATTTAGGTGAGAAAAAGTATTGAAACAAGACAATGAACCTTGTTTCCAATGACAAGCAAAGATTGGAGTTTCTCTGGGCATGGATTTCATGTAGAGGAATTGTATGGGAATAGAATTTGAAATAGATCTTTTGTGTGTAAAGCATTGTGTACTTTCCTGATGAAGTCAGGGAAGGACATGACCAAATTTGTGCTTCAGGGTTGTACATCTGACATCAGATGTGACTGAAGGGAATGGAGAGGTACTGGGGACAAGGGCATGACTTAGGAAGTTACTGGAATTATGCAGGTCAGAAATAATATTTGTCAGTCATGAAGGGAAATCTCAGAAAACAATGTAACAATTCAGAAGAAGGCAACCTCCATTTCGGAGACTGGACTCTAATCCCTAAGAAAAGAAATAAAAGGAAACTGAGAAAATCTGGACTGTAGAAAAGTAATCAAAAGCAGAAACTTTGGTGTGGAAGAACATGGTGGAAATCTAGTTACTAGAACAAGACTATCATGTGAACTAATGAATTCATGAAAAAGGCAGGAACTCAAGCTCTTTATGAAAGGAACTCAATTATGTTCATGAAACCTCCCATATTATGCAGAATTTCCTTACATGCACATGTGCATGTGACATTTCTCTGGGGACAGTACCTAGGCATTAACAGAATCACAAGAGACTCGTAAACTAACATATTTAAGATTTAGACAGTGACTGAAATGATGTTATTCTACTATAGTATTCAATCTTGGTGCCTGGCCTATATAAGTGCTCCAATAAATATTTATTGATTAAATGAATGGATGAATAAATGAACATTAATCTTCTCTCTCCATGTTTTCATTGAGGAAAGACACTGGAATGGGCTGTCTACTTTTGTTGTTTGTGTACAATGTTGTGGAGTTCCTGTGCCAATGTTGCCAATGTTTTCATTTAAGAAATAAGTGGGCTGGGACCAGTGGTCTTGGTATGCTCAGTCATTAGCTGGGAGCAGCCTAGGAGAAATGTGACTTCATACTGAATGAAGTATAAAGTTCTATACATTCACCGAGGTGCTTCCTACTCAATCATCCTTCCTTCTCATCTCCTTTCCTAAGTGTCATATCTGTATCATAGTCTGAAGGCTCTGCCTGCTCCTTTTATTCCTCTCCCTTTATCATTCACCAATGTTATCCCCAAGAAATACAAATGGGCTGTAGCTGAAAGCTGTGATTCAACTGTGCTCCTTGAAGCAGGTTCTTTTAAAGAGAGTTCTGAGAGCACATCTCCTTGGCTGCTATACTTTTGTATCCTGTAAACTTGACAGATCAGATTTGAAATATGATCATGCCACTATGTTTCTGTTGGATGGAAATCAGAATTTTACCACTGTCTATGTGAATCACAGTGATGTAGTAATTTGGATCAAGAATGCTTGTAGGACTATAATACTTATGCAAAACAGGCTAGGGGGAAAAAGTTATTTGTTTACTATGGGGTACAGTTATTTTAGGGGGCAATGAATAAAACTGTTTACCTCATAAATGTCATAAAAGCAAATATAGCCATATTTGCTTTTGCTAGATGCCAAAAAGTCTGAAATAACACAAAAAATATATTCCAATTTAAAGAGGGCTTTAATCTTGGAGACAGTTAACCACCATTTGAGTGCTGATTAAGACTACACATTCTATGATCCTAGGAACTATTCACTTCCTCCAGTCTCCTTTGATACCATTCCAAAAATAAAAATGCAAATTGCATTTTGAAACTATTTAACTTTCTGTATTTAAAAGAAAATTTAACTCAAAAAACTTATCAGCTTCTTTGATTTTGATATATAGACATTTTCATAGAATTTTGGGGTGGGAAGTGAGCAGAGGGATCATTCAACACAAGTCTATGGACAACTAAAAATATGTTCTTCTCACCGGGAAGTGGTTCTTTTCTGCTATTTATTCCAGTTGACAACTAAAGCTTCTGGTCCCTTCCTTTCACTCCTTTTATACTCTTCCATATTCCCAGGTCCTGGAATGTAAATTTGGGTGGGGCCATGACATTTTGTAAAAGTCAATTTGGAAAGTATTAATACAGAGAAAAAGCAAACAAAAGTAGAAAATGGGTTCAGTGGAAATGGAACTAGAAACCAGGCTCCTAGACTTCAAATTCTGAGTTTTTTTCCACCGTGCATTCACAAAGTAAGAATTAATAATGCAGGAGACAGGGATAGGGGAAGGGAAGGAATGAATTGCCTAGTAGTAAATTTGAGGGTTTGTGTCTGAACTTACCTAATGAGTTCATAAGGGAGTCAAGAACACAAATGTCTTAAAATCATGTTTTAAGAAGAATGAACTAGGGGCTTGTCAAAATCAGCATTATCTATTACTGTAAGTGAAATGTTATAACAAAGTTTCCAATTAATCTTGATTTTCATCAATGACATCTGTAAAAGTATATATAGTTCATAACTTGTAGATGTGAAAGTCTTCACAAGCCTTACATTCCCAGTAAATATCAGTAATACTTTGATAGCTCTAGACATTTTTTTTCATCTTTTGCATTCTATGTAGTAGATTATAATATTTCATCTAGAATTAACATATTGTCTCGAATAATAAAAATAGGTACATGTATGTATACAACCAAATTAGAAAAAATATTCTGGGGTTGAGGAGAGATTATAGGGATAAACCAACTGTTCACAGGGACACTAAAATTAAAAAATTGTGCATGTGTTTCTTCTTAATCAAAGCTAGCAGTCCAGTGGGTTTGGTTTGGAATTTGTTGGATAAAATAATGCATTCAAGGGAATGCCAACTTAATTTTATCACTGGCACAAATTGGTCAATGGTACATCTTTCTCTTGATCTTCTCTTAATAATCCAAGTTGTCACTTGAGAAAAAGGGCACCCAATTGTCCATATAAATTCCTCTGCCTTTTTCCTCCACTTAAAATGATGGGACATTTTTTGTTCTACTCAAACACAGAACTCTTGTTCTTTTAAATAAATTCTGATCAGGACCCAGTTGCTGAGTGGAATGAGATACACAAGACAATCTAGTCATCTTTAAGAACCTTAAACAGAAGAAAGTCACTGGATTTTTCTTATAGGGAAGACTAAGACTTGGTAATGTCAAAATTTATACACAGTGGATTAAGAAATCTTTTATTTGCACCTCAGTATATAACACAGTGACTTATTTACCCCTTAGCTCTTGGCAGTTTAGGTTCAGTTCAGTTCAGTTGCTCAGTCATATCTGACTCTTTGCAACCCCATGGACTGCAGCATGCCAGGAGTCCCTGTCCAGCACCAAATCCCGGAGTTTACTCAAACTCATGTCCATTGGGTCAGTGATGCCATCCAACTGTCTCATCCTCTGTCATCCCCTTCTCCTTCCACCTTCAATCTTTCCCAACATCAGGGTCTTTTCAAATGAGTCAGCTCCTCGTATCAGGTGGCCAAAGTATTGAAGTTTCAGCTTCAACTTCAGTCCTTCCAATGAATATTCAGGACCGATTTCTTTTAGGATGAACTGGTTGGATCTTCTTGCAGTCCAAGAGACTCTCAAGAGTCTTCTCCAACACACTTCAAAAGCATCAATTCTTCCACGCTCAGCTTCCTTTATAGTCCAACACTCACATCCATACATGACTATTGGAAAACCCATAGCCTTGACTAAACAGACCTTTGTTGGCAAAGTGATATCTCTACTTTTTAATATGCTGTCTAGGTTGGTCATAACTTTCCTTCCAAGGAGCAAGCATCTTTTAATTTCATGGCTACAGTCACCATCAGCAGTGATTTTGGAGCCCAAAAAATTAAAGTCAGCCACTCTTTCCACTGTTTTTTCCATGAAGTGATGGGACCGGATGTCATGATCTTAGTTTTCTGATGTTGAGCTTTAAGTCAACTTTTTCACTCTCCTCTTTCACTTTCATCAAGAGGCTCTTTAGTTCTTCTTCACTTTCTGCTATAAGGGTGGTGTCATCTGCATATCTGAGGTTATTGATATTTCTCCTGGCAATCTTGATTCCAGCTTGTGGTTCCTCCAGCCCAGCATTTCTCATGATGTACTCTGCATATAAGTTAAATAAGCAGGGTGACAATATACAGCCTTGACGTAGCCCTTTTCCTATTTGGAACCAGTCTGTTGTTCTATGTCCAGTTCTAACTGTTGCTTCCTGACTTACATACAGATTTCTCAGGAGGCAGGTTAGGTGGTCTGGTATTCCCATCTTTTGAAGAATTTCCCACAATTTATTGTCATCCACACAGTCAAAGGCCTTGGTGTAGTCAATAAGGCAGAAATAGATGTTTTCCTGGAACTCTCTTGCTTTTTCAATGATCCATCGGATGTTGGCAATTTGATCTCTGGTTCCTCTGCCTTTTCTAAAACCAGCTTGAACACCTGGAAGTTCATGATTCACGTATTGTTGAAGCCTGGCTTGGAGAATTTTGAACATTACTTTACTAGTGTGTGAGATGAGTGCTATTGTGTGGTAGTGTGAGCATTCTTTGGCATTGCCTTTCTTTGGGATTGAAGTTAAAACTGATGTTTTCCAGTCCTGTGGCCACTGCTGAGTTTTCCAAATTTGCTGACATATCGAGTACAGCACTTTCACCACAACATCTTTAGGATTTGAAATAGCTCAACTGGAATTCCATCACCTCCACTAGCTTTGTTCATAGTGATGCTTCCTAGGGCCCACTTGACTTCACTTTCCAGGATGTTTGGCTCTAGGTGAGTGATCACACCATAGTGATTATCTGGGTCGTGAAGATCTTTTTTGTACAGTTCTTCTGTGTATTCTTGCCACTTCTTCTTAATATCTTCTGCTTTGTTAGGTCCATACCATTTCTGTCCTTGGCAGTTTCAAATAACCCATTATGGAAATGCTACTACCAACTTTTTCTTGTCCTAGTCATTTTACCACATGTTTAGATTGCAATTTTTAAAGGATCCTAAAGATAAGGATTTTTAAAAAATATCTGGCTATCTTTTAAAGAAAAACAGTATTTCCAGCTTTATTTTTGCTATAGTTCCATGATATGAAGCTTGTTCAGAATGAAACTGTGAAAAGTGACTTGTTTCATTCATCCTGTATGAAGTCAGGAGTATTCTAGCTCTCTTCTTGTGTCATTAATATCAGGAAGTCTTATAAATGATTAATACTTTGTTGTTCTTGTTTGAAGAATTAAAGAGGCAATATCATTTCCATCATATATTTTTAAAAATTGAATACATTTATATGTTTATTTTTGGAAAGGGTTTGAAATCATATCAGCCATGAGGAGATACCCCATGTCCAAGGTCAGAGAAACCCCAGAGAAACTCCAGTAAGACGTGAGGCCCTGGAGTGGCCAAAGAATTGATGAAGCTGAGGGCCGAAGAATTGATGCTTTTGAACTGTGGTGTTGGAGAAGACTCTTGAGAGTCCCTTGAACAGCAAAGAGATCCAACCAGTCCATCCTAAAGGAAATCAGTCCTGAATATTCATTGGAAGGACTGATGCTGAAGCTGAAACTCCAATACTTTGGCCACCTGATGCGAAGAGCTGACCCATTTGAAAAGACGCTGATGCTGGCAATGATTGAAGGTGGGAGGAGAGGGCATGACAGAGGATGAGATGGTTGGATGGCATCACTGACTCAATGGACATGAGTTTGAGTAAACTCCAGGAGTTAGTGATCGACAGGGAGGCCTGGTGTGCTGCAGTTCATGGGGTCGCAAAGAGTCAGATATGACTGAGCGACTGAACTGAACTGAAATCATATAAAGGGAGGGGCATAAACGTCTTATTGAAATAACATTTTAAAATTTATTATTTATTAATAAATAAATCATATGTGAATTTATTAATCGTACATGAATTTATTAATTTAATTACTATACAGTTGAGGAAAAAATATTAATGGCATTGACAATCACAATACTTGTTACTATATTGACCACAACTATATCTAGCATTAGTGTGCCAGAAACTGTTCAAAGCACTGCTTATGTGTTATCTCAGTTAATCTTCATGACCATCTCATGAGGTAGGTTACATCATCTTTTATTTTATAGAATATGAAATTGAGATTTGATTAGGTTTGCTGTCTTAAGTCTTACAACTAGCCAATCATTAGAAACAAGAAGTCCAACTACAAAGCCTCTAGTCTTTTTTATGACTCCTTCTACTTCCAGGATACTGTTCTCTTTCCCCAAGTTTGGAGCATTTTGTGTCCCTATATTATTTATTTGCAATATTGCAGGAGAGTACCAAGAATTTGGGCTCTGAACTCATATAGATTTGACTTCTAATTCTTACTCTACCCTCTTAATTGCTTATCATTTGGTAGAAATTACAAATTCTCCAAGTCTTATATCCTTAAATTCTCTGGGGTTTCTTTCTTCATCCATAAATGAAAACAGTAATGTCAATCATATGGTTATTGCAAGGATGAAGTGAAATAATCTATGGTGACCTCATAGTGTAATGTCTGGAACCTAAATATTATTTAAAGAAAGTCATTATCATTTTAAATAATGTTTTAAATACTAATCCGACGCTTTGTAAGTTTCTAAAGAGTTAGTAGTAGTAGTGCTCATGCTCAGTAGTGTCTGACTCTATGAGACCGCATGGACTGTAGTTACCAGCCTCCTCTGTCCATGGAATTTTCCAGGCAAGAAGACTGCAATGGGTTGCCATTTCCTCCTCCTGGGGATCTTCCTGACCCAGGGATCGAAGCCCAGTCTCTGGTGTTTCTTGCATTGGCAGGTGGATTCTTTTCCCACTGAACCACCTGGGAAGCCCTTCTAAAGATTCCTCACTTAATTTGAGTTCTCAGGTACATTTTAATGACTTTTTCATTCTTTAATATGAAGCCACAATACTGGACCCAAAATATGTACGGAAGTTGAGCAAGTTGGAAAGAGATAACAGAGTTGTAGGGATAAGTAAATCTTTGCTGGCCCAGTATTATGAGGTGATTTTTGTGTCCCAATCAAGTTTATGGACACACTACTACTAAGCTGAAATCCTAACCTTATGATAAAATTATTCAAAAACAGAGTGGTTGCAGATGCAATTATGTAAGGTGAGCTCATTAGAGTAGACTCTAATATAATATGAATGGTGTCTTCATAAAAAAGAGAAATTTGTCATGTTTTCATTATTCATCTTTGTACTTTTTTACTTCTGCTTTGATTTTCACCATAAAAAAGAATTAAATAATGCCTTTTGCAGCAACATGGATAGATGGACCTAGGGATTATCATACCAAGTGAAGTAAGTCAGAGAAAGACAAATATCATATGATATCACTTATATGTGGAATATAAAAAAAGATACAAATGAAATCATTTACCAAACAGCAACATACTCGTAGACTTCAAAAACAAAGTTACGGTTACCAGAAGGGAAATGTAGGGGTAAGGATAAATTAGGAGTTTGAGATTGACATATATACAATTCTATATATAAAATAAGTGATCCACAAGGACCTACTCTATAGCCCAGAGAACTCTACCCAATATTCTGTAATAACATATGGAAAAAGAATCTGAAAAAGAATGGATATATGTATACGTATAAGTGAATCATTTTGTTGAACATCTGAAACTAACATAATATTGCAAATCAACTATATTCCAAAGCAAAATAAAAACTAAGTTTAAAAAGACATTTCTCTTTAAAAAAAGGGAAATTTGGACCATGAGAATGTCATGCAAGAGACAGAGAGAGAAGCTGGCCATCTACAAACTAAGGAGAGATATCTAGTTCTCAGGAGGGACCAACTCTGCTGACTGCTTGTTTGGGGATCAAAACTACAATGAATTTCTGTTGTCTGAGACAGTGTGTGGGGCTTTGTTATTTCAGCCTTAGCAAACTAATATACCCAGAATCCACTCTTTCTTCATGCATGTCTGCTGGGAGTATCCTCTTTCTCATCATCAATTTTTGTGATTCAGATGAGGCTGGCTCTATCCCAGCCTTATCCATGGGTGCATGAACCTAGATTGTCTTATTATGGAAGCCCAAACCTTTGGTCAGTGCTTCTGATACAGAAATTGACACATAACATGAATGAGACATAATCCAAGACGTTTCTGGGGAACTACTATAAAAAATCCGTTTTGTGTTGCTATAGCTCATAGGTCAGATTACTGTATCTATAGAGCAGTATTTTTTTAAAATTAGGTTTGTGAGTCATTTGGTCTCTACTGTAACTACTCACTCTGCCTTTGTAGTGCAAAAGCAGCCTTAACCAATATATAAACCAATAAGTCTGGCAGTGTTCCTGTAAGCTCTATGTAAAAAAACAGGTGTCAGAACAGATTTGGCCCTTGGGCTGTAGTTTGCTGACCTCTGCCACAGATAATAAAATATTAGTCTGAAACATCTTGGTGTTACCATAACAAGACATGTCTTAACAGAAATCGAACACAGGGAAAAATAAAGCTGAGAGATACAAAAAGACAGATCCCTAAATATATTGTGCCATAGTGAAACAAGAACATAGACATTGAGTTTTGTGACCCAAATGATTTTCTCTTTTATTTAAATCAGTCTAAGCTGGGTGGGAGTATCTTTCCATAGAAGGTGTTTTAACAGATTAAACTTCCCACATAGTGTTGATGCATAAGGAGTACTCAATGTTAGCCTTCTCTCCCATCTGACAGCAACTTGTGGATTTTTAAGATAATACTTTTTTTAAGGAATAGAGTATATTCAGGATGAAAATACTACAGATGAATAAAATGAATGAAACACGTGACAATGGCCATACGACTTCATACTTTCCACTCTCTTCCTTCTGGATTGCCCAGACTGACTCCCTTTCTAAAAATAGCCATACAGCTTCATACTTTCCACCTTGACCATAACTGATTCTATTTCCTGAATCAAAAGCAAGGATTAATAAAGAAATTAAGTTCCTTAGTTTTGTACTCTTGATTTTCCTTAGAAAGATATCAGTTTATCAATGTTCCACTCCTTATGGCTGCAGCGTTCTTAAAGATGGAGTGGGGTCTGTCTATAGACTGTAACATTGATCTTTGCAGGGGAGAATAAATATATGGAGAGTAGAGTAACTAGGATCGGGGGTAATTTGAAAACACAGATACAGGATCAAACACATCAGATACAAGACTGAACACACCAGATACAGGATAGAACACACTGGATATTGAAAATTAAAAAGGCCAATTTCACTTGGGTAAACAAGAATGTACTTTTAATTACGACAAAATCTTTTTAATGCTTAACAGACCTATTTTACATATGGTGACACTCATGGATGAGTGATCTCCATTGCAAATAGAGAACCAATGGACCCTTGAGATAGCTCCAACATATGTCTTTGTTAGTGAAGAAGGAAATGTGCTACTGACTAATTGAAAAATGTATTTATTTCCATTTTTTAGTTTTGGGTGTACTTTACCTTTTATTTAACTCTTTTTATTATTTCACTTTTATGGAATTTTAATTAGAATAACCATATTTGATTGCAATAGAAAAATTTTTTCAGCATGACCTACTGATTAATCACTGTTCATTAATTCATTTATTTAGTCTTGTATGAATATAAAAATACTTATGAAATTCTCATTAAAAGTACAATATTTCTGTTAAGAGTTTTACATGCATTCTTAGTTCCTGGAATAATACCTTTATTGCCAGGAACAGCACAATTGAATACATGTTTAATAAAACCTTCTGGATGTACAAACAAGTTAATTGATTTTTTCTGAATATATGATATAAACTTCCTATCTAGCTGAAGAGAGAAACTCCACATACTTGAGAAAACTACATGATTGCATAGATGAATCTCTGGTCAATAATTAATTGCCATAATAAATTATAATAACAAAGAAAATGAAGAAATGGTGGATAGTTATAGAATGGGATAAAGAGTTCAGAATGAGTAGTGGTTGAACTAGATTCTAAGCAATGAATGATTAGAATTTTTTAGAAACAAAAGATAAAGAAAGACATACCAGGTGAGAGAGTTGGCATGAGCAGATGAGGAATCAGAAATAATGATGTCAATTTTGGGGGTTAGAAATGGGGTGACCAATCTTGGTGGGGGAAGAGAGGTGTTAGTATTGGTAGGGTGGTGTCTGGTAAGATTTCATGTAAAGGTGAGGTTGCTGGAGAGGTCTTGGCTTGTAAGGATTTATTTGTTGGCTGGTGAGAAACTACTAGTCTAAGCCCCCTTGAAGCAAGCTCTGCATAAGAAAGAATTAGAAAAATGGCAAATTAGGAAAAGACACACCTCTGGGGACTTGAATCTCCTGGATTCACTGTTGGTAGAAGTGTCTAGGCTGTGTTTTAGCTTTCTCCTCCCCCTAGCAACTACCTTTGAACAGTGCATTGAGAACAACGGCCTGCTTACAATTCCTCTTTGTATCCCTAGGGCCTAGTGAATTGATGAATATTTAAAAAGTAATTGTTTTAAATAATTAATCGATAAAGTGTATATTGCATGCTTTCTATGTACAGCTTTATGACAACCACCAGGAAAGAGGAGGCAAAGGCATTTATTTTCATATCACATTCTTATTATATAGAATGCATGCTGTGTCACTGGGAGAGGTTATTCAAATTGCCTAAGTCCAGTTGACAGTCGATGGAAATTATTGTTGTGTTGTAATCTTAGACAAAATAGCATAGGATTCAAGGGCATTGATTTGGAGCTAGACTGAGTTTGAATTTAGGCTCTGATGTCATGTTAATATATCATTGGTGAACCTATTAGCCTTTCTGGGCTTTATCATTTCCAGACCATATAAGAAAATGAAGCCTGCTTGGATTTTATGTCGTTTGTATTTAATTTTTAAGATAAATAAAACCAAAGACTATTCAAGTGAAAGTCTAACATATATACATATATACATATGTATACGTATATACATATGTAAAAAAAAAAAAGCTGCCATTACTTCTCCTAAGCCCAGGGGATAGTGTGTTTGAGAAGTAAGGAAATTAAGATAATACCTATTTCTTCAACACCACTTTGATATTCTCTGATTTGAAACTTTGGTATCATCTAAGATTTTTCTTACTCAATCACTTTTCTTTCCTCTAAGATTAGGAAGATTATTTTTTCTACAGGGAATCTTTAATTTCATTTTAAAATGCTAATAAATAGAAATATTCTTAAGTACATCTTTATCTTCCAAGCATATCATATTTCATCATTTTATAACAAGGATGGAGCAGAAGACTATGGATTTAGAGTTCCAATCTCTTCTAGCAGTATGGACACCTAGAGAAACACAAGATACTGAAATACAGAAACAGAACTTTCTTTCTTACTGTGATTCTGGATTCCAAGTAGCAGGTAGGAACAACTTTTCAACTGTGATTTATACGGTCAAAGACACAAGTGTGAGTTTTATAGTATGCCTGCTCCTATTTGATGATGCTGAATTTCCAGGCATGGGCACCATAGATACATCTCTTTCTCACTAAAATAAGCCTATGCAGATAAAACATGAGGGAGAGAACATTTCATATGTGGGTGACTGTTAACCAGCTCAAAGTTTTAAAGAATATTAAACTTTGGACTTTGGCATTTTAATATTAAGAAACAACCACTTGTATGCCTTGTACAGTGCCAAACTAGACTACGGAAGGGTTCTGAGCTATCTATTATATTTGTGCACAAATGACAGAGCTGCATAGGCAAATGGGGGAAAAATGCCACAAAGGTTCAAACGTCTTAAGCAATGGGAAACTATAGTTTTACTTAATTTTATGGACAACTGCTAAGCAGTGATATCTTATGGTGAAAGGTGTCGGATTTGTGATCTCTGAAGAAGATTTAGCTTCAGGATCAGGGACCAGGACTTGATCACTCAAGAGCTTTTGTGTAGCAGTTTTATTAAAGTATGAAAAGTGACAGAGAAACCTTCGGACATAGACATCAAAAGGGGGACGGAGAGTGCCCCCCTCGCTAGTTTTAGCAAGGGAGCTATATGCTTTTTTAATTGATTATTACAATAAATCAAAAGAATGTCTCCTGGATGTAAGGATCTCACTAGACCCACAGGATTAGAACTAACAATAGAAAGATCTTACCAGACCCACTCCCATAATATACATTTTAAGACAACAGGATTAGTCAGAAGGTTTTCAAGAAGGAGAAACTGCCCTCAAGCAGGATACATTGTTGTCATATAATCCTTAGTATAGAGTTTAAGCTGAGTTGTTTTGTTGTGTAATCATCAGCTCCGGACTTAAAGAAAAAAACTTTTTGTGTGACTAAGACCAAGGAATGTAGAAAAAAGAAAAGCGTTTGTCCTTTCCTCCTCTTTGAGAATTCCAGACCCCTATCTCCTCCTTGAGAGCCCCAGACACCTTTCTCCTCCTGGGGGACCTTGGACTTCTTATCACCCTCCCTAGGAATTGAATCTTCCAGTGGGTAAATGCAGAACTACACTGACTAAGAGAGGGAACCCACCAGGGAATATGTTCATTTAAAACTCTCCTGAGAATCTTGGTTTCCACTGACAAATCTCATTGGAGACCAGAACTCTATAAAATACAGCCTGAAAACTACTGTGTTAGAGGAAAGACAGGATTTCTAAATATAGAGATGCTTGGGTTGAAATCCATGATCTATCACGTTCTAACCACATTCTCATTTAGATTTATGAGCTTTTATTTTTTTATCTGCATAGTGGGAAAAACCATCCCTTTTTGTTAAGTCAATGCGGGAATTCAAAATGATCTTCATGTAGTATAAAATTATTTTGAGAGATTTATATCTATTTTCTTCTCTGTGTTGTCCTCCCCTCTGCTTTCATACAGGCTCTTTCTTTTCAGGTCTTTGTAATATTTACAGGGCAGAAAACAGAAGTTAGTCGAAGTTAATAATGTTGCTTCCTATTTTTTGCAAGAAAAGAAAAAGTGAAATTCCTGCTGTGCTGAAGTAGGGAAAGGAAACAGTTATGTAGAACAGAGAAATATGGGAAGAGAAATTCCCATTGGGTGGGAGGAGAGTTAGTAGGAAGGACCCCAATGAGATATAGCGATACCTTTAAATCACCCTGATCTGAGAACCTGTGCTGTTTCAAAGAGTCTCATAACTGTGCTTTGGTGAACTTAAGGAATCAGGAGCTATGAGACAGAGATGTCATAATAGAAAAATGGGTGGTCAAAGAACCTTTAGCAGAAAGACTTCCTAACCCTTTGGATATGCATCAGAACCTGAGATCTTGGTCAAACTTGGAGTGGAAAGGAATTCCAGTTTTAACTTTTCCTGAGAATTTAGTCAACTACCTATGTTAGGCTCAAATCTTTTAAATTGAATAAGAGAAAATAAAGAAATACAATATGTCTGGTTCAGCTAAGCTTTTAAACTGAGATTGGTAGCCAATATGTACTTAAAACTCTTAGCTCAATGTCAGATTCATAGGTGGCATTAAAAATTCTCATCAATTTAATCAAGGTTGTAAAATGTTTACACTAAGACAAAAGTTATTTCACTATAATTCTTAACACATATTTTGAAGAAAACTGTGATCAATAAATAAAATAAAATTAATAAACTTTCAAGAGAAACATGCTTATTTACCTGTCAATTTTTCAATTATGTCAGACATTTAAATCAAATATAAAGCCTTGTACATTTACATCCTTCACATTTTATCAATGAATAGACAGATGCTGGATAATTGAAAGGTTTTGTTCATTTATTTAAAAAATGCTTACTGATCGTGTACAATGTACCAAGCACTATACCAGACATTAACAACCACAATATTGGAAAAGACAATTTGCAGCTGGCCTTCATGGAACCTACATTTCAATGGAAGAATTAATTAGTGAGGAATCTGTTCAGCTACTAGTAGCAGGGGCTTGACTAAATTCACAAGGGCTTGTTACTTCACACAAAAGCAAAGGATTTAGGTAGACCAGAACTCACTTATATGGCTCTTTTATGCCACCTGCTTTTCCAGAGCACACAGCTTCTGTCCTCAAAATCCCCTTACAATTCCTCATTGCTGTTTGAGCTCTGGCTAGTATGTCCATATTCTAGGGATATCAAAAGAGTAGAAGAACAATAAGGACTCACTTTTGTGCAGAATCAGTTTTTTTGTTGTTTGTTTTGAAGCAACTTTACCAGAAATCCAGCACCGGATTTTGCTTACATCTAATTGGCCAGGATTTGTTCAAGGCCATAATTAGCTGCAAAACACATTGAAAATGGCCATGTAACAGGAGCGATGCATCCACAAGCCAAGGAATGCAAATAATTGCTGGCAAACACCAGAAGCTAAAAGAGGAAAGGAACAATTCTCTACATCTAGAGTCATCATAGAAAGCACAATCTGTGCACCTTTTTATTTCAGAGTTCTTGACTCTAGAATTGTGAGACATTGCTTTAAGCCACTCTGTTTGTGATACTTTGTTATGGCAGCAGTAGGAAATTGGTATAGCAAGTTATTTAACTTCTACCTGACTTCATCTCTTTACTTGAGGAGTAGAAATGTTTTCATCTTGAAAGCTGGCTCTAACATCCCTAATTAAAAAAAAAAAGTGTTAAATACTCTGGTTCAGTGGTTAAACTGATGAGCTTTAATGTAAGGCAAATTTTCATAAATTGTGGGAAAGGTTACATTTTCTCCAATATTTTGCCTTCGCACCTCCACATGACTTCCTTGAGGAGTCAGTCCATGGTTTTCTGGAATTTGGCATTAATTCCTGACCCTTGAGAGCCTACCAGCTGCTGCCATCTTTCATCCAACCCTCATCAAAACGCTGAGGGAAGACAAAATTGTTTAGAGGAGCAATCCACACTGGAACTCAAGTGGATTACTCATTTTGTAAAACTTGAGAAGACATCTTCAGAACTGGGTCCAGAATTCCCATTTTCTTAGTTCCAGCCCGGGTTTTTTAATTCCTTGTGCTGATTCTCTTATGTGGGGTTTTCTAATGAGTAATTTATCTCATTCACTTAGACATTTACTGCCTTCCAAGGTTTCCAGGATGCAGCTAGCTAGAAATGGGATTGTTCAGTTCAGTTCACTTCAGCCAGTCAGTTGTGTCTGACTCTTTGTGAACCCATGGACTGCAGCATGCCAGGCCTCCCTGTCCATCACTAACTCCCGCAGTTTACTTAAACTCATGTATATTGAGTCGGCGATACCATCCAACCATCTCATCCTCTGTCATCCCCTTCTCCTCCTGCCTTCAATCTTTTCCAGCATCAGGGTCTTTTCCATTGAGTCAGTTCTTCACATCAGGTGGCCAAACTATTGGAGTTTCTGCTTCAGCATCAGTCCTTCCAATGAACATTCAGGACTGATTTCCTTTAGAATAGACTGGTTTGATCTCCATGCTGTCCAAGGGACTCTCAAGAATCTTCTTCAATGCCACAGTTCAAAAGCATCAATTCTTCAACTCTCAGCTTTCTTTATAGTCCAACTCTCACATCCACATATGACTACTGGAAAAACCATAGCTTTGTCTAGATGGACCTTTGTTGGTAAAGTAATGTCTCTGCTTTTTAAAGTGCTGTCTAGGTTGGTCATAGTTTTTCTTCCAAGGAACAAGAGACTTTTAATTTCATGGCTGCAGTCACCATCTGCAGTGATTTTGGAGCCCCCCAAAATAAAGTCTCTCACTGTTTCCATTGTTTCCCCATCTATTTGCCATGAAGTGATGGGACCAGATGCCATGATCTCAGTTTTCTGAATGTTGAGTTTTAAGCCACCTTTTTCACTCTCCTCTTTCACTTTCATCAAGAGGCTCTTTAGTTCTTTGCTTTCTGCCATAAGGGTGGTGTCATCTGCATATCTGAAGTTCTTGATATTTCTCCCAGCAATCTTGATTCCAGCTTGTGTTTCCTCCAGCCCAGTATTTCTCATGATGTACTCTGCATACAAGTTAAATAAGCAGGGTGACAATATACAGCCTTGACGTACTCCTTTCCCGATTTGGATTCAGTCTGTTGTTCCATGTCCAGTTCTAACTGTTGCTTCCTGACCTGCATACAGATTTCTCAAGAGGCAGGTCAGGTAATCTGGTATTCCCATCTCTTTAACTGCCTTCCAAGGTTTCCAGAATGCAGCTAGCTAGAGATGGGATTGAGTTACTGATTACATCTGACTAATGTGTAGAACTGGGAAAGGTTATTTATTCATCTCAATCTACATTCTCTTCTAAATTAATGTTTGGTTTTTGGAGGAGATTCTCCAAATTTATTGTTTCCCAAAGGATTAAAAATAAGGAAGATAACTGAAAAGAAAATATGGAGTCATATTAGCAGATATGTAATCTGTTCATGACACTTTTGAGATTAAACTAATCTTAATAACAGAATAATCTTAATCTTAATAAACAGATTAAACTAATTTTAATAACAGTTGTTGATCTTTGTTTAACATTACATATAGGCAATAAATGATTTGAATTCTAACTTTGCAGCATAATTTTTCTATTATTTCCTATGTGCTCTGTGTGTGCTGAATGGCATCCAACCCTATAACCCTTTGGACTGTAGTCCACCAGGTTCCTCTGTTCATGGGATTTTTCATGCAAGAATACTGGAGTGGGTTGCCATTTTCTCCTCCACAGGATCTTCCCAATCCAGGGATCAAATCCATATCTCCTCTATTGCAGGCAGTTTCTTTACTTGCTGAGCCATTGGCGAAGCCACAAAGACATCCTTAATTCTGGCTGTGTAAAACTACTTGTATTCCCAGAATGTGCCATTCCCTTGTACTTCCCTGTTCCTTGAATGTACTATCCCTCCTGCTTGAAATTTCATTTTTTTTTTTTGCTTTGTTTGCTTAATTAAATTCTGCTAACTCTGAAGGATATAACCCCCAAACTTATTATTATGTCAAGCATTTTCTATTTAATTCAATAGAGGTCACTTCAGTTGTTTCCAACACTTATCCCTATAATAATATTTCCCTTGCTGTATTAAAATAATTTTAATATAGCTTTTATCCTCCTTAATTGTAAGATCACTGAAGGCAGAGTTCATGTCTCATTTAATTGTGTGATTCCCAAGTATTTAGGCCAATACATAGAAGAGGGTAAAGTGTTAGTTACTCAGTCTTGTTTGTGACATCATGGACCATAGCCTGGCAGGCCCCTCTGTCCATGTAATTCTCCAGGCATACTGGAGTGGGTTGCCATTCCCTTCTCTAGGGGATCTTCCTGACCCTGATATCAAATTTGGGTCTCCTGCATTGCAAACAGATTCCTTACAGTCTGAGCCACAAGGGATCAAACAAGGATTTCCCAGATAAATGTTGAATTAACAGTGGATGGATGGAGTACAGTCAGAGCCAGATAAACTGAAGGAGATCACAGTCAGGGTCAAACAATGTTGTCTCTTGTCTTCAGGTCTAAGGTATAGTCTTTCCTCCTCTCTCTCCTGGAACTCCAGTTCCAACATTTGACAGATCACAGACTGTTCTTAGAACTTCTTTTGGGAGACTTGGTTTGCATTCACTGATACAAGCAAGCTAAATCCAAAAAGAGTTAATATATTGACATTTATACTATGGATTGGACAAGGGCTTCCCTGATAGCTCAGTTGGTAAAGAATCTGCCTGCAATGCAGGAGACCCCAGATTGATTCCTGAGTCAATGGCACCCCACTCCAGTACTCTTGCCTGGAAAAATCCCATGGACGGAGGAGCCTGGTGGGCTGCAGTCCATGGGGTGGCAAAGAGTCGGACATGACTGAGCGACTTCACTTTCACTTTTGCCTTTCATGCATTGGAGAAGGAAATGGCAACCCACTCCAGTGTTCTTGCCTGGAGAATCCCAGGGACGGGGGATCCTGGTGGGCTTCCATCTATGGGGTCGCACAGAGTTGGACATGACTGCAGCTACTTAGCAGCAGCAGCAGCAAGAAGATCCACTGGAGAAGGGATAGGCTACCCTCTCCAGTATTCTTTGGCTTCCCTTGAGGCTCAGCTGGTAAAGAATCCGCCTGCAATGCAGGAGACCTGGGTTCCATCCCCAGGTTGGGAAGATCCCCTTGAGAAGGGAAAGGCTATGCACTCCAGTACTCTGGCCTGGAGAATTCCATGGACCGTATAGTCCAAGGGATTGCAAAGAATTGGACACAATTGAGAGACTTTCACTTCACTTCACTTGGACATGGTACTTTGATTATTATTTTAGAGAAAAATGAATTGTCAGCATTGAATGCAGTAGCTTGGTAACGTTATATGATAATTGGATAATGGTTTTCTGTTGGGTTACTCAAGTTGAATTGCAAACTAAATGGAGCACAGTCAGAATGGAACTGGTTTTGGAAGGCACTTGTTGCCAAAGATTCCTCTATTGTCCAGGGCTATCTGACACCTGATGATTATAGAGAATTTCTTCCAGTGATGAAATGATGAAATCTGTGCCAAAACATTTTTGAGGGGCTACACTAGAGAGAGAGAGCATAGAAGAAGGGATACTTAATGGGCATTTGTGGTTTATTTTGCATGATTTCCTGTTAGGAATACAGAGGAAGAGAGGGGTGGGTACCCATTCACAGAGAGGAGTGAACATTAAAAAATATAAGTTCACTCTCAGCAATTGTACTAAGTCAAGCCTCAAGGTAAGTTAACAAAATCTTGTTTCATTAGAAATGAGTTAGGAATCTCAGCTGTGGTGGGTTTTGCAGTTTTATGACCACAAAATAACAATTTAAAACCTGTGGAATTGATCTCAGTATGTTTTGGCTACATTGAACGAGACACATGCATTTATTCATGGCAAGAAAAATTTATTGACCTTGTGTTTGGCATTAGAAATGCATTGATGTTTAGTCTCTAAGTTGTGTCCGATTCTTTTGCCATCCCCTGGGCTGTGGCCTGCCTGGCTCCTCTGTCCATGGGATTTCCCAGGCAAGAATACTGAAGTAGGGTTGCCATTTCCTTCTGCGTAGAAATGTGTAAATGAAGAGAAAAAATATACTCTCAACTTTCTTACAGTTTACTTGGGAAAACAGTCATAGTCACTCACATACACATACACAACCCAAGTGTTCTCTTTTCTCCATGTTCTCACCATTGCTTGCTGTTTGTAGTCTTTCTAAATAGGCATTCCAACAAATGTGACCTGATAACTCACTGTGGCTTGATTTGTGTTTCCCTGATTGTTAATGATGTAGAGCATCTTTTCATGTACATACATGTTGACCTTCTGTAAGTCTTCTTGGAAAAAAATGTCTTAATTGTAATTTACTTTAATTACAATAGTGTATATAGTATCAGTTCAGTTCAGTTCAGTTGCTCAGTTGTATCCGATTCTTTGTGACCCCATGGACTGCAGCACGCCAGGCTTCCCTGTCCATAACCATCTCCCGGAGCTTAGTCAAACTCATGTCCATTGAGTTGGTGATGCCATCCAACCATCTCATCCTCTGTCATCCCCTTCTCCTCCTGCCCTCAATCTTTCCCAGCATCAGAGTCTTTTCAAATGAGTCAGTTCTTCACGTCAGGTGGCCAAAGTACTGGAGTTTCTGCTTCAGCATCACTCCTTCCAATGCATATTGAGGACTGATATCCTTTAGGATGGACTGGTTGGATCTCCTTGCAGTTCAAAGGACTCTCAAGACTCTTCTCCAACACCACAGTTCAAAAGCATCAATTCTTCGGCGCTCAGTTTTCTTTATAGTCCAAATCTCACATCCATACATGACCACTGGAAAAACCATACCCTTGACTAGATGGACCTTTGTTGGCAAAGTAATGTCTCTGCTTTTCAATATGCTGTCTAGGTTGGTCATAGCTTTTCTTCCAAGGAGCAAGCGTTTTTTAAATTCATGGCTGCAGTCACCATCTGCAGTGATTTTGGAGCCCCCCAAAATAAAGTCTCTCACTGTTTCCATTGTTTCCCCATCTATCTGTCATGAAGTGATGGGGCTGGATGTCATGATCTTAGTTTTCTGAATGTTGAGTTTTAAGCCACCTTTTTCACTCTCCTCTTTCACTTTCATCAAGAGGCTCTTTAGTTCTTCACTTTCTGCCATAAGGGTGGTGTCATCTGCATATCTGAAGTTCTTGATATTTCTCCCAGCAATCTTGATTCCAGCTTGTGTTTCATCTAGCCCAGCATTTCTCATGATGTACTCTGCATACAAGTTAAATAAGCAGGGTGACAATATATAGCTTTGACGTACTCCTTTCCCTATTTGGGATGAGTCTGTTGTTCCGTGTCCAGTTCTAACTGTTACTTCCTGACCCGAATACAGGTTTCTCAGGAAGCACGTCAGGTGGTCTGGTATTCCCATCTCTTGAAGAATTTTCCACAGTTCGTGGTGATCCACACAGTCAAAGGCTTCGGTGTCATCAGTAAAGCAGAAGTAGATGTTTCTCTGGAACTCTCTTGCTTTTTAGATGGTCCAATAGATGTTGGCAATTTGATCTCTGGTTCCTCTGCCTTTTCTAAATTCAGCTTGAACATCTGAAAGTTAACGGTTTAGGTAATATTGAAGCCTGGCTTGGAGAATTTTGAGCATTATTTTGCTAGCATGTGAGATGAGTGCAACTGTGTGGTAGTTGGAGCATTCTTTGGCATTGCTTTTCTTTCAGAAAGAATAATCTCTGCATATAGTATAATGATTCAGTATTTTTATAGATTATACTCTATCAAAAGCTAAAAGAAGATAATGACTATAATTCTCTGTGCTATACAATATATCCTGGTTGCTTACTTATTTTACAGTAGATTATATCTCTTAATTCTATACCCCTGTTTTAGTATCTTGACTATTGTAAATAGTGCTGCTCTGAATATAATGGGGTACATATATCTTTTTGAATTAGTGTGTTTATTTTTTCCAGATATATGCCCAGGAGTGTAATTACTGCATCATATGATTGTTCTGTTTTTAGTTTTTTGAGGAAACTCCATACTGAATCAGTTTACTTTCCCACCAACAGTGTACAAGAGTTCCTTTTTCTCCACATCCTAGCCAGTATTTTTTGATGATAATCATTTTGACAGGTGTGCGATGATCTCATTGTTGTCTTTATTTGCATTTCTCTCATAATAAGTAATGATGAACATCTTTTCTTGTACCTGGTTAGCCATCTGAAGGTTTTTTTGAAGCTTGTCCTAAGAGGTTTTCTGCTCCTATTTTGATTGGGTTATTTGCTTGTTTTTTTTTTTTTTTTTTTGGTATTGAGTTTTATGGGATGCTTATCTTTCTTACAGCCTTGGTTTTACAAATGTCCTTCTGTCAGTTAGCAGATAGTTTTCAGTGAGAATAGTTCCATGTGTAGATCTACTTTTGATGTATTTCTAGGAATAGGTGAGTTTCATGTCCTCTTTCTCTGCCACCTGGATTGATTTCCACAAGCAACTTTTACCTTGCCACCTTGATATAAAATCACCCTAAGGATTTCAAACAAACATGACATTGGATGGATTAACTTCAGATCACAAGTTTTCCTTGGAAATTAGAAAGAAAGATGCTAATTTTCATAGCAAGAGTTTGTCCTCTTCCTGACTATTAGAAGATTTTTGGTGTGCATTTCTGTCTTTGGAACCAAGCAATCCTCGGATTTTATTCAGTTGTTGATCCTAGTGGATAAATGTACTCTAAATTGATTTATGTTCTGAAATAAGGCCAACTTTATTTCTTGTTAATACTGACATTGAAGTATTGTATTCAGAGATGTGTCCCACATATGGCCTTCCTTTTCAACTGCCCACCCAGTACTCAAGGTTTTAAACACTTATACTTACAAGAATTTGGCTACCTTTCTCAACAGGCCACAAGAACAAACTCCCAGATGCCATTGCGAGAGACTGAGGAACACTGCCAGTGAGGGAGTTCAGGGAAGTTCTAAACATACTGGCCTTCAGATTCACATACTCATGCATCCAAGCTTATCCTATGGATGTCTGTCTTGGCCCAGCTGTGGTATACCCAACTTGATAGAAATGGGAACTTACATTTGGATACACTTGTTATTTAAAACTATATTTGACATAGATAATTATTATATCCTGTCCCCCTTTTAGTTGCTTCTCCTAGAGTCAGTGATGCCTCTATAATATCATTTTTTGGAGTGTTCTCAAACCGTGTTCCCACATAGACGACAAGTGTTCTGAACCCAAAACAGTGAGGAGATGCTAGGGAAATCAAGGCAAGCAAGGTTCTACACTGAGGGACTCTCAGAGCCAGTCCATGCTTATGGGCACTATAAACATTCTAGAGACAGACAAGGCATGTCATAGTTTCCTAAATTAGATTAGGATTGGGAAATACCACCCTGAGAGTAATGGATCAGGTCTTGTTTTCAAGTTTTGCACTTTTGTAGTTGTACTAGCTTCAGAAACTAGCCAGTGTGAAGTTCTATACAGGCATATCACTTTTCCATAAAGCTTTTTCTAATGTGTACTCATAGCCAACAATCTTTCCCCATCATTCCAGAACAGAACATCTTTTCCTCTCAGCAAATTATATTTATTATTTCTCTCTCATTTATTGCTTCAATTCATACTCATAGATAGTGGCTTGGATGTCTATTACCCCATCTACATTACAAGTTTCCTTAATATATATGGACCAGGTATCATTTATCTTTGATCCTTAGTGAGGAGTTTGGAAACTGACAAGCTGTGGGTCAAATTCAGTTCTCAGGTGAGCTTTGTTGGCTTAAAGGGTATTATAAAGATAATAAAATCTTTTTTAATTAGCTGACAATATCAGAATTTGAACGACTTTTAGTTTTGCTTGAACAACTAGAAGAGTTGGCAGGTATGGATTGGCATTCCTGCATGGCAAAATTTGCAAAAGCTGAATAGTGAATGCCTTCCTTAGGTAGGGCATGTGCTATCTTGTACAGCAGGTTTCCATTGGTCTGCATCTTAAATTTGTTTCCTGTTCTCCTCTTGAGTGTATTTGAATGGACGACCCTTATTCTTGAGCTTAGCTAATCAAAAGAAACATACCAGACTCTCAAAAAATAAGAGTTGACTTGTTTAAAATTGAAGTGTGTCTTAGTTTAAGTTCTCCTAGAAACTGACCCACAGACTAGGATTAAAATTCAAAGAGTTTCTTTGATATGTGAAGGAAATACCTGTGAGCAAGTGAGAAAGTAACTTAAAGAGAAGAAAAAGGATGCTTTTGGCCAGCCACCACCTGCAGGTAACTAGAGATTGATCCTTCTGGGAAATTCGGGGAGGGGAGGGGAGTGGAAAATTTACACCTTAGAGTTATCCTGAGAGTCTAGAGAACTGGAATATTCTACCAACTCCTGTCAGTCAGACCCTAGGGGATATAATTTTTCAACATATTTATTCTGTAACCCAGATAAACAGAGCAGCTCTCTGAGATTTTTGAGAAAAATCTTCAGTATACAGACATTGATTTAGCATTTGGCAATCAGACAGAAAAAGCTGGAATTGCAAAATTCTTAAACCTCAACCTGGCACTGACAATGACTCCAACAAAGTGAATTAAATTGACTGAAGAAGAAAAGAAGGAAAAGTTGAGCATCTCTGTTGTGTGTTAACCGTTCAGTAGTGCCCGACTCTTTGTGACCCCAGGTTCCTCTGTCCATGGAATTTTCCAGGCAAGAATACTGGAGTAAGTTGACATTTCCTCCTATGCCAGGGATCCAACTTGGGTCCCCTGCATTGCAGGCAGATTCTTTACCATCTGAGTTACAAAGAAACCCTGCATCATCTCTGTTAGCTGCATCTCTGTTAGCTTCCCACAAGGGAAGCTCTGCACCATCTCTGTTAGCCACAGGTAAAACTGATTTAAACTCATAAACATATAGTTAATAATTACCTTTGTTCTTTCCTGCAATCCATGTTCCTGATATAAATCACAACATAAAATTACAAAGCTTGGGAACTATAAAAAGTATTTTATTTATATGTAACTCTCATTCTGGAAGTTGCACAAAGTGGAAACGGAAGCTTATGTCTGCATGAAATTTTCTCTCTTATATATCTATGATAAACAATTTTTCTTGAATATTAAAACCTGCCAATTATTATGAAACTGAAACAAACAAAAACCATGGCATGATTGGGAAAACTATTTTTTCTGTTCTATCTAGAAAGACCCCTAAGCTACTCCTTTTGTTTCTTTATTTTCCTTCCAGACTTCCAAAATTTCATTTTAACTTGATCACATAAGGATGACAATGTCCATAGCAGACCAGTCCCTAGGGTGACAGGAATCTTTAGTACCTTAAATACAGCTCTGTCCAGAATTCACATGGAAATTAAAAAAATCATTGCCCTTATTGATGTTATACTTTTTCAATTTCATTCAATATTTACAACTAAAAGTTAATTTACTATTGAAAATTGTTTTATGTTAAAAAGAAAAAACATTCAAGATCATGAAAGTGTATTCCACTGGTAAACTGATGTCTGTGTCTTGTTCTGTTGATTGAAATGTACTCCTTTCATAAACAATCATATAAACTTCAAGATAGAGATGTCTGCTTTCAGAGAGGGGAGAGGAATAATCAAATCGAGCTCCCTTAGGAATGCAGAAAGAGCAGAAAGTTTCATTTTCCTTCCCTGTCAAGTGGGAATATAGTTAACTTCTGGCAACTTATCTGACACCTTTGTGTGCCTTTGTTTCCGTGACTCTGAGACTGTGAGTTTTCTGCGCTTCTAGAAGCAAGATTTATTTAGGTGCAGATTTTTTGTTTAAAAAATAAAAGAAAAATTCTTGCTGTTTTTCTCCTTTTTTTTTCTAAAGAGTATTGATTTCCCCTAGGAACTAACAGACTGTCTTTGGCCAAGTCTGATTTGGAGTTCATGGAGTATTGAAACTCACAGACAAACTGCAACTTTTTTTTCTTGAATTATTATTTATTTATTTGTGTGCTATATTTTACTGGAATTGTTTGAAATTAAAAGCCATATTTGATGCTCAAGATTTTCTTTACTTTTTGTTTTTTTTGGATGAATTGTTCAAATCTAAAAAGATCAGGATAATTCGATGACATTCTTACTTTCCTAAGAAGAAAGCCCACTTTATTATCTTAAAATATGTCTTTATTTTATTATATTTTGAATACATTTAACTAGTTTTTTCATGTTCTAGTTTAATTTAGGGATTGAATATTTAATGTAGAGGATAAGTATGCTCAATAAGGGGAGAGAAATTGTCCAAGCAATGTAAAATGAAAGTTTAATCACTGTATAAACAGGATATCAAAACTTATTATTGGTAATCTGATGACTAGCATTGCATTTTTATTGACATAAAACATTTACAATGTTAACATTAAAGCAAATAAAACCAAGCTGTGTTATTTTTGTTAGGTAGTTAGAATAGGAAACAGGAGTCCAGAATGGCAGTGGCTAAAAGACAAGGAAGGGAAAAGCCCACTAAAATAGAACAAAGGAAGGTCTGAGGACCGGAGTGAGGACCTCAGGAAGAAAAAACAGCACTCCTGGCTAGCCCAGTTTACACAGGGCAGGCCTAGGGGGAGGGAAAAACATATAAAGAGGGGAGCCAAAGGGCCGGGGTCTCTCCTGTGCATGCGCACGCACTCTCTGTCTCTCTTTCTCTCTCTCTCTTCGCGTCTTTTGGGTTGGCATGCTCTCATGCCTGGAGGATGTATTTTCCTTTTATTTCTAAATAAAACTGAGCTGTAACACAGAACTGTAACACTGATCTGAGAGCTATAACAGGTTCTGTCTGAGAACTGTGGCATACCAAGGGCTTTAATGTCTGTGGCTTCAAATTTTTGTTGTGATGAGACAGAACTGAGGAGATTACACTCCTCTGACATCTAGATATACAGCTAATGTACATTTTCTCAGGTATCTAAACAAATACTGGTTTTAACATTCATCTGTATGGAAATGAGAATATTATTAGAAGAGTGAATGGTTTCTATAGGGTATGTAGTTTGTATATACATTCTTACTAAACGGTACCTAACCAGTACTGAAGCCTGGAGTTGTTTATTAATATTTAGAACTTAAGCACTTCAAACTGATTTGAAAGTGATGAAAGAAACAGATGTTTTTCTTGAAGTATATATGTTTCATACGTACCTGTCAGTTAGTTCCAAGAATGCAGATCTCAGAAATTGAAGAAGAAATACCATCCTCTACACCCACATCTCCTTTCAAAACAGCAAATCAGCAAGCCAAGTCAGCTGTTCAGTATAGTTAGGCTACCTTAGTAAAGACAGATTGCTGGAACTGGTGGATTACAGCAAGTTTGAAGCAAATCGTACAATTTCAGTATGATGAATCTCCAGTTCCATTACCATTACTGTTTCATAAAATTTGAAAGCTCTGAAGTGAACATACTATGTGTCTGAATATCTTATTATTTCTTAATTGTATAATCTTAGTATGGTGCTAAAAAAGACTGTTTAGAGTCCCTTGGACTGCAAGGAGATCAAACCAGTCAATCCTAAAAGAAATGAACCTTGCATATTCATTGGAAGGATTGATGCTCATACTGAAGCTCCAATACTTTGGCCACCTGATGTGAAGAGCCAATTTATTGGAAAAGACTCTGATGCTGGGGAAGATTGAGGGCAAAAGGAGAAGTGGGTGGCAGGAGGATGAGATGATTTGACAGCATCACTGACTCAATGAATATGAGTTTGAGGAAGCTCTGGGAGATAGTGAAGGACAGGGAAGTCTAGCACGCTGTAGTCCATGGAGTCACAGAGTTGGACATGACTCAGCGACTGAATAACAGCAACAAAAACATGGGGGAAAAGTTTGATGAAGAATCTACTGTTGCACTTGATATACATTTGGTGCTTGATTAATATTTGATTCTGTCCTCTTTTTGAACTCCTAAAGTAATACAATAACTAATGAGACAAACACACATGGAGATAAGGACTTACAGTGTGTTAAGTGCTGGAAGATAGGAACAGGCACAAATAAGCACTAAGAAGGGATGCCTAGCTCTGTCTTGGGGACTGATGAGTCTTTCATCAAAGAGTACTTATTGCTCTAAGATTCAACTCTAAGATTTCTTAAATTGAAGAGCAATGGAGAGAGACCTTTGAGGCATGAGAAATTAAAGGGTGTAAAACTGTAGAGTTCAGTGAAAGTCAACAAGTTTGTGCAGCTGGATAGGAAGAATGAAGATGAGGGTGGTATTCATGAGAGTGGAAGAGATGATGCTAAAAGCAAAGTTTAGTCCAGATATGAAGGGTCAAGTATGTCACATTAGGGGGTATTTATCTTGTCTTTTGGGCTATTAAATGTCTTTCAGTAGGAATGTTGTTTAGTCCCTAAGTTGTGTCTGGCTCTTTGCAACTCCATGTGCTGCATGCAGCATGCCAGCCTGCCCTGTTCTTCACTATCTCTCAAATTCATGTCCATTCAGTAGGTGATGCTATCTATCTCAACCTCTGTTGCCCCCTCTCCTGTTGCCTTCAATCTTTCCCAGCATCAGGGTCTTTTCCAATGAGTCAGCTCTTCACATCAGGTGATCAAAATATTGGAGCCTCAGCATCAGTCCTTCCAATGAATATTCAGGGTTGATTTCCTTTAGGATTGACTGTTTGATCTCCTTGCAGTCCAAGGGACTCTGAAGAGTCTTTTCCAGCATCACAATTCAACAGCAATATTTCTTTGGCACTCAGCCTTCAATAGGAATAGAATATACATTTAGGCTGTATAAACTTGGGAATATTAAAATTTCAGTTTTTAATTTGCTAAATGGGAGTAACGATAGTACATAGGGTTATTTTATGCTGTTTAGATATGATAAAGCAGGTAAGAGTTGACAGGAGAGTCATAGTGGCACGAAAGGAAAAGTCCTCAGTATCCAAAGGTGGCTGCAATCTATCCCCACTTTGCCGTTAACATAATTTCAAGAATCTCTTTGGCATTAGTATACTGAATACAGAAACAAGTTAGCAAGAGTATGGAAAGATCCTCAATGGGAGACTAAAATAGGGCATATATTTTAGTGGCTGCTGCTGCTGCTGCTGCTAAGTCGCTTCAGTCGTGTCCAACTCTGTGCGACCCCATAGATGGAAGCCCACCAGGCTCCCCTGTCCCTGGGATTCTCCAGGCAGGAACACTGGAGTAGGTTGCCATTCCCTTCTCCAATGCATGAAAGTGAAAAGTGAAAGTGAAGTTGTTCAGTCTTAGCGACCCCATGGACTGCAGCCTACAAGGCTCCTCCATCCGTGGGATTTTCCAGGCAAGAGTACTGGAATGGGGTGCCATTGCCTTCTCCGATTTTAGTGGCAGAACTGCTAATAGGTAATTTTTTTTCCCAGTCACAGTTGTATTCTCCATGCCAAAGAGGGTGATGATATGTTGAGGGTAATCGGAATTTGAGGTCTAATGCTTTGTTTCCTCTCTAAAGTTGGAGATAGATTATGTGTCAGTAAACCTCCCTAAAATCTAGGTTTCTTAATCTATAAATGAGATTAATAATACCTAAGCTTCACCCATTTGTAATGATTCAATAGGGTAATGTATGAGAAGAGTTTATTCTGTTATTGTTATCATTATTAATTAATGAACATGGCCTGTCCATATAAGACCTTATTTGTACTCGATTTTTAACTTCTGTTCAGTTGGTTGATGGCTATCTAATGGAGGGGCAGTGGAAAAAAAAATAGCATGTCTTCAAAAGATGAAATTAGATGCCAAGTCAAAGTAGTCAGCATTTTGGACCAAGCAGGAAATTTGATTGTATTTTAAAAGGCAATGGAGGGGCTGAGGATGTTGAGATGGTCTACCCCATCAAGACTCTAGTTTCTGAAACTGTAGCTGGAATTGTTGAGATTTATATTAATCTTCAATCATCAATAATATTTTCATTAAACTCTAGTCATTTCCAGGGGAGTGTATAAATCTAACATGGAACAGTTTTTACTTGTGAATTCTCAAGTGTGAGAAAGAAATTGTTGATTCTAGTGTACTGATCTAACACATATATTGATTCTGTAGATAAAACAGAGTTTGCTTTCCTTTGATGTTTAACTAATACTGTAATTTGATCTGATTTGAAAATAGTTTTTTAATAACAAATTTAGCTAAAATCATGTCCTTATTTTCATAATAGCAGAGTAAATTTTATGAATGATAATTAAATATTTTATACACCCCCAATGCAGGACCTCCAAATATGTATATATTTTATTGAATTTTAAAACGAAAACTTAAAACACTGGAAATGTCCTATGGAAAATAATGTTACTATGAAGTGCAAAGAATATTTGAATTCCTAATGTTTTTATTAGAGAAGTCACTGTTAATCATTGGAAATTTTGAAGACTCTATAATAGAATAATAATTTCAATCAGTGTATTCTCAAAAGATGGTAGAATAATGGCAAACATACTGTGTTGCTATTGTTTTTCATTTGTGTGTTCATCTAGAGAATTATTAACTAAATCATATTGTCTATGGATATTTCAAAATCTCAATTTTTCTGAAATCATTTTAACAGAATTTAGTTTCAGTTTTACCACGACTGTTAGATTTAATGTTATTAATATGTCTCCTTTGGCTTTTCCTCTATAAATCAGTTTTTATAAACCAGAGGCAGAGAAGAAGGTCCAAAGATTCCATTCCTTCCTGGACCCTTGATTCTTTGCTTATCTCCTTCTTTGCCTTAACTCCTTGCAAATGTTGCTAATAGTAACCAAAAAATAAGATTTGGAATTTCTCCTTGCTCTAGTCTCTTCTATAATGGTAGCTTATCTAAGAGAGCTAGAATGTGGAACTCACTGTTTATGTTATATTATTATCAGTAATTCTCAATGAGACTTTAATTGCCTTAATTTCTGTTCTGAATGTAGAGTCTGGGATGTGTGCCAGAAGTTCTTTTGTTGAAAATACTAATAAAAATACATTCAGGTTTTGATTTTGCAAACACGCCTCTTGTTTAATGGTTCACTGAATGAAATGTTAGGGAATTATATATTTTGTTATCTTCACTTTTATTGTAAATTCTAACTGCAAGGCTTCTTGTTGAGGAGACTGGCTATAATTCAATAAGAGGTAAGTGAAGCATTTTCAAAAATTACTTTGCCAAATTTATATTTTAATTTGTATCTTTTTTCTTAGTCCCTGATGCTGATAAATTACCTCACAGTGAATGACAGCCTAGCCATGATGAAGTTTCCAGAAGCAGCCTATTTCTTATTTTGATTTCCTTTAGACAGTTGATAAGCTCATGTACTATTTAATATTTAGCTCTATTTCCAAATAGAAGGTTCATCATAAAAATTCATTCTAAAGTCACTGAAAATGTAGAAGTTGGGAGTTGTCAACATTTTAGATATCCAAAGGGATAATTCTATAGCTTTAACTCACTTTCTAGAGCAGAAGCGTTTCTCAATATCTCCCCCTCAATTGGGCTTTATGGTATCAAAAGCCAGTCTTCACTGATGTCTGAGCTATTCTTTTGAGAAATGTGTTAAACCAAGGATAGAAGAAAAATCATAGATTAGAACTGGGGAAACTTTAATGCAGAAAAAATGCATTTTTATATATAATCTTAATGAGATATTTTATATATCATATATTCACCCACTGCAAGTATACAGTTCATCTTTTAGTAAATTTACAAGTTGTGTAAGCATCACAGTAAATCAGTTTTAGAATATTCCCATCACCCCAGTAAGATCCCTCAACTTCACTAACTGTTCAACACTGTCCCCCACACTCCCTACCCTGTACCATCTTATGCAACCATTAATCTATTATATGTCTCTACAAATCTGCCTTTTATGGACATTTCACATAAAGGCAATAATGCAATATATGTTCTCTTGTTTCTGGCTTGTTTCACTCAGCATGATGTTTTTGAGGTTTGTGCATAGTGTAGTAGGCATCAGTAGTTTGTTTCCTTTTATTACTGGAAAGTGTTCTGTCACATGGATATAGTATTTTGTATCTCCATTCATCAATTGAGGGGCTATTTAGGCTCTTTCTAATTTTTGTCTCATACATATAAGGCTGCTAAGGACATTTGTGTGCAAATCTTTGTATGAATATATATTTGGGCTGCATGTTTATTTTAAATCCTGCTATCCCCTGGTAACTTAAGCTCATCATCTCCTAAAAAGGCTTTTACCTATTAGTATTTCTAAAATACCTAGTTTCTATAAGCTATAGTAAAATATGACAACACTACAACATACTTTAAACTTATAGTTTCTAACTATTCTTAATTATTCCTAACCCCTAGACTCAGCAAACTTCTTTTGCTATAAACATTCCCCTTACAGGCAGGTTTCAGATAACAGTGTTTCCCATGGCCTCAGGCTGCAGCCTATGTGCTCACCCTGAAGCATTCTTTGTAAAGATCCTTGAACAAATGTCAACAGTTAACTTTATGGATTATAACATTCTTTCCAGTCAACTCAACCGGAGGAAGGAAAGGACAAGTCAGAATCACAAGACCTAACTCCTTCATCCCGGGACCGTGCCTGTGGGATGAGGAGAGGGGGTTGGGGCTGTGCCTCCATTTTGTCAGTAATGCCTATCGCGGCTCCCTACATTAAAGTATGAACTCTTTATCAAATACATGTTTTACAAGTATTTTTTTCTACTCTGTTGCTTATTTTTTTTCATTTTGTTAATAATATCTCTTCAAGGACAGATGTGAATTTTGACAAGGTCAAATTTATCATTTTAAAACTTTAATTTCCTGTCCTTTTGGTATCATATCTAAGAAATCTTCGCTTTATCCGAGATCTTGAAGATTTTCTCCTGTACTGTATTTCCATGAATTCCATAACAAGTTGCCGCAAAGTTAGCATTATGAAGTTTGGTAGTTCAGAATTCTGTTAAGGGTCTCATTGAGCTAAAATCAAGGTGTTGGCAGGGTTGTGTTCCTTTTTGAAAGTTCTACAGGAAAATATATTACCTTGCCCTTTACATCTTCTAGAGGTTGCCTCTGTTGAATTGATTGTGATTCAATTTGTCAATTTTCAAAGCCAAAATAGTGAGTCTAGTTCTCACATCACATTGCTGTATTTAACTCCTTCACCTCCCTTTCTCTTCCACTCTTAAGCCCTTGTGGCTATCTTGGTCTTTCCTAGATAGGATAACATCTCCATTTTAAGGATAATGTATTACCAACTTTGACCCCATAGGCAAACTTAATTCCTTTTTTAATTCCTGAGCATATTTATAGGATCTAGGAATTAGGATTATGGAAGTCCTTGAGGGACCATTATCCTGCAGACCTACAGTCTGTACTTACAGTGTCACATCTAAGAAACAGTTGCCTAACCAGGGTCCAGAATATATCTTCCAAAGGTTTTATTATTTTAGCATTTATATTTGTCTATAGTAAATTATGAATTTTTTCCCTAAATTTTGAGTAGTTTTTTGTATAGTGTAAAATAAGAATCAAAGTTATTTTCATTGTGGATGTATAATTGTCCCATTACCATCTTTTAACAAAGTTATCTTTTTCTGTATTTAATTGTTTTGGTATCTTTGTCAAAGATCTATTAACTATAAATGTAAGAAATTATTTCTAGACTCCCAATTCTGTTCCACTGATATACATGTCCATCCTTTGCCAGTACCATTCTGTCTTCACAACTATAGTTTTACAATGAATTTAAAACTGGATATTTAACATCTTCTAGTCTTGCTTAATTTTTTTCAAAATTATTTCAACTATGTTAGGTCTTTACAATCCCTTACACATTTTTGGAAGATTATTCAGTTTATTTGTAAAAACCTGCTGGAATTTTGATAGAGTTTATGTTGAATCTATGGATCAATTGAGAATAATTTTCATCTTAACAATACTGAATCTTTGAATAAACGAACTCGGAATGCTTTAGATCTTTTAAAATTTCACTTAAATTTTGTCATTTCCGTTATAACATTATTACAGTTCTTTTGTTATCTAACTATTTTATTCTTTTTTTTGTTTTGTTACTATTATAAAGGAATTGCAGAATTAATATACTTGTGATAAAATATTAACACAAAAATTTTGAAATATAAAGTTGAATTTAAATAAATGAAGAAGGCAATATATAACAAATAATTTGAATTTTTTTTTGTACAGAAGTCTTTTAAGTAGGTTGAGTAGTTAATTAGCTACCTATATAGTATGAATATGGCTTCCCTGTGGCTCAGACAGAAAAGAGTTTGCCTGCAATGCGGGAGACCCTGGTTTGATCTCTGGGTTGGAAAGATCCCCTGCAGAAGGGAATGGCAACCCACTCCAGCATACTTACCTGGGGTATCCCATGGACAAAGAAGCCTGGTGGGCTATATCCATGTGGTTGCAAAGAGTTGGACAAGATTGAGTGACGGACACTTCTTCATATGAAAATAAAATAATGAAATTTCTATAGCCCAGCACTTAAGGAACATTTTTTTGCAAAAAGAATTGTTAAAACTCATATCCTTAAGTATTATTCACCTCATTTAGGATTTCTTCATCCATCCATCCATTGATTCATTCATCCATCCTTTCACTAAAAAGTTATTTTTGGGAACTTAATCTATGTCAGGCTCAGAGGAAAATGCTTGGATAAAACTATGGCCAAGACACAGTCTTTTTGAGACACATGAGTGTTATAGACTAAATGTTGTGTCTCCTCAGTATTAATGTGTTGAAGACCTAAATCTCAATATGACTATATTTGGAGATAGGGCCTCTGAGACAGTGTTAAAGGATAAATGACATCATAAGTGTGGGGCCCTAAACTGGGCCCTTATAAGAAGAGGAAGAGAGGAAGAGACTTCAGGACTCTCTCTCTGCACCAAGTGTCTCTCTTCAGACACTGCTAGAAGGCTACGTGCCAAGGAGAGATCCTCACCAGAAACCAACCCAGATGACACCTTTATCTTGAACTTCTAGCCTCCAGAACTGAACTGTGAGAAAATAAATATCTCCTGTTTAAGCACCTAGCTTATGGCATTTAGCTAAGGCAGCCTGAGGTGACTAATACAGTGTGCTAAGTGAATAGCCCTGTCCGCTATAGTGTATGCCATGATAACTATTCATAACTATTCACTCCATTATGGGAACTTGTAGAGGCTCAGAAGAGGAAGTTGATTGATAAAATGCAAATGCTTCAAAGAGGAGAAGACCTTTGAACTAGTTCTCAAAGTAAGGGAATGAGTTTGCCAGGCAGTGATGGTAATAGTGCAGTGGTGAAAAGTTGTTGGCATTTGCTGAATGTTTGCTTCTTGGGAATTGGTAATGGCCTGGAATAGAATGGCCAGGGAATTGCCCCCCAGAGCATTACTTTAGGCAGATAAAAAGGAACTCAAGGCAAATCCTGGTGCCATAACATCCCTGAAAACAATAGCTCAGAAACATCCCCTTTTAATTATTTCCTTTCCAAATGGTAACTCTAGACTCTGTTCGTATCTTATTTTGTGCTTTTTTTTTTTTTTTTACCACTTATGCTAATGCATTACAATTAATAATGTCTGTCTCACCCATTGGATGTTTTGTTTCACTATGGTTACCAGTGGGAAGAGGGAAAGGGGGAGGGACAAAATAGGGGTAGGAGATTAAGAGGTACAAACTACTATGTATAAAATAAATAAGCTTTAAGGATTATATTGTAAAGCATACGGAATATGATCAATATTTTAAAATAACTTTAAATGGAATTTAATCTATAAAAATTTTGAATCACTATGTTGTACACCTGAAACTAACATTAATTTTATAAATCAACCATACTTCAATTAAAAAAAAAAAACTTAAAGAGAAATGAGGCAGGGAATTTAAGAAAAAGAACACACTTGCAGAGAAAAGGGAACAGTTTGTTTTGGACCACATTAAGTTTGAAATGACTTTTGGGTGTTTTGGTAGAGATGTCAAGGAGACAGCGACATCTAGGAGAATGAAGCTCAGGGGGAATTTCTAAGTTGGACATAGGCTAGAGGTGATATGCAAAGACAGAGAACGGATACGATTAAATGGAAAGAAGTGAAGAAAAGGAAGAAAAGAGGCTCAGAATGGAAGTCGGGTACATGCCCATGTACAGAAGGTAGAGGGGTAGAAGCAGATGACACAGCATGAAGGTAGAAAAGCAGCAGATGGTGTTGATGGAGAAATAGGGAGAGAGTGTGGCTCAGACGGTAAAGGATCTGCCTGCAGTGTGAAAGATCCAGGTTCAATCTCTGGGGAGGAAAGATCCCCTGGAGAAGAGAATGGCACCCCACTCCAGTGTTCCTGCCTGGAGAATTCCATGAGCAGAGGAGCCTGGCGGGCTATCGTTTGTGGGGTTGCAGAGTCCAACACGACTGAGCAAATCTCTGTCTGCCTGTCATGACCATGGAGAAGAGGGAGAGGCCAGCTGTGTTGAATGCTGCTGAGGGGCTGAGATGAGCTGATGAAGTGTCCTTTATATGTAAAAAATGAATGTTGTAAGTTACTTTCCAAGAAGGTTTCTATGGCAATGATCCTGACGGAAGATAGACTGACTGAAGAGGAAAACCCCCAGGCTCCCAATGTCATTGTGCCATTAACCTGAAACCTCTGCACTATACATAAACATGAAATTGTTTAGTCACTAAGTCATGCCTGACTCTTTTGAGACCCCATGGATTGTAGCCTGCCAGGCTCCTCTGTCTGCAGGATTTCCCAGGCAAGAATATTGGAGTGAGTTGCCATTTCCTTCTCCAGGAGATCTTCCTGACCCAGGGGTAGATCCCGTGTCTCCTGCAATTCAGGCAGATTCTTTACCACTGTGCCTCCAGGGAAGCCCATAAACCTGGCTTACATGTCTGTAAATATACTTATTCTATTTGGCCACAAGGTCTGGTCTTTCAGTTGGCATTGTGTTCAGATTGGTGAGTCTTATAACCTGAAATCCACTGGAGGAGGAAATGGCAACTCACTTCAGTACTTTTGCCTGGGAAATCCCATGAACAGAGAAGCCTGGCGGGCTATAGTCCATATGGTCACATAGAGATGGACATGACTGAAGTGACTTCACACACAAACACACAATCAGAAATGCAAGTTTTAGAATTTACTGAAAAAGAAAAAAACTAGGCCCAGTAATGTTGTTTTCCAGGATGCACTTTTTTGTTGTTGGATAATTTTACAGTTCGTCATCTTTAGAACAAAACAATGATTATATCTGATAATCACTCACTTTGTGATGTGTTGCCATCCATCATTAACAGATTTTGAAGGTGTAGAGAAAATGCACTTGAAGAGACAAGGGGCAACCCTCATCGTAGTTTATTTTCTATTTCTTTCACCCAATATGAAGAATAACTTTCTATTGGCCAATTTTGGCACTTTCTAGAAGCCAGAAAGAGAGAAAAAGTAGATTTTTAAAACTTCTCCTCAAGTAACCTGTCTCATGAGTTGTTTATGTGGTGGGTATGATTACCTTTAAGCATGAATGAGAACTAAAAAACAACTCTAATTAGCTAAAGTAGTTTCCTTTCTTCCTTTCTATACGGGCACATGTTTATCTTTTCTTTTATCTTCTTTTGTTTATTTTCCTCTATCCCTAGTTTATTCAAAGTTTGTGCATAGCAGAGCCAAGGCTTGGTTTGAAATCTGAGTGAAGATTCAACCACAGAGCACTCTTTTTATGGGGACTTGCGGAATTTTTTTTTCTTTTCAAGTTTTCCTTTCCATCTTGGGGATGCCTAAAAATAACTTGCAGGTGGGCAACTCAGTTCCGAGCCAAATTCCACCTCTGTTCTTTATTACATTATTTGTTGCATTTTTAGATAGTTTTACAGCTGATATTGACAGTTTTCATTATTTTTCTTCTGGATCTGTAATTTTCCAAAGTTATTTTATAGGCTTATATGAGATCCATAATCTTGTTTTTATTATAATTTTAGTTTTGGTAAATGAAAAATGGAGTGGAATTTGGACATCCAGCCAAATGCTGTTTTGTTTTTCTCCCACAGTGAAATGGTCTCTGGTCTCTATTTGATCCTGGCATTGAACATCAAAGGCTCAGGTCTTCTTTTAGGAAATGTGGACGGCAGAAAATTCTCTGCTTAAAGGATATGGGGGGGAAGCAGTTGATCCCACTAGACTTTGTGATGTTGAATTATCTGCAAATAGATTTTTTTAATGCCTTGTAAATTCCATTCAGAACGCGAGCGGCCTGAGAGAACACTGGATGTGTCAGGAGACTTTAGTTATATAGCTTAGGGCATAAGAAATATCTCCTTTTCTGAGTAATTTCAAATCTTTTGGCATCAACACCTCGATCTTTAAATTTAGATGTTTGAACTGAGTGATGCCTCTATTCCTGGTTTCAAGCAAACATTTTTGAGGCAACATAAAATTGTCTCATTTTTCCTTTTATTTAAAAAAATGGTTTAATTTACAAATATGATGTGGTCTCAGTACAAGGTAAAACAAATCATGCAATGCAACTAAACGTAAGTCTTTTCTGACCTACTCCTTTTTTCTCTAGCCCTGTATCGCTCCCTGAAGAAATCATATCTTTATTTTAATGTGTATCCTTCTAGATCATTTTCTCTGCATTATATGTGAATGCAAAGTTTTTAAAGTAGGAAAACTATTATTTAAGCTGCTGCATAGCCTTTGTCTTATTAATGCACCATAACATATTCAACCATTATTTTGTTGAATATTTATGTTATTTCCACTTAAATCTTTCAAAGTTATGATGAAGTCCTCTTTGCACATTTATGCAGTTAATTCTACGGGGGAAAAGATGACAGATGAAATTGTTGTATAACAAAGAATGAATAAAGAATTGAACAGATATTGTCAAAAATACCTCCAAAAAGCTGCAGGATATATTGCACAGTTCTCTGTATTATGGTACTGTTTAAAATGTTGCCAAACTGAGGGCCAGAATTGTGCTGTCTCATTGCTTTCATTTGTCTTTCCATGATCACTATTGAAAGGAGCTGCAGCTGCCATTGTTGTATTTTTACATTTCTATTTATATTCTTTGCCTGTGTTTCTATTTTTAAAACATTAATCTATATAAGGTTTAATGCATTCTAAAAACCAATCCCATTTCTTTTGCATATTAGACAATTTTTTTTCCCAAATGCCACTTTCTCTTTGCCTTTGTTTATACTCATTTTTATGTTATGTTTTGGCTTTGTCAAATGGGGTTTTTCACTTTAAAAAATTACCAAAATGAATGTGAGTACTTATAGAAAAAGTACCCACATCCATCTTGGTAGCTAAGAAAGTTTCTTTCTTTGGTAAGAAAGATAGCCTATTGTACAAAAATCAATAGTCAATAGATTTATACAGTACTTATTCTATACAAGCTATTGTACCAAAAATAATGAATGATAGTTTAATTATAGCATGCATGCGTGCTAAGTCACTTCAGTTGTGTCTGACTCTTTGCGACCTCATGGACCACGGCCAACCAGGCTCCTCCATCCATGGGATTCTCCAGGCAAGAATACTGGAGTGGGTTGCCATTTCCTTCTCCAGTGATAAAGTATGAAGTGAGTGAAGTGAGTGAAGTGAAGTTGCTCAGTCATGTCTGACTCTTTGCGACCCCGTGGACTGTGGCCTACCAGGCTCCTCTGTCCATGGGATTTTCCAGGCAAGAGTATTGGAGTGGGTTGCCATTTCCTTCTCCTAATTACAGCATAATTTACATGAAAAGAGTAATCTCTTGAGTTTCTTAATGCATCACAATTGTATATATATATCTTATACTAATGCATTTGTAAATGTTTGACCAAGAGGCAGAAAGGTTTTGAAATAGTTATAGAATTTTCTGACTATAAAATAAGAATCAGGATACCTATTAAGCTAGAAATTGGAGAATAAAAATCACCTGTAATCCTATCATCTAGAAATAAACACACTTAACTTCTTGATGTAAATGTCTTTTAGCTAAGCAAAGGTACAGAAAGAGCAAATATAGTTGCATCCCAGAAATGTTGTTGATCCTAAATTATAGAATCATACACAAAATGCTGGGAGAGGAAGCAGTGACAGGGAACCCACTACTTTTCCAAGCACTGTCCTCCCCTTTTTTCCTTTCTTCTCCTCACTCTCTCCTTCTCTCTTTCCTTCCTTCCTTTCAATTTTTTCTTTTCTTTTGATAACTGTCACAAAAGAACACTTTTTCTTTACGTACGCCTTGAAATCTGTCTCCTAATTTTTTGCTTCTTTTTGCCTGTATTATATTTGAATATATTTGTTGATGAAACAAACGTATGCTACTGAGAATAACAATTTGGACATAACCTAGTGTAATACATACTCATTGCTACTTGTGTGCATCCCGTAGCTTATGATTCTGTGTGCAAGTCTGTGAGGGTGCAAGAAACTTTTATCAAGTTCTTGTCTCATTTAGTGGCTTCCCAGTTGTGAAGAATCTGTCTGCCAATGCGGGAGATGCAGGTTCAATCCCTGGGTCCAGAAGATCTGCTGGAGAAGTAAATGGCAAACCACTATAGTATTCTTGATGGGAAATTCCAAGGACAGAGGAACCTGGCAGGCTACAGTCCATAGGGTCACAAAGAGTTGAACACTACACATATTCCTCCTTTAGACCCCTCTGTCCACAAGAGTCCACTGGTTTGCTATTCTTTCCAACACTATATTGTTGTTAACAGAAATCTGTTCAGCTGAGAAGACTTTCATGTTACTTCTTGTGTCGCTAAATTCTACTTGTCCTTCACTTCCTGGCCAAGTGTCAGCACCTCTAAAGAGTTTCCTCTGAGCTTAACCCCTTTCACATCCCAATATAGGTTCGATGTTTCTCTTCTATCACCCATACTTACCTTTGCAATCATTCTAATTGGTCCTTAAATGAGTTTCATTTAACTGCCCAGGGAATGAATATAACACTTACCTGCTTTGTCTGTGGGATGAGAAGGCAAGGTCAATATCCATGTTCCAGGGGCAGGCTCAGAGTTGTCATAGCCATGGGGGCTGAGGCCTATGGGTCCTAGAGGGAATGGTCATATTCAAATACTCTGCACTTCATTAAGTTTCTTTTGGGTCATTTCAGTTTCCATGAAATCAGTTCCTCCTCTCCCTAGACTGTTAAGAACATTTGGAAAATATATGCTTAAGGGCTTCACTCCAGGACCCCCTGGAGATAACGGGGCAGCATAGTGAGGATGGCATATGCTTTGGAGTCAGAAAAGCATCAGAGCTGGATTGTCAGCTGCACCTTTTGACGGCTGTGTCCTTGAATTTGCAAATCTCCTAATTCCTCTAAGTTTTAGTGCTTTATCATTAAAGACAGGATTCTTACAAGGGTCATGACAAAATTGATAATTGATAATTGTGGATAGTAGTCACTTTTCTCTACTTTTCTCTTGTTTGCTCCCCCATAACTGGATTTCATTTTAAATAAATGTTTCTTATTCTTGTGTGAAGGGCTTGGTCTCCCTATAGAGGCTGATGAAAGTTATGGACTACATCTCTCTCCAGGAAAATGCACACTTTTGCAAAAGTTGACATATAATTTCACGCAATTCATGGACCCCTGTGAAACATTTCCAAAGACTTAGACCTTAATAAATGTTGCTTTACGTTTGTAATCTCCGCTCATCACCCTTTTTCCTCATAGGCACATTTCCATGAGATTCATGGCCCCAGAGCCTTTTCCAAGGACTGTGGGAGGCTGGGGAGTATGACTTGTATCACCATCCACCAGCACATTCAATCTAACAGGTGCCAATGAGCAGAAATGACTACTTGAGGACTGAGACCAGTGTTGCCTTTCTCTTCCAAGGTCTTGTTAATTTTTCTGGGGCTCTCTTGTTCAAAGCCACCATTGTTTACCTCTGGGAAGCAAATGGGGATCAAACTCTAGATGATCAAGTTCTCTGATGCCTCAGAGCCTGGATTAGCAGTCTTTTTTCCTTTGGTTCATCTCCAATTAAAGATCAAAGGAAAGTTAAAGAGGCAATTTATCAAATCCCTATATTTAAACTCATTTGATTTCCATTCAATGTGCTACAATCTGAAGAGTCAAACAAACAAACAGAAATAAGCACAAAGCATCTGGCTTTTGTTTTTGCCCTTAGGAGACTTCTCTGGTATATTCTCTTTGCTTTGCCTGAAGTGCGGGAAACCTGCCTCCTGGAGCAGCCCTCAGTCAATGACGATGAAGTTGGTGTGTCAGAACCCAGCCCTCTCATCCCCAGGGTAAGATACCCTGCAGACCCATGTTATATGTCGACTCTTGAGTTTGCACAGTTGAGTTATGCTCAGGTTACCCTCAGCTTGGTAAAGCACCCTTTAACACAGAGAGCTGACTCATTGGAAAAGACCCTGATGCTGGGAAAGATTGAGGGCAGGAAGAGAAAGGGGTGATAGAGGATGAGATGGTTGAATGGCATCACCTACTCATTGGACATGAGTTTGAGCAAACTCCAGAAGATAGTGAAGGACAGAGAAGCCTGGCATGTTCAGTCCATGGGATGGCAAAGAGTTAGACCCAAGTAAGCGACTGAACAACAATTGCTTTATTTCCCCTCCTGTCTCACTTCTGACTTACCTAACAGCATTTTCTTAACTTCCAAATAACTTACTTGAAAAAAAAAAACAAAAAAACAAATAACTTACTTGAATTTGAATCATCAGTCAGAGTCAGCTTCTGTAAGCATCCAAATTACTACATTATCTAATGCACTCAAGGGGCATGCTTTTGGCTCTCTTAGTATAGGAGCTTCAAATGTCCCTGATGGCCACCCACGAAATGCCTGTGGTAGTCCCCAGGCATTGTGACAATTGAAGCACCTGGTCATACCTCCAAATGTCCCCCCAGAGGGCAGTAATACTACTCCCAATTGAAAATCACAAATCTACTGGTTAAGCTATTTAATTCTGGTTTTAAAATGTGTCCTAACTACTGTGTTTGAGCTCTAAACCAACACTATATTGTAAAGTAATTATCCTCTAATTAAAAATAAATAAATAAAAAAATAAATCTCCAGGATTTCTTAAAAAATGTATACCTAAATAATTGATTTAAGCTTATAATTTTAAGTTAAAAGAAGAAAGGTAATTCTACCATGTTTTGGAAATAATATTATAATGTTTATAATAATTTCAGATTTACTGTGTCTATGTCTGTAATTTATTAGGTTTATAAGAATTGGTTCAGTTCCTGGAGAGCTTTTTTGTTAGTCAGATTACTTAACTGCATATAAAAGAAAAGCAAATGTATTAAATGTATAAATGCTTTTTAAAATATTTAATGAGATTTAATTAACTAAGATGTAAAATCCCCTTTAAAAGTCATACTTAAAATTTACTGGATATATAAATAGTATCACAAATTTGTAAATTAAATCTAAATGGTTTGTAAAAACAAAAAAAGCCTAAGCATGTCAGTTTGTAACTTTAGTCAATTAAATATTAATTTTAAAATTGTATTAATCTTAAATAATCTTTTCTGTGTGCAATAACCTCAAAAAAAGCAACAATTCAACACTAATACTGCCTAATAAGTTTCACTCTTTATATGAAAAAAGCTTCCTATAAATTTTTCTCCCTTATACATCAAGACTAGTTTATCTTTCAAGGCATCCCTCTAATTCCACCTTCCCCATATGCCCTGCCTTGATGATTCCAGTTCTCATTTCTTTCTTTGCTTTTGAATCTCTTTTGTATTTACAGTGAATGTGGTATAATTTTCCCACAATCAAATTTATTTCTTTATTTCTATTATTCCATTATTATTTTATGAATATGTTGGTGTACTCTTATAATTGGATTGATAGTTTTTTCATAGTTTCTTCAGGCCTTTCATTTTTTGAATCACCCAGGTGCCTTCCCAACCACATTCTATCCACTCCCATTTTGCAGAAACCCAATTCCAGAGATCCAGACTGGTTCCAGTTTTGTTGTTTCCATTAACACAGGGTTTTCTTTGAGGAACTGGACTTAAGGCAATTGGCCCAGGACACTGCCCCAGTTACAAGTTCAGGGTCCCCATTATCACTGTGCTGTTGTTGTTGTTCAGTCAGTAAGTCATGAATGACTCTGCAACACAATGCCTGCAGCATGCCAAACTCCCCTGTCCTTCACTATCTCCTGGAGTTTGTTCGAATTTATGTCCATTGAGACCATGATGCTATCTAGCCATTTCATTCTCTGTTGTCCCATTCTCTTCCAGCCCTCAGTCTTTTCCAGTATCAGGGTCATTTCCAATGAATCGACTCTTTGCATTAGGTGGCCAAAGTATTGGAGTTCCAGCTTCAGCATCAGTCCTCCTAATGAATATTCAGGATTGATTTCCTTAGAATTGACTGGCTTGATCTCCTTGCAGTTCAAGGGACTCTCAAGAGTATTTTCCAGTACCACAGTTTGAAAGCAACAATTCTTCGGCACTCAGCCTTCTTTATGGTCCAACTCCCACCATCATAAAGGACTTAATTTAGGTCATACTTAAATCACCTACTGGTTTTCCTTATTTTCCTCAATTTAAGCCTGAATTTCACCATAAAGAGTTCTTGATCTGAGCCACAGTCAGCTCCAGGTCTTGTTTTTTTGCTGATGGTGTAGAATTTCTCAGCCTTCAGCTGCAAAAAATATAATCAGTCTGATTTCGGTATTGACCATGTGATGATGTCCATGTGTAGAGTCATCTCTTGTGTTGTTGTAAAAGGGTGTTTGGTATGACCATTGTGTTCTCTTAGCAAATCTCTGTTAGCCTTTGCCCTGCTTCATTTTGTACTCCATGGCCAACCTAGCCTATTTCTCTAAGTATCTTTTGACTTCCTACTTTTCCATTCCAATCCCCTATGATGAAGAGGACATCTTTTTATGGTGTTAGTTCTAGAAGATCTCTTAGTTCTTCATAAAACCAGTCAACTTTAGCTTCTTTGGCATTAATGGTTGGGGCATAGACTTGGAGTACTGTGACAGTGAATGATTTGCCTTAGAAACAAACAAGTCATTCTGCTGTTTTTGAGACTGCACCCAAATACTGCATTTTGGACTCTTTTGTTGACTATGAGGGATACTCCATTTCTTCTAAGAGATTCTTGCCCACAGAAGTAGATATAATGATCTTCTAAATTGAATTTTCCCATTCCTATTCATTTAAGTTCAATGAACCCTAAGATGTCAATAGATGTTCACTCTTGGCATCTCTTCCTTGACCATGTCCAATTTACCTTGATTCATAGACCTAACATTCCAGGTTCCTATGCAATATTGTTCTTTACAGCATCAGATTTTCTTTCGTAACCACCAGATACATCCAAAACTGAGCATCATTTCTGCTTTGGTCAATTCTTTCTGGAGCTATTAGCAGTTGCCCTCCACTCTTCCCCAGTAGCATGTTAGACACTTTCCAATCTGGAGGGCTCATCTTCAGGCATCATATCTTTTGCTTTTTCATAGTGTTCATGGGGTTCTTGGGGCAAGAATATTGGAATGATTTGTCATTCCCTCCTCCAGTGGAGCACATTTAGTGAGAACTCTTCACTGTGACCCATCTGTCTTGGGTGGCCCTGCATGGCATGGCTCATAGCTTCATTGAGTTATGTAAGCCCCTTCATCACAACAAGGCTGTGATCCATGAAGGGGATCAGCTGACTAATGCAACTGCCTTAACTATGGTTGTATTAATTCTTTTACTGCAATTTTGGGATGAATAAACTGCTTCAAAACCATGGCTTAAAAAAACAACCATTTATAATAGCTCACAAATTTAACGGTCAGTTTTGAATCAGGTTCTGGTCTCAGCTGGACTCATTTGTTCATCTTCCATCAGCCTTGGGTCGGGTAGGCTCATCTAAGCCGATCTTGGCTTGGATCATCTGCAAACCTGAGAGTCAACTAGCTGTTGACTGTTTTAGATAGTTGGCTGAGATAACTCTGTTTTCCTGTCAGTATCTTAGCCCCAGATGACTTCAGAGACTAGTTGGGGCATGTTCTCTTAGCAAGCACAGAAAAGGCAGGAAGGAGATGACAGATGCAAGTATTTTGTCAAGACTTTGCAAGAGTCAAGTCTGGTAAGATCTTATTGGTTAAAGCAAGTCATATGACCCAAGGGACATGCAATTATTAAAACAAAACAGAACAGAAAGACCACTGGGAGAAGAATGAAGATATAGGGGAAGGACAGAGCTGGGCCACCAATGCACTAAGTCAAAATCAGCAAAAGGTCAGAGTACCTGCTAGAAAATATGGAACTGAGAAATTTATGTTTCTGAACAGTGTGAAGTCTACATTTTCTGCAAATATAGATGTTTTTGCATAAGTGAGCAAAAGAGTCTCAGAGAATAGTCAGAGTGAACAGGACTATGAAAAATTATAGCTCTCCATGTGCTAATCCCATTCTGTGTCCTAATGTTTTCAGCAATTTCAATGACTATGTACATTTGTTTTTTAATCCTGCTTTAATTAAAGTTTTTGTTAGTTTGGAGAGTTTTAACTTAGACAACTTCATAACCCCTGATAGAATTTGAAAGGGAGTGGTTCCCAAACTTGGAACCCTGCTTTCTCCCTTCCTTTCACCCTGAGGTTCTGATTCAGGGATTCTTGTTTGGGACCACAAGTTCTTTTTCAAGTTCCTCCTAGAATAAACATAATCACAGGTTCTACGTTAAAATTCTGCAAAATTAGTATCCATGATAAATCCCCAACATTTTAGAATAAGTAGAAATGTTCTATGAAAGTGATACAAACTTCTATTTTACAATAACTAAATATGTGTGTGTGTGTGTGTGTGTGTGTGTGTGTGTGTGTGTGTGTGTGTGTGTATAAAGAATGCTTTAAAGCGTTTAAGGACACTTCAAAATAGAAATTCCTGAACAAACATTATAGGCAGAAGTTGTCCTAAGAAGAGCTTGCAGCCTTGTGAATTGATACAGAAGCTTGTTAACAAATCCAGTGCACTTACAAGAGTCATTTATTAGGAACTTCTTTTGGTAGGGAGAACTCTCTTGTATTTCCAAGTTTGCTTTATGTAAACTGATGATTCTCTGAAGGTTTTATTGATTATGTAAAGTGCTTATCATCTTTAAAACATATGCTAAATACTTGATTCCTCTTTGCTCCTTTAGGTGCAGGATTGAGTTATATAGACTGCAGATTTATCAATGAGATTTCAGAGTAGCTTTTCTGCTCTCTCTCTCTCTTTTTTTTTGGTTATGCAAAAGGTACTTTGAACATGTGAAGATTTTATTTATTTCCCATTTATTCATTTTATTCATTGGTGCATGATTTGGAGTCATATTTTTGGATGGGACATATGTAGTGCATGAAGCCATATTTTTCTGAAAAAAATACTGACTTTTTTTAGTTAAATAGTTGTTCTTAATTCCTGAATGTGAATTTCAGAAGAGGTATCACTCATGTTGCAGCAAAGAATTATGACTGTGTTATTTTCTTCATGTTCTTTAAAGCAGTTTGCACAGAAAATATTTCAAAAGAATTTCCCATTTATTTCCAATGAAATTTCAGAAATGTGTTTTTGTGGACAGCTATTAAACCCTAAAATGAAATAAAGCCCATTAAAACAATATTAAGTTCCATTCAGAAAGAGAATATTGCAGAATAATTTCTTTTAATTTGGTGAAAAAGTCAATATTTACTACTTTTAATATATTGTCCTAGGTGTTAAGATAGGAAACTGAATAAGATAGGGCTCATGCCCTCATGAAACTCTAGAGGGAACAGGCAAAAATTCTAGATATGAAAGATATTGTTTAGAACTAAAAATAAAGCTCTAGAAGAACAAATAAAAGTGTCACAAAAAATCAGCAATTCATTTGGTTTTTGAAGGATGAGTAAGAATTACACACCACCTGGTTTCCTGGTGTTATATTTTTGCTGATTTTGAGAGTGAGGAAGAAGGGAATAATTTCTCTCCAACTCTAATCCGTATTGTTCAAGTAAAGTTGATTTAACTTCTGTTCTTAAGTATAGACCCTTACTGAGGCTTGGCCAAAATGAAACTCATGTTGCCTTGGTTCAAATGCTTGGTTCAGGGCCAGGAATTGGGGATGGTGTATCAAAAGTTACACATATATAAAATCAAAAGCTGTAGTCAGAGGAATGCAATGCCTAGCATGTGGGAGTATCTTAACAATTCAGGCAGCAACCAGAGCAAATATTTTGCAAATATTGTAAGATTTTGAAATTGTTTAATAAGATTTTGAAGCACTTCTCATAAAGTGCTTCAAAAATTAATTACAGGGACTTTCCTGGCAGTCCAAAGGTTAAGTCACTGCAATTACACTGCAGGATGAATGGGTTCAATCCCTGCTTGAGAAACTAAGATCCTGCATGCTGTGAGGTGCAGCAAAAAAAAAAAAAAAAAAAAAAGAAAGAAAAAAGACTTACAAAGTTTCTGAAACAAATTTAGAAAATAGAAAATTTCATAAAAGATGTAAAAGAACCAAATGAAAGTTATAAGACTGAGAATTACCGCAACCAAAATAAAAATCTATTAAATAAACTGAAGAGTAGGATGAAGAGAATAGAAGATAGACTTAGTGCATTTGGAGATAGATCAATAGAATTTGCTTAATCTGAACAACAGAGATAAAATAGACTGAAAAGATTAATGTAGTCTACAGGGAAAAAGCAATTTAAAATTTGTATCATCAGAATTCAGAAGTAGAGGAGAAAGAGAGTGGAACTGAAAAAGTATTTAATAAATAATGACTTAAAATTTCCCATATTTGGTGAAAGATATAAGCTTGCAGATCCAAGTGCTTGGGTACACTCCAAATATGATAAGTGCAAACAAATCCACACCAGGATATATCATAATCGAATATATGAAAACTAAAGTCTTAAAAACAACCAATGATAAACAACATGTCATCTATAATTTGATAAAGCTGAACAAACCATTTGTGATTAAAGTTCTTAGTCACACCAGAAAAGAGGGAAATGTCCTCAGTCTCATAAAGATCTACACAAAACCTACTGGTACCATCATACTGAATATCAAGTAGATAAAAATATAATTTTACTTTTGTCCTTGAAGAAACACTATTTTTTCAATACTAAATTCTTATAGATATGAATACATGTTGAATAATATTTTTGATGTTCTGCCTATATTTTTTTCTTTAGATTACTAGCAATTTTATCTCTTGCTGTGTTTCTTCCAGCATAAAAATATCCAACTAAATAAACATAAGCAGATGGGCTCTAATGTCCTTTGAGGCCAAGCAAAGTGCCTGGCATCCTGCTTGATGTTACATATAATATAGTTTAATACTTATAAATACTGTATTAGTTTCCTATTGCAGCTATAACAAAGAACCACAATATTAGTGGTTTAAAATGATAAAAATTTATTCTATTACTTTGCTGGAGATCAGAGATGCAAAGTGGGTTTTACAGTGCTGAAGTCATGGTTCCAGGAGAACTGGTTCCTATTGGAAGTTCTGATGAGAGAATCTATGTCCTTGTCTTTTCCAACTTCTAAGATGACCTATATATATATATCACTTAGGACCCTCTTTGCATCCCTCCAACCTCTTGCTTCTGTCATCACATTTCCTTCCACTGACTATGTCTTCTTGCTCCCTTTTATAATTTCTCTTGTGATTACACTGGGCCCACATGGATCATTTATTTAATATAACCCCCAATCTCATGATCCTTAACTTCATCACATCTGCAATGTTTTTGTTTTGCTTTTTTTTTTTTGTCATATAAAGAAAGTAATTTATAGGATCCTGGATTTAGAATGTGAGTATCTTTGAAAGGCCATTATCTTACCTACTATAACCACCCACATTAGTTAAGTGGTTGTGTTAGAGATTACCTATTTTCTCCCAATAGTCATTTTCCCTTTCTTCCTTAGTGATAAAAGTTTTAGATGGTCACAAGACAACCCTGGTAAAAGTTATCTATCCAAACTTCTGTGGCACTTAGGTGTGGTCATGTGACTTCCACTGAACAATAAAGGTGGGAGCAGATGTGAAGATACTACTTGCAGCCAAAAGCCTTTTGGAAGCAGTGCACAGTATTTCATGTTTCCGTCCCCCTGCTATGGCAACCAGTGAAACTTTGGCCTGCACTTCTGTATGAAGGTTATACCTGCCAGGATTCCTACCAATAATCTAATTGAAATGAATATCAAGCATGAGCCTTTGGAATTGTTAGATACTAGAGAATAATATTGTCCACCCTGACTGTGTATATTAAGGTACACATTTGTTGTTGTTTCGTTGTTCGGTCGCTAAGTCATGTCTGATTCTTTGTGACCCACTTGGACTGTAGCACGCCAGGCTCCTCTGTCCTCTACCATCTCCTGGAGTTTGCTCAAATTCATGTCTGTTAGGTTGGTGATGCTATTCAACCGTCTCATCCTCTGCCGCCCACTTCTCTTTTGCTGATACTCCTTTTGCTGCTGCTTCTCCTCATGCTCCTTTCTCAGCATCAGGATCTTTTCCAATGAGTTGGCTTTTCACATCAGGTAGTGCTATAAGTGCTGGTTACTAGTGCAACAGCCTTGGAATAGCTTACTAATAACCAAACTTTCAAATGGCAGGGAACTGCTGTCCTTGTGTCAAGGATATGGGTGCACAAACCAATCTAAGATAATAGGACCCTGAGAAATGAGAAATCTGTAAGGAAGCTTTTTTGGGAAAGATTTTCCTATTTAGTAAAATATGATCATTTGCCATTTTCCTTTTATACTTTTGCTGTTATCAGATGAGAACGTGGTACTTAGAACTAGAGATAATCAGGTTGCAACCATGATGGGAAGCTAAACATGTAATTGAGAATTCGTTCAAAAGCTCTGACATAATTGGGCTGCTGAATCAATTTTATTAAATATCTAATTATGAATGCCTTTATGTAGAAAAATATTGTTTTGACTGTTTTAAATGGGCTTTCTGCTATTTAAAATTGAAAGCGTATGTTATTTGATATATAGAGAACTGCCACCAAATCCAAAATTTCAGGAACCAAATAAATTTAGATGTATATATATTTTATAAGCCATCTTTTGTTATTGATCTTCTTATTAACCATCTTTTGTTATTCTCTTCCAAAATTAAGGGAATAAACTGCTTTACACAACACCTAGTCTCTTAACTACACAAACTCACTGTCCAAACTCATGAACTGTTTGATAATGTTTGGGAGATGTGTATATATATATATATATATATGTATATATATATATATATATATGGCAAAATATAAACATATATACAGACACACAACATCAAAGTATAGATAAGGTTTATTTAGCATTCACTCTAAGTATAAATTTGACTTTAAAACAGAAAGTTAGTAGGTCAACTGGATATTTTAGTCCTATACATGTGTATATAAATATGACACTTTGCACATTTTATAGTTGAAGTTTTGCTCTAAAATAACTTTATAAGAAATCAGAAAATACTTGTTTTTTTTCCCTTAGATCAATAAAAGTCCACAGACAAGTATTGGTGGGTTGAAGGTAGGGGAGAGAAACAGAACAAATCTTCATGTCTCATTTTAGATTTTTAAAAATTCAACTTATCTACAGATAAGTATCTACTCTTCTATGATACTTTTACATAATTTGTCACTTGAGTTTAGAAATATTTAAAAATATTTTAGAAATATTAAATATTAAATATTTCAGAAGTATATTAAAAAGCTGCTGAAAGACAAAGACAGAAATGAAACTTCAGGTTCTACATGATAATAGAATAGAATAGACTGCAGTTTTTCCCCAAACACCTCTTTGTAATAATACTTTGTGAGCAGACAATGCCAGTTACATTTCCAGGGTTACTCGGGTTGTTTAGAACTGCAGGTCCAACATGACCTCCTCCTTCCCTGGAAACAAATACACCCAGAGAGCAGTGTAAAATATTACAGATCGGGGGGCAGTCTGACACTCACAGCCTGAGAGATTTGTCAAAGTCATGACCAAAAGATCACCTAGTTTAGACTGTAGTAAAACAGTATGCAACCTTTCCTGGGTTAGGAACACATACAAACTTCCCCTCGGATGCTTGGCACGCTGAGATCCTATGAGCAGTCACTAAATACTGCCAGTTGAAGCTGGTAACAATTTCTAATATTTTTGTCTATTTGTTTTCAGTTTTATTTCATTTCCCTGATCACTTACTTCATTTCTGGTAGCTACTGCACTCTGAGATACCACTTCACTGCTTTGCTGCCAAAGAGGCAGCATATTCAACCTCTATTTCTAGTACAGTGAAGAGTGGCAAGCATTGCTTAGCTGAAATAAAAATATTTTGAAAACCTGACTCAATCTAGGAAGGATATCCAAATGTGCTTTTTTTTTGCAAAATGAGTGACCTCTTTAACAGCTTAGTACTACACAAAATGGGAGCTTCCTTTACTTATACGGGAAGGGAAAATAAGCTATCAGAGAGAAAGAAACACAGACTTGAGGAAAGAAATATAACTTTTCAGAGATAATTAAAAATAGGCTTAATGACTGTTATCAAAAGGTAAAATCAGAGAAAAAAAAAAGTGTGTTTGGAATTCACATATTGCATTAACATTACTTTTCATAATTTAGATGTTATATTATTCTTGAAAATGTTTCCTCCTTTTTAAATACTGATCAATGTTGGAATTAAGCTACATAAATTATGCACTATATTTTTGCAGCATTAAATCTATTCATACTGATGTTGTTGTTCAGTCACTAAGTCATGTCTGACTCTTTGTGACTCTGTGGACTGAAGCACACAGGCTTCCCTGTCTTTCACTATCTCCTGGAGTTTGTTCAAATTCATGTTCATTGAGTCAGTGATGCTATCGAACCATCTCACTGTCTGCCACTCGCTTTTCCTTTTGCCCTCAATCTTTCCCAGCATCAGGGTCTCTTCCAATGACTCGGCTCTTCACATCAGGTGGCCAAAGTATTGGAGCTTCAGCTTCAGTATGCTTTTTTATATGTCTATGGCATAGATTCTAAACATTTACAATTTTCCTTTCCTTCCTGGATGCAAAAGTAACCAGCCTCCCCTGCCATTGGACTGGTGGGGCCATTGGACTAACTTTTGGATGATGGTTATATGAACCATTTCCAGAACTGGTCTATAAGAATCTTTCTCCTGTGATCCTCCTGCTTTCCCCCTGACTGGTAACTGGGTATGAAGGATCAAGTAGAGGCCTTCATGGCTCTAGAGAATATCAGGCTGCATGAAACACAGGAAAACACATGGAAGTCCTCCCACCATCTAGGAACATCTGCATTAAGTTTGACATAGACAAGAAATATATTTTTATTATATTAGGACAATAAGACTTTGATATTTGTTTGCCATATAAGCTAATATTACTTTCTGTAATGAAAATAATATTTTAGAGGAAGCTTTCTAGCCTTGTATACAAACTCAGCACACAGGGAAAACTTGTATTTGAAAAGAAAACCTGTCAATGGGACATAGGCAAGTTAGGCAGAATTCTAAAATGTGAATTTAATGTACATCAAATTTAAAACAATATAGGAAAATTCCATACAGAGACTATAATACTATGCATGCAGTTACTTCACAAAGTTTTCAGGTTAAATATTGGAGCTGCTTGCAGAGCTGATGTTTTTTTCTATATGACTCCCATTTAAGTTTTGTCCTGCCACTGCACAGAAGTACCTGCTTGAACTATTCAGTCAAAACAACTTCTCAGATGTTTCTAGCTTTAGTCAATACTACAAATGGTCTTTGAAGGAAGCATAAAATACCAAAAGCCTTTATGATACAGTCAGTTAACTATTTAAACCACAAACATTGATTTTAAGTACGGGTGACATCCAGCATTAAAAAAGAAGTAACTATTTTATTAGGGTAAAAATTATCATGGTTTCTTTTGCTTGATATGAGAGCAGGTGACAGAGGATGGATGAACATAAAGCAACTTCTTGGGCTATGTCTTTGAAATAGTTTAGCTCAATTTTTAAAGAATTCATTGTCCTCACATAATGACAGAGATGTTTTCTGGATAATGATAGTCAAGAGCATAAAGTGCAGATATCGGTTATCTATTGCTGTGTCACAAGTTACCAATATTTACCAACTTACACAACACACATCTATTGTTTTATGGCTTTTGTTGGTCAGGAGTTGGGTAACAGCTTAACTGGCTTGTCCGATTCATGATTTTTCTCAAGGTTGTAATCAAGCTGTCAAACAAAGCTGGGATCTTATCTAAAAGTACAACCAAGGGAGGATCAACATCTTTACTTAATTACATGACCGTTGGCAGAATCCAGTTCACTGTTTGTGAACAGACTTCAAGCCTTGGTATTTTGTTGGTAATTGACCGAGCCCATGGTCCATTTTTTGTCACATTGGCTCTCCAATATGACAAATTGATTCATCTAAGCCGTGGTGTGTGTGGGGTGAGGTAAGGGGTTACTAGCAAGACAGGAGTTACAACTTATCTAACCTAATCATGAACTTGACATCCCATTTCCACTGCTGGTTTATACTCTTTAGGATCAAGTCCATTCTGTTAACTTTGCTGTATTCTGTTCTCTAGACAAAAGGTACCAACTTAAAGTGGAAGATGTTGTATTTATTTTAGCTTGCAGTCATTCTGTTTAAGTTTATTAGCATATAGACTTAACTTTTGTGGACTTTCAATGATATTTAACTTTCTGAGTCCCTACCATGTTATTCTTATTTGTTTTATTCTTCTGGGGGTTCTGCATTATTTTGTCTGCTGTTGATTGTAGGGGTGGAAGGCACTTAAACTTGGGTTGCCTGCTGTTGCTGAGTGACCCTCTGGTGGGGACGTTCTTGGCTCTCCCTAATCTGGCTGCTTGGAGGGCAGGAAGACAAAGAGTTTTGTCATTGCTGCTAGCATATCAGCTTCTCTGACATCCAGCTTATGGACCTGGGACTTGTCATTCCAGGGATTAGCAACGGCAAGGGGTCAAACTCCCAGCTGCCCTGGGTTGAAGAGTGGTGGCTGGGGATGCTCACTAGATGAGGCTTCACATTCCCTGATCTCTTTGGTGGAGAGAACAGTCTTGTCTTATATATTTTGTACAGTGCCTGTTGGTGGTTATGGGCTGCAAGCCTCTCTGGCACCCAGTGCAAGGGTTTATGGCATAAAAAATGAAAACCCAAGGGTATTCCCTTATCATTCCTCAAGTTTTGTGGTATCTAGCCAATTTTCCTCTTTTTTTTTCTATGTTTCAAATCCCTTTAACATCTTGGTTAACATTTAATATTGTCGGTTATAATTTACAGAGTAGTTGTATTTAGGGAGAGAGAGTAAGAGAAAATAAATCTATACAACCTTGTTCTAGAATCTACCATTATTCATAAGTCACTCAATACACAACTAAGCAAGGTTGTGGAAACCTGTGGTTCTGTAAATGTTCTCTAACAGAGTTCGGCCACTGATAAAAATACTGACTTGCATTGAAGAGTCATTCATTTTTGTACAAATGATTTCACTTCATAACATGATTTTAACAGAAATCATGCCAAGGTGCCTATTGTTATTATCAGAATTTTACTGCTGAAGGATGCCCAGGAATAACTCTCAATGACAAATATATTACACGAAAAGCTTGGAAGTAGAGTTTTAGTCTTGTCATTCCAAATTGTGACTTCTGTCAGCTAATCCAGTCAAGGGAAAATATGTTTTATAGTGATTCAAAAGAGTTTATTATCTTCCTAAATTAATTATAAAATGTTCTAAGAGGTAATATTATCTGAGATCAGTCTTAACAAGGATAGAATGTGGACAGGAGTAAATTTGAGGCATGCAAGAAAGAATAACGGACATTGGTAAATGCATGAGGTTGCAAAGATATGGGAGTTTTTTTTTCTTTTTAAGAACTGAATATAATGCATTTTATTTGAAACACATAGTAAATATAGGAATATTGTGAGTAATTGCAAACTTGGGGATTTACAGAAGGCTTCAAGTGTTATTTTAGAAAATGTGTTCCTAATTTATGAGGCAATGAAGAATCTTGAATAAATTTAGTAGGGCATATTTGTCATACATTCATGCCTTTTTGAGAAGCATCTGAATGTGGACTATAAGACCACAATAGTTGTGACAATAGTGGTTTACATAGTAAAAGGAGATGAAATAAAATTTAATTTCAGTTAAGCTGGTAACAACTCAGCTATTCAATGCATAATGGTTGAGTGTACTCTCTGTGCTGTGCAATGGCATGACTTTGTGCCAGATTGTGAGACATACGGGTGAATATGAGAGGCACATATACTATCTTTAATGAACTTGTAGTATAAAGAAGATAGGACAAATATGAAGAAAATTATGAGAGTATATGTGTTATTATAGGATAGATAGAATACCATGTCAATATAATTTAAAAAATTAATTTGGAGTTGATATTAGATTTTTCCAGTAAATAGTGCCTAACTTAAGTTACCATGTATCTTGGCTTTCCCAGGACTATTTCTATTCATGTCTGTTTCCTGGCATAATTATTACTAGTATGTCCTTCCACTCTCAAAAAACTCTCAGCTTGAACAAAAAATTATCTGATAACCCTTTGTCTGTGCAAAAACAAGGATGAGTCGCAGTTATGTAGATAAATGGCTGAGGGCAGTGAATGTTTCGCTTGCAGAAAAAGGGCATACATGTAGACCTGGAGACGGATGATAATATAGCACGTTCAAAAAATACTAGTGGAAAATTTCCTGGTGGTCCAGTGGCTAGGACTCATCACTTTTACTGCTGAGCATCAGAATTCAATCCCTGATCAGGGAACTAAGAATCCATAAGTCCTGCAACAGAGCCAAAGTAAAAAAAAACCTACCAATAATAAGTAAGTATTGTTGCTTGAAAAATCAGTGTGATTGAAGACAAAAGATGAACTGGGGCTCCAGACATGGAAACTGCACAAGCTTTCCTAAGGACTCTGTACTTACACTGAATACCATGGGAAGTCTTTGAAAGACAGTAGGAGGTGATTAGATTCGACTATAGAAATGCCACTCTGGTAAGCCTATGAATAATGGATTTCAGGGATCTGAGTGGGATGAAAGTGTGACTACAGTAAAAAAAAGAGAAAGAAAAAAAAACAACAGATAAAACTTTTCAGAGTGATAGTGATGACAGAAGACAAGAGGTTAATCCAGGATACTGACAGTGAGCATGGACAAATGAAGAAGCAGACAAACAATGTTTCATAATTGAAATTTATAGAAGTTGGTGAATTGTTGCAATTTTGGGAAGAGGGAGTGAAAATAATTAAGGATGGGACATTCTTTTCTGGTTTGAGCAGTTGAGTTGGTGGTGCCATTCATGAGCCAATGGATGAAAAGAAAAACATATTCATGGTATTTTGAAGAGGGAATGATTCAAATAATTGAATGCAATGAATGAGAAAGAATAATAAATAACTGATGGTTTATAGTTTCAAACTTGAATGGCTTGAAAAAATGCCACTTAGCATATTTAAAATGAAGAGATAGTCAAGGTGGTAATAAGGAGTTGAGATTTAGACATGTTCAGAATAGTTTAACAGGAGGAAAATATTGGTCTTAACAAAGAGACTTTTACAGATGATTATGTCTAGTAGACCATTAGAAAAGTCCAGGAGGATCCCCAAAGACAGATGAGGACTAGAGATACATAACTGGGAGGCACTGCTATGTACTGTGAAACCCCTAAATGTGCCTGAATTTTCAAAGAAGTCCGAGGGCCAAGATGCTAGGTAACACGATTGTCATAGGGAGGGAGTCTAAAATTAGTTACTAAAACTAATTACTATAATTCTAGCTAAACAAGAGGACTCGGGTCAACAATTTCAATGATAAAGAGAAGTCAAGGAAAACTGCTAATATAATTTGGCCATCTAAAAAATGAGTGACCTCTGAGTAAACATTTCAAGTTGAATGAAGGAGATGAAAAATCAAACATAAAAATTTAAGTGAAAAAGTAGTGGGGAAGTTGAGAGAGGAAATACAGATTACTTTTCCGATAGAATTTTTTCTGTAACATATAGAAGTAAATGTAGATTAATGGCATAGCAGAGATGCAGTGACTTCCTAATGAATGCATGAAATGATAGCATATTCATAGCCAGAGAGAAACCACCGGAAAAGAAGAGTTTCAAAGGAAAATTAATTGATGGAGAAATTTCCACAGGTTGGGATAAAAAAATACGTAGTATTTATAATCCAATAAAGAAAGAGGACAGTTTTTATGTCAGTGATTAAAAGGTATAAAAAACTGGGCCAGCAAAGATATATAGATTTTTCCAAGTGGACAGAGTAAAAAAAGAATGGAAGAAAAGAGTGAGTAACATTTTATTGAATTTCCGTATGAGACAGACTTGGGACTGAATTTTATCCTAAGTAATTCTCACAAGAACCCTTGTAATTATAAGTCTACTAGTTTAGGTTATATGCCATAGTTTTTTTAAAAGGCATATCTTAGCAACTTAATTAAACCAAGTTTACTTCGTGCTCACATCAAGATAAAATATAGTCATTCAAAGGCTATTGAGATTCATTTTCCTTGACTAGCCATTGGGTCCTTGGAATTCTCCACCAGAAGTCATGTGGCTGATAGACCAGGAAAAAAGTGTTTGTGTAGGACTGAACTTAAAATTTCAGGGATCAGGCTTGAAAATAGCATGAACTATTTCTAACTATAGTCATGTTATCCCTGACTCACTGTAAAAGCTTGACAAAAAGCCTTAATGAATGCCAAGAAAGAAAATAAAACAGGGCTTGGTGAACTTCTAGCATTAACCATGAGATTGTAAGTTTCATTATCTCCATTTTGCATAAAGGGTAACAGATTTAGACAGTACTTAAGCAACTTGCATGGACTTCCCAGGTGGTGTTAGTGGTAAAGAATACATCTGCCAATGCTAGAGTTGCAAGATGTGGGTTTGATCCCTGAGTCAAGAAGATACCCTGGAGTAGGAAATAGCAACCCACTCCAGTATTCTTGCCTGGAAAAGTCCATGGATAGAGGAGCCTGGTGGGCTACATCCCATGGGATCTCAAAGAATCGGACACAACTGAGCCACTGAGCATACACACACACAAAAGTAACTTGCTCAAAGCAATACAGCTTACAAAGTTGGATCTAGTCAAGTCTGGTGTTGATTTTTACAGTAAATTAGAAAATGTCATCTTGTGCATCAAATGACAATGAGTGCCAGAAATAGAGAAGGAAGGCTTCAGAGTCTTTTAGAGAGACAAGAATACATAATATCAGAACAAACTCATTACAAAGGATTTAAACCTAGAAACAGGTGTCCATCTTGGACCCAATTACCCCAGCTTCGAAGACCCTTTTCAAGTAACTCAGAGGACTAAATTCATTCATTCATTACTCAAAAAATATAATTAGATGCACATTACCTACAGATGTTATTCCAGATGTTTAGTGCACAAAGCAGAGCATCTGCCCTCGTGGAGCTTACATTTTGCTTTCCAGAAACAGAGCAGTATAACTACAGATGGTTGATTCTGTTTAATTTATGCCAACAATGAAATAATATATTGAAAGAGACTAGAGTAACACAAAATCAAATGAAAAAAACTCTAAAAAATAGCACATAAATAAAAGCTGCTCTGGTGATTTGTATAAAAGCAAAACAAAATGAAGTAAAAGAAATCACTGATGTAAAGTTTCTATTCCAGGAAGAGGACTTCTACTTGAGCTGGATTATATAAAATGTCTTAGCTAAGGTGCCTTAATAGAAGTCTGTAAATAAAGGAGTGAAAGATAGTTACCTCCCCAAATCATCATATGATTATTAGAAAAGCAGAGAATAAATGCAGAAAAAGGCAAAAGAAAATTACAGACACAACAAATACAAAAACAAATTATTTTCTAAAAAGAACTATTTCAAAGTACAATAAGTAGAAGTAAAATAGAGTAATAGAAGAGAAACTAAATAGGATGTGAAAGATGCTACTTAGATGGTACCTTAGATACATACCATAGTGAAAGCTACTCTGATTAAAGTAGATTTTAAAATGTGTCCTGAAGAAGGAGGGGCCAAGCCTGAAATAAGCCAGGAACTAGCCTCCTAGGTAGAAAGAACAAAAAGTTTAGGAGTCTGAAGCAGGGTGTTTTTATAGGAGCAGAAAATATGCTTCTATAGCTAATATATACTACTGTAATGAGTAAGAGGAAAGAGAGGGGCAAGTATATAGAATTTCTACCAAGTTACAATAGATTGTTCAGTTTTAATAATAAGGGGCTATTGTCATTTAAAAGAAAAGCATGTTATCTCATGAGTGTCAGATGAGTGAATATTTTATCCTATGTTTTGAAAAGAAATAAAAAATTCGTTTTGCCCTTTGCCTAGTCTATTCCTAGAACTTTGTTTTTCTGCTAGAATTTCATCATAAGATCAGTTCACTATGGAAATTTCCAGTCATTTTTAGTCTTAAATGTATCATATCTTGCCAGCTTTTGGGGGCAAGAAATTTCTTCTTCAGAGAGGCAACTAACAAATGTGGAAGAAGGGAAAACAGAATGTTCTTTGAAGTAACTCAACCTAGGGTTAGCTTGGATTGAACCACTTCCTGCCCATGTGATCTCAAGAAATTTACTTAACTTCTCTTATCTCAGTTGACTCATCTTTAAAAAGAAGACAATAATACCTAACTTCCAGAGTTGTTGAATGAATTAAATGAAATAGCATATGTTAATATTGTGGGCTGGGGTTTAGGTTCCTTGCACAATTCATATGTTAAAGTCCCCAGTGTGATGGTATTAAGAAGTTGGACCTTTGGTGGATAATTAGGTCATAAGAATAGAACACTCATAAATGGGATTAGTGCCTTTATAAAAGAGACCCAGAGACCTCTCTTGCCTCTTCTACCAACTGAGAACACCAGGAAATGATGGCCACCTATGAACGAGGAACCAAACTCTCACCAGTACCAAATCTGCCAGCACCTTAATCTTGTACTATCCACTCTCTAGAATTATGATAAATAAATATGTGTTGTTTAAACCACCCAGTCTATGGCATTTTCTATTGAAACAGCCTGAAATGAAGAAGGTAGTTAAGTTCTGTAGTAAACTACTATAACTTCCCAAACTTAGAAAGGGCTCAATAAACATCAGATTAAAAAAAAAAAAGCATGAAACAAACATTGAGTGCTCAAGAATACCAAGAAAGAAGAAAAAATTCTCTCTTGCTCACTCCAGACTTTAAAGAAGGTAACAACATAGTTGACTTCTGAAATCTCATCATAGCCAGATGGTTCTTTGTGTCATCTGGAAATTCAGCTAAATAAGGAACTCTGAACTCATTATTTTAGTCAAAGTTCTCCAGAGAAACAGAACGAATAGAATGTGTGTGTGTGTGTGTGTGTGTGTGTGTGTGTGTGTGTGTGTGTGTGTGTGTAGATAGAGACAGAACAAGAGAAAGATTTATTATAAAGAATTGCCTCATGTGATCATGGCTATCGGCAAGTCCAATCTGCAGAGTGGGCTTGCAGATGAGAGACCCAGAAGAGGTAATACTGTAATTCCAGTATGAAGACAGTCAGCTGTAGAATAAGAATGAGCCAATAATGTAGATGAAGTCTGAAAGCTGTCTGATGGAAAAGTCTCTCTTGCTCAGGAGAGGCCGATATTTTTGTTCTATGTTGTTCTATTTGGTTCCGGTGTTTTCAATTCATTGGATAAGACCCACACATATTATGCAGGCAAACTACTTTAGTCAAAATCTACCTAATGAAATGTTAATCTCACCCAAAATACTGTCATAGAAACACCCGGAATATATTTGACCAAACATCTGGGCAACCCATGGCCTACCCAAGTTGACACAAAAAATTAACCATCACACCCATGTATTTGTGTATGCTTCTGTGACCATGTCTCAGCCAAACAGGATCATCTGTAGGATCTGGTGGAAATGTCTAAAGACAGCATTGGTAAAAATTTGATTTTTAAAAACTTAAGATTGGCTTTATGAGTCCCTTATCTCAATTTGGAAAGGATTTGAAATAGCCTAAAAAAATGTTATATAATGTTGCAAGCAGAAGAAAGATGGAAATACTTAACTGGGTGATATGTCAAGTCACACTTAATCAGCATTTGTTTCTTTTATTCATACCTCAACTTTTACTAGTATTGAAAACCAATAAAATATAGGAAAATATTATAAATTAGGTAAAAATGAAAGGGAAAAAGTAAATAAGTAAGGAAAATAACATGAAATTGAGGCAGAAATGAGGAAAACATATACCAAAAAAACAAAGGGCACAAAACCAAATAGTTAATGGGAAGCAGGCAGATGATGCAAACGAGTGAAGTGGGACAATAGAAGGTAATGTGGATACTGGACACTTTGCTCAATTATTCCCCTTTAAAAGGGACTCATTCTAGCCCAAAGTGGCTAGATTATGGACCTACTTTTGTAAAAAGTGTGTGTGTATTCCCTGTGTATGTGTTTGTAAAATTTCTGATAGTCTGAACAGAGTTTACATGAAATCACACATTTATGGAACAAATAAAATCGCTCTGGCAACCAAGCCTTATTTCCTGTGTCCTTGCTCTAATTCCTCATAGTAGTCTTTAGAGTTATATCTAAACTTTCTTGCAACTAGTGTATACAAGGAATCTTAATTGGTTTTAGAAATCAAAGTATCTTATTAAATAAAATCAAACAGTTCTTAAGGAGAAGAATGACTAAGATTAGAAGGAAATTCATCTGCAGGTGCATAAAAAGAAGTTTCTGTAATGCCACTCCATCTTCCTTTCTGTAGACATAATAATTAGTCCCTTGGTTCACCTCCAATAATAGTTATGAAGGTATCTGCCCAACATCACTAATTATTAGAGAAATTCAAATCAAAACTGCTATGAGGTGTCACCTCACACCATTCAAAATGGGCATTATCAAAAAATCTTTATGCTGTAAATGCTGGAGAGGGTTGGGGGGAAAGGGAACCCTCCTATATTCTTGGTGGGAATGTAAATTGTCAGAGCCACTATGGAGAACAGTATGGAAGGTCCTTAAAAAACTAAAAATAGAGCTATCATATGACCTAGCAATTCCACTCCTGGTCATATATCCAGACAAAACTATAATTCAAAAAGATAACTGCACCTCTATGTTCATAGCAGCATTATTTAGCCAAAACATAGAGGCAAACCTAAGTATTCATTGACATAGGAATGAATAAGGAAGATATGGTACATATATACAATGGGATGTTACTCAGCCAAAAAACAAAATAATGCCATTTGTAACACCATGGATGGATATAGATGTTGTCATCCTGAGTGAAGTAGTGAATTAAGTCAGACAGAGAAAGACAAATATCATATGATATCATTCATATGTATAATCTATAAAAGGGTGGTTCTAAAAAAAAGGGTACAAATGAACTTATTGACAAAACAGAAAGAGTTATAGATGTGGAAAACAAACGTATTATTACCAGTGGGTAAGAGGAGAGGAATAAATTGGGAGGTTGGGATTGATGTTACACACTACTGTATACAAAATAGACAATTAATAAGGACCTGTTGTATAACAGAACTCTACTTAACACTCTGTAATGACCTATATGGGAAAAAGAGTCTAAAGATGGGTGAATATATGTATAAATATAACTGATTCACTTTGCTGTACACCTGAAACTAACACAACATTGTAAAATCAACTATCATCCAGTAAAAATGTTAAAAAAGTAATTTTGAATGTAGAGAGCAGACACTACTGATGTTGAAAGAAAAAAAAAAATCCTTTCAATTCATGAAACAAAATGGAAGATTTTTAATTTTCCCAAACTTTAAAAACACAGGGAGGGTTCTTAATTTCTTACTTAGATAGCAACAGTTATACATATTTTCCTAAAAGTCAATCAAAGTATTGAAATAATTCTTCAAACATATAGAGCTGTGAATATTCTTTCCATTCATCGCTGAAAGTACTTATTACATTTTAAAAATGGTGTAATATGTCTCTCAGAGTTCTGTTGTCAGTTTTCAGCATGTAAAATGGCTGTCTAAAATTCATAAAAGTATATAGCTCTATACATTACAAGACACCATAGATTTAATGACTGCTACTAACACCATGAAAACTTCTAATATTTTGCATCATTCGATTTCCAGACTGTAGGACTGTAAGACTTTTGTTCATAATTTCATATTAAATACCTAAATTTTCTTTATATATACCAAATTTAGCTTATATGGTTGCTACATAAATATTTAACTTAAGGAACTCCTTAAGTCTTCGATATTTCTGATCTATTTGTCCCTAAATTTTTTTTTTCACACATATTCTAAAGCGTGATATAAGTTCCCAGGGAGGAATAAATAAGTACAGATTGCAGATAGAAAGCATTTTAAAGAATTAGAGAATGCATTTTCAAAATATTTTTGTAGGTTAACAATAAAACTTGCCATTTTTTCCCCTTGGAATGTAGTTTAAAGAAGATAGGGTTAAATTCTTTCTGTTATTAGACATTTTTCTAAACAACTGATCATTTACTTAGAAGTAGAATGAAATCAACCTTATTAACTCTGTACATTCCTCTTAAATCTAAATTCTTAGAGGGTAAAATTTGCTTTTATGTGTGTTTGAATTTCTAGAACCCTTCATGGTTATGACACATAGTGAGCAATTAATATATATTAAATGATTAATTTATCTACATATATGTGTGTGGTTGAAGCAAAAATATTGTCACTCGTTAAGCTAAAATTGTGCTCAGCCTACTTTTGACAGTTATGTGTGTGTATATGTAAATTTATGTGTCCTTTTATTTTGTAATTCCTAATACCAGGTAGTTTTTCCTTGCCTGTGGTTAACATTTCTATGTTTTACTTGCAACATATTATATTTTTGAAATATGAATTAAATATATAGTCTGTTCACTTCTACATCTGTGCTTTTTAAAATTCTTTCCCTAGATACTTTTGTTTAAATAAAATAGCCTTACCATTTTGTTTCCTTGTTAGATTTTTGTCAGAGGGAAAATTAATTGAAATACAAAATGGGAAAGCTAAGGAAAACAACTGAGCTACTTTGAGTCCCTCAGGTTCTTCCATTTGGACCTAAGTTATTTCCGTTGATGAATATAAGCCACTTACTGCTGTTGGAGCTATGGTAGTGAATATCTTAAAGACTTTTTCGAGAACAGCAAACTTTTTATAAATTGTGAATCCCAGGAAAGAATGAGACAAATTTCCTCTCTCCTCCTTCTCCTTCTCCAAGGAGCCAAACAGAAGAAACAAAACTTTGTATAAGCAAAGCCAAAAAGATTTGTATATGCTACTTATACTTGAAGTAACCATGAGTATCGGATATATATTTAAAAGAAAGCTTTAGAAGCAGGTATTGAATATGAATAAGAATACAAGGCTTTAGATCAAAGACACTGACATTGTTAGAAAATGGGGAAAGAGGCCCGGTATTTTACTCCAGTAGATAAAAATTGGATAAAACGGGTTTAACTGTGCCTTTAAAAGACTGATTTTGTGGAACAAAGCCAACAGCTGCCAATAGGTTATGAAGAGACAGATGCTAGAAGAGTCCTGTCCCTACACTTCCCTTTGGTCATCAAACTGTGAAAAAGCAATGATCCTACCTGGGAAGGTTTTTGTGAAAAAAAGAGGTCATCTACACAATGAGCCTAACAGCATTTTGTACAAAATACAGGAACATTCAATTAATATTTTCTTCCCTTATCCTTCTCCTGAAGTCATGGAGGGCTTTGGACAAAATTCAGATGTTAATTTTGAAAGCTAACATTTAAAACTTTCCATTTTTCCCTCTTAAAGTGGAAAGACTCAAAGCACAATCTTTCCCTAATAAAGGCTGACCATGAGTCTCTAGTTTCTTGGGCAGTTCCAGTTTATGAGGTGTAATTATTAATAGCATTGACTTCAATTCTCAAAATTATCTTAATTAGGATAATAAGTTATATAGTAATCCTATTAACAATGCATATTTAATTGGAGATTTGAATGTGACCAATAAGAAAATTCTGGAAACAAGGTAGGGCTTTGGCAGTGCTGGATTGTAAGAAACTTTATTATGAGGTTATTTGAGCAGCACTAGAAGACTGAAAGGTCAATGAGAGAGATGAGAAGGTATAGAAAGTAGAGGAAGTTACTCTCACAGTGAAGGATGCTGAGAACAAAAACGGTAAATCAATTAACCTAAATCATTTTCATAGGTAAGTGTAGATATAGAATAACAAATTTTCTTTAGTAAAGCATTATTAAAAAATTACAATGAAATAAGTCAATTGGTTTTATTTTTTAAAATAAATTTTTTTAAAGTTCAAAATATATATCTTTTTATTTTGAGAATGTAAAAAGTGTACAAACAACAAATAAGTTGTTTTTTATAAAGTTTTGCCCAAAACATATCTAATATGATGTTACAGATAAGAACTCTATATTTCTTTAAAAAAAAAAACACACAAAACACTACCTTAAGAAGTTTGAGATATGTGAAAAAGCACCCAAGACCTCGTTTTGCTCTGCTTTGTTTTGAAAGCTAACAGCAACTTAGATTTGATTGGAAGTTGACAGCTGGGGAGACAGGAGGTGGAGAGAGAGAACCTCAGCAAGATGGCGGGATGCCCAGTCAGAGGGAAAGAGGCAGCTAGTAGGGGATTTCCCATGGCAGGGACTCTGAAGAACAGAAATGTTTAGCTTTAAAATATAAATTTTTGTCTCTATGATGTATTTTTTTAGCTTATCTCAACATTTCACTAAAAGTTCTGTATTCCCAATAGCCTTGTGTTGGTGAAACTGTGGGAAAGTAAGTGATTTGAAAGAGACAGGAAGTGGTGCCTTACTATCATCTGACATTTGGGATTGGAGGTGCCTTACCACAGGGAAGAGAAAGGTGACCACAGGAACATCTCAGAGTTCTGGAGAGGGACCCAAAAACCAGGGAAAGCTGGCCAGAGAACAAGCTAATTCAGAGTTGGACATGAGCCAAACCCTATTTATCTTAAATATATTGGAGAAAGGTAACTCTCAGGGTTCAAATTCCAGCTCACTGCTTAGTAGCTATATGATCCTTGACAAGTTATATAATCTCCAAAGCCTGTTTGCTAATATATAACTCTATGATAATGACAGCACTACTGCATAGGCCTGCTGGGAAGATTATATGATATGATTGATTTTAAGGCACACAGCTCTGTGCCTAGCAAGTAGCAAGCGGCTCTATAGAAGACAGCTGATAATTGGATTTAGTTTTAGTATATCATTTTGTATTCAGTGTATTATTTTGTATCTACTTAATATTATAATAAGATTCTCTCATATCCCTGAATACTTTTTGAAAACTTAGTTTTTAATAAATGTGCCAAAGAATGCAAGCATTTTAAGATTCTTCATACATGAACAACTTTCTCTGCTGGAAAAGAATGTCAAATTGCATCATCATGATTATGATTTTCATTGTAAGCAAAGAGCATTTCAAAATGGCTTAAACCATACGATGGGTATGTGCTCAGTTGCTCAGTTATTTGCAATCCCATGGACTGTAGCCCACTAGGGTCCTCTGTCCATGGAATTTTCCAGACAAGAATACTGGAGTGGGTTGTCATTTTCTACTCCAGAGGATCTTCCCAACTCAAGTATCGGGGGAGTGTGTAATTTCCTTGGTTCTGTCTCACCACAGCAAAAATTTGAAGTGACAGACAGACTCAGTGTTACAGTTCAGTTTTATTTGGCAAGCAAAGGAAAATATATCCTCGGGGCATGAGGGCAGGCCGACCCAAAAGATGCAAAGGGAAGAGAGACCCCAGCTCAATTTTGGCTCCTCTTTTTATATGTTTTTCTCCTCCCCCTGAGCCTGCCCTATGTAAACTGGGCTAGCCAGGAGGGCTGTTTGTTTTACCTGAGGTTCTCACTCCAGTCCTCAGACCTCCCTTTGTTCTATTTTTGTGGGCTTTTCCCTTCTTTGTTTTTTATCCACCACCATTCTGGACTCCTTTTTCCTATTCTAACTACCTAACGTAAAGATCAAACTGACATCTCTCATATCTCCTGCGTTGACAGGCAGATTCTTTACTACTGTGTCACCTGAGAAGCCCAAAACCATACAACAAAATATTATAAATTCCAAAAATAGGCCACCCTCCAAATCTGATTGATAAGAAGGCTCAAGATCATTAAAGACCCATGTTGTTTCCATCTCTTCTAACTTTCTTGAGCTTTCCTGGTGGCTCACAAGGTAAAGAATCTGCTTGCAATGCAGGAGACCTGGGTTCAATCCATAGGTTGGGAAGATCCCCTGGAGAAGGGAATGGCTACCCATTCCAATATTCTTGCCTGGAGAATCCCATGGATAGAGGAGCCTGGCGGGCTACAGTCCATGGAGTCACAAAGAGCTGGACATGATTGAGCAACTAACACTTTCACACACACTCACCTTTCTTGTCTTTGACATCATACTCAGGTAGGTAGCAGAGTGGATAAGTGTTTCATCTGGACACAGTAAGGCCCAATCATCCATCATACCAACAAGGAAATCTTCCTGGACACCTACACAGATTTCACTAGTTATTGGCCAGATTGATCACATGCTTATTCCTAATTAGTCCCTGGATGAGAAGTTGGATTAGCATAATTGAATTGACTAGTTACTTAGGATGGGCTGGATGTGGGAGAATCAATAGTATTTGAGAGTGCCACTTCAGTTTCTTCCCCACTAATACTAGGTATTGTAAACTTCCATTTCTATTGGTTTCTCATCAAAAAATATCTTTGGGTATAATATACACCATGAAAAAAGTGAAAGTGTTAGTTGCTCTGTAGTGTTGGACTCTTTGTAACCCCATGGACTAGAGACCACTAGGCTCCTCTGTCCATGGGATTTTCCAGGCAAGAATACTGGAGTGGGTAGCCATTCCCTTCTATAAGGGGATCTTTCTGTACCAGAGGTCAAACTTGCATCTCTCTCATTGCAGGTAGATTCTTTACAGTCTGAACCATGAATATACACCATGGTTCTGCACAAATACTGTTGACTAATTAAAAGAATGAATGAATTAATTAATTAATAAACTGAACTTCTCAAGTCTTTAGTTCAATTGGGCTATACTCTACCAGGTTGAACACTAATAGCTTGAGAGAAGAGATGAACTTTCTTAAACACAAAGAGGATATTATATGCAAAGAAAGGATATTGAGCAATAATACTGCTCAAGAGCTCAATCATTATGTGGAGGAATCTATAAACTGACTGTAAATTAAAACGTGAAAATAAGTGTACAGAGAAGTGAAATTTAAGCTCTCAATGGGGGTAATCCTTCAGCAAAAATGGCCTCACACTATTTTTCTTGGATAATTTTGAGCCCCATTGTATTATCTGAAGGAGGCCTATTGAACAGTGATTGACTGGTGTTGACCTAGTGTTATACTCATTTTGCACAAAAACTTCTCTGCTATAATGCTTGGTAAAGTTATACATTGAAGTCAATTGTGATTCTGAAACCAAATGAAATCATTCACCCTTTCCTCAAAGGTTTTACTATGACATGTTCTATTATATTATAATTTTGAATAGAGTCACTTCTCCTGATGGCTAATTATTAACTTTCAAATGGATGCTGTACAAATTGCAATCAAATAGCTTTACTTAGTCAATACTTACATTGTCAGGAAATATAATTCCACTTTAAAGGTTTTTGTGGTTTTACTGACACCCAGATTTCTTTGTTCTGGTTTTGGTCTCCTCTCTTGCTGCCTCTGGGCAAACTGGAATACTACATTATTGAGCTTCATGCTTTCAAATTCCTTGATGTGCATCAGTGCACAGAATAAACATTCAGGTGATTTCCAAGCTTTTTCTTTTCTTTTTTTTTTTTTAACTTTTGTCTAAATGTTGTAGAGATGCTATGCCCAGCAAGGGTGTTTAAACAAGTGCACCCAAACATTACATGCGGAAGGTTATACTGCATATTCACATTTTGTTTCCCAATTTTAACTTGACTACTCTTTACATATGGCTCTAAAATTTGAATTTGTGTTTAGAATGTTTAGAATCTTTGTTTCCAGTATTCATGCATATATGCTAATATGCTAAAAGTGATAGTATGTCTTCATTAATCTATCCCTTCAGGAGGTTTGGTTAGATGTTTTTTCTTCCAGCTTCTTTAACACTTTGCCCTTCTCTGTCTGCATCACTCATCACATTATATTGCCTGTGTCTACATTATACATAAAATTATCAGCTCCTTACTTGCAAAGTCAGTCTGTTTTTGTATTACCGGTCCATCATTTCCTGGGCTTAAGTTCTCAATAATTCATAATAAATGGTAGACTAAATTAATGAAAGAAGAAAAAACATCTATTTGATATTTGCTTCCCCTTAAAACAGTAAATTATTTTGTCATTTATTGGGGAAAATATATAAAAGATATGTCTTAAACATCCTATTACTAGATTCTCGAACTGAAAAGCAAAATGATTGAAACACCTTAAAGAGAAGAACAAAACAGAAAGTTGAAGCCATGCCAAACCATGCTGAAAATTCTATCCAATAGTGCACAAAGTATAAGTTTTAGTCCACTTATGCACCAGTGACCTAAGTCTTTCAAGTCCCAATGAGTTACATCCTGAAAATCTTGACATAATCAATGACTCTGAAGACTTAAGGACTTTGTTTTCTAGGAATCTTGAAACACTTGAGATAGGTGGCTTCTTGGACGTCAGCTAGTTTTGCCTTTTATTTTAGATTAAAAGAAGCAAAATTCCAGAGATAGGATGTGATTTACAAAGATTAGCTCCTAGACACAGAGAGAGGAATTCAGATGCTAAGTAGTCAAATCAGCACAGAATACCCAGTGATTGGAGAGATAAGAAATTTCCTGGGCAAAATAAGATAAGCAAATGCTGTGTTTCCAGATCACTAAAAAAGGTTCTTAAGGCAGATGCTGCTGCTGATTTTTTATGCTAGGGAGTGGTCCTCAAGGAGCATATAACTGTCTAGAGACATTTTTGATCCATCACATTGGGGATGTGTGGGAAGTCCCACTAGCATCTAGGGAGTAAAAGATGGGGATGCTTCTAAACATCCTTTGTTGTTATTGTTCAGTGGTCCAGTCATGTCCAATTCTGCGACCCCATGGACTGCAGCATGCCAAGCCTCCCTCTCCCTCATCATCTCCCAAAGTTTGCCCAAATTCATGTTCATTAGATCTGTGATGCTATCCAGCCATCTCATCCTCTGACACCCTCTTCTCCTTCTGCCCTTGATCTTTCCCACCATCAGGGACTTTTCCAATGAGTTGTCTGTGGACATCAGATTACCAAAATACTGGAGCTTCAGCATTAGTCCTTCCAGTGAATATTCAGGGTTGATCTCCCTCAAGATTGACTGGTTTGATCTCCAAGCTGTCCAAGGGACTTTCAGGAGTCTTCTCCAGCACCACAGTTCAAAGGCATCAATTCTTTGGTGTTCTGCCTTCTTTACAGTCCAGCTCTCAAGTGACCACTTGGAAGACCATAGCCTTGACTATACAGACCTTTGTTGGCAGAGTAATGTCTCTGCTTTTCAACACACTGTCTAGGTTTGTCATTGCTTTCCTGCCAAGAAGCAATCATCTTCTGATTTCATTACTGCAGTCACCATCCACAGTGATTTTGGAGCCCTAGAAGAAGAAATCTGTTACTACTTCCACCTTCTAAACATCCTAAAATGCCCCAAATTGTTAACAGTGACAAGGTTGGGAAACCCTGCTCTAGATTATAGCTCATATCACAAAGACTAAGTTATGATAGATGTTGCTAGAATCCTTCTTTAAACTGTATACAATTGCACATACATGCACATGTAAAGCCACTCCAGTATTCTTGCCTGGAGAATCCCATGGACAGAGGAGCCTGGTGGGCTGTACAGTCCATAGGGTAGCAGAGTTGGACATGACTGGAGCAACTTAGCCTGCGTGCATGCACACATGTAAACTCATCTGCAGCATGGCAGAGCTGTATCCAGAGGAACTGCCTATGAGGTCGGCATCCATGTATGAAAAAATTTCTCAGCTTCTCAGTGTCCACATGGGAATGCTATGAGGCCATATTCCTATAGACATACTTTAACTACAAAGGAGAGCCTAAATCTGAAATAACATACAAACTCAGAACTAGGAAATCAGCCAGAAATCAAGATTGCATTTGCAGTTCCTGCTCCAGGAATGTTGTGCTCCTTCATTTTCCCATGGCTCCTCCTTGGAATGCCACCTCAAATATCACTTGACAACCTTTCTTGACCACCCAATTTAATTTTCCTTTGCCATCTTCAGTCACTTTCTATCACACTTCTGTTTTCAGTACCTGAAGTAATCACTTTTGCTTATTTAATTGTTAAATGTTTTTCCCCTATCAATTCTATCAGAGTGCTAGTGGTAAAGAATTCTCCTGTTGATGAAAGAGACATAAGAGACACAGGTTTGATCCCTGGGTCAGGAAGATCCCCTGGAAAAGGGCACAGCAACTCACTCTAGTATTCTTGCCTGGAGCATCCCATCAACAGAGGAGCTTGGATAATTGCAGTCTATAGGGTAGCAGAGTGTCGGACATGACTAAAGCAACTTAGCACGCACGCATACAACTTAGGAATTACCTGAGATCATGCAAGGAAAAAAATGTAAGACTTCAACTAAGGCAGTCATAGAAACACCAAGAAAATATGATCAGGAGGTATTGGGAAGGTAAAATTTCAACAAGATTTCAACCAACTGGAAGTTGGAGATAAGGGGCGGGGGGCAGTTTATGCTAATTTCTTGTCTTTGAAGGTTGGAACTCATCGAAACCTTTATTGTAAGCTTCCTCTGTGCTAGAGGCTGTTGTTGTAGGTGGTGAGAATATTAGGGTAAACATGGCAGACAAAAAGTGCTGCTCTTCTTGAGATTATATTTAGGCCAATTTTCTTGTCACGCTTGTTCAGCATGCAGACTTGATACCATTAACTATGATTGGAACAACAAAGAGAAAGAGAATGTGTGAGGAAAGAAGAAAGTGAGTTCAATTATGGGCTTGATAAAGCTGGGACACAGATTCTGGTGAAGATGCACAGTTGGCAGATGTGTGGAAGAGTCTGGTGCTCAGGGAGCACTCTGGGCTGGTTTTACTGGTGGTCTTGTGATATTGAAAACTGTGGGAAAAGCAACAATCAGCGAGGATAATTTGATAAAGCCATGATGCTCTTTACCTGCCACGTAAGTAGGTGTTGGAAAGGGACAGCATTTGTTTAGTTTATCCAAGAGTATATTAAGTAGAACAACTTTCATCTCAGACCCTAAGCAAGAAGTGATTTATTCCTTTTAGAGTGCTTTTAAATTTTCCCTTTTCTTTGATATACCCAAGGAGGAGAAGGTGAAAATGAGCAGGACCAAGTAAGGATAAGCTCCATTCATCATGCCAAGACACAATCTCTTTCTTCAGAGTACACACCACTTCAAGCTTCTGGCTCAAGTCAAGGAGTTTTTCAGGAGTCCATGAATGAGGCAGCCAAGTAAGGTCAGTTGCTAGGAGATGGATCTACTCACTTCAGCTGAAGATTCTCATGTGAAAATATGGATGTGGTGAGAGGAGGACCTTTCATTTGTTCTCAAGAGATGTTGGAAATCACTCAAATCTTTCTTGCAAATTCCTTCATTCCAGAAACTATTCTAGGTGGTGAGAATATAACAGTGAACACAACAGGCAAAAAATACTACTCTTATTGCAATTATATTCATGTGGAGAGAGTAGATAAGAAATCGTTGAATCAAGAAACACATCAGATACTGAGAACTGAAGAGGGATCAGGGGCTCAATTTTAAGTAGACAGTCTGGGAAGACTTTACTGAGAATGTGACATTTGAGAGATAGGTAAAGGAAGGAAGCTCTATATGGGTAGAACAGGAAATTGTTTTTTCAAAGGAAATAGCTAGTGGTATGGTCCTACATTAGAGATTCAGCTCTTGACTATGTTTTAAAGGCAGAGCCATGAGGATTGACTGTGAAATTAGATGTAGAGTATGTCAGAAAGAAAGGAAATAAAAGTGTCTCCAAGGTTTTGGCCTGGAGCTCTCCAAAGCTGAGACAGGGAAGGCATATAAAAAAGGAGGTGAGGAATTCCCCAGTGGCCCAATGGTTAGGATTCCATGTTCTCACTGCCGAGAGCCCAGGTTTGATCCCTGGTCAGGGAACTAAGATCCCACAAGTCGTGTGGTGTGGGCAAAAAAAAAAAAAAAAAGAATTCAGGAAGGAAGATAGTTTGGGATAGGTTAATTTCAAGATGATAAGATGGAGCCCAAACCTTTGCACTTTCTTAGTGGTATCAAATGACTTCTTCCTTCTTCCTTGATCATGGCTGTTGCCTACTTTTGCTTGAACATCCCCCCAGTTTTTGGACTTGAGTGAATCAACAAGTCATGTTGATTCAAACATGATTCACACAAACACTAAGATAAGAATACCCTAAGATACCATCAAAAAGCCAGAAGTTAGAGCAAAGTGCCCAGAGAAAGCCAGGCAGATGTCTCTCTCCATTAGGCTACTCCATGATGTAATTCTTTCTTGTAACTTTCCCTAGACATAGAATAAAAAAGCCTCCTACAGAGTTTGTTGTGTCTCTCTGTAGTATATTGTTATGAGGTAGTGAAGAAATACTTCACCTTTCTCTCTTCTATTACTTCCTTTTACTTTCATCATCACTGTCCCAGGCTTGCATTTTAATTCTTGCACAGAATCTTCTTTCTACATAACCTAGACTAAAACAGTTGCATGAAGGACTTCCAAGTGGAGCTGACCAATAGGGAATTAGCCCAGAGACTGATTATGGGGCTAGTGGTGTTGGGAGAATTAAACTAGGAATATACATTTGGGAGTCAAGGGCTTCCCTGGTAACTCAGGTGGTAAAGAGTCTGCCTTCAATGTGGGAGACCAGTGTTGGATCCCTGGGTTGGGAAGATCCTTTGGAGAAGGAAATGGCAACCCACTCAAGTGTTCCTGCTTAGAGAACCCCATGGACAGAGAAGCCTGGCAGGCTATAGTCCATGAGGTCACAAAGAGTCAGACAGGACTGAATGACTAACGCTTTCATTTTCACTCTCCGGGCACAGATGATGTTCAAAACTTTGGAAATGAATGGCCTCCACAAAGAAATGATTGTAGACAGAGATGAGGAGAGTTCCAAAGTGAAAATCTCGGGCACATCTGTATTTAGAGGTCAGAAAAGGACTCTGAGAAGCAACAGCTAATAGAGGAGGAGAACATGAGTGTGTATTGTGGAAGCCAAATGAAGAGTGAGTCAAAGAAGTGTCAAGTGATTTGAATATTTATGTGAAATATCCCAATTTTTAATATTAAGAAGAAAGTCAAACGTAAAAAACACACAGAGACCATCAGAACACATATAAAGATAATTTGGTCTTCATATACTTATTTGCAAAATGTAGTCTGGTGGGAAGGTTTATGATAAATAGCTTTCCTCCTGTTCTTTTCCAGCAGTGCCAGGGCCATATCTTACTATGAACTCCAAAGTATATTTCTCAGTTACAGGATTTCCCACCTGGATCTGAACTTAATAGTGATAGTAAACAGTAATATGGTACTTACTTTGTGCCAGGCATTGTTTTCATCTATCTGTCTACCTATCTATCTATCATCTGTCACATACACAAACACACAGTCACGCATGATAGATAATTTCTGTTATTATCTCCAGTAAAATTCAAGATAATTGAATTATTGAGTGTGTAATTAAATTGCCAAACATTATACAGTGAGCATAAAGCAGAGTGGGATTTGGACCCAAGTTGTATGTGGCTCTGTGGTCCATGCTCATAAGCTTCAATACTATCTCAGGAATTGTGGGCTGGATATCTGAGTATATGAGCTACTAGGATTATATTAGGCATTATCATTTCACCTATATAGGTCCTCCCTTTTCCTGTACTGATTCAGGGCCCTGGTGATCCATGTTCCTCAAACGCCTGGGGAGGGGCATATTGGATTACACAAGGAATGTGGTGTTTGAAAACATCTTTCAGGGAATCCTAATACACCTTGCCCTGCTCTCACTTCAACTCAGGGAAAATCACCACATTACACGGCTTGTATGGATATCTCTCATAGGGATGGTAAAGTCATTAAATTGAAGTTTACAGAGTATTAAATGTCAGTGGTGTGCTAAGTTCATATCACAAACTTCAAAATGCTCAGCTTGTGGCTGGCTTCCTTATTTATTTGAAGGTTTGCCTGACAAATATGTTTTGCATAAAATACCTAATTAACAATATTAAGTTTTGCTCTTCTGGCTAGGTCAAACTTTGTGACCCTTAAGAATTGCTCTCATATTTGGCAAAAAGAGTCAGCATGATTACTGATAATTGTTGCTTTTTTCAATTCCCCCCACTTCCCCGTCTTCTGTGGAGAGAACATTATGCTTATCTTACTTTCACTTTAAGAATTATAAGGGAACCAAACTAAGATCTATGCCTGATGATCAACCTGTTCATAATATTCCTTGAGTAGTTTCCCAATGATGATAGACATGAACCTAGAAAAATATAAATTTTGGAATCTAATCAAATCACTTTTTCTTCCTATATTCATGTTCACTTTCTCCTGATATATCCCCTATATATCTGTTTTTGTCATCCTTTCCTCAAAATGATACATTTGTACTTAAAGTAGTATGGAATTGTAAAATAGAAATCATCCAGTACAATTAACAGCAAAGGAAGATTTATAGCTTGGCCTATTTAAAAGAAATCAGTGGTCCCAGTAGCCTGGAGAGAGGTTCTACCTCACACAGGACCCACCTCTACAACTGTCCCTGATATGTTTTGTTTTCTATTCTCAACGGAAATTCTAATGTTGGCTAGACCAAGAGGCCTAAGGCTTACCAAAGAGCTATGATGTTTGGGCAAATGTTCAGCCAATCTTTGGCTTCAATATCTGAATGATATCATTTCTGCCAACTAAAAATTATTCCCCTGCTCCCCTCCCCTGAATCTGTTGTCCCACTATTCTTTTAAAAAATTGAGTAAAACAAGTCTCATGAATGAAATATAAAATAATTTAGCTACCTTTGTCCTCTAAACTTATAACAATGGAAAAAATCAAGGAGAAAAGCAACAGAATGCATTGTTTCATGGATAAGAAAAACAAACACAACAGAATCAGAAATGAAACAGCATTTTCAAATTGACTGAGTGATCTGAATCTTAAACAGTTAAGTCCCACTTTTTGTTTGCCTTGTCTTCTATCCAGCTGAAGAAACAGGAACTGGGGGTGCAGAAACACCCAGCAATAACCTGTTATTTGGATAATAATAAAGACCAATGTGGCATGAAGGTCTCATAATGCAGGCGGATAACATTGTTAGAGAGAGAACCTCAACTGGTCATTCCATGTTCTGCCAGTAACAATCCAGGGTGAGATAGTGAAATCTGTTATTGTTGATTTCATATGAAGACTTTTTCCTTAATGGTTTAACACAGGTCAGCATAGTAACTACTGATATTTTCCTGGTTATCATCTTATGCTCTGAAAGTTGCCTCATTAAATTTATATCAAATGGAAAGTGGGGATGCAGTTAGAAAACCCGTGTTGTGACTCTGAAATTATAATATTTCATTTTTATAGCTTTGGCCTGATAATCACTAGAAGCAAATCTTTCCCAAGAGATAAGATTTTTTTTCATCAGCATTATCCTAGAGGGAACAGTAAATAGAAACCTTCTTGTGTGCGAACATTACCGAGAATTGTTCATGGAACAACTTGCAAGTCATTCCCCCATGTAGAAAGTACGGAAACCCTCCAAAAAACCATCTCCTCCAAACCTGGCACTGGGACAGAATTTTAAGGCTGTATTCTGACTGGTCTCCATACTACTTTTCTACATCTATTCAGAATAACCTGCCTTACATGCAAATCACTCTGTCACTTTCATTCAGGTTTCTTTTTTCTTTTCATGTTTTTTTTTTAGTTTTAACCTAATTTTATTTCTGATTAATTAATTAATTAACTTTTTATCAAATATTTGAGTATAGTTGATTATCAATATTGTGTTAGTTTCAGGTGTACAGAAAAATAATTTGGTTATACATATACATTTATCTTTTTTCTTTCCAATTTTTTCCCATTTAGGCTGCTATATAATAACGATCCTTTTCCCCCACCCTCCCCTCCAATAACCATAAATTTGTTCTCTAAGTCTCTGTTTCTCCTTTCTAAATAAGTTGATTTATATCATTTATTTTTAGATTTCACATATGAGCATATTATCATACTGTATTCTCCTTTCTCTCTTTGATTTACTTTACCCAGTATTACAGTCTCTAGGCCCATCCACGTTGCTGCAAGTGGCATTATTTCCTTCTTTTTAAGGGCCCAGTCAAAAAGAGGCAGAACACCTAAGCAGATATTTCTCCAAAGAAGGCATATAGATGGCCAAGAGGCACATGAAAAGATGCTAATTAGAAAAATGCAAATCAAAACTATAATGAGGCATCACCTCACACCAGTCAGGATGGCCTGCATCGGAAAATCTACGAACAATAAATGCTGGAGAGGGTGTGGAGAAAAAGGAACATTCCTACACTGTTGGTAGGAATGTAAATTGGTACAGCTGCTATGGAGGACAGGATGGAGGTTCCTTAAAAAACTAAAAGTAGAACTACCATATTACCCTGCAATCCCAATCTTTAGCATATATCCAGAAAAAATATTATCCAAAAGGGTACCTGCACCCCAGTGTTCACTGTGGTGCTGCTCACGATAGCCAGACCATGGAGGCAACTGACATGCCCATAAACAGAGGACTGAATAGAGAAGATGGGGTCCATATACACAATGGAATATTACTCAGTTATTCTAGTTATCTTATCTTTAAAAATGGGGATAACATTTGCACCTACCTAGCAGAATTTGTCAATGGTACACTTAGCACATTCGACACCAGAGTGAATCATCCTGTGACAATATTATAAAATTATTTTCACTAATAACAATACAATAAAATAAATAAACAGGATGATAATATTCTTTCGTTGCACTTAGTGTATATAGTCATGCCAGCAAAATTAAAAACTAAAAGTTATTATATTACAAAAAAGATTCAGAATTTTAACTATATCTCTATTTTTTTGGATTAGAAAGTGTATACCTATAATATTGTTCTCCTACAATGATGACCAATTGAATAACAATTAAATAGAAATAAGGGATTTTAATTAAACATGTTATTTTAATTCTAAAATACTTCAAGTCTGAACTAAATTTTGCACTTATTAGGCAAAAAGTACATCCTATATTTTGCACTATTTGATTGTTTTAAATATTAAATTAAATAAAATTTGAAGTGACCGTGTAAAATGACACAACTGAAGCCACTAGAAATCACAAGAACCTGCAATTACAGGATTTAAGAAAACAAATGATAGTTTTCAGAAAGTAGTGTTTTACCACTGACAATTTTATAATTGCCGACTCATGGTGATAATCATAGCCGTTTTATAACTCTTTTAAAATACTCTATAGATAATGTATCTCTTTATTGTATATATCAAGTAGTGAACTGACCCCAGTGTTTTGCCTATTGTGTGCTACAACTTAGGAATTTAGGAGGGTTAAAGAATTAACACCTGAAGCAGTTAGAAGAGGGCCTGGCATATGGTAAATGATCAATAAATATTATTTTAAATAACTTGGTACCTCCCTATATTTGCTCTACATACTATAAAATCAGAGTCTAATCTTACTGACATATTTAAAACCAACCATAAACTGGTCACACAGCTTTCTTTCACTTAAAGTATAAAGTAAAAGATTCAAGAGCACAGAAATTGCATTGAAACTTATCATTCATTCACTGGCAGGTCTTTTTTGCTAATTTGTTGCTGGCAAGCCTTCTCCTCCTTTTACATCCAACATCCAAGTGAGCATTGTCATTCTTTAAAGTACAGCTTAATTGCTGATTCTTTTTCTCAACTCTTTTCTGCTCAGCAAGAAGATTCACCATCTATTCAATCATATGTCCATCTATTCATCCATTTGTTTCATCAACATCTATTATCAGAATGCTTGTTCTGCTCATGATAATCTTCTAGAAATAAAGAATGAATAGGATCACAGTTGCTGAAAAGGAAACTCTCCTGCACTGCCAGTGGGAATGTAAATTGGTACGACCACTGTGGAGAACGGTATGGAGGTTCCTTAAAAAACTAAAAATAGAGCTACCTTATGAAGCCTGTATCCACTCCTGAAGTCCCACTCCTGGGCATGTATCCAGAGGAAAACATTGGAGAAAAGAAAGAAGAAAAACTGTTTTGGTTGTTAAAGGCATTGTTCACAGGATAATGATACCTTGCCTAAACTAGGGCAGTGAGGGTGAATTTTCAAAGTTTAGGAAGTAAAATTGGCAGGATTTGGTGACTGGATATTAGTTGCTAGGCACCAGGAGTTCTCAAGTATGGTTTCTGAGATGGCTCAAGACACCAGCAACTAAGAGGGATGAAACTGGAAGAGATGCCACCAGTCACCAGAATTGGTCATATGTCTGGGGAGCAGGTTTTGTGGAAAGATAATGTGTTCCTGTTTGATATTTGGTGTGAGGAGTTTGTGACACATTAAGGTTGAGATGTCAAGAAAACATCATTTGAAATTCACCCCTAAAAATACAAGAGTGGAAGAGAATACTCAAAGAGAGAGAAGGGTGAGGAGAGATTTGGTTGAAGACAGAGCTCTGAGTCATACCAAATTTCCAGAAAAGACAAAAGGGGAGATGTTGGCCAAAGAAATTGACTGAGAATAAGTGGATGAAGAGGCAAAAGGGAACCTGGAAGAGAATGATTGTTGGGATGCTATTGTGCATTAATATTTACTAGAGCTCTATATGAATTTACTTGTTTCCTCTGCTAGAATTCAATTTTTTGAGGACAAGAACCTTGCTTTTGTCTGTCTTCTAGCATAGTATTCAGCATTCTGTAGGTGCTCAAGACATGTGTGTTGAATTAAAAAAAAATACAATGTTCATTAACAGAGGTGATTTTCTACTATATTTTTTTTCTGAAGTGATGAAACATTTAAATAATCAGGACTGGTGAACTGGGACATAGCCAATGTTGTCTGGTGGCAGGAGCCTATGATGTGTCATTCTCTTTCCACTAGTTTGCATTCTTTTAAGTGATCTAAATTTGAGTAACACTGTGCCTGGGTTAAGAGCTCTTAAATAGACAGCAATTTGCAATTGTGCAGAAAAAAAGCAGTCCATGGAAGAAACCGTGTCAGTCATAATGAGCCAATGTAGATTCCAAGACATTATGACCAAATTAAAGAAAACATGTCAAATAAGTTGGAAATCAGGGGCCATAGGGAAAATGTTGTAATAGGAATCTTGCCGGAAAGAGCCTGTCCAATCTGTTTAGGCAGGAGGTATGTGCCAGGATAGAATGATTTATGTGGAAAATCTGAAAACCTGATCCACACCCCAATGAAATTAGTGGATCATGGGAATAATGTGTGATTATTATGTTCAAAGTCAAAGGGCTTGATTTACTATTCTCAATAGAATATCAAACAGGTAGTGAAGGAGATGAGAATATTCCTCCCAGAAAAAGCAATGCAAAGGCCAAAATTTCTCATAAAAGTGGAATGTACTTGGAAATAAATGGGTTTTCTGATACCTAGTTCATAATCAGTTTTGCATAATGGAAAAAGAACACGTTTTGAAGTCTTACTAATGTGGGTTCAAATCCCCATATAACCAAACACAAATTACATGAACTTGATTAAGTTATTTAACCTCTTGAATGCTTAGTTTTCTTATCTAAAGTTGCAATGTTTCCTAACTTGTCAGGTTGTGCTGAAGGCTGTGACACAATGTGTATAAAGCTCCTTGAGTGCCAGGATATTAGGTGCTAATAAAACCTTATTTTTCCAATTTATGGCTACACATTAAAAGGAACTCAGTAGTATCAGAAGAGGGCTTCCTTGGTGGCTCAGGCAGTGAAGAATCCGCCTGCAATGTTGGAGACCTGGGTTTGATCCCTGGGATGGGGATATGGCAACCCACTCCAGTATCTTGCCTGGAGAATTCCATGGACCTGGAATTATCTCTCAGGTGCAGAGGCACCTGGCAGACTACAGTCCATGGGGTTGCAAAGAGTCAGACACTACCAAGTGACTAACACACACACACACAGAAGCATATGGAGACAACAGTACTAGTTTGTTTGTTATTCTGGTCATTATGTGTTTTAAAAAGGTGTATTTCTCCAAATTATTGAAAGAGCAAACAAACTTCATTTAATCCTATAATTTTATTGTATTGTATAAATAAAGGTGAAAGCCATTGTTACAGTCAACATATATAATTCTGTAACTGTATTGTTCTGCTGTCACATTACACACACACACACACGAATAATAACAAGGACAACAATGAAAACATACATTTGTGACCACAATAAATGTTAACATGGGCTGTGCGCTCTGAACAAAACTCTACCAGGAAATGTAGGCAAAGTGAAAAGATAAGATTTTCTATCACTCTGACGACATGATGGAGAATCTAAGGTTATAGGGAAGGTCATAGCAAATTGAAAAAATTGCTGCCAGCTATTTACACCATCCCACAGAAAGTGAGAGAACCCAGAAGTCTCTAAGATAGTAAACTAAGGTTAATTACTGCCTACATTATGATACAGTTAATGTGCTATTTAATTAATGAGAAATTATAAGACAATATACAAATGAAGAACAGAAATAGTAATGTAAGTGAAGGATTAATTTAATTCTTCCTATGATCCTCAAATTAGAATTAGGAAAGATAGCAATGAATTCATGAATTTGTGTTGCAAATATATAAAGTGTATTGAATAGACTTTCTATAAAAATTGTCTAAATTGGGTTTGACACTGATGAAATTTCAGAATCACATTATCCCTTTGAGATGTGATGCTATGAAATGGTAAATTAATGAAAGATTCTTGTTTTTAGAAATGAGGTTTAAAAATATATCCACATTTCTTCCTCAAATTGTGATGTTATCTCTGGCCAATGAACAAAAATATGAAAGTATTTATATCTTTACTAGAATTTATAAGTTTCATTTGCAATGCTGAGTGTGGATGCTACAGCTCAAATAATTCATGAACACAATGTCATGTCTGTTTGAAAGGACCTAAAGATAATCATAGAATCTTGAAGATGAAAATACTAGAGACTAAAAAGGGACTCTCTACTGAATGTGGGTATAAATCATATTTGTGGGGATTTTGGTTGATCATACTCAGAGCAGAACAAATAAATTAACAACTGATACAGCACAAAACTGAATGCTGGACTTACTCTAGGAGTCTTGGAGACTAGTTTATATGCCAGAATATAGTGTGGAGACCCTTAGAAAAGGAATGGCAAAGCACTCCAGTATTCTTTCCTGGGAAATCCCATGGATAGAGGAGCCTGGTGGGCTACAGTCCATGGGGTCGCAGAGTCAGTCATGACTAAGTGACTGAGCACTCCACACAATGTGGAGGTCCAATGGGGCTTTTCACTGAAAGATTGAGGTGGCTAAAGATATGTGGTGGTTCAAGTTCCTTACATTTATTGTGTGTGGTTTAGTCGCCAAGTCATGTCCAACTCTTTGTGACCCCATGGATTATAGCCCACCAGGGTCTGCTGTCCATGGGATTTCCCAAGAATAGTGGAGTGGGTTTCCATTTCCTTCTCTAGGGGATTTTCCTGACCCAGGGATCAAACCTGGGCCTCCTGCATTGTGGGTGGAGTCTTTACCAACTGAGCCACCAGGAAAACCTTTTAATATTTTAACAAGAGCTACTGTGTACTGGCTAGTTGCAATCTTGGATATACTTCTTCAATATTCATAATATTGAAGCTAGAGTGTTGAGGACCCAGCCTCACACATGTATGAAATTTGATGTGGAATGTGCACATAGTCCTCAGCTCTAGGAGGATGTCACTTCTTCTTTCTTTGGAATGCAAAAGTCTCCACTCACCAGCTAGAAAGCTTAGAATTCTGGTCTAGGAGTGACCTCTACCCCTGAGCCACTAATGAAAACCATCCTGAGGAGAAATCAAAACATTCAGCATAGCCACACATGTGTGTGGAACCTCAAATCATTCATACAGTGTGAAAACCTCAAGTATGAAAACTGATCTAAAACTGGACTGAAAACAGAAATTCCTGTACGAATTTTGCAGCAGCAAATTTGAAAGCTCTTCTTAAAGATGTATCCAGAAGCTGGGGGAAAAATAGAATTCTTATGAGAAAAACTTCAACTGAATGCAATAAGAGACAAAATAACTCAGCATCCAAGGAACTCCATAACCAAAGATTGTCATCTCATTGTAAATGGGAGAATTTATGTTTGCAGAACTAAAGATAAATGGGCACCTTAAAAGAAATCTTAAAACAAATACCCTAGAATTATGAAAGAAGGTAAAGAATTAACATATCCCTAAGTAGCAACAATACATAATTTTTAAAAGAAAATTTTGATATTATTTTGGTAAAGAACCAAGTAGAGAGTCTAGAAAAAATTTAATCAGTGGTATAAGTAAAATTTAAAAAAATTATATAACCATTTCCATAAATGCTGACAAGAAATTGAACATCTATTTTAGATTAAATATGTAATAACATGTCTCAATGTAGTAGTCATCCTTCTAGAAAATGCCATTGTTATACTTTTCAGACTTTGTAAAATTATATCATTATATTCCTCCTAGAATAACAGCATTAATGAGACATGATAGAGTTTCTTTAGTTGAGTATTTTTTGAGGAAAATTCCTTTCACTCTTTGTTGAAATCATGTGAAATCTCTGTTGCATCTTAGAGAGATGAGTAATTAAACTGTGTCATTTTTGCCTTTTGGCTACTATTAATGGAATTACACTTCAGCATTTGCATTTTTGCTTACATCAGAGGGACATTATAATAATAAATGATCTTAGGAAATCCATTGTTGTATTTAGTGTAATGATATTGTTGATTGTCTTGTTCAAATTTTCCTCTAAGATCCCAATACAAGCAATAATTCAGCTTCTCCTGAATTATTGGTTGGTTTGTTGTGTTAGAGGTTTATTTCAATTCTGTAATTGAGTAGTTTCTCTTTACATATGCTAGTAGAAATCTCAGACAAAATTTTGCATTTGGAAAGTTAAATTTCGTACATAAACCCAAATCATTTTTTGTTTTCTTTTCCCTATATTTTTCTTGCCTGGATTTTCTTACTCCCTTTTTATCTCTTCTGGTTGTATTTGACATCTGTTTTAAAGCAACCTAAAATCTATCAAGATTTCTGGGAGAAATATCAATAACCTCAGATATGCAGATGACACCACCCTTATGGCAGAAAGTGAAGAAGAACTAAAGAGCCTCTTGATGAAAGTGAAAGAGGAGAATGAAAAAGTTGGCTTAAAGCTAAACATTCTGAAAACTAAGATCATGGCATCCAGTCACATCACTTCATGGCAAATAGATGGGGAAACAGTGGAAACAGTGGCTGACTTTATTTTTCTGGGCTCCAAAATCACTGCAGATGGTGATTGCAGCCATGAAATTAAAAGACGCTTACTCCTTAGAATGAAAGTTATGACCAACCTAGACAGCCTATTAAAAAGCAGAGACATTACTTTGTTGACAAAGGTCTGTCTAGTCAAGGCTATGGTTTTTCCAGTGGTCATGTATGGATGTAAGAATTGGACTATAAAGAAAGCTGAGAGCAGAAGAATTGATGTTTTTGAACTGTGGTGTTGGAGAAGACTCTTGAGAGTCCCTTGGACTGCAAGGAGATCCAACCAGTCCATCCTAAAGGAGATCAGTCCTGGGTGTTCATTGGAAGGACTGATGCTGAAGCTGAAACTCCAATACTTTGGCCACCTGATGAGAAGAGCTGACTCATTTGAAAAGACCCTGATGCTGGGAAAGATTGAGGGCAGGAGGAGAAGGGGACAACAGAGGATGAGATGGTTGGATGGCATCACCGACTCAATGGACATGGGTTTGAGTGGACTCCGGGAGTTGTTGATGGACAGGGAGGCCTGGCGTGCTGCAGTTCATGGGGTCGCAAAGAGTCGGACATGACTGAGTGACTGAACTGAACTGAAAATCTATTATCAAACAAAGAAAGGGCATAAATAAATACTTAAGTATTCATAGCACGTTTGTGCTCAGTTGTGTCCAACTCTTTGCCACCTCATGGACTGTAGCCTGCCAGACTCCTCTTTCCATAGTATTTCCCAGGCAAGAATATTGGAGTGGGTTGCCATTTTCTACTCCAAGGGATCACCCTGACCCAGGAATTGAACCTGTGTCTCCTGAGTTTCCTGCATTGGCAAGCGGGTCATCTACCTTTGTGGCAAAACCATCTTTCTTAGCCTCACCTTCAAGTGAGGTATCTCTTCCCTTCTCGCATGCCTCTGCTTATTGAGAGTTTTCTTTATCATTCTTTAAAAGATAGCACCCACCTTACACATTCTATCCATCTTTCCCACTTTATCTGTCTCTGTAAGACTCACCACCGTCTGATACACTGAACATACTTTGTTGATGCTTATTTTTATATCCTTGCAGTACATTATAGTTATATATTGACTGCTTTATGCTCAGAATGGTTTATACTTTTATGTTTACTGCTTTAAACATCTACCAAATAGATGCTTGGGTGTCCTTGTTGGCTCAGTGGTAAAGAACACACCTGCCAATGCAGGAGACATGGGTTCTATCCCTGGGTCAGGACAATCCCCTGGAGAAGGAAATGACAACCCACTTCAGTATTCTAGCCTGGGAAATCCTATGGACAGGGAAGCCTGGTGGGCTACAGTCCATGGGATTGCAAGGGAGTTGGGCAAGACTTAGTAATTAAACAACAATGACACAAAGCAGAGGCTTAAATAAAATTTGAATAGTATTTGCCTGAAAGTAATTTCAAGAAATAGTACTAGCTATGACATATTTTGAAATGACTAGGGTGCTGCCCATTACACTGGTTTCTCTTTCTTTTCTTCCTTTATTTATGGAGAAGACTTGGGGTCTGCCTCTTGCCTACCTTGTTAATATCTCCAGATTGAGGGCTCCTATTCCAACCACAAATGCCATTCTTAGTGGATAATTTTTATTAAAAATTTAATAATATAGTTCTTTAGAGTACTCATGAATTATGATCATATGTATTACTAGCCCTATGATGGCAGGAAATACATTGCTTATATTCACTGTTGTATGCCTATGTCATAGCAGTGATTAGCACAAAGCTGGAAAATACATATTTTAATGAATAATGAATGATATTGATGATAAAATAAAAATAATAGCTTTCTTAAGATGTTATTGTGTTCTTATAAGTCTGAAAAACATTTTAATTAACACCTATTTCAGCTCCTCCTGTAGTAATGTAAGTTGAATACTGTTATTACCCAGCTCCTCCATTGTTATTGCAATTTACAACTGAGAAAGCTGAGGCTGAGAGACATCAGTTTCATCAACTGACACAGGTAATAAGCACAGAGCTGGGACTTTAACCCAGAGGTGTCTGATTCTAGAACCTCACTCTTAAATTTCAATAGCGTTACTTTGTATATGACCTCTACTCCTCTTCCGTGCTCAGAATATTTGTTTTGAGTATCTTCCTAATTGTCTGAGAACCCCTGGGGAATTTGACTTTGAAGGCCATTGGGATTTGACTACAAAACTTCCACAGGACTGGGGAAACAGACTCTTGGAGAGCACAAGCAAACCTTGTGCTCACCAGTACCCAGGGGAAAGGAGCATTGATCCCACTAGAGACTGAGCCAGACTTGCCTCTGAGTGTCCAGGAGTCTCTGACAGAGACACAGGTTGACAGTGGCCTGCTGTGGCGTCAGGGCACTGAATAGAGCAGTCCTGGACCAAGTCCTTTTGAAGGAGGTCCCCCTTACCCTTAACCCTACCATAGTTTGGCCTCAGATGAAACTACAGGGAGGGAACATAGCCCCACCCATAAACAGAAAATTGGATTAAGGATTGACTGAGAATGGCTCCACCCATCAGAGCAAGACCCAGATGCCCCCACAGCCAGTCCCTCTCATCAGGAAGGTTCCAAGAGCCTCTTATCCTTATCTATCAGAGGGCACACAGAATGGGAACCACAATTACAGAAAATTAACCAAACTGATCACTGATCACAGACAGCCTTGTCTAACTCAGTGAATTATGAGTCATGCCATATAGGGCCACCCAAAATGGAAGGGTCATGGTGGAGAATTCTAACAAAATGTGGTCCACTGGAGAAAGGAATGGCAAACTACTTCAGTATTCTTGAGAACCCCATGAATAGTATGAAAAGGCAAGCAGATAGGACACTGAAAGATGAACTCCCAGTTGGTAGGTGCCCGATATGCTGCTGAAGAAGAGTGGAGAAAAAGCTCCAGAAAAAAAACAAGCTGAACCAAAATGAGAACAATGCCCAGTTGTGGATGTGACTTGGGATAGAAGTGAAGTTCAAGGCTGTAAAGAACAATATTGTATAGGAACCTGGAATGTTAGTTTCATGAATCAAGGTGAATTGGAAGTGGTCGAACAGAAGATGGCAAGAGTAAACATCAACATTTTAGGAATCAGTAACTAAAATGGACCAGAATGGGAGAATTTAATTCAGATGATCATTATATTTACTATTGTGGGCAAGAATCCCTTAGAAGAAATGGAGTAGCCCTTATAGCCAATGAAAGAGTCTGAAATGCAGTACTGTGTGCAATCTCAAAAATGACAGAATGATCTCTGTTCATTTCCAAGGCAAACCATTCAATATCACAGTAATCCAAGTCTATGTCCCACCCACTAATGCTGAAGAAGCTAAAGTTGAAAGGTTCTATGAAGACCTACAAGACCTTCTAAAACTAACACCAAAAAAGAGATGTCCTTTTCATCATAGGGGATTGGAATGCAAAAGTAGGAAGTCAAGAGATGCCTGGAGTAACAGGCAAGTTGGGCCTTGGAGTACAAAATGAAACAGGGTGAAGACTAACAGAGTTTTGCCAAGACAACACATTGGTTGTAGCAAACACCCTCTCCCAACAACACAAGAGATGACTCTACACATGGACATCACCATATGGTCAATACAGAAATCAGATATATTATATGCTTTGCAGCCAAAAATGTAGAAGCTCTACACAATCAGCAAAAACGAGACCAGGAGCTGACTGTGGCTCAGATCATGAACTCCTTATTCTAAAATTCAGACTTAAATTGAAGAAAGTAGGGAAAACCACTAGACCATTCAGGTAGACCTAAATCAAATCCCTTACAATTATATAGTGGAAATGACAAATAGATTTAAGGGATTAGATCTGATACATAGAGTGCTTAAAGAATTCTGGACAGAGGTTTGTAACATTGTACAGGAGACAGTGATCAAGACAATCTCCAAGAAGAAGAAATGAAAAAGGGCAAAATGGTTGTCAGAGGAGGCTTTACAAATAGCTGAGAAAAGAAAAGAAGTGAAAGGCAAAGGAAAAAAGGAAAGATATATCCAACTGGATGCAGTTCCAAAGAACAGCAAGAAGAAGTAAGAAAGCCTTCCTAAGGGATCAATGCAAAGAAATAGAAGAAAACAATAGGATGGAAAAGACTAGAGATATCTTCAAGAAAAGTAGACATAGTAAGAAATATTTCATGCAAAGATGGGCACAATAAAGGACAGAAATGGTATGGACCTAACTAAAGCAGAATATATTAAGAGGTGACAAGAATACACAGAAGAACTATACAAAAATATCTTCATGATGCAGATAAACACGATGGTGTGATCACTCACCTAGAGCCAGACATCCTAGGCTGTGAAGTCAAGTGGGCCTTAGGAAGCATCACTAGGAACAAAGCTAGTGGAGGTGATGGAATTCAAGTTGAGCTATTTCAAACCCTAAAAGATGATGCTGTGAAAGTGTTGCACTGAATATGCCAGCGAATTTGGAAAACTCAGCAGTGGCCACAGGACTGGAAAAGGTCAGTTTTTGTTCCAATCCCAAAGAAAGGCAGTGACAAAGAATGCTCAAACTACCACATAATTGCACTCATCTCACATTCTAGTAAAGTAATGCTCAAAATTCTCCAAGCCAGGCTTCAACAATATGTGAACTGTGAACTTCCAATGTTCAAGCTGAATTTAGAAAGGCAGAAGAACCAGAGATAAAGTTGCCAACATCCATTGGATCATTGAAAAAGCAAGAGTTCCAGAGAAACATCTACTTCTGCTTTATTGACTATGCCAAAGCTTTTGAATGTGCGGATCACAAAAAAGTGTGGAAAATTCTGAAAGAGATGGGAATACCAAACCACCTGACCTGCCTCCTGAGAAATCTGTATGCAGGTCAAGAAGCAACAGTTAGACCTGGACATGGAACAACAGAGTGGTTCCAAACAGGAAAAGGAGTACATCAAGACTGTATATTGTTACCCTGCTTATTTAACTTATATGCAGAATACATCATGAGAAACGCTGGGCTGGAGGAAGCACAAGCTGGAATCAAGACTGCTGGGAGAAATATTGATAACCTCAGATATGCAGATAACACCACCCTTAAGACAGAAAGCAAAGAGGAACTAAAGAGCCTCTTGATGAAAGTGAAAGAGGGGAGTGAAAAAGTTGGCTTAAAACTCAACATTCAGAAAACTAAGATCATGATGTCAGTCTCATCACTCCATGGCAAATAATGAGGAAACAGTGGAAACAGTGACAGATTTATTTTCTTGGGCTCCAAAATCACTGCAGATGGTGACTGCAGTCTTGAAATTAAAAGACTCTCACTCCTTCAAAGAAAAGGTATGACAAACCGAGACAGCATGTTAAAAAGCAGAGACATTACTTTACTGACAAAAGTCTGTTAAGTCAAAGCTATGGTTTTCCCAGTAGTCATGTATGGATGTGAGAGTTGGACCATAAAGAAAGCTGAGCACCAAAGAATTGATGCTTTTGAACTGTGGTGTTGGAGAAGATTCTTGAGCGTCCCTTGGACAGCAAGGAGATCCAGCCAGGCAATCCTAAAGGAAATCAGTCCTGACTATTCATTGGAAGGACTGATGCTGATGCTGCAACGCCAATGCTTTGGCCACCTGATGGGAAGAACTGACTCATTGGAAAAGACCCTGATGTTGGGAAAGATTGAAGGAGGTATAGAAGGGGATGACAGAGGATGAGATGGTTGGATGGCATCACCAACTTAATGGACATGAGTCTGAGTAAGCTCTGGGAATTATTGATGGACAGGGAAGCCTAGTGTTCTGCAGTCCATGGGGTCGCAAAGGGTCAGACTTGACTGCGCAAGTGAACTGAACTGAACTAATTGTCTGGATCCTGCTGTAAAAGTGTAGATAGCTCTGTTCGTGGGTATTGAAGCCATGTGTTAGTGCTATAAGTTTCTATTTTTCAAGAAAAAAAATTTAGTTGTTATAAAAATGACTTTGATCCTCTTAGATTGTCTGATAAGCCGCGTATAATGCTTGAGCTAATCTTTTCTGAAAGCTCTTTGGTCAAATTGCTGTTAACACTCAGGTCTGACAGTTTAATGCTATTACACTACAAAATATATGTTCTTTCCCAAAATAAACTTGTTTTATGATAGCAATACAGATGTCGTCAAGGGGCAAGGTTATCGGGAGATAATTATACCCCAGAGAGATTACAGGCTCTTAGATCATGAGAGCAGTATTGCAATCCTGCCTTATTAAATAATTGTAAGAAAGTCAAAGTCAGCTATAAATACACACATTTCCCTGTAATTACTTTTAAAAGTACAAACCCAAGGTGCATGCCAATGCGCTGAGATGATAAGGCCTCCCTCTTCATTACCCTATAATATCTAAATATAACCCAGAAAACCAACTGTCAAACTGAATTTTAAACAAGAATGTGCAAGGAAATACACCTTTTCCTTCCTTTGGTTAACATTTTTAGTTTAGCAGTTTTAAGGACTTTTTTAAACCCTAGCAAATGAATGACTGGTCTCCAAGAAATAATCTACCTGCCCTACTTCATACTCTATAAAAAAATAATAGTAAAATCTAACTGCATGCAATTCTCCAAAAATAAGTCTGTATATTTTCACATAATGTTCCTCTTCCTGAAAGATCTTTCCCTCTCCCTATGCTAAACTTGCCAACAGGAAGTCGACTTCCACGTGAGAAATTTCTACACCTTCTTCAAATTAGCTTTATTACAGGGTTTTGGAAATCTTCCCCCACTACCACTAACCATCCCATCTCTTAAATATGAGAACATTTAAATATAATTCCTCTGGTATTCCAATAATATCTTATGATTCATTTTATTAACATATTTATCTGATTATACTATATTGTACATTTATATATGTGTCCACATTAGACTAAAAACAAGTAGCATAAATCCCCAGTTTTGACCGTGGTGCTTATCGCTAAGCATTTTCTCAATAAATATTTACTGAAGAAATGAATAATGTAAGAGTGTGCAAAGCAGGTAAATAAGATCAACCATCTTAAATAAGGGAAATTACATTCCTTAGAAGATATATCCACTGTTAACTGTTTCCATCCTTTGTCCCAGAGTGGAGCTGTCAATTCTGTTCTTCCAAGGAAAGTGTATACATTAAGTGACAGTTCTGGAACACTGAAATTCACATTCCTGTGCAAACAACTCTCATTTACACATACTCTCCTGGAGGGACTTTGCTGGTCTTGTTGGTGACACATCCCCGGTGCCTAGACACGGCTTGGTAGAAGGAAGTCAATGTCTGACTTCAAACACAGGAGGAGTATTTTCCATCTGTTTCTCTTAAAGCATTTACATGAATTTCACAGGGCATCACAAATAATGACAAAACTAAATTTCAAAATAAGATTTTATGTTTTCAAATATGTGCATTTTCCATGAGATTCTTTCTGGTTGTCAATCAATCCTGTTTTGTACAACGACACCAAAACTATTTACTGCTTATCTCTGTACTTTATCTTTTCCACAATCTCAAGAGAAATAAAACCTATGAAGTATCTCCTTCATTTAGGTCTTGGATGCATTTTATAATTTCAAGATTTTGAAACCCTAGTCTAATCAAGAAATTGGTTATCTCTTTTTCTTTCTCCCTGACATTTACTATAATTGATACATAAAATTATGTATATTTAGAGTATATGATTTAACGATTTAATAAACATATAAATTGTGAAATAATTAGTTAATTAATATGTTCAACAAATAATTACCTTTTTGATATGACTTTTAAAAATTTCTATTGACAGTGCAGTATTTCCCTAATGGAAGGCATTGTATGTGAAGTCTTTTGAAGCTCATGGGATTACCAAATCCAGCCAACAGAGGCTAAAAAGGGTAGTGTTGTTCCATTGTTTTTTCTTTTTTTTTTTTTTTGCTGTGACCATGTACATTTTAGACTCTATACTAATTGTATCTTTACAGTTCAAAAGTGTGTTTATTCAACTATTCACTGTATTCCTTTTAAACTCCCCAATTAACAAAGATTCCTTTACTTTTGTATTTAAAAAATTTTAATGCTTAAAATTCTGACAGAAATATAAGCATAAGGGTAAGAAAAACATTTCTGTCTTGTTTTTGAAGCTGCTTTCTGGCAATAGATATATTATTTTGACTTGAAATATTGAGAACCTTTCCAGCCACAGAAGAGAGAAGAAATATCTTCTGACATTAGATCTTCTCATGAGTATTTATACTAGTCAAGTTAAGTTTTGTTATAGGGACAACTAAGCCCATGAGTCTTCAGCAGCAAAACGTGTATTCTTTGTTTATGTTATGTACCTAATGTGGGCCATATCTTTGAGTGAGATTTGAGGTAGAAAGTGAAATATGCTAGACTTAATCACTCAGGTATTAAAGCTAATAGAAGATGAACAATATTGTAGCTAGAACATGAAGGCTCTAGACTTGCTGGAAAATGGGGAGATACAGCAAGGCATTGGTACACCAGCTCTTAAGAGCCTCAGCCTTAAAGTTGCATTTGTTGATTCTTCTCACATTTCTTTGGATCTTTGGCTAAAGTTAGTCATATGGGAACACAAGGAAAGTTAGGCAATATGAAGAAGCAAATAGATATCTATTGATCAAAAAGTGCCTTTGATAATCCAACCATTGAAGCTTATTTTGAAGTATAGTAACTCAATCAAAACTTTGAGCCTAAGGACAAATTTTCGTGACATATGTAGATTTGCCAGTAATTTAGTTCCCAGTTCTTCAACATCCTAAATAAAAGTTTTAGATAATGGTGTTAAACGTGGTTCATACTAGTTGCTGAGTGACAAATAAGATACCATGTTGTAAATGTGGTGACAGTATCCTAAAAACAGTAACTTTTCTGTATTAACACTTTATTAGATAAAATATGCAAACCTCAACCAAGGCTCTCTCTTTTATCTCCTTTAGAAAGCAGAAACTTAGCTGATAGGTTCAGTGGAAATAAATGACTTCCATACACATCATCTAATGGACAAAAGAGCTTATACTAAAAAAAATAAGAATTTCAACTGCTCATAAATCCTGTAATGTTTTGGTAACAAAGTCTTCATATCCGTGTTTGGATGAATGAATCATGATAGCAGGTATTATTTGCTCCCTCAAGACTTACTAATAGCTTTGTGAGGTAGATATTTTTCTTTCATTCTTTTATTCATTAATTCAGCAAAAAAATCAATTATTGGATGCCTACACTATGCCAGGCCTTGTTCTTACTCTGAAAATACAGCAGTATATAAAACAGACAAGCTCTTTGTTCATGTGGAGCATAAATAATGTGGAAGGATAGAAAATAGACAGTAGAAATCCAAGAGTCATATTGAGAAGAAAATAAAAAACATGGCAATGGAACAGAGAGTGACTGGTAACAATATTCAAAGACATGCCATTAGTCAATACGATAGAACAGAATGGAGGTTATTGGATTTGACATTTAGAATTTATTGGTGGTCCTGGTTGAGGTGGGTAACAAGGATGAATACGATTGCAATTCATTGAGTAAAATAAGAAGAAATGGTGTCAGTGAACAAAGGATAATCTTTCAAGGAAGTTGATTGTACAGAAATCAGTCAATTGCTTGTGGTAGAGGCAGTGATGAAGGCATGACTTTTTAAATTTTGTTTTTTACAGTACACCTCCTTAATGAATCTGTACTTCTTATGGAGCTTCTATTTTTTCTTATACTTTTTGTAAAATTTTGTTAACTCTAATAGAAAGATAGCACATATTTACTGAGCACTTACTATGAGTCTGTCACAGTAACTAATGAATTATCACCAGTCCTTTTTACTTATAGGAATGGCAGTCTCTTAAAAGCGTCTCTTTGACTCCTGCCTCATGGAGTCCATGGCCTGTGTGATCTCCTCCTCTTGAGTGTGAATGTAAACCAGCTGATAATGGCAAAGATACTGGGATGCATATAATTTCAGGTACACAATTATATCCCATTAGATTGTAGTACTCGTGTCACTGGAATCTCCTTTCTTGCTGGCTTTGAGGAGGTTAAACTCCACATTGGGGATGCCACATGGCAAAGAGTTGAAAGTGGTTTCTAGGAGATGAGAGTGGCCTCTGGCCAACAATCAGCAAAAACCTGAGATCTTCGATTGTAAAGCTACAATGAGCTGAATTTCGATAACAATCTGAGTGAGTATAGATCCTAGCCTAGTCAGGCCTCACATGAGCCTACAGACCAGTCCACCATGACCACAACTATCTCAGACATTATGTAGAGAATCTAGCTAAGCCATGCCCAGACTCCTGCCCAGCAGAAACTGTGAGATAGTAAGTATTCTTTGTTTTAAGGTATGAAGTTTGTGGCAATTTGTTATACAAAAATGGGAAACTAAAACTGTCTAAAGGGACATTTAGAAAAAAGAACTTATTTGACAAAAGATCAAACAGCTAGTGGTGGAATCAAAAATAGAGCTCAGAGAGTTTTAGTGCAAAGTCCTCACTCCTAACCATTGTATTCTACTGTCTTTATATCAGACAATAGAAGCTCCTTATGGAAGATTACTATTTTTATTTAAGGGAAGCAATATTGTTGTATAAAGACTATGGCTTTGGAATAAAAAGGAGGTTATCATGATCTTTGTTGTTGTTCAGTTGCTAAGTCGTGTCCCACTCTTTGTGACCACATGGATTGCAGCATACCAGGCTTCCCTGTCCTTCACTATCTCCCAGAGTTTGCTCAAACTCATGCGCATCTAGTTGGTGATGCCATCCAACCACCTCATTCTCTGTTGTCCCTTTCTCCTCCTGCCCTCAATCTTTCCCAGCATCAAGGTCCATTGGCACTTCAGCATCAGTCCTTCCAATGGATATTCAGGGATGATTTCCTTTAAGATTGACTGATATGATCTCCTTGCTGTCCAAGGAACTCTCAATAGTCTTCTCCAACACCACAATTCAAAAGGATCAATTCTTTGGCGCTCAACCTTCTTTATGGTCCAACTCTCACATCCATATGTGACTACTGGAAAAATCATAACATCAACTATATGGATCTTTGTCACAAAGTAATGTCTCTGCTTTTTAATACACTGTCTAGGTTTGTCATCTCCTATAAGAGTGAACATCAACATTTTAGGAATCAGTGAACTAAAATGGATGAGAATGGGTGAATTTAATTCAGATGAGCATTATATCTTCTACTGTGGGCAAGAATTCCTTAGAAGAAATGGAGTATCATCATCTTGGATTTGCAAGTTACTATAATTTAGAGGCAAATTGCTGAACTTAATTAGGCTTGTTTTCTCATTTGCAAATTGATATCAACTTTAGAACCTGTTTTGAAGATTAAATCATGTGTTATATATAAAAGTCCAAAACCATATAGACATTCAATAAATATTTTTATTTAATTTCTTTTATTCTCCCACCATGTAATATCCCCTGTATGAGTTTCACAATGACAGAATTAGCAATTTCAATAATACTCTCGAATCTATTTTTCCAAAGGAATCTAACGCCTCTTTGAATGTGATGCTGGCTTTTTAATGATATCTATCTTAACATAGGCAGAAGACAGAATTATGCGCTCCAAGACTGTATACTAATATGAATTCTTTACAACCATGTAGGAAATTCATCTTGGCTAGCTCTTCCTAAAACCCAGAGAACTGGCAAGAGTCAGTAATGAAGGAGTTAAAAGAGATTGCTGTTGGCAAGTCTTCTTAAATCAAGTGCCTGTTACCAACAATGGGGAACTGGCAAAGAGAGGGGAGTTGGTGATAACAGAAGGAGGGGAAATAAATCGGGACAAATCTCACTTCTATAGGCAAGAGGGGATGGCAGAGACAGTTATAAAGGGTCTTTTATGCAAGGCATTTCAAAAGACTATGATAAAAATACACTATAAAATACCTTCTTAGTATATTAACCAACAGCTAAGCCTAGACAAATAAGAACATTCTCAGTCTGCTCTTGGAAGTCTCGATGGAGCTGAAAGTTCTTACGGCAGCAGAAAAAAAAAAAGTGAGCTTGAATGCAGTCTGAAGAAAATATTCTCAGCTTATTGAATCAGGTTGAACAGGAACCACTACTGGAAAGCAAATGGAAAGCAAATGGCTGAAGATGGATGATGTATAAGAGGCAAGATTTTCTGAAAGGGAACTGAGGTCTTGGTTGTAGAAATCTCTACAATCAATCTTGGCTGCAAATCAGGGATGAAGTCTATAAATGAGTAAGGTGTCTGAGAGAAAAGAAGACCGCTCCTTTAAATGCGGGCAATAAATGCAGCTGCATCCCAGAGAAGACCCTTGCCAGTCCCAGTGTGTTGGCAGTATGCTGGTGGAACATATGTGAAGGCCTATTGTCTGAATCCTGTAGTTGAACCCTTGACAGAGAACTGACTGATTCTTTCACTTTTTCACTAAACTCTTAAGCTTAAAAGCCTAGTTTTGAGATCAAGGACAGAAAGATATGAAGCAGAAAAGAACAAATAAAAGGCTTCAGAACAGAGGTTTACATTTGGCAGAATTTTGAATTATCTCCACCAGCTAGACATTGACTAGATTAAATTTTTACAAAAGGCATACTGACCTATGATTTTAAATATTCAGTGAGATGATTTTATTAGAACTTTCGAATGAAAGCAACAAAATGGAAGTTTGAAATAACATATTAAAGTGTAAAACAAGTGTGCGACTAATCTGTGTTCATTAATGAGTTGTGAAATAATGATGGAATATCAGGAGATGGCATCATTTATAATATGCCTTTGCTTTAAACTGTTTTGTTATTGGTTTTGCCTTCAAAATATGTTGAGAATCCAATTATTTCTCACCTCTGCTACCACCACGCCATTCATTATAGCATCATCTTTCTCTCTGTAACTACTGTAGTGGCTTGTGAGTTTCTTCATGTCTAAATTTAGTCCCCCAAATTCTATTTTCTATATGAAATACATATTGATACTTGTAAGTGACAACTTATGTTATTGTTTTTCTCAAAGTCTGCCAATGGTTTTGTATTTAATTAAAAACAAAATCCAAATCCTTTTCATGGCTTACAAAACTCTTCATGATCAGATATCAGATCCCATCACTTCCTTGTTCCCATCTCCTGACACTCTCATCCTTCCTGGACTTGGTAACACAAGAATAGTAAGTGATAGAATCAGATTTTTACCTCTGTGTGTTTTTATTACACAATCCTGCCAGCAATCACAACATATTTTTCTCAATAATGGCATGCTTGACCCCAATAATCACTTTTATTTTTCTTAATGTTTCAAGACCAGCTCTATGCTAAGTGCATGCTAAGTAGCTTCAGTTGTGTTTGACTCTGTGCCACCCTATGGGCTGCAGCCTGCCAGGCTCCTCTGTCCATGGGATACACCAGGCAAGAATACTGGAACGGGTTGCCATGCCCTCTGACAGGGGATCTTCCTGACCCAAGAATTGAACCAGTGACTCCTGCTTTGCAGACAGATTCTTTGTAGACTGCTGAGCCATTGGGGAAGCTCCATATACTAAGTAATTTATTCTAAAAATTTTCCTGGAATCAAAGTTAAACTTTGGCTTGGAAATCAAATGATGATTGTTTGTAGATTTCTGACGCTTTTGAAGTTTCCTATGATTTCTCATAAACCTCATACAATCTGTGCCTTAAAAGTATTCAAAATCTATGAACCAATAATTTATAATCTGTGAATCTATCCAATGTATGCATATTTAAGCACAGGTAGAATTATGTCCATTGACATCAAAGTTTTACATGCATTGACCTCCACTGTCAGATTTGTGTATTAACATAAAAATGGGTGAATGTAACAATTGCTGAATGGTAGGCACATCTGGGCTTCTACTATGGCTCCATGGTAAAGAATCCACTTGCCCATTTACCAATGGAGGAGATACAGGTTTGATCCCTGGGTTGGGAAGATCCTCTGTAGGAGGAAATGGCAATCTGCTCCAGTATTCTTCCCTGGAGAATCCCACGGACAGAGGCGCTTTGTGGGCTACAGTCCATAGAGTCTTAAAGAATCAGACACAATTGAATACTGGATGGATGGATGAGGAGCATCTGCTGTGACGCTAGTCAATCCAGAGTACAGCTGATCTCTTCCGTGGTGGTAAGAATTTGAGCACCTATCATTAGAGAGCACAACTCCTCTCCAAGTTAAGATCGTCTCCTACTGGATCATCAGTTCCACAGTAGTCATCCACCAGAAAAGTTTTCTAAACCCATTTTCCTCTACATCCCACATACTATGATGACAACTCAAACATTCAGCGTTTCACTCCACCAATGCTCACCCACGAAATGCTCATTCCTATAGTGGTCTGAACTTTGTTCTCTTCAAGTAATCATATCACTGCCTCAGTTTTTCTCTAAATGCTGTGTTTCCCTGGATCTTCTCCTTTCCATTCAGTGTGTGCCTTGAGTCCTGCTTTACCTTTATACCTTTTATTTCCTGATTCATTTTCTCTTTCAGTTGTGTACCTTAGCATGAGTGTCTCTTTGCCTGGGCAACACCTGCTGTTCTTTCAGATTTTGGCTCAGGTACCTCCCTTCCAAACCCTTCCCGCATCCTCACATTCCTACACCATTTACCTTTTGAAAATGTTAATGCAACAGCAGTTGTCTAAAAATGCATTTATCACACTATTGACTGTTTTCTTTATGCATTGTTATTAAACGGGCTCCCCAGCTGGTTCAGAGGTAAAGAATCTGCTTGCCAATGTAGCAGATGCAGGAGACCCAGGCAACTGTGCTCAATCCCTGGGTCTACAGGATACCCTGGAGTAGGAGTCGGACACAGCTAAGCCACTGAGCACAAGCGTAAGCACAAGCTCTGGTTATTAAGTAAGCTCTCCAAGGGAAAAGGGCTATCTGTCTTTTTCACATTTTGATCACTACCATGTAGTCTTAGGAAGAGCCCATCTAGCACTGACTTTAAAGGATAAGTAAACTAGAGGTTAGAGAAACAGGGTAAGTGTGAGTAATGGAATACTTAATCATCAGACACAGAAGATAAATGACATCCCCCACCTCCCATTCGGTGTGCTTTTTTTCTTGAACACATTATTTTATGTTAGCATTTCTTTCTATAACATATTTTGCCTGTTATGAAACACTCCAAATAATGGGAATTATAAAAAGATAATTATACAAAGTTATATAAAAGGGAATTATATAAGTATTACAATTTAAAAAAATTTACCTAACTTTATTTTTATTTTACTTTACTTTTTACTTTAAGTATAACAGTTTATTCTCTGTGCCTTCCTTCATAATGGCATATACCTCATCCCCTCTTCTTGCATTTGGTATTTATTTCTTCTTGTTTCTATACCTTTATCGTTTATAACTATATTCATGAAGCAAGTGATTTTATTCTTTATGTTCTAGAACTTTATATCAATTATTTATAAAAATAATATTCATGTTATGTTCTAAAATTTTATATCAGCTTTAGGTATTGACCAAGGTTGTAGTCATCTGAAGGCTTGGCTGTATCCTTTCTGAGATAATGTAGTCATATGGCTCGTGGGAGAAGGCCCCCATTTCTCTACACATGGATCTCCCCAGAGGGCCACTGGAGAATCTAGTTATCCCAGAGTGAGTGATGTAAGAAAGCAAGACAGAAGTCATGTGTTTTGTGTGACCTAGATCAGGAAATCATGTGCTCTTATTTCCATAATATATTATTGGTTACAGAAGCCAGTTCTATTTAATATATGAGGAGTAAACAAGGGCATAACTACTAGGAGCTAAGGATTGAGAGCCCCCTTGGGGACTGGCAACAGCAGTTGTCTAATGGTTTTACAAGGTCTTTAATATTGAATCAAAGACCTTGCCTTAAAGTGTTATTGGAGGCTTCAATCAAGGGGTAAATATGTCTAATTTTTTTTCTCACTTTCACAAATTCAGCTTGCTGTCTACAGCCAAGAATCAAAGTATAGAAGTGGTTTCATCAGTCACATTTTATGAACCTTACTCCAGCTTCTGGTTTCTAGCAATGAAGTTAAACCAGGTCCTCTGCTCACATGGAACACTGTCAAGTTACCCGCAGCTTTCTACTTACAGGTAAAAGTCATTAAATGTATGCTTTAGTCCCATGCAGTGTTTCGTGTTCTGATTCTGGTAAATGTGACTTTTGCTTTGATTCCCATATATGACTAAATATATATATTTTTATATATAATTACCTTGTATTTACCACAGAATGAGTATATCAAAGTGCAAAGTTTACTATTTTAATTGGTAGTTTTCCTGACCACCAGCCAGACAAACAAACTTGCTGCATATTCTTAAATTTTATAATATAGTTTTAAAATCAGTTTATGCATAACTTCTGGGGTAAAAAAAAAAAATGAGTAGCAGTGGGCATCTAGAGTTGTTGTTAGAGTGCCAGAGGTGATTTCTTAAGAATCATGAAGGTGTGAAAAAGAAAGATTGGTTATATCATCCAGACTCAATTTAAGACTTCGGTAGGAGAATAACAAAAAATTGACCATAAAGATGTAGCAGATCCTTAGCTTTAGAAAAGTCAAAGGTAAATTGGTAGCTTTCCTCAAACACTGCCAGCAGTCATAGGCTCAGTGCCCAGTTGCGTCTGACTCTTTGTGACCCCTGAACTGTAGCCTGTCAGGCTTCTATGTCCATGGGATTTTCCAAGCAAGAATACTAGAGTGGGTTTCCATTCCCTTCTCCGGGGGATCTTCTTGACCCAAGGATCGAACCCAAGTCTCTTGTGTCTCCTGCATTGGCAGGTGGATTCTTTACCACTAGCACCACTTGGGAGGCCCATCAATCACGAACTTGTATCTAATGGTTATTTCATGGTTTGAGAATATAGATTGAATACAAATATAGTATAGAATAGGTTAGAATAGAACAGAATTCTAGGCTACATGTATGAATAGTCACTTCACTATTTTTTGACAGGTTGATTATTATTGGAACTGTGTTCACTTGTATAATAGAGATTAGTTTATTTCACTTGGTTTCTTTCTGATATTGTCTGGCATTTTTTTCTTTAGTGAATCTCTTCACAGAAATTGTAATTCCACTGTTTGAGTTAATCTGACACTTGCAATCCTTATGATATCTTATTTACTTATTTATAAATTATCTCATGACAAACTATGAAATCCATGTCCAAATGACTATAATCACTCAGTCACTCAAATTGTCTTGGAAAATAATGGATAGCATTAGAAATATCAATGCCCAAGCAGAAAATTATTTTGACTAGTGAAGTTGAGAATTTATCAAGAATTATCTTTCCATTTTATTACCAGATATATTTTTACAAGGTCAATTTCTCTGTCTAATATAATGACAACATAGAAAACTTCAAGTGCACATTGACTGTCAAATACAGTTCTCTGAAAGAATGAATAAAACTTTATGTAAAACATTAAAAATGTGTTTATATTTACAAATAAAAACAAGAACATGAAACTAGAGCATAAAAGGAAGTTGAAATTTCAGAGATGACTGAGGTGTCATCAAAGGAAAGAAAAATGAGAAAAATGTATAGATTTCAAGAGGATTCATGTTCGATCTGTATATGAGTTATGATACCCTAACCTTATCCTCTGACTTTGAATGTTGAAATAAACCATATTTCCAGCAAAGTAGATGCTTTTGGAATGAATTTAATTTTGCAATATTAAAAAAATAATGCTGAAGTGTTAGGAAAAGGAACTCAAGGCAAAGGGCTATTTCCAAATAAAATAAGCAGAAACAGACTAATAAAGATCTCATAAGCTCAAATGAAAGAGCACCATCATAACTGAGTGATATTGAGCTACCTGAGCTGTTTGTATATTTTGGAGACTAATTGCTTCTCAGGTACTTCATTTGCAAATATTTTTTTTCCCAATCTGAGGATCGTCTTTTGTTTTCTTTATGATTTCCTTTGCTGTGTAAAAGCTTTTGGGTTTATCCAAGTCCCATGTATTAATTTTTGTTTTCATTCTCATTACCTAGGCAGTGGGTCAAAAAAGATCTTGCTGTGATGTATGTCAAAGAGTGTCCTGTTTATATTTTCCTCTAAGAGTTTTACAGTATCCAGCCTTACATTTAGGTCTTTAATACATTTTGAGTTTGTTTTTGTGTATGGTGTTAAGGAGTGCTCTAAATTTGTTCTTTTGCTTTTAGCTGTCCAGTTTTTGCAGCACCACCTATTGAAGAAACTGTCTTCTCTCCATTTTATATTCTTTCCTACTTTGTCATAGATTAGATAACAATAGGTGTGTGAACTTATCTCTGGTCTTTCTATCCTGTGCCATTGATCTATATTTCTGTTTTTGTGCCAGTACCATACTGATTTGATTATTGTAGCTCAGTAGTATAGTCTGAAGTCAGGTTATTTGATTCTTCCAGCTCAGTACTTCTTTCTCAAGATTGCTTTCACTATTCAGGGTGTTCTGTGTTTCCATACAAAGTGTAAAATTTTTTGTTCAAGTTCTGTGAAAAATGACCGTGGTAATTTGATAGAGACTGCACTCAACCTGTAGATTGCTTTGGGTAGTATAGTCATTTTCACAATATTCATTCTTCTAATCCGAAAACATGATATATATCTCCTTTTGCTTGTATCATCTTTGATTTTTTTTCTGTATGTTATTGTTTGCTGCATATAGGTTTTTTGCCTCATTATGTAGATTTATTCCTAAGTATTTTATTCTTTTTGATGCAATGGTAAATGGGATTGTTTCCTTAATTTCTCTTTCTGATCTTTCATTGTTAGAGTATAGGAATACAGGAGATTTCTGTGTATTATTGCATCCTGTAACTTTACCAAATTCATTGATGAGCTCTAATAGCTTTCTGGTAGCATCTTTAGGATTTTCTGTGTATAGTATCATGTCATATGCAAACTGACAGTTTTACATCTTTTTTTCCAATTTGAATTTCTTTTATTTATTTTTTTCCTTCTCTGATAGCCATGGCTAAGACTTCCAAAACTATGTTTGAATGAAAGTGGGGAGAGTGGTCATCCTTGTGTTAATCCTGATCTTAGAGGAAAAGCTTTCACCTTTTTACCACTGAGTATACTAGCAACCCAATCAAAATATGGGTGGAAGGCCTAAATAGACATTTCTTCAAAGAAGATATACAGATGTCCAACAAACACATGAAAAGATACTCGATATCACTCATTATTAGAGAAATGCAAATTAAAATTCCAATGACATATCACCTCACACTGGTCAGAATGGCTATCATCAAAGAATCTACAAACAATACATGCTGAATAGGCTGTGGAAAAAAGGGAACCCTCCTGAACTGTTGGTGGGAATGTAAATTGGTACAGCCACTATGGAGAGCAGTATAAAGGTTTCTTAAAAAAACTAAAAATAGAAATACCATATTACTCAGAAATCCCATTCTTAGACATATATCCAGAGAAAACCATAATTCAAAAGGATGCATGTACCTTGATGTTCATTGCAGCACTGTTTGCAATAGCCAGAACATGGAAACAATCTAAATGTCCATTGACAGAGGAATGTGTAAAGAAGATGTGGTACATATACATAATGGAATATTACTCAGTCATTAAAAGGTTGAAATGGTACCATTTACAGAGACGTGGATTGACCTAGAGGTTGTCATACAGAGTGAAATAAGTCAGATAAAAACAAATATCATATAGTGTTACTTATGTGTGGAATCTAGACAAGTGGTAAAAAAAAAAAAAGTACTTGTTTGCAAAGCAGAAATCGAGTCACAAATATAGAGAACAAATTTGGTTACCAAAAGAGGGGGATGAATTGGGAGACTGAGAATGACATATATACACTACTGAGTATAAAATAGATTACCTGCTGTATAGCACAGGGAATCCTACTCTGTGCTCTTTGGTGACTTAATTGGGAAGAAAATCTTAAAAAAAAAAAAGTGTACACTTTTCTTTACAGAAAGAAATTGACACAATGTTTTAAAGCAACTATACTCCAATAAAGAGTGATAGATGTATGCTAGATACTGTGAAGCGTACTTTGAAATACAGGATACAGGTAATTCTCAAAAGTGAGGTCAGGCATTTAAATCTATTATCTAGCTGCCAATGGAGAATGAAATAGTTCCTAGATCCTTAACTCTAAGCAGATATTTCAAGTTCCTGGTGGCCTTCAGATTCCTTAGTTTGCTAAAACATTCTAGTAAAACACTGAAAATAATCTCAAAGAAGAAATAATTATAACCAGTTTTAAAAGAGAATAAAAATCTACATAAGTACAACTGACCTTTGTGTTGAGATGGAAGAATAATGTTACACACTTAGTATGTTTTTGTATTTCTCTAATTCTAATAACATTGAAATAGTGGTTTTGCTGAGTCAAAGCATAGCTAATGTATACTATTAAAGAAACCCAGATAAGTAAATTATCTAGCAAGCATCTTGAAAAACACACAATGCATATAAATATACACTTATGTCAACCCACACTAATGTTACCAAATCTGTAAAATTGGTGAACTTCATTCATTATAAAACATTAATCACTTTTTGTTCTGCCCAGAAATGTTCAACAATGGGAGAACCTGCTGCCAACTTTTTACACATGGAATAAGAACTTATTTTTTAAAATATGATGCCTTTCTAGACAAAGTAACAATGCGTTTTAAAGATTTTGCATACTGTTTTGTATCTGTAAACACATTCTGTCCTCACAGAAGTTTTGTAAATTGTTAGACAAAGATAACTATTTTTATTTTATAGAAGTTAACACTAATTTACCAAAAGTCCTGTCTCCAGTTAGTGGACAAGGTTAAACTCAAACACAGGTTTTCTAATTTCTTTCATGAAATCCATCCTTTAAGATGCAGCACAAAATATCCCTCCTCTGAGAAGAGAACATTAGACCTTTCTCAGTTATCATCAATATCTTAGGCATATTTGCAATATATCACCCATCATGATATAGCCAAATGCAAAAGGAAGAATAACACTGGAGGCAGACAGGTATTAAATAAACAGTGTATCAAATAAGAAGCCAGTGTTTTACACAATTCTTTAGATCAGTTAAAGACAAGAAAAAAATTAGAAAAGAACAATAATGACTAAATATCATAGGATAACTGGTTAGTGATTAAAAGTTTGTGAGTGTGAATTCAGAGATTAGTTAGGGGCAGCCATTTTTAATTTTCTACACTGATTGGGAAATCTATCTGGGTTACTTTATTGAGCTCATTAACATACTTTAGAAAACCAAATGAAATATTTGTCAGAAAGAATTATCTGGAAAGAAATTAGTGAGCTCAGTGTTGCATATCTTTGTGGATATTGCCACACCAAAATTAATTACAATTATTAATAACGATTTTCTCTGGGGATGCTTCTTATGCCACCCAAATAAGTCATTCTGTGCCAAGACTGAAAGTGTTTTGTATTTTCTTTGAATGTTATCAGATATTTTAAGAAGGCTTGGAATAATGGCAACTCTGGATCAAAGACTTTAGAAAAGAAAGGACATATTAGAAATGCAGCTACTAAAATATACCTAAAGAAATACATATATAAGTTAGCAGAATCAACAAGGAAAAACTGACTTTTGCAAAAGAGTTGTATCTGGCAATATTTCTTACCTAGACATGTCTATTATTAATAATTCCAAGAATATTAATGGAAACTTTCTGTTTACATGACAAAGAAAATAGCTATATTTGATGTGGAAATATTAAATGACTATCTATCATAGCTGGGCAAAACTGGTTGCATTTAGCTGGATGCTGGCTAAAATATTAGACCTTACATATATGAAACAAGTAATTTTTTGTGACTGTTTTTTCGTCTTTGCCAATAGCCCCTTATATTTGAGCAAATTACATATGTGTTAAGCTCAATAATTTGAATGATGATTTTGTCAGAGAGCAGATCTTGCTCAAGTCTGTCATTTTCTCAGAGGCCAAGGAAGGTAAGAGATTTGTATGAGGTCACATAGCTGCGGCACCAGGGACTCTCCACTGCACAATTTCACAGCAAGATTTTCAGTCAGATTATTGAAAGGGCAATGATGTTTAGTGCTACATTTCAGACTCTCATCTTCTTTAAAGTTGATTCAATTTTAAGCAATCAAGAAATGCTTCAGAAGTTGAAGAATGGTAGTGTCCTTTTTTGAACATGCAACCCAAAATTTTGGAAATAACATCTATCTATATAGATTTTACATCACAATAATCTCATATGTACCTTTTAGACCAGATGCTTGTTTACCAATTATGCTATTAATACTAACAAAACAATTCCTGAAAAATTTGTTAGTAATAATAGCTCCATGTTCAAAGTGTAACTATGGTTCAACTGCAGTGTTTAGAGAGTCTCATTCTTGATGTGGAATGGCATATTCTTAGCTGTCTTTGAATTTTGACTAAAGCTTCCTGATTGAAGACAAAGGCTGATAGAAAGGTTGTAAACACATCTGTGCATTTTCCACGATAGTAAAACTGTCCAGACATTATCAGCTTCTGTTACTCACTGCCAGGCTTTATAAGAAAAGTTTAGAAATTTGAAATTAGATGTAGAAAGTCAGAGGGATAGGACACTTCTAACCTAGGAGATAAGGATTTGGGCTTTCCCTTTCATATCTGGTCATGGAGAAAGAGAAAATGCCATTCCCACTTATTTCACTCAGTATTGGAGGGTTATGAGAGGTATGTTCCTATAGACTTGGTGGGTGCTAGTTGAATGATTATGGAGTTATGAAAATCAAGAACCTCATTCTGTAAAGGGACAGGAGCAAATTTGACAAGAGGTTCTTGGGAGAACTTGGCATATGAGCTCTAAAGTTCGAGAAAATATATAACTATTGCTTCTCACCTATATGATTTTGAAGACAGACAATTGCCAGGAACATCTTATAGTGGCCAGAACACAGAACCTTAAGGAAGGGAAAGGGCTTTACAAGGGACTCCCTCAACCATGCAATGGCTTTGAACGCCATAATAGGGCCAGGATTTGGAAGCCTTCTGTAAAGGAAGTATGGCCAAGGGGGGGGAAAATAAGATAGTAACACCTGTACATGAGATCCGTGTTCTTTTCTTCTAAGATAATCCCCTCCACTGAGCCTGTCTTTGAAGATACAAAGGTACATGTGGATACTTAATACTCAAAATGTGGCTACTATTACTGAGATAGTCAATTTTTAATTGTATCCATTTTAAATTAATTTATACTTAAATGACTACTAGCAAGCTAGTGACTGCTATAGTGGACACCATGTTTTAGGCTGCCTCACCTGTCCACCAGCTATAAATTTCTGTGGATCACGGGATATGTGAAACAATTGTTCTGACTCTTAGGGTTCCCATTTCTCAGGCATTTGATCACAAACAGAAACACACATACATGCATCTTAATTCAGTTTAGAATAATAGTGTGTGAATATGTAACTGATGAGGTATATCTCTCTGGGGCTTTGTGAGAGGGGTGATAAATATAGGTATTCAAAGATGGGACAGTGGTTCACCAAATACACCAGGCTTTAGGAAACCTGCAAATATAAAGCAAAGGTATGTGCCCACGGGACCTTGGATCCCTCATCGCTGGTGAAACCTGACCAACTCTATTATACATTGGATTTCATAAAGGACTTTAACTGACATATATAAACGTATAAGTAAATAGGAAGACACATACCTGCACAGATGAGTATAATCTACTTTGAAATGCATTAAGATGAAGGAGAGCTTAGATTTTCTACCAGCTCTTTAAGTTATTAACAATGTGACCATGGACAATTTAGCTAACCTCTTTCAGTCTCTAATTTCTCATCTGTGCACTGAGGAGTCTACAAGGTCTGTCTCCTTTGGAACGTCTTCTGAGGTTTTGTTGATCATAAATGAGATGCTGTAGGAGAAAAGAATGTGTGAGCTGTGAAGTGCTACACAAGTGTGGCTTATTATTCATTTGTTACCACAGCAACTGAAGGGCATCTCTGTGACAACAGAACAGCTAACTGAAAAGGAATGATTAGAAAAAAAAGTATTGTTAAGGTTGATGTACATGATACTTTAACAGCCAGAAAGCTCTAATATTGATATTTCTTCCATGTTCTTTTCTTTCAGATCAAGAAATAGTAGATGTAAAAATATTTTATAAAAACATTTTTAAAATATTAAAAAATGTTTTAAATACAGAGAGCTATGAAAACTATTACCATTGTTATGCATCCTTCCAATGTTTTTCTTTGCTTATAAATGTATTTACGTAGATAATAGATAATACAGACTGATCACTAACATCAGTGTTTAAAAATTTAGATCACGCTGTGTATTATTTGCAATTTGCTTTTTTCACAAAAGCCCCTTTATACAAATTATGAAATATTTTTCTAAAATTTGATTTTAATAAATGCATAATATACTACCATATGACTATGCCATAACTCTTTTTAACAAACTATTATTGCATGTCTTAGGTGTTTCTTTATTTTCTCTTTATTTATTGCTTTTTTTTTTTGGAATCGGATTGGATACAAAAATGATTCTGCAGCAAAAGCATCACAAGCTTCTAGAACTGCACAGACACAATGTCTTTCAAGTAATAGTAGTTAAGCTGAGACTGAATGACCAAAAAGAGTCGGACATTAGCAGAGCACTCCAGGCAGAAGGACAAACAACTACAATGTTTTTGTGGAAATTGTGTTTAACTGTTAAGACTGCATAACCTCCCCAGGGAGGCTATATCATTTACTCTTTATTAGGACTTCTAGTGGATTAGATGTTATTTCCATGTTTAAGCAATTGCAATTGTAGAGTGGGTGATGGGGTCCATTTCAGGCTGTCACCTTTGAGGTAGACTTGGTCCCCCTATACAAACTTTCCATTGCATATTTAGGATAGATACTAAAGTCAAAATCTTTATGTCTTGCATTCTAATCAGTCTTTAAAATGATATTTGCCATGTATTATCTTTTCAGGAAATATAAGTTAAATGAATGTAAAGAGGTGAAAAGACTTGCAATTTAGTCACTATTTTATAAAGGAATAGCTATAAAAAAGTTCTGCTTTATTCAAAAAGATAATGCTTTGCATGCTGATAGCTACTATTTTATTTATATGAATTGTGATGAAGATCAAAACAGACACTAAAGAAGCTTCATATTAACTAATTTCTTCTAAATATGTGCATGCATGCTAAGTCGCATCTGTCACGCCCGACTCTTTGTGATCCCATGGACTATAGCCCACCAGGCTCCTCTGTCCATTGGATTCTCCAGGCAAGAATACTGGAATGGGTTGCATTCCCTTCTTCAGGGATCAAACCCTCATCTCCTGCATCTCCTGAATTGCAGGTGGATTCTTTACCACTGAACCACCAGGAAAGCCACATTCTAAACATAAATATATGATATTTGATATCCATAGATGGCCAGTAAAGAGCAAAGAAATAGAATATTTGAAAAAGAGATTTTTTAAGTGATATCATGTGTGTGTTCAGTGGCTCATTTGTGTTCAACTCTTTGTGAGCCTCGTGGACTGTAGCCCACCAGGCTCCTCTGTCCATGGGATTTTTCAGGAAAGAATACTACAGCAAATTGCCATTTCCTCCTCCAGAGGATTTTCCCTACCCAGGGATCAAACCCACATCTCTTATGTCTCATGATGACTCTTATGTCTCTTATGTCTCAAAATAATGACACATATATTTTTTATTTTTCTATTTGACAATAATTTATGACTTTTATACTTATGTTGTTTGTTGTTTAGTCACTAAGTTGTGTTCTACTCTTTTGCAACCCCATGAACTGTAGCTTCCTAGGATTCTCAGTCCATGGGATTTCCCAGGCAAGAATATTGGAGTGGATTGCCATTTCCTTCCCCAGGGGATATTCCTGACCCAGGTATCAAACCTGCATCTCCCACATTGTAGGAGGATTCTTTATCACTGAACCACCATTGTTAAGTGTTAAGCTTATAGTTTATGTAATGTACAGAATGTCTGTTTCAAGATTAATGCAGCTAGTATAAATACTATCTTCTTTACGGTCCTATTACTTCCCCCCCCGACTTAGCTCATAAAATGCATATGAGACTTTAAAGATGGATATTACATTCCAATGGTTGATGAGGAAAACACACTGAACTTAAGGACATTTGCCACCTACACCCTCAACTTCTCCGTCTCCTAGCTCAGTACTTATGCAGGTATTGCAATATGCTAGAAATCAAGTTTCTGAATATTCAACAAAGTATATTATTTTGGCTGAAGACAAGAATGATGAGCTGTTTTAATAAGTCAAATTAATTTTTAACCAACTGCTAGAGAAAGCCTAATGCTTAACCTGTCCATGTTTGATTAATGCAGATGAAAATGTCATCTAACAATTTGAAGACAGGAATAAAGACCAAGTGTGTTCAACAGTTTCCAGGTGTTATTCTCAAGAAACTCCATGGCACATAAAGCAGCAATTTCAGAAAATTAAGAGATGCTAATGCTTTACTGAAAAGAAATTAAGAGGACCCACTGAGAAGCTCATTTTTGCTCTAGGTTTCTCCCTAACAAGGCTGCTCCAGCGGTCAACTGAAGAATGCAAAGAAACCTGGGCTATGCTATGTGCTTTCCACAGAAATGCACATCAACTGTGCATTGTAGTAAAAAAAAAAAAAAGAAATCACTGCTAGTTTTGATTGTGTACTCTTAGGTCAAAGTAGGGGTTATTCTGAGAAAAGTGGAGATTATGTCTCTGGGCTGCTTCAACTTGAGTTGAGCTGCATTGAACTGAACTTTATTCCTGTCGATTCCCTTGTGCCTTTAGACTGAGTCTGGCTGGCAAAGGGAACTCCCTCTTCATCCCCCATAGATCTATGTGGAAATTTGACAGTGGATTCCTCTTGCTCCTATGCAATCTGAGAAGGCTCTTTTTTCTGACTCTTATCCTTAGACTCTCAAAATAGAAGAGTCCATTGACTTCACAGAGGCTCAAAGTAAAAGAGAAGACTGAAACGCACTTTTAAAAAATTCAAAAGACTTCATGAGAAAGAATATTGGCAGACAACTTGACCTGAGAGCGTTATAGTATTCTGTGGAAAGTGGAACTTGTAAGTGATGAACTTGGATATTTAGCTAAGGAGATTTCTAAGCAAAGTGTTGAAGTGATAGCTGTGTTTCTTCTAGCTGCTTATAGCAAAACACTAGGAGAAGACAGAGAAACTGAAGAAGGGGTATTAAAGGAAAGAAGAGGCTGCACTTGATGATTTGGAAGATTCTCAGCCTAACCAGATAGTATACTTTAGCAACAGAGCTAACTGCCATGTGTGTGTCTGGGCAACTGTTTGCTAAAGAGACTAGGTGTGTGTATAACTCACTAATCCAATAAGCCATCTCAAGGGAAGCCAGGAATAGAGATGCATATATTCAGGAGATATTTGTAAAGGATCCCCTTTTCTAATGGTGAATAATACATAAGGTCAGCAAGGATTTTTAGAAATTTATGCCAACAGAAACTTAGCCGGGAGTCAAAGGAACTGAGCCTGGAGTCAAAGGAACTTAGCCTGGAGTCAAAGGGACTGAGCAGTAATGAAGGAAGGAAGATTGATTTTGAGGGTGAAGCAACAGATGCGGAAGCTGGTGGACTACTATGGACCCAGAGAGCACAGGGCCAGGGACTTCTCCTGTATTCTGGAAGGCAGAGCATCCCTGTGGTTTCAGAGGGTGGAGTTGCCCTCCATGAAAGATGTGGGGTTGTCATGTCAGTGGGCCTAGAGGATAGAACAATGATCTCAAAAGAATTACTTTTAAGTCTTAAAAGCTAATGGAATTTGCTCAGTCAGATTTGCTTACTGTGGCCCCCTTTTCCCCTCTGATTTTTCAAAGTCTGTCCTATGCCATTATATTTTAAAAACATAATACTCAATTCATTTTACAGGTTTCTTATGAAGAGGAATTTTGCCCTAGAATGAATCACACACTAAATTTCAAACATGGTTGAATCAGATGCTTAGATAAGATTTTGGACTAAAAGATTATGCTGAAATGGGTAAACACTTGTGACCTCATGGACTGTAGCCCACCAGGCTGCCCTATCCATGGGACTCTTCAGACTAGAATACTGGAGTGGGTTGCCATTTCCTCCTCCAGGGGATTGTCCCAACCCAGGGATCAAACTCACATCTCCTGTGTCTTTTGCATTGCGGTGAATTCTTTACTACTGAGCCACAGGGAAATGCCTTAGATAGGATTTAGGACTTAGAGATGATGCTGAAATCGGTAAAGATTTTGGAGATGTTAGGACAAAGTGAATGTACTTTGCATGTGTGAAGAACATACATTTGGGGGACAATTAGAAGTCATGCTGTTATGGGCTTAACTGTGTTCCCCTCAAATCAAATATTGAAGTCCCTCAAGGGTCTGAATGTGACTGTATTTGAAGATAGAATCTAGAGTTAATCAAAGTAAAAAGGGGCTCTTAGGATGAGTCTTAATCTCTTAGGATGAGTCTTAATCTCTTAGGATCATTGTCCTTATATGAAGGGAAAATTGAGGACAAACACACATGAGCAGGTAGATGATGAGAAGAGACAGAGGGAGAAGATGACCATCTACGAGCCAAGGAGAGACGCTTAGAGCAGATCCTTCCCTCATACCCTCATAAAGAACCAACCCTGTTGACATCTAGATTATAGACTTCTAGCCATAGAACTGTGAGACAATCACAGAACTCTTCCACAGTCCATGATTAAGCTATGAAAACAGTTTCAACATTATCAGTTCAGCAAGTAATTAAATGCCTACTATGCACAGGGGCCTGTAACAACAGCTAGGAGATAAAAAGAACAATGAAAACTCAGTCCATGCTTATAGATTACAGCTTGAAAGAATCATATTTATAACTTCTGAAGAAAAATGAGCTGTTAACAAATGGATTTCTTGAAGTAAATAAGCCATTTATTTGAATTGGAAAACATTTTAAGGCATATTGCTTTCTTTATGTGACCCTTCTGATACCTTAACAGCAGTACTGCTATTAGAAATTTTAAAGTTATTGTTAGTAGACTACATCAAAAAAGCAATTGACATTGTCATGGTGAGTATAACATGTCATTGTGTGTGTCACAATTTTTTACAGAGCTGGATCTGCTTTTTAGTCCAGATATATATATGTATTGTACTTATTTATATTACACTTTTGAATATGCGTGCAATAGATAACATTTACTGTGATGAGCTGAACTGCTACTAAACAAATATACCTAATAATAATCTATATTTCTTTTTTTAAAAAAAGTATTTTGTAGTTTTTTTTCCTAAGTGCTAGCTCAGTTGGTAAAATCATCTGCTTACAATGCAGGAGACCTGGGTTCAATTCTGAGGTCGGGAAGATCCCTTGGAGAAGGAAATGGCAACCCACTCCAGTATTTTTGCCTGGAAAATCCCATGGACAGAAGAGCCTGACAGGCTACAGTCCACGGGATCACAAGAGTTGGACCCGACTTAGCGACTAAACCACCAACACCATTTAATTACAATGGTTTTAATATTTTGAACCCCAGATTCTTTGGGCTGCTATGATCTGCACATTTTCTTCTACTTTGTAAAAAGACAGATTTCACAAGTGCTTGGGTTGTTCACTTTTTACCTGTGAGAGTGAATAAAGCTATGGAGTTTGGAGGGTTCCCTCACATGAGATTAATGTAGGCTTTCTGGATCTGTGTTCTGCCAGGGTGGTTTGACCTGGTACGTGGGGTATAACAAGCTCTTAACAAGTTGTAGACGTCCCATCTGCCTGGGAGAGGGTCCCACAACCAGGTGGAGGTACAGGGAAGTCAGTTTAGTTTTTAAGGGAAAGGAAGATTTGTGAAAACTAAACCTTGAATTAATGCTATACAAATAGTTTGAGATTCAAGACTGAGAATCTATTTAACGGATATTATATTTAGTATACCATTAAAAACCTGTACATCCATTCTATTCTGAAATAGTAAACTCTTAGAAAAGTATAGTTTTATTGCTCACAGGAATCTTAAATTACTAAAAATAACTTTGTGAGTTGTTTTGTGACAGAACAAAGCTACCTGGTGTTAACCTGTGTCCCTTTTGCCTTAAAATATTCTGCTTTCACCATTTTTTTTGTTGATGTTCTAAAGTCATATTGTTTAATCAATCATTCACTCACACACTTATTTATTTACCACATATTTGCCCCATATGCTCAGCAGGCAACAAGGAAAGAATTGTGGGCCAAATAAGGTAGTATTAATGTCTAATATCAGATGTACTAAATATGTCCTAAGGAATGAGTGAATATACATTTCTAAATTAAGGACAAAGATCTTATTTGCATTGGAAATGATACTTATAATGGGGTAATATGTGTTATGATGATAGTAGTAGGACTAACTCAAAAGAGGATTTTTCAGTGTTGCAATGGGAGAGAAGAACTTGTGACATACATGAAACCTTGTGATTAGATACACAATTCCTTCCAGCTGTTCCTGGTAATAAGTAATAGCTTCATTATCTATTCAGTGATGTTAAGATACATTACAAGGATCTGAGGGAAACCAAGACTAATAGGATAAGTCTGGTAGGATAATATTTATCTCCTCCCCTGTAATAATTCTAGGGTAGCCCAATGGCAAATAAAATAGCAGATGCTCAGTTAAATTTGAATCTTAGATAAACAATAAATAAATGAACATCTTGTGCCAAGTCTACCTGACCCATGGAAAGGCATCATCTAGAATAGTTCCCTTCAAGTAGAGATATCATTGTTTATCAGAGGCAATATTTCCTCTGACAGCAATTCTCCACCCAGGCAGTGGGCACACCCTCCAGGAAGAAAGGGTTTTACTCAGCATATGAGAAAGTGGGAAGTTGTGTTTTGGAAAAAAAAAAGCCTACCTTCATGTGATTCATGTGTTATATATGATCCCCAGGGCTTTCCTGGTGGCTCAGCTGGTAAAGAATCCACCTGCAATGTGGGAGACCTGAGTTAGATATCTGGGTTGGGAAGAACCCCTGGAGAAGGGAAAGGCTACCCACTCCAGTATTCTGGCCTGGAGAATTTCATGGACTCTATAGCCCATGAGGGTCACAAAGATTTATGTTATATGTGATCCCCAGAGGGACATCTAGTGTCATCTCACACGTTAGTAAAGTAATGCTCAAAATTCTCCAAGCCAGGCTTCAGCAATATGTGAACTGTGAAATTCCAGATGTTCAAGCTGGTTTTAGAAAAGACAGAGGAACCAGAGATCAAATTGCCAACATGCGCTGAATCATCAAAGAAGTAAGAGAGTACCAGAAAAACATCTATTTCTGCTTTATTGACTATGCCAAAGCCTTTGGCTGTGTGGATCACAACAAACTGTGGAAAATTCTGAGAGATGGGAATACCAGACCACCTGACCTGTCTCTTGAGAAACCTGTATGCAAGTCAGGAAGCAACAGTTAGAATTGGACATGGAACAACAGACTGGTTCCAAATAGGAAAAGGACTATGTCAAGGCTGTATATTGTCACCCTGCTTATTTAATTTATATGCAGAGTACATCATGAGAAATGCTGGGCTTGAAGAAGCACAAGCTGGAATCAAGATTGCCAGGAGAAATATCAATAACCTCAGATGTGCAGATGACACCACCTTTATGGCAGAAAGTGCAGAGGAACTAAAAAGCCTCCTGATGAAGGTGAAAGAGGAGAGTGAAAAAGTTGGCTTAAAATTCAACATTCAGAAAACTAAGATCATGGCATCCGGTTCCATCACTTCATGGGAAATAGATGGGGAAACAGTGGAAACAGTGTCAGATTTTATTTTGGGGGGATCCAAAATCACTGCAGATAGTGATTGCAGCCATGAAATTAAAAGACGCTTACTCCTTGGAAGGAAAGTTATGACCAACCTAGATAGCATATTAAAAAGCAGAGATATTACTTTGCCAGCAAAGGTCCGTCTCGTCAAGGCTATGGTTTTTCCAGTGATCATGTATGGATGTGAATGTTGGGCTGTGAAGAAAGCTGAGCGCTGAAGAATTGATGCTTTTGAACTGTGGTGTTGGGGAAGACTCTTGAGAGTCCCTTGGACTGCAAAGAGATCTAATCAATCCATCCTAAAGGAGATCAGTCTTGGGTGCTCATTGGAAGGGCTGATGTTGAAGCTGAAACTCCAATACTTTGGCCACCTCATGCAAAGAGTTGACTCCTTGGAAAAGCCTCTGATGCTGAGAAGGATTGGGGGCAGGAGGAGAAGGGGATGACAGAGGATGAGATGGCTGGATTTCATCACCGACTCGATGGACATGAGTTTGGGTAAACTCCGGGAGTTGGTGATGGACAGCGAGGCTTGGCATGCTGTGATTCATGGGGTTGCAAAGTGTCGGACATGACTGAGCGACTGAACTGAACTGAACTGGTTCTGAAAGAATCACCATTCTGTGATAAAGAGGGCAAAGTATATTTTCATTCTTCAGATGGGCACTTTGCTCACAGCCTCAGCAATAATACTTTTATTATATGAACCTGGATTACTGGTGTTACCATTCTTGCTACTGCTGCTGCTGCTATTACTACAATTATCTAATGAGTGCATATAAGATGTAAGATGCCACAGGAAAACCTGAACTAACTTTTTCACCTGTACAATATATATAATCCTGCTTCAAACCCTTTTAACTCAGTAACCCTTTAAGTTTTGAATGCCTTGTCTATTGTACTATTTTATAGATAGAAACAAAGACCCAGGGAGATGAAGTAATTTATCCTCTGTCAAATAAATAAGCAGCATCAGAAATGGGATTCATGATCAGAAGCTATGCCTTTTAACTCAAAAAAAAAATGAAACTGCAGTTAGATTGTTGTTGTTCAGTTACTAAGTCATGTCTGACTGTTTGTGACCCCGTGGACTGTAGCATGCCAGACTCCTCTGTCTGCCTCTATCTCCTGGAGTTTGCTCAAATTCATGCCCATTGAGTCGGCGATACTATCTAACCATCTCATTCTCTGCCACCCCCTTCTCCTTTTGCCTTCAGTCTTCCCCAGCATCAGTGTCTTTTCCAGTGAGTTGGCTCTTTGCATCAGGTGGCCAAAGCAGTCTAGTATTTCCCTTCTCAGGCTTAGGCAGAGATAACTAGAGTATGGAAAAATGAGTTGGCACTCCTCTGCATTTGAAAAATTCTTCAATGCATAGATTAGACACTGGCTCATTTGTATCTTTTAATATAAATGCAAAATTGTGAAATTAATTAGAAACAGGTACGATATCTTCTCACTTTCAAAGATGTTCTCTCCTCAAAGAAGTAAGATCAGAATTCTAGACATCGGGAGGCACAAGCTAAATTGTGATAGCTTTTTTGTGTCATCATCACAGTTAATACATTAGCTGTTGCCAGCTAATGAAAGCAAGTTAAAAACACACTGTCTCATCTTAATATCTTAACTAATTATGAGATAATGAGCTTATTTTAGGATTATCCAGGAAATTACCTTATATTAATAACAAATCAGGGGAATGCAATATATTAAATGAAATAGTCAAGGCTCTGGTTTTTCCAGTAGTCATGTATGGATGTGAGAGCTGGACTGTGAGGAAAGCTGAGCGCAGAAGAATTGATGCTTTTGAACTGTGGTGCTGGAGAAGACTCTTTTTTTTTTAATATTTATTTAATTACTACTCTGCACCAGGTCTCAGTTGCAGCATGTGGGATCTAGTTCCCTGACCGGGGATCGAACCCAGGCCCCCTGCATTGGGAGCCCAGAATCTTAGCCCCTGGACTACCAGGGAAGTCCCTGGAGAAGACTCTTGAGAGTCCTTTGGACTGCAAGGAGATCCAAGCAGTCCATCCTAAAGGAGATCAGTCCTGGGTGTTCATTGGAAGGACTGATGCTGAAGGTGAAACTCCAATACTTTGGCCACCTGATGTGAAGAGCTGACTCATTTGAAAAGACCCTGATGCTGGGAAAGATTGAGGGCAGGAGGAGAAGGGGACGGCAGAGGATAAGATTGTTGGATGGCATCACCGGCTCAGTGGACATGGGTTTGGGTAGACTCTGGCAGTTGGTGATGGACAGGGAGGCCTTGTGTGCTGGAATCCATGGGGTCGCAAAAAGTCAGACATGACTGAGCGACTGAACTAAACAAATAGCTAAATTAAATGATATCTTTCGTATTTTTATTATAATCCAAATGTAGAAGCAAAACATGAGCTGTTACATAATACTAATTGATAAAAATAACAATTCTTAAATGTCACTTTGAAGATGTTCCAAGGCAGAACTAGCAGCATCACATTTAAAACTATGTGGACTGTGGCACCAAATAGATGGGGTGTAATTCTTAAACTTTCTTTTTCATGACCATTGTCTAGAATATTACTCTGTTATAACTCTCTGTGTAGTAACTATAATAATCTGATTTTTAAAAATGAATTTATGGCTTCTCTTCTACCAATGCAAAATCTGCATGAGAATATAGCTGTATTTTTCGTCATGGTATCCTAGGATCTGGAATAGTTCAGAACACATTATAAATGAAAGAGTGACTGAATAAAGAAGTCTATTTCCCAATTATTAGCTGAGTGGTCTTGGGTTTTTCTAAGCCCTCAGTTTTTTCATTTGTAAACTAGTATTAAATAATTTTCTATAAGAATTATCATTATTATTAAGTACAAAACAATCACACTGCACAGTGTCAGTAGGTGCATAAGTGTTCAGTAACGGTAGCAATAAAGTAAATGTGGTCCTCTCCTCTTCATCATAAAGTGATTTTATATCCCTTCCACATTGTTGGGTTTAGTGTCACTATTATATTCAATGTGATCTGAGCATATTTGGCAAATGCTACCTCTGAACAGAAGCTTGATGTCCTCACTCTTCCCTCTGCCACAGAAGCCTGCTTGTTTATTTCAGATCAAAGCTGCACCTTCAGCCTGGATCCAAGAATGAAGATGTGTGAGCAGACCCAAACTCAACTGCCAGCTTGAAGCTGAGACTCAAATGAACAGCCAAATGTATACTGTGAGTAACAAATATTTGTTGTTGATTGTCATGCAGGACAAGCTATTGAGCACTGACTATTAAAACATTCTATGGAATCACAAAAGATACATGGTCCTTGGGATAAATTAGCTGACAAAGACTGAGTTGACAAAGGAGGAGAAACATTGTGTTGCTATTATGAAAACAAAGCATGAACATTGACTGCTCACCCCTCACCCCACCCCACCTTCAGCAAATTTGCATCTTATTTTGTTTTATTATCTTTAGTCTTGTTTTCATCTTCCCACTACCCTTCCACCTAGTTCAGTCCATCCAAGCACACTGTGAACCCTGGTCACTTTTCCAACCTTTTTTGTGCTGAACTTTACACTTCTGCTATACTGAATTAGTTGATTCAGTTCCTGGAAACTATCATACTGTTTTCTGCTTCACATGTTCTGCACAGGTCTTTTCCTTGATGTTCTCCCCCAAGGCACCATATCCCCAGCCTTCACCAGTGAGGTCCTCCTCTGTCTCAGCAATTTAGTTTAAAAGTCAGTCACTCTCTGTCTATCATCACCATCACCTCAGTGTTATCTTCTAGGATAGGGCCATCATTTAATCACCTTTACTATCCTTAGTGGTTAAAATAAGACCCAGCCTTTAACATGTGCCCAATAAACATGTGTTAAAATGAGTTGGACTGACAGGTCACTTCAAACACTTTTTAAAAAATATAGTAAAAGTTTTCTGGCTAAAGTTCAGCTTGTTCTGAATGTGATTTGTATCATTATATTTTGATGAATTAGCTTGGAGACAGCTTTTTGAGTAGATGAAGAGGAAATGGGAAGAATTCTTAAGCCTGGAATGTAACCATTTTTCCAATCTCTTTGAGAGCATAGTTTCAACACTAGGCATCAATAGCTTCAGTCTTCTGTAAGTCTCCAGTTTGTACTTCAATGTTTAAGGATTTGAATAAATTATTACTAGAATAAATCAACACCATCTATTTTCTTATGCATTTTCCAAGCAGACAGGAGCAGGCACAGGACACAAGAGAACTGACAGTTTGAATACACAGAAGAAAAGCTACCCAAGCATCAGAAATAAGGCTAAGAGAGGTGGGAGGCACCTTGCCTAATTTTCCCAACAATGCAATTTACCTTCATGACCAATGACAGTTAAGAAATCTTGAAGAAGCAAAGAACAATAAAACTACATTTAAAAAAAGGTGAAGAGAAGGAAAAAATCCCTGAAATGTGTAGGAAAAAGGAAACAAATGTCAAAAAATCAGACTTTTATCTTTCATACAGTGTGGAGTTTTACTGTGAAGAATGTTTCCAACTGTGCCCACAGATGATTACTATAGGTAAGATTTGCTGTCCTGACTTTTGCTTGAAACATATGGTGCCTTGCTATAGACTTTAAAAAACATTTTAACTTCTTATTTTCTCTTATGTGTCCTTAATAGAAGTGCATTTCATTTTATAGCCAACAAAAGTATGTGACAAGGAAGACCTACTTGACTGCTATAAAGAAATGAAATGTCTAAAGGGTCATTAATAATTCACATGCTCTGTGTAGAAAGAACAGATTGCCTCATTGTACAAACTGACTTATATACCTTGGTGTAGAACCGACAAACTGCTCCTCATGGGTTTCCATTCCATTCCATAAGTTTGCATTAGAGGTTCAGCATAACATATATAATGCATGATAAATTCTATCAAAAGAATTTCTGGCTGGGGTGAGTGCACACAGGAAGCTGCCTCTAAGGCCATATTTTAACAAGACTGGGTAATGGCCTGGCTGGCCACATTCGTGCCCATAGAAACTGTGGGGTTTGCAATTTGTCAAAGGTTAATGGAGAAGCAAGGAAAGTGAGCCTGGTTTAAACTTTAAGCTGGTTTCCTATGTAAAGATCCAAATACTAACAGCATGCTTCTGTACTTCCATCTCTCTCTATAAAAAAATAACAGAGCATGATATCACTTATATGCGGGATCTAAAAAAGTCAAACCTGTGGGAAAAACAAAGTAAGATGGTGGTTAAAATAGGATAGGGCGAGAGGACAAGATTGATGATGTTTAACAGTATAAACTTGTAACAAATAGTAAATTAGTCATAGAAATCTAATGTATAATGTAGTGAATATAGGCACTAATATTATACTAAAATAATGTATCATGATAAATGTCCCCCAAAGGGCAATGGCATTACAATATAAATATGTGTCAAAGTAATACATTGCATACCTTAAACTTATACAATGTTATGTGTGAAAATGCATTCAATAAAAATTAATAGTGATTTTAAAATATAAAGCATTTGACTGACCCACAGTTAATTCAGTGAACCTCTAAACCTGCATTTACTCCTCAAATGATGATTTGACAATGGAGAGAAGAAGTTTGGCTGTAGGAGAAAGGGCACACCACATGCAAAAATTGGTGAGAAATAGTAACTACTAATTATTGAGGGCTTACTTTGTGACCAGCTCCATGTTAGGAATTGAATACATTATTGCATAATTATCTCATTTAGTCCATGTAACAACCTTAAGAAGGATAATAGATCTATGTCTCAGAAGGATTAGATGACTGTAGACTCTATTGGGTTGTTGCTGTTTAGTGGCTAAGTTGGGTCAACTCTTTGAGACCTTTAGGACTGTAGCCCACAAGGCTCCTCTGTCCATGGAATTTCCCAGGCAAGAATACTGGAGTGGATTGCCATTTTCTTTTCTAGTAGACCCTATAGGCACATTTACAGAGCGCATCTACATCTAACTTCTTTTTCCATTCTACTCCCCACTATATTATACTACTTAATCATAGAGGCAGTAGATTTTGAAGTCAGCTTAAAAGAAACAGTTCTGGAGGAAACAGTCTTATCTGAGTCAGAAAGAAAATGTAAGGCTCTTGGTGACACTCAGAAGTTAGGGATACTTGAAATGGTGTGAGGAGATGATGAGTAGTTCAAGAGCCTGATCCAGAGACTCAGAAGAAGCTCTATAGAACAGCCTGGATGGGTGAAGGCCTAGTAGGAGGTATGATTAGCTGTGTGAGTTGGGTTGGCTGGGCTTCTTAGGTGGTGGTAACGTGAAGAACCCACTTGCCAATGCAGGAGATAAAAGAGATGCAGGTTCAATCCCTGGGTTTCCCTGGTGGCTCAGATGGTAAAGAATCTGCCTGGAGTGTGGGAGACCCAGCTTCGATCCCTGGATTGGGAAAATCCCCTGGAGAAGGGAAAGGTAACACACTCTAATATTCTTGCCTGGGAAATTCTATGGACAGAGAAGCCTGATGAACTACAGTCCATGGGGTCCCAAAGAGTCTACACGACTGAGTGACTAACACTTTCACTTGGGCTGTCTGAAGAAGACTGAAGCACAGGAGATAAGACTCACCTGTGACTCAGAGTTGCTTGCATTCTTGTTTTTGTAAACGGAAATAACCAAAAATCCATCTGAATACCTGTCCGGTGCAGTGAAAGAATCAGCCTGAAATGCAGAAGACAGGAGAGATGTGGGTTAGATCCCTGAGTTGGGAAGATCCCCTGAATGAGGAAGTTGCAACCCACTACTATATTCTTGCCTGAACAATCCCATGGACAGTGGAGCCTGGCCAGCTACAGTCCATGGAGTTGCAAAGAGTCACACAGAAGTGAGCGACTGAGCATGCATGCAAACACAAGCACCCCCACCCCTAGCCTTTCTCCTTCTACTTATTCATTCCTGGGAAGGGCTGCATTGTTCCTTGCTGATCAAGGTTCTGATTAGCCATCACTTTTCCCTTTAGATCCATTCTACTCCCTCTTCTGGCTACTGTGCACCAAGGTGACTAGTGGTGGGGTGGAGGGTAACTCCCATTAGTTGTATCCCTCTCTGGCTTCTTGTTGAGTTTGGCCAATGAAAATCACCAGCAGGAAATTGGAGGGCAAGAAGAGAGAAAGGACAGAGTATTTCTTGCCTCTTTTTAAGTTTCTATCTGCTTTAGTTCCATTTCTCTGAAAGTAACCTTGTTTTTCTACAGCTATAGTTACCAGTAGTTCTTTCTCGAAGGGCCTAGTTTTCACTGGGTTCTTAATGTCTAAATGCATGATATTCTCTGTTCTTTAAGCTTCAGTGGTGGTAACAGCTTCCTCCTGTTGCTGGTGCTTTTCCACCCTTTATTTCCTAAATGCTGACCTCACTGATACAAATGGTCCCTTCATTAAAGTATGTCTGAGGCACTTGGAGTAGATTCTGTTTCCTGCCACAGGGTTCCATCCAACAACCAGCAAACATGAATACTACTGCCTGCTGCAGGGAGCACTCTTTCTCTGTTCATCCACATTAGGTTGCATAGGATCAGGAACCAGTGAGAAGAGGCTGACGGAATCTAGCCAGGAAGCTAGAGCCAGGCAGAACTTCAGTTTTTGCGTGCGTGTTAGGTCTTTTCAGTCATATCTGACTGTTTGTGACCGTATGAATTGTAGCCTTCCAGGCCCCTGCAGGCCCCTCTGTCTATGAAATTCTTTAGGTAAGAGTATTAAAGTGTGTTGCCATGCCCTCCTCCAGGGGATCTTCCCAACCCACATATCAAACCGTTATCTCTTAAATCTCCTGTGCTAGCAAATGGGTTATTTACCACTAATGCCACGTGGAAAGCCCTGATGGCTTCAGTTCAGGGTTCATTGTTGTTAGCAAGCCTACTAACTCCAGACCTAAGAATCTGGTATATAACGTCTTTATCTATTTCTCAATTGATTTTGCAATTGACACAAGAAAAAAGAAAAAAGGTATAATTTATTGAGTCCTTCACTTCCCCACTGTCTTCTGCCTATTCCTTAGCTCCCCTCTCAATGCCGTGGAGTCTGTATACAGAGTAGCTTCACCCACATGGAGGTACAGCAGGGGCAGTGCATGATCTGTGCAGAGGCATCTTCCTGATGCTACCCAGACAGCGGGAAGAGCCTCTGTGGCCAGCAGATATGCTGTTGTTGTTGTTGTTAATTAGTCGCTCAGTCATGTCTGACTCTTTGTGGTCCCATGGACTGCAGCACAACAGGCTTCCCTGTCCTTCACCATCTCCTGGAGTTTTTTCACTCATGTCCATGCAGATATGAGAATGAGAGAACAAGTGGGATAAGACAAGGATCAGACTCTCTCACACACAGTTTTTGAAACCTGTGCTTTTAATATGTACTTTTTGCATTAATGAAATGCTTATTAGAATGACAACAACAAACTGAGGAGCGGAGACTGGCCTATGGGTGAAGAGAGGCCTGTTAATGAGATCGGCTGTCCTCTGTGTCTTATCATATGGGAAAGGAAAGAATATTACCTCTTTTTAACTTTCTCTTGGGAAAAAATAAACAGCTCTATATTGATCTGTCACAAGCGTAAGATGCACAGCTTGTTAACACATGTGATGTGGTCACAAGTGGGAAAAGAGTGAAATGAGCAGTGAAGACATTTGTAACATGAACACACAAAAGAAACAAAAAAATTGAGTCTTCCGCTCTTCTTTGTCCTATTGCCCTTGGTTTTCTGACATGGAAGGGGGAATCTGCCTCACAGGAACACCTCAAGGGTAGGGATTGTCTTTGGAAGGTAGAATCATCTAAAGCAGTCATTTCGAAAGCATTTAGTATGTATGCATTATATTGGGTTGGCCAAGAAGTTTGTCCGGGTTTTTCCATAGGACGTTATGGAAAAAAATCTGAACAAACTTTTTGGCCAGCCCAGTATTTCCTAGTATGTATCAGTGAGGGGCCTTTGGGCAGGAAAATGATGGAATAGAAAGAAATGGGACATGAGCTAGATGTTTATAGGATAAAACAATTTCTGGCAGAATATGCCTGTTATCCCACAATCCTCAGTGTACTGAGGGAGACAGAGAAGAGCTTCTTTCATTACAAGGCAGTGAGACTAGCAGACAGAGCAGGTACTTGGAGGATCAGAGGGGATACCCTCTGTTAGGCCTCGTTCACTACTTCCTTAGAAAGATGAGGAATTGAAGCCTAGGAAGCTTAGTGGCTCGTGTTGGGTCACATGGTTCATCAGAAGCTGTCTTTGACTAAAGCTCAGTTTCTGGGTTGCAGATGGCCTGAAAGGACAGAGGGATATATATAAGAAGGGTACAAAGAGGCATAGTTTTATTTCCCCTTTCTGGGTCTAGATAGTTGGACTACTGTGGATAATGAGAAGAGAGGATCCTGATTTAATAAATTATCTGAATCAGGGTGGAAAATGAATACAACCTAATCTTGCATTTGAAATGAAATGCTTTCAATTATTTTGAATTTTCACTGTTATATCTATGCTGTTAGTGTCCCAGTGAATTACAGAAAACTAAACAGCTTCCACAAAAGAAATGTGTGTCTATGCCACAGAAGTAAAACCTCAAACATTACTGTAAAACACAAAAGACGGAATGTCAGCTGCACGTGTGCTAAGGCCATTGCTTCTACACCTGGTTGAACTTTCAGGATACATTTTAAAACACTTAAAACAAATGCTTCATATTCAGCAGCCATTTAATGAAACAGGAAAGTTAATAAAATCAGTTCTCATCTGTGACAGAGATTTAAGCATAGTCACTAATTACACATATTGAACTGGTTTGCTGGATAGATTCAAACCTTAGTGTATTAAACAATGGTCATACTTAGAAGAATTTTAAACAGAAAAGAAAGGTAGAAATGTGGAACAGATTGTGTGAACAAAGTGAGGTCTCCTTTTAACCTCCCTAACCAACTAGAGAGTCAGGCTGGGAAGATTAATAAGCATTGATCAGATAACAACAACAACAAAAAAGACTAATTCCATCTCCAAAGATAAATAATTGCTTTTTGCTTTCCATAGCTTGAGGGATGCCTAAAGCCAAGAGCAATTTATAATCTCACTTGCAATTACTTTTTTTTTCCAACATTTTATGAGCATTATGTCTGTGCTTTCAATCAGGCATGTTCATGCAATAGCAAATTTGTCTCCAACATAGCGAATTATTAATTAAGGACCCAGATGTGTTTTACAGAGCAATGGAAGTTAAAATCAATGGTGTCTAACCTGAGGGTTAGGCTCAGGCAATGTCAGAATGAAAGAAATCTATTCCCAAGCTATACTAATGAGAGCTTAAGTGATTGTTTGAAAATAGTGTAATGGCAGAATTACATGAAATAGACCTTTCTATATACTTTTTCCTTCATTTTTTTCTAACCCTGGGAAACATAACAATTTAATTCCACTTGATGGTTCCCACTGGAACCACTAGGCTTTTCTGGGAGTTATGAAAAATGAAAAGTCATGTTCGAGCTATATGCCTGAGGAGGAAAACAGATCAGTTAAGAAAGATAACAGAGTTCCCTAACTTTCTTTTGCTCACTTTATTGTGACTAGTCTGCTCTCCAGACTATACAGTAAGTGCCCTACATATGAATCTTCAAGGTGCAGACTTTCAAAGATATGAGCATGAGTTCACATGTCTAATCACATAAGTTAATTCAGGTGTCCAGAGTAAAGTGTCAGATGCATGCATCCTCTATAAGTCATTGTGCTTTTGTATACTGTACTGTGTAGAGTATACCATCTCTGTTTCAAGCCTAGGATGTCCAGAAACAAGCATAAAAGCAGTGGTGATGTAACTGATACTACTGTACTTTCAAGGTACTGTAGATTAAATGTTTTCTTTTTTCTGTTTGCTTTTATATATTATTTGTATGAAAAGTACAATATTATAAACCTATTACAGTACAGTACCAAATGGTAGACTTTGTTAGTAGGTTAACTTTGTTGGACTTAATGAAAGAAATGGACTTAGGAATGTGCTCTCGGAGCAGAACCTGTTTGTATGTTGGGGACATATGGTATTGGCTGACAGTGGAGTTTCAACTCTCCCAACTAGTGATGCCTTGGATTCCACCAGTGGAACAGAAGTATTGTTCCTATGATTAATCTTACCCCTAGAAGGCCACTATGGACACATTTTAATCACTGAGAAGGAGAGGGAAGGAAGCTAATATTTGTTCAGCCTCTCAGTCACGTCCAACTCTTTGTGACCCCGTGGACTGCAGCGCGCCAGGCTTCCCTGTCCATCACCAGCTCCCGGAGCTTGCTCAAACTCATGTCCATCAAGTCGGTGATGCCATCCAACCATCTCATCCTCTGTCATCCCCTTCTCCTCCCATCTTCAATCTTTCCCAGTATCAGGGTCCTTTCAAGTGAGTCAATTCTTCGCATCAGGTGGCCAAAGTATTGGAGTTTCAGCTTCAGCATCAGTCCTTCCAATGAATATTTAGGACTGATTTCCTTTAGGATGGACTGGTTGGATCTCCTTGCAGTCCAAGGGACCCTCAAGAGTCTTTTGCAACTCCACAGTTCAAAAGAATTAATTCTTCAGTGCTCAGCTTCCTTTATAGCCCAACTCTCACAACCATACATGACTACTGGTAAAACCATAGCTTTGACTAGATGGACCTTTGTTGGCAAAGTATCTTTTCTTTTTAACATGCTGTCTAAGTTGGTCATAACCTTTCTTCCAAGGAATAAGCATCTTTTAATTTCATGGTTGCAGTCACCACCTGCAGTGATTTTGGAGCCCCCCAAAATAAAGTCTGTCCTGTTTCCATTGTCTCTCCATCTATTTGCCATTAAGTGATGGGACTGGATACCATGATCTTAGTTTTCTGAATGTTGAGTTTAAAGCCAACATTTTCACTTTCTTGGGGAGTGATTAAGTGAAGTGCACAGAGCTAGACACTTTGCACATGCAACCTAATCTGCTCCTTAGATCAATATTTGTACCTGAAAACAGAGCATAGTCTACTCATTTGTAGAGAAGAAACTTTAGGCTTAGAAGCTCGGTACATTTACCAAATTTTCACTGCTAATAAATGAAGTGTGATATGATACCCCTTGTGTCTGTCTTCTGTGTTTATAAAAGCAGCCCGACTGATTAGAAACCTGTGAATCTCTTTTTCTATGTAGTGCTTTTCTCTCTTAAAAGGAAATTCTTGATTTATGGCCTTAGAAATCTTACTGAAACAATATAACTTCAGGCAAGCTGTTGAACCTCTCGCAGACTTCATTTCTATACCAGTAAAACTACAGAGTTACCATATATGTTGCCAAGGCTTCCGCTGAGCCCTGAAAAGTTTTCTTTACCTGCTATATGGACAAGTTTGTGTTTTGTTTTTCCCCTATTGAAATCATTTTTGCTTTCCTCTCTCTATCTGATCTCAACAAAGCTAGAGAAAATGAAAGTTTTCCGAAAGGACATTTCACGTCTCCAGAAAATAAAACTGATGGGAAAGAATGAAAATGGGGTAAGATTTCTTTTTCTATGTGAAAAATCTTTTTTTAACATTTATAATTGTAGTGCATTTTTGAAGGTGACTATATTTAATTTAAGTGGTCTTTATAGGAAGATATCCAAATACTATGCTGTTTATTTTCCCTACCAGAAAACAAATATTTCTGTGAAGATAAACTGTGATGACCTAAGAAAAAGATCACAGAGGTATATTTACTGCCTTATTTTATTTTATGGGTTTGAGCAATCTATTTGATGCAAGCTTGCCAAAAGTAATCCAAATATAAAAATAATGAAAAAAACTTTAAAATATCTTTAAAAAGAGGTTTTATATGGTATCTAGAAGGACTCCTTATGCTTCATGCTTTGGTTAGAATTAAATTATAAGGGAAAAATTCCAGAATTGAGGATGTTATACTAAAATCAGCAAATTCGCTTGAATTAGGATAAAAATCTAGCTATACAGACACATCTAAAATAAGACACCATATAGTACTTGCAAGTAAAAAAAGATCAATATATATACAGTATGTGTGTATATATACACACGTACACACATACTTACACCTACAAGATGAAATGTTAAGAAAATAGAGGCATGAAAATTAAATATCAGAAGTAATAACAACATTAAATTATATTAAATTTAAAGAGTAAAGTCTTAAGATAGGCAGCCCAGGACTATCCTTTTTCATGAAAAGGGGATAATTCAAGAATATAAACAATGTGTGAACCATTCAACATGTAATACAAAGGCAAAAGGAATGAACAAAATAAAACGCATATTGAGTCAAAATTTGACAGATTAGAGAGATTCTTAAAACAATAAGGATCTAAAGGTTACATTATAAAATTGCCAAGGGTGACTTAATTCCTATTCATGGGATTTTATACTCTATAAAATGCATGCTTTTCTCTTGTGACCAAGAATGAATAGGTAAATAATAAATAAATAGCATAAAACTATCCATAAAATAAATCTAAATAAACTTCCAAGTGTGGAAAATTTAGAGGCCACATTTTTTGGCTAGATGCCAAAAACCATAGTCTTGTAAAAAAAAAAATAGACCACATTTAAAATAAAAATTAATTTAAGTGAATAAAATATATATGAAATAAAACTATAATTCCGAATCATTTACACATTAACCAAAATTAGACCACTTCATTGAAAGCACTGGGAATGCATCTGAAATGATACACAGAATAAAAATTAAAGCTTTGAATATGAATTGAATTAATACAAAAAGAAAGACTAAAAGAATGGGTTAATATTAAACTTAGGAAATTTTGAAAGTGAGAAGAAGAATTAATAGGAAAATTTAAGTAGAAAGCTTTGTGAACAAAAAGAATTCCACAAAGAAAAAATTAATAAAATTAAAAGCTAGTCAAATCAAGGTGATAATTATGATTTTGAAAAAACAAATACTTCCAACTATATCAATAACCAAAGAAAAATAAAAATTTTAATAAGATAAATATCTTACACATTCATACATAAGATGGATGTACAAACAATATAATGAAGAGAAGAATATTTTTTGATTCTATAAACTTACAAAATAAATTGTTAGGTAACATGAAAAAATAAATTTTTAAAGAAAAATTATGAAAAGTTTTAAGGTCTAGTCCTATAATATCTACCCACTAAGGTGAATTTAAGGCAAATTTTATCAACTCTTTTGGGAATAAATTTGTTACAAAATTATTTCAGAACATAGACAATATGGATATCTTGCTAAGCTTGCATAATTTCATATTAAATTCATATCAAAATGTGTTAAAAACGGCACTGAAAAATTAAACTCTGGAAGAATAATACTTCAAATATAAATAAAGAAAACTATGATGTAAATAAGCAGATAGCTTTGAGGGAATTACTAATACATTGTACCATGCAGAAGTAGAGTTTATTTCAGGAATGCAAGGTAATAAACCCTCAGAGACCACTTAGTATACTCGAGTGTTTTGAGGTATGATTGTGCCAATTGCTAAACAAATTAATACCATTCTACATTTATTATCATTTTTAAATAATTAAATCACTGGAAATAGAATAAAACATTGTTAAAAAGTTGAAAAATAATATGTTTGATGACAACAAATGCCTTCACAAGTGTATTGATACATTCCACTTAATTTAAGATTAAACAGGAATGCTGGCTGTCACCACTATACCACTCTAATTTGGCACTGTTTTAGATTATTTAGCTAATGAAGATACAACATTATAGCCGTGTGTTTGGCCATATGATCTCAGAAGTCAGACGTAGACTTTGGTTCTGATTCTGGGACAGACATTTATTAATATTACCTAGAAGACCATGGGCAATTCCTTACTTCTTGTAATCTTTAATTTTTCACCTATGGAAAGGACATTAATCTCTCTGTCTTGGGAATACTATGAGGATTCAGTCTAATAATCCTTGTACAATGGGTAGCAGAATGTCTGATACTTTATCAGTTATTAATTAGTGAAATGACTATTAGCTATATTAGGTATTATTATTATTATCTTTGTCAGCAAAATAGATAGGCTTTTGTCATATACAGTTGATCTGGAAGCTGTGGGTTATCACTAATTTTCTTGACGTCATGTCTCCCCCGCAACCACGTTTGACTGACTTTGTGTTGTGTTGCATGAAAGGAGAGAAGGTTAGCAAAGAAAACGTGAAAGACTGTGTAGGAAGTTACTTTGTGTTTCCAATAAAATGTGCCCAAATTTTAAATGCAGTCACCTGTGAATATGACCTTATTTGGAAATAGGATCTTTGCAGATATAATTGGGGTTTCTCTGGTGGCTCAGATGGTAAAGAATCTGTCTGCCATGAAGAAGACCTGGGTTTGACACCTGGGTTGAGAAGATCCCCTGGAGGAGGGAGTGGCTACACACTGCAGGTATAATTAATCTGAACATGTTGAGATGTGATCATACTGATTTAGAGCCCACGCTAAATTGAATGACAAGAGTCCTTACAAATTAGACAAAAAGAAGACACAGAGATATAGAAGGAAAATCATGTGAAGGCACAGGCCAAGTTTGGAGTGATATAGCTACAAGCCAAGGAATGCCACTAGTTGTCCACAGCCACCAGGAGCTGGGAGAGAAGCATGAAGATTCTTCTACAGAACTTCTGGAAGGAGCGACCATAGCTAACATTTTGAGTTCAGGCTTCTGTCCATCAGAATTGTGAGAAACTTGTTTAAGCCCTGAAGTTTGTAGTGATTTATTAACAGTGACCGAGGAAAATAAAACAGATAGGTAACATTTAGATTTTGCAAGGAAGTAGGGAGTGCACTATCTTTCATGTTTAAATGTACAAAATTAAATATCAGCAGATAATTAAGAAAGATATCACCATAAAAATCTGTATAACTCTGTATAACCATGACTCCACTGGCCCCTGTGTTCCTAAAAATATGTACATGGGTATATATTATAGCAATGTATGGGATAGAAACTCAGAAAGAAAAAAAATTTCTCAGTAAGAAGATAACAATAAATTATGATGAGATTATTAAGTTTTTATATGTAATTATAATACAATGCATTATATGTATATAACTTTTAAATTACATAAACATAAATATCTGGGCTGGAAAAAATCCATAATTTATTATGTTAATAGCAAGCTAGAGAGCAGTATATATGAAATGACTTCAATTTGTAAGACACATACATATATATTCATATATATGATTTTACATATGTACTATATGCACATATTTATTTATCAGACATACATATATACAGGGTACATATATAAGTGTGTGTTTGTAGGTGTGTACTTAGCAGAAATAAGGAAGCTTGAATGTTTGAGGACAAAATTCTTATAGACAAGAATCTCTGGGAGATTTATCTTTTACTTTAGGCACAAAATAAATATAACCAACAATCAGCATCCTGGTCTTCTGGCTTGCAATTGAGCTAGGAGGCATCCAAGATTCCCAGAAAAAAAGTGTAGGGAGAGTGTGAGCTAAGAGTATTTGTTTCAGCATTTCTGGTTCTATCAGGTCACCGTAAATTAGCTGTGTTCTTCTATTAAAGGCCACTGTGTTAGGCAGGCAGCCCACCTCATACAGATCTCTTCTGGGTTCAGAAACTGTTTAGTTCTTACCACTTTGGGCCTAAAATAAAAATGGCTGTCTGTGGCTACCTCAGAGACATTTCACTATTGTTTACCACATTTCTTAAGTATAGTCCACATCTTTGTCAACAGTTCATGATCATATCTCTCTTACCCTGCTTTAATGTGTCTCTGTTTCCTTCCTGTTGATTACCCCTGTCCAATATTCATGAATTGTAATTCCTAACTTGGAACTCACCTGGCTTATGTGAGGCTAACACATTGCTGCAACCCCAATTTGGCCAATATGATAACTTCATTTCTCAAGCTTCATTTCATTGATCAGTTTTGGGGTGAGCACATATTTATCAAACTGAGTGAGTCACAGACAAGTATAGGAATTCTGCTGAAGTTAAAGGAAAAGAAGCAATCTCTTCCCATTGATCTGTTCCCTGTTAAACTGAAAGCCTGTTGCTTCTGGTGGCTGTTTTTGTCACCACATGGGATAAGCCTGAGGGAATGAAGGCAAAGCAGGTGAAAGCAGAACTGGGAAGTGAAAACACATTCCTGATGGTATAATTTGACCACTTATATTCAGCCATATCTGTATCTGGACAATCCATGAACTTGTAAGTTATGTGAAACCAATAACCCTTTTTCTTTTTCTAATTCCAGTTGAAATAAGGGTTCCCAAATGATGCAAAGATCTTATAAATTTTTCACCTCAGCCCAAGGGAGTGACTTAGGCACTGCAGGTGGATTCTTCGCCTTTTGAGCCATTAGGGAAGCTCTTGTGACAATAACTTTGTCATTGTGACTTTGTGTGACAAACTTTGCTCTCACGTTGAAGTGATTATTGATATCTTGCCCAATCAAATTCATACATTACTCAGCTTCTCTTTCTTTCTCTATCTCTCTAATCTACCTGTTTTAAAAATGTAAACTAGACATATGGGTAAACTGGATAGTTGATTGGAAGAAGGGAACAAAGAAAAGACCATTAGTCTCTAGCTAACTCAGACCTTGGCACTTTGGTGCTGTTTCACAAAGTTCCAAGAACTAACCTTGCAGAGGAGCTAGGAATTTGCACAGTTCTGCTCCAAATTCCATGAGGTTTGGACTTTCTTTAAGAAAAATAAAAATAAAACATGTTTCTACTCCCTTGTCTCTCCATGTATTTTAATACAATCCTGTTCAATCAAACTGTTTTGGGTGGATATCTGATCCTTCAACAACAACAACAAAAATCTTAGCCAAAGTATTTATTGATATGGACTCATGTTCATTTTATGTTTGCTGAGAAAAGCTCCTTTAAAATCATATGGTTTGATTTCAAACCTCTCTCTCTTTCATTACCTCTGTCTTTATCCAAGCTTTACTGGTATTGATATTGATGCTTATGTGAATATATATCTACAACCACACCACTTATATCCATGCCTATGCTTGCACTTATACTTATTTCACATTGATATCTACTTTTATTTCATTAAGGGGTTGTTACTTATGAGTTTCAGTTCTGTGTCAACAAGGATTATAAACCCTGACTATCAGGAAACCAAAACAACGATCTTTCAAATTGACTCAAATATTTCCCATGTTTTCCTCAAATACCATAAAGATAAGTCATATCACCTAAATATGCATTTTAAATGCTCACTTTCTCATTCTACACACACCCCCATCCCAGCTTTCCCTTGCCTCCATCTTCCAGAATCTCCTCCCAGATGTTTCCCCTACTCCAAGCCAAGCTTTCTTCTTGTAACCCTCTCACTTGTCCTGACTTGGTGCATCTAATGTCCAAAGGGCTGGTCTAGAAATAGAGGGACACTCCATGGAGGGCTGAACAAGAGGAGTGGAAAGAGAAATGAATGGACCCAGACAGGATTCTCTTTAACAGGTACAGAAAGTGTGAAGTGTGGGAATCCCTTGGTTAATTTCTGCTTTGTTACATAAATTCTAAATGTACAGAAAACTTTAAGAATATTCACCATAATTAAATAGTGGCTATTTTTGAATGGGGAATTCTTTTTATCTCCAGCTAGATATTTCTGCATGTTTTTCAATAGGCATACATAGCTTTTAAAAATCAGAAAAAAAATACTCACTGAAGAAGTTACTATTTGAGAGGCACACATATCTCAGCAAAGTGATTCTGAAATCTTGAACATCTTTTGAAGAAGTACTATGATAAATGAAGCAATCTTCCCCCAGATTACTCCCCTACTGCTTGCATATCACCTGCTGCTATTTCCCTTGCCATCACGCTCCTAACCTAACTTGGATCTGCCATGTTTTCAAAATGGCATTGTATGAGGCATAGCTTGTTTCTGGAAGATAAATCATTCCCTTCTCCGGAATGGATTAAAGTGAGATCCACATGGGCTCTGGGTTTTCCTCAGTAATAGCGCTTACGCTTTGATGGGATGCCCTGAGTAGGACTGTGGAGCCTCTAGCCAGGTTGTTCACCGCCCCAGCTTCAGTTGCTTTGTGCCCTCAGGTACTCTGTGGAGACTTTACTTTTACTGTGCCTTCATAAATTGGTTGAAGTACTCTTTTGTGCCTTCTTCTTGGCAGAGAGCCTAACAAGTGAAGGTTAAGCTTGACTGCTTCAGTAGAAAGGAAGAAAAATATTTCCTCAGAGCTTGTGAAGGTCAGCACAATGAAGTCCCCATTCGTCACTCTCAAGTCACTAGAAAATGTAAATAGGTGGTGAGGTTCTGACTCACCCATTCACTGATTCATTACGTACTTAGGAAGCACTTCGTCTGTGTGGATGCTGGGGACAGGATGAACAAGTCACACTCATACTCAGGAGGGACTCCTAGAATAATGGGAAAGATAGACACAAAAGGATGAAGTCCAAAAGTTAATGCTGGTAATGAAAATGAAGCAAGAAATATTTATTGAATTCTGTGTGGCAAGGATGTATTCCAAGTGTTCTGTATCTTTATGTCATCTCTATATAATCCCAGAAAGAAGATACTATTATTATTACTGTTATTATTTTCTCCCTTTTATAATTAAAGGAACTGAAGTCCAAAGAGTTATTCAACGTCACCCGGTAGGGCTTCCCTGGTGGCTCAGTAGTGGAGAGTTTGCCTGCCAATGCAGGAGACATGGGTTTAATCTCTGGTCTGGGAGGATCCCACATGCCCTGGAGCAACTAGGCCCTTGGGCCTTAACTGCTGAGCCTATGTTCTGGAGCTTAGGAGCTGCAACTACTGAGTCCAGGAACTTCAACTACTGAATCCTAAATGTCCTAGATCCCATACTCCGCAACAAGAGAAGCCACTACAATGAGAAGCCCATGCTCCACAGCTAGAGAAAAGCCTGAGTAGCCGTGAAGACCCAGCACAGCCATAAATAAATAAATAAAATTATTTAAAAGAAAAGCATCACAGAGCCAAAATTCAGACTAAAAAAGTCTGACTCCAGTAGTTATAAGAGATAATGAAGTAATGAATCCAGCAAAGGGTGATGACAACCAATTCCTAACTAAAGGTCTCTTCATGTCAATTTTGTCTTAGCTGGATTTTGAGTTCCATGTCCTGCATAGTAAACCTACCTCTGTTCACAAGAAAGGGCTGACAAACTTGCAATAAAATAGGTGCTTTCATGCATTTCCAGCGTACTTCTGGTAATTAATCTCAGTTAAATAAACTAACATGCTGAAAACCTTTTTATGCCTAAAAATGTTTCATGTTCATTTCAATGACATTTATACAAGTAAAATGTAGAATCATTTATACATTAGTTGAGTATCTTTTTAATGGCTATCTACTTAACAGAAGAACTCACAAGCATTGAAAATAAAGCTTAAAAAGATTTTTTTTTTTTAATTCTAGAAAGCTTTAGATAAAAACATAGGGCACAGAACACATTGATTTGGTGTGATCTGAGCTATCTTATCCTCATATATAGCAGAGCAAAAGAAAATAAAAACTTAATAATAAGCACTATTAATATTTTCTTTTATCTGCTTTATTTATTTATTTATTTATTTTTATAAAATAAGGATGTATTATACTCTCAGGGGAAATTTTTTACAATGATCTTTTTGAGTGATCACAGGAAAGCCATATATAAAAAAAGCTTAGTTTATCACCAGCAGTATCTTGCAATTCTCAAAAGAAAAATTAAATTGTAGCTTACTTTAATGTATAAATTCACAGTAATAAAATTTTTTTCTAAACTGAAATGTTATCTGATTTTGGAACCAAATAAACTGTGATGAAGTGTCATGATTTCTAGAAGCTCATGGCAACAAATCAAGGTGCTAAGAGATTTTCTAGCAAAATCTTCTTTAGGTGCTTGATATTTTCCTGTGGCCTCATGTCCATCTGTACACCTCTACTTCTGAACCTCTGGAAAGCTCTTAAAGCTGTGTTACTTTTCACTTTATCAGATCTTGCCATTAAAATATTACTTGGTTTTTGCTTGGAAATATAAGAATGGACAACTGGAATAACAGCACAATGGTTTCATTCATAGCCAACAATTTCTCGAGCCCACAACTTCAGCCTTTTTTGTTTGTTCGTTTTATATTATTTAAAGCTCTCCCATGTGAAATCTTAGTTAAATCCCACCAAGGTGCCTGATTTCAAATACATACTGGCTGAACTGTTTACTGACTGTGTGGCCCAAGATGGTTCATGCAACCTGTTCAAATTAAATTTTCTTACTTCTAAAGGAATCTAGAAAGATGTTCTACAAAGGATCCTTATGCATTCCAAACAAGATAAAGTAGTAAAAGCTCTTGATGTAATAACTTGATGATAAGTATTTTTCACTAGATTGTATAAGATAACCAGGAACTAACTATAATATTTTTGCTAATTTTGCTATATTCTTTCATTTCCAAAGTGGGAACTTCTTAGGATATGAGCTGCTCTTTTGGAATTTCTTTCCTTCCTATCCTTTTCTGTGTCTTTCTTTTTGTTTGTTTGCTTGTTTTGTTGTTGTTTGTCTCTCTTTGCCCATCCTTTACTTTTATCTTCTTGTGCACATACAAACACTCACTTTTAGCCTTGCCTACTCTCTTTAACTCAAACATACTTTACCTTACACCAGGCTCTGCTTTCCTCTCTCTTCACACACACATACTCACATTTGGTAGATAGAAATACAAGGATTGAAATGACAGTCTCAGCCTTGTCTTCTCAGTCTTAATCTGTTCTTTGGATAATAGAAAAAAAAATGTTTAGGTCCCAAGCCCGTTACATTGTACGTAAAGAAGCCTGTACAAGTTTCAAATTATAAAGAAATTTAGATCATCCGTCTCCTAATTTCCACCAGTTAGGATGATCTACTTATTGGAACAAGAGTAGCAGCAAATTACCAGATAATTTAGGACAAATCTAATTAGACCTTTTACATATACAGATGCCAAGAGAGAGACATAAAGAAACTAAATGGATAAAAATCCATTTTCCAAAGAAAATAAATGGATAAAAATCATTTAACCCTTTTGACATTCAAACTGGGAAAAAACTGAAGAAGCAATCTTTATTCTCATCACACAGTAGATCCCAACATGCATAATCAGGTTTGGAAAATCCAGTTGTATAGTGAGATTAATTTTTAAGCAACCTGGTTCTTTTTAGTTGCATTCTAGTCATTAATGTTCCTTCCAGAAGAACAAATGGTTCAAATTTTGTATATTTATTCAACTCCTCAAAGAAAAGAAAAATGTAATGCTCATTAAGGCAGAAATTTCTTTTCTTTGCTTGAATGCTATGTATCCCAAGCACTTAAAACAATGCTCAGCACATTGTAGGTGTTGCCATCTTGAAGTTCTCTGCTATTGCCATCTTGAAGTTCATAATAACGCTGTCTCTAAAAATGTGTTTTGTAAGTGAAGTCTAATAGTAGCTGCCAATGCAGTACATGCACGAGCAGAAGATATAAATGAATACAAATGTTCACCATTACTTGCCATTGCCTTTGAATATCTTGTTCACTGTGCCTCATATAAGAAGGTGCATGTGTTTCCCGAGGCTATAACAAGTTAACACACATTTGGTGGCTTAAAACCACAGGCGTTTATCATCTCGCAGCTCCTAAGGCTTAAAGTATCAGTGTATACAAACTTGAAGTGTAGGTAGGGCCATGCTCTCTCTGAAGGCTCTAAAAGAGAATGCTTCCTTGTCTCTTTTAACTTCTAGTGGGTCTGAGTATTGCTGACTTGTGGCTACACAAGTCCAACCAATGCCTCTTTCTTCAGATGGCCTTCTTCTCTTTATCTGTGTGTCTCTCTTTTGTGGAGCACTTATAAGGACACATATTATTGGTTTTGGGGCCCCTCCAGATAGCTTTGGGAGCTAGTGAAGACAGGGACACCTGGTATGCTGCAATCCATGGAGTTGCAAAGAGTCAGACATAATTTAGTGACTGAACAACAACAACTAGATAATTCAGGATGATCTCATCTCAAGCTTCTCCATTGCATCTACAAAGATCCTTATTCCAAATAAAGTCACATTCATGTGTTTCCAGGGATTAAGACATGGACATATTTTAGAGGAGGAGGAGATCAGGGCATCATTCAATTCACTTTAGAGGAGATCTATGTGAGAGAGGCCTGGAGACATAAACTTTATAAGCATCATCACAAACCTGCCTCGGTTGAATTCTATTTTAATAAGGAAGTACGTGATGAGAAAAAAGTAGATAACTCAAGCCAACCTTCTAGAATTAGCTGAGAAAATATTTAAACTGAGGTCGTTTATGCAGTTTCCCCATGCCAGTCTGTCTTTGAATTTTACTTACAATTCCCGTAGGCATAAATATAATTTGTAAAACTCATGTGTTTCCTCAAAGTTCAGTAAGAGCCAGAAATCAAATGAAAAATTACTTGCTAAAGCTAATTCATTTAATATCCTATTAATGTCTTAACCATACATGTGTAAATATATAGAGAGATATAAAAATTGTGCAATTTACAAATATATGTAAACAAAATGTATGTTTACAAATATAGAAATATTTATATATGTAATTATGTATCTCTATCATATGCAAATATTTGTTTATAAATATATGAATATGTATGAATAAGGATATATGTATACACAAATACACACATATATGGGAATATTCTATAGTTTCCTAAAATTTATAAATAAAAATAACCTCAGTGAGATATCTATTTTAAGTGGAGTAGTTTAGGCTAGAGTTATGAGTTGTGACTTGAACAAGCTCACTCACTTGGCATATGGACAGAAATGGTACCCAGGCTGCTGGCTTCCAATTTTTATTCTCTATATTTTGAGCTGCCCCAGTTCTGAGTATCTTCATTTTTTTCCCTTCCTAAGCCTACTTTATTTCTATCAAAGTCATCTCAATGATTTTAATTACCTGATGGATTTAAAGGATAAATGTATTATGTGCATCTCCTTTAGGAAAATATTTGATGACTATAAAACCCAATTCTTTGAGAATTTGCTATCAACAAGTCTTAGTACTTTATAGCTTCTGAATGTTAATTTTTTTCAGATACAGATTACAAATGAGAAAGGATATCACAGTAGCAAATTGACAAAAGCTCTTTTTGAGATGATCATGAATAATGGATGTTAAATTCATTTTCCATATTTTGAGAAACTGCACATCATATTAAGTAAATTGCTTACGAAGCAAGGTGTTTTGATAAAATCAGTTAATTTTCATTTGTTACAGCTTGTAAGTGGTGTTTAAAGTTACCATATGCATATCTTTAGGCTTCTTCCTATATTATAAAAACCTAAATTATCTAATAATAATATGCTCTCTCCTTATAGCATCAAGGCTTTGATGCCTTTAGCCTCAACTTTTTTTTTTTCCTATTCTTAATTCCATTAAACTAATAAGGTATCATTTTATATGCCTTCTGGAGTTATTACATTTTTCTTATTGGATTTGTGATTTGAATCGTTTCAAGGAAGTGACCTTTATATTAACTATTCTTTGGACTAGAGTCAGTTCTTGTATAATTAGCTGGGTAAAGGTACATATTCAACAACCGTATGTGGGAAGGCAGATTAAGTGACTGGATTCTAGCTTCAAGAGTTTCAATGTCTTCTAGGGGAGAAGGGTGGGGGACACTTCCAAACTCATTGGATGAGACTAGCTTTACCTTGATTCAAAAGCCAGACCAGAAAACTACAAGAAGCAAAAATTACAGATCGATATCCCTAATGAACATGAATGCAATAATTCTCAACAAAATAATAGCAAACTGAATTAAAAAATACATTAGATCATAAATCATGACAATGTGGCATTTATTCCAGGGATATGGAGATGATTGAACATCTGCAAATTAATGTGACATATCCCATTAACTAAGTTAAGGATAAAAATCATATGATAATCTCCAAAGAAGCAAAAAGACATTTGATAAAAGTCAACATCTATTCATGATTAAAAAGTCTCAACAGAGTGGTCATAGAGGAAACATATTTCAATATAATAAAAGTTATAAATGACAAACTTACAACTAACATCATACGAAATAGTGAAAAGCTGAAAACTTTTTGGATAAGATCAGGAACTATATTACTTATGTTTATTTTTCACTACTAAACTTTCATCTGTTGTCCTCCAGAGTCACCATCTCTATTACCAGCCAGAAACTACTTTAATGTCTAACTAGATCTTTTTTCATGTTGATCCTCCTCAAATTCATCAACTTCTGATGCAGATATAAATTGTCTCCCATTCTGCCCATGTTTTGAAACACTAAATTCTTTATTTTGGAGATCTTTATTATTTTCCATTTGTTTGTTCATTGTGTTCAGTGCCTCATAACCACACAAGCTGCCTTGCACTTCATAGCTATCCCACACAGCTACACGGCCTATAAGGGGTTTCTACTCATAGCCCTTTGTACTTCCCTTGTGTTAATGCTCATGACACTGCATTTTAATTGTCTATGTACTTATTTATAAGCTTTGAGATTTCAGAGTCTATGTTTGTCATATTTTGCATTATATCATGTCAATGAATATTTGTAGAAATGTTTGTTGGATTAATAATGTATTAATCTGCTATATATAATTCACCACAATGATAACGTTTTACAAAGTTCAGTCCTGCTACTAGAAAATCCCACTAAATATCTCCACACAGTACCTTTACTAGCACTCCAAACTTAAAATACACACAATATATTTACTTGGATAATTTTTTTTCCATTAACCCCTGCCTAGCTCCTTTATATCCCAGTGTTAGTGTGAGATTCTCTCAAGTATAACATAGTTTTGCTCTCTCTTTTCTTATCCCATCACCATTTAACTTTAATAAAGATCTTTTACACTCATCTAAAGTATTTTAACAATCTATTAGTTAATTGCATTGCCCATCCTTCCCCTGAGTGTCTCCCATTGTGTGTCATTTCCAAGAGAAAAGACTATATGTTATAAATTATATCTCCTTTAAAGTTACATACTTAATTAAAAACTGTAGTAGTTCCCCATGGTAAAAACTACTGGTTGCATAATTAAAAGTCTTATTTGGGCATTAGCATACTGCAAATTACAATGTGAGGGTATAGAAGATAAAGTAAAAAGTTTCATGATTACGTTAGGAAAGAACAAAACTAACTGTGCAAGACAGAAAAATGTGGCTGCAAAACCCCTCCCATCTTGTATTCATACCCCTTTACAATTGCTTCTGCCACGGTTGATGGTTAATTTGTGTCAGCTTGACTATTTACAGGATGCCCAGATTAAACATAAATTCTGGGTGTATCTATGAGGATATTTTCAGATGAGATTAACTCTTGAATCAGTAGACTGAATAAAGCATATTACCTTCCCCCAAATAGTTGGTCATCATCCATTATGGAAGGCTTGAATAGAATAAAAGATTCTTTTTTTATTCTTTTATTTAGGAAGCAGGAATTAACCCTTCCCCTTTTTCTTCTGCCTGACTGTTTGATCTGGGACATCTCATCTCATCTGCCCTCGGACTGAGACTTACAGTATTAGCTCACGTGGTTTTCAGGCCTTCAGATACAGACTGTATTATACCACTGGATTTCCTGCATCTCGTGTATGCAGACAACAGACTGTGAAACCTCTTAGCTTTCATATTTTCGTGAGCCAATTTTTCTTTATAAATCTTATATATATACAATGTTGACCCTTGAACAATGTGAGGGGTTAGGGGAACCAACCTTCTGTGCAGTCAACAATCCAAGTAGTACTTAGAGTGGACTCATCCTGTATATGTGGCTCCTCCTTATCCGTGGTTCTTCTGTATCCACAGTCTACAAACTCAAATTCAACCAACTCTTCATGGCGTAGAACTGTGCATATAAGTGGACCCATGCAGTTGAAAGGAATTTCCCTGTAGCTCATACGATAAAGACACTGCTTGAAATGCAGGAGACTCGGGTTCAATCCCTGAGTTGGGAAGATCCTCTGGAGAAGGGAAAGGCAACCCACTCCAGTATTCTTGCCTGGAGAATCCCATGGACAGAGGAGCTTGGTGGGCTACAGTCTATGGGCTCTCAAAGAGTTGGACATGACAGAGCGACTAAGCACACATGTGCAGTTGAAACTCACATTTAGGGTCAATAGTGAACTAGTAGGTGATACATATGTATATATCTGTTTAGTTCTGTTTTTCTGGAGAACCTGACTAATAAACTACTTCTCTGTTAGAGAGGTGTAGTCTATTTTTCCATCCCCTTTAATGGGGCTGGCTTGTGACTAATTTAGACCAAGATAGTGTGACAGGGACTTCCCTGATGGCTCAGTGGTGAAGACTCCAAGCTCCCAATGCAAGGGTCCTGGGTTTGAGCCTGGGAGAGGGAACTAGATCCCACATGCTGCAACTAAGAATTCACATGACACAACTAAAAATCCCACATGCTGAAACTAAGACCTGGTGCAGCCAAATAAATAAATATTAAAAAAAAAAAAGAGGGAGAGAGAAGACAGTGTGACAGAATGATGTAGGGAGATATTAAAACCTTTTAGCTTCCCTTCTCACCTTTTTGGAACACTTCTGCCATCATGTGAAGGGGTCTGATATTTTAAACATCAAACAAACAGAAAATACAACAAAATTTACTCAGGGAGAGAAACCCAGCCGTGCCATGAATGCAGATCCCAGATCATTCACCAGCTTATTGCTGATGTGTGAGTGAGCATAGAAGAACTGCTTAGCCAAGCCAGAAAGTCATGAGAAAAAAAGAAAGTATGATTTAAAGTTATTGTTTTAGGGTCCTTGTTCATGGAACAATGGGTAATGCGTACAGACATATCATTTTTTACTTGAAAAGTGTAATGTATGTTAGACTTCTGAGGCCTCAAGAAATAGTGCACTGAAAGAACCTGCTTAACTGAGTTTACTCCAGTCAAATGTATTTAACTGAAGGCACATTGTTGTTGCTACTTACTTGTTTAGGTTTCTAGTGTTGGAACTCTCTTTGGAAACCCGGATTCTTATGATCTGTCTACAACCTACTCTTATAAAATTTGAGTACTTGCCACTCTTCTTTTTATTTGAAATCATTATGATAAAAAAACACTTAAATAAGGTCAGAATAAACATTTAATTACCATAATTAGTGGCTTAAAACAACACAGATATATCATCTTTATTCATGAGCTCTATAGTGGTCTCATCACATTAAAATAAAGATATCAGCAAGACTGTGCTCCTTTTCAAACCTAAGTAAGAATCAGTTTCGTTGCCTTTTCCAGCTCAAAGAGGTCACCCTTCCTCTATCTTCAAATCCAGCATTGTGATATTTCTCTGGCCATTCTTCTGTTGCCACCTCTTTCTCTGACCACAGCTGGGAAGGTTCTTCCCTTTTAAGAACTCCTGTAGCTAGCCTGAGTCCACTCATATAATCAGGACAATCTTTCCATTTCAAGGTTCTTAACCTTAATCACATCTGCAAAGTCTCTTTCATAAAGGCAAAATATTCAAAGATTCTGGAGAGATCTATAAGGGACTATTATTCTGCCTTCTACAACTAAGGTGTCAACTGTTTTTAAATTTTATTGTTATATATAAAACACTCAGAAACCTTGTGGGGATTATATTAGCACTGTTTTATAGATAAAGAAACTGAATCAGGCTATTTAAACTTGCTATCAGTTTCTACCCTTACGATATACGACTTCACAGACTTATTTATCAAAGTCTTCAGCTTGCTAAGCTAGAAGACTTTCAAGCATCATTCGTGGGGCATCAGAAGAAAGCAGCAACAAGCACTGTTTACTTAACACTTTTTTTCTGAATAGACAAGTCAAGTTTATAATCTCAAACACTGAACTCCTAGTACCTAGAGTATGAGTGTTCTTATCAGAATGCTATGAATTGAATGTTTGTGTCATTCCAAAATTCATATGCCAAATCCTAACTGTTAATGTGATGTTATTAGGTGATAAGATTTTGGGAAGTGATTATGTCATGATAGTAGAGCCCTCATGAGTCTGATCAGTGCCTTACAAAGCATCTCCATGGAGCTGCTGCATTCCATCTGCCATATGAAGATACAGCAATAGGATGGCTGACTATGAATGAAGTGGGCTCTCAGCAGACACTGAATCTGTTGGTGACTTGACTTTGAATTTCTCAGTCTCTGGAACTGAGATAAACAAATGTTCATTGTTTAAGCCACACTGTCTATGATATTTTTGTTAGAGCAGCTTGAACAGAATAAGATAGAGACCTGTGCTAAATCCGAAAGGCAGAGACTATAACTGCGATTTTTTCTTCAGTAGCTTTACAATTCGTAGCACCATATACCAGGTAATTCATCCAGCCAAATGCCTATTAGTTGTCACTCTGCCAGACAAAGGAGGAACAACAAGCATAAAACATGGCCTGATGGAGAAGACTGAGATGGAGACTAGACTCTGTCATTCCTATAGCAGAAAGCAGAGAGGAACGAAAGAGCCTCTTGATGAAAGTGAAAGAGAAGAGTGAAAAAGCTGGCTTAAAACTCAACATTCAGAAAACTAAGATCATAGCATCCAGTCCCATCACTTCATGGCTAATAGATGGGGAAACAATGGAAATAGTGACAGACATTATTTTCTTGGGCTCCGATATCACTGCAGATGGTGATTGCAGCCATGAAATTAAAAGATGCTTGCTCCTTGGAAGAAAAGCTATGACAAACCTAGACAGCATATTCAAAAGCAGAGAGATTACTTTGCCAACAAAGGCCCATCTAGTCAAAGCTATGGTTTTTCCACTCTCACATGTGGATGTGAGAGTTGGACCATAAAGAAAGTTGAGCACCAGAGAATTGATGCTTTTGAACTGTGGTGTTGGAGAAGACTCTTGAAAGTCCCTTGGACTTCCAGGAGATTAAACCAGTCAATACTAAAGGAAATCAGTCCAGAATATTCATTGGAAGGAGTGATGCTGAAGCTGAGGCTCCAATACTGTGGCCACCTGATGAGAAGAACTGACTCATTAGAAAAGACCCTGATACTGTGAAAGATTGGAGGGAGGAGGAGAAGGGGATGACAGAGGATGAGATAGTTGGATGGCATTACCAACTCAATGGACATGAGTCTGAGTAAGCTCCAAGAGTTGGTAACGAACAAGAAAGCCTGGCGTGTGGCAGTACATAGGGACAAAGAGTAGGACATGACTGAGCAACTGAACTGAGCTGAACATAATGCTATGGTTGCTCTGCTGGAGAGATGTGCTGTTAGAGCAACATGTGGACAGGTCTTCCTGATGTGAATGGATCACAATAGAGAGAGAGCTTCAGAGAGAAACAATATTTGATCCAATTTCAAGGAATTTACTGTGAATAGGCTGAAGACACAGAAGGAGTGACGGTTCTATAAGAATTAAAGTGACTATAGTGGTTTCCCAAAGCCTGGATAAGAGGCAAGGCCATGTCTACATAGCTCTAGCTTTCAATGTTGGTGGACAAGACATTTCACTTCACTGGATCATATTCCTAGTCTATGGATGTTTGCATTGCTAATAACACATTTCCTACCATATATAATGCACTAAAAAAAGTGTTAAATTGAATTGAACAATTAAAATCTGAATATCTCTTTTAAGAGTTAAGGAGTGCTTACAGAGGAGGGTGGAGTAGGAAGAGCCTGAGCTCACCTCCTCCCACAGGCCCACCCAAATTACAACTATTTACGGGGATATATTTGGTGAGAAAAACTGGAAGGCCAGAAGAAAAGATTTTAGACACACAGATATAAAAAAAGATAAATATATAAATAATAAAAATCAATGAGACAAGTAGCAGGGGTGGAGATGTGGTCAAAACCCATACCTCTGGGTGGGCAATCTACACACCAGAGGATAATTAAAATTGCAGAGGTTATCCAACTGAGAGCTCCTAGGTGGTGCAGTGGTAAAGAATCCATAGGAGATGCAGAAGACATGAGTTTGATCCCTGGGTCAGGAAGATGTTCTGGAGCAGGAAATGGCAACCTACTCCAGTATACTTACCTGGAAAATTCCGTGGACAGAGGAGCTTGGTGGTCTACAATCCATGGGGTTGCAAAGAGTCAGACATACCTGAGTGAAAGAGCATGCACAAGTTTACCCAAAAGGAGTGAAGAGTCTGGCCCCCTGTGGGTCCTGCATTAGAAAGACAGAGAAGTTTGCCCAGAAAGTTTGCCTTTGAAGGGCAGTTGGGCTTACTTTCAGGAGAGCTAGAGGGAGGGTGCAAACAAAAAATCACACATATTCTAGGACCCAGGCAGAAGCATTAACTTGCAAAGAGCTTGGGTGAAACCCATTTATTGACTGGTGAGCCTCCTAGAGAGGTAGAAGGTAGATGGGGCCCGGCCTGGGGATGTAGACACTGGTGGAAGCTATTATTGGGAACTTGTTCTACCTTATGGACACAGGCAGTGCTGGTAAGCACCATTTTGAAATCCGTTCTATAGCTTATTAGCTCTGGGATCTGGCCGTGTCCACCAGCCTTGTTGGCACCAGTATTGGGACACTACAGGTCAAGCAAAAATATAGGAGGCGACAAAGCCCCACTCACCATGAAGTCATTTCCTTTAAGACACTCCATGCCCAGTGCTGCCCTGGGAAGTGCCCCGAATACTTGAGGGGCCAGGACTAGACCCTGCATACAAATGTACCAGCAAATAGCTTCAGGACCAGCCCCAGACCCCAGATCCAGTTCCACCCACCAGTGAGCTGAAACACAAACCTCAGAACTCCCAGATCCCTGCAGTTAGAAACAGCTTTGCACACCAGTGGGCCAGCACTATCCTTAGAACCTGGCTTTATTCATCAGTTGGCAGATATCAGCCTTAGGAACACTGCAGCCCCTCAGCCATCTACCCTGGGACCTGGCCACTCTTACCAGTGGGTCGACACTTGCTCTAGAAACTCGAGGGTCTTGTAGCCAGGTACTTACTTGGAAACACAGCTCTGCTGACCAGTGAGACTGCACTAGCCCCAGAACCTACCGGACTCCAGATCCACCCACCAGCTGGCCAACAGTAGCTCTAAGACACTTTGAATTCTTAAGCCAACCTCACTGAACCCAGCTACACTCACCAGTGGGCCAGTGCCAGCATTGGGAAACTCAGGGCCCCACAGCCAGCCATGTCAGTAACTGGAGACACCCACCAGCAGGCCAATATCACAGACTGCAACCACCTTCTCCTGAATTTGCCTCTGCCCACCAGTGAGCCCCTGGACACACTGGAGTTCCATAGCCCAGCAGCCTCCTGACTAGCTCCACCCAATGGTAGCAGGAAGCCTTTGCACAAGGTAGGGCCTGGCCACCAAAGGGACCAGGAGCTACCCATGTCTACCAGATTGCCCAAAGCAGTCAACCTGCTGCTACAGAAGAACCCAAACAATTCAAATAGAGGGCCCCTTATAGCATACATCTCATGTGACTAGCGGAGAAAGTGCTCCTGGGATGCATAGAAGTCTCCTCACACTCACACTCAGTCACTTCAGTCATGTCTGACTCTGTGACCCCATGGACCATGTTCTTCTGTCCATGGGATTCTCCTGGCAAGAGTAGTGGAGTGGGTTGCCATTTCCTCCTCCAGGAAGTCTCCTACAGAAGGACAATTGTCCAAGATCAGGAAACATAATCAACCTACCAAATACATAGATATCTATAAACAGCAAATTCAACAGAATGAGGTTGCAGAGGAATATATTCTAAATGAAGAAATAAGATAAAACCCCAGAAGAACTAAGTGAAGTGGCATGAGGCAACCTACCTGATAAAGAGTTCAAGGTAATGACTAAAGATGCTCAAAGAATGTGGGAGAAGATGGGTTGGTGGAAGAGAGCTGGGAAATAGAACTCTATCTTGGACTGAAAAGAGAAATAAGGGAGTAATGAGAAAAGAAGTCATATTTGACCAAGAGAAATACTTTGAAGGGAAAAATCCTAAAGAAAGGAAACCTTTGTGCGCAACCAAATTAAAGTGAAATTGTTAGTTGCTCAGTCGTGTCTGACTCTTTGCAACCCTATGGACTGTAGCCTGCCAGGCTCCTCTGTCCATGGGATTCCCCAGGCAAGAATACTGGAGTGGGTAGCCATTCCCTTCTCCAGGGAATCTTCCTAACCCAAGGACTGAACCCAGGTCTCCCACATTACAGGCAGATTCTTTACTGTCTGGGCCCTATATACCTATAATATATACTAGTTAATTCTATATACCTATATAATTATGTTTAGCAGACTCATACATGGAGCGATAAATCTTATAAACATGAAGGGCAGTATTGGACTTAAGAACAACTGCTTAAGGGTCAGAAAGATGGCGAGTTAAACTCTCTTTTAAAAGAGAGTTTAAATAGTAGATTCTCCACTTACAATCTGTTTACATGGCCAATTTACCTAATGTATCAGAGCCTCAACATTCTTATCTGTGAAATGGGGATAATCTCTACTTCAGAAATGTTACTGGGGTTGGAAACAAAATTTACAATAACAAAAACAGAGATAGCATATTGGGATAATTTTACCAATTTTTCACTAAATGAGTACTGACTGGTATATATTATGCATATTACAGTAAATATAAGCTGGAAATATATATATATATTTTTTGCTATACCTTTGAGGGAAATGCGCATCACATATATTGTTCTTTTTGAGACATTCTGCCTGCCACATTCTACCTGAAAAGAGGGTCTTATGTGACTCACAGCTTTTGAACCAGAGGAAAAATAAACATGAGCAGGTCTATTTCTGTAACAGGGCCTTTGTGTGTTCTCTGCCCCCCACCTATATTTGCACATGTAGAGATAACTTCACAGTTGGATGCCTACTATGCAGTTTATGTTAATAAATTGCTGTTCCGTGACCCTTTTATACTGTGGACTAGGGAGAGGCCATAGTTTATTATTTCTGTTTTATGGATTATATCACTGAAACCCTAAACCTTAAATGGCTTCATTTTGACCCCAATATTTTAGTTCATGGAATCTATCCTAAGTAAATAATCAGAGAAAGGGCTAAAGATTTATGTACAGGAATGTTCATCATGATGTTATTTATTATAGCAAAACATAGAGAAAAAATCCCAAATATCCAGCTTTGGGAGATTTATTAAATAAATTATGGTCTATTCATATGATGGAATTTGTTCAAAAATGAAATGGTATTTTTAGAAGACTATTTCGTGATTGAACACTGAGTAAAGAAAGCATGATTTAAAACTGCTTTTGTAAGTATAATGAAATATTTTTTTAAAAAATTTGCTGATGACCAACTAAAGCAAATATACCCAAATGCTTTGCTTTCATTCCTTTTCAATGCTTGGATTACAGGATTTTTTAAACTATGTTTTCCATTTGGGTAAAGATATCTGCCTGAATTGATAAGCCTAAATTGCTTCATTATCAGAACAAGAAAAAGTACATATAACTTTTTGAAAAATGAGAAATTTTTTCTGTTGATGTTAACTGAATATCACTGCTATTTCTATTTTCATCATTAAAATGTTTATCTCTATATCTACCTATCTATTCTGGTTCACCAGTATGAATCATCTGAATTAGCTGTCCCCTTTTAAATTTACTATTAATTTTTGCCAAATCAATGAGATTGATTTCCATGGATTGGGAGGAAAGACATAACAAGATTTTCCATGCAGTGGTAAATCATTAGTCACATGAAAACTTCTCCCAAGACCTATTCCTGGTTATATTAGTTCAATGTATCCTTCAAGCAAACACTTTATTATTAGCATTTATTAAACAACAGACAACATTTTCAATATATTTGTGGAAACTTTTCCTAACATTTCACTTCTTAACTCGAAGAGTTAATTAAAGTATGATTGGATAATCTTTGCATTACCTATTTTGCAGTTTAAATTAGGATTTCTCAACATTAGCACTTTTGGCATTTTGGCTGGAAAAGTCTTTGTTATGGGGACTTATTCTGTGCATTGCAGGATATTTAGTAATATCTCTGGCCTCTATCTCTCCTCCAGTTGTGAAACATAAAAATGTCACCAAACATTATAAACTGTCTCCTGGGGCAAAATTTCTCCCAGTTAAGAACCACTGTATTAAACAATAGGTGTGTGATTGAGACTTATAAACATATTAACTGGAAATTCTCAGTGGTCTCATTTTCTAAATTATCTCATTTAGTTCTTGTGAAAATAACATTTATTTTCATTTTCTGTTATTTTGATTCTAGTTGTATCTAGACAGTAAATCTTGTTTGAAGATGTCTAATCCAAACTATTTCAAAATTTAATTGAGTGGAAGGGCTGGTAATTAACTGCTTATCTGATTTTAATCACTTTCCTCCCCAGATCACTTTGGATGTAGAAAAATGCTCAATCTAACACATCACAGAATATCCCAGTTCATGATTTACTGAGTTTTCATGGTGAAATAAGCATAGTTTATAAGTCAAAAAAACATTTGTGTATAGTCTGTGTGTGTAACTTTGGGAAGATCACTGCTTTTCTCTTAGATGTATTCTTTTTGTATTAAAAAAATGGAGTTAATATCAACATCCTCCAAAAACACTGAGGCTTAAACAGAAAAATGCAAAACATCAGCACAATGTTAGATCTCCTATTAAATCTACTGTTTTGCAGGTATAGTACTAACTTTTAGGGCTACAAAGATGAATCAGACATTTTCATTGATTTCAAGTAACTCATAATCTGATGACTATGACACATGAAAATGGTGACACCCTCACTGTGTTAGGGTAAGCAACTATCCTAGCTTCCCTAGGACTGAGTGATATCTTGGGTTTGAGTCTTTCTGGGTGAAAACAGGGAAAGTCATATGTGATCTGGAACTGTTGATAGCCCTAACAATTTCTGCTTCCACTAGATTCCTTGAGAGTACAGAAGAGGAACATATTTGACTTTGTCAATGGGGTTCTAAGCATTTAGAACAGATACCATATTTGAGGAGAGTTTTTGAAAATGAAGTAAGGATTTGAAGGCAGGCTTCTTATCAAAAGAAAAGCAAAATTTAAGCACCAAGGATTAGAGAGCATATTAAATAATGTGCAAATAGGGCTTCCCTGGTGGATCAGTGGTAAAAAGTCCGCTTACCAGTGCGGGAGACATGGGTTCGATTCGTGGTTCAGGAAGATTCTATATGCCATGAAGCAAATAAGCCTGTGGGTCACAACTACTGAGGCTGTGCTCCAGAGCCCAGGAGCCACAACTACTTAAGCCCAAAGGCTCGAGAGCTTGTGCTATGCAGCAAGAGAAGCCACCCCAATGACAGGCTCTTGCACCGCATCTAGAGTGTAGCCCCTATTAGCTGCAACTAGAGAAGAGTTCATGCAGCAACAAACACCCAGCACAACCAAATAAATAAATAAAAGTATGTAAAACAAAAACGTGCAAATAATTTATTACTGGAACTCAGGATGCTAATAGCCAAGTTGGCAGAAAGCAAGGTTCAAGATAGGCTAGGTCTGGCAGGCAAATGAAGTTATTTAAGTCATGCTTGGTAGTCTAGGCATTTAGCCTTTGGGCCATAGACAGTGTCAACCTGTAAATAACATCACCGAATGGGTTTAAGGAAGAAATGATCTAATGTTGACATTAAAATATAAAATGGATTGGCACCAGTTAAAAATCTCAAGTCCTATTAGAAATCTGTTTCCAGAGTTCTTTGATCAGAAAAGTAGAATGAATTTAGGAAAAACATAGAGGTGAAATAAATAGGGCTTAGTGACAAAGTGAAAGAAGGATACAGAGGAGAAGAAGCAATTGAAGAGCATGTTTAAGTTCTTGGCAATGGTTAGAAAAGTAGAAGAGTGAAGCCAAAAGCAAAATTAGAAATAGAGAAGGAATTGGGGATGGGAGTATAAGTAAAAACAATCAATTTGTCATTAGCTGTGTTGAACTTGGGGTTCATGTGTGATCTTCCTTTGGTCAACCATGTCTGGTTGGTGAACAGAAGTATAGGTTGAAGAGCTGAGCTTGAGCCTGGAAGTGACATCTTAAATGTCATCTGCACAAAAGTCAATGTTGAATTCATGGGACCTGTGTTCAGTTCAGTTGCTCAGTCATGTCCGACTCTTTGCGACCCCGTGAATCACAGCACGCCAGGCCTCCCTATCCATCACCAACTCCCAGAGTCTACCCAAACCCATGTCCATCGAGTCAGTGATGCCATCCAGCCATCTCATCCTCTGTCGTCCCCTTCTCCTCCTGTCCCCAATCCTTCCCAGCATCAGGGTCTTTTCCAATGAGTCAACTCTTCGCATGAGGTGGCCAAAGTATTGGAGTTTCAGCTCCAACATCAGTCCTTCCAATGAACACCCAAGACTGGGTCAGCCAAAGAGATCATGAGAATTAGAAAAGGAAAAAACTCTGAGCATTGGCCTGCAAGTGAAAGTTTTTCTCATTGATTGTTCCTTTTCCTTAACTCAGTCGTGTCCAACTCTGAGACCCAATGGATAGTAGCCTGCCAAGTCCTCTGTTCATGGCATTATCCTGGCAAGAATACTGGAGTGAGTTGCCATTTCTTTTTCCAGGGGATCTTCTTGTCCCAGGGATCAACTGAACTCATTGTCTCCTGTATCTCCTGCATTAGCAGGTGGATTCTTTACCACTTGAGCCACCTGGGAAGCCCTACTCAGTGCCAGGAGAGACCAATCTCACAAATAAACATTAAGAATTTGGGGATATCTGGTTTTAAAGGCATTTTCTTTGATACCAACTGTGCTTTGATTACTCAAGTTTGTTAAGGGACAACTTTATAGTACTCATATCCACTGATATTTATAAAGAAGAAAGAAAAAAAAGCTAGTGAAGCTGGAGTAAAACTGCTAGCAGCCAGATATCTCACACTTTCTTACAAGATCCCTCCATTCATTTCTTGTTATTTTGGGGATGGGTGAAAAGAGACAGCACTTGAAATCACCTTTATGTTGCTTGGCCAAGAGCTCAGCTTCCTACGTGTAACTGAAATCAGCATAACCCCTTTTCAAGCCAAGAATTAAAGCAGTAAATTCAGCCATCAGTTCTCATTGCATGTGATGTATAATCTAACAAATTTTCAAACAAGCACTCTGGAAACAATTAAAAGTAAGCAAGTTGCCCTGATCAAAGAGTGCTGATGTTTTGAATTGCATTCTGGTCACCCACAACTAGTCTTCTAGAATGTGCCTTGCCCTATTGAGGCCTGGAGCATAAAAAAGAAAGTTTTTTCCCTTCTGAGCAGCATGAGTTTAAGGCTGTGGGTCATTAGGAAGCAAACACATTAGGATTAAAAAAATAATTGTTTGGTTTATAGTCACTTGGGGCTTTGACTTGAATCAGACCTCAGCTGTGGTGTGGTAGAAGTACGTGGAATGGTTTAGAAAAACAGTTTGCTGATATGTCACTGTCAGAAGCAAATGTGGTATTATTAACTTCCCATACAAACATGCAATTTGTGCTAATTTCAAAGAGACAAATACCATCACATGTGCAAAACGTATTTGGATTTCCATGCAAACCTGGGAGATATAAATAAACATGATTCATGTATGCATTCCAGCTCTGCAAATCCTCTCCATTCTGGTTACAGTTTGGGATCATGGGTAATCTGGATCTCCTGGTTAGGGATCCTCCACACTGGACAGTGCACAATCAGGAAATGGGGGACTGGATTCACTCTGGGTCCATCCAAGGAATGTTTAAATGCTGTTCATTACTATAGATAAGATCCTCACTTTGGTTTACACAGATTTTTGATGCAGGGAATTCTTAATGTGATGCAACAATAAAATATTTTTAGAAAAGAAAGATGAAGCAAGGCCTATTGGCCCACATCCATGTCAGTAAACATACACTCATGCAATTGTAGTGATGGGAGTAAATGTAACTATTCAGTCCAAGTCTTCATTTTGCAAAGAGCAGAACATGGCCAAAAGAATTTGAGATAATTTGATGATGGTCTCAGAGTTAATTAGTGGCAGATACAGGACTGGATCCTGAGTGTATGAATTCCCACTAACATTCTTTCCACAGTACCATATTGCATCCATAATAAAAAGATGAATTTTTTTTTTAAGTTCAGTTAAGTTCAGTTCAGTTGCTCAGTCATGTCCGACTCTTTGAGACCCCATGAATTGCAGCACGCCAGGCCTCTCTGTCCATCACCAACTCCCAGAGTCTACCCAAACCCATGTCCATTGAGTCAATGATGCCATCCAACCATCTCATCCTCTGTCATTCCCATCTCCTCCCGCCCCTAATCCTACCCAGCATTAGGATCTTTTCCAATGAGTCAACTCTTCGCATGAGGTGGCCAAAGTATTGGAGTTTCAGCTTCAACATCAGTCCTTCCAATGAACACCCAGGACTGATCTCCTCCAGGATGGACTGATTGAATCTCCTTGCAGTCCAAGGAACTCTCAAGAGTCTTCTCCAACACCACAGTTCAAAAGCATCAATTCTTCGGTGCTCAGCTTTCTTCACCGTCCAACTCTCACATCCATACATGACCACTGGAAAAACCATAGCCTTGACTAGACGGACTTTTGCTGGCAAAGTAATGTCTCTGCTTTTAAATATGCTATCTAGGTTGGCCATAACCTTCCTTCCAAGGAATAAGCATCTTTTAATTTCATGGCTGCAATCACCATCAGCAGTGATTTTGGAGCCTCAAAAAATAAAGTCAGCCACTCTTTCCACTGTTTCCCCATCTATTTCCCATGAAGTGATGGGACCAGATGCCATAATCTTAGTTTTCTGAACGTTGGGCTTTAAGCCAACTTTTTCACTCTCCTCTTTCACTTTCATCAAGAGGCTCTTTAGTTCTTCTTCACTTTCTGCCATAAGGGTGGTGTCATCTGCATATCTGAGGTTATTGATATTTTTCCCAGCAATCTTGATTCTAGATTGTATTTCTTCTAGCCCAGCGTTTCTCATGATGTTCTCTGCATATAAGTTAAATAAGCAGGGTGACAATATACAGCCCTGACGTACTCCTTTTCCTATTTGGAACCAGTCTGTTGTTCCATGTCCAGTTCTAACTGTTGCTTCCTGACCTGCATACAGGTTTCTCAAGAGACAGGTCAGATGGTCCGGTATTCCCATTTCTTTTTCTCTTTTTTTTTTAAAGAGAAGCCCCCAAAATATTAGCCATGCTAAAAAATAAACTAGACTTGAGTTATATATAAGCAAATTACAAGCACCTGGGATTTACAGAGTTCACTATGCTATCACTTAAATTTAGTCTTCAGAAGTTCTTAATCCTCAGACTTGAATCCAAGCATTGGAGCTATTGAGTGACCCCTTGATATGAGATGAATTATGTGGTAGGTTCAGTTACTGATTCCAATTTTTCATTCTCATAGAGTGTTATTATATATCCACATCTTTGCCATGGCCTTGTGATGGGCAGTGCATTCTTTCCTTGCACCTTGACTTTGGGCTTGATGTGTTGGGCTATCCAAAAGTTTGGATGTTAGCAGATGTGATCACAGAGGCTTGAACTGTTCTAGTACAATTGGGCATGCCCTCATGTGTTCCTGCCTTTGCCTATGAGAACACACCTAGAGTACCCAATAGTGTAACCCACAATCAGAGTCAAGTGCAGCCAAGATCAACCTAAATCAGCTGAACCCTAGATGATCACAGCTTTGTGAATGTGAAGTCACTGCTTATTGTGAATGTCTAAGGTTTTGTAGTAATTGTCTAAATAGCATCATTATGATAACTTACACACATTATTTTCAGTGTGAATCCACTAATGTGACATTCTTTGAGTGGGTTGCCATTTCCTTCTCCAGGGAATCTTCCCAACCCGGGGATTGAGCCTATATTTCCTGAGGCTGGCTCCTGCATTGGCAGACAGATTCTTTACCATGAGCACTACCTGGGAAGCCTTACTTCCTAAGGTAGACAATCAATGAAGTCTTGGGTTCAAAGACCTAGAATTAGGTAGTAAATGTTCAATTGAGTGATACCAAGGGCTTCATATATTCATTTTTTTCTTGTTGCTTTACAACCTTGAAAGATAAACAGTGATGTATTTTTCAGTCATTTTTTAAAAAGTTCTCATCACAAGGTGGTTTCTTATGGACTGATTGTGTCCCCCCAGGATCACAGTTTGAAGCCCTAACCACCAATGTGAAGATATATGGAAGTACGGACTCTTGGGAGGTGTTCGGTTTAGATGAAGTCATGAAGTTGGGGTCCCCATGATGGAATTAGTGTCTCTATAAAAGAAGAAGAGAGACCAGAGTTCCCTCTCTCTCTCCCTGCCATGAGAGAACAATAAATTAGCTGTCCGCAAGCCCGGGAGAAGTTCTTATAAGGAACTGAATCTGCTGGCAACTTAATCTTGGACTTGCCAGCTTCTTGAACTGTGCAAAATATATGTCTATTGTTTAAGCTATCCAGTCTATGATATTTTGCAGATAGCTGTCCCAGGTGGCTAATATATAGTTCAATGATGATCAAGTGTTGAGTCATGATCCTTGAGGATCTAACTCCCACTCCTTTACAACTTATCAAAGTGATCTTTCCAACCACAAAAAGATGTGTTTCATATACATTTTCCTTAACGAGTTAACTTTTCCAGTAATATTTCATATCCCATTATATTGACAACCTGGTAGCAAAAACTCTTAATCCTCTTATGGATGTTTATCTCAATGAGTTTAGTGAACCCAGTGATAAGGAATCCAGACTCATGTATAGAAAAGACAGGAGAAGCTGGTGGTGGGTATACCTAAAAAGTACGTCAAGGTGAAACAGGGTCTGGCCCTTGGAGGACAACATGACTATGATCAAAATAATAGCAATGGACTCCACAAATACGTACTGAGGACCTGGTTCATTCTTTGTCCTGGGCTAAACTCTGGGGACAAGATTATGAGTAGAATAACCCCTCCCCTTGGGGAACTTTTATTGTGATGGCAATTATGGTGAGGACAACATGAGTAGATGATATTATTAATCTGTAGTCAGTGGTAAGATGGAGATATATAGGGTTCACCTATTACTTTCTTGTGTTCATTACTAAAATGCCATTTTAATCATTAAGGCATTCCTGGACACTTCATATAAAATTTCATCTCCTTTGACCATCTTCTATTTCCCTACCTGCTTTGCCTTTTCTATTCAGAAACTATGTAATATATACATATATATTTATTTTTCTTCCTTTTTTTCTTGTTGTCTTTCTCTCCTTTCATAATGTAAGTTTTATGGAGATTGGAATTTTTACCTGTTTTGTTTGTTTTATTTTGTTGTTATTGTTTTTCAATGTTGTATAACTAATATCTAAGAGTATCCAGCATATGTAGGTTCTGAATACAGCATATTGAATGAATGAATTCTTAAGTTCAGAGTATGTAGAAGAAGGTCATGATTGCCTTATCTGAGACCTTGAAGTTTCCACAAAGGAAGTAAAACCTAAACTGAAGGCTAAAGTGTACTTAATGATTAGCCCTGTGTAGAAAGGCAAGAGATATAAACAATCAATGAAGCCTGTGACAGGATGATGTGCACAAAAATACAGCTCAGAACCAGTTATTCATGTTGATGTCATGGGGGTGGAGCTATTTTTCACCCAGGGTTTTATTTCTGGATGCTTGTTCCTCACCTGGATTTATGACCAGAGCAAGCAGATGAATAAATGACATTTTCCCCAACCAGATAGCTGATGAAACTCACTCAGATGTGATACCAAAGAAGAAATTTTATGTGATAAAGATGCAAATTGAGGAGTTCAGGGTAAAAATGTCTATCATCAGAAAGGTGGTCCTGCTGGGTGGTGTGCATCCTGGCTCTTGGGAAGCAGAGAGAGACATTCCTAGACGCAAATCTATGTGCCAAGGTTTCCTTGAGTTTGTGCTTCAGGTTATGATTGGCCTTGAAACTAGAACCATAGGTGAGAGGGTTCTATACACCTTCAGAGCTGGGGGGAGGTATATCATGGATGGAAATATCCACAATGAATGACTGGACCAAAGCTAATTATATTTTAATTATGTTGCTACTGCTGCTAAGTCGCGTCAGTCGTGTCCAACTCTGTGCGACCCCGTAGATGGCAGCCCACCAGGCTCCTCCATCCCTGGGATTCTCCAGGCAAGAATACTGGAGTGGGTTGCCATTTCCTCCTCCAGTGCATGAAAGTGAAAAGTGAAAGTGAAGCGTCAGTCGTGTCCGACTCTGTGCAACCCCATGGGCTGCAGCCTACCAGGCTCCTCCATCCATGGGGTTTCCCAGGCAAGAGTACTGGAGTGGGATGCCATTGCCTTCTCCTTTAATTATGAATGGAGGCTATTTTAGTAATAACTCCACAATCACTTATTGAAAGCATATTCTCTCTGGGCTTATGTAGCCTCATTTGATCCTTGCAATAATCTCATGTAGCAAATAGCATTTTCAAGTTATTTCTTATGAAGAAAATGAAGTTAGAGAGGTTAAGAACTTATCCGATATCCCTCAGCTAAAAAGTAGTAAAGTAAAAAGCATGTATTCATTCACATTTTTTTCTCATTTGCTAACAAAGAACCTGAACATCTGCTAGCCCTAGAAACATATTGTGAAAAAGACTGACAAATATTTACTACTCGCCCTCATGGACCTACAACTAAGTGCATTCTAAATTCAAACAGAGGCTGCTGGGCACTGAGACTTTGCTTCTAGCTCACATTAAAATCTGAATGTGAAGGAAAAGAAAGGAGAGGGTTGGAATGGAAGTAGCAGGGAGAAAGGAATGGTTGGCAGCTGCTGTTCTCCTGACAGAAGGGGCATGAAAAAGTCACTCACTATTTGCCTTGTTCCAACATCTAGTGAGAATTCACTAATTTATCTCGCCCATTCATTCAACAAATATTTATCAAGTACTTACTTGCTATGACTCTGGCGCTGATTGAGATGGTGGGAATGCAGTAGTAAACAAGACACTGGATGAATCATTCAATAGTTTCAGATAGTCATAGAGAATGTCTCTAAGAGTGACAGGGCTTTTTGAGAACAGTATTTGAAAGGGGTTAGCAGACGTTATCCCGAGCTAAGACCTGAATACAAAAAAAAAAAAAAAAAAAATCCTGGAAAAGTTATTCCAGGAAAAGGAGAGAGGAAATAAAAGCTCCAGGCAGAAAACATTATGACGTGTTTAATAAGAAAAGTGGGGTCTGGAGTTAAGGGTGTGTTTCAGGGTTAAGGAGGTGGCCAAAGGGTGGGAGTGGTCTTGTCACATCCTCCCTTGCTGGTCACAGGGAGGGACCTCTGGTGTTGGGAGATGAGGGAAGATTTTCCTCTTTAAATTACTGTGGTTTCCCTCTTGAAAAACTCACACACCATAGGAAATATAATAGGCTGTCTCTGACCTTTGGTAGATTAGTAGAAACATCCCCTATTATGCCCAGGAGGAGAATGTCCTCAGAAGCATTATTTTTCTGCTATTGAAATATTTTCTTTTTGGTCAATACTAGGGAACCCACAAAACTAGCTGAGCCAAGTATTCTTTTTTGTGTGTCATGTGTGATTTTGCAATCAGAGATTGCATAGCACTTTCTTTGATAAGATCATTAGTGTTTTTTTCTAGTTGTTATTAATTGTTTTTCATCCATTTAAAAATTGTGCCTCAGCAAACTGGCCCCAGGGTATAAGTACAAAAATTGAGCTTTGATTATTATAATAAGTAAAGTATTATTAACGAAAGCAATTACAGTTAATAGCTTCAACTAAGGAAAACAAAATGATAGCCTTTAGTGCTTTCCCACTGGGTAAAACAGATTAAATCACTTTCAGAAAATAAAAATCTTTATTCTTGGTTCCACCAAACGTTATAACTAGACATTGCCTTTGGATATTTTTATCTTATTTGTTTAGCAGTGGAAAACTAAGGCTTGAGCTACACAAAGTCATTGCTAATTAGCTGCTCAGATGAAGCTAGATCAAGCATTCAAGATTTTAATCTGTGTGTTATTTGTTCCATGTTACAGATGAATCAACTGAGTTTCAGAGAGTTTATCTAACTTAACCTTATTTTATAACTTAAAAGCAGCTCAGTGGAGATTCAAAGGCAAATCATTTTTTTTTTTCACTCAGGATTTTTCTGAGGTCAATCCACCAGTAGTAATGTTATGTGATGTTACAACACTTCTTATAGAATCAAAATGAAAATTCTTGTATGTTAGGTTTCATATTTATTCTAACTTCATACAGAATGTAATGTCAGGGTATTTATTTACCTTTATCATGTTTACTAATATGATCAGAGAAGACTGAATGTGATTAAAGAGCTCAAATTTTAACTAGGAAAATGAGGCTCAGAGAAGTTTCCAGATTTGCATCTAATCACATAGCTATTAATGGGGGACTTAATATTGAACTCAGACCTTTCTATCTCCAAATTTCCCTCCTGCTGAGAGAGTTCAAGGTCATTTTTTCCATAAGCTTTCCCCCTGCTCCTTTTTTTAATCCTTCCCTTTTTACTTAACAACTTACTCATTTTGGAGGGAGAGGCCAGCCAGCTCAGAATACCTGCCATGAATTCTGCTCCCAGCTCTCTTCCAGTGTAATACAATCTGTATTTCCCAAGGCCTCACCAGTCATTGGTTGTTTATGGGTTACTAATTGTACTATAATAACCCACATTTCATTGACTTTTGGCCCTACTTGTCCATATAGTTCCCACAGAGTCTTCTTACTTATGTTTGGAAGTCCAGTTTATGAGCTGATGGATGTGTCAGCTAGACTTACATCTTTGCCTTTGCTCATGTGCTCCTAGCTCCCTCATGAGTATTGGCTGCAGTCTCCATGTAATTTCCTAGCATCATCTTTACCGATAATCCTTCATGCTTGAGGTTCCCTGTAGGAAGGCTTTATGTGCCAAGGAACTACCCTCTCTCCCTCCAAGTTCTACGTTACAGAGAGGACTTACACAATGTGCCAGGTAGGAATTCAGCAATAAAATTGTTAACATTTTGATTGAAGTATCTGGTTTTTACCCACAGCTTTAAGAAGTGACCTAAACTATCAGTTCTGTGTTGAAAATAGCATGAGCTCAGTGAAAGAGTCCGTTTTATTACCCATCCCTCGTTAGATGGAGCAGTCTGAACAGAGAGAGCTGAAACCAGCAGACAGCCATGAACATTCTGTTTATTCCCTGGAGAATGAGTTCATGCTGACCTCATCCCTCCCTGAGTATAGTCAGTTCAAGTCAAAACAGCAAAAACGAAAAAGGATACAAGAGAAAGAATGGCCCAGCTGCTTTTCAGTTAGAAACTGCACATCGTTGCATCGTCATATACACCAACCTAGTAACCTTGGCCTCGCTCCACTTCCACCCATCAGATAACTTGCTCCTAACAAGGAATCCAGTGGGGCAGGTAGTGGTGGAGAGGCAGAGCAAGGGAGAGAAAAAGAGACTCTCTAAGTAGCGCTCCCTGGAGAGGATACAGTATTCCTTCTTTGGGGAAAATCTGAGGGCATTCCTGTGCATCCTATGGCCACATTGCCTCATTTCCTGCAGGTCTTATTGGGTAGCTGTCAAACCCTCATCTTAACTGGATACGGAGAATGATCTGCCCAGGTCTGTGTGGCCCTCTGTCTCCTGTGTCCTGAGGCAGCACTCCCTTGCTTTGCATGGTATTTTTATGAAGGACCCCTGGAGAATGTTTCATTCTTATAGCTTGGAAGTACTCCTCACAGTCAGGCAGAGGGCTGACTCTATCTTCAAGGTTTACTACCTCCTAAGATAAAAGCATCTTTAGTCTCCCCCTTCATTCCAAACCATAGTCCTGGCCCCCTGCTCTCCTTACCATGTTCACTTCAGTTCAGTGCAGTTGTTCAGTCATGTCTGACTCTTTGTGACCCCATAGACTGCAGAACGCCAAGCCTCCCTGTCCATCAACAACTCCCTAAGTTTACTCAAACTCATGTTCATTGAGTCAGTGATGCCATCCAACCATCTCATCCTCTGTCATCCCCTTCTCCTCCTGCCTTCAATCTTTCCCAGCATCAGGGTCTTTTCAAATGAGTCAGCTCTGTGCATCATGTGGCCAAAGTATTGGAGTTCCAGCTTTAACATCAGTCCTCCAAATGAATATTAAGGACTGATTTCCTTTAGGTGGACTGTTGGATCTCCTTGTAGTCCAAGGGACTCTCAAGAATCTTCTCCAACACCACAATTCAAAAGCATCAATTCTTTGGTGCTCAGCTTTCTTTATAGTTCAACTCTCACATCCATACATGACTAATGGAAAAACCATAGCTTTGACTAGATGGACCTTTGTGGCAAAATAATGTCTCTGTTTTTTAATATGCTGCCTAGGTTGGTCATAACTTTTCTTCCAAGGAGCAAGCGTCTTTTAATTTCATGGCTGCATACACCATCTGCAGTGATTTTGGAGCCCCCCAAAATAAAGTCAGCCACTGTTTCCACTGTTTCCCCATCTATTTGCCGTGAAGTGATGGGACCAGATGCCAAGATCTTAGTTTGCTGAACGTTGAGCTTTAAGCCAACTTTTTCACTCTCCTCTTTCACTTTCATCAAGAGGCTCTTTAGTTCTTTGCTTTCTGCCATAAGGGTGGTGTCATCTGCATATCTGAGGTTATTGATATTTCTTCTGGCAATCTTGATTCCAGCTTGTGTTTCATTCAGCCCAACATTTCTCATGATGTACTCTGCATATAAGTTAAATAAGCAGGGTGACAATATACAGCCTTGACATGGTCCTTTTCCTATTTGGACCAGTCTGTTGTTCCATGTCCAGTTCTAACTGTTGCTTCCTGACCTGAATACAGGTTTCTCAAGAGGCAGTTCAGGTGGTCTGGTATTCCCATCTCTTTAAGAATTTTCTAGAGTTTGTGGTGGTCCACACAGTCAAAGGTTTTGGCATAGTCAATAAAGCAGAAATGGATACTTTTCTGGAACTCTCTTGTTTTTTCAACAGTCAGATGTTGGCAATTTGAACCCTGGTTCATCTGTTTTTTCAAAACCAGCTTGACATCTGGAATTTCACAATTCATGTACTGTTGAAGCCTGGCTTGGAGAATTTTGAGCATTACTTTGCTAGCATGTGAGATGATTGCAATTGTGTAGTAGTTTGAGCATTCTTTGGCATTGCCTTTCTTAAGGACTGGAATGAATACTGACCTTTTCCAGTCCTGTGGCCACTGCTTAGTTTTCCCAATTTGCTGGCAGATTGAGTGTGGCACTTTCACTGCATCATCTTTTAGGATTTGAAATAGCTCAACTGTAATTCCATTACCTCCACTCACTTTGTTTGTAGTGATGCTTCCTAACGCCCACTTGACTTTGCATTCCCTACCATGTGTTACTCTACAAATCAGCTCATGCAAACAAAGTCCTCCCAGAACTTCTCCTTGTTTGAGACCTGTTCTCACCCATCAGTTGGCAGCCATCAGTTCACAGATATCACATGGAAGCCAGCTGTGGATTGTGATCTGCCATGTCTCTCCTCACTAGGTGCTCTGCCCTTTCTTCTGAGCCCCAAGTCCTCTTCTCACTCCTTATGAAATCAGAAACTCTTCATTTCCCTTCAGTTGTTCTTTCATTCTCTGCCATGTCTTTCATCATGGTCTTTTTTTTTTAACCTGTAAAAACACCAACATATAAAAATGCAAAACCAAAATAGTCCTTCTATCAGAATCAAGTTGTTTTCCCCAAGATGATCTTTCATACTTTATTCCTTACCTCAAAACCTGTCTAACAACTCATTTTTATCGATTCTCATGTTTTCTTTGTTTGCTTACTGGTCAGTTATTACCAAAGCACCTGTTATCTGTAGTTCCTGCAACAAGCACTCAAAATACAATAGGTATAGATGAGATCCTGCCTGCAAGGCATGGCGTGTAACTGCAGAGACAGGTCGGCCAGCAAATATTTGAAATAAAGTGGGATTCATGGTGTCACTGGGGTATGAACCAAGTAAAAAAGCAGCATAACTGGTTGGTAAGACCATGCTTTCTGAGTTCAAATTCCAGCTCCATTTTGTATATGTGGTATGATCGTGGACAGATCTTTTATTCTCCCAGAGCATCACTGTCCTCACCTGTAAAGCAAGCAAGCAAGTGGAAGTCATTCAGTTGTGTCCAACTCTTTGCGACCCCATGGAATATATTGTCCATGGAATTCTCCAGGCCAGAATACTGGAGTGGGTAGCTTTTCCCTTCTCCAGGGGACCTTCCCAACCCAGGGATCGAACCCAGGTCTCCCATATTACAGGCAGATTCTTTACCAGCTGAGCCACAAGGGAAGCCCCCTCCCCTGTAAAGTGGAGATAATATTAGTAGTTACTCCATGTGGTTATTGTGAGGATTCACTGAGTTAATTTATAAAAACTTCTTTTACAATTGTTCCTGGTACAGAGCAAGTGCAAAGAGCACTTGATTTTATTAAATGATGATGAATGGGAGAGGGTGGATTGGGACTGCCCAGGGATGTCCTTCCATCAAAGAGAGCATTAGAGCTGCATTTTGAGAGAGGAGTGGAATTTTATCAAGCAGGTAAGGGTAGAGATGCTGGTTAGAGGAAAACATGAGCCAAAGCCTGAAGTGTGATATAGGCTCCTTGGAGCTCTGTGCAGAGTGGAGTGGAGCTGGGGTATGGGGACATGGAAAGCAATGATGGCAGGAAATCAATGTAGGAAGTAAGCTGGAGCCAGACTGTGGAGGTTTCACAGGTGTGGTGGAAAGATGCTTTCACCTCACCCTAGAGAAAGAAGGGAGTTTTGAGGGAGTGTTTACTTTGTCAAGCCACAATTTTGGTGGCAGGCTATGGTTTTTCTCTTTAAAAAGCATGGAGTGGTGAGGACGGACACATACTTTTCCTTCTAAGGATTCATTTCCCTTGAGATGTGTCCATTTTCTGATTTGAGGATTGGCTCGTGAAAGCCAGAAAATTCTTGCCAATCACCAGGGGTTACATAAATGAACTAATTTTCTGGATCTACTCAAGTTTCAGATTATTTTTCCTCTCCTCCCTCCAAAAATTCTGAAGGTTTCTCATCGAACTCTTTGCCTTGGTCATGTTATTTCTTGAACTTCCTTTCTGGCAGGCATCCAAACCTCATGGTAACCAATGTTTAGAAGTTATCCCTTCTGCAAAGTGACTCACAGATGAAAGTGCCTTTTCTCCAGTGGAAGTATTATTAGACTAACATTTGATCCAAGACTTGAACTATTGAAGATTACTGGAAGTCTGTGGAAAACTTAGTGTACTTAAGCCTTCTCCATCTTACACAAAACAGAGGTGCCCTAGTGCCTGATGAGATCTTTCTCGCTTCCTAGGTCTCTGTTATTCGAGCTTGTTCTTGTTTTTCCTCACTGTGTAGAGACCGACCACAAATTTGTTGAGCATGACTCATCACACACAATACACCTCTCTGCTGTAATGCACCAGTGCTTCTAGAACAGCCATGTCTTAGCAATATCAAACACCATTACACAGTCAATAAAGTGCCGGAAAACACAGCAGGATGACTTCATTGTTCACGAGCAGATGGGCCCCTGTATTAGATTGCCGTGTAAGTCCTACACATGGCCCAGGTTAGAGTGCTTTTGTGCCCTCCTGCACGTGTACACATGTGTTTGGCAGCAGAATGTGGATATGGATGTTGTATTCTTAATAAGGGCACTTTCTTTTTTTCATTTCTTTAAGGATTGTAGAGTCCATTTCTTTAAGGATTTGTAGTTCTCTTCCTATTTTGAACTAGTCACACTTATTTTCTTTGAAATTTTTCCCCTCCCATCCAATTCTACTAAAAAGTAACAATACACAATAATTTCTTTTTTAATAGGTGTTTGAGAATGTGACTTGTAATAGTATGCACAAAAGAGGGAGAAAAATCTTAAGTGTCACTAGATACTGTATTTACAGACATGATACTGTGATTGTCTAAAAAGAGCCACAACTTTCCTAGTACTTAACACATGAATGAATATACAGATTGTCAAGAAAGATTGGATGAGTAAAGGAATTAATGATTTCCTAGACTCTCTGCTTTAAAGGCTATTTACATATGAGACAGCTAAATAGCCTGCCCAATTGTGGATTTGTAATGTTCCTATCAAAAGGTCATCTAGTCTGTCTTGCATACCTGTAAGAGTTTTGGTTCATTAACTCCCCAGATACAACCAGGATTTGGATACGTCTGATTGTTGTAAAGTTTTTGCTTATATTACAGTTCAAACCCCTGCTGTTTACAACTATTGATCTGTACTTTATGCCTGTACTTTTGATAAATGCTTAGCTTAACAATTCAAGTCAGTTACAAAAATCACTTCCTTGTCAGTGAAACAACCAAAATGATCTGTGATGTATAGACCCAGTGTTAGTATATCCTCTGGTGTGCACTTAGTCTCATTTTTAAAAATTAGTGATCATTTCGTATCTATTAACTATTCAGCACTTACTTAGAGTATGAAAAGTCTTTTTCTTGTTCTCAAGTTTTTCTTCTGGATATTACATATCCAGTTCTCCCTTGATATCTTCAGTGGGTTGATACCACGACACCCCACAGATATCAAAATCCACAGATGAACAAGTCCCTTATGTTAAATGACATAGTATTTGTATACTTTAACTATGTTAATGCCTTTTATCACAACAAATTTTGGAAGATTCTTAGAGAGATGGTAGTATCAGACCACCTTACCTGTTTCCTGAGAAACATGTATGCGGGTCAAGAAGCAACAGTTAGAATCAGACATGGAACAACTAATTAGTTCAAAACTGAGAAGAGTATGACAAGGCTGTACATTGTCATCCTGCTTATTTAACTTACATGCAGAGTGCATTATGAAACATGCCAGGTTGGATGAATCACAAGCTGGAATCAAGATTGTCAGGAGGAATATCAACAACCTTAGACATGTAGATGATACTACTCTAATGGTAAAAATCAAAGAAAAACTAAAGAACCTCTTGATGAGGATGAAATAGGAGAGTGGAAAAGCTGGCTTGAAACTCAACATTAAAAAAACTAAGATCATGGCATCTAGTCATGTCACTTTATAGCAAATAGAAAGGGGAAAAATGAGAACAGTGACAGATTTTATTTTCTTGGGCTTCGAAATCACTGTGGATGGTGACTGCAGCCATGAAATTAAGACACTTGCTCTTTGGAAAGAAAGCTATGACAAACCTAGGCAGCATATTAAAAAGAAGAGACATCATTTTGCAAACAAAGGTTTGTATAGTCAAAGCTATGGTTTTTCCAGTAGTCATGTGCTGATATGAGAGTTGGACCATAAAGAAGGCTGTGTGCTGCAGTGTTGATACTTTCAAATTGCAGTGCTGGAGATGACTCTTAAGAGTCCCTTGGACAGCAAAGAGATCAAACCAGTCAATCCTACAGGAAATCAACCCTGAATACCCATTGGAAGGACTGATGTTGAAGCTGAAGCTCCAATAGTTTGGCCACCTCATGATGCAAAGAGCCAACTCATTGGAAAAGACCCTGATACTGGGAAAGATTGAAGGCAAAAGAAGAAGATGATTGTAAAGGATGAGATGGTTAGATAGCATGACCAACTCAATGGACATAAGTTTGAAAAAACTCTGACAGATAGTGAAGGACAGGGAAGCCTGGTGTGCTGCAGTCCATAAGGTTGCAAAGAGTCAGACATGACTTAGCAACTGAACAACAAAATTTGCATATAATCTATGTACATCAATTATCTCTAGACTAGTTATAATACCTAATACAAAGTAAATGCTATAAATAGTTGCCAGCTCACTGTAAATTCAAATTTTGTTTTTTGGAACTTTCTGGAAATTGTTTGGAATATTTTTAATCTGAAGTTGTCTGAATCCATGTGTGTGGAATACACCAATACAGAGGCAAGCTGACTGTACATACTATCATGATTTGGCTTTCTTTTGAGAAAGCTGTTTTATATATTCGACATGAAGAAGATGACTCATATATTTTGTGAGCTAATATCCCCACTACAGCATGATTGCATTTTAACTTTTCTGGATATTTTCACTGATTTTAATTGCATTGGCAAACTAAAAGATGCTGCAGAATGTAGGGGTGAAAAGCTCTGATTCCATCTGTCTTGATTAGAAACCTGACTCTGCCTCTGGCTGTGTAAACTTAAGTAAGTCATTTTACTTCCCTATCCTCCTATTTTCTAATTCATAAAATGTTTAAAACCCACTAGTAGAGCCATATTGTGAGCATTAAACAATTTAAATCTCATAAAGTGCTTTTAACAGTAACTGCTCCAAACTAAGCAGTCTATAATTGCAAGCTGTTATTTAGTGCCTTGGCTAAAATCCCTTTCTGTCATCTGTCATTTATATTTCTTTCCATAATTCTATAATGTCTAGACTAGTATTACTACTAAGAACCACAAGATAACAAAATCTAAAATCTCTCTACAGTCTTTCATTAATCCACACATCATGGGTTCTTGCCTCCAAGGACAGGATGCACCTTCTTATGGGAAAGCCAGGTTTCTAGAAGATTAGAAAAGGGTCCTCTGTAATCCAAATTGCCTCACCTCAGGACTAAGCCAAGATGAAGACCACTATTAAAATGTTCCCTGGAATAAGTTACAAAACTTCCATTTTTGGAGCATTAACTATGTGCTGAGTAGCAGAGTGCTACTCTACATTCTTTCCATGGGCTAACTAATTTTAACCTTAACCCTATAAATTACCTGTTAGTATTGTATGTACCTGAAGAAGGCAATGGCACCCCACTCCAGTACTCTTGCCTGGAAAATCCCATGGACGGAGGAGCCTGGTAGGCTACAGTCCATGGGGTCGCTAAGAGTCGGACACGACTGAGTGACTTCACTTTCATTTTTCCCTTTCATGCACTGAAGAAGGAAATGGTAACCCACTCCAGTATTCTTGCCTGGAGAATCCCAGGGATGGCGGAGCTTGGTGGGCTGCTGTCTGTGGGGTCGCACAGAGTCGGACACGACTGAAGCGACTTAGCAGCATTGTATGTACCTAATGTATGAAATCTGCTGTATGAAATTTGTGGGATAAAGACGAGCGTCTCCCAATTAGACCATGCCAGTCCTTAGCTGACCTTATCTTATTTATCTCCCCAAAAGAGATAAGAGTGGAACACAACTGTGTACTCTGATCTAAGCCTTAAAATCACAATGTGACTGATAATGTCATACTCTGTGTGATCAGATAACAAGAATAACAAGAAGCACTAACAAACTATGTAGCTATCAAAGTTTCACAAACCAACTTAGCAATCTGGGTGGAGTGAATATAGATTTGCCTAGGGCATTGTTGTTTATGGCAAGCAAAATGGTAAAATTATGTTTAAAAGACTGCACAGCATTCTGAGCCTCCTCCTAGCTGGTATGTCCCCTTTCACTTTTCCTATTGCTTCTCCAGCCCTGATGGGTAACTCACCCCTATGTGGATAAGAGCTTTGCGAGTCTGTGAAGTAGGTGAAACAAGATACCAAAGCCAAAGGCAGGTCACTTTTCTCCTCTCTTTGTTATTATTTTAAATCCTTTTCTGTCATTTCCTGCAATGAGAAAACTCCTTCATTTAGGCAGTCTGATTATATTTCATGTTACTCACACAGATCCGAAAATGCTATTTATATCTCTGATTAGAAAACACGCTTTCAAATGAGAGGATTTAGCATAGTATAATGGTACAGATAAAAGTGCCAGAGTCTGAGGTTAGATTGCCTAGATCTCAGTTCTCTTCCTTGCTAGTGTGTGTGATCCTGGGTGTTACACGTGTGCACACACACACATTTTTTAGTCTACATATTCATCTATTCATCTATCTATCTTGCTGTTGTTGTTAAGTTGCTCAGTCATGCATGACTCTTTGAGGCCCCATAAACTGCAGGATGCCCTGTACTTCACTGTCTCCAGGAGTTTGCTCAAACTCATGTCCAGTGAGTCAGTGGTGTGATCCAACCATCTCATCCTCATCCATCTTTTAATTTTGTGGCTGTAGTCATCATCCACAGTGATTTTGGAGCCCAAGAAAATAAAGTCTGTCACTGTTTCCACTTTTTCCCCTTCTATTTGCCATGAAGTGGTGGGTCCAGATACAATGATCTTAGTTTTTTTAATGTTGAGTTTTTAACCAGCTTTTTCACTCTCTTCTTTCACCTTCATTAAGAGGCTCTTTAGTTCCTCTTCAATTTCTGCCATTAAAGTGGTATTATCTGCATATCTAAGGTTGTTGATGTTTCTCCCAGCAATCTTAATTCCAGCTTGTGAGTCATCCAGCTGAGGACCTTTCGCATGATGCATTTAAGTTAAATAAACAGGGTGACAATATACAGTCTTGATGAACTCCTTTCCCAGTTTCGAACTGTATCTATCTATCATCTATCATAAACTATTCATTTTAAACTCTGTGAATCAGTTTCCTCCTCCATACAACCATATGGTTGCTTTAATCAGTAAATTAACTTATGCAAAGCATTCACACAATTACCCAAATAAACCTTCACTATTATTATTTTTACCACCGTTATTTTTGTTTCATTGCGACTTACAGTAAACCAGATGATGAATTATGGTTTCTGATTATGTAGTGCAAACCTTATAGTTCTTTGTTTCATGAATCCCTTCTTACTCAAATAAACCAATAGATAATGTGACTCTATGGCCCTATCCAGAATTCTTTGCAATCAAACACCCAACTCTTTTCTCATCTGTAGATCTTTACAAATTTAACTCTGCATATATCTGTCTAGTTATTCCTGAGTTAAAGCCTTCTTAAACATGTGGTTTTCCTTCATCTATCCATGAAATTTTCACTTTTTTGCCACAAGTCCCTCCAATTATCAGAACACCCACTAGACCAAGTTAAAGAGCTCCCATACAGGTAATATTTTATGACAGGAACTGTTACTGCTTTGTAAACACTTCATCCTTATCTATCTATCTACACACAGAATATTGGAATTATGCTATATATAGCTTTATAACCCTATAAAGGAAAAATATTCTTAATATTATATATTGAGTATTCTCACTTTATATATATATATATATATAAAATTTTATTTTTGATGATGTAATTTTGATTAGATATGTGATAAAATACATAAAGTATGTTCATGTCCCTCCACATGAATCTCAGAATCCTTCGATAAATTTCTATTTGGATACTTCAGTTCAGTTCAGTTCAGTCTCTCAGTTGTGTCCGACTCTTTGCGACACAAAGAACCACAGCATGCCAGGCCTCCCTGTCCATCACCAACTCCTGGAGTCCACCCAAACCCATATCCTTTGAGACGGTGATGCCATCCAACCATCTCATCCTCTGTCGTCCCCTTCTTCTCCTGCCCTCAATCTTTCCCAGCCTCAGGGTCTTTTCAATGAGTCAGCTCTTCGCATCAGGTGGCCAAAGTATTGGAGTTTCAGCTTCAACATCAGTCTTTCCAATGAACACCCAGGACTGATCTCCTTTAGGATGGACTGGTTGGATCTCCTTGCAGTCCAAGGGACTCTCAAGAGTCTTCTCCAACACCACAGTTCAAAAGCATCAATTCTTCAGCACTCAGCTTTCTTTAGAGTCCAACTCTCACATCCATACATGACTACTGGAAAAACCATAGCCTTGACTAGACAGACCTTTGTTGACCAAGTAATGTCTCTGCTTTTTAATATGCTGTCTAGGTTGGTCATAACTTTCATTCTAAGGAGTAAGTGTCTTTTAATTTCATGGCTGCAATCACCATCTGCAGTGATTTTGGAGCCCAGAAAAATAAAGTCAGCCACTGTTTCCACTGTTTCCCCATCTATTTGCCATGAAGTGATAGGACCAAATGCCATGATCTTAGTTTTCTGAATGTTGAGTTTTAAGCCAACTTTTTCACTCTCCTCTTTCACTTTCATCAAGAGGCTCTTTAGTTCTTCTTCACTTTCTGCCATAAGGGTGGTGTCATCTGCATATCTGAGATTATTGACATTTCTCCCAGCAATCTTGATTCCAGCTTGTGCTTCATCTACCCTGCGTTTCTCATGATGTACTCTGCATAAACTGTGGAAAATTCTGAAAGAGATGGGAATACCAGACCACCTGACCTGTCTCTTGAGAAGCCTGTATGCAGGTCAGGAAGCAACAGTTAGAACTTGACATGGAACAACAGACTGGTTCCAAATAGGAAAAGGAGTATGTCAAGGCTGTGTATCGTCACCCTGCTTATTTAACTTATATGCAGAGTCCATCATGAGAAATGCTGGGCTGGAAGAAACACAAGCTGGAATCAAGACTGCCAGGAGAAATATCAATAACCTCAGATATGCAGATGATACCACTCTTATGGCAGAAAGTGAACAAGAACTAAACAGCCTCTTGATGAAAGTGAAAGAGGAGAGTGAAAAAGTTGGCATAAAGCTCAACGTTCAGAAAACTAAGATCATGGCATCTGGTCCTATCACTTCATGGCAAATAGTTGGGGAAACAATGGAAACAGTGGCTGACTTTATTTTTTTGGGCTCCAAAATCACTGCTGATGGTGATTGCAGCCATGAAATTAAAAGACGCTTACTCCTTGGAAGGAAGGTTATGACCAACCTAGATAGCATATTTAAAAGCAGAGACATTTCTTTGCCAACAAAGGTCCGTCTAGTCAAGGCTATGGTTTTTCCAGTGGTCATGTATGGATGTGAGAGTTGGACGGTGAAGAAAGCTGAGCACCGAAGAATTGATGCTTTTGAACTGTGGTGTTGGAGAAGACTCTTGAGAGTCCCTTGGACTGCAAGGAGATCCAATCACTCCATCCTAAAGGAGATCGGTCCTGGGTGTCCATTGGAAGGACTGATGTTGAAGCTGAAACTCCAATACTTTGGCCACCTCATGCGAAGAGTTGACTCATTGGAAAAGACCCTGATGCTGTGAAGGATTAGGGGCGGGAGGAGAAGGGGACGACAGAGGATGAGATGGTTGGATGGCATCACTGACTCGATGGACATGGTTTTAGGTAAACTCTGGGATTTGGTGATGGACAGAGAGGCCTGGTGTGCTTCGATTCATGGGGTCTCAAAGAGTCGGACATGACTGAGCGACTGAACTGAACTGACCTGACTCTGCATATAAGTTAAATAAGCAGAATAACAATATACAGCCTTGACGTACTCCTTTTCCTATTTGAAGCCAGTCTGTTGTTCCATGTCCAGTTCTAACTGTTGCTTCCTGACCTGCATACAGGTTTCTCAAGAGGCAGGTCAGGTGGTCTGGTATGCCCATCTCTTTCAGAATTTTCCAGTTTATTGTGATCCACACAGTAAAAGGCTTTGGCATAGTCAATAAAGCAGAAATAGATGTTTTTCTGGAACTCTCTTGCTTTTTCAGTGATCCAGCGGATGTTGGCAATTTGATCTCTGGTTCCTCTGCCTTTTTTAAAACCAGCTTGGATACTTAAGTTGATCACAATTTTTCTTTTTCATTAATAATGTAGTAGATAAATTTGCATATGGTTTCTTTTGGCTCCATTTATCAAAGCATATACAGTATTTTAAGACTTGTAACTATTAAAATATGTACTTAATAAATATTTGTTCTTCTTATTTTTGCCCTGTTTTCTTTGCATATATATTCTGGCTTTTGGAAGATGCAAAATTTGGGGTCTTATTTCTAAACTAGCAAATTGTTCCTACAACAGGTTACAAAAATAGATCTTCCAAAGGCCAACTTAAGGGTATTTTGCAAATTATTTTGATTTCTCACTCCATTTGCTATAGATTATCTGAAACTAGGGAATAAGGAAAAAGACCAAGTTTAATTAACAGAGGTAATTCTCATAATATTACATGATATGTTGAAATAAATTACTTCTTTTTAGTAATTCTAATCTGTTGAAGGCACCCCTTAACTTTAAATAGGTTAGTCTTTCATTATAGGCATTAGTTTAGGATGTTCTCTTGTTTGACATGTGTTTTGAGGTATCTTTTGTCTTGTTTCAGGCTAGATTCTGAGAAAAGTAGACATCATTACGTACACATAAAGGAACCCTCAAATGAATTTTAACTGCCCATTTCAGGTCCGTAACAAAACAGTACAACCACCAGTTGTCTGAGCAGCCATTAAACCCACTTGACCTTACTGTATATGCTTCCTGTATCCCATGAAAAAACTCTTGGAGAAAACTACAATTCCAAAAATCTTCCCATGTTTAAAATTTAGGTGCTAAACATACACAATCCATCTTCAATCTGGGAGACCTGGGTTCAATCCCTGGGTGGGGAAGATTCCCTTGAGAAGGAAATGGCAACCCTCCCCTGTCCATGGAATTCTTCTTACCTGGAGAATCCCATGGACAGAGGGGCTTGGTTGGCTACAGTCCATGGGTCACAAAGAGTCAGACATGACTGAGCAACTAACACTTTCACTTTCAAACATACACAGTCAATGAAAACACAGAAATCAGAGTTCCCATCCCAGTTGCCCCCTGAAAAAGTATCTCTTTGTCAGATGTCCAATGTATTAGTGATGATTACAGTGACTTTTCAGACTCCTTTCCTCTTCTGCTTTTCTTAACTCTTATAGGCTTTCTTTCTTTTCATTTTACTTAGCTACTTTCATGATATTTTGAATCAGGCTTTGAGAGGTTAAGAGATGAGTCACCTTTAATTTTCCTTCTGCCTTTCTCTATATAAAATTACTTGAGGAGAGACCTGAAGGAGGAGAAGTAAAAGGCTGATAGTCAGATTGTCTTCTTGCCTTTGTTTAAGTACTATCAACTTTGGTTGATACTATTCCAAGCCTGAGAAAACAGGATCTTTCCCTGAGACACAATGATTTTCCCTTCCGCTGTCTGGAAGCCACAAAACCCACACCCATTTCCTCTCCAGGCACAGTCATCTCATTTTCAAACCTCATATTCCTTTGGGAAATAGCAAATCAGATTTTTGAAAATTCCATACTCTCAGGTTTAAATTTCAGTTGATGGCTGATGACTTCTTTTTTCTTTAGCTTTTCTTTCACCCACAACAGGTGAAGCACTTTTTATACTTCTTAACCACATATAAAACATCTACTTGTCCTCTCTTTCACCCCATGAGCGGCTTTATATATTATTTAGAGTTTTCCTTAAAACACCATACTTGAAATCAAAATTTTATCAATATAGTTTTCTCAGAGTAGTGTTTTGCAATGTGCCACCCAAGACAGATGGGTCATGGTAAAGAGATCTGACAGAATGCGGTCCACTGGAGAAGGGGATGGCAAACCACTTCAGTATTCCTGCTTTGAGAGCCTCATGAACAGTATGAAAAGGCAAAAAGATATGACACTGAAATATGAACTCCCCAGGTCGGTAGGTGCCCAATATGCTACTGGAGATCAGTGGAGAAATAACTTCAGAAAGAATGAAGGGATAGAGACAAAGCAAAAACAACACCCAGTTGTGGATGTGACTGGTGATGGAAGCAAGGTCCGATGCTGTAAAGAGCAATATTGCATAGGAACCTGGAATGTTAGGTCCATGAATAAAAGTAAATTGGAAGTGGTCAAACAGGAGATGGCAAGAGTGAATGTCAACATTCTAGGAATCAGCGAACTAAAATGGACTGGAATGGGTGAATTTAACTCAGATGACCATTTTATTTACTACTGTGGGCAAGAATCCATTAGAAGAAATGGAGTAGCCATCATAGTCAACAAAAGAGTCCGAAATGCAGTACTTGGATGCAATCTCAAAAACGTCAGAATGATCTCTGTTCATTTCCAAGGCAAACCATTCAATATCACAGTAATCTAAGTCTATGCCCTGACCAGTAACGCTGAAGAAGCTGAAGTTGAATGGTTCTATGAAGACCTACAAGACATTCTAGAACTAACACCCCTCAAAGATGTCCTTTTCATTATAGGGGATTGGAATGCAAAAATAGGGAGTCAAGAAACACCTGGTGTAACAGGCAACTTTGGCCTTGGAGTAGAGAATGAAGCAGGGCAAAGGCTAATAGAGTTTTGCCAAGAGAACTCACTAGTCATAGCAAACACCCTCTTCTAACAACACAAGAGAAGACTCTACACATGGACATCACCAGATGGCCAACACCAAAATCAGATTGATTATATTCTTTACAGCCAAAGATGGAGAAGCTCTATACAATCAGCAAAAACAAGACCGGGAGCTGACTGTGGCTCACATCATGAACTCTTTATTGACAAATTCAGACTTAAATTGAAGAAACTGGGGAAAACCACTAGACCATTCAGGTATGACCTAAATCAAATCCCTATGATTATACAGTGATAGTGAGGAATAGATTTAAGGGACTAGATCTGATAGACAGAGTGCCTGATGAACTATGGATGGAGGTTTGTGACATTGTACAGGAGACAGGAATCAAGACCATCCCCAAGAAAAAGAGATGCAAAAAAGCGAAACGGCTATCTGAAGAGGCCTTACAAATAGCTGTGTAAAGAAGGGAAGTGAAAAGCAAAGGAGAAAAGGAAAGATACACCCATTTGAATGTAGGGTTCCAAAGATAGCAAGGAGAAATAAGAAAGCCTTCCTCAGTGATCAATGCAACGAAATAGAAGAAAACAATAGAATGGGAAAAACTAGAGATCTCTTCAAGAAAATTAGAGATACCAAGGGAACATTTCATGCAAAGATGGGCTCAGTAAAGGACAGAAATGGTATGGACCTGACTGAAGCAGAAGATAGTAAGAAGAGCTGGCAAGAATACACAGAAGAACTATACAAAAAAGATCTTCATGACCCAGATAATCACGATGATGTGATCATTCACTTAGAACCAGACATCCTGGAATGTGAAGTTAAGTGGGCCTTAGGAAGCATCACTACGAACAAAGCTAGTGCAGGTGATGGAATTCCAGTTGAGCTATTTCAAATTCTGAAAGATGATGCTGTGAAAACGCTGCCCTCAATATGCCAGAAAATTGGGAAAACTCAACAGTGGCCACAGGACTGGTAAAGGTTAGTTTTCATTCCAATCCCTAAGAAAGCAATGCCAAAGAATGCTCAAACTACTGCACAATTGCACTCATCTCACATTCTAGTAAAGCAATGCTCAAAATTCTCCAAGCCAGGCTTCAACAATATGTGAGCTGTGAACTTCCAGATGTTCAAGCTGGTTTTAGAAAAGGCAGAGGAACCAGAGATCAAATTGTCAACATCCACTGGATCATTAAAAAAGCAAGAGAGTTCCAGAAAACATCTATTTCTGCTTTATTGACTATGCCAAAACCTTTTACTGTGTGGAACACAAGAAACTGTGGAAAATTCTGAAAGAGATTGGAATACCAGACCACCTGACCTGCCTCTTGAAAACCCTGTATGCAGGTCAGGAAGCAACAGTTAGAACTGGACATGGAACACCAGACTGGTTCCAATTAGGAAAAGGAGTATGTCAAGGCTGTGTATTGTAAAACTGCTTATTTAACTTATATGCAGAGTACATCATGAGAAACGCAGGGCTGGAGGAAGCACAAGCTGGAATCAAGATTGCTGGGAGAAATATCAATAACCTCAGATATGCAGATGACACCACCCTTATGGCAAAAAGTGAAGAGGAACTAAAAAGCCTCTTGATGAAAGTGAAAGAGGAGAGTGAAAAAGTTGACTTAAAGCTCAATATTCAGAAAACTAAGATCATGGCATCTGGTCCCATCACTTCATGGGAAATAGATGGGGAAACAGTGTAAACAGTGGCTGACTTTATTTTTTGGGGCTCCAAAATCACTGCTGATGGTGATTGCAGCCATGAAATTAAAAGGTGCTTGCTCCTTGGAAGGAAAGTTTATGACCAACCTAGGCAGCATATTAAAATGCAGAGACATTACTTTGTTAACCAAGGTCTATCTAGTCAAAGCTATGGTTTTTCCAGTAGTTATGTATGGATGTGAGAGTTGGACTCTAAAGAAAGCTGAGCACTGAAGAATTGATGCTTTTGAACTGTGGTGTTGGAGAAGACTCTTGAGAGTCCCTTGGACTGCAAGGAGATCCAACCAGTCCATCCTAAAGGAGATCAGTCCTGGGTGTTCATTGGAAAGACTGATGTTGAAGCTGAAACTCCAATACTTTGGCCACCTGATGCGAAGTGCTGACTCATTTGAAAAGACCCTGATCCTAGGAAAGATTGAGGGCAGGAGGAGATGGGGATGACAGAGGATGAGATGGTTGGATGGCATCACCAAGTCAATGGATATGAGTTTGCGTAGGCTCCGGATGCTGGTGATGGACAGAGAGGCCTGGAGTGATGCAGTTCATGGGGTTACAAAGAGTCGAACATGTCTGAGCAACTGAACTGAACTGAACTGAAGAGACTGAATGTTTGTTACTCTCCCAAATTTATACATTGGAATCTTAAACCCAAATGTGATTGTGTTGGGAATGGGGGCACACCCCTCCTAGATGGGATTCATTCCCTTCTAAAAGAGGCCCCAGGGATATCACATACCCCTTCTGCCATGTGAATACATAGACAGAAGATGACTGTTTATACACCAGGAAACAGGGTCTCACCAGATACCAAATTTGTCAGCACTTTGACCTTGGACTTGCCAACTTCCAGAAATGCAAAAAATAAATTCTAATGCCTGCCCGTCTTATGCATTTTTATTACAGAATCCCAGGCAGACCAAAACAGTGTATAGCAGGCTTCAAGCTATGGAAAAATAATCTGTATCCCAAGTAGTAATTGTAATACCATTCTGCTTATAGTATTAGGTTGTATTTAGTAGGAACCTACTGTGCTCTTCAAATTTCTATTATTTCAATTTATTTACTTTCTTAATTTCACCTATTTTTTTTTCAGTAATACTTCTGTACTGCTCTAATGAACTGTCATGGCAACAAAAAACACAGGGAGAGCTCAGAGTAGCTTACAAAGTCACATCTAAAAATACTAGTTATCAAGTTTCTAGAATTTAAAACTTTATTCTCAACTTCTAACATCATTTCTCTCTTAAGTAGATTAAGATGCAACTGGTTTCTAGCAGAATGATGAGCAGGGCTTATTATGAAATCACATAAATGTACAATGTGAAACTCATCCGTGCTCAGGCACTGGATGGTTTGTCACCCATATGGATCAAGAGGGGTAATATTGTAAGTACTTGTGACTCTTCACATTAGACTGTTTAAAGAATTGTGATATTTTCCTTGAACATTTGTCTATTCTCAGTAAAATTGGGCTGAGACAGTGAGGCTGTCATTTGATTAATTTGATCAGTGTAGAGATTCTAGCCCAGTGGTTCTAGTTTCCAAATGGTTGTGCCAACATTTGATGCTTTTATTGATGAAATTAAATAGGAAATGTTTATTTCTTCATTTCTGTTTTGACCTCAGCTTTATAAGGCTCTTATTAGCAATTGGAATAATTTCAATTCAAGGATTTTTACTTACCTTCCCAGTATTATTTTTCGCTGCTTATCTAACCCAAATATGTTCTCCTCTTACCAATTACTTGAAAGTCTGTTCACACACATGGGTTTTGGTATGTTGTGTTTGGTTAAAAAATCATTATTTCTGAAAGTACACCTTTCCCCTGTTTATTTTCTCAGCATCTCTTCCCACTGAGAAGGTGAGGACAACAATCCATTATTTGAAATAGACAGATAATATTCGGGACCACAGTGCTTTTGTCTCTGCAGATTCATTTCATATAGGCTTTGATATCTGAGTTTGGAAGCAATTCATTGACTTTTCTGTCCTACTGGAGCCCTGTTTGTGCACTGATGCAAAATGTCACTGTGGTCAATTCAGTTTTAATTTGTTCAGGCAACTGAATTTTTGGTATTCCCATAAGAGATTAATTTCTGAGCTCTGTGACTATGATTTACCTGGCAAAAAATTTTTTGTCCTGTATGTATGTGTTCTATATGCACAAATCACCCTTTTAAACTTTATTCTCTTTGTGATATTTATATGTGATGTGCTTCATATGATTTAGATGGTTTTCTCTTTCTTCTTCCTTACTGGTTCATAGACTACGTGTACTTAGCTATAGAGAAACTATGTATGTTTCTCTACTTGAAAGTCAATTTCTAAAGATATTTATTTTGACTGAGTTCTTTGTGATTTAAGAACGTATTTCTATAAGAAATTACTCTTTATTTTAATTGAAATACTCCATACTGAAAATAGACCCCAAGTTTGCCTTGGTTTGCTGTAGTGAGGAACCCACTATCATGTAGATTTTATTTTACCCTTCAGTAGATACACAACTTATTTTCTTCCACTTTCATGGAATTCAAAATCCTTGAAGAACCCAGTGAGCAGCTTGGCCAGTGGTAAAAATCTGGATGTAGGAATGAACAAAATGCATTAACGATGAATATGAACTTAAGCTTTTAAATTAACCACTTATTAAGTTTCTTTTGAAAATAAACATTTTGATCAAATAATATTGTAATTTATAAAATTACTAGCTCAAGGTAGAGAGTCTTAGTGTTCAGCTGTATTTTACCTTTGGAATAGATTCTAAAATCAATTTTAGAGTTAAAAACTAACCAAAAATTTAAATTAAAAATGCAAAATATTATCAACAAAGTATAAACACAGTTAATGATGAGGAAATGGTATAAAATTATTTGTTACATGTTTGCTAAAATGCACTGGTTGCATCTATTGTGTGATGGCTATACAATGCAATCAACACTCTTGAATGACATTCAACCAAGAACACATAGTTGAATTGGTGCAGGTTAAATAGCCATATTATATTACATAACTATACTTATTTTGTAACTCACATGATTAGCACAGGCAGAAAATTTTTAAAGCCAGTCCACAAGTGAGCGCATTCCCTTTGTTGTTGTTGTTCAGTCATTAAGTCGTGTCCAACTCTTTGCGACCCCAAGACTGTAGCTTACCAGGCTCCTCTGTCCATGGGGTTCTCCAGGCAAGAATGCTGGAGTGGGTTGCCATTTCCTGCTCCTGGGAACCTTCCTGGACCAGGGATTAAACCTACATCTCCTGCAACAGCAAGCGGATTCTTTACCATTAAGCCATCAGGGAAGCCCTATACATTCTCTTCTCACTGTGTTATTTAAATAACGAATCAAGATGGATTCTCTGTTGATCTTGGTTTTTCAGTGACTACAGCATGAAAGATCTTCCTGCTAACCTATGCTGGTCATTTAGCATGAGTGGGCATACATTTTGTGTTAAGCCACTGAAATTTGAGGGTTATTTATTGTTTCATTATCACATGGTATATTCTGATTGATACAATGCTATTTTAAACATTTTATTTCTCCTCAGACTTTCAAAACTTCCACTCTGCTTCCTCAGCTCAGAAGATAACCTGCTTCATATTCTACTAAAAAAATAGTCCTTTGATAATTGCATCTTTGTACTTCCACCTATGCTATGCTACACACCCACTTCCAGAAGTACTAAGTTCTATTTTAAGAACTAGGAAGTATTATTTTCTGATAAAATGAAGGAGTTCTTACTATGCTTCCCTGATGGCTCAGCCGTAAAGAATCAACCTGCAATGCAGGAGATGTGGGTTCAATCACTGGGTCAAGAAGATCACCTAGAGCAGGAAATGGCAACCCACTCCAGTATCTAGCCTGAAGAATCCCACGGACAGAGGAGTCTGGAGGGCTACAGTCCATGGGGTCGCAAAGAGTCAGGCATGACTTAGCAACTGAGCATACATGAGCATGTTCCCACTATATGTGTAAAGAAGAACTATCATGTCATGCCTCTAACTTTGCAGGCCTTGTTATCCTCACAATAATCCCTTGTTCCTCTTTCAACATCAGATTCACCCTTTCTGTTGAATTATTCCTCTCAGTATAGGCATGTGCTATGATATTGTCTATTTGTAAAACCTTCCCAGATCAACTGCCTCTCCAGGTATATCTTCATCTCTCAGTGCATTTTACCAATAAATTTCAAATAACATTTCCTGTGCTGGCTTCTTTCAGTTTCTTACTTTCAATGTGCTTCCTTTATTCCTTAACTCCCATCAGTTGACTGAATCAACAAAGTTTCTGTTTACTACCATCTTGCCAAGTTTAATGGTCAATTCTCTTTTCTTTCTTTTTTTTTTCTCCCCATTTGGCCATGACAGGTGGCTTGAGGGAACTTAGCTCCCTGAATCTGCATTCTCATCATGAGCACACAGAGTCCTAACCACTGGACCATGAAGGAATTCCCTCTCATTAGCTTTTTAAATCAAGCTTTCAAACCAACATGACATTGCTGATAAAGCTTTCCATCTTGAACTTCTCATTCATTAGCTCTAAAACACACTTCTCTTTTGAGAGAGTGTCACTCCCAACTTATTGACTATTACTCTTATTCTTGACATCTATGTGTTGAAATGTCCCATGCACACAGTAGGTGTATAATAATATTCTTTGGAAATACATAAATGAAGGATATTAATGCTAGTCTACTGCTCTTAAAATAAATTTGGAGTTTTTATTAGATAATTGGCGGCTAGTAAGTTTGTCAGACAAAGTGTGTTTTATCTACTGAAGGAAAAATGTCACATATACCTTTAAATTATAGTATTGTTAAACATTTATCAACCCATAATGTTATCAGTAATTTACTTATTGATCTTCCTTCAGCACATTTTAAGCTCTCTAAGTATCTCACTTTTTATGCACCTTTGCCCATTACTTAGTATGAGGCCTAACTCAATAAATAAGTAAATAAATGAATGAATGTCATCCATTTCAATTCTGCTGAATGTTAAAGTAACCAAATAATATATGTCATTTTCACATCAACTGCTATCAAGCCATAATTTCAAGCTGCATTATTTGAGTGATTATATTTAATGAGCCTAAGCCTAAGTATAAAAGCATACATTTTCCTGATATTTAATTTTATTTAATAAATTTTAGGTAACTTTTCTAACCAGAATCTTTTTAGGCTCTCAGTTATCTTTTACAGGGTATTCATTATCTAATATTTGATTTACTTTTAGCCAAATGTTGGAACAAAATGTTAACCAGAGGAAAGTCAAGGGCATCTTGTCTTTTAGGAATCACCTTTTGTGTTGAAACTGAGACATTAATCAATTCTTGTAGGCCAACTTAGAGCAAGTCATGCATGTGAGATTTTTGGAACCACTTATATCATATTCAATTTTAGATCTTCTATCTTAAGTTAGACATGTCTTAAATTAAGCCATCCTGGGTTCCTTTTTTGATCTTTTATATAGTATTTTCATACAATGTTTCATTCATTGTGACAGGAAAGAGTATGGCTACATGTAACAGAATATGAACTAACAGAGTGTACAATAACCCAAATAATCATGAACTCACAATAAAACAGTGATTTGTAATTGTAGAGCTCATTCAGTAGCCCAGTCAATAGGTTTCAGACTTTTCCCACCATTTTTTTTAAAGTTATTGTGATCATTTGCTTCTTTTTCTTCATCTAAGTCACTACCTATGGCTGAAATAAAAAGAGTAGATTTAAGGATTATGTTCTTGAGTTATTTTCAATACTTGAATGAGCCAGTAATCAAAAAAGATCTTTACTTTTACTCTAGAGAACCACACTCTTCCCCATCAGATTTGTGCAAATATCTCTTTGGCCATAATTAACTCACATAGCTTCCTCTAGCTTCAAGGGAGACTGGACATATCAGGCAAAGGGAATGGAATTGTTTTGACTGACTTAAATGAATCATACTTTCATTTTTGGGACTAACCTGTTACTATAATCTCAAACAAACCAAGACTCTGCTAGCAAGCCTATTTGAGTAGACAACTAGCAGTGCCTGCTATACTTTCCATCCTTTGCTCCCCATTCACAGGGATATTTTCTTACTTTGAAAGTCACAGAACTCCCATCAGGGTTATTACATAAGTACCCTCTATCTACATTCTGAATGCCAGTTTCTTTTGCCACCAATCAATTCCCCCCTTATCTGTGCCATAACTGGCATACCCATGCCATCTCTTTTTTTGAACCTTCATCAATAGTCTTCCTTTTGTCTGGCCTGCATATATGTCTTTTACACTATATTCAATTTTACCCTTCCTCAGTACCTGGCATGTAGAGGATAAATACTTCTGTGATGGATGAATGGTTACATGGTTGTCAGAAGACCATTCTGAAATTGTGTGTCTATCATAGCACGTCCCTGGTCAAGTCCACCAGTGCCTCCCTTTTCTCTGTTGTGAGAAAGACAAACGGTTCCCTAGATCTCAGGGTATGTAAAAAGCAGAACTTCAATTCTCATCACTTTTTAATAAGCTCCCTGAGATTTATTCTCCTGATAATCTTTTCATGTTTCCATATAAACTACTCTATTTAAATGGCATTTCATATGTGAATGTAATTTATGTTTTATAAAGTTATATAAAAGAGGAGTTATTATTTTGAGTAGCTTCATCTCCATGTGTATCCTTACATTTCAATCATATGAAAACCCCTTTCTTTTTCTCTTCCTTTTCCCTACATCCTTTTTTTTAAATTAGTTTATTTATCTATTTTTTAACTTTACAATATTGTATTTGTTTTGCCATACATTGACATACATCCTTTTCTTTGACCCTCCTATTGCTGACTCTGTCAGTGACCCACCCACATCCTCAAAGCACTCATCTTCACACACTAAAAGCTGATATTTTTACATTTGAAACTCTCTACCCAAGAACATTTTTTTCTGGTTGAGGGAGCAAATTTCACATGTGTAGAGGCAACTGGAAGTACTGAAGAGTGCATGCCTTTTAGAGCAGCCCTTAGTTAATAACAGGTGAGGAATTTGTGAATAAATATCTCAACTTCCCCATCCCTCAGCTGGAGTAACTGTGAGGTATGCTGAATATGGTCTTCCAGAATACCCAATGGGATTAAGTCCCTGTTGCCCACAGTGGGCAAAATAACTTGTTATTTTGCTATGTATTAAGTGGTTTTCACCTGTTTACCTTATCTCTTATTTTCCCATTTCTCTGTCATTAATTTCTGGTATCTTCTCTCAAACTCCTTGATGTTATCTCCTTTCCTCAATATCTTCACTTTAGCCTCCAAGAGAACCTAATCTACCAGACTAACCCACATTAATAACCAGACTAACATAACTGTGTTGAGTGACTCCACTTATGCAAATTTCACTGATATTCAAGCCAGTATTCATTTCCTCTTCTGCTTCTTATTGATAGTCACTCATTTTTCCTCTTCAAATAGTTTAGCACCTGATTACACTCTTTTATAAGGTTCTCAGAATTTTGCTTGTTCCTGGTGTTTTCTTTTCAAAGAGATCTCAGACTTCCCAAAGGAAGTTGCTATATCTTGTAGAAATTCTCTGTAAGTTTGAACCACCTTCATAGACCTGGCCACGGTAGTGGTACACCACAAGTGCTCTCAGTTTGATTAATGATTGGCTATTGAAAATTCATGATATACCATCAGCTTCTGATAATGAAAAAGAAGTTGGAATCCAAGACTTTCACACAAAAACTTAATTTCTAATGTTTCAGCTCATCGATATTTTCAAATTATATCTGAATTTGGATACTGATTTTGGCAACTTAGTATTGGGTAATGACTTTAGGGATGTCATTTGACTTCCCTAAGCCTCAATTCCTACATTGGATAAATGGAGCTAATTATCTCTACCTCACAGAATGATTACGACACAAAAAAGTACATTAAAAGTCAAACAAGATAGATGTGATAGTTGATGGGACGAAAGACCAGAGCAATGATAGACTTAAGTGATGCAAACAAGGCAGTCGGTGTGATCCTCAATAATACAGAGGTATGAAAACAATAAAGTAATTGAAACTGTCCCTCCAAGAGTGGAGTCCTTGACCAAAACTTCATACTAATATTGAAAATCAAAGGAGAAATGTTATTCTTAGAGGGGTTCCTACAAGTAGCACAGTAAGGAAGCTTAGTTTAGGGGCACAGAGAGTGGGAGGAACAGAGCAAGAGTAGTCATAGAGGGAGAGAAGAGATTATGGTGAGAATCGTAAGGTCTTAATCTGTTCTAATCAGTCACTGAGAAAATCTTGAGTCTGAGTGCCCCCCTAGATAACTAGGATCTAGTGATGTAAATACAAAAATTAAGATAGATAAGGAAGAGAACCACCATTGGGACCAATAATTTGCTTTCAGCCACCTGTCTCTTAAGCGGGGAGAAATGGGTAAAAAAGATTGTGCATGATTAAAGATATGTGTGAATTATTACTGGAGCTTCCATGGTGGCTCAGCAGTAAAGAATCTACCTGCAATACAGAAGTTGCAGGATACATGGGTATATGCTACATGATGTTTCAAAGATAATCCATCCCCGGGCTATTTTTCTTGTTATGTCTTTGCTGTATGATTTTGCTTGTTTATTTCACAAGCACTTACGGTAAAAAAAAAAAAAAAAATGCAAGAAAAACAGATGATTGAATTTATTATTCAGACTATACTACCTCAAAGAAACTTCTGGTCATTTTGTTGTTTCCTGACTAACCCTTTAAGGTCACTGTTTAGAGTCTCCATTGTCATCAAGGGAAATGTAGTCTTTCTTTGAAAAATCTATAGGAACTATCTCTTTTACCACTTTTCTCTGGTTATTATGAGAAATTCCTTAACATCTCAATGATGCTAAGTATAAAAATTATGTTATGCTAAACATGGAAATGCAATGAGTATATTCTGATGATGTTGGCACACATTGATTGGTGAATACCAATCAATAGAAAATTTAATGAACACTTATGGTTGAAATCCTTTTTTCTTAATAATTATCTTGAAAAATCACATTCCAGCTGAGGACTATTTGTGACCTATAGCAATCCTTTCTATTCATTTGTTGTTCAGAAAAATTTATTTGGGTAATTCTCTACAAAGGGACATCTGCTTTCTCTGTATTCTATTGGAGCTAAATTCTGATGACCTTCAGGGCCAGTAAGTTTCTGATAAACGATGGCTGAGATGGGAGTGGACTTTAATTGGGTGTCTAGAGGAGGACTGCTGGATTACGTTAGTGAATATATCAGTATTTTATGGAAATGTAAAAATATCCAAATGATTCAGCTCACAAGACTAACAAAAACAAATCTTTTCTCTAAAAATCACCCTGGTCATTTGTGTTAATAGAGTCAGTTGACTCCTATGCTTTCTGCAACCAGCCGTTATAAAACATTTTATAAAAGACCCGTGTGTGCAAGATAATGTTAACTTAAAATTAAACTCTCACATAGCCAAGGAGAAAAAATACATCTTTCAAGTGAAGAATGTCTGATCCATTTAACACTAATGCTTTCCCTTACCCAGTCAAATATTTATTGTGCCCTGCTATATACCTAATGCATCTTAAGCGAGATATATAGAAGTGAATGAGATACAGAATTTTGTCTCAAAATACCCGGAGCCTATTTCAGGAGGCAGAAATATAATAATTACAATACTGTGTGATAAGTGCATTGCAAGAAATGATGAGTGATCAACTCTGTGAATGAAAGTAAAGATAGATTTTAAGGACTCTTCTCAGTCAAAGTGACACTTGTGCTTAAAGGATGATTAACAGCTTAGCTTAAATGCTCAGTTGTGTCTGACTCTTCTCAACCCTTAGAACTGTAGCTCACCAGGTTCCTCTGTCCATGGGATTAAGGGGTCAAAAAGATGACAGAAGACACAGAATTGTCTTGATTAAAGAAGTTGTTTGTTGAGTTGCCAAGTCATGGCCAATTCTTTTTGCGACTCCATGGACCATAGCTCAGTTGTATTCACTAAGACTATATGTTATAAAACAGTCTGTGGGTTGTAAACTGCAAATCAGCTATAGTTTGCTAAACCACTGCAATAGTGAATCCTGTCCCAGAAAATATTTGCACTTTTTTTTTGGTAGCCTAAATCCTTCAATATCAAGCTGAAGTATATACAGGGAATTTCAGCAAATCTTCTAAGGTTTGAACACACAGCTCCTTTCTTGTCGTTCGGTCAGAATGCCCTTCCTCATACTCTTGGTACCTAAAAAATTCCTGTCCTCAGAAATCAGCTGAGAATCTTTTAAATCAGAATGGTCATTCTTGATCCCAATTAAATTTATATTTCCTGTGTTCTCCTTTCTCATAGCATTTTATTATGTACTTTTTCTTCAAAATCATAATATATCTGATTTTTTTTGACATATTTATGTTTGTTGGTGTACAGTTCATCTTGTGTTCTTCTGTAGATTCAATAAGGTAACAGATTTCTTCCCATTTTGTTCCAGGTTACCAACCCAATGGATAATACAGAAGCTCACAATGGGATTTGACATATTTTGAGTATTACAGGATGAATCTGAGATGCTGATACAAAGGAAAGAAGAAACTATGATTTTTTAGGTCTAACTTTTTAGTGCTTAAAGTCCAGTCAGTGCATCAACAGATCTGATAAGGTGAATAGAAAATATGAAAAGAAAGAAGACTGAAGACAGAACACTGGGAAAACCTAGTCCTTTGGGGAAAAGACTGAGAATGAAATTTCCAGGAAGCATAACCAAGAACAACAGAGGAAAGTAGCATGTGTACCTAAGAAGGAAAACATGATTAGGGAAAAACTGAGTAAGTGATAGTCACATACCTCGGAAAATTCAAGTCAATGGGAACAATCATTTATCTCTGTCTCAAGTGCCAATTATTTTTTTTTTAATAAGAGATAAACATTTCTTTGAAGTTAATTGATGCTACCCCTGCAGATACATGTGGAATGACTCTAACTTCTGCTTGTAAGTTCCTAGATATAGATGCTGTCATTTCCCATGGTCATCCTCCTTTTGAATCATTATTCTCACTTAATATTGACCCTGATATTATGAAGATGTGCCTCTCATATATTTTGATTGCTTCATTTTAGATATATATGATATCTTCCCTTTCAAAGCACTGGTTCTCTTTCAAAAATGTCAGTTTCCCCTAATATTAGAGGCATGAAAGTCTACTAATTCATTAAAAAACTTATAGTTAGTGCTGATTATGTTCACATCCTATGCTTATTCAGTAAGGATATAAAAAAATAACAAAAAAATGTGGCCCCTGCCCTTAAAAAGGTCACATTCTAGTGTATCAGAGAGAAACAAAATAATTGTACAATGAGCTCTCCACATTCAATTACAATAAGTGATATGAAAGGTATAGGTCTAGGAGGTATCTAACAGGAAGAATGAGATTTGGGGAAATGACAAACGGTAATATGCAAGATAACATGGGGGAAAAAAGATGAAAAATATGCTTACTGTAGGAAAGTGTAAGTCATAAAAAGGCAAGACATATTCAAGGAACCACACACACACACAGAGAGAGAAAGTGAAGGGCAAAATGGTGTGAAATTAAACTGGTAGTTTAGTAGGGAAGAGATCACACATGATATATCATGGCCATATAAAAAGATCAATCTCTTGCCTGTATAGAGAACTGATTTAGGCCTAGGAATGGAAGCAGGGGGAGCTGCCTGGATGCTATTGACATGCTTCAAGTGAAAAACAATGCTGTCTGGTGGTTGTAGTGGAGATGGACTGATGTGGGTAGATACATACATTAGAAGGAAGAGTTAAAGAGCCTGGTAGTGTTTTAGGATTAATGACATAGTACCTGAATTCAGTGATTGCTCTGACACAAAGTCCTCCATAAAAGTGAACAGAATTGTAATTATTATAATCAATGCAGGATCCAAAACACATTGACCTACTGAATATGAAACAGTTCCTAGAATCTGCTGCCAAGTGAATAATCATCTCCTGACACCAGGAGAAGCAACCCACTAGCAGGTTCCTGGACATCCTTCAATCCAATTTTGAATGACATCCTTTGTAGGGTCACACTTTGTTCCTGCTGAACTTGCACTCTGCCTCTATATTGGTGTAACCTTTCACAGATGGATCAGGGCTGCTGTTCTATGCTGATCTGCAGATAAAATGTAGGATGCATTTCCTGGGTTCAGCTATTCCTGTTGCTAAAAGCTCAGTGACTTTGTCTTCAGTACCATATTTATACTAGACGTTCCTCGCTATTTTCTTTAACTGTAGCACCGAAATCACGTTGACAAGGGCCAGCTTTCATTCAGGTAAAGTGCCATTGGAAACTCCATTGTGTGAGACACATCATCAGTGAGTTAACTAGTAAACCCACTTCCAACAATGGTGTATTGACAGCATAGCTCTGAAAAATTATCAGCGTCAACCACAGCAGAACTTGAATTAACCAACTACAAAATTTACAATTTTTGATAATGACTGATTTCCATGGTGAAAAAGACACTTTTGGCAGTTTGACAATTTCTTTATCTTGTAGTTTTAAGCGAAGCCAAGCTTGTGAGAAATCTTAGTAGGGACTCATCAATGAAGACTCAAAGTGATCATCTGCCAAGGCTCTGATTTGTTTGCTTGAAATAATATGATGAATGGACAGAGAACTAGACAGAAGGTGAAGAGAAACTAAAAGTCTTCACTGGATGGCTTCTGAACATATAACGTTTAGCCTGATTTAAATCTATGTACATATAAATCCTAGGAAATAGGCTTATAGATCTCAAGCCCTAAAATACTACAAAGCAATTATTTCGATTATTTGGATTCTTCAAATTCCAAGGTGGTGTCAGAGAGTGAATTTACTACCTTTTACTGCTACATTTGCTTCCTAATGAGATCTCATTTTGTCATAGTCTATAGTTCAACCATTATGTGTTCAGAACAAACAATTTTCTGAATGCTGAATCTATCAGGAGCTGTTCCCTGAATGTGTTCAAGTAATTGGGGGATGAGCACCCCTTCCACAAATAGTTCTTCAGTGAAACAAAAGGGCAAAATCCTAAGGAGCCACAATAGAATGGAATAAAACTCAACTATCAACAGCTAAATAAACACAGCATATGTTCCTTCTTCAAAAAAATTTTTTTATCTTTTTCAGTATTCACAGAGCTACTCTAAAAAAGTCACAGGTGTAGCAATAAATAAAACAGTAAAAAAAATTCCCAGTCTTTGTATCTTTCTTTCTAGTGATATGAGACAGACAACAAACCAAATTTTACTTACATATATATATGGTTGCTGGGGAAGTCCTCACTCAGATGGTTATATTTAAACAGAGATTAAAACAAGGGTTGAACTATATAGATATAAAAACACCTGAGGGAAAAGGATATTAGAAAGAGAAAATGACAAACATTAAGACTTTGAGGCTTTGATAAACAGCTGGAAGTTCAGTGAAGCTGGAGTGCAGTGACAGTGAAAGCTGATAGAAGATAAGAACATCAGAGAAGTAACTAGAATCCTCACTGTATAGGTCTTTGAAGCCCATGGTAAGAATATTGCTTTTCACTGTGATGAGATGGAAACTATGGCAGATGAAGCACTACCAATGGCTCAAGTGGTAAAGAATCTGCCTAAAATGCAAGAGACTCATAAAAAATGCGGGTTCAATCCCTGGATCAGGGAGATCCCCTGGAGGAGGAAATGGCAACCCACTCCAGTATTCTTGTCTGGAAAAAGCAACATTAGAAAATGTTGCTTAAAACCATGATATTTTAGTGGAAATGTTATGCAATGATAGATAGCCAGAACAGCATTTATTGCAGGTTTTTGAGTGGAATCACAATCTGACTTAAATTTTAAGAGAAATACTCTTTTTATCATATTAAAAATAGATTGTGCTAGATAAGAATAGAAGTGAGTAGATGAATTAGAAAGATGTTATAATAATCCTAATATAAGGGTAAGCAACTTGGACCAGGGAGTTAAATATGAATGTAGTAAGAAATAGTGAGATTGGATTATGTTTTAAAGTCGGGGTGATACAAACTGTTAAGTGATTAACTGCGGAGTATAACAGAAATAAAGACATAAAGAAAGAGTACAAAATTTTTGTCTAAAAAAGAAAAATTTGGCAGTTAGCAGGAGTGGTGGAAAATAAAATTTGGGGAATGTTAATCTTAGACATCTGTGTAGAAATAGGAATAGTTTGGTGCAAAGATAGTTGCAGTTTTGGAATGTTGAAATTTGCCATTTGATATTGGAATACATTCTTAAATGTGATTATGCTATACAACATTTTAATCTCGCAGGAGGCGATGGCACCCCACTCCAGTACTCTTGCCTGGAAAATCCCATGGACAGAGGAGCCTGGTAGGCTGCAGTCCATGGAGTCTCTAAGAGTCAGAAAGACTGAAGTGACTTAGCAGCAGCAGCAGCAACAGCAGCAGCAGCAGCATGTTAATCTGCATCTCTCGCTTTATTTATTTATTTTTTTGCTAATGATGTATTGAAAATTGAAAGTGTTAGTTGCTCATTTGTGTCCAACTCTTCATGACCCCATGGACTGTAGCCCACCAGGCTCCCCTTTCCATGGAATTCTCCAGGCAAGAATACTGGCAATATCTGTAATACAAGAATACTGGAAATAAATATCCATCTCTTTCTCCAGGGGATCTTCCCAACCCAGGGATCAAACCCATGTCTCCTCAGTTGCAGGCAGATTCTTTACCATCTGAGCCACCAGGGAAGTGCTGTTTATTTTATACTGATTTTAGACTAGGGAAATGATTTTAGACAAAAAGCAAATTTGAGCAATTTTCTTATTCAAGTTCAAAATGGGTTGTAAAGCAGGGAACGCAGCTCAGAACATGACAATGCATTTGGCCCAAGAGCTGCTAACGAACAATGTACAGTGCAGTAGTGGTTCGGAAGTTTTCCAAAGGAAATGACAGCCTTGAAGATGGTGGCTGGCCATCAGAAGTTGACAATAACCAATTGAAAGCCTTCATCGAAGCTGATCCTCTTACAACTACACAAGAAGTTGTCAAAGAACTCAACGCTGACCATTTTACAACGCTCTGCATTTGAAGCAAATTTGAAAGGTGAAAAAGCTCAATAAGTGGCTGCCTCATGAGCTGATCAAAAATCAAAAAAAAAAAAATCTCATTGTGAGGTGTCATCTTCTCTTATTCTATGAGCAACAACAAACCATTTCTTGATTGGATTGTGACATGCAACAAAAAGTGGATTTTATATGACAACTAATGATGACCAGCTCAGTGATTGGACTGAGAAGAAGCTCCACAGCACTTCTGAAAGCCAACCTTGCACCACAAAAAGGTCATGGTCACTCTTCAGTGGTCTGCTGCCCATCTGATCCACTACAACTTTCTTAAGCCCGGCAAAACCATTACTCTGAGATGTATGCTTAGCAAATCAATGAGATTCACTGAAAACCGTAATGCCTGCAGCCAGCACTGGTCAACAGAAGGGCCCAGTTCTTCTCCATGATAATGTCTGACCTCACATCACACAACCAAAGCTTTAAAAGCTGAATGACTTGGGCTACAAGCATCTTGACAACTTTTTGCAGGAAAAATGCCTCCATAACCAGCAGGAGGCAGAAAATCCTTTCCAAGAGCTTGTTGAATCTCGAAGCATGGATTTTACGCTACAGGAATAAACAAACCTATTTCTTGTTTGCAAAAATGTGTGGATTGTAATCGTTCCTATTTTGATTAATAAAGATGTGTTTGAGCCTAGTTATGATTTAAAATTCACGGTCCAAAGTCACAAGTACTTTTTCAGCAATCTTTATATATTATATATAATTTGTATATGTATGGGGTTAGGTGAGAATACCATGACAGAGATAGACATATAGTAGTTATCAGTGACTGCATGAAATCACCTACTAGGACTATAGATAAATAAGAGAAGCCAAATAATTTTGCTCTGGGATACTCCCACTTTAAGTGATTAGAGAGAAGAGAACAAACCGGAAAAGGAGATTAAAGGGGAGAAAAGCCAGTGAGATAGAAGTGATGTGAGGAGAGTGAGGACAAAGGAAGAAATTGAATAAAAGATGAAAGAGGAGGTAACTCTCAAATGATGCTGACAGGTCAAGTTACATGAGGACTGAATTGATCGTTAGACTTAACAATATGAAAGTCATGATAACCTTGACAAAGTAGCATCTGAGGAATGAGAGAGGCAAAAACCTATTTGGACTGGTTTCAAAAGAAAATGGAGAACAGAAATTAGAAATGCAAACATAGGCAATTCCTCCAAGGAGTTTTGTTGCAATAGGAAAAAGAAAGAGGGACTGTGGCTGGAAAAGTAGGATTCAGAGAAGCAGAGAGACTTCTGTTTAGTTTTCTAAGGTTAGTGAGTAACAACATGTTAATATGATGATGCAAGAAACAAAAAATTGGTCATAGAACTGAGGGAAGAATGGCTGGAGCAATGTCTTTTAAGGGAGAGTTTATCAAATGTATTAGGAGAGATAACAGAATATGTTGCATTGATACAATAATCCTGATGCAGGTAGATGAAATATGAGACTATTTATGTTTTCTAAGTGAAATAGGTCATCAGCAGAAAGTGAGAACTGGGTCAAAAGTTGCTGGAAGAGAGAAGAAAAAGTATGACATTTTTCAGAAAAGAGGGAAACTAATTAGACTAAGATGTTTTCTAATCACTGGGGTTTACTAAGACCCCCCCTTTTTTTTTTGGACTAATTTCAACAAAACTCTAAAATTAACTTAATCAACATTTACTGTGAATTATAAGGATCATGGGCAGAAAGCTTCTGAGAACTGCTTTGATACAAAGGCAGGAAAGGTTGGTGCTTGACACTGGTTACAAAGGCATGATCTTACTCTGGGAATTCTTTAGTACTCATTAGAGAGGCATTTTCATGACTCAGATTTAGCATCCACTTAGCATTCATAGTGAGCTGAGACCTTTATGGAAAATATAAACAACATTCTCCCTGCTTTTATGGAGTTTTATAGGCTACCCTGTGTTTTTGTCAAGTGCCTAATAAAGACAAGAAGAACTTGTTCTAAATTGCTATTGTAACAATGTTCTTACTGGGATTTTTTTACTAGGAAGTTTAAGAAGTACTTTGCCAATAAATTCAAATATACTTAATAAGTTTACTTCTTAAATTATCTTAATTCAATAAAGGTTACTTCATCTTGAAACATATGCCTTCCTGGAATCCCCACAATGCTAATGACCCCTCATTCGTCATCTTTAATCTCTTATGAGAAGCATATTACATTTTCTTCTTAGAAATCTTTATCCTGATCAAAGAGTCAATTAAAGAGTGATTACACTTCTTTCCAGGTAAGAATTTTTCTCATTCTTCAATTTGAATTGCAGCTGTAGTTCTACTTTCAAATTCTGCAGTTCAGTTCAGTTCAGTCTCTCAGTCGTGTCTGACTCTTTGCGACCCCATGAATCGCAGCACGCCAGGCCTCCCTGTCCATCACTAATTCCCAGAGTGTACCCAAACCCATGTCCATCGAGTCGGTGATGCCATCCAACCATCTCATCCTCTGTCGTCCCCTTCTCCACCTGCCCCCAATCCTTCCCAACATTAGGGTCTTTTCCAATAAGTCAACTCTTCGCATGAGGTGGCCAAAGTATTGGAGTTTCAGCTTCAACATCAGTCTTTCCAATGAACACCCAGGACTGATCTCCTTTAGGATGGACTGGTTGGATCTCCTTACAGTCCAAGGGACTCTCAAGAGTCTTCTCCAACACCACAGCTCAAAAGCATCAATTCTTCAGCGCTCAGCTTTCTTCACCGTCCAACTCTCACATCCATACATGACCACTGGAAAAAACATAGCCTTGACTAGACGGACCTTTGTTGGCAAAGTAATGTCTCTGCTTTTAAATATGCTATCTAGGTTGGTCATAACTTTCCTTCCAAGGAGTAAGTGTCTTTTAATTTCATGGCTGCAATCACCATCAGCAGTGATTTTGGAACCCCCAAAAATAAACTCTGACACTGTTTCCACTGTTTCCCCATCTATTTCCCATGAAGTGATGGGACCAGATGCCATAATCTTAGTTTTCTGAACGTTGAGCTTTAAGCCAACTGTTTCACTCTCCTCTTTCACTTTCATCAAGAGGCTCTTTAGTTCTTCTTCACTTTCTGCCATAATGGTGGTGTCATCTGCATATCTGAGGTTATTGATATTTCTCCTGGCACTCTTGATTCCAGCTTGTGTTTCTTCCAGCCCAGCGTTATATAACAGGGGAAAAAATGCACATAGCCTACATAAGCCTCATTATCAGCACTGACATTTTATAATGATGCCTGCATTTACCTTAGTAACATGGACTGAAAGAAATTCATATATTCTCTTTCTTTCTCTATCTGTGTAATGTGAATCTCAGTGGTTTTGTTTTTTTTCCAAAATATTTATATTCATTGAATAAAAAGTGGCTGAGGTTTCTTACTAAATTTATAAATATCTTTATTCTCTGAATTTGGCTTTCTATTACTATATTGTATTCTTAAACCGTTTTGCTTACAATCCTTCCTAAAGTTCATTGTGACAGTTCTCAGACATTGGTATTCTTTTGAAGACCTATTTCTTTTGTACAGATAGAAAAATAACCAGAAAACAAGGCTAAAGCCTGTTTCCACCTACAAGCTTTGAAATAACAATCTGAAAGTGTCATACAACATCTGGCTGGTGAGCTTCCTTTTTTAGTTATAGTAACATAGATCGTGCAAATTAATGCTATACTATTAAATAACAGAACCTGAATTCTGCTGTGTAGCACCTTTTCACTGCTAGTCCCCCCAAACTGGGTTTCTTTAAAAAGTGTTTTCTTTCAGACCTTAAAAGAACCTTGGAAGAAACCTTAGAGATTTTGAGTTCAATCCTCTAATTTTTTAAATGAGCTAGAAATTTTGAGACTTGCCCAAGCTTATAAAGGTAATTCAGAGACCAATAGGCTCTAATCCATCTCTTGATTTTCACTTCACTGTAATTTCTGGTACACCACACCAGAATGAATAAATAACTACACCATCCATGTCTGTGCATTTTACAACTACAATTACACTGATGGAGTTTAAGATTGTACTGATAACTAGGCTCTTGGATACTTCTAGTTTACGTGACCATGGCTTAATTTTAGCAACATCTGAAATGGATATTTGCTAGATGTTCCCTGATAATCAGAAATATCTGATATGCCAGCTGGCTAGGACTGGTGGTGGCAAAGGTGGCTGTTAGGAAACTATTTAGAAGAGGGAATAAATTATCCTTAAGTAATAAAAAGTAAAGAAGTATACAAGCTCTAAAAATTGCAAGTCAGAATTATACAAGAGCTTTTAGAACAGCAGAAAAACCAGCAGTTAGATTGGCCTCTGAGCCAGTCCCCTTTTAGTGGTTTAAAAGAGGATGTTGTCTCAGCCATCTCAGCTGTGCTTTGGGGATGTGACACACTACTAGCAGTGCCAGTGAAAGGAGGTGGCAACAACAGTGTCACAATCATGTAAGCACAAATCTTTTGACATTGGGTGTTGGCAGCTTTACTAGGGGCAGTGGTACCCTAATTGTGAGCTTTCTTGTTGTCCGTGTCAATTTATCCTCTCTCTCGAAGAGAACTGGAATAGAAGAGAAAGAAAAGGGTAAATCACTCAGTAGTCATAGGACTCTAGAGAAAAAGGACTATCCCCATAAAACGTTGTGAAAATTTCCAGAAGAACATTGAAGAGGACTCAGAGTTTATGACTTGAGGAGAATCTGGATCAGACAGAGTTTTATATTGCTGCTGCTGCTGCTGCTAAGCTGCTTCAGTCGTATCCGACTCTGTGCGACCCCATAGATGGCAGCCCACCAGGCTCCACCGTCCCGGGGATTCTCCAGGCAAGAATAATGAAGTGGGTTGCCATTTCCTTCTACAGTGCATGAAAGGGAAAAGTGAAAGTGAAGTTGTTCAGTCCTGTCTGACTCTCAGCGACCCCATGGACTGTAGCCTACCAGGCTCCTCCATCCATGGGATTTTCCAGGCAAGAGTACTTGAATGGGGTGCCATTGCCTTCTCCGAGATTTTTTATGTTATGAATCCCCATTTTGGGACCCTTACTGGGGATAATCATTGATTAGCGACAGCTGGTAAACTCAGAATACCTCTGAAGGGAATCAGGCAATTGTCAGCAGGTTAGAAGTTCCTTACCTGTTCAGGGGAAAGAACAGGTACAAAGAGGGCCATTACTTTGCAAAGTTTCCTTTTAGAGATTGACATTTCAAAAGAGTTATCATGCTTCCTGGTAGAGGATTTGTGATTCTCATATTGATACTATAAAATTGGGATCAAAATTTTATTCAGTGAATGTATCTAATAACCAGGCTGCTTCTTTCTTAAATAGCCTACATTATAAGTATCTGATTCCAAAAGTAACTTAGTTAATTGAAAAAAGTTGGAGAATCCTGAAATAAAGAACAAGAAAATCAAATAATTTTGGCCTGCAGAGATAAATATGATAATATTTTCCGAGTTATACTTGAAGGTATGTGTGCACTCTTTGATCAATCTATATCTGTTGAATATTTTCATTTTTGAGAAAAGTAGTTTAAACACTTAGTACTTGTACTATATTCCTGCATATCAGAAAAAATTTTCCTCCATATAAAGAAATGTAGTTGCTTAATCTATTTTTTACAATTTATTTATTTTAATTGGAGGATAATTGCTTTATAATATTGTGTTGGTTTCTGCCATATCTTTATGCGTTTCAAAGCAATTCTCACCTATTAAAACTTTCAGATAAATAATGACTATGCCACAGATAATGTGATAGTATAATAATAACAATGATAATAATGATCATAGCTGATGGTTATTAGTACTCACTACATACAAAGTGATATATCTATACCTCTACAATTATGACATTATGAGTTAAAGTATACTCTTATTTCCGTTTCACAGAAAAACAATTTAATAAAATACTTGTCCAAAGTTACACATATACAATAGAATTCAAATCCTTATTCTAATTCAAGCTGTATATATAAACCTATACTAATACAACAAGCAAATGCAACAGGACAAAGGACACTACAGAGAAATTTAAAAGAAAAGGAACCATTTTCAAGAGGATGGATCAGTTCGGGGAGACTTTACGTGGTGGAAATATGTCCTTTCAGAAGAAAAATTCCTTGAGATTTTGTGTGGAGAGGCAATTAATTATTTTGAAAATCTATGGAACAGTTTTGTATTCTTTCCAGACTTTATGGATGTTATCAGATCAATGATTAGTGACATGTCCTAGGTTGATAACCATTAATAAAAATGCTCCCAACAATCCTTCATTCAACTGCTAATTTACCAGTTAATTGCACATTAAATCTCACTAAAAATGCTCAAAATAGCAATTGAACTGCAAACTAAGAATATTACTCAACAGTTGCCTGGCTTCTAGAATGAATTCCCACTAACTCAACCCCGGCAGAGGATGGCTAGGAACTCCCAGTCTTCAGCTTGGGTTCTAATTCTGAAATCAAACAAGATTTGAGAGTTGAAAAAAAGATTTTCATATCTCAGTGGTGAACCCTGAAGTGAGAGACCCTGTTCGTGGGCCAACCTGGAAACTTTACCATTGCTCCTACTCAACTACCAAGAAACTATATTTTGAATAGTAGAAGGACTGTCAGATGTCACTCACATGAACTACTCTCCTCACACCCAGTGGGTCAGTGACTCATTAGTACATACCTGCCTCCTCCAATGCTCACACTAGTTAAATTCCTGGTATATTCAGAAACATGATTTAGAAGTGTACTTGTCCTCAAGTTGACTATGGGAGGTGAGCGTTATATAAGCATCCAAGTGAAAGTGAAGGAGATCTATATACTGACCAAAGAGCAAACAATACACCTAGTGAGATCTCTGCTCAGAATGAAAAATCGGGGTCGGTAGGGGGATAAAAAGTGAATAGGGAACACAAATATAAAACTTCCCAGTCTACAAAAAGGAAGCTTTGGCCAAAATATAGAAAAAAGGGGTTGTGAGACAATATTGGCAATGAATTATCAATGAGACTTAGTTACTGTGGATACTGTGAGCAGATGGACTCAACTGCAATTATCATAGGAATATACAATGCTCTTCTTGTCCATATGTTTTTTTTTTAACTTAATATGTGAACTTGTTTGCATTATTTTCCTATTGATTTATTGAGCTGACTTAAACTCGAATGTTGGGCTTCCCAGGTGGTGGTAGTGGTAAAGAATCTGCCTGCAAATGCAGGAGACATAGGTTCTTATCCCTGAGTCAGGAAGATCCCCTGGGGGAGGAAATGGAAACCTACTCCAGTGTTCTTGCCTGGAAAATTTCATGGATGGAGGAACCTGGTTGGCTACAGTCCAAAGGGCCGCAAAGTGTTGGACATGGCTGAGTTGACTGAGCACACTTCAATATTAATAAGTAATATTCAATATTACTATATTTTGTTATTAACCTTACACATAATGTATTTTCTGGGAGTTTCTTACCTCTTTACAGAACAAGTGCAGTTGCACTTCTAAATAAGAAGTAGACAATCTCTGGTACCAGTGAAAAGGGCATAATTTGATAAAAACCTAACAGGTTATGTTGAGATGTAATCATGTCTTCACATGGTGGCAAGAGGCAGATGCTATCAGCAAATTTGGGGGAGATACGTGAGAACACTTGCTTAAATATTTATATTAGTGTTGGAATTTTTACCTTGATTAGCACCATCAAAATGTGCCACAACTGAGTTAATCTATTATGAAATGCCTTTTCACATTAGCTTGCTAAAACACCCTTTGTGGCAGATGGCAGAAGACTGAAAGGTCAAACATAGGATGTTAAATGTCAAGCTTCTGAACATCTGGAAGATTTTTTTAAGTGAAAAAGAAGAAGAGAGAAAAGTAAATAGCTGTAGGTGTCATTTGCTCTCTTTCATATTATCATGACAAAATATACTTCCTGGCAAGTCAGCCAAGGGAATTTTGATTTTGATAGACTATCACAAGAGAAGACATGCCTCCCTTCCCTATTATACCTGCACAGACCATTTATTTGCTGCACCCTCCGGCAGTGAGCAGCCTGATGGTGAAGGAAGTCATCAGCATACCCACCCGCACCATCTGTGCTGGAGCTGGACTAACGAGCAAAGTAAGTAGGGGCCCGCCAGAGACTGGAGGAGTGAGGGGAGAGGGAAGAATGCCTGGATTTAACTTTGACAAATTCAGAGGTGTACCTTTATATAAAACTCTGAATCTCAGCCAGGGCTCTTCATTAGGCTTACAGGGTAGCTGTTTCCGACTTTCAATGCTGGTACCCTATTCCAGATCAATTGATTCTAAATATCTAGTGACCGGATCTAGACAGTGTATTTTTTATTGGAATATAGTTGATTTGCAATGTCATGTTAGTTTCAGATGTACAAAAAAGTGAATCAGCTATAAATATAACCTGGTGGCTCAGATTGATCCCTGGGTCAGGAAGATCCACTGGAGAAGGGAATGGCAACCCACTCCAGTATTCTTGCCTGGAGAATCCCATGGACAGAGGATCCTGGTGGGTTACAGTCCATGGGGTCCAAAGAGTTGGACATGATTGAGAGACTAACATCTTCACTTTCATTGTTGATTTACAATGTCATGTTAGTTGTAGGTGTACAGCAAAGTGAATCAGTTATACATATACATACATCCACTCTTTTTTAAAATTCTTTTCCCATACAGGCCATTACAGGGTACTGAGTGGTGTTCCCTGTGCTACACAGTAGGTCCTTATTAGTTAACTTTTTAAAAAAATAACTTTTTATTTTATATTAGAGCATAGTCGATTAACAATATTGTGGTAGTTTCAGGTGGACAGCAAGGTGACTCAGCCATAAATACACATGCATCCATTCTCCCCCAAGCTCTCATTCCATCCAGGTTGCCACATAACATTGAGCAGAGTTCCCTACATAGTAGGAATGACCAACAAGGACCTGTAGACTAGGTCTTTATCAGTTATCTGTTTTAAATATAGCAGTGTATACATGTCAGTTCCAAACTCCCTAACTATCCCTTCCCTAACCCTTCTCCCCTGGTAACCATAAGTTCCTTTTCTGCCAGCAAGTCTGTTTCTTTTTTGCAAATACCATTTCATTTTAGATTCCACATAAAATATCATATGATATTTCTCTGTGTGATTTGTTTCATTCAGTATATGACTATATGACAATTGTATGTGTCAGTCCAATCTTCCAGTTTATCTCTCCCCCCTTACCTTCCAGTAACCATACTTTAATTTCCTTGTCTGTAACTCTATTTCTGTTTTGTAGATAAGTTCATTTGTATACCCCTTTTTTTAGGTTCCATGTATAAGTTATCAGGGCTTCCCTGGTAGCTCAGCTGGTAAAGAATCTGCCTGCAATGTGGAAGACCTGGGTTCAATCCCTGGGCTGGGACGATCCCCTGGAGAAGGAAATGGCTACCCACTGTAGTATTCTGATCTGAAGAATTCCATGGGTATAGTCCAGGGGGTCGCAAAAAGTTGGACACAACTGAGTGACTTTCACTTTCACTTCACTTTCATAAGTGATGTCATATAATATTTAGACAGTATACTTTTAAAAAACATTCCAGATTATTTTTACTCAATTGTAAGAACCCCTGTTTGAAAAGGAAATATTCTGAGTTCATTCTGCTCTGTACATTCAGATTTGAAGTCAGTACTTAGGACATTACTCAAGTGCGTTCCAGGGGTCACCAGTATCAGACTTACCTAGGAGGCATTAGAACTGAAAAACCTTCAATCCCACCCTAGATCTGCTGCAGTTTAATAAGATTCTTGGGTGATTCATTATTAACATTTAAGTTTTAAAATCCCTCAATTAGGGTGTTGCTTTTTAAAGGGAGGAGTATAAAAATTGTGAATGAGGGCATTGCTTTTCAAATTGTGGAAAATCTATGGGACAATGTTGAAGATAAAATGTGTTGTATAATTATTTCAATCATTCAAAAATTATATAGACTATTAAGGACTAGTCACTGTGGATGCTAATATGATTCTCATTTCCCATATACAACCTGCTCTTCCTTAATGCCATCTCATTATCCTTCTAGGTAAACAGACTGGTCTCCTTGGTTATAAAATTCTCCCATCAAGATTTTTATTTTGAACTTAATTAAGCATCCTTTCATTGGTGTGAAGTCTATCTTCACCAGTGGGCAAATATTCCATGAAAGAATGGATGACACCTATGTGTGCTTTTGCTTTGCCTTCAGTAAGAAGCACAGGGCCTAGCACATGCCATGTGATCTGTACACTGCTAGTGAAACAATATGCATTTAGATGAATGAAAGGATCCAGATATCGTAGGAAAGAAGGGGAAAATTGTCAAATATTCCTCAACAGTCAAATATTGTAAGGACTTGAAAGTATCTTTTGGATTTAGTGACCTAGGTAAAATAATGTGCTATATATTTGATCTTCTTATTGTAACTTCATAAGACTTGTTTGCATATTGAGAGTACCAGGAAATACAATGATAAAAGTACACTTTAACACAATGGTTTTAGTATTCGTTTGATCTCAGAACCCCTTTGTCCAAAATACTAATTAATATTAATATCTCAGAAAACTATTATTCTGATAAACAGTGGTTAAGAAGCCCTGAATTCCCATGAGGAGCCCTGGTCCCAGTGCATATGATGTTCCCCATAATGCTGGTTCTCAAAGCTTTTAGCTGAAAACTTCTGGCTCCCACTCACATTTCACAAGACTTGAGGTCAACGGAAAAGGGAAATAGTGTCCTGCATGTGTTCAAAGGACTAGAGTTAACCAAATATTTCTAGGCCGTTAAAATGACTTCCATTCATATCACCATTCAATATCACAGGAATCCAAGCTTATGCCCCGACCACTAATGCTGAAGAAGCTGAAGTTGAACGATTCTATGAAAACCTACAAGACATTCTAGAACTAACACCCAGAAGAGATGTCCTTTTAAATATAGGGGCTGCTGCTGCTTCTAAGTTGCTTCAGTTGTGTCTGACTCTGTGCGACTGCATAGACGTCAGTCCACCAGGCTCCCCCGTCCCTGGGATTCTCCGGGCAAGAACACTAGAGTGGGTTGGTATTTCCTTCTCCAATGCATGAAAGTGAAAAGTGAAAGTGAAATCGTTCAGTCGTGTCCAACTCGTAGCGACCCCATGGACTTCAGCCTACCAGGCTCCTCCATTCATGGGATCCTCTAGGCAAGAGTACTAGAGTGGGTTGCCATTGTCTTCTCCGTCATTATAGGGGACTGGAATGTAAAAGTAGAAAGTCAAGAAATACCTGGAATAACAGGCAAATTTGGCCTTGGAGTACAGAATGAAGCAGGGTAAAGGCTAGTAGAGTTTTGCCAAGAGAACGCACTAGTCATAGCAAACACCCTCTTCCAACAACACAAGAGAAGACTCTACACATGGACATCACCAGATGGTCAATACTGAAATCAGATTGATTATATTCTTGCAGCCAAAGATGGAGAAGCTCTTTAGAGTCAGGAAAAACAAGACTGGGAGATAACTGTGGCACAGACCATGAACTCCTTATTGACAAATTCAGGCTTAAATTGAAGACAGTAGGGAAAATCACTAGACCATTCAGGTAGACCTAAATCAAATCCCTTACAATTACACAGTGGAAGTGACAAATATATTCAAGGGATTAGATTTGATAGACAGAGTGCCTGAAGATCTATGCATGGAGGTTCATGACATTGTACAGGAGGCAGGGATCAAGACCATCCCCAAGGAAAATAAATGCAAAAAGGCAAAATTGTTGTCTGAGGAGGCCTTACAAATAGCTGTGAAAAGCAGAGAAGTGAAAGGCAGAGGAGAAAAGAAAAGATACACTCATTTGAATGTAGAGTTCAAAAGAATGGCAAGGAGAGATAAGAAAGACTTTCTCGGTGATCAGTGCAAAGAAATAGAGGAAAACAATAGAATGGGAAAGACTAGAGATCTCTTTAAGAAAATTAGAGGTACCAAGGGGACATTTCATGCAAAGATGGGCACATCAAAGGACAGAAATAGTATGGACCTAACAGAAGCAGAAGATATTAAGAAGAGGTGGCAAGAATACACAGAAGAACTATACAAAAAAGATCTTCACAACCCAGATAATCACAATGGTGTGATCACCAACCTAGAGCCAGACATCCTGGAATGTGAAGTCAAGTGGGCCTTAGGAAGAATTACTATCTAAAAAGCTAATGGAGTTGATGGAATTCCATTGAGCTATTTCAAATCCTAAAAGATGTTGCGGTGAAAGTGCTGTACTCAATATTCCAACAAATTTGGAAAACTCAGCAGTAGCCACAGGACTGAAAAATGTCAGTTTTCATTCTAATCCCAAAGAAAGGCAATGACAAAGAATGCTCAACCTACTGCAGAGTTGCACTCATCTCACACGCTAGTAAAGAAATGCTCAAAATTCTCCAAGCTAAGCTTCGGCAGTATGTGAACCATGAACTTCCAGATGTTCAACCTGGATTTAGAAAAGGCTTAGGAACCAGAGATTAAATTGCCAACCTCTCTTCAATCATGGAAAAAGTCAGCGAGTTCCAGAAAAACATCTACTTCTGCTTTATTGACAATGCCAAAGCCTTTGACTGTGTAGACCACAACAAACTTTGGAAAATTCTTAGAGATGGGAATATCAGACCACCTGACCTGCCTCCTGAGAAATCTGTATGCAGGTCAGGAAGCAACAGTTAGAACTGGACATGGAACAACAGACTGGTCCCAAAAAGGGAAAGGAGCATGTCAAGGCTGTATATTGTCACCCTGATTATTTAACTTATATGCAGAGTACATCATGAGAAATGCTGGGCTGGATGAAGCACAAGCTGGAATCAAGATTGCTGAGAGAAATATCAATAACTTCAGATATGCAGATGACACCACCCTTATGGCAGAAAGTGAAGAAGAACTAAAGAGCCTCTTGATGAAAGTGAAAGAGGAGAGTGAAAAGGCTGGCTTAAAACTCAACATTCAGAAAACTTAGATCATGGAATCTGGTCCCATCAGTTAATGGCAAATAGATGGGAAAACAGTAGAAACAGTGACAGACTTTATTTTTGGGGCTCCAAAATCACTTCAGATGTTGACTGCAGCCATGAAATTAAAAGACACTTACTCCTTGGAAGGAAAGTTATGACCAACCTAGGCAGCATATCTAAAAAGCAGAGAGATTACTTTGCCAACAAAGGTCCATCTACTCAAGGCTATGGTTTTTCCAGTAGTCATGTATGGAAGTGAGAGTTGGACTATAGAGAAGCTGAGTGCCGAAGAATGGATGCTTTTGAACTGTGATGTTGGAGAAAACTCTTGAGAGTCCCTTGGACTGCAAGGAGATCCAACCAGTCCATCCTAAAGGAAATCAGTCCAAAATATTCATTGGAAGGACTGATGTTGAAGCTGAAGTTCCAATACTTTGGCCACCTGATGTGAAGAACTGACTCACTCTAAAAAACTCTGATGCTGGGAAAGATTGAATCTGGAGGAGAAGGGGACGACAGAGGATGAGATGGTTGGATGGCATCACTGACTAAATGGACATGAGTTTGAGTAAACTCTAGGAGCTGGCAATGGACAGGGAGGCCTGGCGTGCTGCAGTCCATGGGGTCACAGAGAGTCAGACAGGACTGTGCAACTGAATTGAACTGAACTGAAAATGACTTCCAAACCTGTTGATCACCTCCAACATATTTATTTATCCTTCAAGATGTCACTTCTTTACTTACCTTCATCTCTGCTTTTATACATGTGTCACTGACATGAGCTGTGCTCACCCCTGGAATGGCCTTTCTTACATCATACTGAAGTATTTCTTGCTTAAGTTCACACTTTATAAACATAGGTCCTTTATTTTCCTCTGAGATGTTTCCTCTAGTTCAATGTTAATAAAGGTACATTTAAGAATTAATTGTATTTCCCAGGTGGTGCAGTGGTAAAGAATCTGCCTGCTAATCCAGGAGAAACAAGAGACACGGGTTTGATCCCTGGGTCAGGAATATCCCCTGGAAATGGAAATGGCAACCCACTCTAGTATTGTTGCCTGGAAAATCCCATGGACAGGGAAGCCTGATGGGCTACAGTCCATGGGGTCACAAAAAGTCAGACACAACTGAGCACAAGAATTAATTATTTCTTGAGTGAATCCATTGAGTAGCCCTCTGTTTACCTCTCTGTCTTTGGGATCACTGAGTTTCCAACACAAACAGACCGAGCACATAAGAAGATGCTCAATAATCACCAACTGAATCTTTTTTATGTTTTTGCTGCTTTTATCTGCTTTTTAAAATATTTGTTTCTTTTTAACTGATGATTGCTTTACAGTGTTGGTTTGATTTCTGTCATACATCAACATGAATGTCTCCTCCCTCTTGAATCTCCTTCCCATGCCTCTAGGTTATAACAGAGCCCCAGTTTGAGTTTCCTGAGTCATTTTCAGCAAATTTTCATTGTAAGCACCGACTGAATCTTTATATAAATGAGTGGAATTACTTCACCAAGCTGAGCTTCAGTTCTCTGGTCTCAGAAGAAGGACTTTCTGATAATAAAGAAGTACCACTGATAAATATAACAAACGTGGGATATGAGACACAATAAGACAAAATAAGCATGATTTCTCTTTCTCTTTTGTAATATAAAGGTGAATTCCCCTGACATAAGCACAAGGTAATCAATTATTTTAAGATAAGATAAAACCTCTATTCCTGGGGGGCAGTCCTAAGATGGCAGAGGAATAGGATGGGGAGACCACTTTCTCCCCCACAAATTCATTGAAAGATCATTTGAACACTGAGCAAATACCACAAAACAACTTCTGAACGCTGGTGGAGGACACCAGGCACCCAGAAAGGCAGCCCATTGTCTTTGAAAGGAAGTAGGACAAAATATAAAAGATAAAAAGAGAGACAAAAGAGTTAGGGATGGAGACCCATCCTGGGGAGGGAGTCTTAAAAGAGAAGTTTCCAAACAGCAGGAGACCCTCTCACTAACAGTTCTGTGGGGAGTTTTGGAATCTCAGAGGGCAATATAACCAGGAGGAAAAAATAAATAAAGCCCACAGATTATGGGTCTAACTATAACTCCCAGTGCAGAAGTAGCCCAGATGCTTGCGTCAGCCACCAGCAAGCAGGGGCTGAACAGGGAGGCGCAGGCTGCCATGCTTAGTGTAAGGACCGGGCCTGAATGCCCTGAGGGCAGTCTGAGGGAGCTAACCTGAGATAGCAACCCAAACCGCGGGATAGCCAGAGAGAAAAAAAAAGAGAGAGAGAGAACTTTCCCGCAAAAAGCTCTAACCTAAGGCACTGCCAGGTCCGCTCACAGAACAAAAGACTGAGTGAATACCAGAGGAGAGCTAGATGGCTGCAGCCTGGCCCATCCCCTGCCAGAGGCATGGAGGCAGGTGGGGGCCAGCCAGAGCTGGAAAGAAAGAGGCAAACTTGGCCCCAGAGACGGCATCCCCTACCAAACTGTGAGCAGGCTCTCAGTCGCTAACCAAGTCTTCCTGGGATCCTGGAAGGTTGACATCCATCAGGAGAGTTGCAGCCAGAGATCAGCTCCCCAGAAGAGACCCAAGGCACACCAGACATACCGCTGCACACCCAGGAAACCAAGCGGCTGGGAACAGGGAGATGATAAGGCACACTGCACCTGGGGAGTGTGTGCTCACCAACCATCTGGTCGCCTGAGCTGCTCGGGCCTGGGAAAGGCACAAAACACGGGCACAAAACCCAGGCCCAACTGAGTCTGTGCCTTTGTGGAGTACCTGAGAACCTGAACCGGAGTGGTGTAGATTTGGGAAGTACGTGCAACCCAGGGCCTGCCATAGACAATTCCCTGGCAGAGCAACCTGGACCTAAACAGTGTAGGCTGGGAAAGCACACACGCCGTGAGTGGGGGCAAACCCAGTGTGACCCAGACACTGTGAGCACTCCCCACAATGCCAGTGATATTTGTTTGCAGTGTCCCTCCCTCCTTGAAGCACAATTGAACAAGTGAGCCTAAATAAATGACCACCTTTGCCCCCTTGTATCAGGGCAGAAGTTAGATACTGAAGAGACTTGCAAACAGAGGAAGCCAAAATAAAGAAAGAAGAGGGAACGGCTATGGAAGTGACAGGTGCAACAGATTAAAACCCTGTAATTAGCACTGGTTACATTGGAAGGGACCTATAGACCTTGAGAAGAAGTATAAGATGGAACAATGAACTGTCTGAAACTGAACTGACCCCACACTGCCCTCAACAGCTCCAGAGAAATTCCTAGATATATTTTATTATTATAATTTTTTAATTTCTTTTTAATTTTTTAATTTTAAGTTTTTTATCAATCCTTTAATTTTCATTTTTAAAACCAACAATTACCTTGAAAAAAAAAGACCCTATGTTTAAAGCAAACTTCATATTTTTTTTTTTATGTAACTTCTGCACTTTTGTTTTGTTTTTTTAATATTGTATTTTTGGGAGTATAACCTCTACTCTAGATTTTTAATCTTTGCTTTTGGTATTTGTTATCAATTTTGTACCTTTAAGAATCAAATCTTCAGTACCCATTTTTACTTAAGAGTGTGATTACTGGCTTGCTTGCTCTCTCCCCTTTTGACTCTCCTTTTTCTCCCCCTGGTCCCCTCTATCTTCCTCCCTCTCCCTTCTCTTCTCTACTTAACTCTGTGAATCTCTTTTGGTGTTCGGGGCTATGGAGAAAACTTAGGGAACTGATCACAGGATAGATTGGTCTCTCTCCTTTCGACTCCCCCTCCTCTCCTCCTGGTCACCTCTATCTCCTTCCTCCCTCTTCTCTTCTCTAAAGAACTCCGTGAAACTCTCTGAGTGTTCCAGACTGTGGAGAGCAAATAGGGAACTGATTACTGGCTAGGCAGCACTCTCCCCTTTTGATTCCCTCTCTTCTCCTCCTGGTCACCTCTATCTCCCTCCTCCCTCTTCTCTTCTTCATGTAACTCTGTGAACTTCTCTGGGTGTCCCTCACTGTGGAGAATCTTTTCACCATTAACCTAGATGTTTTGTCATCAGTGCTGTGTGGATGGAGAAGTCTTGAGGCTACTATAAGAATAAAACTGAAAGCCAGAGGCAGGAGGTCTAAATCCAAAACTTGAGAACACAGAAATCTCCTGACTCCAGGGACCATTAATCAACAAAAGCTTATCCAAAAGCCTCCATACCTACACTGAAACCAAGCTCCACCCCAGAGCCAACAAGTTTCAGAGCAAGACATACCAAGCTAATTCTCCAACAGAGCAGGAGCGTAAACCTGAGCACAAAAATACAGGTGGCCAAAAGTCACACCAAAACCACAGACATCTCAAAACTCACTACTGGACACTGCGTTGCACTCTAAAGAGAAGAAATCCAGCTCCACCCACCAGAACACTGATGCAAGCTTCCCTAACCAGGAAACCTTGACAAGCCACTAGTCCAACCTCACTCACAGTGAGCAACCTCCACAAAAAGAGGAACCACAAACTTCCAGCATACAGAAAGGCCACCCCAAACACAGAAACCTAAACAAGATGAAAAGGCAGAGAAATATTAAGCAGGTAAAGGAACATGATAAAAGCCCACCAAACAAAAGAAGAAGAGATAGGGAGTCTACCTGATAAAGAATTCAGAATAATGAGAGCAAAAATGATTCAAAATTTTGAAAACAAAATGGAGTTACAGATAAATAGTCTGGAGACAAGGATTGAGAAGATGCAATAAAAGATTAACAAGGACCTAGAAGAAATAAAAAAGAGTCAATCAATAATGAATCATGCAATAGCTGAGATCAAAAGCACTCTGGAGGGAACAAACAGTAGAATAACTGAGGCAGAAGATAGGATACATGAGGTGGGAGATAGAATGGTGGAAATAAATGAAGCAGAGAGGAAAAAAGAATTAAAAGAAATGAGGAAAATCTCAGAGACCACTGGGACAATGTCAAACGCCCCAACATTTGAATCATAGGAGTCCCAGAAGAAGAAGACAAAAAGAAAGGCCATGAGAAAATACTCGAGCAGATAAGAGTTGAAAACTTCCCCAAAATGGGGAAAGAAATAGCCACCCAAGTCCAAGAAACCCAGAAAGTCCCAAACAGGATAAACCCAAGATGAAACACCCCAAGACACATATTAATCAAATTAACAAAGATCAAACACAAAGAACAAATATTAGAAGGAGCAAGGGAAAAACAACAATTAACCCACATGGAGATCCCCATAAGGATAAAGGCTAATCTTTCAATAGAAACTCTTCAAGCCAGAAGGGAATGGCAGGACATACTTAAAGTGATGAAAGAGAAAAATCTACAACCCAGATTACTGTACTCAGCCAGGATCTCATTCAAATATGAAGGGGAAATCAAAAGCTTTGCAGAGAAGCAAAAGCTGAGAGAATTCAGCACCACTAAACCAGCTCTCCAACAAATGCTAAAGGATCTTCTCTAGACAGGAAACACAGAAAAAGTTTATCAACTCGAACCCCAAACAACAAAGTAAATGGCAAGGGGATCATACTTATCAATAATTACCTTAAATGTAAATGGATTGAATGCCCCAACCAAAAGACAAAGGCTGGCTGAATGGATACAAAAACAAGATCCTTATATATGCTGTCTACAAGAGACCCACCTCAAACCTAGAGACACATACAGACTGAAAGTAAAGGGCTGGAAAAAATATTTCATGCACATGGAGACCAAAAGAAAGCAGGAGTAGCAATACTCCTACCAGATAAAATAGACTTTGAAATAAAGGTCATGAAAAGAGACAAAGAAGGACACTACATAATGATCAAAGGATCAATCCAAGAAGAAGATATAACAATTATAAGTATATATCACCCAACATAGGAGCAGCACAATAGGTAAGGCAAATGCTAACAAAAATGAAAGGGGAAATTAACAGTAACACAATAATAGTGGGAGACATAAATACCCCACTCACACCTATTGATAGATCAACCAAACAGAAAAGTAGCAAGGAAGCACAAACTTTAAATAATACAATGGACCAGTTAGACCTAATTGATATGTATAGGACATTTCACCCTAAAACAATGAATTACACCTTTTTCTCAAGTGCACACGGAACGTTCTTCAGGATAGATCACATCTTGGGCCATAAATCTAGCCTTGGTAAATTCAAAAACATTGAACTCATCTCAAGCATCTTTTCTGATCACAATGCGGTAAGATTAGATGTCAACTACCAGAAAAAAGCTATTAAAAATACAAACATATGGAGGCTAAACAATACACTTCTGAATAACCGACAAATCACAGAAGAAATCAAGAAAGAAATCAAGAAAGATATCAAAAAAGAAATCAAAATATGCATAGAAGTGAATGAAAATGAAAACACAACAACCCAAAACCTATGGAATTCAGTAAAAGCAGTGCTAAGGGGAAGGTCCATAGCAATACAAGCCTACCTCAAGAAACAGGAGAGAAATCAAATAAATAACCTAACCCTACACTTAAAGCAACTAGAAAAGGAAGAAATGAAGAACCCCAGTGTTAGTAGAAGGGAAGAAATCACAAAACTTAAGGCAGAAATAAATGCAAAAGAAACAAAAGAGACCATGGCAAAAATCAACAAAGTTAAAAGCTGGTTCTTTGGGAAAATTAGTAAAATAGACAAACCACTAGCCAGACTCATCAAGAAACAAAGCAAGAAGAATCAAATCAACAAAATTAGAAATGAAAATGGAGAAATCACAACAGACAACACAGAAATACAAAGGATCATAAGAGACTACTATCAGCAACTATATGCCAATAAAATGGACAACTTGGAAGAAATGGACAAATTCTTAGAAAAGGATAACTTTCCAAAACTGAACCAAGAAGAAATAGAAAATCTTAACAGACCCATCACAAGCACAGGAATTGAAACCATAATCAGAAATCTTCCAACAAACAAAAGCCCAGGACCAGATAGCTTCATAGCTGAATTCTACCAAAAATTTAAAGAGCTAACACCGATCCTACTCAAACTTTTCCAGAAAATTGCAGAGGAAGGTAAACTGCCAAACTCATTCTATGAGGCCACCAGCACCCTAATAACAAAACCAAACAAAGATGCCACAAAAAAAAGAAAACTACAGGCCAAAATCACTGATGAACATAGATGCAAAACTCCTTAACAAAAAATCTAGCAAACAAAATCCAACAACACATTAAAAAGATCATACATCATGACCAAGTGGGCTTTATCCCAGGGATGCAAGGATCCTTCAATATTTGCAAATCAATCAATGTGATACACCACATTGACCAACTGAAAAATAAAAACCACATGATTATCTCAATAGATGCAGAGAAAGCCTTTGACAAAATTCAACATCCATTTATGATAAAAACCCTCCAAAAAGCAGGAATAGAAGGAACATACCTCAACATAATAAAAGCCATATATGATAAACCTACAGCAAACATTATCCTCAGTGGTGAAAAATTGAAAGCATTTTCTCTAAAGTCACGAATACGACAAGGATGCCCACTCTCACCACTACTATTCAACATAGTTGTGGAAGTTTTGGCTACAGCAATCAGAGCAGAAAAAGAAATAAGAATCCAGACTGGAAAAGAAGAAGTGAAACTTTCACTGTTTGCAGATGACGTGATCCTCTACATGGAAAATCCCAAAGACTCCACCAGAAAATTACTAGAGCTAATCAATGAATACAGTAAAGTTGCAGGATATAAAATTAATACACAGAAATCCCTTGCATTCCTATACACTAACTGAGAAAACAGAAAGAAAAATTAAGGAAACAATTCCATTCACCATTTCAATGAAAGGAATAAAATACTTGGGAATAAATCTACCTAAAGAAACAAAAGACCTATATATAGAAAACCATAAAACACTGATGAAAGAAATCAAAGATGACATAAATAGATGGGGAAATATACTATGTTCATGGATCGGAAGAATCAATATAGTGAAAATGAGTATACTACCCAAAGCAATCTATAGATTCAGTGCAATCCCTATCAAGCTACCAACAGTATTTTTCTGAGAATTAGAACAAATAATTTCACAATTTGTATGGAATTACAAAGAACCTCGAATAGCCAAAGCAATTTTAAGAAAGAAGAATGGAACTGGAGGAATCAACCTGCCTGACTTCAGACTATACTACAAAGCCACAGTCATCAAGATGGTATGGTACTGACACAAAGACAGAAACATAGATCAATGGAACAAAACAGAAAGCCCAGAGATAAATCCATGCACCTATGGACACTTTATCTTTGACAAAGGAAGCAAGAATATACAATGGAGAAAAGAAAATCTCTTTAACAAGTGGTGCTGGGAAAACTAGTCAACTACTTGTTAAAGAATGAAACTAGATTACTTTCTAACACCATACACAAAAATAAACTCAAAATGGATTAAAGATCTAAATGTAAGACCAGAAACCATAAAACTCCTAGAGGAAAACATAAGCAAAACACTCTCTGACATATATCGTAGAAGGATCCTCTATGATCCACCTCCCAGAGTAATGGAAATAAAAACAAAAATAAGCAAATAAGACCTAATTAAACTTAAAAGCTTTTGCACAATGAAGGAAACTGTAAGCAAGGTGAAAAGGCAGCCTTCAGAATGGGAGAAAATAATAGGAAATGAAGCAACTGACAAAGAATTAATCTCAAAAATATACAAGCACCTCCTGCAGCTCAATTCCAGAAAAATAAGTGACCCAATCAAAAAATGGGGCAAAGAATTAAACAGACATTTCTCCAAAGAAGACATACACATGGCTAACAAACACATGAAAAGATGTTCAATGTCACTCATTATCAGAGAAATGCAAATCAAAACCACAACGAGGTACCATCTCACGCCGGTCAGAATGGCTGCTATCAAAAAGTCTACAAACAATCAATGTGGAGAGGGTGCAGAGAAAAAGGAACTCTCTTACACTGTTGGTGGGAATGCAAACTAGTATAGCCACTATGGAGAATAATGAGATTCCTTAAAAAGCTGGAAATAGAACTGCCATACGACCCAGCAATCCCACTGCTGAGCATACACACTGAGGAAACCAGAATTGAAAGAGACATGTGTACCCTAATATTCATCGCAGCACTGTTTACAAAAGCCAGGACATGGAAGCAACCTAGATGTCCATCGGCAGACGAATGGATAAGAAAACTGTGGTACATATACACAATGGAATATTACTCAACTATTAAAGAGAATGCATTTGAATCAGTTCTAATGAGGTGGATGAAACTGGAGCCTGTAATACAAGGCCAAGTAAGTCAGAAAGAAAAATACCAATACATTTTATTAATGCATACATATGGAATTTAGAAAGATGGTAATGATGACCCTATATGCGAGACAGCAAAAGAGACACAGGTGTAAAGAACAGTCTGTTGGACTCTGTGGGAGAAGGCAAGGGTGGGATGATTTGAGAGAATAGCATTGAAACATGTATATTATCAAATGTGAAATAGATTGCCAGTGCAGGTTTGATACATGAGGCAGGGTGCTCAGGGCTGTTACACTGGGATGACCCTGAGAGATGAGATGGGGAGGGAGGTGGGAAGGAGGGTAAGGCTGGGGAACACATGTACATCCATGGCTGATTCATGTGAATGTGTGGCAAAAACCACCACAATATTATAAAGTAATCAGCCTCCAATTAAAATTAAAAAAAATCCCTCTATTTCTCAGTCATTTTATCAGTTATTAGTTTTCAGTAAAGGAAATAAGAGCCGAATCATCCCAAAATAAATTTTACTATTTAAATAAAGTTATGAAAAAAACTTTGATATAATATATACTATTACATAATCTAGTATAGTTAGATGGTTTTATACTTGTTAATTACCTGGGATATACATTTCCTACATGCATCCCTGGACATATAGCCAATCAATTACACACGAAGAAAGCTAGAAGCTAAGAGGAGAGAAGTTTTAAATGGTAAAAGTCTTAAGAAACAGATTTATATTACCTGGGAAGGAGTAGGTTGATAGGGGATGTTATGGCTAACTAATTATTTTTTCTCTCTGCAGATTTTAATATTAGGAATGAACGCAATTAATGTTACTTTCTGGTACTCTCTCAATGGCTTATTTTTTTTTAAAGCTTGTACTATCTGTCCTCTATCTGTCCTCAGGTTTTTCTCCCCAAATTCACATTATTTTTGTAAAGTCTTCCTCCAGCTTTCTCTAAAATGCTTCATAGATTCTCCTTTTTACTCTTCTGTTCAGTAGCAAACTAGAATTTCACAAATGAAAAAAAGAGTAATAGGCTAAAGATAGTTATTCTAGAATTTCATTTTACCCATTTTCCGCCTCCATATCTCTCATAAACTGAGTTGGGAACTAATCAGACAGATGAGGTATTAGTTAACAAAAACTTATAAAGACTGCTTTAGCCACTCTTAATGAAAATATTTGATGGCAGAGGGGGAAGTAGGAAAATAGATAGGAGAAAAATACAAAGGAAACAAGGTTATTGCACATAGCATCTTTGCACCCTGATCTCACTTCTGCCAAGACCTAAATCTTATCACCAGTGTGATAGTGGCTGAATATTTCACATCCATGTTTTTTAGTATTGTTCCCCATGACTTTGTTTTAATAATGAAGACAGTAGAAATATATTAGGAAGATTAGACTAAAAAATGTGTATCTGCTTTAACATCCTCTAGTTGAGCATCATGAAGGGAATTATTTCATTTTTTGAGGATCTCAAATGAGTTGCAGAAGAATCTCAACACGGAGTAGAACAGGAACTACTTACATGCTTGAAAGCCTCTTTGATAACAACAACCAAGAAACATGCACTCTTGTACACATCAGTAACAGATAAGAAAGACAGTTGTTGGGCTGGCCTCCTCTCTCACTGAAATGAACTGCCAAGGGATGGACTCTCCTGCAGATGTTTCCTACTGCTCAGGTGGGAAGTCGAGCGTGCAGGCATCACAGTAGGCACTGCAGTAAATCAGATAGCATCTCTTCTGGGAGAAAGCCAAACTGCTCTTAGAAATATTACGAGCAGCTCCCTGGTAGCTCAGGGAGCAGGGATCCATTTCAATCATTCCTAGGAACATCCTTCAAAGACAGTTTTTTTTTTTTTTGCTTTTGCAGGAGGGGCTGGGTGTTGAAGGAACATCCTGCTGAAGTTGCAATGGAAAAAATAAATGCCTCATTCCCCCAGACTCTGATGCTGCTGAAAAACTGATTCTTGACCTCAATTCACACAGTGAGGTTTGTCCTGACTTCCATTTTCTTCCTTGCCTCTTTTTGCAAAGCAAATAATCCCAAAATCTGTAGTAGGATGAAGAAAGATATTTATAAATTAAAGCAAGATTTCAGGAGAAGCCACAGAGTGCTGCACTGTGCTTAGTCACATCTGACTCTTTGTGACTCCATGAACTGTAGCCTGACAGGCACCTCTGTCCATGGGGATTCTCCAGGCAAGAATACTGGAGTGGGTTGCCATGCCCTCCTCCAGGGGATCTTCCCAACCCAGGGATCGAACCCAGGTCTCCAGCATAGCAGGCAGATTCTTTACCATCTGAGCTCACCAGGGAAGCCTAAGAATACTGGAGTGAGTAGCCTATCTTTTCTCCAGTGGATCTTCCAAACCCAGGAATCAAACCAGGGTCTCCTGCACTACAGGCAGATTCTTTACCACCTGAGCTACAAGGGAAGCCCAGAGTCACAGAGTAGTATTCATCAAATAGGAACAAAGGTCTTTTGGGCAGAATGGAATCCTAGTAACCCATATGAGCGAACAATCTATCTCATTGACATTGGTGGGTAAAAGGGAAAATCTGGAGCAAATTATTGTTTACATAGTCATTTTTAAAAAATTAATTCTTTAGCTACAAAAATTTTTATATCAAAGTGTTGCATTGCCCAAATTCTAAATAGCAAAAGGTAATACTGTTCAACAGGAAGCCTTCAACTTCCCAATAGCAATCTGACCAAGTTTGGTTTCCACTTATCTGTAAGTAGTGATATGCTAGGTATAAACACAAGAATGTGATTATCACTCCACCTTTGCATAAAACCCTGTTAATATAGTTTCTTGTTATTGTTTAGTTGCTAAGTTGTGTCCAACTCTTTGGACTCCGTGGACTGTTGCCTGCCAGGCTCCTCTGTTGATAGGATTTCCCAGGCAAGAATACAGGAGTGGATTGTCATTTCCTTCTCCAGGTTACATAGTTTTGTTGAAAAATTATGGATTTATTGGCTGACAAGTTTGGATTGGAGTCCTATCCCCACTATTAACTAACAATGAGAATGTGGGTGAACATTTTCCAGCCAAGGGTGTCCCTATACATTAGAGACTGTACTTCTTTGCAGGCTTCCCTGGTAGTTCAGCTGGTAAAGAAATGAGGGAAACCAGGGTTCAATCCCTGTGTTGGGAAGATCCCCTGCGAGGGCATGGCAACCCATTCCAGTATTCTTGCCTGGAGAATCTCAATGGACAGAGGAGCCTGGCGGGCTGCAGTCCATGGGGTAACAAAGAGTCAGATGTGACTAAGCACAGCACAGCCCTTCTCTTTTGCAGTGTTATGAATCTTTCATAAGATAGTGCAAAAATCCTTGATTAATTTCCTATTACTTCTATAACAAATGATCACAAATTAGTGGTTTAAAACAACATACACTTATTGTCTTACAGTTCTGGATATCAGAAATCTAAAATCAATCTTACAGAATTAATATCAAGGGGTCTTCAGAGATGTTTCATCTGGCACCTCCAGGAGAGAACTCATCCTTGCCTCTTTCAGCTTTTACAGTGTGTCATCTGCCATTGTTTGGTTTGTGTTTGCATCATTCCAACATTTGCTTCCCTCACTGTATTGCCTGCTCCCCTCTCTAGTCTCCATCTTCTACTTACAAGAACTTTGTTACTGCATTGGACCCACTAAGATAATCAATCCACCTCAAGATCATTAACTTAATCACATCTACAAAGTCCATTTTTCCATATGAGCAACATAGTCACAGGTTATACGAGTAAGAATTTAGACAACTTTTAGGGATTGTTATTCAGCCTATTACATTTACTTAGTATAGGTAAATGGCACAAATAGGCATGCAACCAATTTCATCTCTTGTATCCTCTTTTAAGGAATGTAGACTTAATTTTTCTTTTCTCCAGTTCCTATTACCATGAACACTTTTCTCAGAGACTCAAAAAAAACAATAGTGTAAGATCCTATAAGAGTATATTGGAAAAACTTTAAAAACCACATGAAGGCAGAAGTCATAAACTTGTGTTGTGTATTTTTTCCCTTCTTTGTTGAGTCTTTAGGTTTGGTAGTTTCATGTATCTGAGTTATGTTTGGAAAGCATCTGGAAGAAAACCAAATTATGTGTGTAATCAATTATAAGTATAAAACCATCATAAATGAAGAGGAATTTTTTTCACTCAGTGGATTCTGAAACGAGTTACAGAAAAATCACTTGGATTGTGAGAATGAGAGTCATTTTAATTTTTAGAGTTTGTGAAAATCCAGGCCTTATGATATGAGGGAGTTGAAACTGCTAGGTATTTTAAGCCTCTGATTTAATATTCTTTCAAATTGCACTGACATCATAATCATTTATCTTCAACAAAAGCAGAGGGAGGCTAAAATAGTTTCAGTTTCACTGTGTTTTAATGGTAAATTCCTATCCTTTTGCTGATGTCTGCAATAAAGTGATCATTCATACTGCCATCACAAGAAATGAACCAACTAAATCAAAATATTTTTCATAGGGGAGTAGCCTGGGGAAGTGAGAGAAACAGCATGCTGGACTTCTCATGCTGGTCTATTTATGAATGGCCTTCTTCAAAGATCAATTTAAAGTTTACTGCTACACAGAGCTTTCTTCAATGAGACATAAAAATATGCGTAACCCAACACATACTTAACAAAAGTAGTCAGCTGATTGTACCTGACGACTTTACAAAACATAGAGTTTATTCTCCATAGTGTAATTGCTACCAGCAACAGTAGTTACGGGATTGATGCATGACTCATTAATTTATTCATTTATTATTTCATCAAAAGATCTTTGACAAACCTATCATTTTTTCATTCACCTTGTTACTGAATCATTTTTTATCTCAACAATTTGTATACTCATTAATTTGCTCATTCAACAAAACTGCATTAGATACCTTTCCTCTGCTCTCCTTGTGTTGGGTACCTAGATATGCACAGACAAATCAAATAAATACAAGCTCTAGTGATCCACTTCTTGGCCCATTCTTCATTTAGAAGACTGAGAAGAAGACACAGAAGCCGAAATAGAATGTTTTGGCTGATGATACACTAATGATCACAAATTTAGGCATGTAAATTGTGATAACAGAGTAGTTTCATTACTGGGGATCTGACTTCAGACCATCCAAATGTGTGGAATTGCAGCCCCAGTTATTGCATCTGTTTTGACCATTTCAAGCTTTGGTGGAGAATTTGTTCTCTAAATCTGTGTCACATGTATCAATCTGTGATTAGTGACTAATTATGTCCTAGCCCCAGAAAAATATTGCCTTCTCAGCTAACTTGTTTTTATCTTGGTTAACATCACTGTGGAAGACACTGCATGATACTGTCTCATAGTTCACAGGCTGCAAAAGAGTGAATCTGAAATCTAATTTGAAAAGAGGAGTGGATGAATTTCTCTGGGATCCTGAACAAAGTTGGAGTAACTATCACTAAAGTAAAAGGCTCTGGTTCTGTGTTCTAAGTCAGTCTTCACCATAATGATCTAGCAAAGAAAACTTGGTCTTTGTAAAACTGACCTTTCTAATCAGGGCACCATTGGTATTTTTGAGATCTGATCTGCTCCGATCACAACCTTCCTACCTCTATGTCTAGAGTCCTTCTGCTATTACTTAATCCAAAGATTAGTTTATGAAATATTTTTATTCATCTGATATTTTAGTTTTCCTTACCCTATTCCTATCTCCACAAGCCTATTTTTTCTTGGTTCTCATTCTTCCAGGATTTCCTAAGGAGAGGATAACTAATAACATAATTTTTGAGTAGCTGGTTTATTATTATCTTTCCTTCCCTTCACCTACACATGGTGACCTAAAAATCTGTTAGAGTCAAGAGAATTATTTTTATGTTTTTCTCTCTTCCACTTCTGTGGGCTTAATGTTAAATTGATGAATCTGTGGATGAACTGAAAGTCTTTAAAATATCTGGTCGTAATACCTCTATGACAATGGACCATTGATGAATATTACAGAGTCCCTAGTCTTCTAGAGACTTTGAAGAAACTTTGAACACCTAATGCTTGAGGGCCTCTCCACTCATTTTATTCCTCAGTTCTTCTCACTTGCAGAAAATACTTGAACATCTATGTGAACCTATCAGTGGCCTTTAACAATGGGGTGAGATAAATGTATGTTCCTGAGGCTGAGAAGTTCCAGTTTTAGCTTTAGAAATAAAAAGTAGACAGGGACACTAGGAAAGGTAATAAACACTTCAAACAAAACAAAAGAAACAAAAATTGAGTTCTTAAGAATATTGTATTGATGAAAAATAATGTTTTAAGTATTTCTAAATATTTCACATGTGTTGTATTAACAAAATTAATTCACCTAATAATTTTATAAAAAAAAAGTAAAAAAAAAAATTTATAAAGTAGATATTATATTCCCATTCTAACACTGAGACATACAGGTTCTGTCCAAGGTAACATGGCAAGTGTGTGGCAAGATTAGGACCCAGGTATTTGACTCTGAACACCACATTATAAACCACTAGGTAATATAGCAATAGAGAGAGGAAGTGGGATAACATGATTGTTATGACTGTTCATAGCAATATTTAATGTGAGATTGGGTATCTGTGGGTTCTAAAAAGGTCAGTTATAGAAGAATGGGTACGGAATAAATTCTGCTGCTATATTTTTGATATAATATAGTTTCAAATATATAAATATCTGATTTAGAAAACTCAAAAATGAATGATTGACTTCCAAGTATCTTGGTTTTGAGCTTTGACATCACCCTGACTTTGGGAGATATGATAATGAGATCATTCATTCCATTTGAAAAGCTAGTATTAGATTATGGACACCCGCCTAAACATTAAGAATCTCAAGTTTGATATATTTCTTTTGATCAAGTCTAGCTTTAAAATCATGGTCTTTTACATCTGAGCAAATAAATTTATCTAGAAAAGACTGTAGAGATTTTCAAATGAGATAAGAGATAGCAACAAATTGAAATAAATATTTACTAAAGAAAGAAATAATTACTAAGGTATTTCTCTGCAAACTCTGTGTGTGTGTGTGTGTGTGTGTGTGTGTGTGTGTGTGTGTGTGTATACCAGTTATTTGGAACAATTGTTTAAGTTTTGGTTCCAATTTGGAAGCTAAGGAATGTGTTGAGTTTTGGAATTCCTTTGATGTGGAAGGAGCCCATCTTCTGAGGACTGTTGATGATGGACAAACATTCTGCACAGAAGGAACATAAGGAGGACTTCCATTTTCAGTTTAAGTCACTCTTGATAGAAGTACCCAAATGCAATGTTTTCTGTGAATGTGACAAGAGCTTCTTAGGTCAAGACATAAATAGTTGACACAAATTTCACTTTAATTCATTTAAATGCACTTTAGCAGGCCACATAACTTGCTAGTCTTCGATGTTTTCTGCATTGGAATCTTGGGTACTGCTTTTCTTCCTTTGTATTCTAATTGTACTTTTTACTGAAAAAAAAAAAGTCTGTGTCATGAGAATAACATGAAAACAGAAACTGTTACAATCACTTTTTTCTGTTATTGGCACTTATTGGCATCTGGTGATCAATGGGAAGATGAAGGAGTAAATAGGTGGCCAAATGAATACTGCATTCATAAAATTTTGTTTAGATTTGGAGTGAAATCAATATTTTGAGTTTCAGTAGCCCCCATATTTTCTGTCCTCATTTTAGAAGATTAATTTTATTAATGTAATTTATACATATTGAGAGAGGAAAAAAATTAAATGTTCTATTTCATAGATGATCAAAATAGGAGACAGAGAGATTCAGTAATTAGGAGCCAGTGTGAAGATTCTTGTGGTGGATTGTAGTGAATCTAGTCAGAGAAACATTGAAATGGGTTCTATTGTTGTTACTCCTTTTATTGTTTCTTCACTTTCTCCTATTTTATTTATTTTATTTTAATATTCTATCACTTTCCTACTCAAAACTTTCTAATGGCTTCTCATTGGTCAATAATAAGATCCCAACTCTTTAACTTGGCTTAGAAACCCACGCTTCACTTGGTCCCTGTCCACAATGATGGCCCTACCTTATTCTACACCCTACTGTGCTCCCTATTCTCTCAGGACTTCACACATGCTCTGACTGGAATTCTCCTCCCTCATCTTCATTTGGTTGGACCCTTATCCATCTTCAGGTCTTAATTTAATTAATTCCTCAGAGAGGCTGTTCTTGAACACTTTCCAAGTTAATCCCCCAGTCACTCAGTATCATACCATCTTGTCTTAATTCTCTGCTTAAACCTTAAGCATGTTGGAAATGCCACATGTTCACATCCTATCTGAGCCTGTCTGAGCCTTAGCCATCTCAGTCCTGACAGGAGGTATGTAGGTAAAGAAGTTGTCTTGAAAGTGTATTCTTCAGCCTTAGCTCTTCTATCTCTCAGGCATTCAAGTCACCCCATGGAGCAAACAACCATCTCCACTATGCCTTTTTAGAATTTCTAACTTATAGAATCCCTGTGTGTTAAACAACAATAGAGAGAGAAAATACTTACTCACTGATCACAACCTGCAATTATCTTGTTATTTGTGTATGCTTTTAAAAATCTCTACCCTCCTTCAAAAACGTTGGTTCCATAATGTGAATTGTGTCTGTGCCAAGGGTGTTGTTCATATCGGTGCTTGGCACATAGTGTTCCATAAGCATTTGCTAAATAAATATGTTTACTAATTTGTTAAGTGGGATGAAGAATTTTACATGTTTAATATCATCAAACTCGCTTGATGATGCTGTATGATACTATGCCCATTTTACAGATGAAGAAATTGAATTAGAAGGATTAGATGGCTTTCCCAAGTTGCAGAGGTAATAAATCATAAAGTTAAAATGTGAACTGATTAATTTGAGGTCTTTTGTCACAGTCTTACAAAATAAGTTGTTGGAATAACCTGCTCTTCAAATATACCTTCAATTTTAAAAGGTTATAGTACAGGTCTTAAGAGCACAGAATTTGGAGCTAGCCTGTCATTGTTCAAAACTCCATATTGTAGATGTGTAACCCTGCCTCAGGTTCTAATTTCTAAAATAAGAATTATAATTCTGTCTAATATCCTGGGTTATTTGAATATCGAATAGGTGAATACATCTAAAGCATTTATACCAGTGCTTTGTACATGATACATGTTATGTTAAGTACTATCTAGGGCTTCCCAGGTGGTACCAGTGGTAAAGAATCCACCTGCCAATGCAGGAGCTGCAGGAGACATAGGTTCAATCCCTGGGTTGGGAAGATCCACTGGAGGAGGGCATAGTAACCCACTCAATATTCTTTCCTGGACAGTCCCAAGGACAGAGAAGCCTGGCGGGTTACAGCTCATGGGGTCACAAAGAGTTGGACATGACTGAGCATGTATGCATTCAAGTACTTACCTATTGATTACGGTCATTGTTTTGTTATGATTATACTGTATGATGTTTATGGAAGATTCAGTATCTCTCTAATAACTAGATATTATTAATAAACATTTTGTCGACATATTTTATATAAAACATTTGTCATAAGATAGGTCAATACATGTATCCATGTTATGAAGTGAATAATTGCAAGTATGAGTGGAAGTTTTCTATTTTCTGAAACATGTGGTCTAAGTGAGTCTTGTGAATTTTTGTTGGTCTTATTATTTTAAAAAGGAAAAAAGTTCTCTCTGAAATTAAAGGTTATATAATTTAGATCTGGAGACTACCTTGGAAATGATGTTACTTAAGGCTCTCATGTTTTATGTAAGGACATTGATGACAACAGTGGGACATATTCCCATTTAAAGTCACACAAGCAATTAATACCTGAGCCAGAGTAGGAGGCAAGGTGGCCTGAGTCCTTTCTGGTACTTTACAGCCTCTCCATGCCTCTGCAGTGCCAAAGTGCCATTGTTGATGGGGAAACTTTTTTATTTTTCAGTTAACTAGTTATCACCATGTGTGCAACATCTGCTGAGTAGTCTAGGCAGAATGAGAACTCAACAAGTGTTCACCAAGAGCCCTACATTTGACTCTCCATCAGTAAAAATGACAATAATGATTCCATAGCAAGGTTGGGAAATACCTGATTATTTTAGGTTAATCTCAGGTCATGAGAAGCAGCCCATACTTAGGAGAAATTAAGGATATTGAAGGATATGAGAGAGATTTTAGAGAGTGTGCCTCTCTGATGCCTCTGAAACTATAATTAGTGGCTTGAAGCTACTGGCCACAGCAGCCTAGGCCTTCCTACAGCAAACAGCTGTCTTCCTTTTTTAGGAAGAGCTATATAAGGCAAGCAAACCACATGGATTTCCTTTGAAGCAGCTAGAACTTTTGTCAGTATCATCTTTTATCTCTCTTTTTTCCTTCAGACCCTCTGAGAAGAGATCTTATCAAAGAGAGAATCAAAGGAAGCTTCTAGTGTTACCATTTCCCAGATAACTTTCTGGAATTCTTAAACAGAGAGCCAGATTCTTGATAGTCATGATGTGGTTTGACTGGTTTTTTTTCCCCCCGATCCTCTCTCCATAACGTCTTCATGCTGTGTGGACAAAAGCCAAACAGGGCTTCCACTTTTGCCCTATGATTTTAGGACCTGAAGATCCATGTTATCCTTTTTGCTGTTGTTTAGTGTCTAAGTCATGTCCGATTCTTTTGCAACCCCAGGGACTGTAGCCTGCCAGGCTCCTCTGTCCATGGGATTTTTCCAGACAAGAATACTGGAGTGGGTTGCCACTTCCTTCGTCCAGGAGAAGCCTATATATATATAGGCTATATATATATATAGGTTTGTGTTTTGTAGTTGAAAACACAAATCAACTTAGAGATGGACTTCAGTTGAAGTTCTTGGTTATATTCAAAAGAAAACTATTCTGGTTAATTTAAGAAGAAAGATATTGGATATATATATATATGTATCACATGTGCTTCCCTGGTGGCTCAGTGGTAAAGAATCACCTGCCAACACAGGAGACGTGGGTTCAATACCAAAGTCAGGCATGGCAACCCACTCCAGTATTCTTGCCTAGAGAGTGCCAAGGACAGAGGAACCTGGTGGTCTAAGGTCCATAGTGTCTCAGAGAGTCAGACATGACTGAAGTGACTGAGCATGCACATATGCATATATGTCAATACAGTATCATCTTTTATCTCTTTCTTTTCTTCCAGATTCTCTGAAAAGGGATTATATATATATATATATATATATATATATATATATATATATATATACACACACACACACATATATATACAAGATTATATATATATGAGACATGGAAAGAGATTATAAAGATGTATAAAGAGAGTATATATATATATAGATAGATAGATAGATAGATACACACACACACACACACACACACACACACACACACACACATATATATATGTATATATGTATATGGAAAGCAAGCAATTCCTTCTTTCCTAAGGCATATTTGAGTAAACACATGGCATTCCAACAATCAACCTCTCTCTGTTTTCATTAGAATTCCAAAAATCATTCAGTTTTAATATAAGAACTTCCAAATTTCTTGAAGTTACTTCAAGAGACTGAATCACCCTTTAATTATATCATATGAAGAAATTAGTATGGTGGTATTACCAGAGTGGTTATTGTCGAAGCCAAATAGAGACTTTTTATGTGACAGCATTCTACAAATAGAGTACTATCAAGACAAACAGTTTTCTCACAAATATCCCACTTCTGAACTTAAAATGAGTGTCTAGTGTGAGGGTGTTTTGTTGCTGGAAACACAAATCAGCTTAGAGATGGACTTCAGTCAGAATTCTTGGTTGTATTCAAAATAAAGCTATTATGGCTAATTTAAGAAGAAAGATATTGGAAATAATAAGCAAAAAGGCTGAAGAATGTGGTTCAGTTCATGCATACATCCACAGGAAAGTAATAATGACTTCTATAGCTAATGTCAGTGAAGATCTTCCTATGTGTCAGATACTGTTCTCTCAGCATGCCTTCATTTAATCCTTGAAGCAGTGTTATAAGATAATGACTATTATCATCCCTATTTTACAGATGGAGAAATTGAGGCAGCCTTTAAAGGCTTTATCTGAGGACATTAACCTATTAACTGGTAGAATTTTCAGCAGTAAAGGCTGTGTTAATAGGGGCAGCCTTCTTGGGTGCCACTCCTGCTTCCTCTACTCACCATGTAGTGCTTCTTTCACCACGATCTTTACTACCACTGGGCACTGGTAGTTCTTAGCATCACTTGTTCTAGATTCAGAACTTGGGTGTGGATATCTCATGCCCATGCCCTGTCTTCTAGGAGATTAAGAAGCAAATATTCAGCTTCTGGTGGCTGGATTTATTCAATAATAGATGTCTCAGAACTAGAAATGAAGTTCAGATCCTTAGCAGTCAACAGAACACAACACACCCCTATCTCTGATAGTACTACTAATAACCTTGGATGAAAAATCTAAGACCTACTCAAAGACTACCACATAATTTACTAAAATTGCAACCATGGAAAATGTTAATTGATGACAAATGTAAATGACCTTTCTTCTAAAAGTTACCCTTTTGAGTTCCATCCCAAACACAAACGATTTAACATCATTGAAAAAAGAAAAACTGAAGATAATAATTGTGTACTTTGAATAAACTCTTTAAAATCTTTTGAGAATTAATACTATGGGACATTGACTCTAATTCATAGCAATTTTTTCCAATATAAACTTGGAAGTCAGATACAACAAGAAGTGAATGGTGGAAAAGGACTGAGAAAAACAGCAAGTGAATGAGATTTCTATTGCAGAATGCTTTTGACATGGTCCAGTTACTGCGTCACGACTTCATGTTTCTTAATCTTGGCAATAGAATAAAGTCCTCAGAAGAAGGACTTTTTTCAAGTCCAAAACATGACACTTCAGAGCTCTAACCATAACTTCTCTTTTTATGTCTACGGGATTTACAGTGTTTGCAGATGGAAGTAATTTAATACTGTGGTGATCTTTCATCTAGCCTGTTTCCTTTCAGTGACCTTATGTTTACTATAAGAAAACACCAACAAGGTGTCTGATTTCTTCATGGAAAAATGGCAACTATTTAAAACAAAAGGATTTTGTCCAGCAGAATCATAAATCTTTCAGTGTTTCTGTAATTTAACAAAAAAAGGCGCATTTGTTCTGTGAGGAGTGTTTGCCTGCAAGACAAGGCCAATTTGACTTTCTCATAAAAAATGCATTTTTTGAGGTGGGGGAAGATAGCAGTGGAATAAAAAGTCACTGTTCTATCTATGGCAGGAGAATCAAATCTTTTCATTTTTGTGGCTTTGCCTCAAACTGTCCCCAAGATATCATTTTGAAAGAAAAACCCCAGAGTCTTTCCTGGCATTTCCCAGGATGCTTTGAAAATAATAGCAAGTTCTTTGTGCCCTTCACACATCTCTACTTCAGCATGTGTGGTTCCTGCTGATTTTAAAGCCTGTTCTGAACCCCAGAAAGCAGACTCTTCCTGGGATGAGAGAAACTCTTGGTAACCACAGCAACACACCTTTCCAGGGAATCTTCCCATTGACATTTGATAGTTTGAGTCATAAATAATGGAGTGAATCTTTCAGCAGAAGACCAGAAGCTGCAACTGGAACACTCAGGAAATGCATAACAGCTGCCTTTAAGGTGATGAGATGGAAGTTGCCTCCCTATATCAGAGGCAATTTTTCCAGTAAGAGAGAACTTGAATCTGGAGTGTTCATTTTGTTTATGCCACAGATCAAGGAGGTGAAAATGCAAATACTCTCATGAGTTCAATGCTACATCCAAATACATATTAGAGACTCTAAACTAGAGTGTAGAGTTGGCCTCTGTGTGTGAAGAACTCATTCACGAATTATTTACAAATATTATTTTGTGATATGGAGCAGGTCCTTGAACAGGATGAAATATTTAAAACAGAAATTGTGTGTTGAGTATCTAATGTGTGACAAAGTATTCTGATCCTTGGAAGAGAAATAAGAAACAAAGCACGTGGAAGATACAGACAAAAAAGGAGTAATATGTAAGGAGGTATTTGAAGGTGAACTAGAATTAGGTAGGTGAAAAGTGGGGAGAATAAGGAGAGAATTCTGGGCAGAGGAAATAGTTTAGGTAAGGACTTAGCTACAGAGAAACCATGGTGTATTGGAGAACTGAAATTGCTTCAGCATGTTGATCTCTGGCCAAAAAACATGTTCATTCAACATTCAAAACTATCTATTTCTGTTCCTATGATATAGCAGGAAACATTCCAGGTGTTTGGGGTATGACCATCAGCAAAGCAGAGAGAGAGTATTTCTTGTCCTTGTGGAGTATATCACATAATTCATCCTCGTGGTCACTTCTTCCCTCGTCCTATATTTTTACCATGTAAGGAAGAGGGAGTGATTATACTGCAAGAGCTACTACTGAAAGCCTACTGTCTTATGGTTTTGGAATGTAGAAAATTATCCACCTTTAATTTGCATTGATAAAAATTAAGGAAGCCTCTAAAATGTTCCAAGTACTGTGTTGGACTCAGTTAGTATAAAGATAAACTTGATTATATGTTATAGATTACAGAGTCAGGGCAATCCCAATCTGTAACCAAGCAAGTTATTTTGTAGGTATTAACAAACTAACTCTATAGTTTATATGGAAAGACAAAATGCCCAGAACTGGCAATAAAATATTAAAAGAGAAAAACAAAGTCAGAGGACTGAGGCTACCCACTTCAAGATTTACTATAAAGCTGTGTTTATCGACAGTGTGGTATTGATGAAAGAAGAAATGAAACAAAGAGATTGACGAAACAGAATAGAGTCCAGAAATAGACTCACACAAACATAGTCAACTGATCTTGAACAATGACGTAAAGGCAATCTAATGGAGAAGAGATAGTATTAAAACAATTGGATGCTGCTGCTGCTGCTGCTAAGTCGCTTCAGTCGTGTCCGACTCTGTGCGACCCCATAGACGGCAGCCCACCAGGCTCCGCCATCCCTGGGATTCTCCAGGCAAGAATACTGGAGTGGGTTGCCATTTCCTTCTCCAGTGCATGAACAGAAAAAGTGAAAGTGAGTCACTCATCGTGTCCGACTCTTAGCAACCCCATGGACTGTAGCCTACCAGGCTCCTCCGTCCATGGGATTTTCCAGGCAAGAGTACTGGAGTGGGGTGCCACTGCCTTCTCCAAACAATTGGATATCCACATGCAAAAGATAATCTATGCACAGACCTTACAACTTCTACAAAAATTAATTCAAATTGATTATAGATCTAAATGTTAAATGCAAAACTATAAAACTTCTAGGAGATGATATAGCAGAAAATCTAGATGACCTTGGGTTTGGTGATGAATTTTATTAGATACAACACCAAAAGCATGCTTCATGATAGAAAAAGATATTAAATTTGACTTTATTAAAACTAGAAATTTCTGTTCAGCAAAGGACATTGTTAAGAGAATGAAAGTCACAAGGTAGTAGAAAATTTTTGCAAAATACATATCTGATAAGGGACTTTATCTGAGATATACAAAGAACTCTTTAACACTCAACAAGATAAAAACCAAACACCCCAGTTAAAAAAGGAGTAAAAGACCAGGCAGCTAGATATAAAAATCACTGAAGTATAATACTCCCTCACACCATATACAAAAATTAGCTCAAAATGGTTTAAAGGCTTAAAAATAATACACATCACCATAAAACTCCTAATAGAGAACATAGGCAAAACATTCCCTAACATAAATCACAGCAATATTTTCTTAGATCAGTCTCTTAAGGCAAAATAAATAAAAGCAAAAATAAGTAAATGAGACCTGATCAAACTTAAAAGTTTTTGAAAACAGCAAAGGAAACTATCAGCAAGATTATAAGACAACCAGCCTATAGAATGGGAAAAATTTTGCAAATGATGTGAACAAAAAAGGGTTAATATTCAAGCAGTACAAAAAGGTCATACAACTAAATATCAAAACACCAAATAAGTCAGTCAAAAAATGGGCGGAAAACCTAAAAAGACATTTCTTCAAAGACATACAGATGGCTAACAGGCACATGATAAGAAGTTGAACATCACTAATTCTTAGAGAAATTCAAACCAAAACTACAATGAGGTATCACCTCACACTTCTAAGAATGGCTGTCATCAAAAATCTGCAAATAATACATGCTGGAAAGGGTGTAGAGAAAAGGGAACCCTTTTACACTGTTGGTGGGAGTGTAAATTGGTGCAGCCACTACAGAAAACAATATAGAGATTTTTTGAAAAACTAAAAAATGAGCTACCATATGATCCAAGAATCTTACTCCTGGGTATATACTGGAAAAATATGAAAACTCTAATTCAAAAAGATATATGGACCCCAATATTCACAGCAGCACTATTTACAATAGCCAAGGCATGAAAACAACCCAAGTGCCCATGCCAGAGTTTCAAGAGCAAGGGAGGAAGGATGCATAGGTAGAGAAGAGGGGAGTTTTAGACAATGAAACTATTCTACATAATAGTTTAATAGTGGAAATATGGAATCATATATTTATCAAAACTCAGAAAATGTATGGCATAAAGTGTAAATTATGGACTTTGACTGACAAGTATATGTCAAAGTGGGTTCATTAGTTATAGCTAATGTATCACACTAATGGGGCTTCCCTGGTGGCTCAGAAGGCAAAGCATCTGCCTGCAGTGTGGGGGACCTGGGTTCTATCCCTGGTTTGAGAAGATCCCCTGGAGAAGGAAAAGGCTACCCACTCCAGTATTCTTGCCTGGAGAATTCCAAGGACAGAGGAGCCTGGTAGGCTACAGTCAATGGGATTGCACACAGTGGACAAGACTGAGTGACTAACATTTTTATTTCACACTTTCACTTTCACACCACACTAATGGGGGATGATGCAGGAGAGGTGTAGGAGGAAGAGGCAGGGTATGCGTGAACTCCGTGCTTTCCAATCAGTTGTGCTGTAAATATAAAACTGCTCTAAAAAACAGTCTAATAATTTTGTAAAAAGATGAATAAGGAATATGAAATTGTTCTTGATCTTAGAGACCTCTTGGTGACTCAGGATACCTACCTGTCTATGTCTATCTGACTTTCTGTTTGTATTTCCACCTAGTTTTCTATCATCTATGAATCCATCTCTTTATCTATTTGTCCAAAATTGTGATTTGCTTTGTAATAGAGGAATAAAGAAAATGTTATATAAACCCAAGAAACATAGGTCAGGATTAAATTCCCTGTGATTTGGTGGGTAATGCCTAAAAAGAGACAAGGAGGAGAAGTAACATTTGTTGTGGTCCATGAAGAATGAATAGGAGCCCACCAGGTTAAAAGACAGTGGAAAGTTGAGAAATATACTTACACAAAATGAAGATACATAAAAGTCATCCTGGAAAGTGTAACTACAGCATATGGTGTGTGAGAGGAATAAGCAAGAGATAAACTGACTTTTTAGTCTGGAGGTAAACTGAAAAGGGCCCTCTAGCATCAATGTGCTGGGTGCCTATTCCATACAGGCTCTGAGCCCACTACCTCTGCCTAATTTTGTGGTAGTGGTCGTGGTTTATTTGCTAAGCTATGTCCAATTTTTGTGATCCCAGAAGCCTCCTGGCTCCTCATTGTGTGAACACTTACAACCCTGCAAGACAGGTATTGTTCACTTGATTTTCCTAAAGAGGACAGTGTGCTCAGAGAAATGCATTTATTGGTTGAGAAAGGCTGGTAGGCCTTTCCATGATATTCAGTGAGCCTCAGTGAAGCTGCTGAAGGGGATGCTATCCCCACTCTAACAAAAGAGATTATTCCCGGGTGTTTTTATAAGCATCTGTAGCACTGCTTTCCATGCCCATATTCCAACAAACCGAGATTTTGGTCCTTCTCTTGAGATGGAATTTCAGATCTATGAGTTGCTGTTAATAAGACACTGTTCCTCCGATACTGAAGGACTTAAATAGAAAATCACAGTTTCATAGGCAACAATGATATTGCAGAGGTAAGATTGTAGTGGTGATGTGTATAAACTTAAAAAACAATCATTCCGGCAGAAGTGTGTGTGTGTGTGTGTGTGTGTGTGTGTGTGTGTGTGTGTGTCTGTTTGTGTTGGAGGGGTAGACTAGTGAAGATGCTGCACTCTTGGCAAAGAAGTCACACAGGAGAGGACTTTGGGAAGTAAGGGTACAGAGTATGGAGAAGAAATGAGAATGTCCCTCTTCTGAACACTGCCCCCTACTGCCCACTGTGGAAGCAGTCGATGAGATCCTTCCATTCCCACCATTCAGAGGATGGACAAGGTGTTTGGTTATCTCCTCAGGTGACAATGATACTCTCCTATTATACAAACAGTGAGCATTTGATAGACGTTTTCAAGGTGCCATCCATTGAATCTAAGTTTTACAAATCCATGAGATGGGACAAAACTGAGACTTCAAGTAGTTCAGATAATTCAACCAGGAATAGTAACAAGACAGAAACACAAACTCCCTGACTCCAAAGCCTTAGTCATTCTTAGACACTTATCTGTGATGTTGGATCAATTTAGAAGTATGTTGGTGGTTGACCTTTTTGCTGAATATTTAATGTAATATTAATTATTTCAGGATGTTTCTCTGAAATTATTCCCATTAGTGGTTTCTCTGATTGCACACACAGACACACACACATACATCCAGACATTCAATTAATAATTCAGAAAACATTTACTTGGATTCAAATATTAAGTGCTTGTCTCCCCTACTGGGTTGTGAGTTTCATCAGTGTGAACACAATGTATAAATAGCATGGAGTGCAGTCTCTGGTGTATATTAATGCTTAATAAATATTTGTCACATTAATCAGTCTCCTCTTACAAGAGTTTGCTGGAAGCTATGTATGTAGATGTCAGGAAACAACAGTCTACAGTTGTTGTCTTTTTATAGCAGAAGAGTTAAGACCATAAAAAAGGGCAAGAGCAGTTACAATTTGTCACTCCATCCAGTAGATCCCACTTGAGTGTCTTGATACCAACCCCATCCCTTTTCCAAACTTGCAACCTTTCTCTCATCTGGTTTATTTCTGATGATGCTACTCTGGCAACCTTTTTAAAATTTTTTTTATTTCTTAGTTTTTCTTTGTCTCTTTTTTGATGTTGTATCAGTTATGGCTGCCTCTTACAGATCACTGCTAACCTTCACTTCTTGTACTCACTCTTGTTTATTCCATTCTTGGCTCAAGACATTTGGCCCCTGGAGGCTTGTCTTCTAATCCCCAGGCTTTTAGGCCCTTCTCTTGAAGCAATTGGGATTTTTTTTTTTTTAAGTTTGTTGGAACATAAAGATATCCAGCCAGCTCCACTATGTAGGGTTTAATAGTACAAATAGTGTTTGAATATGTTTATTTGATTTATAAATACTCTGCTTTATCACTGAGATCTCCAAGAGGAAAATATTTATACTATTATGTCTTGTTTTTAGTAAAAATAATTGTATGTTTATTTAAGGTATGAGTTCTTTAAGAAAAGCATAATTTAATTCTTAATTTGAAAATGCTTTCAGCTTTCAGTTGCATTGGTGACTGTTGCTTGTATTAATATTACAGCTAATGTTGTAAACAAAGACAAATGCCTTGGATTTTATGGAAGTTATTTCAAAGTTGCTCACAATTGGTAATGAAGGCCTAACATTTTAGCTAGCATATAATTACTCAAATAACCAAGTAAAATGTATAGATATGATGAAAGGGACATTTATGAGAGCTGTTTCCTTCTGTGAGAATCTCAGAAACAGAGAGTTTTGTCCATTACTGATTTAGGAAACATATTCCAACACTATAAATTATTTGGATAAGATAACACACATTTTTTTCCCTCTGGAAAGTCAGGCTACTTTGAGCAGAAAACAGATTCTATGGCCACCGCCCTACAGAAACTCAGTGGGCCTCTCTGGCAGGGCATGAAGGAGTTTGATCTTTGGTCTAATTAGACATACTCCCTCTGGGACTCTGCTTAGAAGTCAAAATTAAGGCTTGCCTTGTTCCTTCTCAGGGATGGGGAAATTCATTTCAATTCAGCAGCATTTCCTTGATTTGAACACATTTGGGGACTTGAAAGCTTAGCAGAACAAGCTCAAGAGTTGCAGTCTGGAGCTGCCAGTTAGCAGAATTGGCAGGCACCCCTCCTAAGATTTTTGGTATAAAAGAAACTGCTTCCCTCCCACAAGGAGAACCAGAGCCATATGGCCCAAACCCCAAGTGGCTCTCCTCCGCAGCCTGTGGTTTCCCTGAACCTTATTTCCCAACTCAAGGCCTGCCAGCAATTCTGGGATAGCAGATACATACCATCATGATTTTGTATCTCGCAGAGAAGATACAGACATAATTCAATTCCCAAGTCATGGGTCGTGTGCCTATTATGTGTCAGACATCTTCCTATGCAAAAGGAGATGAAGATGCCGTTGTCTCCACCTTTAAGTCTCTTATACTCTGTGGCTTTTGCTATGCGTGCATGCTAAGTTGCTTCAGTTATATCCAACTCTTCATGACTCCATGGACTGTATTCCACCAGGCTCTTCTGTCCACGGGATTCTTTGGGCAAGAATACTGGAGTGGGTTGTCATGCACTCCTTGAGGGGAATCTTTCTGACCCAGGGATCCAACCAGTGTCTCTTACATCTCCTGCATTGTCAGGCAGGTTCTTTACCACTAGTGCCATTTGGGAAGTAGCTTTTTCTGTGGCTGCTGATCAATTCCTCTCCATACAAATAGAAAGGAAATGAGGGAAGAGATATTCTGCTATGACAGTATTATAGAAAATTAGAAAGGGCACCAAATTTGGAATTAAACGACTCTATCTGATCTCTGGTTCAAATATTTACAAGTTATGTGCAACCCAATTAACTAATCAAACCTTTCTTCAACATGCCTTATGCTTTATTCACATTGCTAAGTTTTAAGAATACTAATATAAAAGTGATATGAACACTATCTTTACCATTGAGATATTTACCATTGTGTCTTCTAAGTCACTTTTTATCATCTATTAAAAGTATTATAATAATTACTGACCTTTCTATCTTACTAAGATATTTTGAGAATCAGTTTTTTAATACATGAAAACTATTCACTGTAAAAGATTATACATACAGATTTGGTAGATTTACGTAGTTTATTATGTTAAAATAATATTCAATGTCTGGAGTATCCAAAATAATATATCTTGGTATAAAAGAAACCAACAACAAAACACGTTTCTGAATTTCAGACCATTATTTCTTCCCTTACAACAGTGGTTCTAAAAGTGTGGTCCTTGGATAAGTAGCATCAGCACCACTTGACCACCTGGGCACTTAGAGATCTAAATTTGGGGGCCCCAAGTGAGATCTAATTATTTAGAAACTTTGGTGATGGGGTTCAGCAATCTGTGTTTTAACAAGCCCTCCACATGACTCAGATATAACCCATCAAAGTAGAGTATCCTATTATAGATCTTCTTGTGTTTCCCCATCTAAACATCATGACTTTCCAAAGCTGCTACAATTTAGGCCAACAGTTTTTCAAAGATCTCTGTAGGAGCAGAGTAAGAATCTAAGAAGAGACGGCGATTCAAGAACAGTTTGATTTACGTAACTTCACATCACTTCATCTTTCGCTGACCAAGAGATTCATTCATCAGACATTTACTGAACACATACTATGTACCAACTGCACTCATCTTAGCTCCCTGTTTCCCATGTGGCCTTGCTTTATTCAAATGACCTGATACGTTAAAAAAAATTTTTTTAAGGGTTTTCTGACATTGTTCTTAACACCTGGAAAATAACTTAATTCATTTTCTGCTCTAAGATCCATTTCTTTTTTGACTCTATTTTTATTGTCCTTTTCTGTCAATAAAAAGCCATAGAAGACAATGGGGGCTAATGTGTTGAAGCATTTTCCTTGTGTACAGCAAGACTTTATTGAAAACTCTCCATGGGAAGCCTGTCTTTGTTTTACTGCAAGAACCTGGTGACCTGAAGAGGCAATTCTATCTTGAAAGTCGAAACATCTTACTGCTTGCCAAAAGCAAGAGGGACCTGCACTGTGGGATTTAAAGAGATTTTATGTATTTGAAGGAACATTCCCTTGATTATATTCTCTTCAGAGACAGAACCAAGGCATTTGGAAACATCTGTGCAGTGGGAAGCTGCTGGGATAGATTTTTCATGTTCAGTTAATTGGCCGCACGCAAGCCTTGGGAGGAAGATTTCTGAGCAGTGGTTAGAACACATGAGCTGAGCTTGACATGTTCCTTTTGTTTATGGCACTCTATTATTTCTCCGCACTCTGACAGAGAGTTGATTTTGGGGAAATAAGTTGAAGGCTTACTCTGCTCAGCTCCTTCTCTCTTTGTATTGCTGTATCATATCTGCTTTCCCTCTCTGAAATTCTCTTTGCTTTTATAAATGAGAAAACAACCCAATGAAGCTGACATGCACCATGGAGAATCTGGCCTTTCCCTCCCAGGATGTCAGGCTTCTTTAGTGGCCATTTTAATGAATCTCTTTTCATTTTATCAGGAAGTCACCTAGAGAAGGGGATGATTGATGCAGAAAAGCAAAGATATAGTCAACACATTATATCACCATTAATGAATGCAAAAGCTATTTTTCTCACAGGGCAAGGGGATTGTAGTTTTTTGACTGCTCCTCAAGTCATAGAAAAAGGAAGGTTGATAGAAAATGAAGATTTAATACTTTATATGTCATTGCTAAACAGCAAGTCATTTCACTTTCTCTAGAAACTAGTATCATCTGAAAATAAGAATAACAACTGCTCATTATACAACAACTAAATTTACCTGATTGGGTCTTGAGATGCTCAGTACATGCATGCTAAGTTGCTTCAGTTGTGTTGGACTCTCTGTGACCCTATGGACTTTTGCCCACCAGGAGTCTGCCAGGCTCCTCTGTCCATGGGATTCTCCAGGCAAGAACACTGGAGTGGGTTACCATTTCCTCCTCCACGGGATCTTCTGGACCCAGAGATGGAACAAGTCTCTCTTATGTCTCTTGCAATGGAAGGAGGATTCTTTACCACTAATGCCACCTGGTAATGCCTGAGATGCTCAGACTTTCAACCAAACATTATTCTGGAGGTTAGGGTGTTTCTGGATGAAATTAACTTTTGGATTGGTGGAGTGAGTACATCAGGTTGCCCTCTCTAATGTGGGTGGGTCTCATTCAATTAGTTGAAGATGTGAATAGAGCAAAAATTACGTGTAAGAAGGGTATGAGTCTTTTCCAACCTCTGGACTCAGATTGAAACACTGGTTCTTCCTGTGTTCAGCCTACCAACTTTCAAACTGGGACTTACACCATCAGATCTCATGGTTCTCAAGCCTTCAGACTTGGTCTGGAACTAGGCATTGTCTTTCCTGGGTTTCCAGCTTGCTGATCTACAAAACTGGGAGCTATGGGGCATCCATAATTGTGTGAGCCAATTCCTTATAATAAATCTCCCTCTCTCTGCACGTACTATTGGTTCTCTGGAAAACTCCAAGTATTAATATCAACTCTGTACTCTAGTACTACTGTGTCTCCAATCTACAGACAGAGAAACACAAACAAAGAAGATAGGTAAGTTTCTGTGGTGGTTTAAAGGTGTGTCTAGCGATTCTTTTCTATTCTCCTCTCAAAAGGTAAAGCTTAATTTTTCTCCCCTTGAGTTTGAGCTGGACTTAGTGATTTATTTCTAATGAACAGTGTATTGTTATCATTGTTGTTCAGTTGCTCAGTCATGTCTGATTCTTTGCAACCCCATGGACTGCAGAATGCCAGGCTTCCCTGTCCTTCACCACCTCCCAGAGCATGCTTAAACTCATGTCCATCGAGTCAGTAATGCCATCCAACTGTCTCATCCTCTGTTGTCCCCTTCTCCTCTTGCCTTCAATGTTTCCAGTATCAGGTTTTTTTCTAATGAGTTGGCTCTTTGCATCAGGTGGCCAAATTATTGGAGTTTCAGCTTCAGCATCAGTTCTTCCAATAAATACTCAGGGTTTAGTTCCTTCAGGATTAACTGGTTTGATTTCCTTGCAGTCCAAGGGACTCTCAAGAGTCTTCTCCAACACCACAGTTCAAAAACATCAATTCTTCGGGGCTCAGCCTTCTTTGTGGTTCAATTCTCACATCTATACATGGCTACTGTAAAAACCATACCTTTGACTATACTGATGTTTGCTGGCAAAGTGATGTCTCTGTTTTTTAATATGCTGTCTAGGTTTATCATAGCTTTTCTTCCAAAGAGCAAACGTCTTTTAATTTTATGGCTGCTGTCACCATTTGCAGTGATTTTGGAGCCCAAGAATACTGGAGTGGGTAGCCTATCCCTTCTCCAGAGGAACTTCCCAATCTAGGAATCAAACTGGGTTCTCTGGCCTTGCAGGTGGATTCTTTACGAGCTGACCTACCAGGGAAGCCCAAGCAGTTTATAGCAGATGTGAAAGAATGTTTCTCTCAAGACTAAATAATAAAATTGCTATGATTTCTATCTTGAGTTTTTCTCTGTCTCTGTCTCTCTGAAAACTCACTCCAGGGACAACCAGTTACTGTGCCTGTAAGCAGTGATGTAAAGTGACCCATCCAGTGAGGCACTGAAAGCTCCCACCAACAGAGAGCTTGGATTCTCCTACTTCTTCATGTGATCCTGGTCTTATGAAAGAACCTCAACCAAAACCAACTAGCTAAGGCTTTCTGGATTCCTGACCTTCATAAGTGGTGTGGATAAATGTTTATTGTTTTAAGCTGATGAATTTGCGATATTTTGTTACACAGCAAGAGATAACAATCACTCTTGCCAAAGGTCAGATAGTTCAGAAAAGTCAAAATTAGGATCTACACCCAGATCCACACTCCAGAGTCAGTATTTTTAATGAGCATCTCCTATGGCCTCTCATAATGACAAATGATCACAGACCATAAATCTACCACTACCATCTGCACCCCCAAAACAGCCTGATAAAGGAAGAGACCATGGCCTCCATATCAGTTCAAATAGCTCTTTTCACAGATCTTTAAAAACAGTAAATCAAAGTAATGGGATTTAATTTCTCCTTTGTCACTAGACCTCAGAGATGCTCCTGTCAAACTTAGGTGAGGGATTGAGGCTCAGTTGTGCCCTACCCCAAGAGATTCCTGCGTGAAAGAAGGCTGAATACTTGCCATTTTTATTTTCTTATTAATAATATTTTATGAGACACAATCTGACTAATTGAGGCCTCTGCTTAATGTATATCTAATTTCAAAAAATAATGACAGAATGGCATAATGATACCCACTTTCCCAGGGATGCTTCTGTATAATAAGTTTTGTGACGGATCTCAATCCCCTAAACTTGCCTTACTTCTCACCTTTAGGCCTTTTCAGAGGCTACTCTCACTTCTAGACAGCCCTTCCTCCCCTGGCACTTCCTCCCCATCTATCTTAAATACAAATACCTCTTTTTATCCTTCAAGATTCAGCTGCATAGGCAGCTAAGACAGGTTTTTGTTATCATCTTACCCTCAGTTATCCCTTGGGTTCCAATAGTATAATGCAGACTAAAAACATCTCTTTTAGAAACAAATAGATGCTGATTTCAGTCAAACTTGCATTATATACTTGATGTGTTGTTGTCGCTAAGTCCTGTCTGATTCTTCACGAACTTCTGGGCTTCAGCACACCAGGCTTCTCTGTCCTTCACAATCTCCTGGAGTTTTCTCATCCTTGGGTAAATTTCCCAAGTCCACTACATCTTAATCTTCTGTCTCTCAAATGGAGACAATATTATTGTGAAGATTATTTACTCAGTAACTCAGAATGGTACCTGGCATAGAAAAAATCCTAAATAAATATTAGCTATTATTGTGTTCGGAGAAGGCAATGACACCCCACTCCAGTACTCTTGCCTGGAAAATCCCATGGATGGAGGAGCCTGGTAGGCTACAGCCCATGGGGTCGCTAAGAGCTGGACACGACTGAGCGACTTCACTTTCACTTTTCCCTTTCATGCATTGGAGAAGGAAATGGCAACCCACTCCAGTGTTCTTGCCTGGAGAATCCCGGGGACGGCGGGGCCTGGTGGGCTGCCGTCTATGGGGTCACACAGAGTCGGACACGACTGAAGCAACTTAGCAGTAGTAGCAGTATTGTGTTAAGTATGCATCAAAATGCATACAAAATTTTCAATTACTTTCTTCCTTAGAAAAGGTGTCTTTTGAGTGAAGGAATGTAATTTTGGTGTTTTTGTCTTTAGAGCACTGATGGCTGATGCTGTGGGAGTGAGAGGTTTTCTTGTTCATTTATCTTCATTGCCACTTCATTTCAAAATATATCCCCGACTGAATTTTCCCTATATTTGCTTCTATCCAAGCATCCTGCCAAATTTTTAGGTCTTAAAATTTGAGTCATAATGACTCCCTCCCCGTCTCTTTCTTCCATCCTTTTAAAGCATTTATTTTATGCTTTTAACATGGACTCCCTTTTCTTCATTCCAAGGTCATCAGAGTTAACCTAGCCCTCATTTCCTCCAATTTTCTTGCTTCAGCCACCTCTAGTGATTCACAGCTTTACTTATGTTTGGTCTCTCCAGCTCCAATCTACTATTCTCCATGCAGATATATTTATTTCTCCCCAAATAGCTCTTATCGTATTATTCCTTGCTAAAAATAATTTATTGGCTGCCCATGTCTTTAAAATGGGAAATTTCACATATTTGTCACAGTTTGTAGTGAAGACACATTGCCTATTTTTACCTTACTCATTTTCTCTCCTCTATTGAAACTGTATGGTTTATGCTTTTATATCATACCCCATACTTTCCCATCTCTGGGCTTTTAACCGTTTTGTTTCCGTTTTCTAGAATGTCCTCTTGCCCCAACTTTGCATGTGGAAATAATGTTGTCTCAAAAAGACCATCTCAAATGTCACTTTCTCCATGAAATCGTTCCTCATTACCTCACCCTGTTCTCAAGTCCAGATGCTGCAATTTCTCCTTCCTTGTATCTCCGTAGCCCTTTGTTCTTTGTTTACAAACTTTCTCCTGTGCTTTTGGATTTTGTCTCCTTCTCTTGCAAATTTTAAATTCCTTTTGTTTTAACCACCTTGATAATCATCTCTCTTCGGAAGTTAAGCACAGTGCTTTGCATCAAATCAAGACTTGGATCCTGAATTGAATTGTATCATATAACAAGTTAAAATTCCTGGTAATGTAGGTATAACTAGAATTATATAAATGCAGTTTAAAATAAAGTCATGTCATTCTCCCCAGACTTTTGGCAACTGACAAACATCACTGCTGTTTAGCCATCTCCAGCATAAATACCTTTACCTAAAATGTCGTGACTATGTGGATAAATTGTCTTTGTACAAATGCTTGGGAAAAAAAAATTGCTGTCTGTCTTCTTTCCAATTACTGGAAGACCAAAACTAGCCAACTCAAGATACACTTTTAACAAGGTACTTCCCTGTAATGATAATTGCTTTTGGGTCTCAAACTGACTTATTTACTAGCTTTTCAATTTGGAAGTCATTTCTTTTCAGGACCTGAAGGGTTTTTGCACTGCCTGGGGAATTGGGCAGCCACCTTTAATTAGAAAAGAGCCAAGATAGTCAACATACACTCAGATTTGTGATATTTCTGATGGCGCTAGGGTTAGGAGAGGAGAAAACGTGGGTTGGAAAAGGGTGAAATTATTTCATTTTTTTTTAATCTTTCTTATGGTATTTCCTGAGTCAGTGGGAGAAAAGAAAAACAAGGAATCCTGATTTGTATGTGCTAAACACAGGATACTGCATAGACTCAATGGGCATGAGACCATGATTGCCAGCCAGCATAGAAAGTATTCTTTGCAGGGCTCTATGAAATTTAAAACTCTTCAAATGAGGAACAAATGGTACTAGGGCAATAAAAGAAATGTTTTTCAAGTATGTATTGTTAATTATTTTTTTAAAATTAGGGTTTACATACACACTTGATCCAATAATTCTTAACCTTAATAAGAACGGCATGTTGCAGAATTCCCACCAGAAAGTTGAGAGGTATCTGGAACGCAGAAGACAGGTTTGGCTCTCAACACAAAAGGCCCTTGACTCCCAGAGGCAATATTTTTCTTTGAAAATTATTAAGCCCTTCAAATTTTGTTAATAAATCTATTTGAAGTAAAAAAATGTGAGTTGAGGAGTATGCACTATTGCTAGCTACAAGCTAAAAATGAAGCCTAATTTTGTCTATATATTTTGAGTCAGTTCTTTATTCTTCTCAGGGTTTTTACTACCTTTATATCGAAGGAAACAAAGAAATTCAATGATCTGAAGATATCAAATTTTCTTTGAAGTGAAAGTTACTTTTTTTAAAAATTGAAAACTTTAAGGATTATGAAATAAGCACAGAATTTCACTTAGAAAAGAACATTAACTGAAACACAGATGTTAAAAAAAAAAAAAAGGAAATTGACTTTTCCCCATCTCCCTCTGGAGACCTGGGAATGTTATCAAGAACTGAAATAATTAATTGTCACTAAAGGACACACTTATCAAATATCATTTACATCAAATTTGCAGTTCCTTTTTTCCTATACTTAATAGCCAATTAAGATGTAAAAATGTGCCTGTTAAATAATATCACAACCATGTTAATAATGAAACAGCAACTTTGTGAAAGTTAATCTAGGAGATCATTCTGAATTTTCTCACAAAGGAAATTAACTTTGATAACCATCTTTCTGACTGCAGAAGAAAATGAATATATTATTTCCATATGTGTCTATAACACATAAAAATATGTTTGAATTTTAAGGGCATCTTAATAATCCAGCTTTCCAAAATCAGGAGAAAACTGTTTACCTTAGAAAACTAATATTCACACCGTCAATTGTTACAATAAGTGTCTCTAAACAATATATTCTTCACTGCATTTAATAGTTGTTTTTAAGATAAAAAATTATGAAGGTTACTGAATGCATAACTGATGATAATGTAATGCACTCATTCTTAAGATTTTCAAAGTATCTCATTCTGTGGGCATAAGTTTTCTTCTTTGAATAATGCAGTAGAGTACTGGACATGCTAGAAGAATTGTGCTCCTATTAGCAACCTTCTTTGGGGCACACTGATACAGTTTTCACTCTTTTTTTTTTTCTATGGAAAAAAAGAAGTATGCATACATGTATATACACACATTTATGTTAAGTTGTATATGTATATGTGTATAAACATATACATGTAATTTATTGAGGTACAATTTATGTTCAATAAATCAATACATTCATCTAAGTGTATACTGTGAAATTTTGCAAAATGTATAGGTATTGCATCAACCACATAGTCAAGCGGGGTTTCCCTGGTGGCTCAGATGGTAAAGAATCTGCCTGCAATGCAAGAGACATGAATTTGATCCCTGGGTCAAGAAGATCCCCCGGAGAAAGGAATTGCCATCCATTCTAGCTTTCTTGCCTGGAGACTCTCATGGACAGAGGAACCTGGCGAGCTACAGCCCATGGAGCCACAAAAAGTCAGGCACAACTGAGGGACTAACACTTTCACTTTCTCTATAGTCAAGATATATAGCATTCTACTACCCCTCCCCCCAAATTTTCTTCCTTTATATCAATCTCCACCATCTCATTCCAGGTGAAGCCAACACAAATATGCTTTCTGCTACTTAGATTAGTTTTGCCTATTCTAGAATTTCATATGTATAAAACAATACAGAAGGTACTTTTTAACATATTTTTGCATGCACCCATCATAAGGTTTTAGAAATTCATACATGTTATTCTCCTTTTTCCATAAATAGTAATTTGATTGGATAGCACAATTTATTCACCTATTGATAGACAATTCAGTTGTCTCCAGTTTGGAGTTGTTACATATATAAAGCTTCTTTGAACTTTGCTTCACAAATATTTCCATAGCTATGTTTTAATTTCTATTGTTAGATATCTAGGAGTAGAATTTCTGTCATTCAGAAACTGTTTTTTTTTTTTTAATTTATGAAAATTCCTTAAAGTAGTTCTTAAGTGTTTTAAAATGTTTTTCACATTTTACTACCCTTGCAATGTGTAATAATTCCATTTACTCCATATCTTTATCAAAACCTGCTATTGTCAGTCTTTTCAGTTGTAACCATTCTAGTGAGTTTATTGATATCTCCTGTGATTTTAATTTTCATTTCTACAGTAGCTAATATTATTGAGTGCTTATTAATATGTTCCCTAGCCATTTTGTGTATCTTCTTTGCTGAAGTATTGTTCAAATTTTTGCTGATTTGAAAACTGGATTGTTTTCTTATGGATTGTTTATCCCAAATGGATAATGTCTCCTGTTAAAACTAAATTTTCTAAATATTTTCTCTCACTATGAGGCTTATTGGTTTGTCTGCTTCTTTTCCTTACATTGTTTTTCAGATAGAGGATTTTAAAAATATTGATTAAGTATAATTTATCCACTTTTGCTTTATATACATATTTTTTGGATCTCTACATTTAAAAAATAAAGTTACAGCATGGTCACAAAGATTTCTTTAGATGTTCTCTTTCAGAACTTTCATTTAAATTTTGTGTTTATGTCCATGTTCCATTTCAAAGTAATTTTTGAATATAGTATGTATAAAGGGTAAGATTGTTATGACTTCAATGTGGATCTCTAGTTCCAGCACCACTTATTAGAAACATTTTCCTGTCATTAACTTACTTGGTACTTTTGACCAAAATCAACTGATTTTACATGTGTGCTCTATTTATGGAAACTATATTTTTCTATGAATCTATTTATCTATCCTTATGCCAATATCACACAATTTATTTTCAGGCTTACTTTTTTTTTTTCTTCTGGAACTCTGATCATATTAATGTTCGATTTGCTATTGTTCCCAAGATCTCTGGGGTTCTGTTCTTCTTCTTTATTTTTTTCTATCTACTATCTCTCTGTTTTTCACATTGGTGATTCAACTGGATAATTCTTTCAGTTTACTAATATTTTCTTCTGTCATCTTCATTCCAAAATTGAATCTCCTGATGATGTGTTATGTTTGTGATTGTGTTACTATGTTTTTAGTTCAAAACTTCCATTTAGCTCTACACTATATCTTTTGTTTCTTTACTGAACATTTCTAATTTTTAAAATTTTTTCAAAAGGATTTATAAATGCCTGCTGGATTTTTATGATCGTTATTTGTCTTACTTGACTTGTACTTCCATCACAAAATATCACAAACAGTAGCTCGTGCATGTGTGCTTCAGTCAAGTCTGATTCTTTGCAACCTTATGAACTGTAGCCCACCAGGCTCCTCCGTCCACAGGATTCCCCAGGCAAGAATATTGGAGTCCGTTGCCATTTCTTCCTCGAGTGGATCTTCCCGACCCAGAGATCAAACCTGCATCTCCTGAGTCTTCTGCATTGACAGGTGGATTCTTTACCACTGAGCCACCTGGGAAGCCCCCAGATAGTAACTTAAAAAACAGAAATTTATTTTTTTCACAGTTTTGGAGGCCGGAAGTCAAAAACTGGCTGTCAGTATGACCAGGTTCATGTGAGACTTCTCTTCTGGGCTTGTAGATGTCTTTCTTCTTGTTGTGTCCTCATATGGCAGGGAGAGAAAGAGCAATTCTCTAGTACCTCAACTTACAAGGGCATTAATCCCATCAGACCAGGGCCCTGGCCTCATGATCTCATCTAAATCTACTTAGATTCCAAATGCCCCATCTCCAAATATTATCACACTGGGGTTTGAGGATCAACATATGAATTTGGGGGTGACACAAACATTAAGTCTACATATTGCTTTAAAATCCTTGTCAAATACTTCCAACATTTATGTCATCACAGTGTAGCATTTTCTGATTGCCTTTGTCACTGATATTGAGGTGATAATGGTTTGTTGGTACAGTGAGTCATTTTGGATTTTCCCCTATAGATTATACATGAGTCTTATGAGACCCTGGATCCTACTGAAATCTATTTAGACGTCTCAGTAAACCTATTTAGATGCAGATGCACACTCTGGCCCATTTTTGTTAGCTGCGATTAAAATGTCAAATATTTCCAAAAATTTTACAGTGGTATATTTGTCAGAATTTTCCAGAGAAATAGAACTAGTCAAATATAGATATAGATAGACGGGTGGTGGTGGTTTAGTTGTTAAGTCATGATTGACTTTTGAGACCCATGGACTGTAGCCTGCCAGGCTCCTCTGTCCATGGAATTTTGCAGGCAAAAATATTGGAGTGGGTAGCAATTTCCTTCTCCATGGGATCTTCCTGACCCAGGGATCAAACTCAGTTCTCCTGCATTGGCAGGTGGATTCTTTACTGCTGAGCCACCAGGCATTTCCTATAGATAGATATAAGAGGGTATTTATGATAAGGATTAGCTCAGGTGGTTGCGGCAAGTTGGAGAAATAAGAAAGTCTGTGGCATAACTCAGTTCAATTCCAAAGACCTGAGAGCAAGAGGAGTCAATGTTGTAAGTCACAGAGTACAAAGGCTTGGGAATCAGGAGCTCTGATATCTGAGAGCAAAGAAAATAAATGATGTGCTCAAGAAAATTGAACAAAAATTTGCCCTTCCTCAGATGTTTTTGCTCTATTTGGGCCCTCAATGGATTGGATGATGCCCTCTGACATTGAAGAGGGTGGGACTTCTCTACTCAGTCTACTACAAATTTAAATGCTAATCCCTTCCAGAAATATCCTCACAGACACATCCAGAAATAATGTTTTACTGGCTATCGAAGCATCCTTTCCTGGTTACTCAGATGGTAAAGAAACTACCTGCAATGTGGGAGACCTGGGTTCGATCCCTGGGTCAGGAAGATCCTCTTCAGAAGGAAATAGCAATCCACTCCAGTATTCTTGCCCGAAAAATTTTAAGAACAGAGGACTCTGATGCTCAACAGTCCATCGGGTCACAGAGTCAGACATAAGAGAGTGACTGACACTTTCACCACTGAAAGCTTAATATTTTGAGGGCTTCCCTGGTAGCTCAGTTTGTAAAGAATCTGCCTGCAATACAGAAGACCCCAGTTTCATTCCTGGGTCAGTAAGATCCACTGGAGAAGGGATAGGCTACCCACTCCAGTATTCTTGGGCTTCCTTGGTGGCTCAGCTAGTAAAGAACCTACCTGCAATGTGGGAGACCTGGGTTTGATTCTTGGGTTGGAAAGATCACTTGGAGAAGGGAAAGGCCACCTATTGCAATCTTCTGGCCTGGAGAATTCCATGGATTGTATGGTCCATGAGGTTGCAAAGAGTCAGAAATGACTGAGCAACTTTCACTTTCGTTTTCAAGCATCTTTTGGTTCAGTCAAATTGACACATAAAATTAGACATCATACCTGTCTGTACTACCAGTACTTGGAAGTCAAGCTGAATATACTTATTTTGTCAAGTTAAAAGATAAAGGAGGTATGTACCAACAGAAACAATTTTAATTTGGCTTAAGCTTTCTTATATTAACAGAGACCATCCAATTTCTAGGTTTTTCTCTGTGTTGAGATAATAGACAACAGATAGATCTTATTAGGTAATTAAGATTTCCATTTTTCCATCATTTTCTTGGACCTCCATTTTCAATCAATCCCGAGACCCTGCCTTTCTTCTCAGAAGCAAAGGCAAAACTCAAGTTCTCTCGTAGAAGCTCTCAAATAATAGTTACCAAGTCTTTCCCTTGTATTTGAAAAGGAGATATCCCATTTTTTTTAAACCATATAAATTAAGAAGACCACTCCTACTATATGAATTCTGATGCATGTGTTGAAACTATTTTTCACCATTATGCACTTTTAATTTTTTTTTCTCTCCCAGGTAGATTATCAGATCTTGGCTTAGAAGATACTGAACCTTTAATTTTTTATCACCATTTTATCTGTTACACAGGCTAAATTGTAGAAGGATCTCAGTGTATGCTATTTGGCGTTTCAGTATATGTGTGTACAAATCCTACTTAAGATTACCAACAGGATTTTTTTTCCTTATCTGATAATACTTATTACTGCACAAAAATTTTAAAAACACATTTTAAAAAGAAAATAAATATCTACAACAGTTGTATATATGAGTTTGCTGAGAAAAAAACACAGAACAGAAAATCTAAGGTCTGATCATATATTCACTTTATCAAAACAAAAATTCAAAAAAAAATTCAGTATTCATTCAATATCTCTGGAAATTTCATATATTTACATTTCCTCAAAAAGTCACCAATAGTCTAATGATTCCTATGTATTTATCTCTAGTTTCTGATTCTAACCTCCAGTTTCTAATTATATATTGAATATGTATCAGTGCTGTCATCCCTCCTTCTACTTATCTTTGTTTTAGAACTCAACCAGGGGATAATAATTCAATATTGTCCCTTTTTTCTTGCCATAAGATGCTTAGTGGCTTGTTTATCTCCATAGTCCTGTGCTCTTGACTCATTTGTTGTATTGTATTAATTAAATTTAATAAATTATCATGTTTAAAAAATACTTTAGAGAGATGATTCTATATCTTTTCTTATATATTTTATCAAATACACATTCTATATAGATATACATGATGTATATAAATATATATTTTTTCTGATATCATTTCTTCATACTTCAGCTTCAGCATGACTATTTTTCCCTTGTCAATGAGAAAAAAGGAAATATATTCACTGTTTCCATCTGTACACCATATCTTTCAGAACATGAAGATTTATTAAGCATCCTTTCCTCTTCAGTTGTCTTTGACTTCCCTGGTTTTCCTTTATGAACTACTTCCCAAACTTTTAATCACTCCCATTGCATTTGCTTAGGCGTTTTACAAGTTACTCACATCTCTATATCTGCAGTAAGTTATAGGGCCAAAAAGAGGAACAGATACATCAAGTGCTTTTGAAAAAACCCAGTTGTATAAAGCAGTTAGAAAAAGAGTAAAAAGACTCTGATCTGAGGGTAACTTTAAGTAGCTTTACAAATCTGTACTTACATATCTTGCTCCATAAATAGATTATTAGTCAAAGATTTCAAAACACACACACAGAGCCCCCTTTCCCTGCAAACCTAATGCTGAGGCCATGCTATTAAATGCTAGTAGACTTTCCAGTGGCTCCTTTATTTACTAGTCAAGACCACATGTCAGGGAAGGACTGGTACCGAGATTATGAGATTTAGCACTCTATCAATATTATGCATACATTCTATGGTGTTCATGGGTGATGCCACTACATAAATATTGTCATTACTATAAATAAATTAATATCACAGGAGAAATAAGAGTATTTGTTTGAAGACCCAGTGCAAAAATGATAAATGAGGGAAGTTGTTGAGGAAAGCATTTTTCTTGGCCTGTGGTCAAAAATAAAGCTTTAAACAATTGGAGGGATCTTTCTCTAGACGTGCTGGGAAAAAATCTTTAGCTAAATATAAATCAAAGGAGTTCTCCTGATTGTAATTCAAGGATGCCATAAAATAGGAGGCGAGGGAGATTGCCAAAGGAAGAAACAAAATATTTTCTTCTCAATAGAGAGATCTTTGTAAAGCATGGGTTTTTTACTTCTATTCTCACAATTCTTTGATGCATTCAAAGTGACATGCTGTGGCCTACAAAGTAGTTATGGAGTTCTGGGTAAGAGGTTGGTGAGAAGAACTCTGTTGTGAAGCCAAGTACCACTGAGTTTAATCTGCATCTTCACTATTACCTGTCTGAAATTGAGTTACTTATTCTGTCACTCAGTTTTCTCTTCTCTAGGATGAATCTAGTAAGAATAGGGATGTCAGTGTATTTGGTATTTAGCACAGTCCTTAGCCTAGAGCTACTATATAATAAATGTTATCTTTGTCATTAGTATTATCTTTTATTTTTTCATAATCCATTCCCATGTGACTTTTTGGTTGGTCCTAGCTTATTTTACCCACTCATTACAAAGCTCTGGCTCTAAATACTTGCTTGAGCTTATCTGGGAAATTCTAGACATTTCCCTAATCTTGTGGGTTTTTCATTATCTATTTACATATATATGCTTTTTTTCACATATCTGGTGCGATAAAGTTGAAGGATCTTCCCGACCCAGGGATTGAACCTGATTCTCCTGCGTTGCAGGGAGATTCTTTACCATCTGAGCTACCAGGGAAGCTCCTCTTACTTCATATGTAGTTCTAAATTTGCTTCTTTGTTTTTTTTTTCCTCTTCTAACTTGACTAGGTGGGTTTAAGTACTGTCTGTTTTCTGTTCTCTTAGATGGGTCTTTATTATTAATTTATCTTTTATCTTCTTTGAATGACTTTCTCCCTAGCTAAGATGCAAATTCTTTGAAGACAGGAACAATGTATTATTGATCACTGGGTCTTCTAGAAACTAACACTTTGCTAAGCACCTAGAAAGCACTCAGTAAGTGTTAACGCATGAACTGAATATAATACAATATGACAATGTTAAAATATAAAATAATATAAATATCAGAAATACGGAAAAATAGAAAATTGAATAATTTAGAATCATAGAATATAAAATAGGAAAAAATGATATGTAAATTATATTTTATGCCAAGAAAGATCTCTAAGGAAAAAAAAGTCACTTTGACACACTGAAAACAATTTTTTTAACCAAACATGATAACAAGTATTTATATTATAAACCAAATTATGCATAATTATAAAAATATATAAGTGTTCCAATATACAGACTGCCTATAGGTGATAGGGGTGAGTTATATTTTATATTTTTCTGTAGTTTCAAAATCTGTAATGGAAGCATTTATTATTATTATAAGTAGAGAACATCCATATACATTTCTTTCCTTAGATAATGTTATACAATTAGAAATACATTAAGACTTACTCAAGCCCTATATTCAGGAATTGTCAATTGGTTAAAACATCATGTGAAAATTAGAGATTCAACATATTTTGGGTTTTTTTCAAACTTAAAAAAGCATATATCTCTATAATACTCTCTTTAATACTCTCTGTGTATTGTCCTGTCTTTGGTTATTTTCTCATAAAGCAATGTATAATGCTCACTCTATAAACATATGTCTAATGGGGAAGAGATCTGGGAAGACAGACCCAGGACAAAGTTATCTTACCATCAGAAAAACAACATAATGCAGAAAGTCTATCTTCCTTATAGTCATTATATTGAATTTTTAATCTTTAAGGGAAACTGTAAGTTCTAGTCTTTTATGTATATAGATAAAAAGGCTGGAACTCAGAGAGGGAAGAAGATATGCACAAAAATCACAAAGCTACTTATGGGCATGATTGGAACTCTTTTCACTTGTGCAACACCAAGGAAATACAGAATAAAGAGGAATTTTAGACAGCTTTTCCTACAACCACTCCATTTTACAGAGGGATAATTGAGGACTTAGAGTGACTCAATATTTTCCTCTAGTTCATGGAATCTTGTAGAATTTGGCTGGAATTAGCAGTCTGAACTCCTACATCCTAGTCATTATGCTTTCTTCTACAGTAAGAAGTTAGTCTAGCTCTCATCTATTCCACAGTCATTACCTGTAGTATCAAAGAAGAGCCCAACCCAAAACTCATCTATTATTCAACTATCAATCAAACTCTAAATTTGCTCTATCTAGGGAAGAACAACTATATATCAAGCATATCATTCCACCATTTCTTGATTGATTTCATCATCTTTCCTTTTTTCAGAATTTCTCTGAGACTCTTTTCCATTTTCCTGTATAATAACAATCTATGACAAAGCCAATAAAAGACTTAAAATTTTTAACTTATGTATAACATGGAACATATGTATTTGTATGCATGTGTGTGTGAGAGGGGCTTTCCAAGTGGCACGAGTGGTAAAGAATCTGCTTGCCAATGCAGGTAGACTTAAGAGACATGAGTTCAATCCTTGGGTCAGGAAGATCCCCTGGAGGAGGATATGGCAACTCACTCCAATATTCTTGCCTGGAGAATCCCATGCACAGAGAAACCTGGTGGGCTGCAGTCCACAGGGTCGCACAGAGTTGGACACAACTGAAGGGACTTAGCCCACGAGCATGGGCCAGAGAGGATCTTGCATAAGATATTTCCCTGAGATCTTGAAAACTACAAAAGGAATTTTTTACCTATTTAAAAATTTGATTAATAGACATAGGCTAAGGTGGCCATTTGACTTACTTTTCACATTAACAGGGGAGGACAATGTATCTAGAAGATGCACTAATAGGCGAATAAACCTGGATTTCTACAAAAAAAATGAAGCAAGATAGATCCTGTGGTATAGTGGAAAGTGCATGATATAGAAGATTCAGTGTCTAGGTTCTAGCTATTTTCCTGCATGAAATTAGCTCAAGTATCTAGAACAAGTCTTGTATGATTTCTGATGTCAATCTCTTCATAGCGCAATAAAAAAAGTTCATGGGAATTAATCGTTTTCTTTAACCCCTGGTAATATTCCCCAAACTTTCCCACAGGGCTCTTTCTAAAAGACAATCAGATGCTTATCAAAGGCCTTTGAATGGTAAGCAAGTGATGCAAAGACAGAGAGTAAGGTTGAGACCAAATACATCAAGGAAGCAGTGGTAGATGGAAAGGCAGCGGTACAGATCCTGCTCAGTGTCTGGAGGTGCTTGGCCTTTGCCCACTTCCTAACACGTTTTCTATACAACCAGCAGACTTCCTTTTTGCTTCAGAGACAAGCTGAATAGGATAGATGATTATTATGATATATGACAGGGTGTTTGTAATTGAGGAGAAATTCTGAAAGAATCAATCAGTTTCAGAGAGCAAAGAGTGCTGGATAAATTAATGCCTGTCAATTCAAAGTCAAACTCCTTTTTTTGTTGTTGTTGTCATTGAATGTTACATGTGTTTTGTCAAAAAAGATGAGGTAAACACATGATTTGATTTGAGAATCAACTCCTTTGTTTATACCATCCATTCTCTCTGCCATTATCCACTGGAAAATCTTTGCTCTTAAGAATGTGCTAATTTCAGATCATATTACTAATCTGCTGAACACTCAGCCAGTGGCTTTCCAGTACAGTCTTCCCTTTCTATGGCCATGGAGACACTCTGAGATCTGGGCTTTGCTGCCTATCATTCTAGTTTCATGTATCTCCACCTTAGCGTTCAATGTGCTCCAAGCCCACAGGTCTCTATTGGTCTCAAGCCCTTTTCCACATTAGAGACTTTGGGCTCAAATCTTCTGCCCAGAATGTCATGCCCCCAGATCTTTGCCTAGATGATTCCTTCCAATCATCCAGGTTTATGTGCAAATGTCATATTCTCAGAGGATCTTCCCTTGTTTATCTCATCTAAATGAACACTTTCTTCCTGTCTCCTCTTGAGGCTTTATCACATTGCCCTTTAAAATGTTCTTTACAATTCTTATTGCTAAAGTTACTTGAATGACATATTTATTTACTTACTATGTGTTTGCTACACCCCTTTCAACATGGCACGCTCTTTGAGAACAAGGCCTTATCATTCTTGTCCATCTGCATAACTGCAGCACTTACAACAGAGCCTTTCATAAAGTAGGTGCTAGATAACTGGATAAACAATGAATGAATGCTATTGATATAGATCTCTTAAGTGTCAGCAGGAAATGGAATGTATTAACATTCTTTTGCTTGAAATATACTAAGTATTTATCATCCTTAAAGTCAGCAGGACTAAGAATTCATGATATGACATTATCTATGATATCAATGGTTCAGATGTCATCTGTCTCACTTAAAATAACAAATAACTAGAAGTAGCAAATGGGAGAGGGTAAGGGCAAGAAGAAAAACACACAGTTCTTTTTGGTCCTTTTTTCTAGCTCCCTTCTTTCAATGACCTTTCTGTTGAATTTATCCCTACAATGTCAGGTTCTGTTTGCTTTTATGCTTCTTGCTGAATTCTAACATCATTTTTCTTCCCTGCAATATGCCAAACAGCTAATTCTAAATTGCTCTTCCATTTTCTAGCTGGCTGTTTTGCATTACAGGAAGAAGCTTAGCTGAATAGTACAATCAAAGGACTACACACATAATTAAAAAAAAAAAAAAACTACTTTTTTAATTAAAAAAAACTAGAGTAATTCTTTTGTCATTCTTTGCTTTCATACATACCTTATCCTCTGATGATGAGTAAAGATGAAGTTTCAAATTTGTAACACTTCTTCTGGTCTCTGGGCTTGATTAATAATAATTGTCAGTCTATTAAAATGGATTATGATGATTCCCAAGGAATTGGTTGTTAACATAATTAACAGCTGGCTTTACTTTCAAGACATTAATCAAAGGAGCAAGTTGCTGGAAATGACCAGGTTCTCACAAATGTTGCTAATTAGCAAAGGCATTGAAGTTGGGTGACACTGATTCCTGATGCTGTTATCTGCATGATTGTATCACAGATTTAAATACCCCCAATGAGATGTGTTTTCTCAAGTGTTGTTAAACCAATAATTTTATTTAAATAAATGTAATTTAAAAACATTTTAAAATGGAGTGTAAAAATTTGTAAAATGATCATGATATACAATGTGAAATATTTTCTATTCATAAATGGTAAATAAATTTCATATATGTTAATTATCCCTATTTTGTTCCAATGTAGCTTAAGTACTTCCATCATCAAAATAATATTTCTCTCAGAAAAAGGATAAACTTTACCATTATTTGTTCATATCACATATTTTATATCTATGTACAAGAAAAGAAGTAGATGAAAGAAATTAAGAAAGGAAAATAAATACTAAGAAAACTTAACCCACTTCCTATTCCTACCAAGAGAGAGAAACCTCTCTAGACATTTTGGAATATTTGCTTCCAGTACTTTTACAGGCCTATAAAGTTTTATGTTGTTATAATTTGTATATAAATTTTGTATCCTGCTTTCTGATAACATTGTCATATCCATTTTCTCTGTCAAATTAGATAATTAATAAAATCATACTTTAATTGACATATTATTCTATCAAAAATGTGTTTTACATTTCAATTAATAATACATATAAGGTTGGAATCACAAATTTCACTTTTAAATATAACACTGTAACAAGTAGCAAAGTTAGAAAAGTAACAGGCTTAGGTCTTATGGGGCTTTTGTGTCTGGATCAGAAAGCAGCAGTACCTGCTATTCCTGGTAGGGTTGCCACATTTAACAAACAGAAATACAAGATACCCAGCAAAATTTGAATTTCATGTAACTAGTGATTTTTTAAGTATATGTATGTCCCATGTAATAACTAATATATACTAGTAATGCATAAGGGGCTTTCCTGGTGGTGCAGTGGTAAAGAATCTGCCTGCCAATTTAAGAGACATGGGTTCGATCCCTGGGTTGGGAAGATCCCCTGGAGAAGGAAATGGCAACCCACTACAATATCCCTGCCTGGAAAATCCCATGGGCAGAGGAGCCTGGCAGGCTACATTCCATGGGGTCACAAAAGAGCCAGACATGACTTAGGGGCTAAAAGCAACAAAAATGCATAGGAAAAAATTAAACTAAAAAAATATTTATCTGAACAGTAAGACCCCTTGTTTGGCTTCTACCATCCAGAACTATAAAATAATGAATTCTTGTTTTTAACACACTAAATTTACAATATTTTTTTAAGGAAGCTATGGGAAAGTAATATATATATTTTCATGAAAACATTGGTGGTCATTGAGATATAAGGCAGAATGCATCCCTTGAATTTAATATTGTGATAATATTATAAAAAGTTTCAAAAATCTGAGCCAAGACCTAGAAAACACACTTCATGGAAGCTCACTGTGGTTGCCACTCACTTCCTGAGTGAGCTTAGGAAGCTCACTTCCTATTGCCACTTACTCATTTCTTACTTAGCCTACCTAGGAACACTGCACAGAGTGATTAAATCTTGGAAAGCTGACATTGTTTTGTTTTGTTTTTGCTAGTGATTGCCTGTGAATGGTTTGAGGAACAAAGAGACTTTAATTCCAGCAATCAGCATCTCACAGCATTAGCCATGAAATGAACTCAAATCAGAAGAGTCCACTTGGGAGTCAAGCTACAGAATAAATCAAAGACAGATGAGATAAGCATATATCCTTCACAACAAACTTTCTCCGTTTAAGTTGATGGTGCAGCGAATGCCCAGTACAAGTTAACAGGTATTCAGTATGAAAATCCCAATTATTAAATGCACCACAGTTACTTGTATTTATTTTTAATGGGAAGGATAACCTGAAAAAAAAATGTTGCCTTACTACACAGCTGCGAAATACAATGAAGACAAGTTGTTGAGTGCTGTAGTCACTTTTTTTTTCTGGGACTGCCTCACAGCTCACAAGTTGGCAATTAGGAAAGAGAGGATTTTATAGTCCATTTAAAATATGTGTGTTTCACAGAGAGTTCACATAAAATCAAACTTTGAGATGTAGTGGTGGTTAAGACAGAGCTCTCAAACTCAAGAAGTTCAAAGTCTACAGTGGAGACAGGCTCATAAACAAATAATAACAATACAAGGTGATAAACGTTCTTACAGAGGAACACATGGGAAGCCAGGGAAGCCCTCAGGAGGGAGTAATCAATGCGCTGGGCTTCCAGGAGGAGGTAATGCTTGACATACTACTTGAAGGAGAGCAGGGAATTTCAGGCACTCCTGCAGCCTGTGTTAAGAAGCAGGAAGTATTTTATGCTGAGGAAATGGAGTTTTTTTTTTTTTTTTTAATGGGAGACTAAATAAATGAGTTAGTATGGTCTTGGGCTCATCGACCTGGTTTACAAGTTATGTATGTGTTATGTATTAAATGAATATGTATTAAATACATTATCCATGTATTAAAATGGATATGCTTCTTTTCATTCCTTTATAACTCATTTTATATGTCAGCTCTTTTGGTGAGCATTTTGAGCCAGGTGCTGTGTTAGGTAATTTTTACATGTTATTTGATTCTCAGAACAGGTCTCCAAGTTTAGTCACCTCATCGATGCCAGTATGTGGTTTGTAACACAGGGGCTCTCTTTACTAAGATGGGGAACATGGGATAGAGGAAACTTCATGAAGAATATGATAAGCTAAGTCTGGCAAATATTGAACTTGAGGGTTACTGAACAGTGTCTAAAAGGCTACTTTACATGTGTGTCTAGATCTTTGAGGCCAAGTTCACACTGGAAATATTGATTTGGGAATCACTTGGCGTATGCAGCAATTGAAACCATGGGAAAGCCTGGTATAGTCTAGAGAGAAAGGACATCAAGGGAAGAGAACCAAAGAGTGCATGGATAGGGAGACTTCCCTGGTGGTCCAGTGGCTACTACTTCACACTCCCAATGCAGGGGGCCCAGTTTCCATATTTGGTCAGGGAACTAGATCCTACATGCCTCAGCTAAAGAGCCTGCAAGCCCCAACTAAAGATTCCACATGCCACAACTAAAAACAAAAGTGATGCCCACATGCCACAATGAAGATTGAAGATCCACAACTAAGACCTGGCATAACAAAATAAATTAATATTAATATTAAAATTTAAGAAGATTTATATATATATATATATATATATATATATATATATATACACACACATATATATATATATATATGAATGAAAAGCAAAAAGTGCACAGATAGGGAGCAGCAACATCTAAGTGAGACACAGTTACTAAGGGTGAATAATTATCGACAAAGAGTCGTCTGAGAGGTAGTTGGAAAACCAAGTCAGAGTGATAGTCTGGCAAAGCAATGGCAGAGAAGTTCTATGTTTTAGGTCAATTAGAGCAACATGTGAGCAGAGTCAACTGGATTTTGCAACAAGGTCATTTATACTGGTATTGTTAAAAAATAAATTCATATTTTTGTGGTAGAAACAGAGGGCAGGCTGAAATATGACTAGTTAACAGGAAGTAAGGCTGTAATAGACATGAAGAGTATATAAATTTATTAAGGAGTTAAGAATAAGACAGAACAATAAGGAGAGAATCAGAGAGGAAGAGTAAGAGTGCCTGAATGACACATGGTATTGAAAAAAGTAGCTCATGTTGTGTTTAACAGGAAAGGCTTGAGCATAATTACATAATGCAAAGAAAGAGTCAATAGCATGGGCATATAAATTCAGGATTCTTCTGCTTGTGACATACACCCATATCAAATAACTTAAATACAATTTAAAAATAAATACTAACTTAAGCTGTGGTATCCAAGTGTGGGGTTGACTCAAGGAGTCTTGGGATCTAAATGGTATTTTTTTACTTCCATGGATTTCAGGGAAATTCTCCATTAGGATTGGCACATACAATCTTTGACCACACTGGGCTCTCCTGTCCAATTTTGGGCCATTAGCTGTGACTAGAAAATTATGCAGCAAGATACCTGGAGAAGGAAATGGCAACCCACTCCAGTATTCTTGCCTGGAGAATTCCATGGACAGAGGAGCCTGGTGGGCTACAGCCTATGAGGTCACAAAGAGTCGGACATGACTGAAGCGACTTAGCACACAGCACAGAAAATTGTAAAATATGATTGACCAGGATGGCAGCATGCACCACCTCAGGGCCAGAGGCTGGACTATGACTTGCAATCCCACAGAAACCATTAGAAATGGTGAAGGAATTAACCTCAGTAGAAGCGATGATGTTCCCAGGAAGACTGAAAAAGGTGGCTTAGCAGCAAAAGTACTAGATGTTCCACATGGAGGAGGACTCAAAGATACAGGTTAGAGAAATGAAAAATTCAACAGAGACGACCTTAATCAGCTTTGGACAGAAAGTAGCACATCCCTTTCATTGGCCTTTCATAGAGAGGCCCTTCCTGCCTGTCTCACTTGCCATACTTGGATCTTCCAAAGTAAATTTCTCCCCCTCTATCCTTTTTTATTTTCTTCCCCAGCATCTATTATCATTCTTTAAATTTATTCTGCCTACTGATTCACTTACTGGTTATTCCTTTTTAATATAAATGTTCTCATATCGGGGGCTCTGTTTGTCTTTTGTGCTATTCTAACTCTGCCATCTAAAGCTTAAAATAACACCCAGCACATATTTAGGTCTCAATTACTTGTGGAGTTAAAAAAGAGATACTGAGAGAAAGTGAACTTGAGAATACACACAACAGCTTTTGGCTATGGTAATTACAAACTACCATTTTTTTTTCCTGCCTTTACAATGGCAAGTACCATGTTCACAAGTGTGTATATATTTGGATTATATTTTCAAATTTAAATCTGCCATTATCTTTGGATTATCAGGTTAAAAATATCAGGGGTGATGAGCTAAAAAGTAAAATGTTTTCATGGAGTAGGATTAATAGATGTTTATATAGCATATTGTCTTGGTTTTGTTGCTTGTGACTACAATAAAAGATGTAGAAGTCTATAAATTTTACTACAAAATGAAGATGAAGAATATGCTCTAAAATGCCATCAAAGGCACATACAGGAAATATGTAGGTTTTATTAGTGGAAAGATTCTCTAAATTTAAACCATAGTTTAAATGTAGTAACCTTTTAGCATTCTGTGAACATGAATGTTCACCCCAAATATCTCTACAGTTAAATAAAGCTGCCTGTCAGTGAAAGCTTTGGCAACTGGATACCCTCTTGTCTCCAAGTCAGCAGTGAACTGTAATTTTAACACATGTGGAAACAATACATTAGGTGAACTTGCAAAAAGACCTTTGACAGCTACTCTCCTTGAATATTTTATAAGAGGAAAACTATTCTAAAAAGCAGAAAAAAAATTGTCTGTTTTCACTTAATTTTCTTGGGGGAAGCTCTGTTGTTTATATGGGCAACACACAAACATGTTTATAAAACTTTTTCATGATATCATCACTGATCCTTCTTTATCATAGGCGATTACATGTGTTTCATATATATATATATATATACATATACATATAAAGTCACTATTATTTCAGAAAAAAATATTCTGAATTATAGTATGTCCCAGACTTCATTTTAAAAGAGATTAAAATGGCAAGCCATCTAGTAATTTTGTTTATGTTTCCTGAGCAAACAAGGAAAAAACAAAAAAAAAGTTCTGTAAATTAATGCACAGATTTTCATAGAGCAAGGTGTATATTTAATGTTTGTGGAAAGTGAAAGAGAGTGAAAATATTAGTCGCTCATTTGTGTCAGACTCTTTGCGACCCCATGGACTATAGTCTTCCAGGCTCCTCTCTCCATGGAATTTCCCAGACAAGAATATTGGAGTGAGTAACCATTCCCTTCTCTAGGTGATCTTCCCAATCCAGGGATCTCCTGCATTGCAGGTGGGATTTTTACTGTCTGAGCCACCAGGGAAGCCCATAATAAGAGAAGGTAGACAGGAAAAACAGATTCTTAACTCTTTTTTTAAAATTTATTTATTTTTTATTGACGTATAATTGCTTCACAGAATTTTGTTGTTTTCTGTCAAACCTCAACATGAATCAGCCATAGGTATACATATATTCCATCACTTTTGAATCTCCCTCCTATCTTCCTGCCCATCCCACCCCTCTAGGTTGATACAGAGCCCCTGTTTGAGATGTATCCCCTTGTTCATTGCAGCGTTATTTACAATAGCTAGAACATGGAAGCAACCTAGTTGTCCATCAACAGAGAAATGATAAAGAAGTTGTGGTACACATACACAGTGAAATATTACTCAGCCATAAAAATGAACACATTTGAGTCAGTTCTAATGAGGTGAATGAACCTAGAACATATCATACAGAGTGAGGTAAGTCAGAAAGAGAAAGATAAATATCGTATTCTAATGCATATATACGGAATATAGAAAAATGATACTGAAGAACTTATTTATAGGGCAACAGTGGAGAAACAGACATAGAGAATAGACTTATGGACACAGGGAGAGGGGAGGAGAGGGTGGTTGTATGGAAAGAGTAACATGGTAACTTACATTACCATATGTAAAATTCTTACTCTTGAATATCAGTAAAGTTGATTATAACAATTAGAGAGGTAAATAAGGAAGAGGTAAGGAAGACTATAATAAAGTTCTAAAGTCCTATAAGAATGCTCACTCAGTCTTAACTTTTCATGTGTTTCTATAGAAGGTAGGAGCTTTCCATAAAGACATTCGCCTACCCATTCAGGTAATCATTCTTTCATTTGTTAGAATATTTGCATTAAGTGAGATCTTGTACCAAGTACTGTGATAGTTGCTTGATTAAAAATGGTAAAAAAAAAAAAAAAAAGTCTCTACATTCTCCGTCCCAAGTTTTGTTTGGGATTAGGTTTTTAGGCCACGGATGAAGACCTTTTCAGAATATGCAGGGTAACTCCCATTCACTATCACCTTTAGATTTGGGCAAGAGTTTTTTCACAGAATACCTTTCTTTAGAGCCCCCCATGTTTCCCTGGTGGCTCAGATGGTAAAGAATCTGCCAGCAATGCAGGAAACCCAGGTTCAATCCCTGGGCTGGGAATATCTTCTGGAGAAAGAAAGGTCAACCCACTCCAGTATTCTTGCCTGGAAAAGCCCATGGACAGAGGAGCCTGGAGGGGTGCAGTCCATGGGGCTGCAAAGAGTCAGACATGACTGAGTGACTAACACACACACACACACACACACACACACACACACGCACATCACAAGTAGAAAAAATTAAGTAAGTTTACTAAAGTCATCATGGGTGATTCTAACTCTAGGTCCAATGTTCAGCACTATCACAGCACAACCCCAAAACCTAAACATTTGCCCTCATGGGGACCTGAGCCCTAAATGGACCCGGTTTAGGCCCTAGAGAAATATTTCTCCACTCCTCTGGCCCCTATGCTTTTAAGACACAATTGCATGTGAATTCTGCAAATGTTTGTGGTTGTCTTGCATCTGATGTCTGAGATGAATGCTAAGTGCTAAGCCTTTACATGTCAACAGTGTTCATATCCTAATTTATTTAATCCTTACAACTCTAAGAGGAAGGTATTATTACTATTACCATTTTACAAGTGAAAAAATTTGGACAAAAATGATTGTCACTTGTTTAAGATTCTGCAGCTATTAAGTTTCAGAGTCAGGATGGTTTAGAAGTAGGCAATCTGGCTCTAAATAACAGCAACAGTAAAAATAAATTTAATATTATATTTTGCTTATATTGTATAATACTTGTTGTGTAATAATCTCTTTAAAATATAATTATTATTGGCAAAACATGCACTCGGAATGTACTAGGTAGGAATGTGCTAAGTATATTTCATTCCTTATCACATTTAATCTTCACAATAACAGTTGCTCTCACCTTTTTGCAAAAAACAACTTTAAGCCTTAGATCATACCCTTAAGAGGTCATATAGCTGAATACCAAGCTTGCTTATTCTGATCATAGTCAGGCTAAATTGTCACCTGAGAATCATTTGTTAAGTATTCTCCAGAGTATGATTATATAGAATTATAGGAGTATCTTAGAAAATTGTCAAAGCAGTTTTAATTTTTCAATAATGTGACATTTACCTTGATTTCCCCCCCCAAAAATGGAAAAATCATTTCCAAATAAAATAAAACTAAGTATAGTTTCTTTCAATAAATCTTCTTTCTCATTCTATGATCCAGAATTGTAAAATAAAACCAAAATTGATGACACATGTTTTTTTAAGGAATGGCAAAGCTTTATTTTTCCTAATTTTTAATATGTCCACCATATGTTTTGTTTTTAATGACAGTATTTCTTTCAGCTCTTTGTATGGAGTCCTGATAATCAGAAAAATCTCAATAATGTAAACCTCTATTATAAAATATAGATAAATCACAATTAGCTCAGGTTTCTTACTTTCCATAATTTGTTATATTTTTCTCATTTGAACCTTGGTCTCTTTTTCATTTCCCGTGGTTACAGACTGCTTTGAGTTCTGTGGAAAAGAAGTAAAAACATATTTTAACAAGTTTTTGGTCAAGAGGCTGAATTAATGAAGCTTGGTGTCTTTGGGGCCAAGTCTTATCATACATCCTATTGTTCTTACAGAACTGGTTTTTTGGCTGAAAGAAATCTTTCTCTCAAAACAGCCCACTTACTGTTAGGAAATTTATAAGTCTCCACCTAATCTAATTTTTCTTAACCTCTGTCAAATCTGGATTGAATTAGCCTGGGTGATCCAAAATTATTTAAGGAGGATTATAGATATGCACACAGAAGAATATAAGTTATGATTTTATATTCTGGTTTATTTACAACTAGCAGATGCATTTTTCAAACATAAAACTATGTGCAGTGGAGGCCTTAATCATTCATTATGAAAGACATTAGAAGAGAAGATAACATTGACTGAGCTACTTTTGTATGTTAAGCTCTATAAAAGGTGTTTTAAATCTGCCACCTTCCTTTAATCTTCCAAAAATGTACTATGTAAGTTATTATTATCTCATTAATACAAACGAGGGGGAAGAACCAGCAAGGGTTTAAGAAATGTACCAAAATTTACATATCTAGTAAGTGACAGTTGGTGGTTAGAACTGAAGTAAAAGTTTGAAGTCTAAACTATCAGAATTGATGAAAAAAATTTCTGATGTTTGTAAGTACCTTTTGCATAAGTGTTCAAGAGACAGCACCAACATTTTCATTTTTGGAACTCTCTGTTTCACTCACCAACCTTCCACAAATTGACTATTTTGATCACAATTTTTTTTTTTTTAAATTAAGGTTTGAGGCATGTAAAATGAATTAAGGGTAAAAATGAAATTATAGTCATTATAAAACCTGCAATAGATAGACTTTCAAAAATATTTTGAATGAATAAATGCAGCTATTAAATGTGCTGTTAGATGATGACTAATTTTCTAATATTTTGACAAAATCTGCATCTAATAAATATATATTGAAAACTAGATTCATCATTTTATTATAAAGGCTATTGTAACACATAAAGAAGTATTTTACAAAATTGTTAAAGCTGGTGTTACGCAGATATTGACTCAAATACAAAAAAAAAGGATACATTTCACAAACTTAATGAGGGAGACAATCGATGATTTTTACAAATTCCTAGAAAAAAAAAGCTAACTGAATGGTTTATGAGGACTCATAAATAACAGAGGATCACAGGTAGTCAAAATACCTTTATCAAAACCCCCCACCTCCCTAGTGGCTCAGATGGTAAATAATCTGCCTGTAATGCCAGAAACCCAGGTTTGATCCCTGGATTAGGAAGATATTCTGGAGAAGGGACTGGCAACCCACTCCATTAATCTTGCCTGGAGAATCCCATGGACAGAGGAGCCTGGCAGGCTACAGTCTAAATGGGGTCACAAAGAGTCAGACACAGGAAGTCAAAACACCTTTTTTTAAAAAATAAGAGTATAAATTATTTTGATAATATTAATGAAATATTTAGTCAATGTTTCTCTCTTTCTCTTTCATTTCTACTTTCCCTTTTCTTTTTAGTCTTAGTCTCATCCTGTCTTCAGCTTAGAATTCAACAAACTTTTATCAAACTATCCTTGAAAACAGGAAGAAGTGTGTATATTACTGTACAAAAAAAAAGATATAAGATTATTTTACAAAACTGAGAAAGAATTCTGTTGATTTTATCAATCAGAAAAAAAGGATGCTTAGGTCTTTAGTGTTCTGTACTGGGCTTAGTGTTGGAGCATCTTCATTGATACCTTGTATGAAGACAAACTTGCTTTTACTAGAAGACTGAAAAAAATAGTTTATGTTTCAGAAGATTCAGAAAAATCTCAACAGTTTGGATTCTTGAAATGGAAAATGTAAGAGGAAATTTAACAAGGATAAATATAATCAAATTGTACTATGTTAAAAAATGTCAGTAGTATAAGTTGTTTGGGGAAGAAATAGATGAATACAAATTACATGACATGAGATGTAATTAGATGCAAATTAATCATGAGCTGACTTTGTGACATACTGTTTAGAAAGGAGAAATAAAATATATAATTCACAGGTCACATTAATATTAATAAAATATTCAGATTAAGGGAACATATACAGTGTCTATACACTGTACTATTTGGATTAGATTTAAAACCAAGTATCTACTTTGCATGGTGCATTTAGAAAGGATAGATTACATTTGTTTTATCTCTTGAGCATTTATTGAATACATATCAAATAACTTCTATATCTTGGGTATAATGCTAAGCACTGGGTTTGATGATGAAAAAATATATACTCTATATATTGTTAATGTCTTCATAAACTATAATGTCTAATGTGTAAGGAGACAAAGTGTTAAACATACAAACAAGTAAATCTACACAACTAATACAAGGTTCTTTGCTCACATGTTACCATATAGGAAAAAAGATGGCTAAACAAATTATCACAGAGTTGAAGAATATAGATGGAATGATTTTAAATGTCAGTCACACAGCATATGAAAAACTTGTCTTCTGAGAGTCTGTGTATATGGGGTAGGGAGAACATCAAAGAAAAACATTTTCCAAAGGTACTAAAATAAGGTGTCATGAGAAGCCTTTGTGAGACATCTCACAGATGTTCAGATGCCATGGGTAAAGAAAATACATGGTGGTTTCAAATGTTGTTGCTGTTCTGTTGCTAAGTTATGTCTGACTCTTTGCAACCCCAAGGACTATGGCCCACCAGGCTCTGCTGTCCATAGGATTCTCTAGGCAAGAATACTGGAGTGGGTTGCCATTTCCTTCTCCAGGGGATCTTCCTGACCCACCGATTGAACCCAAGTCTTCTGCATTGGCAGCCAGATTCTTTATCACAGACCATCAGGGAAGTCCTGATTTCAAGTGAGATTCCCGCAAATCACTACTTATTGAATTTATAGGCTCTGGTTTTCAACCACTTCTCATATGGGCAACTGTGTATAGCATGGTCTAGAGTAAACAACACAGGAACTTCTTTTTCTGAGGAATACAAATTTTTTTTCTTCAGCTAGTAATATTTAAGTGTAAAAGGGTGGTCAGCTCATTATATCTCAGGAATTTATGTGTAAGGCCCACCTCTGAAGGGTAACAAGCTATCATATATAATTCCAGTCAAAGAAAATACAGTATTTGCAAGTACTGGGATGGGAAAGAGGACCAAAGGAAGTTAAAATCAACATGTGGTCTTCTTTTTCCTAAAATTTCTCATTACTATGTTTCATAAATAATTCTTACAGGTGGAAATTTACCTTCTAATTCAAGAATGGTACAGTGTTTGTTGAACTGCTTGGAAAGAAGTCAAAGAATAATTAGCAACAGTATGGGTGTCATGTGACTTCAAGATATCCCAGACTATTCTTTCACCTCAGGCAGAATGCAACCAGCACGTGTGTGTGTGTGTGTGTGTGTGTGTGTGTGTGTGTGTGTGTGTGTGTATTTAAATTTGATAATATCTTTTCTCTTTAAAGCTATCATTCCCTTCTCTACCTCATTTTCTTCTTATAGCTTATCCCGCAGATACGCAGGACATTTTGCCTATAGAGTTTCTTACAGTTTGAATTTCGTTAATTATATATTCATGATGTGGTTCAACATTTTCCCCTATCTCTGTATTGACTTCATATTGGCTGCTGGATTTAGAGACTTCATGAGAGTCAAGTTCTATTCCTCTGGTCAAATTATAAATGCCTCTGTTCCTTCATCATAATGCCTTGATTTTCCTGTTTTGTGTTGTTAGCCATCAGCGATATTCAATGTCTAGATTCTTCAATCTATTAGGGATTACAAAATGCTGGTATTCTAATCCGGAAACAATTTTCATTTTAACAGCCATGACTTTTTAAGAATTATTTTCCTTGTTCACTGTTTTTTTTTTCACTCAGTGTTGCAATTCATATGGGAAAGGAAAGGTAAATGGTTGATTTGTTCTCATTATTTATTCAATTTGTGAGATAATTGGTTCCCTGTCATTTTCAGGAAAATAACTAACTGGTCTTAAAATCATTAGGGGTTCATGGATTTAAATATATTTGCAATTAATAATCTTATTGACAACTCAATTTTTCTCATCTGTAGCCAGCAGTGCCCTCTTCAAGCTTGCCTCTGAATCTATTGATATAACACTATAACTCTATGGTCTTTGATACCTTCTTTACTATCTGGTGTGCCAAGATGTTACAAAATCATTGTGTATTTCTTCCTTGAGTCTTGGATTAAGCCAGAGTTTCCCAAGAATCATCAAATTATTTTAATGAGAAAGATTATCTCAAGACTGTAATCTGGGTGCAGAGGTATTCATTGCTAGTAGGTTATTCATTGTTGATAGAGAAATATATATAAACTCTGAGTTCATACTGATATTTCTAATTCCAGTTGAAGAACACAGTGTTTTACTTAATTTTTTATGAATTATATCTTGTTTTTTGTCCTTCCACATTGAGTACCCTGATTCTGAAGGGTACAGAGTATAGAGAAAAAAAAAAAATTTGTGATTCCTGAATGCTGTTAAGTATTTTTGCATCTGCTACCCCCAATCCTACTTTTAATAATTTATCTAGATTCACATTGTCAGATTACATAGTCATTACACAGTCTACTGTTTCCCTTGTAATTCTCATTTATTCTGAATTCTATACAAATCTTATATATTTAATTACTACCATTGGTTGTGATGTAGCTATCTCTTTCTTCATTATGAGTGCTTGAAGTTCAATGTCCAGGTGATTCTTTAGGAAGGCTTCATGCTTTCTCTGAATTAGTAAATGTTAATCACAGTTTACTTATGCTCTTTATTCAGTTTTGCTAAATACAAACTCTTTGGTTTATGTTTCCTTTTATTAAATATCTTAAATATTTTATACTATTTTCTTTTGCCATACATAAGTGTTGTTGTCAAGAAATCGATGATGATATAATTTTCTTTCACTTACGTATCATGTGCTATTATGGTCTTGTCCAAAGGATTATTTTTCTTTAAATCCAGAAATTTTACCAGGATATATATCACTATTAATTTTTCTGAGTTGATGCATAGAATATACTTTCTATATATAGCTTTCCTTTTTTAATTTTAGAAAAGTTTTCTTGAATTTTAACTTGTAACATTTCTTTTTTTTTTTTTTTTCTTTTTATTCTTTGGAGCTTCCTTTGTTTGCAAGCTATATAGCCTTTGCTTGTTTATAATATCTGCTTTTTCTGAGTCTTTTTAGTTGCTTTCTTCACTTTAAAATATAAATGTAACTTTCTTCCTTTTAAACCTTTCTTTCTCTTGAGGCATGATTTATTGTGTTTATTAGCTCGTAACTTCCTTCTAGTTTTGTGTTCATTTCTTAAATACCTTTTTATTTCAGTCCTAATTATTTTTTGACAACTTTTAATTTATTTCTGAGTTTTTTTAAAAAAATTATGATTTATGTTGTTTCATATCATGTATCATTTTTAATGTCACAGCTTCTGGATACTTATATGTTATAGCTTTGGTCTGTTTTTTGTTTATCTGGTTTTCCTTTATATATAAATATATTATTTTGTTCCTTATTCTTTTTAAATCTTGCTATAACCTTGTATAATAATCTGAATTGATAAATTTCTGTTGCTCATCTTTTTGTGAATTTATCTTTTCCTAAACTTTTGGGAAATGTGGTTTAGCTAGATTTTTTCCTTTTCTGTTGTTTCTGGGAGGTAATCAAAAATATGGTAACTTAATTTCTGGTATTCCATGGCTCTGTCCTCTTATACCTCTATCTGGCTCATGCCTATTCCTCTTTTTTTTTTTTTCATACTGCTTTATCCTGTCCTGTGAAATGTTGCTTCCACGTACAGCAGTATTCCTCAATTGAGACTCTGACCTACAATAGTGCCCTAACTAGTCAATTTCTCAAGTTTACAGGGAATGGGCTTCTTAAGCCAATAAAATCCCTGCCAGAGGCCCTCTGTACTCTCACATTCTTTGAATGAAAAAAAAAATCCTCCCAGATCCAGTTATTGTTCTCTAATATCCTGCCATGATTTTCAGTGATAACATGAGTTTTGTAACTCTTGGTATTTTTTTCCCCCAAGTTCTTGTATTTTGAGCCCTATGAGGGGTGGCATTTCACTTTGTTGTATAAATGCTGTATATATAGGTTTGGGGTTTCACTATGTAGTTATTTCTTTTGTTTTTTGTGGACATTTGGAAAAATCCAAAATCCATGCTACCATCTATCCAGAACTCATTAGAATTTGCTTTAATTATTGAGATTGTAGCCTTAAGCCTCAAGAGTTAATTTTGTTTGGGAATCCTTATTGTCTTTGCTAATAGGGAAAGATTTTTGTCTTTCTTTTTCAGAACAGCTCTTTTATACCAGATTACCAGATATCCTTTCAGTGTTAGCAAGGTGACTGTATACTATGAGTCACCAGACAGGATTTTGGACTTTGTAAACTGGTAAACTTTTAACCTGTGCAATTCAAAAATATCTATGTCCCTATTTAAAAATTCTATTAGTTATTGTTATAATCTCAAATTTTAACTGGAGGTCTTACTGTGGGATACCAATTTCTACTAATAGAAAATTGCATAATAAGCCATTTATCACATGTAGTTGGACATTTCTTACCTGAAAGCATGCATGCAGAACACCTCCAAATGTTCACCGCATCCTAGAAGCTGTGGCCTAGATCAATGTATGATTATGTGATGCCATCAGCTATCCCACTGTGCAGGAATATTTTGGAGTTTTGGACTACAGGCAGAGTGATCTGAGTGTGGCCTAAATCCAGTGATACAACAAACAAAAGAGGGAAATATACAGAAGAGAAGATCACAAGAAGACAGAGTTACTTCTTGGTAATTTGGCAGGCCTTTGAGAGAACATGAAGAGCCAATGCCCAGAGCATGTTTTGGTTCCAGTTTCTTCTCAATTATGAGTTCTGTATTTAACAATGAAAGCAGTGAGGATCACAGTAGCTCACATTCTGTATACTAGAAACCTCTCTACTTATCAACATATTCTCCCAGACCTAAGATATGAAAGGCAAGGGTTGAAAGCTCAAATGCCCACAGAAGCAAATTCACAGGGAATAAATAAAGTGAACAATGATGATAAAAATTGCTATTTTAACCCAGATGCACTTTGAATTTTAAAGGAAAAAAAAATCTTCTTTTTGTAAATATATAAGTATAATTTTTCATTTATTATTTTTTGAATCACAAAGTCCTCTCTATCATTTACTTTCCCACTTTTAATAGACACACAGATAAAGTTAAATTTGTCTTTCTCCTTTACTCTATCATACAAGAAAATAGAACAAGTACAATAACAACTTGACATTTGACCCGATTATAATGTAAATGAGAGGCAATTGTAGGGACATTTTAAAACTGGAACCTACAGATTCCATCCAAAGTAGTATTTCCACTCAGCTCCAGATCATTTTTTTCATGCACTAATATAGGTCAAAATTGCCAGATATTCCAATTTTTCCAAAGAAGAAAGATGTCCAGATTATTGTGTGACATGTCCCAGGATTTCAATGTTAGCAACTCATTCAATTAATCTCAACATTGTGTAGGTAAATATTATGTGGGCCAAACAAAATACATCTGCAGTCGATGGAATAGAGTGTTATTACTTCTGTTTAAGAAGTTCAAAATATTTTTATTCTTCTTGTGTTTAAGATCAAGCTCAGAATCCCTTCTTTGTGAAGCTTTTCTTGAATCCCACTAGATGGTTTGTGTTTCATTTCTTTGTGTCCTCATTATCCCCAAACAGACATTTGTCCCATATATATTATTTTTCCACTTATTTCAGCTCCTCCAGGTAAGAGACTGTAGTGAGTTAAATGGTGCCCCCAGTTATGTCTACACTCTAAACCCAAGATCCCATGAGTCTTGCCTGATTTGGAAAAATAATTTTTGCAGGTATAATTAAATTAAGGATCTCAAATGAAATCATCCTGTATTATCTGGGTGTACCCTAAATTCAATGATTCCTTATACAGAGTGATGAGGAGAAGACACACACAGAGAAGGTCATGTGAAGATGGAGGCAGAGATGAACGAAATGCAGCCAGAAGCCAACGAACGTCCGGAGCCATCAGAGCTGGAAGAGACAAGGAAGCATGCTTTCCTATAGCCTTCCAACTGAGTGTGGTCTGGCCGACACCTCAATTATTGACTCCTGGCCTGTAAAATGTGGCAGAAAATTCTATTGTTATACATCACCTCATTTTGGGTGATTTGTTACAGCAGCTCTAGGAAACTTACACAGATCCCAGGCTTCTATAACTTTGTACCCTAAAACCCTAGCAAAAGTCTGCCATCTAGGAGTCTGGCAAGAATTAATTAATTAATTAATTTGATATTAATTCTTCAGAATCCAAAGTATAAATTCTCACTCTTTATAAGCTCATGAGTATTTTTGCACACTTCATGCACAGTAGTGGGATGTTATTATTCAATTTGTCCTAAGTTTCTTAAGTAGACCAACTAAAGGTCAATAATCAAACAGCTTCCCAGTTGGCTCAGTGGTAAAGAATCCACCTGCCACTGCAGGAGATGCAGGAGACTTGGGTTTGTTTGATCCCTGGGTAGGGAAGATACCCTGGAGGTGGAAATGGTGACCTACTCCAGTATTCTTGCCTGGAGAATTCTATGGACAGAGGAGCCCAGTGGACTACAGCCCATGGGGTTCAAAGAGTCAGACAGGACTGAGCACACAGACACACAGCAGTTTATTAGAGTTGGAAATTTTTTTCTCATTTCCCTCAGCAGAAGTGCATAAAGTATGTTTCTCAATAGATAAGCAAAGAGAAACAACTATTTCTTCCACATCAGAGGTGCTGTGTAGTATAAAAGATCATCTGTCTCCAAGGAAAGTGATTATCCTCTCTGAAGGCAGGCCAGCAGAGTGGGTTTTGATAACAGAAGACATGGGTTTGAACCAAAGTGCTATTTGTTACTAGATGTAAGACCTTGAATACGTTATTTAATCTCTCTGAGGGAGTGGCATCAGGGAGAAGATGATAAACACTGTAAGTATTAAAGGATTAGGTAGGTTAAAAGTTCTCTCTGAGTATCTGGACTTAGATAGGACTAAAAAAAATGTTACTTGCCTTCTATGGATTTCCAGTATACTGTTTTCTTTTGATTGAAGAATTAAAGGTTGGGAAAATATATTCACTGAGTCTACTGGTCTAAATTTAAAGGTATTAAGTTAGATTTCCTATTTTTAAAATGCAATCCAGGTTTTCCTTCTCTAATTCCTGAAGAAGTTGGTAGAGGGTGGGCAGGCTTTGGGGGTGAGACTTTTAGTACTATGAGAGGACCATTATATCCTGGATTTGTTATTTTGGTTGCCAAATTTTTTTTTTAATTGTGTTCTGCCTTGGTTCTGCATTTAACACCTTTCTTCTTGTTGATTCTTAATTGATGATTGTAATCAGGATTATTATTTACAAGGAGAAGATCACAAAGTTGAAATTATGTACCTACACCTAAAAATCATATCAATGTCAAGACTTTTGGGGATGAAGCATGTCTCAAAAATTATATTTAGCCTTATCAACTTAGTTTTCTCCGTTGACAAAACATATTCATCACCATGCTAGTGTTGGTAATCATGTCAGCCTATCAATCTTCCCCAAAGAGAAATACACCCCCACAAGACCTGTAGAAGAAAACAGCCCAAAGGCCTAGGCAAGGAGCAAGAGACTTACTAATGGGAAGCATTTTCAGTTGTCAGTTTTGAAAGTATGCATATGGTAAATCGATTACGTTATATACCTAACTAGTAGTGATCAGTTGTTTTCAACTGGAGATGATCTTAAAGCCCAGATGATATTTGATAATGTCTGCAGACATTTTGGTTGTCATAACCAGAGAAGGGAGGATGCCCTAGCAGCTAGTGTGTAGAGGTCAAGGATGCTGCTAAACCTCCTGCAACACACAAGTCAGCCTTCACAGCAACAAGTTATACAGTCCAAAGTGTGACTAGTGCCATGGTGGAGAAACCACAGAATAGGTAAAGACAAAAGAAGTATCTGGAAAGGAAAGTTCATTTAAATTTGGGGCTGATGTAGCAGTTATGGGGCGTATGCATGTTGGAGTTAGAGGCCAAGAGAGGAAAGGAAAATTTTGTGAAAGAAAGTAGAGACATGTACCTTCAAAATAATATGCAAACCAAAATGGGCTTATTTTGAGCAGTCAGTGAAGGATAAGAAAAGAGAGCTATTTGACCTGACACCTGGGCTATGTTTCTCATAACGGCATTAAGGTTATTAGATAGAGACTAGTAAAGCAAATGTTCACTGAGGTACTGTCCTTTGCTATATAGTGCACACTGTTGAACAAGTTACAAAAATGTAGACTTTGTTGATTTTCATGGTATACAGAGTTGATATTTGGTTACTGAGTATTTTTGTGCATGTGTGCTCAGTCACTTCAGTTGTGCCCTACTCTTTGCAACCTTGTGGACTATAGCCTGCCAAGCTCCTCAATCCATGGAATTTTCCATGAAAAATACTGGAATGTGTTGTTATGCCCTTCTCCAGGGAGACTACCAAAACCAGGGATCAAACCAGCATCTCCTGCATTGCAAGTGGATTCTTTACTGACTGAATGACCAGGGAAGCCCACTGAGTATTTTTGGACCTCGTCAATTAAGACATAAAGGTACCACTAAAATGTAGATAAACATAGATGGAAGAAAGATGAGAGAAGTATGCTGTTATGCTTGTCTAATGTCATATCAAGTCAAGAGATATTACAGAGAACTACAAACTTTTAATTTTAAACAATCCAATGTTTGGAGTGGAAAGGTAGATGGAAGATTGTGTGAGCGAAATCTGCAATTTTTGGAACTGAAAGTTGAGACAACATATTAAATTGATAATCAACAAAAGGTAAAGAAATAATTAAGCATTAGGAAGAAATCTTCAGGATAACTGTTACTGTTCAGTTGCTAATTCATTTCTGACTTTTTGCAATCTCATGAACTACAGCAAGCCAGAATCAAGATTGCCGGGAGAAATATCAATAATCAGATATGCAGATGACACCACACTTAGGGTAGAAAGCGAAGAAGAACTAAAGAGCCCCTTGATGAAAGTGAAAAAGGAGAGTGAAAAAGTTGGCTTAAAACTCAACATTCAGAAAACAAAGATCATGGCATCTGGTCCCATCACTTCATGGCAGATAGATGGGGAAACAACGGAAACAGAGAGAGACTTTATTTTTGGGGGCTCCAAAATCACTGCAGATAGTGACTGCAGCCATGAAACTAAAAAAGACACTTGCTCCTTGGAAGGAAAGTTATGACAAACCTAGATAGCATATTAAAAAGCAGAGACATTACTTTTCCAGCAAAGTATAGTCAAAACTATGGTTTTTCCAGTAGTCACGCATGGATATGAGAGTTGGACTATAAAGAAAGCTGAGCACCGAAGAATTGATGCTTTTGAACTGTGGTGTTGGAGAAGACTTTTGAGAGTCCCTTGGAATGCAAGGAGATCCAACCAGTCCATCCTAAAGGAAATCAGTCCTGAATATTCATTGGAAGGACTGATGCTGAAGCTGAAGTTCTAATACTTTGGTCACCTGATGGGAAGAATTGAATCACTAGAAAAGACCCTGATGCTGGGAAAGATTGAAGGCAGGAGAAGAAGGGAATGACAGAGAATGAGATTGCTGGATGGCATCACCAACTCAAAGGACATGAGTTTGAGTAAACCCCAGGATTTAGCGATGGACAGGGAGGCCTGGCATGCTGTAGTCCAAGGGGTGACAAAGAGTTGGATACTACTGAGAAATGAACTGAACTGAAGTGGAATGTTGTACAGTAGGTGGCTAGGGGCTGTGAAGGTGATAGGGGCTTAGATCAGAGATTATTATTTTATCATAGGCCTTTCTATGCAATTTCTTTTTTAACCATATGCAAGCATCATTTTGCCAATTTTTATTAAAGGATTAATACTAATGCACTTAATGTAGCTGAAAAGTTTGGACTTAATACTCTATAGTTTTTCTTTGATATCTCAGTCATTATTGCCTCTATAGCTCTTCAAAATTAATAGATGTTTTACATAATATTTGATTTTATAGTTAATGTGAATGAAGTATTTCATATAGGGGAAATGTTTTTTCACATTTATTTTTTCTATAGACTTCAGACAACCTTGGGAAATGCAGTTAGGAGCCTAGGAAAATAAACTGAGATAGATTTGTTCTTTGGGAGTTTGTTGGAGAGTGCTAGGGATGAACACATATATGGAAATGGGGAAGCAAGACTGAGCAGGAGAATATGGTAAATTATAAACTGTCACAGTGACATCCTCAGCCAATTCTAGAGGGAATTTTGTAGCTGAAATGGCCTTTCATAGTGACCTCAAATAGAAGCAAAGGACCTGGACTATATTCTCCCATACTGACAATAATTGCCTAGCAGTTAGGCTATGGGTATGGAGGCTATTCCCCCAGAAAGTCAGCTAAGAGCTGTAAGTCAGTGATACTTGAGCAGTTGGGTAAATCTGTGTTTTATTACTGAAGACAGAATGTCTGATCAGTGTATCAGCATAACCACTAAAATGTCCATTTTGTAGATATGGAAATGGAAGGGCTCTTCCTGATTTTTAGCCATACTGACCTCCTCTCAAAAACATCTTATTAAAACACACATAATCTGGTCATGTCAATTTTTCTCTACTCCCTGTGCATAGGCAGGCCACAGTCTCTCTTTTTTCCTTTCTTTTGAGTGTGCTATACTTTCCATCTGAGATGTGATTCTCTCTTTTCTTCTGTAAGGCTACCTACAGATGATCCTTCAACAATCCTAGGAAAAGCACTAGATTAAGTTTCGTGTCTTTCCAGTTAGCATTCTGTACAATATTGTAAACTTCCTATGAAAAATCTTATCAAATTGTAATGATAGATGGACAGATAGAAAGCCATATATATCTCTATCTTCTATCATCTATCTACCTATATGTACATTTTTTTGAAACTTCTGGAATTTCAAGCTTTCTAGGCTGTATTGTTTCACAACCACCAAATTCATTGTTTTGCCTCTAGTAGGTGCTCAACAAATACAAATTGCAAACTTCTTGGAAAACAAATAGAAGGCTTGTTTCAAATTACAAATCCAGTGCTCTAAATTTTATGCTTCACGTTTAAGATCTCAGACTAGTCCTTTTCTCTTTGTCTCCAGATTTTTCCTATCTACTTCACAACTCAGGTATAAAAAACAAAATGCATTTCCAATAATGACATACACATTTTATAAGCCAAGGTAAAATGGATATATTATGTTTTTCTTTTATAATTTTGACACCACAAATTGTTAACTCAACTTCAAGAAAGCTCCATTTCATCACTATAAAATTGGTTGGTTGCCAACCACAAGCTTACGTTCACCTCTCTTGACCAATCTACATGACTCATTGAGCAGTAAGTTATGCTGTTTTCCTAATACAATACCCAGTACAATATGCAATACTATAGAGCATTAAGTCCAAACTTTTCAGCTAAATGAAGCACATTAGTATTAATCCTTTAATAAAACTTGGCAAAATGATGCTTGCATATGGTGAAAAAAGAAATTGCATAGAAAGGCCTATAATAACAATTGAATGTTTATTTTCAAATACATTGTCTATAAGCATCCACATGATTGTGACTTTTCATAACACTATCCCAGTCAATGAAAGAAATTTTCCTCTAAGTTTAGTTTTCCACATTGACACATGTTCAAACTAACATTTTAAGCAACAGAAAAATATGCATCATTGTCCTATTTGTGTGTGTGTGTATATATATATATATATATATATATATTTGAGGTTTCCTGTCAGAGTCCAGGAAAATATTTTCTTCTTGATTGCCAACTAGAAGGAAAAACAGCCTTGGTTCATCATAAATACATTTTCATACTTATAGTTCTTTTCTGATGCTGGAGGGATGTACACTATCAATAAACAAAAGAAATTGGCATCCAAGAGTTTATTTCATGAAAAATATATATAGTCCTTAAACGTAATAAACAGATTTTATAAAGTATTCATACTAACTGGGCATTAGTGAATAATCCTTGGAAACCTAAACTTTAACATCTGTCTTTCTCTAAATAAAATATGCAAATTATTTTCCACTTGAGAGTATTTGAAATATAGATACTTTCTGGAATGAAAATTTCTAAAGTTATTGCTTTGTATATTACTTGGAGGGCTCTATAAAAGTTTATTTGTTTATCTGAAAGTATAAAACTTTCTTTTAGACTTATTTTAGAAAATTAATGTGAACTTAAGTTTCTCAGTTCTAGATAACTGTGTAAAAAAAATCATTACCACATTAAATGAATCTTGAAAAACAAAAGAATAAAAAGAAAGGGAAGGTTTACTGCAGATATCAGCCCTAGAGTTAAAAATAACTATTTATGATAATAGAAGACAAACTAAAGTGTTCTAATCGGAATCTAGAATCTGTAAAAAAGTAAGCACAACCAAATTCTGAATATGTAAAATAAAATAAAATTTCATTTGAATAGATTTTCCTCAGGTGAAAGAAAGATTAAAAGATTAATGAACAAGATAGTAAAAGACAAAACAAAACACCAAAATCTAAAACAACCAACTACCGCTGCAACTAAATCCCCAGATATATTGAAGGATGGAAGGCAAATATGGTAGAGAATACTGATTTCTGGTCATGGTGAAGAATATCTAACGTTAATATAATTGATAAGTATTGATAGAATAATGGACTATGGCAGAAGCCAATTTTTGAAAAGAAAAAAGATGGCAAAGAATTTTGCGAAACTTTTAAAGGCCACTGATTCACGAAGTTTGACAAACTCCATGAATACAGAGATAAATTATACCTAGTTACATCATAGTAAACTTGTTGTAAATCAAAAACAAAAGATAAACAAGAAAAAAGGGCATGCCTTTTAAAGGAGCACAACAACATACAAACAGCCACATACTTCTCAGTTAGCATCTCAATCAAAATGTTGGAAGTCAGAAAGCAATGGAATGGTAGCTTCAACATGGTATCAATAAATAATAGTATGGTGATTAACTCCATGCCAGGCTTTGAAGTTAAAGAGTACTATGTTCACATCCTAGCCATGTTGCTATTCAGCCAAAGGATCTTCTACAGCATCTTCAATCTTTCTGAAGTTTAGGTTGCATGTGTGTAGTATGGGAAAAATAGTGATAAATCCCTTTTAAGGTTGTTACTGAGACTAAATGAGATAACAATGTGTAGAATATGATTGGGGCTTTCCTGGTGGCTTACTGGTAAAAAACCCCATGCAATGCAGGAAATGTGGTTCTGATCCATGAGTTGGGAAGATCCCTTGGAGAAGGAAATGACAACTCATTCCAGTATTCTTACCTGGGAAATCCCATGGACAGAGGGGCCTGGAGGGTTACAGTCAATAGGGTCACAAAAAGAGTTGGGTATGACTTAGTGAATAAAATCAACAACAATAATGTGTTTAGTGTAGTACATAGTATGCTTTGTTATTATATAGTTTTTGTGGGAAAATATACATAGCATAAAATTTACCATTTTGACCATGTTTAAGTGTACAATCCTGTGGTATTAAGTGCATTTTACACTGGTATGCAATCAACCTGTTTTTCATACTGTTCATGGGGTTCTCAAAGCAAGAATACTGAAATGGCTTGCCTTTCCCTTCTCCAGTGGACCACGTGTTGTCAGAACTCTCCACCATGACCCATCCATCTTGGGTCCCATCCATCTTACACAGCATGGCTCATAGTTTCACTGAGTAAGAAAAGGCTGTGGTCCATGCAATCAAATTAGTTAGTTTTCTGTGATTGTGGTTTTCATTCTGTCTGCCCTCTGATGGAGAAAGATAAGAAGCTTATGGAAGCTTCTTGATGGGAGAGACTGACTGAGGGGTTCTGATGGGTGGGGCCAGGCTCAGTAAATCTTTAATCCAATTTTCTGCTGATGGATGGCGCTGTGTTCACTCCCTGTTATTTGACCTAAGGCGAAACTATGGTGAAGGTAATGAAGATAATGGTGATCTCCTTCAAAAGGTCCCATGCATACACTGCTACACTCAGTGCCCCCAATCCTGCAGCAGGCCACTACTGACCCACACCTCTGCCAGAGACTCCTGGACACTTACAGGCAAGTCTGGGCCAGTCTTTTGTGGGGCCACTGCTCCTTTCTCCTGGGTCCTGGTGTGCACAATGATTTGTTTGTGCCCTCCAAGAGTCTGTTTCCTCAGTCCTGTGTAAGTTCTGGTGGCTCTGTGGTGGGTTAAGGGTGACTTTCTCCAAGAGGGCTTATGCCATAGCCAGACCTGGTGCACCCAGAGCCCCTGCCCCTGCAGCAACCCACTGCTAACCTGTATCTCCACAGGAAACTCACAGAGAGTTCTGTAATGAACAGTATGAAACAGTATGAAAAGGCAAAAAGATAGGACACTGAAAGATGAAGTCCCCAGGTTGGCAGGTGCCCAATATGCTGCTGGAGATCAGTGGAGAAATAACTCCAGAGAGAATGAAGAGACGGAGTCAAAGCAAAAACAACACCCAGTTGTGGATGGGACTGGTGATAGAAGTAAAGTCTAATGCTGTAAAGAGCAATATTGCATAGGAACCTGAAATGTTAGGTCCATGAATCAAGACAAATTGGAAGTGGTCAAACAGGAGATGGCAAGAGTCAACATCGACATTTTAGGAATCAGTGAACTAAAATGGATAGGAATGGGTGAATTTAAATCAGATGACCACTATATCTACTACTGTGGGCAAGAATCCCTTAGAAGAAATGGAGTAGCCATCATAGTTGACAAGAGTCCAAATTGCAGTACTTGGGTGCAGTCTCAAAAATGACAATGATCTCTGTTCATTTCCAAGGCAAACCATTCAATATCACAGTATTCCAAGACTATGTCCCGACCAGTAATGCTGAAGAAGCTGAAGTTGAATGGTTCTATGAAGACCTACAAGACCTTCTAGAACTAACACCCCCAAAAGATGTCCTTTTCATTATAGGACAATGGAATGCAAAAGTATGAAGTCAAGAAATACCTGGAGTAACAGGCAAATTTGGCCTTGGAGTACAGAATAAAGCAGAGAAAAGCCTAATAGAGTTTTGCCAAGAGAACTGGTCATAGCAAACACCTTCTTCTAACAACACAAGAAAAGACTGTACACAAGGACATCACCAAATGGTCAATACCGAAATCAGATTGATTATATTATTTGCAGCCAAAGATGGAGAAGCTCTATACAGTCAGCAAAAATAACACTGGGAGCTTACTGTGACTTAGATCATGAACTCCAAAATCACTGCAGATGGTGCCTGCAGCCATGAAATTAAAAGATGCTTGCTCCTTGGAAGAAAAGTTTTGACCAATCTAGACAGCATATTAAACAGCAGAGACATTACTTTGCCAACAAAGGTCCGTCTAGTCAAGGCTATGGTTTTTCCAGTAGTCATGTATGGATGTGGAATTGGACTATAAAGAAAGCTGAGCACTGAAGAATTGATGCTTTTGAACTGTGTTGTTGGAGAAAACTCTTGAGATTCCCTTGGACTGCAAGGAGATCCAACCAGTCCATCCTAAAGGAAATCAGTCCTGAATATTCATTGGAAGGACTGATGCTGAAGCTGAAACTCCAACACTTAGGCTACCTGAAGTGAAGAACTGATTCATTTGAAAAGACCCTGATGCTGGAACAGATTAAAGACGGGAAGAGAAGGGAATGACAGAGGATGAGATGGTTGGATGGCATCACCGACTCAATGGACAGGTGTTTGAGTAAACTTTGGGAGTTGGTCAAGGACAGGGAAGCCTGGCGTGCTACAGTCCATGGGGTTGCAAAGAGTTGGACATGACTGAGCGAATGAACTAACTGAACTGACAATCAACCTCTAGAATGTTTTTCATTTTCTTAAACTGAAACACTGTACTCTTTAAATGCTAATTCTCCCTTTCTCTTCTCCCAGATGTGGCAACTACCATTCTTCTTTCTGTCTCTATGAATTTGATTATTGTAAGAACTCCATATAAGTAGAATCATTCAAAATTTGTTTTTTTTGTGGTTGGTTTGTTTCAATTATTATAATGTCTTCAAAATTTCTCCATGTCATGGCATTGGTCAGAATCTCCTTCCTTTTTAGAATTGAAGAAAATTCCATTGTGTGTCTATTCTATATTTGGTTTATCCTTTGATCTTTCAGTGGGCACTTGGTTTGTATCTATCTTTTGGCTCTCGTCAGTAAGGCTGCTATGAAAATTGGTTTTCAGATATCTGTGAATTCAAACTCACATTTGTGTATATATTCAGAAGTGGAATTCCAGGATCTAACGGTAATTCTATGTTTAGTATTTGAGGAACTGTTACACTTTTAATTCTTACTTATAAGTTCCATTACTTTATTCAGTACATTGAAAAGACCATGATGAAACACAGAATTTGCCACATTACAATGGATTCTCAGCACCTGGTCTATAGATGTATCCAATAAATACCTGCTGAATGAATGTGTCAGTATCGTCATGGGCCAGTGTACTGTGTGCTGAATGTAAGTGTAAAATATAGAGGTTCTAATCCAAGCAATCACCCAACCCAGCTTTGTGGTCTGGCTTCTGGATACTTTAGTCACTGAACTTTTGGTCTTCACTATTATTTCATGTGTAAAAAGGAAGAGGAGAAAAGCCCTGTCATGAGAAACAAATGAGTAAATTTCCGTGAAGACAATCTTAAGTGCTTTGAAGAAACTATGATACTTTAGTCAATTTTTAACTATTATTTGTCAAAAACCAGATGTTTCAGCATTTTCACAAAACACATGTATTGTGGTTTGACATTGCTTACACCACATTTTTGTAAAGCATATTTCAAAATTACTTCTTGAGAAAATGATGAATCCTGGTTCTGCTAACTTACTTATTTAAAGCACTTCAAAGTATCTTAAGAAAACAAAATATTATTTTTTTGGTTTCAAATTTTCCAGAATATCAGGGTTGAGGTTACATTAAGTATGTGAAAATGCTGGGGGGAGGGAAATCTACATAATAATAGAGTTTGAAAAATATATGAGAAGATGAATAATGAAGAGATAATTTCTTGCAACTATGCAAGAAGTATAAAATACAAGCTATCTCTTCATTGCTAGATTTGGAAACTCTAATGTGGAATTCTAAGGCACTCTGCAGGTCCTTTGCAGTAGTAGCACTCAGCTGTAGGTAAAAGAAGCTTAATTGTAATGATTTCAAAGTGAAAATTGGGAGGTAATGGTGTGCTGACTTCCAGAATTCAAGTAAGGGATGAACATATGAGCTACAGATAGGAATAAATTTTGACCTCATGAATGATTGGAATCATCCCTTCTTAACAGGGCATTGCAGGTCACATTTTAGAAGGGTAGACCATATTGTGACCATATTTGGAAAAATATAATCTGTCATACCACTACAAACTCTTCCCCTCTTTCCTGCCTATTGCTAGCCAAACAATTTCTAAGTGCCTGTAGAAACTTAGCTCAGAACCTAATCTTGGCTGCAAAATCTTAGAGAAATTCACTGATTCTATGAATATTCCTGGGAATATATGGTATGATGTGTCAGAGTCAGTTTAATTTAATTAATTAGACAAAACTACAATTGTCAAAATTATACTTGTAGGTATCATTCACTGGGCACTTGTTTTGTGACAGAAATTCTACTGGAAATATTACGCATACCTATTTTTCAATTTAATCTTCATGACAATCCTCAGAAATAAGGGCTTATAACCTCCTTTCACAGGCTGTAAGAGTACAAATAACTTTGTGATGTATCTAAGTCGTGAATCCAGGTCTACCTGCCAGTGAAGCTTATATGCTATATTTTATCAACGTGTGTATGTGCTCATAGAGGGGGACATACATGAGCTTGCGGGATTTGGCAGCTGCTGCTGCTGCTGCTGCTAAGTCGCTTCAGTCGTGTCCGACTCTGTGCAACCCCATGGACTGTAGCCCATCAGGCTCCTCCGTCCATGGGCTTTTCTAGGCAAGAGTACTGGAGTGGTGTGCCATCGCCTTCTCCGATTTGGCAGCAGCCCTCTCCAGCTCTCACATATTCAGCATTGTCCTTCTTGGCCTCCCACATCAAACCACTGTCTTTGACATCAAAATCCCAAATCCCATGTAATCAGTGCCCATCCATCAGGGTCTCCTCACTTCCACACCACTCGCGTACATAGATATACATAGATTTTAAGAGCAGAAGTCATTTTTTATGAATTTATCCAGTGCCCTGATTGCCATCAAATCTTTGTACGCAGAAATATAAAGCTACATAAGTCAGTGCTCTAGTTATCTTTGTCACAAATACAAAGAGAGCCTTAGATAAAACAGAATTCAAAGTATTGGGATGGGTAATACCAGGGCAAGGAATATTGGCAATGCAGTCCCCCTTGGTCCAGGCTTAGTTTGGAGTAAGCCCATGGCCTGATATAAAATTACTCAATCTCACCTGAATATTCTTAACTTATTAGGCCTGACAAATCTCTCTGTAGAAATGACCAGAAATTCTGTTATGGCTTGCATCTATAGAGGTTTCATAACTGGTATTTTAGCACTACCATTTCTATACCATACTATATCATTTCTACACTATGTACCATGCTATTTATATGCAGAGTATATCATGAGAAATGCTGGGCTGGATGAAGTGCAAGCTGGAATCAAGATTGCCAGGAGAAATATCAATAACCTCAGACATGCAGATGATACCACCCTTATGGCAGAAAGCGAAGAAGAACTTAAGAAACCTCTTGATGAAAAGTGAAAGAGGAGAGTGAAAGCATTGGCTTAAAGCCCAACAGTCATAAAACTAAGAACATGGCATCTGGTCCCATCACTTCATGGCAAATAGATGGGGAAACAGTGGAAACAGTGGCTGACTTTTATTTTATTGGGCTCCAAAATCACTGCAGATGGTGACTGCAGCCATGAAATTAAAAGACACTTACTCCTTGGCAGGAAAGTTATGACCAACCTAGACAGCATATTGAAAAGCAGAGACATTACTTTGCCAACAAAGGTCCATCTAGTCAAGGCTATGGTTTTTCCAGTGGTCATGTATGGATGTGAGAGTTGGACTCTAAAGAAAGCTGAGCACCAAAGGATTGATGCTTTTGAACTGTGTTGTTGGAGAAGACTCTTGAGAGTCCCTTGGACTGCAAGGAAATTCAATCAGTCCATCCTAAAGGAAATCAGTCCTGAGTGTACATTGGAATGACTGATGTTGAAGCTGAAACTCCAATACTTTGGCCACCTGATGTGAAGAACTGACTCATTTGGAAAGACGCTGATGCTTGAAAAGATTGAAAGCAGGAGATGAAGGGGATGACAGAGGATGAGATGGTTGGATGGCATCACCAACTCAATGGACATGGGTTTGGGTGAACTCCAGGAGTTGGTGATGGACAGGGAGGCCTCGCGTGCTGCAGTCCATGGGATCGCAAAGAGTCGGACATGACTGAGCAACTCAACTCAACTCAACTGATTTATGTTTTTATTTTCCATACTCTGCCACTCAACTCATCTTCTATATAAAGTTATAAAGGTCTATTTAACAAAATTTAAATGGTTATGATAATTTATCTTACTTTTAAGGATATTGGATCTATTTTATATAATTCCAACTGTTAATTCAACTTCCTATTATTCCTAATAGCCAGAGGATACTCAAATATAGTATTCTTTTCTATGAAAATTATTCTGATACTCAGGCATTATAAAAACAGCAAAAGGAAGAAACAATTTAAAGACAATAGAGAAGCAGAGAGTTTTCTAATATCATGGTGCTAAGCAATTATAATAATGTTCATTAAAAAACACCCCCCAGACATGTATTATTCTTATTATTTAATCTATCTCTAAAGGTGAAGTTTTGTATATAGAAAAATATTTAAATTTGTGAAGCAATATTTTAGGTGACTATTTAGAGTTTCATAATTTTTAACTACAGAATATTGAATAAAGACTATTACCTTCTTAGCATATTTGACATGCTTTATATTTCTAGGATATGAAAATAGCTCAAAGGAATTTTTACTTTCTTTTTTCCTAGGCCATAAATGAAAACTAAAGTTTAGTTAAAGGAACACAGCTTCCAGGAAGAAAGATATTCTATATAAATCCAAATGGCAGCCTTCGCCAAAACCCAGACCCAGAGGTAACTCCAACAGGGACCATGAAACTGCATCTGGAGCCCTGAGGGAACAAAATGGTGCGGCAAGCACCTCTCCTGCAGCCAGTTCTTGGCTCTGTGACTTATTTCCAAAGAAAAGAATGGTCTTTAAGAGCGGAGACAGGTTGCATCGTTTCTCTTATTGATCAGCAATGATGGACTATCATGGTTAGAAGTTCAGAATACTGCCAAAAAAGAACAAACTAATACTCTTGCTTGCTTAATTTCTGTCCTGTGGGCTTTCCTCCTTTGTTAATTATTGTGATCACCTTTATTGGGACCTCATGTTCCCTGAATGCATTCTAGGAAATCTTCACATGTTCATCAAGGAGTATGTTGTGGCAGGAGTTAGTGAAAAGAAAAATAAACCAAAGTTGACAAGACCAACTCCTGTATGATAAATATCACTCCACAGGCTCATGTGGTTAAAACTAAACATTACCTTACATTTCTACCAAAATACTCTCTAGTCTAGAAAGGACTGAAATTGTGAGTTCAGGAATATCAGGAGCATTCAGGTCGTTGGAGATGCTTCTGCTACCAGTGATTTAAAGCATTGGTAGGAATTTGTAGTGCAAATAATAAATTCTGCAGTGCAATGTGTTCTTTCTTCTTTGACTCAGGAAACCCTGAGCAGAAAGGAAAAGCCCAGTCTACCTGCGTTAAATCTTTGCTGTTGTCTAGTTGCTAAGTCTTGTCTGACTTTTTGCAACCCCATGGACTGTAGCCCCCAGGCAAGCAGAAAGTGAGGTCTAATTAAATGATGTGAGTAAAGCCCACAGTGTAACTGCATTTAGAGACAGGACCTTTTAAAAGATAATAAATGTTAAATGAGTTGACTAATTGGAAGGAGAAGGGGACGACAGAGGATGAGATTGTTGGATGGCATCACTGACTCAATGGACATGGGTTTGGGTAAACTCTGGGAGTTGGTGATGGACAGGGGGGCCTGGCGTGCTGCAATTCATGGGCTCACAAAGAGTCGGACACGACTGAGCAACTGAGATTATAAGGGTGAGCCCCTACTTTGATAAGACTGGTGTCCTTATAAGTAGAAAAGACACCAGAAGTGCATGTGCCCAAAGGGAATACCTTGGAGGGCACAGTAAAGGGAGAGAAACCTCAGGAGAAACCAATCTGTTGGCACTTTGACCTCAGACTTCCAGACTCCAAAAAACCGTGAGAAAAGAATTGTATATTGTTTAAATCACACAATCTGTGCTTCTGTTTTGTTCTATTTTTACCACAGCTTGAGCTGATTAATATGTACAAATACATCAACAACTATTGAAAATCAAAGTTTCTCTCTACTTTGTCTCCAGAATTTCTGTTTCCTTGTGAAAGGCTGGTAAAAGTGCAGTTTCAATTACTAGGAGCAACTGAGTGATATGGCTGAATCAACATAGCACCCCTCAAAGGTAGCTAAAGCAGCATCAGAAAATCCTGAGTCAGATTGTGAACCTCCTTCCCCACTTGGACTTTCATAAAAGAGTGAAAATGAAAAAGTGAAGTGAAAGTGCTAGTCGCTCAGTCATATCTGACTCTTTGTGACCTCTTGGTCTGTAGCCCGCCAGGCTCCTCTGTCCATGCAATTCTCCAGGCAAGAATACTGGAGTGGGCAACCATTCTCTTCTCCAGGGGATCTTCCCAACTCAGGGATCGAACCCAGTTCTGCATTGCAGGCAAATACTTTACTATCTGAGCCATCAGGGAAACTCTTTTGCTGTGAGCTAACAATGAAGTTTTTGTGTGTTCATCTGGCATGTGTACATAGCATATTGTTATATGGGATAAACTTGGAAATGGAAAGAGAAGGAGGACATAATGGGGGTTAGAAACAAGAGGCTGAAACACCTAGGAGTTTGAAATTCTCAGTTTGAGTCTAGACTTCAAGATCATTTTGAAAGTATGTGTATATAGGTGGGGGAAGATAATGGAATTATTAATGGTATGTTAGCTTCAGTTTTATCTATTTAGACATATAATAGTAGCCCTTCATTTGTCCTTTGCCCTTGGTCCCTGAAATGTTAGGAGAGGTCTAACATTTCTATGTTCTATGGGGAGAGAGAAACTGAAACATTCATCTTTATGTAGGGTGTGTACTTGTAGTTCTATTTCTCCCAATCAAGAGTGCTCAAACTGCATTTTTGGGTTTCTATGCAGGTGTTCAGTGTAGGAGTTGGGCTAACAGGAATGGGTGAGAACAGAGGATGGGTCTGAGCATCTTGTTCCATCAACATTTCCATCTTCTTTAGGCTAGTAGTTCTCACATCCTGGAGGATCCCCTCAACAAAAAGACTATTACGCCTTCATAGTTTTGATAGAAAACACTTGCAGGTTTTCTATACATATACATATACATATACATACATACACATACACACACACACACACACACACACACACATATATATATACACACACATATATATATATGTCACTGCATGGCAAGTAGAAGGGGAAGTAGTGACAGATTTCATCTTCTTGGGCTCCAAAATCACTGTGGATGGTGACTGCAGCCATGAAATCAGAAGATGATTGCTTCTTAGCAGGAAAGTGATGACAAACATAGACAGCATGTTGAAAAGCAGAGACATTACTTTGCCAACAAGTGTCACTATAGTCAAGGTTATGGTGTTCCCAGTGGTCATGTACACCAAAAAATTGATGCCTTCGAATTGTGGTGCTGGAGAAGACTCCTGAAAGTCCCTTGGACAGCAAGGAGATCAAACTAGTCAATCTTAAGGGAGATCACTGCTGAATATTCACTGAAAGGACTAATGCTGAAGCTGAAGCTCCAGTATTTTGGTCATCTGATGTGAATAGAAGACTCATTGGAAAAGTCCCTGATGCTGGGAAAGACTGAGGGCAGAAGGAGAAGAGGGTGTCAGAGGATGAGATGGCTGGACGGCATCACCGATGCAATGGACATGAACTTGGGCAAACTTGGGGAGATGGTGAGGGACAGGAAGGCCTGGCGTGCTGCAGTCCATGGAGTCACAAAGAGGTGTGTACGACTGAATGACTGAACAACAAAAACAATCAACATATATATATATATATAGGTAGATATAGATATACATACACATATAATGCGTTCATGCTAAGTCACTTCAGTTGTGCAACCCTATGGACTATAGCTTGCCAGGTTCCTCTATCCATGGGGACTCATCAGGAAAGAATACTGGAGTGAGTTGCCATGCCCTCCTTCAGGGGCTCTTCCTGACCCAGGGATCAAATCTGCATCTCTTATCTCTCCTGCATTGGCAGGCAGGTTCTTACCACTAATGCCACCTGGGAAGCCCACACACATACATAATGCATATACATAATTATGTAAAAAAGAATATTATATAATCATGTGCATATATACATAATCATATATGTATATAAATATAATCATAAAATTCATGGACCTTAACATTTTGAAAAACTTTGCACACAACTAATGCTTAAATGTATTCAAATTATTATCCAAGTGACTATGCAGTTCATCTAGAAAGTAGTAGTTATACCATACCTTATAATTAATACCAGACTGCCTACAGAGAATAAAATTAACTAAGTTTGTACTCTGAATAATTTTCATTTCAGCACTGTCACTAAGAAATTTAAATAGCTTCAACAGTAGGTTTTGTAATACTCTTCTCCTACAAGGAGTTGATGGAAGCATCTAGTTAGTCTTTGAGATAGTTTCACTGAGCTTGTGGAAATCAGTATAAAATATCCCCAAATACTACTTTAAGTGTATAAAACAAAAGGCGTTGCTATGCTGTGATAATGATAGATTTGTTTCTGTAATTTATTGAATTATTTTGATGAGAACATTATTATTTTGTAAGCCCTCCTCACATTACTATAACATGGGTAATTTTTTTTTTAATTATTAGATTACATGAAATCATTGGTAAATGGTGGACAGTAACATAATTATTGATATACAGAGTTTATGCCCTCAGCATCTGAGAGGTTCTACAAATTACAAGCTGTGAGATCTTTTAATGAAATATCTAATTTTTTTGTAGTAGGTTGTTACCCAAGATACCAGTTCCTAACTATTGGAAACTGTAATTGTTACCCAATAAGGAAAAAAGTATCTTACAGATGCTATTAAGTATCTTAAGACAGGATATCCTGGACTTTCCCTTTGAGCAGTAATCATAAGATCCTTTCTTGTAAAAGAGGCAGAGGAAAATTTGATACAGGCAGAGAGAGGAGCGACAAACACGCAAAGAAGAAGGTGATGTGAAAATGGAGGCAGGGATTGGAGGGAAGTCACAAGACAAAGAATGCTGGAAGAGCCACCATAGCTGGAAAACTCAACAAACAATTCTTCTCTGGAATCCGGAGAGGAAGTTCAACTGTGATGACACTTTAATATCAGCCCAATGATACTGGTTTTGGGCTTCTGACCTCCACACCTATGAGAGAATAAAATTTTACTTAGTTTGTGGTTATTTGTTCCATTAGTATAAATAGAATAATAAACCAAATATACCTGTTTGGTTTCTACAGTGATAAGTCCAGGGTAACAATAATAGTACTTATTTCATAGAATAGTTAAGAGAATTAAGCAGCTGACCCATATAATGAAATGCATGTAGAATGATATCCTGAAAGTATTTAATGTAATGATGTTTGTGGGATCTCTACATCTTAATCTCTCTAGCTCTCCCCATTTCTCCTCATTATTTTATCTATTCTATATCTCTTTCTGTCTATGTTAGATACAACCGTAGTACACCAGCTTGTGTATGTGTTAGTTGCTCAGTTGTGTCTGACTCTTTGCAACCCTATGGATTATAGCCTGCCAAGCTCTTCTATCCATGGGATTTCCCAGGCAAGAATACTGGAGTGGGTAGCCATTTCCTTCTCTAGGGGATCTTCCTGACCCAGGGATTGAACCTGGGTCTCCTGCATTGCAGGCAGATTCTTTACCATCTGAGCCACCAGGATACCTACCTATATCATCTAACTATATTATCTGGAATTTTCAATTATTACTCATTTCTATTCTACATCTCACACTAAGATTATGAATAAAAATAAACAAAAACTGTTGAAGATGAGAAAATATGTTTCCACCAAATGACAATACACAAAGAAACTTGAAAAATACAAAGCTTACATTATTCAAAACATTTCTTTACATTTATTTCTTCATAATACTATGAAATAAGAAGTAGCAGAACACAAATTTGCTTTTATATTTGTCAATAAAAAAGATAATTTGCAAGGACAAAGACAATCCTAAAAATGCTGATTTTTATTTTTATTTCATGTAACTTATAAAGTTTTACCAGATGACCTCAGATGGATTTTCTCTCCCCTCTTTCAAACTGCCATCAAACAATCTAATTAGCTTCACTGTATACTATATGGTATACTACTTACTTAGTTGTAATGTCTCCACTCAACTCTATATTCCTTGGGGATAAAGGTGATATCTTTGCATCTATGCATCTGCATTCTCTCCAGAAGTCCATAGTGCCCCCTCTTTTCCCTCAACTTCTAAACTCACAGAATGCCTGGCAAAGTGCATGCCACGACATTTACACACACACACACACACACACACACGTGCACGCATGCATGCACACACACGCACAGCCTTCTTTCCTTTCTTTGATGTTGAGAAGGAATGCTTCAACCAAATAAATAAATGTGTTAGACAAAATAATCCTTAAGTTTCCTTTGAATTCTAGCTCTCTAAAATTCTTAATTATTTTATATCTTTTGTACTTTGACTATTTCTCTCTGCTTAGTCATTAGTTTATTTAGGATTATTCTGCATAAAAGAAGTAGTGCAATGACTGAACATACTGCAAAAGTAATTATTGGCATTTTGCAAAAAGAAAAATCCCTCACATATATTAAATGCACTGAGAGTACTAGGCCGAGCATATTGATCTGTTTCCTTACAGACTCGATACTAACACTAATTTACTGAATTTTCAGGGGTAGCATGAGTGATGACCAACTGAAAATAAAGAGAAACAAAACAGTTGCAGCTATCCTGATTCTGTCAGGTAGTAGTCTGGAAGGCCCAGAACTGTCTTTCCTAATGTTATAGACCTAACACTTTAATTTTGCCAACAGATTTTTTGACAATCACATATCTGTAATTGTAATCACCTATTTATTTCTGTTTCCTCTTGGATTTCAACAGTTTATTGATGACAATCCCTGGATCCTTCCTTTTCTAAGATCTGGAAGAATATGCAGAAATAAACAATCTTACAATAAATATTTCTGGGATATATGAATGAATAAAGACTGACTATAATCTAAAATTAAGGGTAGTTCATTCTAGAAAAGTTGTGTGTTAATACAGGAGCCACGTTTATTTTGAGTGACTTTATTACTAATAACCTTTTAGAACTGTTTTATTGGATTCATTGTACAAATAAATCCTGCCCACACAATTATGTTGACTCCTGAACCCTCCAGGGGTTCATTAGTTTCTATAAAAGACTTTGCGGAAAAAAGTATCATGTCCCTATGTAGATTCAAAATCCCATCTCAAAAATTATAGTACACCTTTTTTTCTGAATATTCTGGGCTAATTGTTGACCATGGACTTGGGTTCAGGTGATGTTCTAGACAGACAGAGAGATAATTTGAACTGAAGTTATTATGACTCAGAATGTATAGTTCAGTAAAAAAAAAAAAAAAAAAACCCTGCAAACTAAGGCTGCAATCTTGCGTTCTTGCATCTAGGAATGAATTTGCTGTTTTCTTATAGTTCAAAGCAGATTTAAAAAATTAAAATCAATATAATAAAATTAGAACAATAGAGGAGATTAAAATGTGTGCAACTTTGTCTTTCATCCAAACATCACTTATCATGAGAAAGGAGTATAGCACAGTGCAAAGTACCTGGAGTTTTATGTTCTCATGTAGTCACTGACTTTGGGTAAATCACTCATTGTTAGTATTGGCTTTGTTTTCCTATCTATAAAAGTGTACAAATATCTATATATCTGAATTGTTTTGGAATTATACAAAATAATATAAATGAGAAGCTTTGGGAAATGCCCAGCATATAGCAATTACTCAAACAATGGAGCTCATTGTTTTAGGTGTTACAGTTTGCTCCATTTTTTCTTTATTATTCCTATCTCTGTTCTCAGGACCTTAGACAGTACTTTTAGTGACTGCAACTGTAGTTCTTATATACCCTGATTCCTGTATAGTATTTGTTTTTCACATATCATTTCATGGTAGACATCAACTCAGTTCAGTTCAGACGTTTAGTTGTGTCTGACTCTTTGCGACCCCATGGACTGCAGCATACCAGGCCTCCCCGTCCATCACCAACTCCTGGAGTTTACTCAAACTCATGTCCATCTAGTCGGTGATGCCATCTAACCGTCTCATCCTCTGTCGTCCCCTGCTCCTCCTGCCTTCAATCTTTCCCAGAATCAGGGTCTTTTCAAATGAGTCAGCTCTTCTCATCAGGTGGCCAAAGTATTGGAGTTTCAGCTTCAACATCAGTCCTTCCAATGAATATTCAGGACTGATCTCCTTTAGGATGGACTGGTTGGATCTCCTTGCAGTCCAAGGAACTCTCAAGAGTCTTCTCCAACACCACAGTTCAAAACCATTAATGCTTCAGCATTCAGCTTTCTTTTTTTTTTTTTTTTTAACAATATAAGAATTTTTAATTTATAAAATATTAATATACAGAATTTATATGCTAATAAAATATTATATACATTAAGAATATATGCAAAGAATATAAAGTTTCACATAATGAATGAAAAAAATGTGGTTGCCATTTTTCTCTGCATATTTCAATGCATTATCTTGTGCAAAAGCTTTCTTTATAGTCCAACTCTCACATCCATACATGACTACTGGAAAAACCATAGCCTTGACTAGACGGACCTTTGTTGGCAAAGTAATGTCTCTGCTTTTTAATATGCTGTCTAGGTTGGTCATAACTTTTCTTCCAAGGAGTAAGTGTCTTTTAATTTCATGGCTGCAGTCACCATCTTCAGTGATTTTTGGTAGACACAGGTTGGTTTTTTTTTTTACATAGTCTTGAAAATAATCATTTTTAATCATTTCAAACACTGTCTCTATTGAACATGGATTCTTGATGGACATGTAGTCTTTCTAACTCAGGTCTTCAGAAGTGACTTCTGAATAAGGGGCACTAAACTTTGACTAGAAATAGCTGTTTGTTCTTTCCATCTGCACTTGATGAGGAAGTTGTGGCCTCTTTTTTCACTGATGTGGATTTTACCATCATTATCCATGCCGCTAACCTGCAGTCTTGATTACTATAATACTTTTGACTTTGGGCTACTTCTGAGTTTTGGCTGGTGAGGAATGCAGCAATCTATTTGCTTGTGGGTAGCCACTGCAGGAAGCATATTGTAGCAGTGTTTCATCGTAAAATGCAATGGAGCTGTACTTTAATGAAGCCACAGCAAGGTTGAGTATATTTGAGGAATCACTTGAATATTTAATAAGCCTAAATGGAAAGGAGTTTTGTTTTGTTTTGTTTTTCACTTCTCGCACTATTTTCCTATCAGTGGTTGAACAAAAGACACTTAATGAAAATATCTTTGCTTAATGTTATCCTTTCTAACACCATAGGCATTACACAGCCAAAAAGCTACATTCACAGCAAGGCTTGAGGGCCCTTGCGTTCAAGCTCAGTGCAAAATGGTTATTAAGAAGCCGAGGCCACCATAAAAGGATATACATCCCTGCCTTTAGGTGATGGAACCATCTTCATGGAAAGTGATGAAGCAAAACACAGAATGTGTCCAGCAATGAGGGTGGGGAGATCACTCACTACATAAACAGGCAAAAAAATTTGCAAAAGTCATGTCATGACATTACCCAAGGCATCCAGTGTGTAAGACATAAGAAAAGATATTCGTGGTGATAGTCACAAAAGGGAAAGGATAAACAATTAGCTCATCTCAGGCATTCTTTAGACATGCCTACACATATGAGGAGTCTATATTGTTTATTAGTTTCCGTACAAAACACACACTCAGGCACATAAAACACAAGCAAATATATACTTCTTTCAATTGACACCCCATTTCTTCTTTTAAGATGTATCTGGAGCTATTATTATATTATCCAAGTATCTTAATCATCTGGAAATATTTCACCATATCTTATTTCCTGGTTGTATCTTTTTCTAATAAAATGGAAATGTCATGATTACATCAGCCACCTACTTCTGCATACTCTTTTGTAACTAGTGATGCTCCGCTGTTATTAGTGACGGGAACTGACTCAGAGGAGTCTTGGGTTTGGTATATCCAAAGTTCATTAACTCACATTTTACAAAGGCAACTTCTACTGAATTAAGTTTTTCCCACTTTCAAAAACCTACAAGCAGATAATTCCAATTATGGTTAGCTATTATGAGCAGATCCTGCTTTCATGAAGACTGACAGAACATGCTGGAAATAAAGGTTTGGGATTGGAAACCTAACTCACCGACTAGTTGCCTATAAAGCTTGGGGCCTGCAGGCAGAATTCCAGAGTGGTTAAACAATGGTTCTGGTGTCAGATTAACCATAATTCAGGCTTCCCTGCTCATTATCTATGAAAGTTTAAGCATATTACATAACTTTAAGTCTTAATTTTCTTGTCATTAAAGTGATGTTATTAAGTATACCTATCTCAGAGGTTTGTTGTACCTATTCAGTAAGATAATTTCACTTATGGGTTTACACTTAGCTTTGAATCATCTTAGTTATTAGTGTTTATACCATTATGTGTGCAATGTGAAAAATATATTCTTTTCATTTCTAGGTCTTCCCAATATCAGTAGTAAACTCAGGAGGTCAGGAAAATAAGTTAGTTTCACTGTTGTTTGAAACTGTTGTTTGAATGACTGATGTCATTAAGTCACTTCTTTAAAAAAAAAAAATTACTTGAATCACTCAGTGATTATTGAGTGCCTGCCATGAGTTTTACACTATGCAAAGAATTGATGTTCTAAAGACGAATAAGGCAGAGTCTTGTCTATAGGAATCAGGTCTGTGATCTGGGGGAAGATCCAAAGGTTAACATGAATGATAGTAATGTATATTTCAATGGAAGATTCCTCCTAACACATTTTTGGGAGTGGATGGGGACAGGGGGTGAAGAAGTCTCGAAAATATTTAGAACATCATCTACACTGTAGATGCAAGAAATAATTTACAATTAAAGCAGACAAGAGAGGTTAACTAACCCACAGAACTTATTTTAGAGTTGAAGCTGAGTAAGGTTACATGCCATGACCACATAGTTGAAGAACTATTAATAGGAAGCCAGAGGTCCTTCTCTTACTCCAGGGCTTTTGTATAAAGTCCCGTTTTCCAAGCCACATGCTGTGCTGTTGTTCATAGATCTCTGAGTTAAGAATTGGGCCACAACCTTCAAACTTAAATTCTGGAAAGCAAGGCCCCTAAGTCAGGGAGCCAGCCCATCTGGGGAATGTTGAAAACCCTATAATTTCCACCCAACCCTGCAGCAATATTTTCCTTTCATTTGATAGTAAGGTGGCAATTAAAAGAAAATGTGTACAAGAAGAGGGCAAAGGCAAAACATGAGAGACTTAGTGAAAGAGGGAGGAAGCATATGGTCAAGGTAATTAGCTTCTCTCTGTTAAGTGTGGGCACATAATTGAGAGCTGCATATACCATTCTGTGTATTTCTGACCTTTAGAAGAAACTCACTAATAGGCAGCTCTGACTTTCAATAAAAGTGTCAGAAATAGTATAGGTCACTATCCTACCTTACTTTGACAATTTTTTTTAGTACAGCTCTATATCAAGACTTTCATTATAATCTCTACATCCAAACCAGCTGGACATCACTCAAGGTAACATATAATTTATTCATTTAATGGTAAGGCCAACATGTATTTTTTCACATCACTGAATAATTCTCCCATTCCAAACAGCCACTGATTTGGTACTCCGCAAGTGTAAATGAAACTCGCTCAGTCATGTCTGATTCTTTGCAACCTCATGAACTATGCAGTCCATGGAATTCTCCAGGCCAGAATACTGCAGTGGGTGGCTTTTTCCTTCGCCAGGGGATCTTCCCAACCCAGGTATCAAACCCAGGTCTCCTGCATTGCAGGTGGATTCTTTACCAGTTAAGCCACAGGGGAAGCCCAAAAATACTGGAGTGGGTAGACTATCCCTTCTCCAGGGGATCTTCCTGACCCAGGAATTGAACCAGGGTCTCCTGCATTGCAGGCAGATTCTTTATGAACTGAGCTATCAGAGAGGCCACAAGTTTAGCCCAATTATGATACTGTCTCCCTGGAAACAGTGCCAGACCCCACAGCTTAAGGGCTCAGTCCCACAAGATGGCTGCTGATTCAAATGCCAATTGCAATTTCAGCTAGTTACCTGTACTTTGGACTCACTGGCTATAAATTGGAGGTTCTCGTGACCTCCTCCTTGGTTTACATTAATTCCCTAAAGCAGCACATAGAACTCAGGAAATTAGTTGACTTACTAGATTACTGGTTTATTATAAAGAACCTTAAAGGATACAAACAAACAGCCAGATAAAGAGATACGTAAATCAAGGTCCAGAAAAGTCCCAAACACAGGATTTTCTCTCCCTGTGAATTTAAGGTGTACCACCCTCCTGGTGATGCCAAAACCTTGACCCCTGTGCCCAACTGCCAAAGCGAATCTCGGAATTTTGGATGAGGCAGAAAAGAATGGGCTTCCCAGGTGGCTCCCATGGTAAAGAATCCACCTGCAATGCAGGAGACACATGTTTAATCCCTGGGTCAGAAAAAGCCCCTGGAGGAGGAAATGGCAACCCCAATAGTATTCTTGCCTGGGAAATTCCATGGTCAGAGGAGCCTAGGTGGTCTACAAGTCCATGGGATTGCAAAGAGTCGGACATGACTTAGCAACTGAGTACTCAGGAAAAGAATAGCTTTGTTGCTTTGCCAGGCAAAGAGGTACATAGTGGGTTCCTGCCCTGAAAAACTGTATGTCCTAACTTGGGAGGATTTAATGAGGAGTATTATAACAAAGATTCAAGGGTGGGGTTGCTGAACAAACTTAGGGAGATAGTGAAGGAGAGGGAATTCTTTCATGCTCAGTCCATGGTGGTGGTGGTTTAGTCGCTAAATCGAGTCCGACTCTTGCAATCCCATGGACTGTAGCCCATCAGGTTCCTCTGTCCATGGGATTTTCCAGTCCATGGGGGTGTCACAAAGAGTTGGACTTGACTTAGTGACTGACTGAACACTTGATGAGCTTCTCTGGTTCCATTAATGTAGCCTCCGGTGGTCTTTACCTGGTATGAATTGTTGTTGTTCAGTCGCTCGGTTGTGTCCTACTCTTTGTGACCCCATAGAGTGCAGAATGCTGGTTTCCCTGTCCTTCACCATCTCCCAGAGCTTGCTCAAACTTATGTTCATTGAGTCAGTGATATCATCCAATCATCTTGTCCTCTGTCGCCCCACCTTCTCTTTCTGACTTTAGTCTTTCCCAGCATCAGAGTCTTTTCCAATGAGTCAGTTCTTCGCATCAATTGGCCTAAGTATTGGAGCTTCAGTTTCAGCATCAGTCCTTTCAATGAACATTCAGGGTTGATTTCCTTTAGGATTGACCAGTTTGATCTCCTTGCTGTCCAAGTGATTCTCGAGTCTTCACCAACACCACAGTTCAAAAGAGTCAATTCTTTGGGGCCCAGCCTTCTTTGGTAACTTCCCTGATGACTCAGATGGTAAAGAATCTGCCTGCAATGCGGAAGACCTGGGTTTGATCCCTGGGTTGGAAGTTCCCCTGGAGAAGGGGATGGCAACACACTCCAGTATTCTTGCCTGGAGAATTCCATGGACATAGGAACCTGATGGGCTATAGTCCATGTGATCCCAAAGAGTTGGACACAACTGATGACTAACAAGTAAGTAACAGCCTTCTTAATGGTCTAACTCTCACATCCATACGTGACTACTGGAAAAACCATAGCTTTGACTGTACACACCTTTATCGGCAAAGTAATGTCTCTGCTTTTTAAGAAGAATGATGATATATTAGAACTTAAAGACATTGTTATATGTATCCCTTGAGATAGAACTAGGTCTCTACCCCAAAAGCTGCACCATTATTTCTTGACCGCCCCTCCATTGTCTTTGTCTCTCGTCCCTTCCCAAATTAGTAACTGTTCAAATCTGTCATTGGGAATTCAGGGAAGGTCATGGAGCCTGGAGTCTATTTCATACAAAAGACAGGGGCAGAAATGCTTCCATGCTCAGGAGTCCCACAGAGTCCCTCCTCAGTTTCACTGGCACATGGATACCTTCTGGCTCACCAATCTGGAAGCTCATCTAGAGTTTTTATAGAGTTTAATTTGTAGCTACTCCCTCTCCCCCTTCTCAGCGGTTGGTGGGTAGGGCTTAAAGCTCCAGCTCTCTAATAACTTGGTCTTTCTGGAAACCAGCCCCATGCAGAGGTTATCTAGGAGCCTTACCCTAGGTCACCTCTTTAGCATAAATTCAAAAAGGGCTTCTAATGTGTGGCAAAAGACACTCCTGTCACTAAGGTAATCCCAAAAGCTTGAGGATATTTGCACCAGGATTAAATGTATTTCTTACTATACCACAATAAAGACTTTGATTTAAAATGTATATCGATTTTTCGAACTCCATGGTAGCTACCCTCCTTATTTCCAATTTATCAACTCCACTGAAATCATGATTATTTTCTCTTTTCCCTGTTTCTTTTCTTCCTCCCTCCCTACCTCTTATCTTCCTTCCTTCCTTCCTTCTTTCTTTCCTTCCTCTCTCTTTCTTTCTTTCCTTCTTTCATCAAATGCGTTGTTCCCAGGATATTACAAAGCAGCACAGCACATTACACATGCATCTGTAGAGAGTATGCTAGGATATCACTTAATTTCTAGAAATCCCAATATTTGTTTGTTGTTATATCAACCCAACTTACAATAAAAAGAACCAGAGGAAAATATCAAATTACCAATTTACAAATCTCTTAGATAGGTAAGAATTAGGACATAATTATGCATACTCAGGACTACACATACTTGTGAATTATGAGTTGCTCCAATGTAATAAAAATTTAGTGACATTTTGTCTTACAATATCAATTAAGTAAACTTCTGGCCTACTGACTAAGGTTTGATTTATGTTGCCTTCCTCTTTCTTTTTACAAAAGTGAGAGATTACATAGCTATCTTAATGTTTCAAAAGATTAATTGTCCATAACACCAATTTAGTTTGCATGAAGTCTGAACAGCTGTAATTATGCTTACCTTCCCTAGTGAATGTACCTAAGAAAATATTTCTAGGTTACAAGTTCCATCATGTTACATTTAAGAGACCAAATTAAATACAATGAAAACTGCTTATTTCCCTTTTTTCTTGAGTGCTCTCCTACAGCTCACATTCAAATTTCAAAGCCTTAGCCAACTTTCCAAACTGCTGGGTTGCCAACATTTAACTTTTTTTCTTCTCCTTTACATCTTTGAAAAATGATAAAGCTTTTTTCTGTCTTGATAATTTTTTTTTGATTAATATCTTCCTTTTCAACTGCACACAACAGCTAATAAAAAGACATAAGGAAAAGTAAGATAAATTTGAATTTCAATTTCTCCTTTTAATCACAGCTTTTGAACTGACCTCAATGATGTTATCTGAGGTTATCCATTCCTTCACAAAGACTGTAATATTGTAATCATCCTAAAGTAGTGTAGTTGAAAATACTAGCTAGGAGGGTAGAATTTTTATGCAAGCTCAATAGTGAGTACTTTAAATCTTCATGTAGATATTATTCTCTACTTGACAAAATTATTTTTAAGTGTTCTTAATTATCAGGGAGAGGTTTTGGGTATTGATATTATTCGAAAAAATTATTCTAATCTCCTTATAAATGGAGAGAAAATGCCCAAACATTATGCATTCTGTTCAAGAGACAACAAGATCAAAATATACTTTAAATGTTTGTGGGAGGTTTTCTACCTGGTGTTCTTAAAATCACTTTCTTCTTGAGGCTTATATTCTACAAAGTGGCCCCTTTTAGCTCTGTTGGTGCAAAAAGAAGAAGAGAAAAATTTGAAATGAATAGGAAAATGTAAATGCAAACTTTAGAGAGTTTATACCTTAATAGATACCAGAATTAGGCATCTGCCAGAATAAACCCAAAAGTTTAAAGATATCTCAGAAAGGAGGAGACAGAAAGGAAAGAGACCAGAGGTCATAGCATTTACTTAATTGCAGACAATCACAGAGAAAAAATGCATGTCACAGTAAAAAAAGACAGTATTTGGGTTCCAGTTTTTCAACTAATGCATGATTTTGAGCAAGTTATTAAAAACCTCTGATCTTCATTTGTCTTTTTTAAAAAATATATATAATAATATAGTATAAAATATTCACAGGATAGTTTCCAGTCACATGTAATATCATTTATCCTAGAACTGTCCATGCTACCCTCTCCCCAACATTAAGTGTAGAGTTTGATACCCATGTTTGTATGATTTGATCTTATCTTCTCTGGAATAGAGAGTGCATCACCTCTGCCCAAGGTGAACTGATCCATTTTTATTCTTGAGAGGTTGGAATTTAGTATAAGGCATTAAACTCAATCTGGTTTAACTCTTGGACTAAAATAGTACAAGACAGCCATGTTTTGTGTACAGGAAAACAGAGAGTCATCTAAAGGGAGAAAAAAATTTGAATAGATCATCAATGAATGGTGTTAGTGAGAGACCAAGAGAGACTAGAGTAGAGGATATGTGGGTTCTGGATGGTTACTGGGGTCAAACAGACACATACGTAGTATTGTAACATTGTAACACATTACTTGGTGGGTGACCCCAAACTAGAAGAGGATATCAGAACCCAGGGGGTCCTCCCAGAGGAGTGAGGGCTTTGAGGCCCACATTGGATATCCAGGCCCTGGGTAACAGTGCCTGGAAAACAAACCTCATCCCTCAGTGAATTTTAGAAACCAGTGAAGTTCACAACATGGAGGACCAGAAGGCTGTAGGGAACTGAGACTCTACACTTAAAGGCACATGCACAAACTTACATACCCCTAGTGCCAGCACAGAGACAGTAGAATGAAAAGTGCCTGATGCTTTGACTGACCTGTCAAAACCACCCCAACATGTCCTTCAGCTTGCACCAGGCTCTTGATACAGGTTATCATCCAAAACCCATATATCCTCTATTCCAGTCTCTCTTGGTCTCTCACAAGGACCTCTCACAAGTTTCTAAATAGGTACAGAGATGTACAGCACAGGGAATACAGTTAATGAAACTGTAATAAATGTGTATGATGTGTAATTTATAGAAGTATTGAGCCACTGTGTTGTACACCTGAAACTAATATAATATGTAAGTCACCAATATTTTAATAAAAATTATTGAAAAGCAACTAAAATTTTCTTGGCTATTTTCGAGGCTGAAAGATATCTGACAAAATTTATAGCTGATTTTTCACTACTCCAGATAATTTTAAGAAAGAAACTTTTGCGTGTCCTTTTGTTAACAAAAGCTAGCTTTAAATTGAATTGAGTGTGTTTGTGTGTGCTTGGTCACTTAATCCTGTCCGACTCTTTACAATGCATTGGACTGTAGCCCACCAGACTCCTCTGTCCATGGGATTTCCCAGGCAAAAACACTGGAGTGAGTTGCCATTTCCTTCTCCAGGGGATTTTTTTGACCCAGGGATCAAACTCCTGTATCTCCTGCATTGCAGGTGGATTCTTAACCCACTGAGCCATAGAGGAAGTCAAACTGAACTGTTGTTGCTACATGTCAAACTTTATTACAGGCACGTACCATTTTTACTTAATTCATGTATTTACTAAATACATCCATGTGGTATTGTTTTAAATTTCCTGATATTTTAGCAGACGACACAGAGTTTGTCAATAACAGAGAGTGTAGAGTGTAAGTGTCAGGTGATAGAGTCAAGATTTGAACACAGGTAATATGATAGCAGAGCCTACTCTCTTAACCACTATTCTATATTCCCTTGGAGGGGGGGAACACGATAATAATTCTACTAACTATACCAGTTATTATATATATAATGAATACATATTATATGCCAAGTTATTTCTAAGCATCTTATTTACTATTTTATTTACATACCAGTAACATAACAGAACTAAAGTTCTGTCACTGTAAATAATTTTAGAAGAAACTTTATATAGTTAAACATACCTTAGACCTTGTCACTCCTCTCTTATTTCAAGCTGTTTTTAATACTTTTCAGTTCTATTGAAACAGTACCTTAATTTTAGTAAAATATGACTTACTTCTTATCCTTGATCAATGAAAAAAGGTTTTCATAAGATTGCAGAATATTGGTTGGATAATATTCCAACATTTTTAAAACTAAATGTTACTCCGGATGGCAGTCCCAAGATGGTGAAGTAATAGGATGGTGAGACCACTTTCTCCCCAGCAAATTCATTAAAAGATCATTTGAATGTTGAGCAACTTCCACAAAACAATTTCTGAATGCTGGCGGAGGACACCAGGCACCCAGAAAGGAAGCCCATTCTCTTCAAAAGGAGGTAGGACAAAATATAAAAGACAAAAATATAGACAAAAGAGTTAGGGATGGAGACCCATCCTGGGGAGGAAGACATGAAGGAGAAGTTTCCAAATAGCAAGAAAACCTCTCACCGGCAGGTCTGTGGGGAATTTTGGAATCTCAGAGGTCAACGTAACCAGAAGAAACAAACAAACGAACAGAGAATACACACCTAACTGCAACTCCAAGCAGAGAAATAGCCCAAATGCTTGCATCTGCCACCAGCGAGTAGGGGCTGAACAGGGAGGCAAGAGTTGAATGCTTAGGGTAAGGACTAGGCCTGAATGCCCTGAGGACAATTTGAGGGAGCTAATGTGAGATGGCAACCCAAATTTTGGGGTAGCCAGAGAGAGAGAAAAAAAAAATAGAGAGAGAGAACTTTCCCATGAAAGGCTCTAACCTAACGCAGACCCTGGCCCGCTTACAGAACAAAGGATTGAGGAAACACCAAAGGAGAGCTAGCCAGCTGTGTACAGGCCCCTCCTCCCCCACCAGAGGCAGAAAAGCAGGAGTGCAACAGCCAGAGCCAGAAGGCAAGGGGCAATCTTGGCCCCAGAGACCGGCATCCTCCACCAAACTGAGCAGGCTCCCAGTTGCTAACCAAGTCTTCCTGGGATCCTGAACAGTTGGTATCTGCCAGGAGGATTTCAGCCTGAGATCAGCTCCCTAGAGGAGGCACATGGTACACCTGAGATGGTGTGCTCACCAAGCACCTGGGCACCTAAGCTGCTGGGGCCTGGGAAGGGCACAAAATGCACGCCCAACCGAATCTGTGCCCTTGCGGAGTATCTGAGAACCTGAATATAAGCAGCTTAGATCTGAGAAGTGCACGAAATGCACGGCCAGCTTTGGACAGTACCGCTGCAGAGCAATCTGGAGGCTGAGCAGTGTAGACCGAGAAAGCACATGCAGCTGTGAGCTGGGGCAAACCCAGTGTGGTCCATACACTGAGATCGCTCCCCACACATGCCAGTGATATTTGTTTGCAGTGTTCCTCCCTCCCCACAACACAAGTGAACAAGTTAACCTAAATAAGTGACCACCTTCACCCCCTTGTGTCAGGGTGGAACTTAGACACTGAAGAGACTTGCAAACAGAGGAAGCCAAAATAAACAAAGAAGAGGGAACCTCTCTGGAAGTGACAGGTGCAACAGATTAAAACCCTGTAGTTAACACTGACAAACATTGGAAGGGGCCTATAGACCTTAAGAAGAAGTACAAACTGGAACAAGGAACTATCTGAAACTGAACTGAACCCACACTGCCCACAACAGCTCCAGAGAAATTCCTAGATATATTTTTACTATTATCATTTCTAAATTATTTTATATTTTTATTTTTAAGTTCTTTATTATGCCTTTAATTTTCATTTTTATAACCTACTATTACCTTGCAAATAAAAAGACCCTAGTTTTAAAGAAAATTTCATATATATATATATATATATTTTATAATTTTTGTGATTGATTTTGTTTTGTATTTTTAATATTATATTTTTGAGAGTCTAACCTCTACTCTAGATTTTTAATCTTTGCTTTTAGGTATTTGTTATCAATTTTGTACCTTTAAGAATTTAATTTTCAGTATCCATTTTCACTTAGGGATGTGATTACTGGCTTGATTGCACTCTCCCCTTTTGACTCTCCTTTTTCTCCCCCAGGTCACCTCTATCTCCTTCCTCCTCCTTCTCTTCTCTACTTAACTCTGTGAATCTCTCTGGGTGTTCTGGGCTGTGTGGCTAGATTGATCTCTCTTCTTTTAACTCCCCCTCTTCTCCTCCTGGTCACCTCTATCTCCCTCCTTCCTCTTCTCTTCTCCATGTAACTCTGTGAACTTTTCTGGGTGCCCCTCAATGTGGAGAATCTTTTCACCATTAGCCTTTATGTTTCATCATTTGTGCTGTATGGATGGAGAAGTCTTGAGGCTACTGTAAGAATAAGACTGAAAGCCAGAAGCAGGAGACTTAAATCCAAAACTAGAGAACACCAGAAAACTCCTGATTCCAGGGAACATTAACTGACAAGAGCTCATCTGCCAAACCCATAGACACCCCCAAACTCACTACTGGACATTTCATTGCACTCCAGAGAAAAGGGATCCAGCTCCATCCACCAGAACACAGGAGCAAGCTTCCCTGACCAGGAAACCTTGACAAGCCACTAGTCCAATCCCACCCACAGAGAGCAACCTCCAAAGAAAGAGGAACCACAAACTTCCAGCCTACAGAAAGACCATCCCAAACACAGCCATCTAAACAAAATGAAAAGGCAGAAAAATATTCAACAGGTAAAGGAACATGATAAAAGCCCACCAAACTAAACAAAAGAGGAGTAGATAGGGAGTCTACCTGAAAAAAAATTCAGAATAGTGATAGTAAAGATGATCCAAAATCTAGAAAACAAAATGGAATTGCGGATAAACAGACTAGAGACAAGGATTGAGAAGATGTAACAAATGTTTAACAAGGACCTAGAAGAAATATAAAAGAGTTAATCAATAATGAATAATGCAACAATTGAGATAAAAAACACTCTGGAGGGAAGCAAAAGTAGAATAACTGAGGCAGAAGATAAGATAAGTGAGGTGGAAGAGAGAATGGTGGAAATGAAGCAGAGAGGAAAAAAGAAAAGAGAACTAAAAGAAATGAGGACAACCTCAGAGACCTCTGGGACAATGTTAAATGCCCCAACATTCGAATCATAGGAGTGCCACAAGAAGAAGACAAAAAGAAAGGGCATGAGAAAATACTTGAGGAGATAATAGTTGAAAACTTCCCTAAAATGGGGAATGAAAAGGCCACCCAAGTCCAAGAAACCCAGAGAGTCCCAAACAGGATAAACCCAAGGCAAAACATCCCAAGACACATATTAATAAAATTAATGAAGATCAAATACAAAGAGCAAATATTAAAAGCAGCAAGGGAGAATAAACAAATAACACAGAAGGGGATTCCCATAAAGATAACAGCTGATCTTTCAATAGAAGCTCTTCAGGCCAGAAGGGAATGGCAGGACATACTTCAAGTGATGAAAGAGAAAAGCCTACAACCCAGATTACTATACCAAACAAGGATCTCATTCAAATATGAAGGAGAAATCAAAAGATTTACAAACAAGCAAAAGTGGAGAGAATTCAGGACCACCAAACCAGCTCTCCAACAAATGTTAAAGGATCTTCTCTAGACAGGAAACACAGAAAAGGTTTATAAACTCGAACTGAAAACAGCAAGGGAAATGGCAATGAGATCATACTTATCAATAATTACCTTAAATGTAACTGGGTTGAATACCCCAACCAAAAGACAAAAACTGGCTTAATGGATAAAAAAACAAGACCGTTATATATGCTGGCTAAAGAGACCCACCTAGAAACATACAGACTGAAAACGAAACTGAAAAAAGATATTTCATGCAAATGGAGACCAAAAGAAAGCAAGAGTAGCAATATTCATATCAGATAAAACAGACTTTGAAATAAAGGCTGTAAAAAGAGACTGCAGCCGTGAAATTAAAAGATGCTTACTCCTTGGAAGGAAGGTTATGACCAACCTAGATAGCATATTTAAAAGCAGAGACATTACTTTGCCAACAAAGGTCTGTCTAGTCAAGGCTATGGTTTTTCCAGTGGTCATGTATGGATGTGAGAGTTGGACGGTGAAGAAAGCTGAGTGCCAAAGAATTGATGCTTTTGAACTGTGGTGTTGGAGAAGACTCTTGAGAGTCCCTTGGACTGCAAGGAGATCCAACCAGTCCATCCTAAAGGAGATCAATCCTGGGTGTTCATTGGAAGGACTGATGTTGAAGCTGAAACTCTAATCCTTTTGCCACCTCATGCGAAGAGTTGACTCATTGGAAAAGACCCTAATGCTGGGAAGGATTGGGGGCAGGAGGAGAAGGGGACGACAGAGGATGAGATGGTTGGATGGCATCACTGACTCGATGGACATGGGTTTGGGTAAACTCCGGGAGTTGGTGATGGACAGGGAGGCCTGGTGTGCTGCAATTCATGGGGTCGCAAAGAGTCGGACACGACTGAGCGACTGAACTGAACTGAAAAAGAGACAAAGAAGGACACTACATAATGATCAAAGGATCAATCCAAGAAGAAGATATAACAATTATAAACATATATGCACCCAACATAGGAGCACTGCAGTGTATAAGGCAAATGCTAACAAGTATGAAAGGGGAAATTAACAGTAACACAATAATAGTGAGAGACTTTACTATCCCACTCACACCTATGGATAGATCAACCAAACAAGAAATTAGCAAGGAAACAAACTTGAAATGATACAATGGATCAGTTAGACCTAATTGATATCTGTAGGACATTTCACCCTAAAACAATGAATTTCACCTTTTTCTCAAGTGCACACAAAGCATTCTCCAGGATAGATCACATTATGGGCCATAAATCTAGCCTAGGTAAATTAAAAAACAAAACAAAAAAACCCTGAAATCACATCAAGCATCTTTTCTGATCACACTGAGGTAAGATTAGATGTCAATCACAGGATAAAATCTATTAAAAATACAAACATGTGGAGGCTAAACAACACACTTCTGAATAACCAACAAGTCACAGAAGAAATCAAAAAAGAAATCAAAATATGCATAGTAACAAACGAATATGAAAACACGACAACCCAAATCCTATGGGATTCATTCAGTAAAAGCAGTGCTAAGGGGAAGGTTCATAGCAATACAAGCTTACTTTAAGAAACAAGAGAAAAATCAAATAAATAACCTAACTTTACACCTAAAGCAACTAGAAAAAGAAGAAATGAAGTACCCCAGGGTGAGTAGAAGGAAAGAAATCATCAAAATTATTGCAGAAATAAGTGAAAAAGAAACCAGGGAGACTATAGCAAAAATCAACAAAACTAAAAGCTAATTCTTTGTGAAGATAAATAAAATAGACAAACCATTAGCCAGACTCATCAAGAAAAATGGGAGAAAAATCAAATCAACAAAATTAGAAATGAAAATGGGGAGATCACAACAGACAACACAGAAATACAAAGGATCATAAGAGACTACTATCAGCAACTATATGACAATAAAATGGACAACCTGAAAGAAATGGACAAATTCTTAGAAAAGAATAGCCTTCCAAAACTGAATCAGGAAGAAATAGAAAATCTTAATCCATCATAAGCAAGGAAATTGAAACTGTAATCAAATATCTTCCAACAAACAAAAGCCCAGGACCAGATGGCTTCACAGGTGCATTCTACCAAAAATTTAGAAAAGAGCTAATACCTATCCTATTCAAACTTTTCCAGAAAATTGCAGAGGAAGGTAAACTGCCAAACTCATTCTATGAGGCCACGATCATCCTAATACTAAATCAGACAAACATGCCACACACATACAAAAAAAACTACAGGCCAATATCACTGATGAACATAGATGCAAAAATCCTTAACAAAATTCTAGCAAATAGAATTCAACAACATATTAAAAAGATCATACATCATGACCAAGCGGACTTTATCCCAGGGATGCAAGCATTCTTCAATATTCACAAATCAATCATTGTGATACACCACATTAACAAATTGAAAGATAAAAACCACATGGTCATTTCAATAGATGCAGAGAAAGCCTTTGACAAAATTCAACATCCTTTTATGATAAAAACCCTCCAGAAAGCAGGCATAGAAGGAACGTACCTCAACATAATAAAAGCCATATATGATAAACCCACAGCAAACATTGTCCTCAATGGTGAAAAAGTGATAGCATTTCCCTTAAAGTCAGGAACAAGACAAGGTTGCCCACTCTCACAACCACTATTCAACATAGTTTTGGAAGTTTTAGCCACAGCAATCAGAGAAGAAAAAGAAATAAAAGGAATCCAGATTGGAAAAGAAGAAGTAAAACTCTCACTGTTTACAGATGACATGATCCTCTATATAGAAAACCCTAAAGACACCACCAGAAAATTACTAGAGCTAATCAATGAATATAGTAAATTTGCAGGATATAAAATTAGTACACAGAAATCCCTTGCATTCCCATACACTAACAAAGAGAAAACAGAGAAATTAAAGAAACAATTCCATTCACCATTGCGATGAAAAGAATAAAATACTTAGGAATAAATCTACCTAAAGAAACAAAAGACCTATATATAGAAAACTATAAAACACTGAAGAAAGAAATCAAAGATGACACAAATAGATGGGGAAATATACCATGTTCATGGATCGGAAGAATCAATATAGTGAAAATGAGTATACTATCCAAAGTGATCTATAGATTCAGTGCAATCCCTATCAAGTTACCAATGGTATTTTCACAGAACTAGAACAAATAATTTCACAATTTGTGGGGAAATACAAAAAAACCTCAAATAGCCAAAGCAATCTTGAGAAAGAAGAATGGAACTGGAGGAATCAACCTGCCTGACTTTAGACTATACTACAAAGCTACAGTCATCAAGGCAGTATGGTACTGGCACAAAGACAGAAATATAGATCAGTGGAACAAAACAGGAAGCCCAAAGATAAATCCATGCACCTATGGACACCTTATCTTTGACAAAGGAGGCAAGAATATACAGTGGAGAAGAGCAATCTCTTTAACAAGTGGTGCTGGGAAAACAGATCAACCACCAGTAAAAGAATGAAACTAGAACACTTTCTAACACCACACACAAAAATAAACTCAAAATGGATTAAAGATCTAAATGTAAGACCAGAAACTAAAAGCTCCTAGGGGAAAACATAGGCAAAACACACTCTGACATAAATCACAGTGGGATCCCCTATGACTCACCTCCCAGAGTAATGGAAATAAAAGCAAAAATAAACAAATGGGACCTAATTAAGCTTAAAAGCTTTTGCACAATGAAGGAAACTATAAGCAAGGTGAAAAGGCAGCCTTCAGAATGGGAGAAAATAATTACAAATGAAGCAGCTGAAAAAGAATGGTTCTCAAAAATACACAAGCAGCTCATGCAACTCAATACCAGAAAAATAAATGACCCAATCAAAAAATGAACCAAAGACTAAACAGACATTTCGCCAAAGAAGATGGCTAACAAACACATGAAAAAATGCTCAACATCACTCACTATCAGAGAAATGCAAATCAAAACCACAATGAGATACCATCTGATGCCAGTCAGAATGGATACTATCAGAAAGTCTACCAACAATAAGTGCTGAGGAAGGTGTAGAGAAATGGGAACCATATTACACTGTTGGTGGGAATGCAAGGTAGTACAGCCACTATGTAGAACGGTGTGGGGATTCCTTAAAAAACTGGAAAGAGAACTGTCATCAGACAGCAATCCCACTGCTGGGCATACACACCGAGGAAACCAGAATTGAAGGAGACACCTGTGCCCAATGTTCATTGCAGCACTGTTGACAATAGCTAGGACATGGAAGCAACCTAGATGTCCATAGGTAGATAAATGGATGAGAAAGCAATAGTATATAGACACAATGGAATATTACTCAGCTATTAAAAAGAACAAGCTGGAATCAAGATTGCCAGGAGAAATATCAATAATCTCCAATATACAGATGACACCAACTTTATGGCAGAAAGCAAAGAAGAACTAAAGAGCCTCTTGATGAAAGTGAAAGAGGAGAGTGAAAATGTTGGCCTAAAGCTCAACATTCAGAAAACTAAGATCACGGCATCTTGTCCCATCACTTCATGGCAAATAGATGGGGAAACAGTGACAGTCTTTATTTTGGGGGGTTCCAAAATCTCTGCAGATGGTGACTGCAGCCATGAAATTAAAAGATGCTTACTCCTTGGAAGAAAAGTTATGACCAACCTAGATAGCATATTAAAAAGCAAAGACATTACTTTGCCAACAAAGGTCCATCTAGTCAAAGCTATTGTTTTTCTAATAGTCATGTATGGATGTGAGAGTTGGACTATAAAGAAAGCTGAGTTTCAAAGAATTGACGCTTTTGAACTGTGGAGTTAGAGAAGACTCTTGAGAATCCCATGGACTGCGAGGAGATCCAACCAGTCCATCCTAAAGGAAATCAGTTCTGATTATTCATTGGAAGGACTGATGTTGAAGCTGAAACTCCAATACTTTGGCCACCTGATGCAAAGAACAGACTCATTTGGAAAGACCTTGATGCTGGGAAAGATAGAAGGCAGGAGGAGAAGGGGATGACAGAGATGAGATGGTTGGATGGCATCACCGACTCAATGGATATGAGTTTGGGTAAACCCCGGGAGTTGGTGATGGACAGGGAGTGCTGGCATGCTGCAGTCTAGGGGGTCACAAAGAGTCGGACAGGACTGAGCCACTGAACTGAACTGAACTGATTAAAAAGGACTCATTTGAATCACTTCTAATGAGGTGGATGAAACGGGAGCCTATTATACAGAGTAAAGTAAGTCAGAAAGAAAGACACTAATACAGTATATTAATGCATATATATGGAATTTAGAAAGATAGTAACGATGGCCCTATATGTGAGACAGCAAAAGAGACACAGATATAAAGAACAGACTTTGGACTCTGTTGGAGAAGGCGAGGGAGGGATGATTTGAGAGGATAGCATTGAAACATGTATATTACCATATGTGAAATAGATCACCAGTCTGAGTTCAATGGATGAAACAGGGCACTCAAAGCTGGTACACTGGGACAACCTGAGGGATGGAATGGGGAGGGAGTTGGGAAGGGGGTTCAGCACAGGAGACACGTGTACACCCATGGGTGATTCATGTCGATGTATGACAAAAACCACTAAAATATTATAAAGTAATTAGCCTCCAATTATAATAAGTAAATAAATTAATTATTTTAAAATGCTAAAAAAAGAAAAAACAATTAAATGTTAATTCCAAAAATTTAGACAGTAAATGTCATTTATCACTAGTTTGATATTTTTTGGCCTGCTGTGGTAGACATATGCTCCTGATAGCCGTGTTTAACACAATAACCCAAGTGATGTTGTTCAAATTTCATAACATCTCCAGGCTTCCAGTCCATCAACTATAAATTAGTGGGAGTTAAAATAATGACCACCAGATTTCACTTTGTATCCTGATTCTATTCAGTTGGCCTTGGCTGCCTGTTGCACTGGATTTTGAAGGATTTTGGCTGTACTGAGATTCAGAAGAAAAACATGCTATGATTAATAGGAAGGCAGAGTAGAAAGAAATAGCTATAAAGTTGCAGGGCATTTGCCCAAGATTTCTGTTTTACCTAAGGTAGGTGAACTGATATATCAAAGAGACTACAAAATATAACAAAATAGAAATTTGTTTCTCAGTCTCATGACAGTACAGGACAAGGGAACAAGGAGGTGAGATGTCCCCTCCAAAGTGACCCAGCTTGATGGACATTATTTCAGATCTACCCATAATAGAAAGGAAATGCAAAGGTTCCCCACAATCGGCATTTTTATGGTCCAGTTCTGAAAGTACCATACATCACTTCCACTTTCATCTGTTTCAGTTTCATTTCACCTGATCAAATCTAAATGAAACAGAGGCTGGATTCATCGTTTCTCTGTGTCCATGGATAAAAATAAAAATATAGATTTTGGTAATCAGCTGTCATAGTATCTAAACACCTTTCAGCTTGGTTTCAATTTAACACATTCTCATTTATTCATTGTGTTACCGACTCAAGTCACAGTTCTACTTTGTTATGAATTTGAGGATTGGTTCATCTCTAAAGTGACAATAATAACTGGCAAAATGCCCTGTTGTTTAGCTCAGTTGGAAAGCATAGTTCAGTTCAGTCCCTCAGTCGTGTCTGACTCTTTGTGACCCCATGAATCGCAGCACGCCAGGCATCCCTGTCCATCACCAACTCCCGGAGTTTACCCAAACCCATGTCCATCGAGTCAGTGATGCCATCCAACCATCTCATCCTCTGTCGTCCCCTTCTCCTCCTGCCCCCAATCCTTCCCAGCATTAGGGTCTTTTCCAATGAGTCAACTCTTCGCATGAGGTGGCAAAAGGATTGGAGTTTCAGCTTCAACATCAGTCCTTCCAGTGAACACCCAGGACTGATCTCCTTTAGAATGGACTGGTTGGATCTCCTTGCAGTCCAAGGGGCTCTCAAGAGTCTTCTCCAACACCACAGTTCAAAAGCATCAATTTTTTGGCACTCAGCTTTCTTCACCATCCAACTCTCACATCCATACATGACCACTGGAAAAACCATAGCCTTGACTAGACAGACCTTTGTTGGCAAAGTAATGTCTCTGCTTTTAAATATGCTATCTAGGTTGGTCATAACCTTCCTTCCCAGGAGTAAGCATCTTTTAATTTCATGGCTGCAATCACCATCAGCAGTGATTTTGGAGCCCCCCAAAATAAAGTCTGACACTGTTTCCACTGTTTCCCCATCTATTTCCTATGAAGTGATGGGACCAGATGCCATGATCTTAGTTTTCTGAATGTTGAGCTTTAAGCCAACTTTTTCACTCTCCTCTTTCACCTTCATCAAGAGGCTCTTTTGTTCTTCTTCACTTTCTGCCATAAGGGTGGTGTCATCTGCATGTCTGAGGTTATTGATATTTCTCCCAGAAATCTTGATTCCAGCTTGTGCTTCTTCCAGCCCAGGGTTTCTCATGATGCACTCTGCATAGAAGTTAAATAAGCAGGGTGACAATATACAGCCTTGACGGACTCCTTTTCCTGTTTGGAACCAGTCTGTTGTTCCATGTCCAGTTCTAACTGCTGCTTCCTGACCTGCATACAGGATTCTCAAGAGACAGGTCAGGTGGTCTGGTATTCCCATCTCTTTCAGAATTTTCCCTTTTTCGACGATTCAGCAGATGTTGGCAATTTGATCTCTGGTTCCTCTGCCTTTTCTAAAACCAGCTTGAACATCTGGAAGTTCACAGCTCACGTATTGCTGAAGCCTGGCTTGGAGAATTTTGAGCATTACTTGACTAGCATGTGAGATGAGTGCAATTGTGCGGTAGTTTGAGCATTCTTTGGCATTGCCTTTCTTTGGGATTGGGATGAAAACTGACCTTTTCCAGTCCTGTGGCCACTGCTGAGTTTTCCAGATTTGCTGGCATATCGAGTGCAGCACTTTCACAGCATCATCTTTCAGGATTTGAAATAGCTCAACTGGAATTCCATCACCTCCACTAGCTTTGTTCGTAGTGATGCTTTCTAAGGCCCACTTGACTTCACCATCCAGGATGTCTGGCTCTAGGTGAGTGATCACACCATTGTGTGATTATCTGGGTCATGAAGATCTTTTTTGTACAGTTCTTCTGTGTATTCTTGCCACCTCTTCTTAATATCTTCTGCTTCTGTTAGGTCCATACCATTTCTGTCCTTTATTGAGCCCATCTTTGCATGAAATATTCCCTTGGTATCTCTAATTTTCTTGAAGAGATCTCTAGTCTTTCCCAATCTGTTGTTTTCCTCTATTTCTTTGCATTGATCACTGAGGAAGGCTTTCTTGTCTCTCCTTGCTATTCTTTGGAACTCTGCATTCAGATGGGAATATCTTTCCTTTTCTCCTTTGCTTTTCACTTCTCTTCTCTTCCCAGCTATTTGTAAGGCCTCCTCAGGCAGCCATTTTGCTTTTTTGTGTTTCTTTTCCATGGGTATGGTCTTGATCCCTGTCTCCTGTACAATGTCACAAACCTCTGCCCATAGTTTATCAGGCACTCTGTCTATCAGATCTAGTCCCTTAAATCTATTTGTCACTTCCACTATATAATCATAAGGGATTTGATTTAAGTCATACCTGAATGGTCTAGTGGTTTTCCCTACTTTCTTCAATTTAAGTCTGAATTTGGCAACAAGGAGTTCCTGATCTGAGCCACAGTCTGCTCATAGGAAAGCATAGGGAAGTAATAAGTCTTGGGTGGGTGTTCCAAAATTGATGTTAATTGTCTATCTTTGCTCTAGTGAAATAGTTTTCTAATTTTTCATTAAAATATCAACTTCAGAGTGTAAGTGTCTCATCTATCTTGTTATTCAATGTATGCCCAGCAACCACAACAGGGCCTGTCACACAGAAGATACTCAATGTGTATTCACTGAATGATTAATCATTCAAATCATAGAGCTATTATCATATGTAATAAATTCATGAGGAGTAGTCTTTAAAATTATTCCCTGTAAAGCTCTAAAATACATAGTGTTATTATTATTAATATCAATAATCTAGAAAAACTCTAACTCTCACATTTCCATGCCTTGTCTTGTTGTCTTGTACTCGTGCTCAGTCAAATCCAATTCTTTGGACTTTAGCCCACCAGGCTCCTCTGTCCATTGGATTTTCCAGGCAAGAATCCTGGCACGGATTGCCATTTCCTCCTCCAGGTTATCTTACCCATTCAGGATCAAACCTGCGTCTCTTATATCTCCTGCATTGTAGGCTGATTCTTTAACCACTGAGCCATCATGAAAGTCCCTCACTGCCCTTCTAAACAACCACTTGTATGTCTATGAGGCAATTTAATATAAACAAAAAATTTCAGGCTGACAATGGGATTAATAACAATAATCATTAACCCTGAACAGTAAGAAAGGTGATTACATCCCAGAAGGCTTTAGACTGTCATGATTTCTATCAGTTCATTCAGGATTTTATCTGGATGCTGACTTGTTCATCTCCATAAATATCCCAGTTTGCATGATAAATTACATGATTATTCTAGTAATAAGATTTTTGTTTGTTTTTACTTTTGAATGATATTATGTGTTAATCCTTCCTGATATCTCTTGGACAGGTATAATTTCATTGAAGTTTGTTTCTCTATGATAATTTGCATGGCTGCTTTAAATAGCAAATTCATGGCTATAAATCATGCTCTATTTTATATAATACTTTGTTACTTATAAGCATTTGTTAATTGGCTAAATTGACTGTTCCAGATAAGCAAAGTGAAAGTCATTAAAATGTAGTACTGTGAGTTAAGATTTACTTGGCAACAGATTTCCCAAAAATAATTGTATCTGGTAGCAGCTACAGCAGAATGCTACAGCTGAAATTTCAAACATAACTCATGATAACTAATAAATTGGCAATAGACTTCCCAAGCATAATTAGGCATAACCAGTAATAACTATGCATTAGGAATAGATCTCCCAAGCACAAGTGGGAATAGCTAACAATAACTAATGAATTGGCAATATATTTCGTAAGCGCAAATGTATCTAGTAACAGCTACTAATGAATGTCAGAACTGAAATTTCAAACACAATTCATAGCTCCATTGTTTTAGGTCATATGACATTGTTCTTAACTAAATATTTTCTAGTGTGGTTAAATGCTTTTTTTGGCAAATTTTTGAAGACAATAAATAACTTTCAATTGCAGTAACTCGAGTACTAGGTTTGTCTTAATTAGTAGAGTTATTTTGGCTTAAAATCTAGTCCTTTGGGCAATTGAAAAACACTTACTTAGCTTTTCTCCTTCATCATATAAAATCTGTATTTCTACAATTATTGTTACTTAATATCTTCCTTGTGCATACCTGTGTGTGATCAGTCATGTTCAACTCTTTGCAACTCTATGAACTGTAGCTCACTGGGCTCCTCTGTCCATGGAATTTTCCAAGCAAGAATACTGGGGTGGGGTTTGCCAGTTCCTCCTCCAGGGTATCTTCCGAACCCACTGAACCTGTGTCTTTTGCATCGGCAAACGGATTCTTCACCACTGAGCTACTTGGGGAGATTACTCAAATGTAAAACCTCTATAATTCTAGATTTACCAGATACACCTAATATCACATGGCTACTAATTTTTCCCCCTGGCAAATTCCACTCAGACCTTTTACATCTCCCCAAATGTTGATAGTCTCCCCTCTGAGCTCTTTGCCTAGAGACATTGTAGCCACAGTATTTAATGTTAAGACCCCAGATTGTTCTTTAAGTACATTAATAGTGGGGCTTCCCTGGAGGTCTAGTGGTTAACACTTCACCTTCCAATGCAGGGGCTGCAGATTCAACACCTCATCAGGGAGCTAAGGTCCCTCATGCCTTGTGACCAAAAAGCCAAAAGATAAAACGGAAGCAATATTGTAACAAATTCAATAAAACCTTTAAAATTGACTTCCATCAAAAAAATCTTAAAAAAATACATTAATATCTATTATATGTCAGGGATACCTAAGGGCCTCACATATAATAAATAAGTGTTTTCATACATATTGCCTCATTTGTTTCCCATTATAATCTTGTGATATATATATTGTATGTTGCTCCTTACTCATCTGGTCATTTTCAAAAGAATAAACATCCTGGAGACCAGCACCCATATGCTTACCCTAAGATGAATCTTGACCTGCAGTAGATGCTTAATAAATAGCTGTTGAACAAAAATCTTAAATCAGAAGCATATACATATGCAGTTTCTGTTAGGTATTTATTGTTGCATAACTGTAGTACTGAAATCTTAGTAGTTTCAAACAACATATATTTATGGTCTTGCAGTTTCTGTGGGTTAGGAATCCTAGCTTGCCTTAGAAGGGTCTTGTTTTGGGTTCTCACAAACTGAACTCAGTGTGGTAGCTACGACTGCGGTGTCATCCGAGCTTGACTGGGACACGATTTGCATCCTCAAGCTCACATAGTTGTTGGCGATATTCAGTTCCTGGCAGGTGGTTGGACTGAGGACCAGAAGTCTCCATCGGTTTCTAGCCATGTGAAACTTCCCCAAATGGCGACTTACTCCTTAAAGCTAGCAAAAGAGAGTGCCAGAAGGATGGGTTTATAACTTACAGGATGTAATCACCAACACATAATCACATACATCTCCTCCCTGTTGCCAGAGTCTGTTGGTTAGAAACAAGTTACAGGCCATGCGTCTACTCAAAGGAAGGGGATTATGCAGGAGTATGACAACCAGAAGGCGGGGATCACTGTGGTTACCCCCGAGTCTCCTCATACAATTTTTTCTACCAAGTTTTCTGAAAGGAAACTAGCTTGAAAGTAGCATCTCCAATTCAATGGGCGTGAACTTGGGTGAACTTGGGAAGATGGTGAGAGACAGGGAGGCCTGGCATTCTACAACCAATGGGGTCGCAAACTGTCGGACACAACTTAGCAACTGAACAACAACAGCTAGCTTTTATCAGAAAGCAAATGCTTATAATAAGAGTAAGATGAAGTTTTAAAATCTGGTCAATGAGAATTTGATACATAGTTTATTTGAGTTGAGAGTAGGGAGCTGTATGTGAGGCTGAGTTTGCTCTGCAGAATGTGTCTACTTTCCTTTCACACTCCTTACAGTATGAGGGCACACTATTAAAATATTTATACAACTTACATAACTGCATCTAGAAATTATGTATTTGATGTAATCTATTCAGCCACATTTTATTTTTACTCTTTCTTTTAAAAGCATTTTTGGCAACATGAGTTCACCTGCCTTGCAAACTTCAGAGAACCAGGAGCTCTGTGGTTTGCCAGGTAGCAATCTAGATGCTGAATTCATTTTAAGTAATAGCAGAATAGGTCCAAAGGAGGACATAGTAATGAGAGGAATTCAAATTATTGTGCCTTAATCTTTATAGGAATTTAAACTGCCTTCATATTTTAAATTCCAGCTGATGAAATTTCTTATAGAGAAACATTAAAAATTGTAATAGAGTACATACAGATAACCATGAATTCTCATATATATTCCTTTATTCTCCTAAATATGGCATTTCCACGTTTAGTAAGATATCATTGCATGTGTAAGCACAGTTTTACTGAAGCAGAAAATTCATTTTGTGTTGCACTAAAATTCTTTCCTTTCTATCCCTCCTCATATCTTCCTTTCAATATTGCTAACAGCGAGATATTTGTAGTTAAATAAATGTGAGTGCCATTTCCAGCTCCTTGACTTACTAGTTGTCTCATCTTGAAAATTTACATAATCATTTGAGCGTCTATTTCCTCATCTGTAAAGAAAAAAAAAATAGGAAGAAAAGAAATAAAAGGGTAATTACACCTACCTCAAAGGGTGGTGGTGAGGATTAAATAAGATTGAATATCTAAAAGGCTTAATGTAGTTCCAAGCACAAGCTTGGCATGCAGTCCATGTTTTCCTCCCTCTGCCTTACATTTATATTTCACTTTTACAGTCTAAAAATGATGATTCCATTGGAATTGTTTCTTGAAATGAAATCCAGGCTTCCATAAAAAGATAGCCCTTCCTGAAACTGAGATAAATACCATGACTGCACCATTTTAATGCTCTGACTATAAACTCTGTTAAATGCTTCTCAATATGTTTTTTTTTATTTTTATTTTTTATTAAATCAATTCTAAAGTTTCAAATGTTTCCTTGCAGAGTTTTGTTTTAATTTTTATTTAGCAATTTCCTCTTCTACCTAAATGAGATTTGAGTCACTGGTTGCCTACATTTGTAAAGATTTGCCTAGCTATGCACTTCTTCCATTATATTTATATAAAAATAAGCCCTTGAAATATAATGTTTGAGTATTTTGTGAAGTCTTTTGGTTCATATCTTCATTGAACATTTTTTAAATATCTATGTGAAATTCACTGTATAGCTTAAAGGAAAAAAAGGGAATTTTAAGAATAATAATGTTACTATTAATAAACTTTGAGCACTTACTAGGGACCAGGCACTTTCATATGTGTCTGTTTACTTATTTAAACTTCTCATCATCTTTTAAGGTGGATGTTATTACCTGAATTTTATATATATGAAAACAGAGGTCCAGAGAGTTTAAGTAAGTTCACTATAGTTTGATGTAGGTCACACAATTCACAATGAGCAAAGCCAGAATCCACACTCACAAGTTTGACTCTAGAGTCTCTGCTTTCCATCAGTGGTCAAAGACTTACATACAGAAGTTCATGGTTTAGTGTATTTCAAATATCTTTTGGGGACTTCCTTGGCAGCTCAGACAGTAAAGAATCTGCCTGCAATGCCGGAGACCTGGGTTTGATCCCTGGGTCTGGAAGATCCCCTTTAGAAGGGAATGGCAATCCACTCCAGTATTATTGTTTGGAGAATTCCATGTACAGACCATGCAGTCCCAAAGAGTCAGACATGACTGAGTGACTTTCACTCACTTCACTCACTCACTCAGCATCTTTGAGCCCATTAGTTAGATAAGCCGTTTATTTTAATAATTTTTTAATTACAAAAATTCTCTCTCTATCCTCAATCATTAGTTCGGTGTCTACAAAACAGAAGAGACTTTGTGGAACTATTATGAGAAAGTTACATTGAATGGTTCTGTATGACCATCCCAGTGTGACTCCTGGAAGCTCTTTTCCAATGTTCCTTGCTTATGATGCTCTTTACTCACCATGCTATTTACAAGTTAATTAATCTCCTGCAATGCTGAGACCCAGGTCCGATCCCTGCATCAGGAAGATCCCCTGGAGAAGGAAATGGCAACCCACTTCAGTATTCTTGCCTGGAGAATTTCATGGACAGAGGAGCCTGGAAGGTTACAGTCCATGGGGTCACAAAGAGTTGGACACAACTGAGTGACTTTCACTTTCACTGTTGACAGAATGTTTGTGTTCTTTCAAAATTCATATATTGAAACCTACTCCTCAGTATGATGGTATTTGTAGGCAGGACGTTGGGGAGGATAACTGGTTCACAAGGGTGGAATCCTCATGAGGATTAATGCCTGTATGAAGAAACTCCAGAGAGCCCCCTAGCCCCTTTCACCATGTGAGAACACAGCAAGAAGACAGTAATTAATGCACCAGGAAGAAGATCCTCAACAAACACTGAATCCGCCAGCAATTTGATCTTAGAATTAAACTTCAATACTGTGAGAAATAGAAGTTTGTTGTCCAAACAATCAGTTGATGATATTTTGGTTAGAGCTTCCCTCGTGGCTCTGTTGGTAACGAATCTGCCTACAATGCAGGAGACCTGGGTTCAGTCTCTGGGTCAGGAAGAAGGGAAAGGGAAGAAATATTGAAAAGGGAAGGGAGAGGGAAGAAATATTGAAGAAAAATATTGATCCCCTGGAGAAGGGAATGGCAATGCACTCTAGCATTCTTGCCTGGAGAATTTCAAGAACAGAGTATCCTGGTAGGGTATTTGTCCATTGGGTCGCAAAGAGTCAGACATGACTGAGATAATTTCACTTTCTTTCACTTTTGTTAGAACAACCGGAATGAACCAGGATCAAGGCCTTTGAGTCTGTTCTGCAGATTCAGTCTTTCTCTTCTGAGTGTTATTCCAAAATGATACCTAAGGAAAAGGAATGGAGAGACTGGAATGCATCTACCACCTTTGCTTTCATGAGGAGGCGGATTCCTTAGTTTTATATCACAATTGATTCCATACTTTGTTGAGGAAAGGGATGCTGTTTATTTGCCTTCTTGGAGATACCTTTTATAAGCTCTGGCTCTACCTATATTAAAGTGAATCACACTGAAAGTACAGTTAGTCATTCCTGAAATGGACAACCTTTCCTGTTCCAGAGTCAATAAGATTAAACTTCACTACTTCCAAGCTTTCCTTCAGAATTAATATTTATGAAATAAATGCTGACATTTATTGATTGTCTATTTATGCAGCATGCATTTCATAATTCATTGGATCTTTAATGCAAACCTGTGTCTTGTGTCTTCTTATTAATCCATTTTATAAACAGAAAAATAGAATAACAGAGAAGTCAAGTAACTTACCCATATTCTCACAACTACTGATAGTGTCAAACTTTGAACACCAGAATTTTTGTCTCCAGACATACTCAATCTTATATCAGGTAAGTGTCCTTAACTTTCCTGATTCACACTATGAGTTCTAGTGATATAAATATAAAAGCAGGACAGGGATGTATTTTTGAAACAGTTATTTATATAATCTTAGGGTTTTTTTTTTTTAAAACTTACCAGAAGGAGAGATATTTAATTAAGTTAGGCAGCTCCACCTTGTCCAGGCTGGTAGAATTCTGCCAGATACAATTCTTTCCCCTGCTTCTTGTTTACCAGCCAAGAAGGCTTTGCATACAAGCTTTTGTGGAGGGAGGGTGGAGCCCATATATACAGTGGCAGACTTGCTGGTAATAAAATACCTTAATGGGTGAAACAATAAATTCTAGCCAAAGAGACACCTCCAAAACATCTAGACTGTCTGAGGGACAGCCAAGATGAATAGATGATGTAACTTGTATATGATAATCAGCCCTCACGGCCAGGGCTGCTTCTGACTAGTTTGTGAGAAAAAGTCTTTGTCTCAAGTTCACCATAGAGAGAGGGACAGCCATACACAATTTATTTTGTGAGTAGTGAAGAAGTAATTTGAAGAAAAATATTGAATTGGATTTGTCAAAGAGTGATAATCTCGGGACAGTTAAAGCAATCAGAGGGAGCCAACCATATTTCATTTTCATTTATTTTCTAAAAACATTTTTCTTTAAAAAAGATCTTCCATTTGTTGAAATTATAGTCTCCTTTATATTTAATAGCCTATATTTTCTAAGAACTGCATTACTGAATTATCAGGAAGATGTTTCCTTGAAAGTTTAAGTAATGACTGGGTGTTTTCTTAATAACCTCCATCCTTAGACTTGTTATGGAATAGTTTGACTGGCTGGTGGTTCCTGCATGCGTGCTACGTCACTTCAGTCATGTCCGATCCTTTGCAACCCCCTGCCAGGTTCCTCTGTGGATTCTCCAGGCAAGAATACTGGAGTGGATTCCCATGCCCTCCTACAGTGGATCTTCCAGATCAGGGATCAAACCCATGTCTCCTGTCTCTCTTGCATCGCAGGCAGATTCTTTACTGCTGAGTCACGGAGGAAACCTTGGTGGTTCCCAGCAGTTCCCTAATTCAAGTTGGTAAATATTTGGAATGAGAACCACGCTGGGCACTTCTGACAGAATATAAATATATATGCTTTAGTTCCTGTTCTTGAAATGTTTGAGTTAGTTGGCAGGATAATAAATCATAATAAAAATGGTTAAGATTTATTGAGGGCTTACTTTGCACCTTGGAATGTTTAAGCACTCTACATTTATTGAATCATTTAATTACAAAAACAACCAGATTTCTCTTTTCATCCTTGTTTTATATATGGAAACTGATACTTGGAGAGCTTTAGTATTGTGCTCCAGGTTACATAGCAAAAAAAGTTGGTAAACTAGATTGCAAATCCAGGTATGTTCGTTTCCTATGGCTGCTGTAACAAAATACTGCAAACTAGGTGACTTGAAATAACAAAAACTTACTCTCTCACAGTTCTGGAAGGCAGAAGTCTGAAATAAAGTTGTCAAAAGAAACTTGTAACCTCTAAGGGAGGACACTTTTTTGCCTCTTCTAGCTTCTGGTGGCTGTTGTCACTTCAGTCTATCTCTGGTGTCTATGTAACTTCAGTCTCTGCCTCATGTCTTCACCAGACCATCTCCTCTCCTGTATCTTTTCTTCTCTCTCCTTTAGGGATATTTGTCATTGAATTTAGGGCCAAACCAGAATAATATAGGACAATCTCATCTTAAGGTACTTAATTTAATTACATCTACAAAGACTCTTTTTTTTCAAATATGGTCCCATTCATAAGTTCTCTGAGTTGAGATGTGGAGATATGATTCAATGGACTCCACCAAGCATTCTGATTGCAATGCCCTTTCTATGAGTCTCAATGTGTAAATATCATAAATAGATTGAAGGGCATAGTAATATACCTCTCAGTGGGAGGGAGCAGTAGAAAAGGCAAAAGTACTGGCATTAGACAGAAAAGAATATGAGCCCTGCCTTTACCGTAATTATAGTCTGTTTCTCCTTGGGCAGGTTACCTATTAGTTCCAAGTTTCAGTTTTGTCGTCTATAAAATGTGCTTTACTATATGTTTTGCCACATCAGTTTTTGGAGATAAAGAAAAACTGAATAAAATCACCAGATCTGACATCTAGTGTTAGAGGAACCATTGACTGAAACTGCCCACCCTGTCCAGGCATGATAGTAACCACTTACATGAGTTATCTTACAACAGGAAGTCCTGGTAAAGAAAGAGTAACTAACAAGTTACCACCAACCAGAATAATTTGGGAAAGGTCAAAAGGAGAGAGGAGATGTCAGTTAACATGTCCTACCAACCTCCCAGAATCCTTCATGCTGGAATTCATATTGGCAGAGCAATGCCAGGGCGCCTTTTCCAATAGTCTCTTGCTTTGTCAGCACATTTGTCTCCTCAGACAATTCATTTCCAAGTTTTAGACAAGGGCCAATTCTCAGGCCCTGGAAGGGATCTCCCCTCTTGCAACAGGTAGATATAAAATGTTAGTGTTCCTTTACTGCCCATGAACAAACAAACCAAAAAATGGGGGAAAAAGTAAATAAGGAGTAATTCATCTCTAGATGAGACTCAAGAATAGTTTGGAGACTGCTTCAGTTACGGTATATCTTGATAGACTGTTTGATTTTCTACAGATGAGGACAAGCTATGTGATCTCTAGAAAAGGTGGGTAAAAGCATTTATTCTGAAAAAAAGGTATTTTTACAGGAACATTATAGAAATGATTTCAGTCTGAAAAAAATAGATTGGTACAGTGCCAGGAGAACTTTAACTTTTAGGATGAGGAGCCTGTAGAGAAATCTCAGGAATCTGTTATAAAGTTTTCAAAGACATTAAGATATTATGTTTTTCTGTTTTCTGGCAAAATATTTTGTAGAATAGAATTAATAGTCATGATACAAAGAACAATTATGTAAATGCACAAAGGCAAATAATTCAGGAGGAAATGAGCAGACAATTTTAAAGAAATACTTCACAGGTATGAAAGTTTATATAGTCAGTGTCATCTATGATGACATCTATGATATGACAGTGATATTTTTACAGAAGGAATACACAGCCCCATTAACAATCAGTGTGTGCAATTAAAACTAATGACTGGTTAAAAAAAAAACAATTGGACTAGCAAAAACTAAAAAATACGGGAAAATATATTCAGGAAGTAAGAGTAACAAGTGCTTATGAAAGTATATCCTAATTATGAAAGTATAAATTGAAATATTTTATAGTTTGAAAACATTTTGGCATTCTCTAAGACCCAATATTTCCATTCTTAGAGAAAAAATGTATGCACATTTACATCAGGCTACATCTATAAAACTGATCATAGGAGCATTGTTAGTAATATTTCCAAACTTGAAACTGCCCAAATGGTTACCAAAAGTAAGCATGTCAAATAATTCACATTGAATAAGGAATGCTATATGATAATAAACATTAATGAACTACAAACACATATCTCTACATGAATGTATCTCAATAGCATGCTAAGTGAAATAATCATGTCACAAAAGAATACACAATGTGATTTTATTTATGTAAATTCTAACTGCAAAAAAACTAAACTATCTGCTTATGATGCATATATGAAAGAGAAAATTGCAAAGAAAAACAAGAAATCCAGGAGATTTTAAAACAAATTTCAGCATAGTAGCTGCTTGTAGGAGAGGGAAGGGAAAATACAGCAAGTCCTCTACATGCAAATGAATTCCATTCCAAGAGCACATCCATTAGTCCAATTTGTTCTTAAGTCCACCAAAGTTAGCCTAGGTACACAGTTAACATAATCGAATATATAGTACTGTACTGTAACAAGTTTATAATACTTTTCACACAAATAGTACATGAAAAACAAACACAGAAAGCAAGAAAATATTTTAAATCTTATAGTACAGTGCCCCAAAAAGTACAGTAGTGTGGTACAACAGCTGGCATACAGGGTCTGCCATCTAATGAATAGGCAAGAACAGTTACTGACTTGAGGGAGAAGAGGTGGGAGAGGGTAGAGATGAAAGATCATCAGCAACAGAAGATGGAGGGCAAGCTACAATTTCACTCACGCCTGATTCTGATGGCACAGGTTTCTTGCTGGATTCAATTCTAAATATCCTCTTGAAAAAATTATGCAGTGATGTCTAGGTAGTAGCTCTTTTTTTCTCATCATAGATGACAGCGTACAACTGTACTGCGTTCTGAATGGCTGATGCAATCTTCGTTTACCATTCTGTGTTCAGGTACCATGCCTCAAACACTAACAGTGCCTCCTCAAATAAAGAAAAAACTTCTTGCCATTTCCTGCATCATGAATCTCTTTGGTTCTTCAGTGACTTCTTCATCCTGTCTCTCTTCATCTTTTCACTGGGACTTTAAATGCATTAGTAAGCTCCTCGTGTTGCACAGCAAGGGGTTCAATGAAGTAGTCTTTGCATGTTTGCTTCTTTGAAAGTTAACAACTTGAAGGTTTGTATGTAGGTTTCTGTGACTGGGTTATGGTACTATGGCTTCCAAGGTACTGGGGAAATTCAGGTTTTTCTAAAAACTTAATGGTGTTATTTATCTGCTCAATTTAACCTACTTTTTTTTTAAACTTTACGTTTACATATGTACTATATCTATAGGTATACATGTGTTTTGGGTAGTTTTTGTACAAACATCTCACAAATTTTAAAATAACACAAAAAGATAATCCACTTGACATACTAGATTTTAGAGTTGAGTTAGATAGTAATTTGATTCAATAAGATACTCAGTCATTTACCTAATATCAGTTAAGAAGGAATTAGACACTTGCCAGAACTGTATCTTGAATTAAAAAAACAAAATAGTCAAGCAAAGATGTCAACGTAAGATGTTCCTACACTTACTTCCTATCATGGGTACACTGAATCTACAATTATACATGGAATATTTTTTTTCAAAAGAAATCCAGAAACTGAATTACACATCATGTGAACTAGAAAATACCTACAGTGAAATGGGTAGAAAATGTTGAGAAACATTCTCACAGTAAATCACAGCCTAGCATAGTAACATGTATAGGAAAGGGACACACAATCCTCAGATTCTCTCTTGGGAGCAAAGGGTTTAGACCAGGCATCTAGTGCCCTGATTTTTTAAGACTTCCATCTCACAGGACGACCTTAAAACCACCTAGTTCTGAAAATTAATGGGGCTTGCTTCCACAAGATCCACAAGACTAAACAAAGGAATATGCCTTAGTGGGATCAGAAGATTTGCTGTGTCTTTCCAGTGTTTCCCTGAAAAAGATCTATTTGCATTCTTTAAAAACTATTGCCTGAGGGTTAGGCTTCTAATATATCCCACTATTAGGGCTTAATAGTGATCTTCCCTTAAGACCCTCTGGCAAGGCCAGCAGGCACTGTCTTCTCACAGTCCTGATGGCCCACTCTAGGTTCCCAAGTAGTAGAATGAAGGAAATAACAAAGATCAGAGCTGTTATAGGGACTAAAAAGACCATACAAAAATCAATAAAATTAAAAGCTGGTATTTTGAAAATATAAACAAAATAGAGCAAACTTCAGCTAGACTTACCAAGGGAAAAAAGATAGAGTATTCAAACAAAGAAGATCAGAAATGAAAGCAGAGACATTACAATTTATAATAAACAAATATGAATTCTTAACAGACTGCTATAAACAATTATACATCAACAAATTGGACAACCTATAAGAATAGATAAATTCTTAGAAACATGCAAACCACCAAGACTGAATCATAAAGAAACAGAAAAACTGTCCAGATCATTTACTAGTAGAAAGATTGAATCAGCAATCAAAAATCTCCCAGTGAAGAAAAGCAGAGAATTATATAGCTTCATGGTGAATTCTACTATATATTTAGAGAAGAATTTATGCCAATCCTCCTGAAACACTTCCAAAAAATAGAAGAGGAAGGAATCCTTTTAAATTTATTTTATGAGGCTAAAATTACCCTGATACTAAAACCAAACAAGAACACACAAGAGATTATTACAGGCCAATATCCCTGATGCATATGGAAAAATCCTCAACAAAATATTAGTAAAACAAATCCAAAAATACACTGACAGGATCATTCATCATGATGATCCAGTGAAATTTATTCCAGGGAAATAAGGAGGTAAGGTGATTCAATATCTGCAAGTTAATCAATGAAATGTACTACTTTAATGAACAAAAAGGATAAAAACCGTGTGATTATTTCAATAGATGCAGGAAAAACATTTGACAAAATTTAACACCCAGGTATCATAAAACTGCGCTTCTCTAGTGGCTCAGTTGATAAAGAATCTGCATGCAATGCAGGAGATCTGGGTTCAATCCCTGGGTTGGGACGACCCCCTAGAGAAGGAAATGCAACCCATGCCAGTAATCTTGCTTGCAGAATTCCATAGATGGAGGAGCCGGGCAGGATACAGTCCATGGGATCACAAAGAGTTGGACACAACTGTGTGACTAACTTTGACTTTGACTTTTTGTATCAAAAAAATTCTCAATAAACTGGGTATAGAGGGAGAAAACTGCAGCGTAATAAAGGCCACATATTACAAGCTCACTGGGCTTCCCTGGTTGCTCAGTGGTTAAGAATCTGCCTGAAATGCAGGAGTCACAGGAGAGGCAGTTTTGATCCCTGGGTTGGGAAGACCCCCTGCAGGAGGGCATGGGAACCCTCTCCAGTATTCTTACTTGGAGAATCCCATAGACAGAAGAGCTTGGTGGGCTACAGTTCATAGGGTCACAAAGAGTTGGAGATGACTGAAACAACTTCACATGCACACACATTACAAGCCCACAGATAACATCATATTCAGTGGTGAAAAGCTAAAAATTTTTCCTCTAAGACAGAGCAAGATGAGAATGCTCACTTCTACTGCCTTTACTCAACATAGCACAGGAAGTTGTAGAGATATCAACTAGTCAAGAAAAAGAAATAAAAGTTAACCAAGACCAAAAGGAAGAAGTAAAATATGTCTCTATTTGTAGATGACATGAGGTATATAGAAACCCTAAAGAATCCACCAAAAGAACTATTATAAATAACAGACAAATTCAGTAGAACTGCAGGATGCAAAATGAATATATGAAAATCAACTGTGTTTTATATACTAATAATGAATTAACAGAAAGAAAAATCAAGAACACAATCCTTTTTATAATTAAATCAAAATGAATAAAATACATACGAATAAATTTTAACAAAGATTTCAAAGGTTTATATGTGAAAACTATAAAACACTTATTAAAATTGAAATGAAAGTGAAAGTGACTCCATCATGTCCGACTCTTTGCGACCTCATGGACTGTCCATGGAATTCTCCAGGCAAGAATATTGGAGTGGATAGGTTTTCCCTTCTCCAGGGGATCTTCCTAACCCAGGGATTGAAGGAGGCACCAATAAATGAACAGATATATCATGTTAGTGGTTTGGAAGGATTAATATTGTTATCATGTCCATGCTACCTAAACCAATCTATGGATTATATGCAATTTCTATCAAACTTGTAATGGCATTTTTCACAGAAATAGAATAATCCAAAAATTTGTATGGAACTACAAAAGATGCTAAATATCAAAAGCAATCTTGAGAAAGAGGAACAAAGGTAGAAGCATCATGATTGCTGATTTCAAACTATATTACAAAGCTACAGTAATCAAAGCAATATGATATTGGCATAAAAAGCTATAAATAATCATAAATACCAACAGAACAGAATCAAGAAATAAATCTTCACATATGCAGTTAACTGATATTTAACAAGGAAGCCAAGAATACTCAATAAGGAAAGAATAGTTTTTTAAATAAATGTTGCTATGAAAAATGTATACACACATGCAGAAGAATGAAATTACTAATAGATCCCCACTTTTACAACTCATAAAGATTTAGTTGAAATGGATTATAGGTATAAACATAAGACCTGAAAACATAAAATTCTTAGAATAAAACATAGAGAAGGAGCCCTTTAACATTTGTCTTGGCAATTTTGATTATGATATCAAAACAAAGCAACAAAGGCCAAAATTAAAAAGTAGAACTACAGCAAATTAAAGTTCTTCTGCAGAACAAAGGGAACAATCATCAAAATGCAAATGTAACCTACAAAATGAGAGAAGATTTTTCAAATTGTATATGTAATAAGGGATCAATATCTCTAAATGTATGTATATATAATGGACTCATAGAACTCAGTAGCTAAAGAAGCAAAACAATGTTATTTAAAAAATGAGCAGAGGAACTGAATAGACATTTATTCAGAGAAAACACGCAAATGGCCAAAAGGTACATGATGAGGTGTCCAAAAGTACTGATCATCAAGGAAATACAAGTCAAAACCACAAAGAAATATTATGTAATACCTGTAAGAGTGGCTATCATCAAAAACACAAGAAAAACCAAGTGCTGTTGAGGATGTGAAAAAAGGAAACCCTTGTGCATTGTTGATGGGAATGTAAATTGGTAGATCCACTATTGAAAACATTATGGAGGTTCCTCAAAAAATTAAAAGTTGAACTAGCATATAATCCAGTAGTCTCACTTCTTGGTATATATCTAAAGAAAATGAAAATAAAAACAGGGTATCCTAAAATTTATATGCTAATTATACCAACATTAAACTGAAATTTAAAAAATAAATGGAGTACTTTATAAACTAGATGTATTTAAATGGTACTTTCACTTTCCTTTGGACATCTGTGAGTATCTCTGATTAGTATAAAATAAAACCATTTTTGTGTGTAGATCAAAGTTTCTTCTATTCCTACTCCTCCTTCTCCTCCTCTTTTCTCTCTTTTTCTTCTTTTTCCTCATCCCCTGCCCCATGCCCTCCTCTTTTTCCTCTTCTTTGATGGTGTATGTACTTTCTGTCCTATGCCAAAATTAAAGAAACAAGCAAACAAACAAACAAAAACTCTTCTACCTCAACCAGAGGTTAAAGGACATCAAATCTAAGCAACATATCTTAACAACCAGCAGGACATTTGCTTGAAAATTGTACATATGGGGAAATGAATGAAAGTTCCTGGAACTTTGTAAGATGTGACTCAGATTCAGGGAAAAATATTTCAATAACTAGTAAAATACTTATCTTTCTAGGCATGAAGTATTTCACAAACACACAGAAAAACAAACAAAAACAAACAAACAAAACTTTTAATATTACCATTCTATTATCATAACTATATGCACAATTCGATTTGATTTCATCATTCTAGAATTTGCTTTCTGTGGTATATCTTGTTATTTGTTTGACAAGATATTTTTGGCAGTGTATTGATAGTTTAATAGCCAAGCATGTAGGAGAGCGAGAGATTTTCCGTCTGTTGATTGAGAAAGCCAAAGGGAGGAAAAGCCATTGCACAATTCTAGAGCAGGGTGATTATTCAGAGAACTTCACAAGGTGGCTTTTATCATACTTTTTAAACAGAAGAATATCTACTGAAAATCTAATATCTCATATTTTTCTTTAAATTTTTTTTGTTGTTGCAGCTTTGCTCATCTTTGTTACAGCTTTGGTTGTCAGAGAAGTAAGTAATCAATGAAAAGTCACATGAAGAACACTGACATGGATACAAGATACACTGAATGTGGTAATGTGGGAGTAGGAGCTGAGTTTTGGGAAAAGGGAGTGGCTGGACGCCTCAACTTTGACTAAAGAGTACAATACTATCTTTTGTCTTCAGTAAATGAGTAAGAAAAAAGTTTTGTGGCTGAAAAAGAAAGAATATTTTTAAAATTTCTACACATGGTATTTGTGCAGTTTGTTAAAAGATATCAAAAAGTGAAGTGGTTTAAGATCTAGCATAGGATGGGATGACTTTGGCTTTTTATTTATAAGTAAGAGAGTTATGGTTGATGACACCAATGCATTATCCTCAAGCTATAAATCATTTTGTTTCAGTTTCCTATGCAGTTTAACACCTAACACTTCTTTCTGCCCCATAAATATTGCTACAAATTATAACTACGCATACAGCACAAAATATATAGAAATTAACTTTAACATCCATATTGAGAAGTTAATGGAAGTGAATCATGGCTGTAATAAAAAAGTAAGCTTTGAATAACTTTCCCCAAAAAAGGTTTAATATGTACAATTCAATATTGATAATAGGACGTGGTTCAAGAATGAATTCCCCAAACAAGGCAGATGTGATAAGGCAGTTTGAAAAGACAGGAGAAAATATGAAAAAGTACATTGAAGGCAATATTTATAGAACAATGAGAGACCACACAGACCACTCACCTGATAAATGTGATGTTACTAACATACGAAACCAGACCAGAAATGAGTTTTTGAGTTTATATGAAAGATTAAAAGAGAGAGGGAGTGGGAGAGATAGAGATACTTATATGAGGATAACAAACCCAAACAACCTAATTCTTAGTTGAAAATACTCAATGTTTGGAGAATATCAGAAATATGCAGGGATTCAAGTAGCCAAAGCACAATGGTAAGAACACATGGGTTTGAGATATAATTTTGCCATGAGGTGAATAAATGTGGATTTGGGATTTCTTTTTGTGACTTCCTAGAATCCAACTCCCTATATGATTTATTTCAGGATAGCTTTTTGTGGAATCATTGCTCCGATCTTATGTATCAATGGGGGAGGATACTTTTAAGGATATGTCCTTCACTAAGTCTGTATAGAAATCTGAACACACTCTTCCTTCTCTATCACAGACAGGGGCAGGAAGACGGCCCAAGGACCAACAAGAAAGGCTCTTCATGGACTCTGAAAATTGAGAAAGTTACACATAGGCCTTAAACGGAGAGAGGCATAATGGAACTCAAAGAGCTGATGTATTTGGACATGACATAAATGCTGAATCAAATTCTAATTAATAAGTTTGAAGAATTATGGCATCCAGAGCCTTCTTGCTGGCTGATGTCTGTGAACACTTCTTGGCAAAGTGAAGCACATTTTAGATGGTTTCTAGCTGTTTAAATTGATGTGATAACAGGTAGAAATTGTAAAGGGATTGGTTCTACTTCACTATGTCAGTTTCTATTGTGATAAATAAATGGTCATCAGCTTTCCCAGCAAGTAGATGTCAAATGTGAGTCAAAGCTGGGATTACCAGAGCTGCTCAGTCCTGAAAAATTACCAGCCATTTTGAAAACTATCCCCGTAGAATTTACTGATATTTTTATAGCTATCATCAGAAATATGCTACTTGTAATGATCATTTTATGAACATTGAATTTACGTTATTTGTGTTCAATTCACATTATAGACATTTTATTTTCTAATTTACTGTTAAATTTCTTACTTCTCTGTACCACTCATTTAAACTATACAATGTGGGATTTTGATTCAGACTAACCTAAATACAACTTTCAATAACTAACTTTTCTGATTATACTATTATTTATAACTCTAAAGATGACTAGCTTCTAATTTAATCTCTTTTTGTGATACAGCAAAAATTTCTAAGATATTCCATAAAAAATATGGATAGAAAATTTATGCTTTTAACTTAAACACTAGGTTTAAAATGTGGAATTTGCTCAGTTAGTTTGATCATATTAAATTCTCATTTTCGGTTATCACTCATAGGCCTCATAAATATCAATACATTCTATTATACTTAGATCATTAGCCATTAAACATCAACTCACTTATTTGTCATACCAAAACTGGTTGATACGCCTTTAAATTTCAGGAAGACATATCTTTTCTTACCAAAATCTGAAAAAGTTGTATAGTTAGGTCAAGTTGAGCCATAGGCAGTAGGCAGACTGATCTGTCTTTATACTGCTTTGGTTACTATACAAATAGGTAGATACGTATCTTTCCTTTTCACCTTTGAAGAGGCTGAGTTAGAGGCAATCCACAGCAGGAGGAAAATTGTAGGCAATAGAGCATGCCATCTGGTAGGAGTATGCTGGAAAATCTTCAGCTTTCTCATTTCCAGAAAAGTCAAAGTAAAAGTCTATTAATTCAGCTCCTTGCTTGGCTGAGAAATAAATTCCAAAAGTCTCAAACTGCATCTGGTTTACTCCATGTCTGGCTCTAATATGTACAATGTAAGCCAGACAATTTGGATGAAAATATTGTTCCTCTCTGAGCTTTTAGCAATTGGAAGGAATAATAATGTTTTTCATGTCTTAAATTCAGCCACTGTCTCTGATATTGATCTGGAATGCACAGCCTGTCTGTTTGGGCTGTTTCTTAGGTGGTGGGATATAGTCTAAAGATCTCTTTCTGAGGAGGAGAGGCTAATGATGGGAAAGATGGTTCCCTAGATTAGCTTACCTGCCAGTGAATACTGTTACAAGACCATCATGATAGCAGTTCTCTGTGCTTTACACTGGTAAGACCTCTGAATCTGTTTTTGGGCATACAGTTGCCTTTGGAAGCTATCATGGCTTCCTATTGTAAAATTTTGATCATACTCTTCTTTCTATTTTCTTTTCTATTTCTCTATAAATATAAGAGTTTTTAATGCAGAAGTCCTGCTAACATATATTTATGCTCTCTACAGTGCTTCCCACAGTCTTAAATGTACAAGAAGCTTTTCTAACTATTCTGCTGATCAAAATAAATGTGATCCTTTTCCCCTTTACCTCATGGGCACAAGATAGCTGCCACAGATCTAGGCATCAAGTACATATTCAAAATAAGAAAAAAAAGTGATAGTTGGTCATGCATTCCTTATCTATCCCTTTCATCAGAAATAGTAAAACCTTTCTAAAAGTTCCTCATCAACAGTTATCTAACATAGGTGCCATTAGTCAGAACTATGTCACATGAGTATCTTGCAAAGGAGGATAGGTATGTAGTTATTTTTCCAGTCTCTATAGCGGAGGTAAGAAATTAAGTTTTGGAATAAGTATTGGGTGTTGGTTTAGTTAGTCAACAGTTCCTTAGACTTGCATGAAAAGCAGTTGATACAGAGTTCACTTTAGTTCAGTTCAGTTGCTCAGTCGTGTCCGACTCTTTGTGACCCCATGGACTGCAGCTCGCCAGGCCTCCCTGTCCAAGCCAAGTCCCGGAGTTTACTCAAATCCATGTCCATTGAGTCGGTGATGCCATACAACCATTTCTTCCTCTGTCATCCCCTGTGCTCCCACCTTCATCTTTCCCAGCATCAGGGTCTTTTCAAATGAGTCTGTTCTTTGCATCAGGTGGCCAAAGTATTGGAGTTTCAGCTTCAGCATCAGTCCTTCAAATGAATATTCAGGACTGATTTCCTTTAGGATGGATTGGTTGGATCTCCTTGCAGTCCAAGGGACTCTCAAGAGTCTTTTCCAACACCATAGTTCAAAAGCATCAATTCTTTGATGCTCAGCTTTCTTTATAGTCCAACTCTCACATCCATACATGACTACTGGAAAAACCATAGTTTTGACTAGATGGACCTTTGTTGGCAAAGTAATGTCTCTGCTTTTTAATATGCTATCTAGGTTGGTCATAACTTTTCTTCCACACTAATCAATAAATTGCAATTGTTCTTAGCTACTGATTTGACAGAAAAAGCTTATTCTGTTCATGGAAATCAACAAAATATTTCATAGCCTCAAAAGAGAGAAAAATGTACATAATTTAAGTTAACCAGTAGGCAATTCTTAAAGAATTCAAATTCCACGGTGCCTAATCTTATTATATCCAGAGGAAAAACACTGTATGTGGGAATTTATTATAATTTTCCATTCACTAAGGGCTTCTAAAAATTAAACATTGAAACATTATTAAGGCAGTGTAACAAACTAAAATAATTCATATCTTAAATTGAAATTCAGGAAAAAAATCTAAACAGAGCCAAAGAACTTGCTTGTTATCTTTGTAGGAAACAATCTGATGCTCACCAGAGCCAAAAATACAAATCAGCCATCGTCAATCTTTATTCAAGACTATCACCTATAAAGGCAACAACTTTTTAATCTGTAAGTACTGGTTGCCCTGGAATCTAAGTCATGTTGTGTAGGAGTGGTGGGGCTTCTCTGGGGATATGAACCATCCTAATCAGGGGTTAGAGACATCCTAGGAAAGAATAAATCAAGAATGAACTCCAGAGATAAAGTCCAGAGCAAGACCAGAGTGGGAAAACTTTTGCCAAAGTACCAAGCCAAAATTAAATGAAATATAGAATGTAGAGTTAAAAAATACTCTATTGCAGTCAGATATATGTATTAATATTCAGAATATTGGCCTCATTGTCCACTCGCTATGGGTCTTTGGACAACTTGCTTAATTGCTCAAAATTTAACTTTCTTAATATTAATGGAGAAAATAAGGCATAACTTTTAGATTGTGGTGAGAATTAGAGAAAATATAGATAAAATGTTTTATAGATTATTTATCACAGGTAATTATTTGTCTTATTTTGAGATTGTCTTAAAAGTAGGGATTCAAGTAAGGCTTGCATTCAAAGAGGCTTATATGGTAGATAGACCCAGGGAAAGTAATGGAAGAACCAGGGAAACTGTGAAAAGGAGAGCAAAGAAATAAAATTTAATACAAGGATGTTATAACATTTACCACCAGAGGCATCAGGGCTTGACTTGTCTGGGCCTGCCTAGGGAGCAAACAGAATGCTTCCCAGACTGGGTGACTCAAAGGGCAGAAGACTAGAGCATTCAACCAGTCTTCTCTATTGGTTGAAAGTTTCTATTTTATGTTGAGTGTTGCCCTGGAAGAGTAAACCCTTCATAAAATCAGGCTGTACTGTATTTGTGGGCTCAGAGAGCTAAGCAGATAGAGCAGACTCCTCTTAAATAGAACTTTCAAGACAGAAGGTAGAAATATTTAAGAGTTTATAAGTGAAAGTGAAAGTGAAGTCACTCAGTCATGTCTGACTCTTAGCGACCCCATGGACTGTAGCCTACCAGGCTCCTCCATCCATGGGATTTTCCAGGCAAGAGTACTGGAGTGGAGTGCCATTGCCTTCTCCATTAAGAGTTTATGGCTGAAGCTAAATGCTATCAGTGTCCCATGAGTCTGAGCTCCTAGGAAATAATGGTCAGCTCTTGCTACAGTTGAAATTAGTGGCAAGTCACAGAGATATGATGTAATAGAGGGATCTGCTACAGTTTTTGATAAGCTTATTATTATAGTGGTGAGATGAGAGGACATAAACAAGCTTTCAGCAGTCATGCCATAAGGACACAAATCAGAAATTAAGAGCTCAAAAGATTGATCCAAGTGGCAAATGTCAAGGTGCTTGGGAAGTAATATCTTTGGACAGTGTGTTTTTAAATGGTATAATCTGTCTCTGTTGTGGCAATATTTTTATCTTCCTAAAGTGGCAGTGTTAGTGAGTTACTGCTTCACATAGCTATTGAGAATTTAGTTGTTTCAGTGGCCTATTTGCCTGGCTCCCCTGTCTATGGAATTTTTCAGGCAAGAATAGTGGAGAGCGTTGAGAATAGTGGAGGAGCCATGTCCTCCTCCAGGGGATCTTCCTGACCCAGGGATCAAACCCGAGTCTCTTATATCTCTTGCATTGGCAGGTGGATTCTTTATCACTAAAGCCACCTGGGAACCCGCTTGCCAATGCAAGAGACATAAAAGACTCAGGTTTGATCTTTGGGTTGGGAAGATCCCCTGGAGGAGAGCATGGCAACTCACTCCAATATTCTTGCCTGAAAATTCCCACAGACAGAGGAGCCTGGCAGGCTACAGTCCATAGGGTAGAAAGAGTCAGACACAATTGGAATGACTTAGCATGCAGTAGAGGTTTAGAAATATTATATTCAACTATTTTCATCTTCCTTGCCACAAATTCAATACATAGATCTACCTCTAAACCGTGTCTCAAGTATCATAATTTTGTTCCATTGTCAGCATCACCACTCAAATTCAAGGCTTCTTTGGTATGGTATGGACTGTCATTCTTTCTCTACAAACAGATTATGGTAACATTAAAACATGTCAGACCATTCAAACCCTCCAGAGTCTTTCCCTTGTTGTTGCCATTGTTCATGTGCTAAGTCATGTGCTAAGTCATTTGCTAAGTCTTTGCAATCCCATGGACTACAGCATGCCAGGCTTCACTGTCCTGCACTATCTCCTAGTTCTGTTCAGTTCAGTCACTCAGTTGTGTCCGACTCTTTGCAATCCCATGAACTGCAGCATGCCAGGCTTCCCTGTCCATCACCAATTCCCAGAGCTTGCTCAAACTCATGTCCATCAAGTCTGTGATTCCCATCTAACCATCTCATCCTCTGTCATTCCCTTCTCCTTCTGCCTTCAATCTTTCTCAGTGTCAAGGTCTTTTCCAATGAATTAGTTCTTCGCATCAGGTGACCAAAGTACCAGAGTTTCAGCTTCAGCATCAGTCCTTCCAATGAATATTCAAGACTGAGTTCCTTTAGGATGGACTGGTTTGATCTCTTGGCTATCCAAGAGACTCAAGCATCTTCTCCAGCACAACAGTTCAAAAGCATCAATTCTTCAGCACTCAGCTTTCTTTATGGTCCAACTCTCACATCCATATATGACTACTTGTAAAACCATAGTTTTGACTAGATGGACCTTTGTCAGCAAAGTAATATTTCTGTTTTTTAATATGATGTATAGGTTTGTCAAAGCTTTTATTCCAAGGAGCAAGCATCTCTTAATTTCATGCCTGCAGTCACCATCTGCAGTGACTTTTGAGCCCAAGAAAATAAAATCTGTCACTGTTTCCATTGTTTCCCCATCTGTCTATTTCACAGAGTTTGCTCAAATTCATGACCATTGAGTCAGTGATGCTATCTAACAATCTCAGCCTCTGTTGTCACCTTCTCCTCCTACCCTGTGTTTTTTAGATGCCAGAGTCATCTGTATCTGGGTTAATCACTTAGGTTATCTGGCTCTGTTTTCTTGGTTGACAGATAGGGTCATTTAACCATATCAGACTGGAGATGCTAGTCAGTCATAAGATATACAAGCTTAGAGTTTATTAAGGAGGTTCTGGCTATAATTATTGATAAGCACACAGATGGTACTGTGAACATGAGATCACACTGGGAAATACTATAGACAGGTTGAAAGAGTTTAGCACCAAGCCCTGGAGCACTAATACATGTGGGGATCTAGAATCAGATCACATGCTACAGGGACACAAAATTTCCCTCTGTGAACTATGAAGGATAAAACTACACTAGATAAGAGCACTTGCTAAGCCATGGATTTTGCAAAGAATGGAAAAATAAGGTTATCTGGATTTGCATGGAAAGAAATATCACGAAAGCCCACAGGTCACTGTAGATTCAATTATATGTTAGACACTCAAACTCACTTTATATTATAAAATGATAAAATGCAGTGTGGACTAAGGACATTTTATGAAAAAAAAAATTTCTTTTCCAAAGATTCTATCTATGTTAAGGAAAGTCATCTTGAAGTGTCTGCATCATCACTGTATAATTAGCACCCCAGGTTATATTTATTTAATCCGTTGAAAGTCAGAAGAAGCACAACTGTATCTGGCAATACCATGATGAATAATACTCCTAACGGGGTTAAAAATTGAAACTAATTGGTTTGTGTGATTGTTATGAAGTCCAATTTGAGTTAGTTAATGAAATTTTGTTTGGCAAGGGAATAGAGTTTATCTTTGCAGATGATATTTTTACCTTTGAAATAAGTTGCTGTCACCCTATTGAATCCATGGTTCTAAATAAACTTAAAGTGATGATGTTCCTCTGCATGCCTTAGGTCAAGGGTTAATTTTAGAGAAAACATAGTAAGAAAATTCATAATATTCCTAGTACAGTGGTATCTCTATCTAGAATACCGACACACTCAATCTTCATTTTCAACAGACTCCATGTAAGATCAGGTCACTTAAAACAGTGTGATAGTTTAGTGGAATATAAATCCGTAACACAGTTGCCTAGATAGATTCCAGTGCCACCCAATGATGAAATAAATGATCTTTCATGAGAACCAGATTTGGCAGGAATGCCAGAAAACCTAATTAAGTAGACAATATACAACCTAGGTAGTCTTCTACACTATTTGTTATACTTCACATATGATTGTTTCTTAACTGACTTGTGTATATAGCCTGGCTGAACTTTGAAATGAGTATTCACATACGTCATATCTTTTTGCCTTTTCATACTGTTCATGGGGTTCTCAAGGCAAGGATACTGGAGTGGTCTGTCATTTACTCCTCCTCCAGTGAACCAATTTTGTCAGAATTCTTCACTATGACCCATTCATCATGCGTGGTCCTGCACAGCATAGTTCATAGATTCATTGAGATATGCAAGTTCCTCAGCTACAACAAGGCTTTGGTCCATGAAGGGGTATGACACCAGATGATGAGCCTCCCAGGACAGAAGGTGTCCAATATGTTACTAGGGAAGAGCAGAGGTCAGTTAAACTAATAGCTCCAGAAAGAATGAAGTGGCTTGGCCAAAGCAGAAATGATACTCAGGTGTGGATGTGTCTGGGGGGTGAAAGTAAAGTCCAATGCTGTAAAATATTGCATAGAAACCTAAATGTTAGGTCCATGAATAAAGGTAAATTGGACATGATCAAGCAGAAGATGGCAAGATTGAACTTCAACATCTTAGGAATCAGTGAGCTAAAATGGATGGGACTGGGCAAATTTAATTCAGATGACTATTATTGGATCATGGAGAAAGTAAGGGAATTCCAGAAAAACATCTACTTCTACTTCATGGACTATGCTAAAGCCTTTGTGTAGATCATAACAAACTGTGAAAAATTCTTAAAGAGATGGAAATAAAATCCATTCTCATGGCATAGCTGCCACTGTGCTTTGGAATATTCCCCCAATTCAAAGTAGCTCTGGATTCTTGAGTTTCCTTCTTTAAACAGTTTTTCTAGGGACCACATCTATATCTCCCTGGTAATAACAGAAGAAATTCATAGGTTCTCAAGTAGTTTGCTACATGCAAAACATTGAGGTGATGCTGAAAATTCTTAGGATCTGTGAGCTTGTTAGTAAGGCATCTAAGATTAACAGTTGTGCTGAGATACACAGACACTTTAAGCTACTATATAGATTTCTATTTTGTTTCATGACCTCTAATTTCTGGTGCTAGATGGTTCCCTTTTCCATGTTTGGTTGCTCGTTGTAAGATTTTCTTCCTTTCTACTCTCTATATTTTTTTATTCATTTTATTAGGTTCTTGTCTGGGGGAGGGAATCCTATTCTGCCTTAATTCTGAAGATCTTGTTCCTCCCTTTTTAGATGGCTCATATACTGCCTTTATAAAGGCCCAAATAGAGGTGTTTTTAGAGAGGCTTATTTCTGGCTTAAACAGTCATCACTTGTAATTGCTATCCTAATGCCCCCAACAGGAAGCTTTACAAAAGGTGACTTTCTTTTCTGGGAGTGCCATCACTAATACCAGCACTATCTTCGACATGGCTAGAATAAAGGAATTTGACCTAGCTGTCTGCAAGAAGCATGCCATTTGGCTAAGGAAAAATAAGTGACACAACTTAAATGTCAGTTGTTAAAAAATAATAAATGCAGATGGAAATGACCAATAATTTTTGAAGGAGTAAGGAAGATTACAAGGAAATATAAATTTAAATCCTTGGATAATGTTAAATGAATTTGAATAGGAGTTTTAAGGTGGGATTTAGACTTTCAACAATGCAAAAAGTGCTCCTTGAGGTCATGGGTACATTGTGAGCAAAAAAGAGAAGAGGGGCAGCATGAGTATATATATGTGCACCATATTAGTCAGCTTGGCCCTATTATGAGATACAAGAAGAAAGAATGTGAACTCATGTTTTAAAAAGACAAATCATAAAGACTGAGTGACAATCTTAGTGATTTTCTGACTTTAACCTTCAGCTTTGGAGGCTGCCCCCCCAAATTTAAGATACATCTCATGTCAGATTCCATGTCTTTTCAGTTGAACATTTAGATTCTTTTCCTCCTGTTGAGAAAAATAAGCTTTTTCAGCAAGCTTAACCCCACCTTATTGAGTTCAGATACTAGCAGGCTGACATTAGTAACAGGAGATTAGAGGTGTGAACTTCCTCAATTTATGTTAACAAGGTGCTAAATGCAAAGGCCAATTATGAGTACCCCTGAATGTCAACTTCCTGTCGCCTGAATATCCAGTGAATGAGCTTGATCAGGGTATAGCCCTTGTCCTGTGGTATTTATAGGATTCTCAGCTGAAACTTATTGGATTCCTGAAAGTGTGGGTTTTAAATTCCTCAGGGTATTGAGGAATTTTGTGGGTTCTCTATAAATGCCCCAGATGCTGTCCAGAACACCTGGCAATAAATTCCAGCCTCTCTGACTTCCCATTTCTTCTGATGCAGGGTTATTAAATATGAAATATTGCATGCTGAAATTCACATAAAACAGCCTAATTAGTAATAGGAGGAAGTGAGAGCAAGGGCACATGTGGTAAGAAAGGGATCATGGAGGGGCTAAGGATAGGGATCTATAATTGCAAAAACACAAGGAACTCAATTGCCATCCAGTGTTCAGCACCCTGCCCTGCCTAACTATACCCTTCTGCTGACCTCCATTGTTCGGGTCATTCTTTTTTTTCATGATTTTTTAAAACCTCTTTTTAAATATATATTTTACTGTAGGATAGTTTTAAATTTACAGAAAAGTTGTGAAGATAATACCGAGAGTTTCCATGTAAGTCTCACTCAAATATTGACTTCAAAGGAAATACTAAGATACAGACCCAATTCACTATAGGGAAGAAATATTTTTCCCTAATTCCTTTCCTACCTTCATCATACACAATGTTATGCTCTGGTTTAGAGTCTCAAAAATTCTGATAGAATAAGCTGACTCAAATGATATTATGACTCATATTGCTATTTGTGCTGCAAGAGAGTTACCTAAAGCATGGTCAATGGACCCCTTCTCATTTACAGAATGTTTGTAACCAGTCTTCAAAGAAAGAAGAAGCTTGTGACAGAATTTAAATTCTCTATTTTGCTGAGTTTCTTACAGCAAGACCTTTCTTTTTTTTTTTCTCTCTCTCTTTTTGTAAGGAAGCCATGCATTTATTCGCATTCTGTTGTTATCCTCTGTTACATTTCCATAGCCTCATCTACCTAAAGATTACTACTCACTGTTCTAAATCAACTATCTATGTTACTTTTCCTGTGAAGCCTCTACAACTGCATGGACCGCACTGCCCTCCCTGCCCAGTCTTTCTTTCAATATTGAACAACCATTAGAATTTAAACATCTTGAGCATAGGGCAAAATCCTAAAATTTTCTTAAAGAGTTAGGCACACAAAGAGGGTCCCTAATGCTTCTTGAATTGTAGAAAAGTCACTGATATTGGGTTAAATTGAAAAACTGACTATCCCTTGTTCCCCTAGCCAGGTCATGAAATAAATAGGTATAATTCATAGTGTGGTTTAAGGTTGAAAAAAATTAATAAATTTTGATGTAATTGAGACTATTGATATGAATGTAAAATAGCATTAAATTAATTGAAAATTACTCACAACCTTAACTCTTCAGCAATTTTTATTTTAGGTTGATCTTCCATTGTTTATCCTTGGTGCTCACTGCCTATTATTTATAATGACAATTTTATAATACTCTTGAGTTCTCACCTTCTGTATTTTTCAACAAATGAAAAAACCTTGATTTGAATTTTTTAATCTAGAAAATCTTTTTTTAAATAAGAGAAAATGACACTAAAGGGAAATAGGATTTCCTTCCTAGGTTCTAATTATATATATTTTTTATCAGTAATAACACTACCAATAAAAGACAGTCTTCCTTGTATGAGACTAAATCCATTAATCACTATAAGCAGGTAGACAAACTCAAAGTTCTAATATATTATGGTCTAGATTACAGTCTCAATCAAGAGTCCTTTTGCCCCACTGGTGATATTTTGCAATGTTTGGAGGCATTTCTGTTTGCCACAGTTGGGCAGGGGCACTACAGGTGTGCAGTGCAAAGAAAGGAAAGCATATAGGGCAGCCTTCACAGTGAACAACTAGCTGGTCTAAAATGTAATAGTTTCAGGGTTGAGAAACCATGGTGTACATGACCAATATAGGATAAATTTTGGTCAAGAGAATAAAGGTGGAATGGGTTTTATAGGATGAGTAAGGACATGAAAGCACATTAAATAGCTTGGTATCTGAAGGAAAATTTGTGCAGTGGTTTTAACTAAATGTGGGGGAAAAGTGAGTGGATGTGAGGGTAGAAAGTAGTGATGTACATTCTAGGTTATTGGAAGTCTTATACTTCTCAGAAGGGAACCTCTGGAAGGTGAATAAGATGATTGAGGGCATTTTAGACCAAGGACTTCAGAATCTGAGATGTAAAACCTATATGTAAGATAAAATTTAATACAGTGCTTTAAATGTTATGATAGTGGTACACACAGGGAGGCAAGACAGCATATAGGACACAGAAATAACCAAAATAGAGAAGGACTGGAAAGGCCTTCTTAGTGAGATGACGTGGTTCCATTTATACTGAATTCTAAAGGATGAGTCACAGTCAGCTAGATGACAGTGGAAAGTGATAAGTAGTTTATTACAGACAAAAAGAAAAGCACACAGAGAAAGAGGGTAGGAAGAGTCTGGAAAATGTCCTGTTTTAAGTAGTTCAGTATGTATGCCTCGTATTGCAAGAAATAAAGAGAATGGTGAGGGATGAGGCTGGAAAAGAGGGAGCAGAAGTCAGAAGATAATGAAATTTCTCTTATGCCAATACTGACGTTTGCAGTGATCGTGGAATGCCATTGAAAGAAATAAAGCAAGGGAGTAACTTCATGATTCGTGCCTTTGGAAAATCATTCTGTCCAGAGAGTGTGGCTGGAGGGACTGAGCCTGGGGTCAAGGAAGTCAGACAGAAGACTTCAGGGCCATCTGAAAAAGAGTAGCTGGTGGTCCCACTGAGATCCCCTAACTTACCTGGACATATTATTTGGTAATTGTTTTCAAAATGTGAAGAAGATCAGATATCTATGAATAAGTATTTTTAAGGGCTTTAAGTCATTCCCCTAAGGATATCACCATTCTAGAAAATGTAGACATGCAGGTGAATCAAACATGGATATTGATCTCCAGAAGTTACAGGAGAGATAGACCATGTATATATTAATTGATACCTTAAGTAAGAAATGATATACTCCACCACAAGCATGCAGGTACATTGCAATGTAAATTTAGAGCAGGCAAAGGATGATTGCTCCATAGAGAATAAGAAAGGACCCTATGACAGTAATGAAAATAGAACACTCTACTAATATCACAGTAACTTATAATAAAACAATAGGCGATAGTTATTCAGTTCAGTTCAGTCCCTCAGTCGTGTCCGACTCTTTGCGACCCCACAAACTGCAGCACGCCAGGCCTCCCTGTCCATCACCATCTCCCGGAGTCTACCCAAACCCATGTCCATTGAGTCGGTGATGCCATCCAACCATCTCATCCTCTGTCGTCCCCTTCTCCTCCTGCCCCCAATCCTACCCAGCATTACGGTCTTTTCCAATGAGTCAACTCTTCACATGAGGTGGCCAAAGGATTGGAGTTTCAGCTTCAGCATAAGCCCTTCCAATGAACACCCAGGACTGATCTCCTTTAGGATGGATTGATTGGATCTCCTTGCAGTCCAAGGGACTCTCAAGAGTCTTCTCTAACACCACAGTTCAAAAGCATCAATTCTTTGGTGCTCAGCTTTCTTCACCATCCAACTCTCACATCCATACATGACCACTGGAAAAACCATAGCCTTGGCTAGATGGACTTTTGTTGGCAAAGTAATGTCTCTGCTTTTAAATATGCTATCTAGGTTGGCCATAATCTTCCTTCCAAGGAGTAAGCGTCTTTTAATTTCATGGCTGCAACCACCATCAGCAGTGATTTTGGAGCCCCCCAAAATAAAGTCTGACACTGTTTCCACTGTTTCCCCATCTATTTCCCATGAAGTGGTGGGACCAGATGCCATGATCTTTGTTTTCTGTACGTTGAGCTTTAAGCCAACTTTTTCACTCTCCTCTTTGATAGTTATTAAGCATTTATTATTAGTAAATACTTCATTCAATCCTCATGTGATTCTATGTTAGGTACATTTTTCAGATGGGGAAGCTGGGGTTGTAGAGAGGTTGAGAGATTTGGCCAAGGTCACCTAACTGCTATATGGGAAAGCTAGGAATTAATCTAGGTGTGGATGAAGCAAGCAACATTTAGAAATGTTGAGAAGAAAGAAACAGGCTTCTCTGTGGGAGCAAGAAAATCATTATAAGCCCTGAAGTAGGGCATCCCAGAGTACATATGGAGAAAATAGAATGGTTTATTTTGCCAGGAGCCTGTGTGGATAACATATCTACAAATAAGCAGATTTTTCTGAGTCATGTGGTCAAACAAACACCTTAGAACTTTCAAAATTTAGGTTTTTGGTTTAACACCATTCTATAAATAAGCCATACTCCTATGGTGAATATAGCTAGACTTCCATTGCTTTGTTCCAGCTCTTTGAGTTAGGCAATCTTGAAGAATTTAGAGCAATTATTTGATCACACATTTCCTAATTGACAAAAAAATGTTAATAGTATCTTCAAAATCCCTTACTCCCTAGCTGCCAAAGGAACGTGCATGGAACAGATGCCAAAGACAGCTTGGAAACTTTCAAGAGGGTTGGAAACAGCAATTCCTATTAGTCTCTCTATCTATTGCATCCAGGGTTGGCATCAGAAGCAGTCACTGTGCTTGCCAAGGACTCAGGTGGCATCCTGAAGGGACTACTACTTATTAAGCCATGTGGTGATTTGTATTCCTTTCAGATTCCAAGACAAAAATAGAGACCATGTATATGGATGCTAACCCTTAATTGGAAAAAAAAAATTGTTTCAGGAAAACGTTGTCTTTTAATAGTTTATCCCAAAGTTCATGCTCAATATTGGATACTGGTCCAAAAGATTGTAGCAAGGTTTTGTGCAAAATGACCACCTTCTTCTAATTTGTCTGGCTGAATATTTCCTGTGCCTTATAAAAGAGGGTGATAGGATGTCCTGGGTGAAACCATCAATATCAGGCCCCCAGTCACCTTCAGAACCACAGCTCCCTGCTTTTCCTCACCCCCTGAGCTTTGACTTCTACAGACCCTTCTTTCTTGCTTATTTCTGCCACTATCTGTCTTGCTGAAGTCCTATTGAGTTTTCTTACCCTATGCTGTCTCCTCAAAACTATCTTCTCCAACTCTACTTCACACTACCATTTAATTTTTCCTTCAGTTACACCTTTCATAAATACTTCCATTTTAGTCCTTATACTACAGTCTGACTTGCAGGCAAACTGCAAAAGCAATAAAAACAATCACTTTCTATGCCTCAATTTTAACACCTATAGTATAGCATTCTGATTGTCTATTGGTCTGTCAGTCTCACCACCTAGATTTTGACCTCTGCGAAAGCTGAGGGTAGATCATATTTACCACCCTCCTAATCTTGGCTTCAGAACTGACACATAGCAGATGATGAATCAATAGTGGTTAAATAAATGAAAAAAAAAAAAGGTCCTCATTCTTTAAGAAAAAAAAAATAAAAGCTTTCTATACATAAAAGAGACCTTTAAGTTTTATTTTCTCTATTTCTTACCAGAATGTGGCCTCTGGGGTCAAATCCTGACTCCTTCACTTGGTACCTGTTTTACTTTTTCAAGCTGATTAAGCATTGTAAAATTAAAACATTAATAATGACCACCTTGAGGAGTTATTGCAATAAATAAATGAGATAATGAATGTAAGGGCCTCACCCTTGTGCCTAGTATAAACTGAATTCAGTTAATATTAGCTTGCAATGTATTTATTATAATTATTAAACAAATAAGCCTCTTGGTTATCTCTGAGTTGTATTGGACACTTGGATGCATTTGGGTGATTGTTTTTCCCTCTTCTATCTGGAATGACAATGTCTGACTCTCTAGAAGGAGAAACTATTCTACCCTTCTAGGTCTACAGTAAATTCTTCCTTGATTATCACAGTCCATGATTTAGCACTGGAATGAGTACAAGGAGCAGAAATCAGGACTGTTTTGAACAATGTGATGCTTTCATGACAACTCAGATAGTCAAGATGTGAGATCAGTATGAAGTCATTAGTAGAATGAATGACTATGAAAATATATGGTTTTCAGGACTAAAGAAAAGATGGGAAAATAATAAGCCTGGTGAGGAACATGGGGAGCCTGGTCCTGATTCAGATCTAAGACCGAATCTGGATCCTCCAGATATGTGGTCCCTAAGAAGAGTGAGTGTCCCTCTAGTGATAGGTTCAGGCTCCAGAAAGGAAGGGGTTTTATTTTTTTCTTTTTAATTTTAATGAAAACTGTCAAACATACTTGAGAGTTAAACAAGTTCAAAGTATTGCCACATATTACCCAGATTTAACAATTACCAAGATTTTATCATATTTGTTTACTTTATCCCTTTTGTCTTTTTTATAATCTTATGTACCTATGTATTTTAAAGAATATCATAGACATTATGTCATTTTAAACGTTAAATGAGTTTCCTTTCCTCCCTTCCTTCCCTCCTGTCTTTCTTTCTTGAGTAACACTGTGGGTTTCAATATATTCAATGTGTTTTAATTATTGTGTTAATTAGTCTATATTATTACTGCTAGTATTATTACTATTGTTACTGTATGCTTAAATTTCTCAATTATGACCAACAGGAGACTCTTCCTGCTTGCTCCTGGGCTCTTTGAACTGACCAGTTAGTTTTTAAGAACTTTCCTGCATTTTGTACAGCGCTAAATCTGATTCATGCTGGATATTTTATGCTTGAGATTTGAAATGCATTATTCCCCAAGGAGCACTGGTTCTTTTTAGTATTTTATAGAGGGAACACAGTTTGGGTGCTAGGTATCCTTATTGCTATTTGGTTATCAGAGCTTCAAGGCTTTTCTAATAGACACAGTTAGGAAGTACCTATTTAAAAATAAATTACTTAAAAATTAAATAAGTAAGTAAATAATTCTGAGTCCACCGGATATTTTCAAATTGGGGTTTACCATAATATGATTTTATTTACAGTATTTGATTCTATTTATTTTTTATGAGATAATACCAACCATCCTATCAGTGTAATTATTTACTTACATTTTTGTAGTGAACATACTCACATGCATGCACGTATGATCTCAATAAGACAGTGATAGTAAAATAAATAGTTGACTACAGAATGTTATTTAGGACTACTTGGCTGTCTTTTTATTCTTAAACTATATTCCACTACGGATGAATAGTACAATTTGTATATTTTAAAATCAATTCAAATAATTCTTTCCTCTGGGTGGTAATGTCACCAGGTTTCTATTTCAATATTTAGTTTATTTACAGTGCCATTTAATTTTATTTTGCACTATGTTGAAATGTATGTGTTTCTAAATTCATAGCTTTGTAATAAGGTATATTTAGAATGTTTGCATTTTTTCTTTTTCAGAATATTGGACTTTTACTTAATTAGTATTTTAGGTTGTAATAGAGAATTTCATAGACTCTATATAATTAGATGTTTAGGAAAGAGAAAATATTTTGTTTTGGTCATAATTTTATAAATGTTTCATGTTGCTTAATAATAAAAATGCCTCTTTTAATTTGTTGTTTAAACTATCTTTCAATAGAAACACATCATTTGTGAGGTGCTATGAGAAAAATCTGATAAAAATAAAGAAAATATTATGTACATGCATTTTTTTTTATTGCAGTAAAAAACCCATAATGTGAGAACTACCCTCCTAAATTTTTAAGTGTACTGAACAGTATTAACTATAAGCATAATGTTGTGCAGAAGATATCTAAAACTGTCTCATCTTGTATAACTGAACTTTATATCCATTGAACAGAGACTCCCCATAGTTACTCATAGATAGTAATTTATGTGCTTTTTCTTTAATGTTAGCCAGAATAGTCAGCTATGTGTGGAATGTCAACATCTGCTTCCTGATCACCTGCTATGATAAGTTGTTTAACACCTGTAATAAAATTTTCCCATAGAAGGTACTTATCACTATTATTATTATTGTTATATCTAGCTCTGTGCTTAGTCTGAGTAAAAAATATAGAAAGATAGTGTATATCATTTAATAACATAGTATGTACCATAAACTTTATATTGATATTGATGATACAATAGATTTTATTCTATTGATATGCATAAAGGTATTGACATTAATAAAATCTACTGAGTGCAAATAGATTGCCCATCACTAAGCTGGGTGTTGTCTATGCATTTGCTCATTTAACCTCATGACTACTCTATGTGGGAAAATTTATTATGATTCCCATTTTACAGATGAGGTCACTGAAACTCCAGAAGTTTCTGAGGTCACTGAAACTATTTAGAAAATAGTCTAAAATCATACTAGTAAGTAGTGGGTTTAAGATCTAACCCAAATCTACTTGATGAAAATCATGCACTGTTTTCTCTGGTATTATAATTGAAATTTAGAGAAATTAACTTCTTAGATCACAAAAGTAGTGCATAGCAGGTTGAATTTGAAAGTCTGTATGGTCCCAAAGTCTGTTATTTCTATGCTATTATGTTGTTTCCAGTGGCAAGCTTACAACAGAGACAAGATTAAACATCAATAGCAATTCGCATTGTTTATAATCTAGTGTAAGATGTGTGGATCAAATTAGCAACACTTTGGTGACCATTGCTACAAACTAAAAGATTTTACCAATTCATTCAAGAAATATTTCTTTTAGCGTGTGCTCCATGAAAGGTACATTTCATATAGCTTGGAAAATAGCTTCCATTCTAACAGGAAAGACAGATTTTGAACAGATAATCATTTAATGTCAGAGAATGATCCACGCTATGAAGAAAAAGGAGAATAAGGCACTTCCAAACACTATAGTATGGAATGAGGGGATACTACATAGTAACTTTACTGACGATAACAACCTCAAACAAAGCAACTGAAGTTAACATCGGTAGAGGTAAATCATATTGATAGCTTTTGTCCTTGATAATGTGATGAGAATGGCACCTTACTCTTGTGATCTTCTACCCCTAGACTCATTACTCCAGTCTAATCATGAGAAAAACAATAGTTCAATCCCTATTGCGGGACATTACACCAAATACCTGACTAGTAATCCTCAAAATTGCCAAAGTCATTATGAACATAGAAAACAGAAGTTTTTATAGCCAAGAGGAAACTTAGAAGATTGAATGTAATGTGGGATACTTGATGGGATTCCAGAGCAGAAAAAGGACATTTGAGAAAAACAGAAGAAATCTGATTAAGTATGGAGTTTATGGTGACTCAGATGGTAAAGCATCTGCCTGCAATGTGGGAGACCAAAGTTCAATCCCTGGGTGGGGAAGATCCCCTGGAGAAGGGAATGGCAACCCAATCTGGTATTCTTGCCTGGACAGAGGATCCTGGTGGGCTACAGCCCCTGGCATCGCAAAGAGTCGGACATGGCTAAGCAACTAACATTTTCACTTTCACTTTTAGTTAATAACAACATGTCAAGTTTATTTATGACAAATATACTATATTACTGAAAGATATTGAGTGTGGGTTATATTGGAATTATTTGTGTTATCTTCACAACTCTATACATCTAAAACTGTTCTTAAATAAAAAGTTTATTTAAAATCTAAAGGTCAGAGACAGATAAGTAAGAGATCCAAAGCATAAGATATATTTCATGTATCCTTGCTGACTTGAAAGTGGAGAATGAAGGTGACCTCTGGGAACTGAGTATAGTCCCTGGCTGACAGCTTTCAAGAAACCAGGACCTCAGTTTTACAACGACAAGGAAATGAATCCTTCCAACAACAAGAATGAACTTGGAAGTCTATTTTTTTCCCCCAGAGCCTTCAGATAAGAATTCAGTTTTTCCAACCCTTGATTTCAGCCTGGTGACCCTGAGCAGGACTGACTCACATAATTTTTAATTAATAAACAGGCGTTGTTTTAAACCTCTAAGTTTACGGCATTTTTTTTAATTCAGCAATAAAAAGCTAATACAGAGATAGAATTAGAAACACTCCTGTTATCTTTTAACCCACACCTATTATATGTGTATTTCTTGCATTTGTGAGTGTGAGAGAAGCAAGCAGGTAAGACTAACTTAGCTCCTTCCTCATACTTGGGTCAGCTTTCTGCTGAGATGAAAAATTCTGGTCTTCTCTCATTAGCTCACCTGGTGATGAGCTACCCAGGGTTGGGTCTGCCCCTACAAGGAAATATCTACAGTTGAAGTGATTAAGTTAGAATAAGGGAGAGAAAGTTTGAATACACAGCAGCGATTACAAGCCATGTTTTTCTCCGTGTCTACTTTTTAGTAATAATGTTGATACTTTTACGAGAATCTTGATGGCTCCCACATCCAAATTCTCAATTGTTTCTGAGCTAGAGAGAACAAGGCAGGGTTGTTTATTGAAGTGTTGGTTTTCGACAGTCAAAACGAAAGATAAACAGAAAATACTCCTTTTTAAAAAGTGTATCATTCTCATTATAACTTAACAGGGAGAGTAGGGTCAGGTTATTGAGAACTAAGAGTACCAAGATGAAGCATTTTGATTTAATGAAACAGAACTTTTTTTCTTGAACAAGGGTGTGACACGGTTAGAGTGAGATTTCAAAACGATTAGTTTTACAGTGCTAGGCTATGGGGGAGGGGTGGTTTGGGATAGAGTGTGTGGAAACAATTATGCCTATGCAAATATTATATAAAATGACTTACCTTTGAGCTTCATATAAAAACTGATCTTGGCTCAAACTGAGGCTTGCTTAATAGGCAAGAAGAAAGAATAGTCTGAAACATAAAACTGACTCCTTAAAAGCTTGAGACAGGCATATGTGCTTGTAAAAGTTGAATTTTTGCCAACTAACTTATAAAGAATAAAATGTCATCTCACTACTCTTAGCACTTGCAGCTGTATTTTCATTTCCATGCTTGGAGAAATGATTTTCGAAGAATTTTTCATAATACTTAAATTTGGCAAAATACAATATCTAAGTGTCATTTAGAGGCCTCAAGTTATTAAAGATGGTCGTCATACAATCCTTCAAAAAGGTACATTGACCTTGAAAATCTGACTCTTCTTATTTCAAGAGTGGAAATTGGCCTATTGTATTAACAAAGTGAAATTTTAATCATTCCTAAGCCATGAAGCTCCTTTGGTGAAATTTTGGACCTTGACACTTAAAAGCTAGTAAGGGAAATACAGTTCCAATTCTGCCTTCTTATAAATTTAAAACATATTAGATGCCATCCATTCCAGTCATGGATATCCCTTTAGGGCCATGGTCACTCAGATGTGCCACAGAACTGCAAACATAAATCTGATTGGTATCAGCAGTCAGATTCCAGGTCCAATTTAGATGATGGGTGGAGGTTAGGTTATAGGCCAGGGAAAACAAAGCATTTCCCAGTCCCAACTACACTCCACAGAATTACATCGACAGGTTCCATGGCTTTACTTGTGCCCTGTCCCTGGCTTACGCTGGTGTATTGTCATATCCTTGATTCTCTTTCACTGTGACCATCAGATTTCCCAAAGCTTCTCAGGGCTGGATCATCAGCTAACTTTTATCTAACATGTAACGTCTAGACAATAGAAAAGAGTAGTTAAATGGTTTAAAAAATAGCATTATGTTTCTAAATTTCAGATCCTGTTTCCACCATATAATGTCTCTGACCTTAACATAGCTTCTGGACATCTCAGTTTCTTCATCTGTTGACTGGGGTAAGTAAAATGGAGCTAAGAGAACAATATCTTCTGGCTCAATAAGTAATTCTCTGTAATTTAACACATAATCAGTTAATCTGTGTATGAGTAAGAATTCATACACAGGAATGTATGGGGAACAGAATCAATAGGATGTGTAGATGTAGAAAGAAATTTATTGTAAGCAATTTGGTCACATGATTATGGAGGAGAATACATCCCAAGATCTGCAGGGTGAATCAGAAAGCTGGAGACCTGAGAGTCTGTGGTTAAGTTCCAGTTGGAGTTTGAAGGTTTGAGAACCAGAGAGTGGGTGGTGTGGTTCCCATCTGAAGGTGGGCAGGCTTCAGGAACAGCTGATATTTCAGTTTGAGTCCAAAGGGAAGAATAAAAACTGATGCCCAGTTTTCTAAGATCAGAGGGCAACTCTGCAGCAGAGCTAGAATTCAGAATTTAGAAATTTTTGGCTACAAATTTCATGTTCTCACAAGGAAATCACATTGCCAGTCTTTCTTTTGAAATAGAAAACAAACTGAGAAGGCAAAACCCAGAGCCCACAAAACTCCCTTCCAGTCCTATAGGTCCCAGTGCAGCTCTTTGCCAGCGTACACGTTTATATATAACCATGTGTGAAACATCTATGCAGTTTTTCTGAGAAGTTGAGTAGGTGGTATGTATTTCGACAGCCCATCTCTACCAAATGAGAGCTATAATATATATTTAAAGATGATGTCAGCCTTTCTAAATATAATTTTCAACTGTGCTGGAAAAAATATAAACTGCAGCACTGTAATAATCAACATATAAATAGCTCCCACATCTTTGCCATGCAAATTTGGATGATATTATGGAAGAAGGCTATCAAAAGGGGCCTTCTGTTACCACGGTTTCTGCTCACCAGTGAGCAGCTGGGATTGATGACATTTTTAGTTAAAGCCAGTTTGGAAAGGCTTTTATCCCAGAGAGATAAGCTAAAACCTCAAAATAAAACAATTCCAAACTGCCAATGTTTGATTGGTTTGAAGTTAAAACAGAGGTATTAAATGCCTGGTTTTCTCACAGTTTTACAGAAAAAAAATACACAGTGTTCCATTGCCCTTTGACTGTTGACAAACTGAACTTTCAGTTCTTTCTGTTTTGGGCTTTTCCTCCACCTAGCAGGGTTCAGGACATCCAACCCCTCACTTCCAGGGCTAGGAGTGATGTCTCATGAAGACTGAACATCCCTCAGGCCTCCTGGGCAAATGGTCCCTCCTCACTTCAGTTCAGTTCAGTTCAGTCGCTCAGTTGTGTCTGACTCTTTGCAACCCCATGAATTGCAGCACGCCAGGCCTCCCTGTCCATCAACAACTCCCGGAGTTTACCCAAACCCATGTCCATCGAGTCAGTGATGCCATCCAACCATCTCATTCTCTGTCATCCCCTTCTCCTCCTGCCCTCAATCCTTCCCAGCATTAGGGTCTTTTCCAATGAGTCAACTCTTCATATGAGGTAGCAAAAGGATTGGAGTTTCAGCTCCAACATCAGTCCTTCCAATGAACACCCAGGACTGATCTCCTTTAGGATGGACTGGTTGGATCTTCTTGCAGTCCAAGGGACTCTCAGGAGTCTTCTCCAACACCACAGTTCAAAAGCATCAATTCTTCAGCGCTCAGCTTTCTTCACCGTCCAACTCTCACATCCATACATGACCACTGGAAAAACCATAGCCTTGACTAGATGGACCTTTGTTGGCAAAGTAATGTCTCTGCTTTTCAATATGCTATCTAGGTTGGTCATAACCTTCCTTCCAAGGAGTAAGCATCTTTTAATTTCATGGCTGTAATCACCATCAGCAGTGATTCTGGAGCCCCCCAAAATAAAGTCTGACACTGTTTCCACTGTTTCCCCATCTATTTCTCATGAAGTGGTGGGACCAGATGCCATGATCTTAGTTTTCTGAATGCTGAGCTTTAAGCCAACTTTTTCACTCTCCTCTTTCCCTTTCATCAAGAGGCTCTTTAGTTCTTTGCTTTGTGCCATAAGGGTGGTGTCATCAACATATCTGAGGTTATTGATATTTTTCCTGGCAATCTTGATTCCAGCTTGTGTTTCTTCCAGCCCTCCCTCCTCAGGAGGCACCAAACACCATGACCCTGAGAAGAGGTAGATATGCTGGTGACCTCATCCTTATCAAAAACCCATTGGGATTTCTTTTGAAAACAATGTGGAGAGATTCTTACACATCCCCATCTCAGCTGTACAAGGGCAGCACTCTGGTGGAATTGTTACTTTTGGAATGTTGCTAATTCTAGCTAAAGATAGTCAGGTATTTATTAATATATGGCAGAGGTCACAACCTAGAGGAGGGCATGGCAACCCACTCTGATATTTTTGCCTGAAGAATCCCCATGAACAGAGGATCCTGGTGGGCTACAGCCTATGGGGTCACAAAGAGTTGGACATGCCCGAACGGCAGCACAGACGTCACAAGCCAAATAGGTAGCCCTTGGCTATGTCTGACTCTGAGGCAGATTTTTTATAGGGGGCAGCATAGTAGTATATTTTCCCTTAACTTGGACACTTTTAGATGAGTCATATAATTCATCTTACTCCAGACTCTACATCCTTGTATTGTTTTATATCTAGTCAGGCTCACAGTTTATATTACCTGCCTGACTCTTTCAAGTACTTGAGTTTGAGTCTCTCTTCATGGAATTTTTGCTGTTGAACAACACTGCAGATAAGGTTTTGAACCAAGACTGTGTAAACCAAGTGATCTGGATATAGAGAGTCTCATTTCCTCAGAGAAAGCATAAACATAGATGCAGTGGAAGAAAGACACCGGCTAGGAAGCACACTGTATGTAAGGACCTTCTCTGTGGGATGCACTACAATTCTGCCTTAGCTATTTTAGCTTGTTAGTCAGTCTCTTGGATTGTAGAATACTATTTTATTTATGTATTTATTTTTGGCTGCTCTGGGTCTTCATTGCTTTGTGCAGGCTTTCTCTAGTTGTGGCGAGTGGGGTTGCAGTGCACAAGCTTCTCATTGCAGTGGCTTCTCTTGTTGCAGAGCATGGACTCTAGGCACATGGGTTTCAGTAGTTGCAGCATGTGGGCTCAGTATTTACGGCCCCTGAGCTTCAGAGCTCGGGCTCAATAGCTATGGCACATGGGCTACGTTGCTCCACTGCATGTGGGATCTTCCCAGACCAGGGATCAAACTCATGTACTGTGCACTGGCAGGCAGATTCTTATCCATTATGCCACCAGGCAAGTCTGAATACCATGTTTTTTAAGTCAAACTTTTTTGCCTTGGTCTGAGCTCTGTACCTTTAAATAAGTTACTTTTCTTTCCTGTGATAGATATTTCATTCTGTTTACTTTTTTTCCCAAAAATAACCACAATAACTCCTCTTGAAAGCACATGTCTTTGCTATTCCTCCTGTCATAATATAGCTCTGTTTCTCTTGGACGTGGGCATGGCTGTGTGACTTGCTTTGGCCAATAAGACATTAGAAATTTTAACACAAGCAGAGATTTGAAAAGTATTTCCTCATTAAGGCTTTTCCTCTCTTTTGCTTTTTGAAAATTTCACTCCATAACATGAATGAGCCAAATTAGACTGTCAGAGAAATCACATGGAGGAAAGGGGAAGGTCGCTGAAGAAAAGCCTACAAATGACAACATGTGAGTGAAGCCATTAAAGACCTCTAGTGCCAGGTATCAGCTGACTGCAGAGATTAGCTGAGTTAACTCATAACAGAAGATCTAGTTTTTAATGCATAGAATTCTGAGGCATGAGATTCTTATTGTTTCAAGCTATTAATTTGGGGGGTTGTTTGTTATACAGCAAGGTTAACTGACATACACAAAATAAGATTAAATAATAACTACCCTCCAGTGTTACTTTGGAGTTAGAAATAATACCTATAGATGACTGACCTAGAGACAGTTCCCCATAAATGAGATCTATATTATTCACTAGCTAGCCATCTGAATGAACTCCTAAGAACCTTAATTTTTAAGACAAATTGAGTTCTGCTTTTATTTTCCGTTTTTTGAAAATCGATCTTGACTATCAGTAGTTCTTGATTCTAATGACTTGGTTTTAATGTTCCTCAAAACGACAGTATAACACCCCCAACCTTCCTCTGATAAATTCATCTCCATCACAGAAGCTTAGAGGAAAAGCCTCAAATCATAGTCCTGACTTTTTGGAAATAAAACTAACAACAAATGACAAAGTTAAGCAGTAACGATTCTTATCAAGTCAGAACTGAAAATCAATTTTGAGTGTTGAGACCCAATAAATTAACTCATTGTAGTTGAAGAAACCCTTGGAGAGTATCTATTTTATTCAAACTATGAGTGTGTGGCTGTGCATGAAGGTGAATGGATATGCCTAGTCCTTACCCACCACTTTGTCAGAAGTTACTAAAGATGCTTATGCAAACATGGCTATCCTATAAAACAAGCTATATAAGATGATCTAACAGGACATAAAAATACATCACAATAAGAAAATGAGTTGGTGAGTAAGACCAAAGTAAGAAATATTACTATGTTAAAGACAGGATTGAATGGGTTTCCCAAGTATTAATATATTGAGCAAGATATTTTAGATTAATTTTCTTTGAAAGGTCTAAACCAAATCAACTCAAAAAAAAAAAAAAAAGGAAGCATAAAACAAAGCCAGTGTTTCACATGCCTGAAGAATCTAGGATAGCTTTGACTTCAAAGATAGGCAGATCCACAGGTCAGACAGTATCAGGACTCCCTATCTTTCAGCTCTCTTCTCTGTTCACAATTTGTTAGCTTCAAGGATTTTCAGGTAGAATGGCTTCCAGCAACATACTGATTTCCAACTTCAAGTCTGTAACAAAGTAATTCTTAAAAATTCAATTGAAAGTCCTATATCTGACTCTCCTTAGCCCAAATAGTGTCATGAGCCAGACACTTAAAATGAGAATGAGGTCAATCCCTTCAACTTCAGAGTCAGAGAATAGGCATGGGGAGGATTTATTTACCAGAAGAAGAAGAGGGAGGGTGGGCCCTCAACTTTTAAAATGATAAATATTCATCTTTGCTTGGTAGAATTTTCACTTTGGGGCAGCAGCTGGATGGCTGAGTTAGGTCAAAAGAACATGTAGGAAAGCTTTCCTTGACAGTCCAATGATTTGACAATTTCAGTTAGAAAGCAATGTATCTTAATGTTTTACTGTCTTTATAGCAAGTCTCATCCAAAAAAAGCTGAGACTGCCATTTTGATGCATTTGATTATGTTTCAGAAAGGAAAAAGCAGATCTGGATGACCATTGTATGAGTCGTTAATCCTGTGCATTGTATTTCAATAGTGTATTTCTCTCATTTCCCCAAACAAAGACATGACAATCCCTGGAGTCTTAGCAACTCAGTGGTTACACCTACTCAACTATGTATTTGGCTCACTTGAAGAATGAAGTAATCAGATGAAGCCTGGTACAGACTGGCTTGAAGTAGAACAAATGTGAGTGAACTCATCCAACAACATGCTTGAGGGGGATGTATATGTAACTTTCATTACTAGCTCAAAAACAGCTAGAATTTGAATGGTGTCACTTTGTATTCCACAACAAAATAGGAGTTGGGATTATAAACACCAAAGTGAGATAGAATTTAGAAGGCAAAAATCAGATATGACTGCAGGCAGAACCCAAGAATAAAACAAACAACAACAGAAAAAAAAATAGGCAAGAGGCCAGATAGGATCCAAAAATGAGAAAATTAGTCACGCAGGCAGCACATACAAGTGCTGGGAATCTAGGCAAGGTTTAGAGGATTACCCAGAATGGAGGACAAAAGATCTCACCATTGAGACAAATTTCAAAAGAAGGGTATTTGGAGACCAGGCAACCCGGTGTTTTGTGGTTGTTTTTGTGTTGGTGCCAAACTCATAAATTGGACCAGATTGATGGAAGGGTAGGTGAGCTTCATTATGGACAGGTGAAAAACAGAGATGGAATGTAAAAGAAATATTCCATTTCTCACTACCATCTACCCCTTCCTCCACATCAGACACACACACACACACACACACACACACACACACACACCACCCCACACATACGCTTGATTCTGCTATTTAATATCTAGTTGTTCTTCAAAACTCAGCTGAACCATCAGATTCTTCAAGATGATTTCCATTGCATCCTTCCATCACATTATTTATCAATTGAATTTTATTTAACTGTTCATCTATCTCCTTGCAGAAGCCCGAAGCCATGAGTCAATCACACAATACCACCAGGATCTGGAGTAGTCCTCATTTAATGTTGTTTTTTTTTTTTGGGGGGGGGGTTGTTGTTAATAGATCACCAAATTTAAGCTGAGTTCACCTTGTTGAGCAGTAACACCAAAGTGATACCCACTTGTCACTTGCAATGCCTAAGAAAAGTACAATACCACAGTTACCTAAGCTTTTCCAAATAAAACTGATATCCTTGGAAGCTTAGACACAGATTTAAAAATATTTTGATGTATGAATTCATATTACTTTTGGGTAGAGTTTTTTCCTAAATTAGTGACCAAATACAAAGGCTATAATAACAAATATTAATTTTGTGTTTGGTAGTTCTTCTGCAGATAAGATGATAAAATAATTTCCCAGGCATGATCTCACTCTTGTTTGGAAGCACAATTATGAGAAGTCAGAGTTCTACAACATTAAACAAATTACTTCACCTCATATGTAAAATAAGAGAATCCATTCCTGTTCTATACTTCTAAGAAGCCACATGATTGTCAAGATTCTTCTCAGGCTTAGACACTTAAACAAAACATTTTTAAAGGTTAAGCATTACATATTATTGGTGAGCTCAGTTTTTACTTCAGAATTTGTTCTTAATCTTTAATTACACTAGAGTCTTCCAAGGGAGTATTCAAAATAAACATTCCTTCTTTCTCTGTTGCAGTGGTTCACACATTTTAGTGAACAGTGAGAACATTTGGCTGTAAGTGTAAATTCTCAGTTTTCTAGGGATTCTGAATCTGGGGTTGAGCTGAAGAATCTGAATTTTTAAAATGCATTTTAAATGATATTGATTAAAGTTGTCTGTGACAGAACATACCTTGACTACCACTTTGTTTCCTGTATTCTTATTATATGTATATATATATATACACACACACCATATATATATACATGTATATATATATGGCTTTCCTGGTAGCCCAGATGGTAAAGAATCTGCCTGCAATGTGGCAGACCTGGGTTCAATTCCTGGTTTGGGAAAATCCCCTGGAGAAGGTAACAGCTCCAGTATTCTTGTCTGGAGATTCCATGGACAGAGGAGCCTGGCAGGTTACAGTCTATGGGGTTGCAAAGATATATATATATATATGTATATCACCTATATATATATCCTCTCCCATGATTATCCTTCAAGTCTGACAAGCATTGTGAATACCATGGCTGAGACAAATATACTCAAGAGATATTGACTAGAAAAGAGAATGCCTGAGTTGGAGGATGAATGAATGTGTAAATGAACAAGTGATGAATGAATAAGCAAACAAATTTAAGTTTCTCCAAAGAGTACTTACCGTTGTTTTTCTAACAGTTCACATGTTTAGAGACTGTCCAGCCTCGGCTCAAGGCCAGCTCTGGCATAGGCTTGCCGAAGAAAAACCCGAGCTGAGATTGCTGTTCATAAATCCAGGAGGGAAGAAGACATGATCAGGAAGCTGGTAAGACAGAGGCCCTCAGGAGATCGTTAGCAGAGGCTAACATCCTAATGCATAATAAGCAGGAGCTGTCATTTAGAACTGGCCCATGGGAGCCAGCTGGTTCTTTGCTTCCACCAATCTAGTTTCCAGTTAAGAAAGTTACTGGCCTTGAAAGAAATTATTTTCTGGGTCAAACTGGTTCAATGTAAATAGTAAGGCTACTTGGGGGAGATTCTTGTTAACTCATTGTTATTACCTGTGCTCTGTTTCTATGCTTAGAATTACATTATGAGTACACAAGTAAGTTGGTCATTTAAAAACTTGGCATTAAAACAAAGAGAAATGAACACTTATATTTTATAGACGTAAGAGCATAAAAGGGCTTCCCTGGTGGCTCAGATGGTAAAGAATCTGCTTTTCAAGAAGGCCTAGTTTTGAAACCTGGGTCGGGAAGATCCCTTGGAAAAGGAAATGGCAACCCAATCCAGTATTCTTACCTTGGCAATTCCATGGACAGAGGAGCCAGGTGGGATACAGTCCATGGAATCACAAAGAGTTGGACACGGCTGAGTGACTAAGCACATACAATGGCATAAAAAAGGGGTGATACTAGGAACACTGTTCTTAGAAATGATGCTTGTTTGCCTAGCTAGGCTTTGGGAGTGTGAATGTAGTTAGAAACCTCTGTAGGCCCCATCCTCACCAAACTGTCTTAGCTTCATTTTCACGCTTGTTAATAGTTGTGTAAAAGTGTCTAATGGGGCTTCATTCAAGAGAATACTTGCTTTCTCTCCTGCTGTCACTACAAAGTTCATCTTCAGCTTGACGCTCCTTGATGATGGAAGGCTGTTGGTTTGCAAGTGGTCTTCATATTTTCCCACCAGTATTTAAGGCACTTTGCAGCTGATCTCTGAGCTCAGCTTTCATCCTCTCCTTTTGACATGATTTCTGCTCATTACTGCTCCCATCAGAATAAAACTAAGGACTCCTCCACTCTCATTATCATTTTGTCTGAAAACTTCAGAGGTAACATTGACCTTCTTTTCCCCTCACTCTCATTTGCAAGGCTTGCCTTTTAAAGTTGTTTCTTCCACTTCATTTCCACTATTTACACCGTAGTGCTAGCATGTATCAACCACTCCTGAACAACAGGCAATCCTAGTGGCTTCCTAATTGGTTTGCAGGGTCTCTACCCACACCACCTTTCCCTAATTCTAGCATACATCTTTCAACACTTTGCTCTTCTCTTGTCAACATTGTCCTTGGAAATTTTCAGGTGTGCTTTACCATGCTTAACTGAGTTGACTTCAACAAACATTTACTGGGCATCCATTGCATTCCAGACATTATTCTGGAATATAAGGGAGATAAGAATATGGATAATATAGCTAGCAGAGGGAACAGACTCAGGAAGAGATGGTTAATGAGCAATGAATAAATGTAATATCAGTTGGAGATTTAGCAGATTAGGAAAGGCTTCCAGAAGAAGAGACACTGAGTTGGGTTTGAAAGGATGAACACGAGATGGCACAGTGAAAGAAGCATGGGCTTTTTAGTAGCTAGTGCAGTGTGAACAAAGGCATGGAGGGAGAATGGACAGAGTTCTGGATAACTTGAGTCTGGAGTAGATATTTCAATTCTGGGCAAGGATAGGAAAGAGACATAACCAAATAAGGTCAGATTGTGGAGGATTTTTTCTCTGTCAGGCTGGGGGAAATGTTTAGCATAATCTGAATCTAGTCCTTACCAGGTAGTTCTCAATCTACTTCTTACATCCACAGGTGTATGGCAAAGGAGGGGAGTGATATTCACTAACATGTTGATAGAATGTAGAAACAAATTTTTAGATGGCAAATAATTCCTAATGTGATTTTATGTGTAAATAAACAGCTATAGGGGCTTCCCTGGTGGCTCAGTGGTAAAGAATATGCCTGCAATGCAGGAGTCCTAGGTTTGATCCCTGGGTTGGCAAGATCCCCTGGAGGAGGGCGTGGCAACCCACTTCCATATTCTTGCTGGAGAATCTCATGGACAGAGAACAGAGGACAGAGGAGTCTGGCAGATTATAGTCCATAAGGTCGCAAAGAGTTGGACATAACTGAAGCAACTGAGCAAGCAAGCAAAAAACAGATATAAGTACTGTATATTACAAAGTTATTTGGATTTCTTTAAAAAATAGAAATGTTAAAAAAAAATTAAAGCTCTCAGTAGGTTATGTTAATTTGGACCCTAATGTCTACTGATCACCTAGTCTCTTGTGCTTTTAAGGATGTGTAAGAAAAGGCCCAGAGCTATTGGAACCAATGATTACAGTCAAAATACTACCCAGATTACTCTTCTTGGAAGAAATGAGCCTAATGTAGGTGCATGAGTAGGATTCAGAGTTGCTGATTCCATAGTTTCATGTATGAAAATATGCAGAGTTTTCTGGTTACAAGGTTAATTACAGTCATTGAGTCCCCAAATAGTCCAAATGATAGAAAAATGAAAAGGTAGAAATATTGATTATGGTTAGACATAACTAAAGAAAAATAGTAATAGATGGGTGGAAGGATAGACAGAAGAAACAGGGAATGAATGAGAGAGGAGTTCAAATTAGGGTGCCAACCTGTGCTAGTCCATCTTTTTCATATTCCTTTATATAACACTTTTACTCTTAGAATGTCCTACTGCAACTTTTTTTTTTGGCCTAAAAATGAGTTAATGTGAATTCTTATAACTTACTGAGTCCTTCATAAAATAGGAAATACTTTCTCTGGAATTTTAAGTGTTCATTTTAGGTATTACCAATTTATTTACCCTTATAGACAGCCCTGATTGTGGTTATATTTTCACTCATGCACAATGCATTCTTTCACCTGAGTTGAAAGGTCAATGAGTGAAGAAATATCATCTTACCCTTTGAACCTCAAACACAGTCTAGCACTAGATCTTACTAGATGCAATGAGTAGTTCAGTTAGGTTCAGTCGCTCAGTCGTGTCCAACTCTTTGTGACTTCATGGACTGCAAAGAGTAGGACACGACTAAGCAACTGAACTGAACTACTCAATGCATCTAGTAAGATCTAGTGTAATGAGAAGTAAATGTACACTTAAATCATGGACTGTATTTTATTCAATTTAATAATATGCAGTGAATAGACTGTGCTAGATTCTGGTGCTGTAAGATGGCAAGAATACAGTTCTAGAAATTGAGATATTTGTTGGTTTCACTTAAGAATAGCTTTCAAAAGTAGAAAAAGAAAAGAAAAGAAACATTTCTTAGGAACACTGAATATGGTAAATAAACACTGGGGACAGTTAGACATAATAGAAATAACGTCCCTTATTCATTCTCAAAAAAATGAAATTCACAATAGCTAAAATTGTATAAAGTAAAATTTGTTATTGGACAAAAAATAATGGAGGAATAAAATCTTCTTAAAGAAACTAATTTTTTTTTAAGTTTTAAATTGAGAAGATTGGACTTGATAGAAATACAAAAAGGAAAACTTATCCTATGTAGAAAAGGACTTGATAAAATAATTCCAATACAATGAAAAAGGAAATGGAAAAAAATTGTTTAACCCTACATGTGCCCATAGGTATTTGATTCAAAAATTATATTAGCATAATAAAGTTCTAGCAAGTACCCTGTAGAGGAGGAGTTTGAAATACTGCTCTCATTCTAATGAGAATGTCTGAATTAATCATACAGTGGGAAGGTTCTTAGAGGTCAAGAAAATGAGGAAAGAATACCTATGGATTAAATTAAAATAAGACTTTGAAAATTGGAGGATCAAAACATCTTGTATTCATCAAAATCAACTAAGTATTTGGTCAAACAAAGATTTTTCAGTTGTAAAAAAAATGACCTTTAACAGATTCTATAATTTTACTTTGATGTTCTCACTAATTATTTTATATTATCTAGAAGCTCTTTTCATAGGGCTCCTGGTTTCCTTAAGAGTAAGATGTGGATGATAATAATCATAGTAGAGTGAAGTTGTCTGCATGTTTCAATAAATTATAGAAGAGTCCTTCAAACAGGGATGAAATGAATACATTTCAAATTATTAGGTCATTTATTTCAAATATATTGAGGTAAAATTCTAGTTTTTAAGTATACAATATAGTGAGTCCATTACTGTGGTCACTTTTCAATTATATTACTGATATATTAATATCACGTAAAATTAACATTATATTAATTCATATGAAATCCTGGTAAATGTGCAAATACATATAATAGATGTTGATGCTTACTCATTGACAATATCCATATTCTAAAGAATGCAAAAACAGAAGATCCTGCACATTTTGCATTATTATGTGATACTTAAAAAAATGCTGTAGCCTATAGTTTAGTCTAGAAAATTGCTATGATGATTGAACTAGTTATTCTAATTATGCAATTAGAATAATTTACAACTGTTGCAGATTTTTTTAACTTTTCAAATTACACTCATATGCATTATTTAATGGTATTTACAAAGGTGTATATACTTAGCAAAAATGCTACTGATAAATAGCATAAGGGTTGTCTTTACTGACTGATGCTGATATTGAAAATAAAGACATGGAATGGATGAGAACCAGAATAATATGCCATAGCCAGAATAATATGCTATAACATCACTAGCATACTAGAAGAGGAAGCGGGTTGGTAAACCATGGGAATCTATATTCAGAGAATACTAGACATGTCTAGCATCACTATCTACAACTTTGCTGAATCTGAATTGGACTATGTAGCCCTACTCTCTCCCTATCCTCAACCAATCTAACCTAATGAAGGTGTTCACTTATCACTTATCAAGTAGCTTGAATAGTTGAGTTGGTCATTAAGTTTCTTCTATTAAGAATTTCAGAAATTTGAAGTTTGAGCACTTAAAGACAAGGGTTAAGTGAGTGTGAGAAGTTCCTGCAGAATCTAAGGTAGAGATTATCACTTTACAGTCATGTACCACAGTAAGCCCAACAGATTGACAGTTCATGGAAAAAGAAAGAAATACAGAGAGCATCAAAGTGGTCTCTGAGAAAGAGAAAAGTAATGGCAGACTTCACTAGCGATTTCTCAAGTACCTATCTCCCTTTTCAGTTCTCCCATTCTGGCAGAGAAGACTCCTATAAGTTGATCATGCCAGATAGCTCTTCATCAGCCTCCCATGTAGCTAAAGAGTGGGCATGTGGCCAAAAAATGGTGAAAAAAACTCCAAGAGAAGATAGGGGGCACTTCTTGGAATGATTTTTATTCTGGTCTGAAAGGGATATCAGAAAAACAACTGCTCTTGCCCTTAAATGGTGTTAGCTAAGGATCTAACATCTAGAACTATAGCAGCCATTTGTGGCTATGAGGTGGCAAACTGAAGCACCGCACTGAAGATGATAGAGAGGAAAGAGCCTCTCGGGAAAAGAGCCTTGGTCTCTGGTGATTTTGTTAAGTTTTGAAATACTCTACAACCAAAGTATCTTTAGATGTCTTGATATATATGATAAAAGATACCCTTATTTTTTCTACACAGAGTTCTTGAGCATACAATATCTTGATAACCGTAAGCATCGTAATTCATAAGTCATCTTAGGTTCTCATCTTTAAATCTCGAGTGAATCAGTCTCCGTGCAGCCCAGCTGAACTCAACCTATTATTTTGTGTGTATGATTTTCTCTTGTGTTCTCATAAAACAAGCCTCTCTCTTTCTTTTTAAAAAACTACTCTATGTGTTTCTACTCCTTACAAAGAGCATTAGCCTTAACACAGGCTGTTAGTGATGTATTTTAAAGTTAAAATCTTTGACTAAAATCATAATAGGGTTCAGTAGTGATGCAACTGTAACCAGAACACAGGTGAGCTCTATCAGCTTTTCTGGTTACTTACCACACACTATTTCAAAAATGGTTGGAAAATAGAGATGTCATTCATTGATGAGCTATTCAATGTTACAGAAGAAGTGCTTTAATAGCCATTATAAGAATAACTTCGATGCACATGGTGGCATCATTTAACCTACCATAAAATTGCAGCATAATACCCAATGAAAAAGGGTTCAAGGGTTCAAAGAAAGAGATCAGAACGGAACCTGAATATTTTCAATAACTATTTGAACTTTTTTTGCAAGGAAGTCATTTAATACTTATCCATTTAGATCCCTTTAAAAGGAAGCTTCTCTCCTCAAAGCCTCTCCATTATAAAGCTACTGTCTCCAGATTGCCAACTCCATTGTCCATGGAGCAGAGCACGCTTGGAAAAACCTGCCAGATAAGCAGGTTCTCACAAGCCTGGGGAGAGATTAAGTGCTGCTATGTGCCATTCCTTCCAAAGATGCCTTTGCTTCTCCCGCTTCACTGCTGCTGTGAAGTCGACAATCCTGGAAATGCATTTTGAGGAAGGGAGTTTTCAAAGTGACAGGCTTAAAAAATACAATTCACCTTTTGCCCTTCCCCTCCCTGCTGCAGGACGCAGGGCCTCCTCAGCACTCAGTTTTCTAATTCTGACTTTGCCCTAGTATCTTCAATAAACAGGCTCAGCTCTCCTGGGCCATGGGTTTCTAACTGTAGTTTCCAGTCAAAATTCCTGCTTCTAAATTCAGATGATTAACAGGTGGCTACGATTTAAACAACGACAAAAAAACATTTTTCATATCTCCAAGCTATATGCTCTAATTCGATTTTCTTATAAATTCAGAGAAATAATTAATAGCAGACTTAAATTGACTCCAGAATTTCCTCTTACCTAAGACATTGCTAACTCAAACAGATAGGAAATCAAGTGGAATAAAATACATGGGAAAGGAAATCTGTCTCGATTGCTTCTGAACTTCATGGTCAGAAAGAGCAGAGCAATTCAGTCTAATGGAGAAGACAGGAGATACGAGGTCTTCTTTTCCCTCTGATACCCAACAGTGTTGTAATATTGCTCACTTAAACTTTCTGTTTTCTTTTGAAAGATCAGTATTCCATAATATTAATGACTCGAATTTGGAATTCCTTGACAAAATGTATAAAATTCCTTTCCTTGATAAAATGTAATCCAATTGTCTTAAGGGAGAAGATAGAAAATTTGGACCAAGAAAACCTAGACTTGAAACATCCCTCCAAATTCCTTAGTTGTATATCTCTGGATCCAAAAGTTAATTGTTCAGAACTGCAGTCTCCCCATCTGTAAAATGGAAGTGATCATGCCAATATCACAATTGTTAGAAAGAGGCAAGAACATAGCATATGAAATTGTATTGTTACGCAGCATTGCTAACATCCTTTTGATCCTAGTAACCAGTATTACTAGGAGTCTTTTTTAAAAAAAAATATGAAATATAATTAGTTTTAGAAAAAATCATATAAAATATAATCATTAATTACTGAGAAACCAAAATCAGTCAGCTGGAAGCTGTTTACTCAGCTTTTATGTAACTTTCGGTTGAAGGTGGGATATCCAGTTTTCAGTTATTAATTCCCAATTTGCATAATGAGAGGGATATGTGCAAAGGTACCATGATTCTATTAGAATTCATGGTACCTTCCTCAGCACCACAAATCACTATAAGTAAATATACAATCTAAACAAAATGCATGATCACTAGGTTAATGGAGCTTGAAGACACACCCCCCAGCCCACTTTTCCAACCTGATATCAAGCCTTAAACCAGCTTAATGTAGAAATTAGAGGAATTCTGGAAGAAAAAAATAAAGACATTGTAATTGATTGTACCCATTTTGAGTGTATATGTATACATCTCCTGCCAGCAGCTATCAGGTATCCAAAGGCATTCTTTCCATTAACAGAAGCAGACAACTGCCCATGTGATTTGATTTCTTATTCTTTGAAATACATAAATTCTTCCCTTCAATCCAATTATTTTCCTTCACTGGAAATAAAAGTCCTCTTTTGAAGTTTTTTACACATAAGTCATTGTATCAATCATTGTGCTTGACGCTTAGCTATCTGTTTATGGATATATGGTCCCTACCAGGTTTTGAAAGACCGTGTCTTAAACTTCTCTGTAACAGGGAGTACATAGCAGGGTGCTTGGCAACAGGAGATGTTAAGAAAGTTTTGAAGAATGAACGAATCACCCCATTAGTGAACTTTAAGCTATAATTTTTTTTTCTTTAACCAAAGTTTATATTTATTCTCTAAAGCATGAAATATTCCTCTTAGGGGAGGTCTCACTTTGAGTTTATAGAAATCTTTTCATATCAGTGCAAATGAATTTCAGATAATTTCCTGGGAGTAATTGTGTATAGGGATTACTGGGGACTGAAGGATAAACTGGAGAAAGCAATCATCACTGAGTGAGTGAAGGAGCCCAGCAACGTTCATCAACTTCTTTTTCTCCCATTTTGTCCAGACAGCACAGCTCTGAATTTTATCAAATATGACTTCATACGGCCATCACTAAGTAAGAAGAAATAGCAGCACCTCCCACCTATGAATCTCTTACTTTGTGCCTGTCAATGTCCTAGGCATTTTATATGAACTATCTAGTTACTCGTTACAACCACCGTTAAAAGTAGCAACCTTAATAATTCTGTTTTTCAGATGAGAAAACTGAGGCATGAAGAAATTTCCAAAGGTCACTCCTTTGTCTGAACACAGTGCCCACCATTCTGTGCTCAGTGTTTGGATTAGTCATGCTGGTGCCAGGAAATGTAAGAGGAGCTGATCCAGGAACACTTCGGCACAGCTCTGGTCTAAAGTTCAGGCTGGGGCCAGATTGCAGCAGGTTGGAGAAGAGACTTGCAGAGAATGTTTGTGTGTCCCACATGTTTGGCACTGCAGACACCCTCTGCTCTCTCAAACTTGGCTGAAAAGACAAATGCGCTGGCTTCGGATGACTCCAAACTCGCATGTATTGTTGATATTGATGTTCTTTCGTCTGGATGGGAATGACAGACGTCTTTTGTCCAGACCTGGCAGACACATGAGAGCAGAGTTGAATTTCCCTGGATGCAATGTAACCGCAACATCACAGACACCCCTAAGCTGCCTAAGTAATATAAATGCCCTTCTTTCCTTTGTCTCCACATCATTATTCATAAAATATTGAATAAGCTGAAATGCAACATGATTTATGAAGCAGCTGAACTCCAAATAGTTTTGGGTCCTCCCATCCCCCGTGAAGAATGGGAGAATATAAGCCAGCAGGGATAATAGGCAAGCATCCCATGCCAAAGTTGGAGTTCCCAGGGGCCTTAACAGCCATGGCAGTTCAAAGCTACCAAAGGTAGAAGTGTATCCAAAATAAACCAAATCTGAGGGAGTTGAGAGTCAAGTGCCAGAGATAACAAGTGCACCCTGAATTCAATGGAGCAGATGAAAAGAATGTTAAATAGAGGCACTGCACAGCATGTTGACTATGTGACATGTTCTGTCCTAAGCCTTTTTTATGAATTACTTTATTTAATCCACAATGGCCACAGTCATCCTCCATCAAAGATGGGGCAACAGACATTATGGGGTGTTGAAGATCTCCATTTAGGATACAAAGTGAGAGACTCCCTGTAGGAAGGCTCACACCAGGTCACAGAAATTTCTTGCCTAAAAGCCAGGCATGAACCCAGGAGTCTGTGCCTAGGCTGACTTGAAATTAGTTGAGGATGGGCACTGCAGGTAGGAAAAGAATGTAAGAAAACTGCCAATACCAACCCTCATAGTTGGAAAGTAACAGTTAGTGGATCTCTTAAACTGCTTTAGGGTTGAGGCAGAAAAACAACAACAACAAAAAAGATTCTTCTAGTTAAATGTAATTAAAGTAAATCAGTCTAATAGAAGGAACAGGACACACAAAACACAAACACTAGGCATTCATAAATGGGATAATGGCTTTCTATTTTTTATTTTAAAATAACATGGAGAAGGAAATGGCAACTCACTCCAGTATTCTTGCCTAGAGAATCCTGTGGACAGAGGAGCCTGGTGGGCTGCTGTCCATAGGGTCGCACAGAGTCGGACACGACTGAAGCGACTTAGCATGCATGCATGCATTGGAGATGGAAATGGCAACCCACTCCAGTATTCTCGCCTGGAGAATCCCAGGGATGGAGGAGCCTGGGGGGCTGCCGTCTATGGGGTCGCACAGAGTCGGACACGACTGAAACGACTTAGCAGCAGCAGCAGCAGCAGCAGTGCCACAAAGTGAAAATATAGGTCACTAACTACAAACCACCAAAGGGTTCCATTTCCACTTAAACCAAGGTCATACACTTTATATCTGAACTTTTTTTATTTTTGTCTTCATTCATATCTTGGTAGTTTTCCCTGCTTTCCAATAAAGTTTTTCTATGAGGGCTAAAAAAAAAAAAAAAAAAAAGAAAAGAAAAAATAACAGCCCTTGTCTACTGAAATGTTTTTTGCCATGATATTATCCACTCTAAGAGATGGCCTATCATTTAGTTATTTTCACACTCTGTATATGAGGGGATCTATTAAGTGCGATTTGAAATTCTCTTTGGAGGAATGTGCAAATATTTTGCTTATTTTAAAATAATTCCATTTTTAAACTTTTTATATTGTTGACATATTTTGTTATATTTAGACTCTGTATGAATTGTTAGTGGGTAGGCAGAATAATGCTCCTAAAGATGTCTGAGTCCTAATTCCTGGAACCTGTGAGTATGGTACATTATAAGGCAAAGAGGAATTAAGGTCATTAATCAGCTGAAGGGAGATTATCTTGGATGATCTCGGTGTTTCCAGTATAATTACAGAGTCCTTAAAAGCAGAAGAGGGACGAAGGAGAGAAGAGGCAGAGAGAGAGAGATGTAATGGTGGAAAAAAGGTTGGGTGATGCTTTGCAACAAAGACTCAACCATTGCTGGTTTAGAAGACAGAGGAAAGGGGCTATGAGCCAAGGGATGTGGGCCTTCTCTAAAATTAGAAGAGACAATGAAATAAATTTGTGTCTAGAGGCTCCAGAAAGCAGTGTTGCCCTGATTACAACTTATTTTGGCCCAATGTAACCTGTGTCAACGTTCTGACCTCAAAAACTTTGAGATGATAAATTTGCTGTTGGTGTATGTCTCTAAATCTGTGATAACTTGTTGAGCAGGAATAGGAAATTAACATTGGGTAGAACTTTTTCTAAAAAATACTGCTTTTATTTTTATTCATAAAAAATAATCATGTAGCATTTAAAATGCTGAAGCATTACTGTCATAATAATCTCTAATAAGAGATTATTGCCTCTTTTGATGGGTCATGTGGCGCTATTGCCTCCCATTTGAAAGGTAGAAGGAATATTGCTCATGCTCAGTCGTGTTGGACTCTTTGCAATCCCATGGACTATAGCCCACCAGGCTCCTCTGTCCATGGGATTTCCCAGGCAAGAATACCGGAGTGGGTTGCCATTTCCTTCTCCAGGGTATGTTCCTGGCCCACGGATCAAACCTGCATCCTGAACTGGCAGGTGGATTCTTTACCAGTGAGCCACCTGGGAACCCCAGAAAGAATATGGACACCAACAAAGACTTTCTCTTTGACCAAACTTTGTGCATGCTCTGAGTCTTCTTTTTGATCAGGCTCATCCTTGAGCCCTGTTTTCCACCTGAGTAGTCCTATCATAGCAAGACTCCTACTAAGTCATTTAGCAAAAGTACCCCAGCCTTGATATCTGATCACCCTGACCTGCCATTAGCAAAAATTCTATTAAACTAAGTTAGCTAAAATTCCCCTACCCTTGATAATTTTGTTCAGTAATTTCCTCATTCTGCTCCTTGGCTATAAATCCTTACTTGTTCATATTATATGAGTTGGTTATATACTGAAATCTTTTTCCCTCTATTATAATAGTTACTGAATAAAATTTATCTTTATCACTTTCACTGGTGTTTGACTCTGATTCTCCTTGATAATATCCAGCAACATGGAACACATTATTGATGGGATGCAGCAGTGACCTAGCTCAGTTTTCAGCTCTATCTGTGCAAGTCTTAAGCGATATATTGACAGTGAAAGACAACTAAAAGTTTATTTTTTGTCTGGTGTCCCTAACTATCTTTTAATTTATTTGAAAGACTTGGTCAGGCATTATATGGACCACAAATTAGCCTTTTAATTATATTGTTTAGCTACTACTTTTCATATAGTCAATAATCAATCAAGTTTTAGTATTTAAATAGTCATTTCAGTTTGCATTATGAGCAATCTATCCACTTTGAAGAAAATATGATATGTTTTAATCAACCAAGACTTCTACAGAAATCTAGTGCTTAGAAGAAATAAAAGCTTCACTCAATCCAACATCTATCCTGTGTCCTGACATGACTGCTAGCCACCTGGGCTAAGAGTTAAGTGAATTATTTTTATGAGTTTTAAGAATAACTATCTCTTGACAGTGTTATTAGTGCTTTTCTACCTATTTTAATGTCTTCCTACATTTCTTATACATCATCAACTATAACCTTCCATTTATTTAGCCAGAGAAATGGGAGTTAATTTAATGGTTAAATTAAATGGCTCATATCCTAAGAAAGTTGCTCTATGCCACATGAAATTATTACATCCAGCTTTTTAAGTTCAAAAATGAATCAAACAGCATTTAAAAATACTAGAATTATTATGTGTGTAGCTAAACTCAAAACTGGAAGATAATATTATCAAAACTATAGTTGTTAGTCTTTTTGTATCAGCAAGTTGTCATCATTTAAATCAATAAGGGGGAATCAGTGTCAGGTACTACTAATTATACGAAAGTGAACATGGGGAGGTTTCAAACTTGAGGAATACAAAATTCTGCAAGTTAATTATACAAATACAGTAACTGCAAAATGTGGTGGCCTTGTAGTAAAAGTATATTGAATCCCACGGTACTTCAAGGAAGGGTAGACATTTAAAAGCCTTCACAAAGGAGGTGACATATGAGTTAGTCCTTGAAGGATGGGTAGTGTCTGACAAGAGGGTATGGGGTTTGGCTTACTAAGAGGGAGAGCAGTATGAATACGACAGGCACAGGGCAAAGTGCATTTTTGTGGCTTGGTGAGTAGACCAATTTAGCACAAATATAGAGCATATGTGTAAGAAAACTTTGGGAACACATGTAAACCCATGGCTGATTCATGTCAATGTATGGCAAAAACCACTACAATATTGTAAAGTAATTAGCTCCCAACTAAAATAAATAAATTTATTTAAAAAAAAAAAAAGATTGCACTAGAAAATACTTTATGGCCAGAGATTAGAAGATAATTTTTAGAATGAGGGGAAGTCATTTTAATATTTTGAGTTTCCCTTAACCAATCCTTATTAGGTAAGATTGTTGGGTGAATAAGGTTTATAGATAAGGAGGGTGTTTATAGATAAGAGTGCTGCTGGGATGATCCACCAGAGAGGTAATGACAGGTAACAAGCACCTGGATTGAGGCAGAAGAAATGGAGGGTATGACACATATTCCATATATATGGCAACATCCCTACGGCTTCATTCCCAGGGCTCTGCTTGAACTAAGACAATAGCAGGGCATTTGATAGCTCCCAGGGTTTAACCCTTTGTGACAGAAAGTGTGTGATAGTCAAAGTAATAGAGGTCAGGCAGAAGAGCTGTTCTGGCTCTTAGCAGGATGAGTTCATTTTTTTGATATGTAGAGTTAAAAGATTCTAGCAGGAATTTTAGGATGAAATGATTGGCAATCAGTTACAAATGGAGGATTGTTGCTTGGCAGAGCAACCAGTATGAGGCTGTCAATGTAGAAGAATGTCAAAGAACATATGGGGATGAGAGTCCAGAGGAAGAGAGTTTAGAGGAAGAAAAGAAAAGAGGGTTAATAGAATCTGTTGCTCTTGTTGTTCAGTCACTCACTCATGTCTAATTCTTTGCAACACCATGGACTGCAGCACTCCAGGCATCCCTGTCCTTCACCATCTCCTGGAGCATGCTCAAATTCATGTTCATCGAGTTGGTGATGCCACCCAACCATCTCATCTTCTGTCAACCGCTTCTCCTACTGCTCTCAGTCTTTCCCAGATCCAGGGTCTTTTCTAATGAATCAGCTATACACATCAGGTGGCCAAAGTATTGGAGCTTCAGCTTTAGCATCAGTCCTTCCAATGAATATTCAGGATTAATTTCCTTTAGGATTGACTGGTTTGATCTCCTTTGCCATCCAAGGGACTCTTAAGAGTCTTCTCCAGCACCACAGTTCAAAAGCACCAATTCTTTGGTACTCAGCCTTCTTTATGGTCCAGTTCTCACATCCAAACATGACTACTAGAAAAACCAAAACTTTGATTATATGGATCTTTGTCGGCAGAGTAAGGTCTCTGCTTTTTAATACACGGTCTAGGTTTATCATAGCTTTTCTTCCAAGGAACAAGCATCTTTTAATTTCATGGCTGAAGTCACCATCTGCAGTGATTTTGGAGCCCAATAAAATAAATTTTGTCACTGTATCCATTGTTTCCCCATCTATTTGCCATGAAGTGATGGACTAGATGTCATGATCTTTGTGTTTTGAATGTTGAGTTTTAAGCCAGCTTTTTTTCACTCTCCTTTTTTACCTTCATCAAGAGGCTCTTTAGTTCCTCTTCACTTTCTGTCATAAAGGTTGTGTCATCTGTATATATGAGGTTATTGATATTTCTCCCGGAAATTTTGATTCCAGCTTGTGCTAGAATCTAGGGACATACCAATAGTAGAGAGCCAAAAATGAGGATTCAAGCAAGAGTGACATTGCAAAGAAAAGGAATGATACCAGTGATGAATGCTAGGGAAAGTTCGAAAATAATGAGCATGTCTAAATTACCACAATATTTTATCACTGTAAAGCCATAATTTTAGGAAAGTAGTAGGGGTAAAATGTGTTTTACAAGGGACCCAACAGTGAGTACATAAAAGGATGCACAGTAAGTGAAATAAAAATACATTTTCAATAATTACAGAGGGATCTATGGAACAGGAACTTGATAAGTGGTAGAAATGATGATGCCATTTGTGCTAACTCTGTAGAGTGAATTCTGTTGTCTGGCAACACTACAAAAGTGACACAGATATCAAAATTGTGCGACCAATTCCATTTATAAGTTAATTCATGTAAAAACCAAACTCAGAGCCTCTAACACATTTTTAATATATCCAGATGCAAATTTCTGTGTCTTTAAGTTCATTCTGGAAACTTTATCAAATTCTTTCCCTAAATGGGAGACATAGGTGTAAATACTTTCCTTGTAAAGACGGTTAAGGCTTTTCATGTAATTGGAATCACAGTCCCCAAAGTATTATCTGACTTCCTAGACTATTATTTTGGAGGAAGAGTTGACTCACTACTTATCTACACTTAAATCTGAAACTTGTCCCCATGAAAAGAAAAGGCTGATGCCTTAAGAAGTTGAAAGCTCCAATCTGTCATTTGTGTCACTGACAGAAACTTAAGTCCTATACTCTGTCATTGTTGTTAGTTGCAAAATCATGTCCTACACTAGATAGAACAAAATCATCTTTGGAAAGCTTATGAATTAGAGAGCCATGTCTGGAAAAATCACAGAAATTTGGGCTGAAGTCTAAAACTTTAGTCAAAAATGATGAAAAAACCTACTTGGTCATTTGGGTCTTTCTTGCTCCTTTTGGGAATCTAGGCTCCATAGCAACTTCAAAGCTCAGAACAGACAATGAAGGGAACAAATGCACTGGGAAATGTATGGTATAGAAGAAACTCCAAGGTTAGTATAAAATACTCCATATGCCGACTACAACAGTGAAGATAATCTTTGACAGTGCTTGTTTCTCGAAAAGAGGCTAATAGCTTCATGATTATTATTATGGCATGTCCGCATATGGCCAATATATACAAAACAAAGCAAAACAGAATGGAAGAGATGGGCTCTTTGAGCTGCAAATTCAATATTTACCATTGATTTATAGTCTCAAATCAAGTCATATACTTTGTCCTTTATTCTATTTCTTTTTATCAAATTGTGCTATGATATTTTTTAATTTGTTGGATTTTTCTGTTGTTTTCTTTTTATTCCCACATGGACATAATCACCTCCTCCCTCAGATAGTCTGTATGCATGACTATAAGAACATGTATCTTAAAAAAAAAAAGTTACAATCTCCTTGCAAAACTGAATTCCTTTAGAGCATGGGTCATGCCTCCAGGTTGGAGGGGCTCAATACACATTTACAGAATAACCTGAACAGAACCAACAAGCTACTTCCCAAAGCAATTACAATGTGCAGAAAGAATTGTGATTTTTTTCCCTCTGACTTTCACAAAAATAAAGGGCTAATACCACCAGCGGGCAAATTTTGTAAAATTACTCTCCAAAGTGATTCAACAAAACCTGCCAACACAACTCAAGCCCAAACTTCCCCCATCCTTGCTTTATAGCAAAGGGTCTCACTGGGACAGGCTGCCAGTCACGCCAACCAGAGCCAAATTGTTTAGTGGATTTGGGAAGTGGACAGATGTTCTCCTGGGATGATGGAGACAGGCACCGCCACATATATTTTCACTTGACGTGTTAACCAATATTCTTAGCCAATTATTCAGAGGCGACCAGCAGTTAATGCATGCAAAGGCAGGAGCTAGAATCATCACTCATGGCTCCCACACAGCCCCAGCCTCCTGCCAAAGTGTTAAATTCCTCTCCCGCTCTGAAAGACACAGAGTTCATTTTGTGTGCCCTTGGCTGCGCTCCTTGCGGATTATATTAGAACATCTAAAGCTGATTACGGAACGGTCATTGTAGATGAATAAATAGAAAAATAAAACAAACACTGAGGATATATGCCTCAAAATACCAAACCGGGAAGAATGGGTTTTACATATAAGAATGCATTTGGGGTCTCAAAGGTAATTACCCCAAGGCACTGGAAGAGTGCAATAAAACCAATAGCAGCTGGGCCACACCAGTGATATACTGTGATAACCGCTATTAAGCTCGTTTGAGGCAGAAATATGAGGTAATAAGATCTATCTTTTTAATGGAAAATATAAAAACATAATAAGACAATGTCCATTTTATTCAGAGCGATGTCAGTGTAAGAAAGTCAACAACTGGAATCTTTGCTTCCAAGCGCCCATGTGTGCAACGTCATCATAATTCTGACATTTCTCTGGGCTTGAAGCAATGCAAACTTGGGTCTAGCAAGTGGAAAATAAAAAGATAAAAGGATATAACCCTTGTTTCCAAGAAGCTTGTGATGCAAGTCATCATTTTAAAAGTAGCATCTTATTTCTGGGGGAGATTGTGTTACATGAAATATGTATAATACCAATTATATAATAATAGTTATATTATTATTTCTTTAATAATAATTTTTGACAAATGTATTGATATGTTCAAATATATAGACCTGATTCTGTTGGTGGCCAGTCAGAGAAACATAAAAAGTTCTGAGTTTTTCCCCAAATAGATAATATAACAGAGGTGATCAGTTAGTTGATGGTGAAAAACTGAATGGGACAGTAAGAGACCACCCAGAGATGAACCACTGCAGGAAGAGCTACCACCCTTAGGATGGGACAGAATGGAAGACATGGTACCACTAGGAACTTAAGGCTCCCTGTGTGGGCTGGATCCATGGTGGACGATTGCCCGGTGGAAACCTTGACCATGGAAAGAGGAGCCGAGGGAAGTGAGAACTGGAAAAACGGAGGAGACGCAACCAACTGCCTTAAAAATTGATGTCAGGGAGAAGTGGGAGGAATACCTTGTTTCTTCTTCCCTTTCACTGTGAAGTCTCCTGCCAGTGCTCCCCACTGATGAACCAAGCCAGGAGCCAGCTAGCAAGGGGTCCCGGGACCCACAGCCTGTACACAAAGCTCTGTTCTAGTGCAGAGCAGAGAAAGGCTGAGGAGTGAAAGTGAGAGCAACCTGGAAAATGACCAGCACTGTTTCTAAAGTCCAGCCTTGCAATGCTACCCATAATCTCCTTCCTAAATGACTGCAATAGTCTACCACAGTTCTCTTTAATTAACCCAGACTTCCTTCTCATCTAGTTTCTACACTACAGAGAGAATGAGCTCTCTCTTCAAATCCCCTGTATCATCATGGAGGACTCTGGTCTCTTTGAAACCCCTCAGTGTCTTCCACTGCTCTTGGGAAAAGAAAAATTCTGCTTGTGACCTGCAAAGTCCTTCAAACACTGGCAGCACTGCCTCTCCAGGCTCATCTCATGTACCACTCCCTCATGGTCTCTGCTACACTGATTCTGGTCTTGGCTATTCACTGAGTCATTCAATTACTCAGCCAAACTTTATCAAAGGTCTGCTTTCTGCCAGTCATTTTTCTTCACACTAGAGAAATGGCAGTTAATAAAACAAATGCAGAATAAACTTATCTGGAGTATTTTTTGTTTTAGTGAAGAGTATGACAGTAAGTTAAGACATGAATAAAGAGTACATATGGTGGCTAACAGTGCTGCGAACACTTTTATGTAACATTAGGGAGCCCTCTCTACTCATGTGATGCTTGAGCAAAGACCTAAAGGAAGTCACAGGGAGCACCTCCTGTGCTATAGTGTACATACTACACATAGAGGAAGAGCTTATGAATCAGAGGAAAAACACAAAGTCCCTGAAAAATACAGTAGGTAGATCTGGTCCAAGAGCCCTAGTTGGCTAACCCCTGGTCTAAATTGTCAGTTTAATCTCTTTTAAGGGGTTAGGGGGAGCATATTTTCTTTTGTACTTTACAGAAATTAAATGAATAATGATGCTGATGTCCTTAGCAGAGACCCAGTGCTTAGACTATAGCATTTGGTTTGCTGTTTTGTTCATTACACAATGTAACCAATTCAGGAAGTAGACGTGGAGGATAAAATGTCCACAAGGGGCAGGGTCCTCAGTGAGGTCTTTACTGAGGAGGCAAAGTCGAGCTAAACCATAAAGAATGCTTGCTATTTATTTGGAATCACCAAGAACACTATACATGTTATATCGTGTCCTCCAACATGTCTATGTAGTTTCATAACCGCAGAGAAGTTAAGAAACTAAGGGTCCCAGAGCTAACAGGAAATGGAACCCAACTAGGATTTCAGTTCAGGTTTCTCTCATTCATTGCCATGTTAGCCTTCTGAATTTGAATGGCTTGGGGAGGCTGGGGATTGAGATTACTGCTTTTTAGATATCAGGAACTATATCCCCCTCCACGTTAGTCCATCTCATTAATGCTCAGGTCATTTTCAGGGACAATGCCCTTACTTCCACATCATGTGGTCATAAAGATAATCAGGGTATAAAGATTTAAGAATTTTTATAATATTGTGCCAGGGATATAACAATAGGTTTTAAAAAAAAAAAAGTACCTGCCTTCCATAATACCACAATACATGATGCCTGCAACTGTTCCGAGTCAGAATGAGGTCAAATTCATATCAATTTATTCTCTATGTAATGATTTTCTGAAATACAAGTTCCATGATTTCAAATATTTACCACTAGACAGAAACAAATTAACATTTTTTTACCTTCTTTATGTTCTTGTCCTCTCTCTGAACAACAGCAGTGGCTCCCCAAGACATTAAAGGATCACATAATTCATGGCTGTACCCACCACATTAAAGGGTAGTATAAACAGCACATTTTAATTAGAGTTTGGAAAGAGCATTTCTATATAAGTAAAATAAAAACACAGGTGGTTTTAGTGAGTTCATTCTGAGTCTAAACCCCCTAACACTATTTAAAGAGCAAAGTGGTTAAAGGATTTCATTTTCCTGGTCAGCTCTATCCCAGGTAGAAACAACAACCTTACCAATCCTGACAGCATGGGGTGGTCATGTGTGTTTGGCTCAGGGCCAACTGTTGTATGTTTTAATATTCTCTAACAGCAGAAAAACTCTCTCCAGTAAAATGCCAGGCAGTTTTCAAGCACATATCACCCATGCCTTGTTTTAGCTGTCTTACAACTTCATTAGAATCATGATGTTCCTTGGCCCCTGGCTACTGCAATGTCCCCATATCCCCAACCACTACCACCATTAGAAGAATGTCATTCTCCTTTAGAGTATGTCTTTTTAGAGCCTATGCCATCAACCCACTCCAGTGTTCTTGCCTGGAGAATCCTAGGGACTTCGGGGCCTGGTGGGCTGCCGTCTATAGGGTCACACAGAGTCGGACACGACTGAAGCGACTTAGCAGCAGCAGCAGCAGCAGCCATCAATTTATGCCTTTGATTCTTTCAACTCTCCTTAAACAATCAGAGGAATAGTTATCTTTGGAGCATGCATCTGGCTAGGAAATCATCCCAAACTCAAACTAGTGACTGCTCTGCTGACAATCTCTCATCAGCATCATCACTGAATATCTAATTTAGTCTCATTTTGAATGCTGGTTGGACAGCTAATACATAAGTGGAAATCTAGGCTGAAGAGACATTCTTATCGTAAGTGCCTTGGGACTAAATCAAGGGCCAGTGTTAGCAAATGGCAGGCACTAATTAAGAAGCATGTAGGCTTTAAAATGGGACTTCTTAGGTTCAAATCCAAGTTTAGCCATTTTCTAAATTAGCTATTTCATTAGTTACAAGTGAGTGAGTGAGTGTTAGTTACTCAGTTGTGTCTGACTCTTTGTGACCCCATGGACTGTAGCTCACCAAGCTCTTCTGTCCATGGAATTCTTCAGGCAAGAATACCGGAGTGAGTTGCCATTCCTTTCTCTACAGATCTTCCGACTCAGGGATTGAATCCAGGTCTCTTGCATTGCAGTCAAGATTTTTTACCATCTGAGCAACCAGGGATGACCAATGGGGACTAATGAAAGTTTCTTTTTGTTGCTCAATGTCCTCATCTGTGGAATGGGAGTGATGATATAGTAGCTAAGTCGGAGAAGTACTTTGAGGTCTTTGTGAGTTAACATATACTAAGCATTTAGAACAGGGGCTGGCACATGGTTAGTGCTATAGAAATATTTTCTACTGCTATTATGATAAGCGACAAAGGTTGAGAGCCTGTGCTATGTTAAGTACTTAACACACATTATCTTATTTACTTGCCAGTCAACCCTGGAGGCTTGTGTTTTTGAGAAAACAGACCTTAGAGATTTATAGCTCAGAGTTTTATAGTGGTAAAATGGAGAAGCCTGTCAGACTCCTAAATTCATGCAACAATAGCAGACTGAAAAGATTTAAGACTACTTTTTCATTGAATAAATGTAAATAAGGGGAGATGTCTTCTAAAGCACATACATCTACATTGTGATATATATTTGCATATGGACATACTTCCTAAGCACAGTGTATGTTTGCAAAGTATTTATATTGAAATACACCATATCTCCTTTAACATCATCAAGAATACTTTATACCTTAGAACAGATGGTGACTTGGGTTAGAAGCACATTTCAGTAGCATTGATCTTACAGCCAGCATGTTCTCATTATCTTTGCCCATACATATGACTATTTTTGGAAAATTAAAGGTGTAGTTACTTAACGATGTTTTTATGTTTCCTTGGAATTCTATCTAATACTTCTCAGAATATTCACTCTTAAAGGTATGATGTATTATGGAAGTCGTTTGGGCTTCTTTGTGGCATTTTTATCTTGTTTAAATTCCTTTACAGGTTATTGATTTCTTAGTGCACTTTACTGCATCATTACTAGCTTTTACATGGCACTGTTAGAGAATATTTTTGAAAGATTTTAAGTCACAATAACAGGGAATAATGTAAGTGCAAAACTTGAATCATTAAAGTATTTATAGAAGGTCCAATATAGGTAAACAATAGTGTGGGCCAAGTAATATCATCCATAGTTTCTGGTATTTCTCTTTAACATGTAAGTGACATTTCCTTGTAACAATACTAAGGTACAGTATAAGGTTTACCTGAATTTTGAGATTGGAAATTATATGGTGCTGAATGACTTTTGAAGATTTCGGGAGCATCACATAATTTCAAATTGGGCACATAAAATTACATCTTTACATTACATTATAAAATTGTATCTCTGATTTGTATAAAATGCTTCTGTACAGTTTATGACTCTTCACTGTTTTTCCATGTTCCCCTTGAATTAGCCTCATGATTCTTTTACTTGCTGTTCATTGAATTGATTTCACTTGAGTATTGTGACATTTGGGCCAAAATGTCCTTTTCAGTGCAAGGCATTTAATACTTCTGTGTCCTGGGCAAAAATATCAATAACACTGGATATTGTGATGACCAAAATGCCTATTCCCATTTCACAAAACCTGATATGGAGTTAATATAACTTTCTTTCAAAATCATTGGATGCCACAAAACCATCTCAGCCCACCAACCACCTTTTATGTCTCTTGTTTGCTGAGATCGTGTTCACTCTTATCTATTCTACCTTTAAATATAATGAGGACAGAAGAAAGTGAAGTGAAAGGAAGCAAAGTAACTGTCTAAGGGATGAAGTCTGAGACCTGTAAAAAACTCAGAGAGGAATCTAGAGGACAGATTAAGCACATGAATAGTAATAATAGTAAAGATAGTGATAAATTGAACATATTCTGCATTCCAGGCATTACATTAAGTGGCTTATATGAATTATTTTGTGCCTTTATTTTCACAACAAATCTATGTGGTAAAGGCAAGTAAATGCCCTAGTTATGTAGATAATGGAATGCTTATATGGAGTTAATGTGAGTTTGTGATTTCTTGAGCTTCCTTGGTAGCTCAACTGGCAGAGAATCCACTTGCCATGCAGGAGACCGTGGTTTGATTCCTGGGTCAGGAAGTTCCCTGGAGAAGGGATAGGCTACCCACTCCAATATTCTTGGGTTACCCTCTTGGCTCAGACAATAAAGAATCTGCCTGCCATGTGGGACATCTGGGTTCGATCCCTGGGTTGGAAAGGTCCCCTGGAGGAGGGCATGGCAAGCCACTCCAGTATTCGTGCCTGGAGAATTTCATGGACAGAGGAGCCTGGTGGCGCTACAGTCCACGGGGTCTCAAAGAGTCGGACATGACTGAGCCACTAAGCACATAACAGTAATTTCTCAGGTTTGTTAATTCAAGAAAAAATGTTCAAATATAAGAAGGAAGGAAGGAAGTGCATTACAGGGCAAAAGAGAAAGAAGAAAAGCCTTTCTCTTCAAGTTCAGTTCAGCCTCTCAGTAGTGTCTGACTCTTTGTAACCCCATGGACTGCAGCACGCGAGGCTTCCCTGCCCATCACCAACTCCCAGAGCTTACTCAAACTCATGTCCATCGAGCGGTGATGCCATCCAACCATCTCATCCTCTGTTGTCCCCTTCTCCTCCAGCCTTTAATCTTTCCCAGCATCAGAGTCTTTTCCAAGGAGTCAGTTCTTTGCATCAGGTGGCCAAAGTATTGGAGTTTCAGCTTCAGCATCAGTCCTTCCAATGAATATTCAGGACTGATTTCCTGGTTGGATCTCCTTGCAGTCCAAGGGACTCTCAAGAGTCTTTCTCTTCAAGGACCATATAATGAAGGGTGTTACAATATAATGTTAAATTGACTTTGAGGCTCAAGGATGTGTATATTGACTAAAATTTGATTCAAGTTTCATAAGTACTTTCAAAAGGAAATGCAAGAGTTCAGCCCAGAAGTGGGAAAACCAGCTAGAAAATGCTATTCTTATAGCTTCACAAGGATGTTTAAACAGTTTTACTTGGAAAGCAAAACTCATTTTAGTGATTCTAGATATTACACAGACAGAATATCTAATAAATAGCCAGAAGACAAAGTTAATACTCACAGTGTTTCTCAGCCTGTTAGGAACAATGAGTCAAAATAAACACATGGAAACATATCCAATGTGAGTCCTTTGTTTTGCTTCAGAAACTCAACTGTGAAAGTACAGGATGATGAAGTCCCTGTTTGAAAACAGAACATGCAGTCACAATTCTGGGGATTTAACTATCATCTGTGGTTGCAAAAAAAGACAACTTAGACAAATTTAGATTGAATTAATAGAAGCAAAGTATCAGATAACAGGAAGCAACATTTTTGTTATACTCCACTATAGACCACAAAAAGCAATCACAGTGGCTAAATTGTGAGGTTTTTGAATTACTGCTAAACAGAGCATGAGATGGATGCTGGTAGCTATACATATGTCGTGATTTTTTAAAAATTGTTTGCCACATTTAATGTGCAGGGTATGTGCCTGTACTCCTTGATTAGAGTCCACCGAACACATTGTTTAGGTATCGTGACCCTTAAGCCCACTGAGCTCAGTGCTTCTTGGAAGTTGTCTTGAGGCAATACTTTCAGTAGTCACTACAGATTGACTGAGCTTGTACTGAATATGTCACATTTCACATCCGGGATCTATGCTAAAATTACATAATGATTTTATTTATTATTATTTGGGTTAGAGATTTGTCTTGGGCAATTTAATAATAATGATAATAATGACTCTTGGTGGTTGAAACGCTTGAAATATTTAAAATGTTATTGGAGAAGGAAATGGCAACCTACTCCAGTATTCTTTCCTGGGAAATCCCATGAACAGAGGAGCCTGGCAGGCTCCATGGGGTCGCAAGAATCAGACACAACTTAGCAACTAAACCACCACCAGCAAATGTTATTATGACTACCTGGCTTTTATAGGAAATGTTATATTTAGTAATCACACTTTAATCATGAATTTCTGAAAACCTATATGATAAGAGAATTGAGGAACATGAGAATGAAGAAGTTCATAACTAATGGGGAAAAAGCAATATGACCAATATCAGAGGTGACTGAACATGCAAACATATATGAGTACACACACGCCTAAGTGTGAGTGTGTGTGTAAGTGTGTGTCTGTAACACATTCCATCTAGGCGTCTGTCATGATGTGACTTTTTACTGTTTCTACTTAGTGGGAAGTCCTTTCAACTGAATTACTTTTCCCGTAAATTCCTCCTCAATGTGGTTCCAAATGAGGGGGGACTATCCATGAGATCTGCAAGAGCTTTAAAAAGAACTGAAGGAAGGATTGATTTTACATTCAGAAGGCAGGTACAGGGGCCTTGGCACCACGGGATTTTACAGGCATTCTCTTGATGTGCTGGGTCACCTGATTGGCCAGATCACCCCGAAAGACCCACGGTTCCTCCCAACCAGCAGGTCTCTCCCAACAAATTCTCCACGTCCTGGGTCAGATGCATAATCAAGTTCCATGGCACCATACAACAGATTCTCCTTCAGGTCACCTGTACTATCAAGGTGGGAGATAGTAAGAGAAAGATGTGGGCTCCTATTTGTCCTCATGGGTTTCTCCACTTGAATTCTTCCTTCAATCTACTGGCCCAGCTGACCTATGGATTGTCCATATCCACCAACACCAAAATACAAAAGATAGACTTCTTAACCAGCCCTCCCAAAATTTCATACAGTATAGTCACTCAATAGACCCCTTATTATTTATCATTCTCAGTGATTTTGCTTTTCTGATTGAAACCTGACTGATGCAGTAACTAAAACATTAAAGCTGGAATTATATCTTTTTTGGCATGTGTTTAAATACAGACTTTGCCATTTACTGGTTGTTATATTTGCACAGTTTTTTATGAGCCTCAATTTCCTTATTTATAAAATGGGAATGTTAATATCTTTCTTACAGGGTTAGTATAAAGATTAAATGAGATAATATGAATAATCAACATATCTCAGTATCAGGCATGCAGTATTACTTCAATTAATTTTAATGGCTATTGTCAGTTGTGGATTTGTCACTAGTCAGGTTATGGTTTTAATATGTTCACTTAATTTCTCAGAGATTAAGTTACCTTGTTGTTGTTGCTGTTGTTCAGCCACTAGGTTGTGTCCGACTGTTTGGGATCCCATGAACTGCAGCACGCCAGGCTTCCCTGTCTTCACTATCTCTGGCCGTTTGCTCAAACTCATGTCCCCTGTGTCGATGATGCCATCCAATCTGCCATCCTCTGTCATCTCCTTCTCCTCCCGCCTTCAATCTCTCAGCATCAGGGTCTTTTCTAGTGAGTCATCTCTTCTACAAGTTACCTTGTAGTAGTTTTAAAATTAAGAGACAATGTATCAAAATTACCTAACCCAGTCCCTGACCTATGTAAATTACTCAATGAAGCTAAACAGCACAAGAAGTAAACAGGCTATCAATTATACCTTGTATTTTTTAATCAATAAATTGAGACTGTTTCCTTAATTCCCATTTATTTTTCTCTTAATGACAATTGCAGGCTTTTCTTTTTGCACAGCTGCAATAAGTTGCTTGTAAATCATTGAGATTTGTCATCAATATCATTTAATTACAAGGCATTCTTTTTCTCCATCTGGTGGTCCATCCAAAATTCCACTGCTTTCTGATTATTATGCTTATGGACATTGACCTCCCATCTCTTGGGAGTTCCTGAGATATAGGAAAAGGTTTTGCCTGTTTGGTCTCTCATATTCATACTTTTCTCCTCTCTCTGAGCAGTTGGGTCTGTAGTTCAAAGCTAAGTTTACTGTCTCCCACTACCTTTCTTCTTCCATTAAGAATTGTAACAGTGTCCACTTTAGTCTGCCTCTACTTAGCTCCCTTTCATACTCCCAAGACACATTAGAAAAGACCCTGATGCTGGGAAAGATTTAGGGCAGAAGGAGAAGGGGGTGACAGAGGATGAGATGGCTGGATGGCATCACTGACTCAAGGGACGTGAATTTGAGCAAACTCATGGAGACAGTGCAGGACAAGGAAGCCTGGCGTGCTACAGTGCATAGTGTCTTAAAGAGTTGGACATGGCTTAGCAACTGAACAACAATTACTCCAAAGAGGCAAAGCCCACATCTTAGGTATAAAAGAAATTAAATTATCATGTTTGCTCCCCAACCTTTCCAGTATCTTATGTTTTATTCAACAAAAGGGAAATTTATTGTTGAGAAAGCATTATTGTATCACTGAGTTTGTTTTAATGGAAAGCATAGAGAGCACACATGTCAACAATATTTGAAGACCAAAAAAGATATTTCTGTATTCTATGATTTGATTTCTCTATTTTCTGAACACATACACATCTATTTTCTTTTAAAAAGTTAACTTAGTACATTTTTCTTCTACTTGGTCAGCCAGTTAATTTTTGGATGCATTTTAAAATTCAATATTAACTTTATGTTTTTTTTAAATATTTAAACGAATTTGCAATCCATGTTGCTTGTACTTTTAGTTTCAGTTTAGATTTATCCTTAATGTTTTCTTTTCTCATTTGGCCAATCTATACACCAGTACTCCATTTCCAGTTTAGAGCGTTGCACCTGATAGTCTAACTAAAGCTCATACCTGTGTTTATGTTCTAACAGATGATAATGATTATCAAGTTAAATTCTTCTGCTTTCACTTAAAGTTCATTTCCTTTATATCTATGAATTACTTGTGGCTAAGTTGAAGTATCCTTAGAACTTCCTAGATTTTTTTCTTTCTGATGTTTTCTTTTCTTCCCGCTATATAGTTGTTCCAAAGCTGTCTCCTGTTTCTACTTGTATTTCCCTGTCCTCAGCACGTTAACAATCTAGACAGGGCTTCTCTTTCTTTTGTTTTTTCTTTCACCTTGTACTTTCATCAACTTTTATTGTTGTTGTTCAGTTGCTAAGTCTTGTCTGACACTTTGTAAATGCATGGACTGCAGAAAGCCAGGCTCCTCTGTCCTCCACTGTCTCCTGGAGTTTGCTCAAATTCATGCCCATTGAGTCAGTGATACTATCTAATCATCTCCTCTGTTCTGCTGCCTCCTTCTCCATTTGCCTTCAATCTTTCCAGTATCAAGTTCATTTCAAATGAGTCAGTTCTTCGCTTCAGGTGGCCAAAGTATTGGAGCTTCAGCATCAGTACTTCCAATGAATATTCAGGACTGATTTCCTTTATGATTGACTGGTTTGATCTCCTTGCTGTCTAAGGACTCTCAAGAGTCTTCTTCAGCACCACAATTCAAAAGAATCAATTCTTCGATCTTTAGCCTTCTTTATGGGACAACTCTCACATCCATACATGACAACTGGAAAAACCATTGTTGGCAAAATAATGTCTCTGCTTTATTAATACATTGTCTACTTTTGTCACAGCTTTCCTTTCAAAGAGCAAATAACTTTTGATTTCAAGGCTGCAGTTACTCTCTACACTGATTTGGGAGCCAAAGAAAATAAAAATATGCCACTGTTTTCATTTTTTTCCCACCTATTTGCCATGAAGTGAGGGAACTGGATGCTATGATCATAGCTGTTTTAATGTTAAGGTTTAAGACAGCTTTTTCACTCTCATCAAGAGGCTCTTATCCTTGGAGAAGGGAATGGCAACCCACTGCAGTATTCTTGCTTAGAGAATTTCATGGGCAAAGGATCCTGGCAGGCTACATGTGATCCATGGGTCACAAACAGTCGGACATTACTAAGTGACTAACAGACACAAGAGGCTCTTTAGCTCCTCTTCGCTTTCTGCCATTGGAGTGGTATCATCTGTGTACCTGAAACTGTTGCTATTTCTCCTGGCAATCTTGATTCCAGCTTGTGAGTCATCCAGGCCAGCATTTTGCATGATATACTCTGCACATAAGTTAAATAAGAATGGGGACAATATACAGCCTTGTTGTACTGCTTTCTTAATTTGGAATCAGTCCCTTTTCCCATATCTGGTTCTAACTGTTGCTTCTTGACACAATATAGGTTTCTCAAGAAACAAGAATGGTGGTCTGGTATTCTCATCTCTTTAAGAATTTTCCACAGTTTGCTGTGATCCACACAATCAAAGGATTTGTCATAGTCAATGAAACTGAAGTAGATATTTTTCTGAAATTCCTTGGCTTTCTTCATGATCCAGTGAATGTTGGCAATATGATTTCTGGTTCCTCTGCCTTTCCTAAATCCAGTTGTACATCTGGAAGTTCTTGGTTCACGTACTGCTGAAGCCTAGCTTGAAGGATTTTGTGCATTAGCTTGCTAGCATGTGAGATGAGCACAATTGTGTGATAGTTTGAAGATTCTTTTGCATCACTGTTCTTTGGGATTGGATAAAAACTGACCTTTTCCAGTCCTGTGGCCACTGCTGATTTTTCCTAATTTGCTGGCATATTGAGTGCAGCACTTTTAAAGCATCATCTTTTAAGATTTTAAAAAGCTTAGCTGGAATTCTGTCATCTACACTAGCTCTGTTTGTTGTAATGCTTTCTAAGCATTGATATCATACAGGATGTCACTCTAGGTGAGTGACCACACCATCTTGTTTAACTGGGTCATTAAGACCTTTTTTTACATAGTTCTTCTCTGTATTCTTGCCATGTCTTCTTAATCTCATCTGCTTCTACTAGGTGATTACCATTTCTGTCCTTTATCTTGCCTATCTGTACATGAAAGTTTCTCTTGGTATCTCTGATTTTATTGAAGAGATCTTTAGGCTTTCCCATTCTATTGTTTTCCCCCATTTCTTTGCATTGTTCATTTAAGGAGGCCTTCCTATCTCTCCTTACTATTCTCTGGAACACTGCATTCAGTTGGGTATATCTTTCCCTTTCTCCTCTGCCTCTCACTTCTCTTCTTTCCTCAGCTCTTTGTAAAGCCTCCTCAGACAACCACTTTGCCTTCTTGTTTTACTTTTCCTTTGGGATGATTTTGGTCACTGCATCCTGTACGATGTTATGAATTTCCATTCATAGTTCTTCAGGCAATCTGTCTACCAGATCTAATCACTTGGATCTATTTGTCACCTCCACTGTATAATCATAAAGGATTTGATTTAGGTCATACTTGAATGGCCTGGTGGTTTTCCCTACTTTCTTCAATTTAAGCATGGATTTTGCAATAAGGAGCTCAAGATATGAGCCATAGTCACCAACAGATCTTATTTTTGCTGACTGTATAGAGCTTCTCCATCTTAGGCTGCAAAGAACATAATTGATATTGACCATCTGGTGATGCCCATGTGCAGAGTCATTTCTTGGTTTGTTGGAAAAGGTAGGATGATATGAATAGCAAGTTCTCTTGACAAAACTCTGTTAGCTTTTGCCCTACTTCATTTTGTTCTATAAGACCAAACTTGCCTGTTACTCCAGGTATCTCTTGACTTCCTACTTTGCATTCCAATCCCCTATGATGAAAAGGGCATCTTTTTTGGTGTTAGCTCTAGAAACTCTTGTAAGTCTTCTTAGAATGGGTCTACTTTGGCTTTCTCACTATCAGTAGTTAAGACATTGACTTGGATTAATGTGATGTTGAGTGGTTTGCCTTGGAAATGAACCAGGATCATTCTGTCACTTTTGAGGTTGCACCCAAGTACTGTATTTTAGACTCTTTTGTTGACTATGAGGGCTACTCCATTTCTTCAAAGGGATTCTTGCTCACAACAGTAGATATAATTGCCATCTTAATTAAATTCACACATTCTCAACCATTTTAGTTCACTGATTCCTTAGATGTTGATCTTCACTTTTTCCATCTCCAGCTTGGCAATGTCCAGTTTCCCTTGATTCGTGGACCTAAGATTCCTATGCAGTATTGTTCTTTACAGCATCAGTCTTTACTTTCACCATCATACACATCCACAACTGATACTTTGGCCCAGCCTTTTTTTCTTTCTAGAACTATTAGTAATTGACCTTTGCTCTTCCCCACTACAGCTGGGTATTGTTTTTGCTTTGGCTCCATCCCACTATTCTTTCTGGAGTTATTTCTCCACTGATCTCCAGTAGCATAATGGGCACCTACTGACCTGGGGAGTTCATCTTTCAGTGTCCTATCTTTTTGCCTTTTCATACTGTTCATGGGGTTCTCAAGGCAAGAATACTGAAGTGGTGTGCCATGCCCTTCTCCAGTGGACCACATTCTGTCAGACCTCTTCACCATGACCCATCCGTCTTGGGTGGCCCCACATGGCATGGCTTAGTTTCATTGAGATAGACAAGGCTGTGGTCCGTGTGATCAGATTAGCTAGTTTTCTGTAATGGAAGTTTCAGTGTGTCTCCCCTCTGATGCCCTCTCACAACACCTACCATCTTACTTGGGTTTCTCTTACCTTGGACGTGGGATATTTCTTCACAGCTGCTCCAGCAAAGTGCAGCCATTGCTCCTTACCTTGGACAAGGGGTATCTACTCAAGACGGCCCCTCCTGACCTTGAATGTGGAGTAACTCCTCTTGGCCCTCCTGTGCCCACGCAGCCGCTGCCCCTTGGGCCTGGGGTAACTCCTCTCAGTCATCACCCCCGGCCTTGGGCGTGGGCTAGCTCCTCTTGCCACTGCCCCTGACCCCTGGCCCAGCCTAGCTCCTCTTGGCTGCCGCCCACAGCCCCCGACCAGGCCTAGCTCCTCTGGGCCGCCACCCCCAGCCCCTGGCCTGGCCTAGCTCCACTTGCCACCACCCCCCACACCCGGCCCGGCCTAGCTCCTCTCGGCCGCCACCCCCGGCCCCTGGCAATACCCAGCTGTGGATATGACTGGTGATAGAAGGAAAGTCTGATGCTGTAAAGAGCAATATTGCATAGGAACCTGGAATGTTAGGTCCATGAATCAAGGCAAATTGGAAGTGGTCAGACAGGAGATGGCAAGAGTGAACGTTGACATTCTAGGAATCAGCAAACTAAGATGGACTGGAATGGGTGAATCTAACTCAGATGACCATTATATCTACTACTGTGGGCAAGAATCCCTTAGGAGAAAGAGAGTAGCCATCATGGTCAACAAAAGAGTCTGAAATGCAGTACTTGGATGCAATCTCAAAAACGACAGAATGATCTCTGTTCGTTTCCAAGGCAAACCATTCAATATCACAGTAATCCAAGTCTATGCCCCGACCAGTAATGCCAAAGAAGCTGAAGTTGAACAGTACTATGAAGACCTACAAGACCTTTTAGAACTAATACCCAAAAAAGATGTACTTTTCATTATAGGGGACTGGAATGCAAAAGTAGGAAGTCAGGAAACACCTGGAGTAACAGGCAAATTTGGCCTTGGAGTACAGAATGAAGCAGGGCAAAGGCTAATAGAGTTTTGCCAAGAGAATGCACTGGTCATAGCAAACACCCTCTTCCAACAACACAAGAGAAGACTCTACACATGGACATCACCAGATAGTCAATACCGAAATCAGATTGATTATATTCTTTGCAGCCAAAGATGGAGAAGCTCTATACAGTCAGCAAAAACAAGACTGGGAGCAGACTGTGGCTCAGATCATGAACTGCTTATTGCCAAATTCAGACTTAAATTGAAGAAAGTAGGGAAAACCATTAGTCCATTCAGGTATGACCTAGATCAAATCCCTTATGAGTATACAGTAGAAGTGACAAATAGATTTAAGGGACCAGATCTGATAGACAGAGTGCCTGATGAACCATCGATGGAGGTTTGTGACATTGTACAGGAGACAGGGATCAAGACCATCCCCATGGAAAAGAAATGCAAAAAATGCAAAAAAGAAAAATGGCTGCCTGAGGAGACCTTACAGATTGCTGGGAAGAGAAGAGAAGTGAAAAGCAAGGGGAAAGATATTCCCATCTGAATGCAGAGTTCCAAAGAATAGCAAGGAGAGATAAGAAAGCCTTCCTCAGAGGTCAATGCAAAGAAATAGAGGAAAACAACAGATTGGGAAAGACTAGAGATCTCTTGACGAAAATTAGAGATACCAAGGGAACATTTCATGCAAAGATGGGCTCTATAAAGGACAGAAATGGTATGGACCTAACAGAAGCAGAAGATATTAAGAAGAGGTGGCAAGAATACACAGAAAAACTGTACAAAAAAGATCTTCTTGACCCAGACAATCACGATGGTGTGATCGCTCACCTAGAGCCAGACATCCTGGAATGTGAAGTCAAGTGGGTCTTAGAAAGCATGACTATGAACCAAGCTAGTGGAGGTGATGGAATTCCAGTTGAGCTATTTCAAATCCTGAAAGATGATGCTGTAAAAGTGCTGCACTCTCTATGCCAGCAAATTTGGAAAACTCAGCAGTGGCCACAGGACTGGAAAAGGTCAGTTTTCATCCCAATCCCAAAGAAAGGCAATGCCAAAGAATGCTCAAACTACCGCACAATTGCACTCATCTCACATGCTAGTAAAGTAATGCTCAAAATTCTCCAAGCCAGGCTTCAGCAATACATGAACCATGAACTTCCAGATGTCCAAGCTGGTTTTAGAAAAGGCAGAGGAACCAGAGATCACATTGCCAATATACACTGGATCATCGAAAAGCAAGAGAGTTCCAGAAAAACATCTATTTCTGCTTTATTGGCTATACCAAAGCCTTTGACTGTGTGGATCACAATAAACTGTGGAAAATTCTGAAAGCGAAAATTCTGACCTGTCCCTTGAGAATCCTGTATGCAGGTCAGGAAGCAACAGTTAGAACTGGACATGGAACAACAGACTGGTTCCAAATAGGAAAGGGAGTATGTCAAGGTTGTATATTGTCACTCTGCTTATTTAACTTATATGCAGAGTACATCATGAGAAACTCTGGGCTGGATGAAGCACAAGCTGGAATCAAGATTGCTGGGAGAAATATTAATAACCTCAGATATGCAGATGACACCACCCTTATGGCAGAAAGTGAAGAACTAAAGAGCCTCTTGATGAGAGTGAAAGAGGAGAGTGAAAAAGTTGGCTTAAAGCTCAACATTCAGAAAACTAAGATCATGGCATCTGGTCCCATCACTTCATGGGAAATAGATAGGGAAACAGTGGAAACAGTGTCAGACTTTATTTTGGGGGGCTCCAAAATCACTGCAGATGGTGATTGCAGCCATGAAATTAAAAGATGCTTACTCCTTGGAAGGAAGGCTATGGCCAACATAGATAGCATATTTAAAAGCAGAGACATTTCTTTGCCAACAAAGGTCCGTCTAGTCAAGGCTATGGTTTTTCCAGTGGTCATGTATGGATGTGAGAGTTGGACTATAAAGAAAGCTGAGTGCCGAAGAATTGATGCTTTTGAGCTGTGGTGTTGGAGAAGACTCTTGAGAGTCCCTTGGAGTGTAAGGAGATCCAATCAGTCCATCCTAAAGGAGATCAGTCCTGGGTGTTCATTGGAAGGACTGATGTTGAAGCTGAAACTCCAATACTTTGGCCACCTCATGCGAAGAGTTGACTCATTGGAAAAGACTCTAATGCTGGGAAGGATTGGGGGCAGGAGGAGAAGGGGACGACAGAGGATGAGATGGTTGGATGGCATCACTGACTCGATGGACATGGGTTTGGGTAAACTCTGGGAGTTGGTGATGGACAGGGAGGCCTGGTGTGCTGAAGTTCATGGGGTCGCAAAGAGTCGGACATGACTGAATGACTGAACTGAACTGAACTGAACTTCCCCACTAGCACATTGGACACTTTCTGACCTGGGGGGCTCATTTTCTGGCGTTATGTCTTTTATCCTTTTCATACTGTTCATGGGGTTCTAGAGGCAAGAATACTGGAGTGGGTTTCCATTTCCTCCTCCAGCAGCCCAGGTTTTGTCAGAACTCTTCACTACAACCCATCCATTTTGGGTGGCCCTGCCCAGCATGACTCATAGCTTCATTTAGTTACACAAGCCTCTTCCCCACAATAAGACTGTGACCTATGAAAACTTTTATTACTCTTTCTTTTATGTCCCTCTCCTGTCATCAACAGATAAATGTCTTTTATGAGTGCAGTGTCATATCTATGAATGTTGGTGTTTAAAAGGCTATTGGCTTCATAATCTAGTTACTAACATTCACTCTACCTATTATTTTTCTAAATCCTCTCAACAATGATGCAAGCACAGTAAATAAACAAGGAAAACACTGGAGCTTCAGACAACTAAGGTCATTTTCTCCATCTAACAAATCCCTTAACCCATAGAGATGCTATATTCACTTTCAGTGCATTCTCTACCTCTATTATGTTCCATATTTTTGTCCTCAATGGTCCAAGTAAATATATTTTCTTTTAGCAACAATATACTTGCACCATATATATATATATATTTTTTTTGCACCATATATTTTTAAAGTTTGCTTATGTCATACATTGTTAAGATTTCTGTAGGAAGATTTCTGCTTCTCAAAATACTATACTTTTTCTTCAAATTATGTTGCATTTACTTACTTAGCAAATTGATGGCTGATTTCCTTTTAATAACCAAGATTAGAAATAGTGTAATTCTTTTTTCTTTAATACTTGAACCTTTAAAAATATCAGTAGATCTCTCACTTAAGCTGGAAGGGTAAGTTTTCAGAGGTCTGAAAAAATACTGACAATTTTGTATTCGATATTTTGACTTTATGTACAAATAAATAGCTTTCAGAGAAGAAGATCTATATTATTCATCAAAATATTCATTTATCATAAATTTAATATTCAACATATCCTGTTGCTATGTGCCAGGTTGAAACACCCAGTATCAATTATTTTATTTGTTGACCACAGCTCAGCCTTTAGATAGGTATTATCATCTCCTTTTATAGGTGAAGACAAGGAAGTCCAGGAAAGTTAAATTAATTTTCAAATATTAAGAAGTTGGTAAGCAGTAGATCAAAAATTTGAATGTAGGCAGACTATAAAATCCACAGTTGGTAAACACTTATGTCTATATTCTCCCGCCCTCAAATTTAAAACTCCAGAGAATTTGCTTTATAGTAGTATATATAATAAATACAGTAGAGTAAACTATAGTTTAGCATAGTATAGCATAAATTCAAAGAAGTCCCTAGAAATTTTAATGGTTTCTAAAACAGTTCCTAAGAAAAACCAAACAACCCAATTAAAAAACTGGGCACAGGGCCTGAATAGACATTTTTCCAAAGAAGACATACAGATGACTAAGAGGCACATGAAAAATGCCCAATATCATTAATCATCAAGAAAGTGTAAATTGACATCACTAATCACCAAGAATTGCAAGTCAAAACCACAGTGAGATATCACTTCACACCTGTCAGAATGGCTATTACCAAAATGAGAAGAAATAAGAAATGTTGGCAAGGACATGGAGAAGCACGGGTCCTTGTGTGCTGTTGCTATGAATGTAAATCGGAGCGGTCACTATGGAAAACAATGTGTGAGCATGAATGTTCAGTTGTTCAGTCACGTCCAACTCTTTGTGACCTCATGGACTGTGGTCCCCCAAGTTCCTCTGTCTGGGATTTTCCAGGTAAGAATGCTGAAGTGGGTTTCCTCTTATTTCTCTAGGGGATTTTCCCAATCCAGAGATGGAATCCGTGTTTCTGTGTCTCCTGCATTGAGGTGGATTCTTTGCCACTGAGCCACTGGGAAGTGCAGAAAACAAGGTGGAGGTCCCTAAAAAAATTAAAAAATCAGAACCAGGGAACAATCTACCAATTTGACTTTTCGATATTTATCTGAAGAAAATGAAAACACTAATTCAAAAAGATGTATGCAGCATTATTTACAATAGTCAAGATGGAATCAACCTAAGTGCCCCCTGATAGATGAATAAAGAAGATGAATATTAGTTATAAAAAATGAATAAAATCTTGACATTCGTGACAACATGGATGAACCTAGAAGGTATTATGCTATGTGAAATAAGTCAGACCAAAAAAACACTAAATACTGAATAATTTAACTTATATGTGTTTTCTTATAAAGAAAATGAATGAAGAAACATAACAAACAGAAACGGTCACAGATACAGAAAACATTCTGGTGATTACCAGAAGGGAAAATAGTTGGGGACAAGATAAATAGTTGAGGGAAATTAAGAAGTGCAAACTTACAGTTACAAAATAAATGAGGTACCTAAAAATGTACAGTGTAGGGAATATAGTCAACAATAATGCAACATCTTTGTATAGTGACAGGGTAACTAGATATCATGTTGATCATTTTGAAATGCATAGAAATATAAAATTACTATATTGTGCACTAAGAAGGAACATAATGTTGTAGGTCATTTATAATTCAAAAACAAACAAACTCATAGAAAAGAAAACCAGATTTGTGGTTATCAGAGGTAGCTGGGAGGAAAGGGAATTGGATAAAGGTAGCCAAAAGTACAAACTTCCAGTTACAAGATAAAGAATTACTAGAGGTGTAATGTACAACATACTAAATATATTTAACACTGTTGTATGCTATATATTTTAAAAAACTGGTTAGGAGAGTAAATCCTTGGAGTTGTCATCACAACAAAAACATTTTTATATTTTTTTTATCTATATGAGATAACAGATGTTCGCTGAATTTATTCTGGTAATCATTTTATGATGTATATAAGTCAAATCATTATGATACACATTTTAAATATACCATTCTGTGTGTCAATTATTTCTCAATAAAACTGAAAGAAAAGATAAATAAAAGTTTCTATAAATAGTGTGCTGAAATGAGAGAAATGGAAGATGCATTATAATATTTTAATTTTAAATGTGGTACTTATGGCATTTTTATTCATAAAAGAAAGCCTGTGTTTTGGCTTTTACTGCCATGAACCACCTCTTTGACCTTCATTATGTTAGTTCTTCACCACAGTCTTCAGTGTCTTAACTCTAAATATATGGGATAAATCTAGAGCAGGATTTTCCAAACCATGCCCTTAAACCTATAAGGGTTTTGTGCAATAGTTTCAAGTAATAAATTAATGAGTATTTATGTCAATAATATATTTATTTTAATTTTATGTATTGGAAAGAATTAATTACCATGTGAAAGTTGTGATAAAGTGACTGAATTAAATTATTGAATTAAAAGGGATTGATGAATCAAAATGCACTGGTATAATGAAAAAAAACATAAGCATGGTAAAGACTTGTGGATGACAATGAACTAGATAATTTTAAGAGGATGAGGAAGACACAGAAGATAAGCTCTATGTCAATATAGAATCTAGAACATGAAAGTTATCAGTTAATAATTAATGAATCGCAAGAATGATTAAATAAATAAATGAATGAATATCATTTGTATGGTACAGACGTGTATCACCATAGAATGAAATATTTCTTTAACACATTTTCATAAAAAACATAATCCATTCACAAACTCATTGAATATATATTTATTGAGTCCTTGCTGTGTGCTTAGTAACTGTACCAGATACTAAGGCACAATAGTGATCCAGCTAGGTAGGATGTCCTATAACAAAAATAATAGATGCTTCAAAATATTATCTTTAAACATGACCAAGGTACAATGCTCTCGGGAGTCCAGTAACACCCAAGCTCTGGCCAGGAACCACTAGGTGTTAAGAATTTTTCTATCTGTGTGTCTAGGGGAGCCTTTTAATTCATGTTCCAGGAGAATGGTAATATCACCTATATCTGTTGAACTACATGTCTACCTTACCCAGATAGGATAGATTTTATCTTTTGTTCTAAGTAGAGGTAACTAACTGAGAACATTTAAGATGGTTCAATTTTTATTTTTTTTAACCAATAACAATGTCAAAAGAAGCAGTGCCAAATCAAGGAAAGACCTTGGTAGAAAGCCTGACTCTGACATATCCTTGTGCCTTTGTAAATGTTGAAGCATCCTACTAAGCCTCAGGTGTGTCATAAAGCAAACAATGAAATCAGGATGCTGTGATCTGAGCCTTATAAGAGGAAATGTGAAATGAAACGTTGATAATGGTTATTTATTAATAATTACAGTTGGAGCTGACAAGAAGTAAGGATTGGTTGGGATTTGAAATGGTTGCATAGTTACCAAAAGAGACATTGGGACCCTGAGGTTGCATTTGGAAAGTGTCTTTGAATCTGGCAGAGTTCAAAAATATTCAAGTTTTTGATGCTGTAGAGAAATGTCTGAGACCAGATCCCCAATATCTGCCCAATTCTATTTTTGTGTGTCTAAACTGATTACTCCATTATAATTTCAATTTGTCAAGAGAGGTGACAGAATCTTGAAATTTCTCCCCTATAGATATCTATAACTAACTTTTTAAATAAATACATTTTAAACTTATAATTTAAAAAACAAGCAAAATGTGTTGAGATACTGTTAAGAAGACTGTATAGGTAGTCTTGATATCTGAATAGCTTATTATTTAGATAAGGTGAAGAAGGCTCTTCCAGGGAGGTGGAACAATCACACTGAAACACCAAAGAGTTAGCACATGTCACTTTCAAGAGACTGTCTCTGATTTAAACCCAGGATACATATGGAAAGAAGTTAAAAATGAAATGGCTTGGTAAATCAGAGACAGCTCATTATAGATTTTCATGCCAATGTAAGAAATGTAAACTTAACATACATGGATGCAAAGAACATAAGGATTTGAGGCAGATGTGATCAATCATGTTTTAATAAGGGAAACTGATTATAGACTAGGGTGAGGACAGAAGCAAAGATTTGACCTACAGAGGTAGATAGCAACATCATAAGAGTTATATTTTTTGTTATATTTTATAAAGCTTTTCACATTATTACTAATGTCTTTTATTTTCCATTAAAATGTACTTGTTTTAAAAGAATGCTTTGTTGTATTTGAATAGCTTGTTGACTATTCTTTCATATATGTATTTTTTACATATATGAGCACTGATTTTATGACAACCAATCTCTTCCTAGTGGAAGCCAATAAAGTTAATAGAGATATTTTGGGAGCTTGTGAAGATGAAAGCCTTATGTCTACCACTACCCGGGCTTCCCTGGTGGCTCAGCAATGAAGAATCGGCCTGCAATGCAGAAAACACAGGAGACTCTGGTTCGATCCCTGGGTAGAGAAGATCCTGTGAAGGAGGAAATGGCAACCCACTCCAGTATTCTTGCCTGGAAAATCCCATGGACAGAGAAGCTTGGCAGGTTACAGTCCATGGGGTCCCAACGAGCTGGACACGACTGAGCACACACACACTACCTCTATTCTTTCCCCACTATCCTTTATCCACTGAAATTTATATTTACTTGAAGGCTTTCTAGAAGCTATTGTATTTTCTGCCTGTGAAATCAGAAAATTAAGAGATACACATCTGGCCCCAGTTCCTGACACAGAGCTCCTAAAACTCCTGTAAGTAAGGGCGCTAGGAGAATCTTTTGTTCTATTAATAATAGTATTTAACCCTGGTCCTGACACAGAGCTCCTAACACCCTTGAAACTTCCTGGCTAAGAGGAACATCTTTTGTTCTAACGAGGCAGTTCTTTCTGGACTCATAGGTAGAGACTGGTCACCAGAAAGATCAAGCCATGGTTAGAAGCTTGAGGCTTTCACTCCCACCTATGATTTTCCAGGGTGGAGAGAGAGGTGGGAAGTAGAGTTGATGTGGCTCAGAAGGTAAAGTATCCGCCTGCAATGTGGGAGGCCTGGGTCCTATCCCTGGTTGGGATTCCCTGGAGGAGGGCATGGCAACCCACTGGTGTATTCTTGCCTGGAGAATCTCCATGGACAGAGAAGCGTGGGAGGCTACACACAGTCCATGGGGTCACAAAGAGTAGGACATGACTGAGCAACTAAGCACAGCATGTATGATGAAACTTCCATTAAAATCCCTAAAGTATAGGGTTCAGAAAGCTTCCAGGTTGGTGAACACATCTGTATCCTCTATGAGCCTCACTTTCTTTTTGTTTTGAAAAATGACATCATTGTAAATACTTCCTAGAATCACTGTGAAGATATAAGAAAACTGAGCCTCAGTTTCATAGCTATTATTACTTATATTATATATATATAAATATTTAAGTACATATATATATTATTTTGATATAAAAAAACATCAAGGCCTGTTAGATGTGAGGGAATTTTCTCTCTCGTGTTTGCAGTATAGTTTGGCTTATTAATAATAAAAGTATAATTTATCCAGTTCTTACTATATACTAGGCACAGTTCAGGCTGCTTTACTAGCTTATTATTTTATTTCTAATAGTAACTACTATGATTAGATCAAACTAACCATGATTCTAACTTAGAGCAAACTAAATTGTTAAGCAAACTTTATCCAAAAGTGACTTTCAAAGACTGGGACACAAATTTGCTTAGACTAAGAAGTTACCTGTAACTACAGAAACAGTCTTTTCCAGGCCTAAAAAAACAAGACCCAGGTAAAATATGGCACATTTTTGGTTAGCGATTACAAAATTCTATCTGGATGTAGTTATGATGATTTTTGTACTAGAGTAAATGACTTCCACATTTGTTCATACATGTATAATTTATTTAGATGGGTGTCAGAATTTTTATATACTTTTCTCAAATCTGGCTTTCCCTGGTAAGACAGTAACTAATGATAAAATCTTCAGCTAGGTTGAAACTTTCCATGTGGTAAGGATTAGTATCTGGCCAGTAACAATGTCACAATAGTGTCATTTTTAAGAGCTATCACTGTTCATGAGTGCAAAGATCATCTTGCTGAAAAAATACCACAGTCTTTTCACACATGGCTGGTAAAAGAAAATCTCTCAAAATAATGTATCTGGATTGAAATATAATTTTATAATGGACTGAAACATAAATATCTGCAAGCATAATGTGAAGACTAGAGTACTACCTGAAACATTTTCAGAAAAACAATGTGGTGGAAAATCTGTTCATTTCTTATAAGAATCATAGCTTTATAGCTAATTAAACTTAGTTTATACTATTAAACTTATTCAGCTTTCATTTATTGAATATTTACTTCATTTATTGAATATGAATTTCATTTATTTCATTTCATATTTTCATTTATCGAATATGACTAAATTATATATTATATAATATATGTTATTATATATGATTAAGTTGCTATATTTTTCCATTGGCTTTGTTTGTTCAACAACTTTTTAAAAAAAATATTTCTTTTTGATGTGGACTGATTTTAAAGTCATTGTTGAATTTGTTACAGTATTGCTTCTGCAGTTTTTGTTTTGTTTTTTTGCCTGTGAGGTATGTGGGGTCTTAGCTCCCTGACCAGGGATAGAACCCATAACCTCTGTATTAGAAGACAAAGTCTTAACCACTGGATCACTAGGGAAATCCCTAAAACTGCTTTTACAATTTATAAAACACATAAATGTGTTCATGTATGTGTCTGTACATGTATTATTTGTTGCCTATAGCAATCTTGTAATATGAATATTAATTTAATTAGCATCATTATCTACCTTTTCCATGTGAAGAAACTGAAGTTCAGAAGGATAAGTGACTCTTTCAGTGTCAGCAGGATACACATGAAATTTGGATTATTATGGTCCAATTACTTATGGAATACATGGTTAAAATCAAGTCTGGAATTTCTCATTTTATATAACCTTTTTATTCTTCAAATGAGAGACAGTCTTTACAATACTGATGGTATGAATTTTGGAATCAAGCAAACTAGTGCTTCTATTATGGTCCTGTGTGTACATGTGGTACCCAAGGAATTGCCAGGTCCTTTAAGACAGTCAAGAGCTTCTGTTTCTTTCCTACTAAAGTTATTGAAATACTAGAGACTTTTCTTCTTGCCTGAAGAAAATAATAATGGTAATAATATTAAAAACAGTATCATAGATAACAACTAATGTTATCATAATGCTCAAGATGAACTAAACTATTTTCCATGTATTACATTTAACATGCCACAACTCTTCTCATTAGATTTTATTATTATTATTAGTGACAATAGATAAATGTGAATGCAGAGAAATGTAAATTAATAAAGATGATGTAACATGACCAAAGTCATATAGCAAATAAATAATAAAAACCACATAAATTTTTCTTACTTCATCACTAACATGCTTTCCTCTTAAGACAAAACTCACAAAATTTTTCCTCAAGGAGGAATCTCTGTTACAAAGTGCTTATTTGTATTTACCCTGTAAAACACAGTTTATGAAAACACTGTCTGAAAAACACAAACCATACATTTTCTAATTTCATAAAAACATGTGTGGGAGAAAAACTGCTTCTCTTTTCAGGGAAATGCTGCACAATTTAAGTAGAGGCATTTTTCCTGCAGCGTGAGATTTTAAAGAGTGAGTAGGATAATTGGGATGTGACTAATAAGAAAGCATTACTTGCCATATGCACATTATTATTAGCTACAATATAATCAAGATCTAGATCCAGGAAACATGGGAATAATAATTTTATTTTCTCATGAGAAAAACTTGGGAGCACAGAGGTATTTTTGAGTTTATTGTTTTGATAACATCTCCTTTAATTTATTTATTCTCTCTTTTAAACTTTAATGCAGTTTTACTTTGGTTTTATCTTTGGTGATTGTGAACAATACAACAATCAAAATTACAAGGTCAAGATAAAAGATAATAGCAGAAACTGAAATAGCTGGAAAGTTGAAGGACAAAGGAAAGAACATTTATTTATTGGTTGCGTTTTGTTCAATCAAATGTGGCATATCTCTTGTTATGTAGGATCCAAAACTCCTTACACAATTTCCTTTTATTCTTTCTTAAAATTTATTTTTTTATACACTGTTTTACTTAGAAATGCAGCTACCATGCTATGAAAGAACACAATTCATGACAAAAAATGCAAGATGCCTAATGTGAGTAGTTATATATAGTTCATTTCTCTTGATGCTGTTTTCTTTTTCTAATTTATCATGAATATATTATTTTTAAGTCTTCTAAATTATAAAGAAATCTAGATGGAGAACTCAATTTGGATTTAATGAGTCTCATAAACGCTTTCAATGTGCTATACCATATCCATATTAGTCAGCCTCTCCCAGGAGGTTTAGTTTCTTTTGCTTTTTGAAAAAGTTGTTTTAGACTAAGATTCTAAAATTGCTCTCCAAGCCCCAGATGTCATATTCACCCATCATTTGTAACAAAAGCAATGCTTCTTTTTCAGACAAATATCAACTGCATTTTATCTTTAGCATGGAAGCATTGGCATTCTATTCAACCTCATTAGGTACTTTTAACTTGTTTTAGTAATAAGAAATGGAAAAATACCATCTATATTAGTCAAGTTTTCCAGAGAAACAGAATCAAAGGATACTTATTTATGGATTTATTTTAAGGAATTGGCTCGCATGATTATGGAGGATAAGCCCCAAGATTTTTAGTCAGCAAGCCAGAGGCTTAGGAGAAATGATGCAGTTCCAGTTTAAAGGCCGGTAATCTCAAGACCCAGGATAGCTGATGTTTTAGTTCAATTTCAAAGGCAGAAAAAAACACTATGTCCCAACTTGAAGGCAGCTGGGGAGGAAGAATTCTCTTGTTCTTGTAAGAGGTCAGACTTTATGATCTATTCAGGCCTACAACTGCTTCAACAAGGTCATCAAATGTACCAATGGAGAGAATAGGACTTGTTGATGCCTTTGTTTGAATGACATTCTCCCATATGATCCTACATACTTATATTAGTTTACTAGTTTACATACTTATATTAGTTTACTTATATTAGTTTATTGCTATGGATTGAATTTTGTCCCCTGAAAATTCATGTTGAAATCATAAGCCCCACTACCTTGGAATGTGGTCTTTACAGATATAATCAAGTTAAAATTAACTTTTAGGATGGGCTCTAGTACAGTATGACTATTGCCATATGCCAGTATGACATAACAAAGTAACCCAAATGGATGGCTTGAAAACAGAACTTTATTGTCTCACAGTTCTGGAACTTAGAAGCTGAGCTCAAGGTTTTGGTAGGGTTGGTTACTTCTGAGGGCTCTCACAGAGAACTTGTTCCATGCCTCTTCCTGACGGTCCATGGTGTTCCTTGATATATGGAAACAATCTGTCATCTCCGCCTTCATCTTCACACTGAATTTTCTCTGTATGCATATCTGTCTCCAAATGTTCCCTTTTTATAAGGGCAATAGTCATACTGTACTAGAGCCCATTCTAAAAGTTAATTTTAACTTGATTATATCTGTAAAGACCACATTCCAAGGTAGTGGGGCTTATGATTTCAACATGAATTTTCAGGGGACAAAATTCAATCCATAGCAATATAGTAATCTAATCTGCTGCTCCTGCTGTTAAGTCACTTCAGTTGTGTCTGACTCTGTGCGACCCTTACTCTAATTTAGAGTGTACTCTAAACGAGCCTATTACAGTCTTAGTCTATTTAGTTTTCCTCACTCTAGTACTCTATGATAGCAGGAACCTTTAGTTCGTTTATTTGTTTATTGATGTATCCCAAGTTCCTAGAAGCAACAGTTAGAACTGGACATGGAACAATGAAAACTGGTTCCAAATTGGGAAAGGAGTATATCAAGAGGGTATATTGTCACCCTGCTTATTTAACTTACATGCAGAGTACATCATGTGAAATGCAGACTGTATGAAGCACAAGCTGGAATCAAGATTGCCAGGAGAAATATCAGTAACCTCAGATATGCAGATGACACCACCCTATGGCAGAAAGCGAAGAGGAGCTAAAGAGCCTCTAGATGAAAGTGAAAGAGAAGAGTGAAAAAGCTGGCTAAAAACTCAACATTCAAAAATGAAGATCATGGCATCTGATCCTATCACTTCACGGCAATTAGATGGGGAAACAATAGAAATGGCGACAAACTTTATTTTCTTGGGCTCCAAAATCACTGCAGATGGTGACTGCAGCCATGAAATTAAAAGATGCTTGCTCCTTGGAAGAAAAGCTATGACCAACCTAGACAGCATATTAAAAAGCAGAGACATTACTTTTCCAACAAATGTCCATCTAGTCAAAGCTATGGTTTTTTCAGTAGTCATGTATAGATGTGAGAGTTGGACCATAAAGAAAGCTGAAGGCTGAAGAATTGATGCTTTTGAACTTGTAGTGTTAGAGAAGACTCTTGAGAGTTCCTTGGACTGCAAGAAGGTCAAACTAGTCAGTCCTAAAGGAAATCAGTCCTGAGTATTCCTTAGAAGGACAGATGCTGAAGCTGAAGCTCCAATACTTTGGCCACCTGATGCAAAGAGCTGACTCATTTGAAAAGACCCTTGTGCTGGGAAAGATTGAAGGCAGGAGGAGAAGGGGACAACAGAGGATGAGATGGTTGGATGGCATCACCGACTTGATGGACTTGAGTTTGAATAAGCTCTGGGAGTTGATGATGGACAGGGAAGCCTGGCGTGATGCAGTCCATAGTGTTGCAAAAGTCGGACACGACTGAGCTAATGAACTGAGCCTGAGACTGATGTGGAAAAAACAAAAAGATTATTATTTTCTCCTTTACAGTTTCTTGCATTTTCAAATTTTTATTAAACTGTGTATTGCCATTGACATGACTAAGCAACTGAACTGACTGAACTGAAGTTCCTAGAACATGTTTGATCTAGAATAAGCATTCACACATGTTTACTGAAAGAAAGAAATAAATGATGTTTATAAAAATGTGAGCAATATTTTCTGGTACTGGAAGACTACTAACATATATTAACTGTTATTATTATAATACATGTATTGATCCTAAGAAGACATCTTTGAATGTTTTCTTCCAGAACATTCAGGGTGACTATAAATTACAGTGAAACTATTAAACAGACCAGAATTTGAATTTGTATAAGTGCATTGCTTCACAATAGGCTAATTGGTAAATTGTTTATTTATTCTAATGACTAGAATATAGCTCAATAAATTTTAAGGAGTCATCTTCAGAAAAAATTATATAAAACCATGTTTATGTTAATACCTATCACCTAGATTGATCATTCAGTGATTCACCAAACACCATTCAGTATTTCTTCACTTATTTTTTAAATTCATATGTGTCCATAAAACGTAGAATGGTGATATTTCCAAGTGTATTGTAAACCTTTTGTGTGATTTCCAAAGGTGAGTGTGTTATATATCTTTATTCAATTTATCTTAGAAAAGGCATCATTATGGGGAGAAAAAAAATGAATAATGGGTCATTAATAGGATTTGAAAGTACCCACACTTATTTAAGACCTCCTACTCTCCTTTTTTAGTGATTAAATTACAATTATATTACAAAAAAAATACATATGCCTAGAATTAAAATTCAGAAACACTGCTTCTCTGTCCTCATACAGAAGAGACACCATAAGATTAGTAATTAAAAGTTAGGTTTTTTCACTTTAATAATATTTAGGTCATTGACCTACAGAGTAATAGTAAAGGTAAAATTCTCCCAGATTAACACCATATGCTATCATTTAGAACCATAAGTGCTGGTGATGAATTTTTCAGTTTGGATTAATGATGCTGTCTCTCTAAGAATTGTAAGCAATTTACCACCCCTGATCCGACCCAACACATTAACTATTGAGTCCAAGAAGACCTTCATCAGATCTGCCTCAAATCTAGGCCTTCAAGGTCCCTAGAGATTGCCAAGTCTTAGGGGTATGCAGAATAAGTTATAGTTAAAATATGGTCCAAAAGAGCCCATATGTTTGAGCAGACTGCATTTGCCTTGACAGGAGAATGCAAGTGTTAAGACAAATCATGTCCAGGTTGTCATACAACTAAATTAAGACCGGAAGGAAGATGAAAATTTTAGTCAAGGGAGCCAGGAAGCTTAACAGATATCCTCCTGAAATTAGCAGACATGAGTGGTGGCCAAAACATCCTTCAACATTCTTTTTTTTTCCCCCTGCGAGATAGAGGTAAAAAATCTTGAATGAAGCAATATGAGTGTTTTTAGTTTTCTCATAACCATATGCAAAAGCTTACATGAAGCCAAATATTGATACCCAGCTGGCTCATATTCTAGAGTCTAGATAAATAATGTTATCAGCAAACAAAAATAATATTTTAGATTAATTGTTTCATCTGTAAGAGGTTCATTTCATATTGAATCTCTATCTTAATGGTTAAGATATGTTCAGTGATTACTTTGAGTATTACTTAGTTAAATGCTAATTTCTAAAGTTATTTGGAAAGAATAATCTCCTCTTTGAGGAGACCAAATATTGAGAGAATTCATCTCATCTGTTCTTTTTTGTCATAGCTTTTGCCCAGAGATGACCAAGGCCCGTGTCTCAGAGGTAACAAGGCTCTATTGTGTGCCTTAAAGTAATGTGATTGGTGCCAGGAAAAAAATAAGACAGGTAATGGGGTTGGGGATTGCTAAAGGTGATTCCAGGTAGGTTGATCAGGAAAGGCTTGAGTGAAGAGGTGAGGTTTGGTGGGGGTTATACAGATGTTTGAGAGAGATTGTTCTAAAGACAGGAAAAAGTAAGCAAAGAGATGACTACTATAATCTGTGAGAGAGATGTTTGCCCTTAGGAAAGGGTCCTGGCAACAGAAGGGCCTCAGAGTGGTTTTATTCTGGATGTATTTTAAATGCAAAGCTAAAAGATTTGTGGACTAATTAAATGAAAAATTTGAGAAAGGGGAGTCAAGCATGGGCTCAAGTTTTAGCTTATGGTTTAACTATTAACTGAGATGAGGAAGAATTAAGCTGAGCAAGCAATTAGAAATATGAATTTGGAATTTGAGAGAATTCTGGGTAACCCTTTTGTGAATTTGTAACTGCAAAACAGAGGAGAAATGAGGCAATAGCTGGAATGGTGGGTCAAGACAGGAAAGAGATTCCTAAAGATGGGAGAAATGACAGAAGCATGAATTGCTGGAGCCATATATATGTGTTTGTGAGAAGGAGATAGTCTTAGTAAAGGTGAGACATTTTTGTTACTTAATATAACTCCTGACAATTTAAGAAAAACTTCCCAGAAGGCATGCAGAAAGGCAGGGCCATCCTGATTTGTTATTGGCATAAACAGCCTTGAAAATCCAATGGCTTATGAAAAGTTAAAGATCTGTAGTCATGAAATACATTAAGCAAAAACCTTCCGTAAGGTCTAGATGATATAAGATGTTTAGGAAGATCACAATTCCAATAAATCAAGTATACCATCTAAAGCAAATGACCATGGGGATTTAGGAGTTAGACTCAAGTCATCTGAACACAAGCTTTTCAAATAAATGAGCGATCCAGCATTACAGTTGTGAGATCCACAAAGATCACTTTAGATTGTGCTTTTGGTGAAGTATACAATGTTACTACATGGTGTGACTTTACTATACCCAGTGCTTCTTACTGGCCATTAGAAAATATCAACATAACCTAGAGAAAAAAAAAGTGAAAAGCCAAAATGAGGAAAATAAAGCCAGGCATATAAATGTTTAAAAGCAAAGAAGATATATAGGTGTACCTTGCTTTCTTTGCTGAGGGACACCTTGTTGAAGAGATGGAGTCCTTGTGGTTGGTGACCCAGTATGGATTAGAACAATGTGACTGACTTGTACTATTCATTTCATTTATGATTCTTCGTTTTATCTAAAGACGAAAACTCGTTTCTGCCAAGGTCTTTATATTAAAAGTATGACATAGGGTGTAGGTTAAGACTGTGTAGATAGTCAAAAGATCGTGAATAAAACTGCCTCCTGGTGCTTCCCTGCTTGCTCAGCGGTAAAGAACCCACCTGCCAAAGCTGGGGACACAGGTTCAATCCTGGTCTGGAAAGATGCCACATGCCTCAGAGGAACTAAGCTCATGTGTCTCAACTATTGAGCCTCTGCTCTAGAGCCTGGGAGCCATGCCTACTGAAGCCCACCTGCTCTAGAGCCCATGCTCCTCAACAAGAGAAGCCATCACAGTGAGAAGCCCGCACACTGCAACTAGAGAGTGGTCTCCACACAACGCAACTAGAAAAAACCCGCACAGCAACGAAGATCCAGCACAGCTCCCCTTTCCCCCAAAAAACAACCTGTCTCCTGTTGAATATTCAGAAATTGTATTCTATTAAATCTTTAGAAACCTTGCACATCATAAAAGAATATAAGGGCTTGAAAGGCAATCAGTAATTATCGAGTCCAGTCCGTCCTTTACAGAAGAAGAAACAGAGGTCCAGAACATAGAATTTACTTAGCTAACTTGGATCAGAACCAGATTCACACCATGCTTATTCCATTATATCATAATGATCGTTGTTATCAGCTTGTCCTGTTAATATTTTGAGCTAGTGGCAAGTGATATTTTTACTCCAGAATACCCTGTAAAAAGGATGTCAGATATAGAAGTAGAGACCTGGATATTAACTGCAATCAACAGCTAAAATATTCAGTGGTAATTGCTTTTTATGTCCACTTAATGGAATACTAAAATATCATTAAAAATAAAGTTGCTGATAAATATTCAGTTACTCTAGATTATTGCTAAAGGGAAGACAAAATATTCAGATAGCAACATAGTAAATATAATATGATACTAATTTGCCAGATAAATGGAGAGTTAGCAGGGATGATAAAGACCAAAGAGTTAACAGTGAATTTACCTAGGGTCTTTTACCTCCTTTCTATGCCACTTTATTTCCCCTCTATTTTTATAACGAATATGTTTTACTTAAATTATCAGAAATATGGTGTTTTTAAAATTTCACGAAGTATATGTATGTGATACATGGTGATTAATTCCTTCTTCTCTTCTAACTATAAGAGCTATTTCTAAAGAGTGATTGCATCTAGCTGAAGGCCCCATGAGCTGTGAAAATTATTTGAATAGGAAATGTGCACACATAAAATTCTCCAAGCATTTATATAAGCCTTTGTGTTCCTGAATTATAATTTAGCAAGTGTTGTTACAAATATAAATATAAACTCATTCTTTACAGAATATTTTGAAGTAAAATTCTAAAGCACCTAAAGAAACCTACTCAGATTTTTGAAAGTATTTAATTTCTAGTAAAATAATATCTATTAACTGTAGATATTCAGCAAGTCACATAGCCTCTTAAAATGTCAAATTTTATGAAGACACACAAATTGTATGCTCATAAACATTCATAGTCTTGCAAATATTATCCTCTGACCATCACATTCCTTTATTCAACAAATATTCATCGAGTTTTTATCATGTGCTACATATTATTCTAGACACTGAGGAAAAAGTGTGAACAAGACAAAATATCTGCCCTCGTGGAATTTTATTCTATTGAAAGGTATACATTGTTAAGGAAAGAGTTATCCTGCATTATCTATATGAATATAATAAAGAACATATGTATAGTATCAAACAACAATTCTGTACAATGTATGAATAAAAATAGTAATCCAAATATGACTGTTTACTCAGAAAAAATTTTAATTCTAATCAAAATTGTACATATCTTGGAAGATTCTTCAGACTATATGAAAACTCAATTATACATTAAAAGCTTGCACATAATTCTATAATAGGCAGGATCTTAGGCATTAAGCTAACATGTAAATACACCACCATTGGAGGAAGTAGTTGAATGATTTACATAATATATTCATGGTGATGCAGAAATAGGGATCTCTTTTTTATATCTTTCTCTACTAATAAAGAACACACAAAAAAAATAATTACAAAATATATTTCTAAAGTGATTTCATCCTTTTATATTCCTTCCAATAAAGTGTGAGAATTCCAACTGGTTCACTTACTTCCAACATTTGTTCTTATTGTTGTTGCGTGTGTACTGATACCTCATTCTTCTTTTTTCTTATTTGTTATTTTATAGATTACAGTGATTATAAGCATATTTTCAAGTATCTATTCGTTGTTCCTATAGATTGCTTTGTGGAGTGTCCAAATATTTTGCTCATTTTTAAACTAGTTAGTCTTTTTATTAATCTGCTATAGAAATTATGTACATATCCTGGATACCAGTCTCTGAACACATATCACATTCTGTAAATATTTTCTCTGCATCAGTGGCATTCTTATCATTTTTCCTAAGTATATCTTTATTGAGAAAAAATTGAACTTGTATTTAATTTTTGATGAAGTCTTAGTCTGTCAATTGTTTTTTCACTACAATTGTTTCTTGCCTCTGGTCTAAGAAATCTTTGCACAGCCTAAAATTAGAAGCAATGTTCTGATGTTTTCCTGCACAGGCTTTAAGGGTTCAGCTTTTATGTTTCAATTTATGATGCATGTTGAATTATTTTGATATATTCAGTGATGCAAAGGACAAGTTATAGTATGTATTTATTCCAGTATGATTTGTTGAAAAGACAAAATAAACTCTGATTGCGTTGGCATCTTTTGTAGAAATCAAAGGACAGAGTGACTCAGTCTGCTACTGGGCATTCTATTCTGCTGATCTGTTTACTGATCTTGAAGTCACTACCACATTTCTTGATTAGATAGCTTTGTAGCAACTTTCAAAGATGTGTAATATAAGTTCTCCCACTTGATTCTTTTACAAAATTGCTTTGGAGAGTCTAGACACTTTGCATTTTCATGAAATCCTGCTGGTATTATATTTGGGACTGCGTTTAATATAAAAATCAATTTGTGGAGAATTGAAATGTTAACCATATGAAAACTTCCAATCCATGAAGCTGTCTATCTCTTAAGTTAATTTTTAGCATATCAACATTCTACAGGAATATTGACTTTATTTTTTAATGACATTAGTGATTATTTGCCAGACTCATATCTTTATTCTGGATACTGCCCCTATTTTTCACTGGATCACACTTATGCTCAGTTTCCTTATACCTAGTTGCTCCATCCGTATATTTGAGTACCATTCGGAAGACACTAAATTTGACACCTGTGACCTATATTTTGGTTTTCACAGAAGAATTGCACAGAATTATTAACCGTTTTGACCTCCTTACTGTTACTTCTACTTTTGATGCTATCCCATCATTTTTAATACTTTCACTAAAATCTTACATTCTGTAAGGTGAGACTGAAATATTTTTTTTGGTGTAGTCTTTCCTGAACAATTCAGACAAAATTCATCACAAATTGTATGAGTTACTTATGCCTTTCAAATTCCTCTCACATATGACATGGCATATTTTATGATTATGTGCTGACAACTGACTTGTCTAAAAGCTTAGTATATAAGAAATATACATATAAAAGCCTTCCTAAGTGATTAATGCAAAGAAATAGAGGAAAACAATAAAATGGGAAAGACTAGAGATCTCTTTAAGAAAATTAGAGATAGCATTTCTTTCATGCAAAGATGGATACAATAAAGGATAGAAATGGCATGGACCTAACAGAAGCAGAAGATGTGAAGAAGAGGTGGCAAGAATACACAGAACTATACAAAAAAGATCTTCACAACCCAGATAATCATGATGGTGTGCTCACTCACCTAGAGCCAGACATCCTGGAGTTCAAAGTCAAGTGGACCTTAGGAAGCATCACTATGAACAAAGTTAGTGGACATGATGGAATTCCAGCTGAGCTATTTCAAATCCTAAAAGATGATGCAGTTGAAGTACTACACTCAATATGTCAGCAAGTTTGGAAAACTCAGCAGTGGCCACAGAACTGGAAAAGGTCAGTTTTCAATCCAATCCCAAAGAAAGGCAATGTCAAAGAATGTTCAAACTACTGTACAATTTCACTCATCTCACACACTAGCAAAGTAATGCTCAAAATTCTCCAAGCTAGGCTTCAACAGTATGTGAACTGAGAACTTCCAGATGTTCAAGCTGGTTTTAGAAAAGGCAAAGGAACCAGAGATCCAATTGCCAACATCTGTTGGATCACAGAAAAAGCAAGAGAATTCCAGAAAAACATCTTCTTATGTTTCATTGACTAGGCTAAAGCCTTTGAATGTCTGGATCACAACAAACTGTGGAAAATTCTTAAAGAGATGGGAATACCAGACCACTTTACCTGCCTCATGAGAAACCTGTATGCAGGGCAAGAAGCAATATTAGAACCAGACATGGAACAATGGACTGGTACCAAATTGGGAATCGAGTAAGTCCAGGCTGTATATTTCCACCTTGCTCATTTAACTTCTATGCAGAGTACACCCTGTGAAATACCAGGCTGGAGGAAACACCAGCTGGAATCAAGATTGCTGTGAGAAATATCAATAACATCAGATATGCAGATGACACCACCCTTACAGCAGAAAATGAAGAGGAACTAAAGGGCCTCTTGATGAATGTGAAATAGGAGAGTGAAAAGGCTGGCTTAAAACTCAACATTCAAAAAACTAACATCATGGCATCTGGTCCCATCCCTTCATGGCAAATAGATGGGGAAACAATGCAAACAGTGAGAGACTTTATTTTCTTGGGCTCCAGAATCACTGCAGATGGTGACAGCAGCCATGAAATTAAAAGACACTTTCTCCTTGAAAGAAAAGCTATGACAAACCTAGACAGTGTATTAAAAAGCAGGGACATTAGTTTACCAACAATGATTTGTATAATCAAAGTTTTGGTTTTTCCAGTAGTCATGTATGGATGTGAGAGCTAGACCATAAAAAAAGCTGAGTGTCAAAGAATTGATGCTTTTGAAATGTGGTGTTGGAGAAGACCCTTGAGAGCCCCTTGGACTGCAAGGAGATCCAACCAGTCCATCCTAAAGGAGATCAGTCTTGAATATTGATTGGAAGGGCTGATCTTAAAGCTGAAACTCCCATACTTTTTCCACCTGATGTGAAGAAATGACCTATTTGAAAAGACCCTGATGCTGGGAAAGATTGAAGGCAGGAGGAGAAGGAGACGACAGAGGATGAGATGGTTGGGTGGCATCACCAACTCAATGGGCATGAGTTTGAGCAAGCTCTGAGTGTTGGTGATGGACAGGGAAGCCTAGCGTGCTGCAGTCCGTGGGGTTGCAAAGAGTTGAAAATGACTGAGCAACTGAACTGAACCGAACCGATTTTATTTTTTATGGTACATCATAACATATTTTGAACAAGTAGAAAACATAAACAGAAGGATATAATAAATATTCTATACCAGTTGTTTGCAACCAAAGTTTATTTTTTCCCCTCAATTCAAAATAATTGGCATCATTTTGGTTATCACAGCTGGAGCAGGGGTGGGAGGTTTCCTACTGGCATCTAGGGGATAGAGATCAGAGAGCCTTCTAAATATCTCAATATCCTACAATACGCAGGACTGTTTCCCAACAAAAAAATATTTCCTAGTATACTGATGGTACAGAGGTTGAGAATTCTTCTCTAAACTCACCACTTAGCTCTAAGTTGTTACATATATTTTAAGCATTTATTTAATTCTGATCTTATTCTTCACCTTCCCTCTTTAGAGATGGTGATTATCCTAAAATTGATGTACAGGTAACTCCCTATATTTGTATATTTTATTTTATATGTATAAAAAAAAACTACAACTGTGTTTTGTTTTATATACGTATCATATCCATATATATTAGGTATCAGGCCATAAGATATCTTATAACTTTCTTTTTTCCACTCAATGATATGTTATTACTTAGGATAAGGAAATGGCAGCACACTCCAGTATTCTTGCCTGGGAAATCTCATGAACAGAGGAGTCTAGCCTTGGGGTCACAGTTGGGACATGACTTAGCCACTATACCACCACCACCACGAGGTTATTATTAAAAATTCCCAACTTTGCTATTCATAAGTCTAAGTCATTTGTTTTAAAGTTGTATAACCTTCATTGTGTATCTATACAATTATTCATGGGTAATTAGTCTAATGGATATTTTGCTGTTTAAAATTATTCTCCTGGGCAAAGAGTGCTATGATGAAATTTCTTGTTATACATTTCTGCTTCTGTAGTGAGCATCAAAGAATGGATGCTTTGAATTTTGGTGCTGGGGAAGATTCTTGAGAGCCCATTGGACTGCAAGGAGGTCAAACCAGTCAATACTAAAAGAAGTCAACCCTGAATATTCTTTGGAAGGACTGATGCTGAAACAGAAGCTCCAATACTTTGGCTTCCTGATGCAAAGAACCAACTCATTGGAAAAGACTCTGATGCTGGGAAAGATTGAAGGCAAAAATGGAGAAGGGGGTGGCAGAGGGTGAGATGGTTAGACAGCATCACCGACTCAGTGTACATGAATTTGGACTAACTCCGGAAGAAAGTGGAGAACAGAGAAGCCTGGCATGCTGCAGTTCATGGGGTTGCAGAGTCAGACACCACTTAGCAAATGAACAATAATAACAAAAAAGTGTACTAGATTGGTTAGAGTCCTCCAATTGTTCACCCAGAACCTCAGGATATGACTTTTTTTGGATGTAATCATACTAAGGTGAGGCCGTACTGAATTAGGGTGGGTCTTAATTCAATGACTTTGTCCTTAGAAGAGGGAAATTCACACACAGACCTACAAAGGACTTAGCACTCATGCACGCACCATAAGAAAGACAATGCAAACATTGGAGTGATCTACAACCCAAAGACCTCCAAGAATTGTCCACCACCATCACTAGCTGGAAGAGAGATGAGAAAAATTCATCCTCAAAGTCTCCACAAAAGTACCAATCTTGCCAACCCCTTGAGTTCAGACTCCTGGTCCTCCATAGCTATGGAAAAATATGTTCCTGTTGTTTTAAGTCACCCAATGTGTGGTGATTTGTTACAGCAGCTGTAGGAAACTAAAACAAGTAGTTATGTTTCTTTCACTTAGTAATTAAACTAAGGAGTAGAATTACTAGGATGTAGAATCTATGCATCTATAAACTATTAGAGTTGATGAGATATTTTCCTCATAATTTCTCCTACATTGATATCATTGGACTCTATTTTTTTTTTAATTCTGATGGGTGAGATAGTATTTCATTGTTTTTTACTGACTTTTCTATAATTATTAGTGAGGTTTGCATGTTCACACAATTTTTTATTTGTTCACTTCTCTTGTTATGCGGACTATCCGTTTATATGATTTACCTATGTTGTGTGTGTTTGTCTGTGTGTACGTGTGTAGGAGTGGTGCTTACCTTCAATAGATAATAATAAGTAGGGTGATATAATGTTTTCTGGATACTAAATCTTTGTCTAATATACATTGCAAATATCATCTCAAAGCCTATGAATGGTCTTTAAAATTTGTGTGTATTGTCTTTTTAGCAGAAGTTATTTATTGTATTTATCAGTCTTATTTTTATGAGTGTTCTTAGTTTCTATGGAATAATTCATTCTAATTACCATAAAGCTATTCTCCTACATATAATACTAAAAATTACATCTAAAAGTTTGATAGTTTCATTTTAATATTTATGTTTTTAATATATATGGAATTTATTTTTGTCCATGGTATGACACAGTAATCTACTTTATGCAAAGAAAATCAATGTTCCTTTCACTATTTAGTGAGCAATATATCTGTTCCTCATTTGGTTGAAATGCAACCTCTGCCTTATAGAGTGTGTGCGCACGCATGTGTGTGTGTGACTCTACAAATTTTCTGTTCTGTTCTAGTAACCCATTTATCTGCTATTACCTTTATATTATGTGGCCTTAATTAACGTACTTTAAAAATAATTTTGATATATGAAAGAGCCAGTTACCCAACTTTGTTCTTCTTAAAATATATCTTAGATATTTTCAACTCTTTATGATTCTATATGGATTTTGAGATAAACGTGTCAAATTATCAATAAACCCTAGAAAGATTTCAATTAAAATTGCATTGATTTTACAAATTAATTGAGTGTCATATGACATTTTTATGATGTTGGGTCCTGTCATTCGGGAACATTAATCTGGTTTACTTTTTTTAAAAAAATGGATTAATAAAATTTAAAATTTCTTTGTAATATTCTTGTAATCAATTATTTTATATTTGCTCATGTATTTTATGGTAGTTCTTGTTATTATGTGTAATAATTTATTCTCATTTTTTATTGGCTATTAATGGTTCATAGAAACACTCTATGCACTCATTTGTCCTCAGCATGTTTACTGTCATTGTATTGCTGTTAATAATTAATAGATATTCTTGAATTTTATAATGAATTAAATTCTATTTCCTGAAAATAAATGATAATTTTATCTCTTCCAATTGTCATACAAAATTTTGCACTGTCCAGGGAGTTCATTAATGGCTAATGGTGAGTATAGTTACTTTCTGCATAATTTTAATAGGGCTATTTCCAAAATATCATGTTTAACCATGATGTTTCTTATGGAGCAATGAATGCTTTTAACAAAGTAAAGACATTTCTTTTTTTTTTTCTTTTTTAATAAATTATTTATTTTAGTTGAGGGCTAATTACTTTACAATATTGTAGTGGTTTTTGCCATACATTGACATGAATCAGCCATGGGTTTACATGTGTTCCCCATCCTGAACCCCCCTCCCACCTCCCTCCCCATCCCATCCCTCTGGGTCATCCCATTGCCCCAGCCCTGAGCATTTGTCTCATGCATCAAACCTGGAATGGTGTTCTGTTTCACATATGATAATATACATGTTTCAATACTATTCTCTCAGAATGTCCCACCCTCCCCTTCTCCCTCAGAGTCCATAAGACTGTTCTATGCATCTGTGTCTCTTATTCTGTCTCGCATATAGGGTTATCGTTACCATCTTTCAAATTCCATATATATGCATTAGTATACTGTATTGGTGTTTTTCTTTCTGGCTTACTTCACTCTGTATAATGGGCTCCAGTTTCATCCATCTCAATAGAACGGATTCAAATGTATTCTTTTTAATGGCTGAGTAATATTCCATTGTGTATATGTACCACCACTTCCTTATCCATTCGTCTGCTGATGGACATCTAGGTTGCTTCCATGTCCTGGCTATTATAAAAAGTGCTGCGATGAACACTAGAGTACACGTGTCTCTTTCAATTCTGGTTTCCTCGGTGTGTATGCCCAGCAGTGGGATTGCTGGGTCATATGGCAGTTCTATTTCCAGTTTTTTTAAGGAATCTCCACACTGTTCTCCATAGTGGCTGTACTAGTTTGCATTCCCACCAACAGTGTAAGAGGGTTCCCTTTTCTCCACACCCTCTCCAGCATTTATTGCTTGTAGACTTTTGGATAGCAGCCATCCTGACTGGCGTGAAATGGTACCTCATAGTGGTTTTGATTTGCATTTCTCTGATAATGAATGATGTTGAGCATCTTTTCGTGTGTTTGTTAGCCATCCGTATGTCTTCTTTGGAGAAATGTCTGTTTCGTTCTTTGGCCCATTTTTTGATTGGGTCGTTTATTTTTCTGGAATTCAGCTGCAGGAGTTGCTTGTATATTTTTGAGATTAATTGTCTGTTGCTTCATTTGCTATTATTTTCTCCCATTCTGACGGCTGTCTTTTCACCTTGCTTATAGATTCCTTTGTTGTGCAAAAGCTTTTAATTTTAATTAGGTTTCATTTGTTTGTTTTTGCTTTTATTTCCAATATTCTGGGGGGTGGGTCATGGAGGATCCTGCTGTGATTTATGTCGGAGAGTGTTTTGCCTATGTTTTCCTCTAGGAGTTTTATAGTTTCTGGTCTTACGTTTAGATCTTTAATCTATTTTGAGTTTATTTTTGTGTATGGTGTTAGAAAGTGTTCTAGTTTCATTCTTTTACAAGTAGTTGACCAGTTTTCCCAGCACCACTTGTTAAAGAGACTGTCTTTTCTCCATTGTATATTCTTGCCTCCTTTGTCGAAGATAAGACATTTCTTTTTATTTTGAGCTTGCTAGGTTTTCCACAGTGTATAAGTGGCACACTTTATAAAACTCTTCCAAATAATGGGGAATCAATGAGTAATCACAAACAAATCCTGCCCAATAATTTATAAATACTGTTGTTAGCAGGTGACAGGTTATGCTCCATTATAAAAAGTGTGTTTCTGACATTTATTTACTTAATCTTTTTTACATTAAGCTTTGAATTTCTTCAAATGTGACATTAAACATGTGTCACCAATTTTAAACTTAATATAGTACATAAAGTGTTTATAAGAACTATATTCATTTCTGAGTGTTTATGTACTTAATCATAGTATTTTTATGCTCTTTTAAGCAGATATTTATTTAATCAGGCTTTAACTGTTTTAGGAAGCGGAAAATGGCTGAAGCATATGTGAGATTTCAGAGGTACCCTGGAAAGAAAGTGTATGAAACATCAGAGGAGAGATGAAATAGATTATGAAACTGAAAGGAAACTCTCTGGGGTGAACACTGGCAGAAAAAAAAAGAAACACAAGAGATAAAAGACTAAATATGAGAAACCACAAAACACAGACATTACAATGTAAGAGATGCAAGATATTGAGGAACAGACGTTAACATTTAAAATGAATGTAACAATATTTTTAGGAACAACTCTTGAGATTGACTAGAACAGCATAGGTAATGTTGAGTAAGTAGTGCCAGTTAGTACCTTACATATCAATTACGAAATGTTTTGGAAGCCTCTAGTATCCAACTTCATATGTTGCCTAGAATGTCTCACTTTTTAAAATATATTTTTAGTTTTAGGAATTCTATACTGTAATCGTGGCCCTGGGAAACCAAGTTCAACATGGTTGCATAATGACAGCGAGAAAAGCACAAAGGGAATGAGATTGAACTAAGGAATAGCAAATACCATTTTTCAAACGTCACTCCACGACTTCCCTTAATGGAATTATGGGGAAAATCTTTTTACTCTTCCAAATGTTCTCTCTCTGCATATGTGTCCTTCAACTCTCTAAGACTCATTCATCTCTTTCGTGTATATTCCTCTGACTACCTGTCTCTGAGTCAGTTTCCAACTCTCTATATGCACAGAAGTCAATGATAGAATTGACCAAAGTTTTCTGTATTAAGGGAAAGATCTAGCAATAAAGAGAATGTTTCAAAAGTTCTATGTTGTCCTGGCTAATTAAAAATAACCACTTATCCATACATGGTTGTATTCTCCATATGAAAAGTAGAAACTTAATTTTTCTCATCTTTAACTGAGAAATAAGTTGAAAGAATCTCAAGCTCATTCACATAATTTAAATCACTTAGATAGCAATTATTCAGCAGTAACAGTTTAAAAGTACTTTCTCATTTGCTGAAATTTTAATCCAATAATTAAAAGCCTATTTAAAATTAAATAATTTTTACATTACACCACTGTATGATAATTAAGCACCAAATGGATGTTAAAGAAGAAATACACAATATGTTTTTAAAACATAGTTTTATTCATTATAGTAATTAGTACTCGTAATGTATAAATTTTTATATTCTAATATTAAAATCTAAGAAATTAAGTACAGCTCCTCAAGAAGAATCTGAACCCTGTATTTGTCACTTGTCTGTAGGAAGAGTTATTCACTTAAAAAATATAGCCTTTTCCAAAGTACATTGTGGGTTATAATAGAGAGATGACCAACATGAAAGAAAACAGGCCAAAGTTGTTCTTAGGTGCCATACATGCCGGGCACTTCTGCTTGCATGATCTCATTCAATCCACACAAGCCCATTGTGCACTATGATTGCATTATTTTGAAAATAAGGGTAAAAAACTTAAATCAGATTAAATATCCTGAGAGAGTTAATGAAGTCAGTCTTTGAATCCTACTCTATTGGATTTGAACTTTGTAGTTTTTTCCTCCTTATAGCATTGAATCACTAGGACAATCATGTTTATTATACACAAGCCAATTATTCATCTAATACAAAATGTGTTCAGTTCAGTTCAGTCGCTCAGTCGTGTCCGACTCTTTGCGACCCCATGAATTGCAGCACGCCAGGCCTCCCTGTCCATCGCCAACTCCCGGAGTCTACCCAAACCCATGTCCATCGAGTTGGTGATGCCATCCAACCATCTCATCCTCTGTCGTCCCCTTCTCCTCCCGCCCCCAATCCTACCCAGCATTAGGGTCTTTTCCATTGAGTCAACTCTTCACATGAGGTGGCCAAAGTACTGGAGTTTCAGCTTCAACATCAGTCCTTCCAATGAACACCCAGGACTGATCTCCTTTAGGATGGACTGGTTGGATCTCCTTGCAGTCCAAGGGACTCTCAAGAGTCTTCTCCAACACCACAGTTCAAAAGCATCAATTCTTCGGCACTCAGCTTTCTTCACCGTCCAACTCTCACATCCATACATGACCACTGGAAAAACCATGGCCTTGATTAGACGGACTTTTGTTGGCAAAGTAATGTCTCTGCTTTTAAATATGCTATCTAGGTTGGCCATAACCTTCCTTCCAAGGAGTAAACGTCTTTTAATTTCATGGCTGCAATCACCATCTGCAGTGATTCTGGATGACGTACTCCTTTTCCTATTTGGAACCAGTCTGTTGTTCCATGTCCAGTTCTAACTGTTGCTTCCTGACCTGCATACAGGTTTCTCAAGAAAATGTGTACTAAGATATAATTCTGAAATGAAATAGCTTAACAAGTAGAACAAAGGAGCTCTTGGATACTTGGAGTGCAGAATACTTACTGAGCTATGTAGCTACCTCATATTTCATTCAAGAACAATCCTACAAGAAAACTGGAGTTTAGGTGGTGGGAGATAGAGGGGCTCAACTCTAGGGATGGTGCTATATCCCCAGGTAATTTCGTTCACAATATTTATTGAGTAAAAACTATAAACCAGGCACTGGTTTATAGTTGCTAGGTCTAGGCCTTGAAATGCAGTCCCTCAATTAATCATGTGAAATGAAAATCATGAATTAGAGACATTAAATAATCTTTCCAAGGACTCACAACTGCTAAGGCATGAAATTCATCCCTCAATTGATTTTGCTATAGAGATCATACAGCAACCAATTTTTGATGACATAAGATTTCAGATGGAAGATCATAGCTCTGTGAGATCATATCCATACACATACAAATATATCTATACTCACGTATACACATATATATTCTGATAATAAAACAATCTCAATTATATATCCATTAATTTTCAAGGCAAAGCTCCTGTTTCTCTATTATTTTGGTATGACAGCTCTTAAGAAATGATGACATAAACATGTACTTATTTCCTATCTTTCCAAATAATTTATGTCAAAGTCTATAAATCTATAAATCTACTTAAAATTGTGTTCTACCTATTTACAAGAAACCATGAAAATATACAAAAGTTTTGAGTGAAGGAAAAAAAGTGTTTGGGACTCCACTACTAAAAGTTTCACCATCAACACCCGATCCACCAAAACAAGAACAAAGCAGTCACAATAATGGCAATACGCCACTTTCTTATTTAAAAAGAGTGTAAGAATTATAGTCATGAACTCAAAACATGCTTCATCATGACCATGGCCTTAGCAGAATTTATTGCGCTATCATTTTTAAATAGTCTGTAATGTTTTTTAAGTTCAGTTCCGTATTTACAAAAGAGATAAAAATAATCACAAAAAACTAAAATAAATGCAATTCTCGTAATAAAAAATGCAGGAATTTGAAAAATGGAAAAGGAAAAAGAAAACAAAGAGCTGGTTCTTTGAAAAAAAAAACAATATAAAATGGAGATGACAGGAAATTCAAGAGTGAAAGAAAACAAATACGGAAAATTAGATTGGAAAAGAAATACAAATATAAATCATGGCCTAATTTGTATGAGAAAATACTTTGAACAACTACTTGTTTTTAGAAAATTTCATGGAAATACAGCTTTTTTGGAAAAAAGACTTACTAAAAGTGAACCAGAAAGAGATTTTGAAACATGAATAGATAAAAGCCATAAAAGAAAATGCAAAATTATCAAAGAAATGTCTTCTAAATATTGCAAACTAAGGAAACTTACAGGTGAGGTATTTAAAGTTTTTATTTAAAAAGTTTAATTCATATGCTCCATAAACTGTGATAATTAAACATGATGAGATATTGCATGCTTTATTTTATGAAGCACATGTATACCTGGCAAAGGAAGTATTAAACAAAAATATAAAACATTATTTATGGATATAAATGAAAAACATATTAATACATGAAACACTAAAAAATGGATTTATCACAGTATTTAAAAAATAATCTACCTTGAAAAAATAGATTTACTCTCAGTGTGAACACGAAGAACTTGACAAATTAGATTAATATTTGAGTAAGAACACAATACGAATTCCATACAATAAAAGATTCCACTAATGATAACGTTTAGAAAAGGAAAAAAATGTTCTTCTCAATCTTATAAAGCAAAAGGCAGCATTTTACTTGCTGGTTAAAAGCAACAGATGTCACAGTTAAAATGAGGAACACAATGGAGATTATAACTTTTCATTTTTTGGTAACTTTAACAAATACTGGAAATTAATTTAATGTTATATATTAAAAGTCTTAGAAATGATCATACCATAATAAGACTTCTGCTAAGAATTAATTAAATATGTAATCAAAGATTTATATAAGAGGGTATCTTTCATTCCTCTGCTGTAAATTCTCTAATGACTTCATTTCTCTCAGAATGAAAGGTTGCCTTCAGTGTCCCTACCGTGGCCTAGAAGACACATTCCGTTTGAGTCTGTGTTAACTCTTGGAACTTGACTCTCCTATTTCTCATTTCCTTTTCCCTCTTTCAACTCCAACCTCTCTGGCCTTGTTATTGTCCTTCAAATACACCAGGCACTTCCCACCACCACACAGGTGTTTGCCTTCGAGATTCCCTTTGTTTAAAATTTTGTCTCTCCCTATGGGTATGGCTTGCTGTTGTAGTTGTTTAGTCGCGCAGTTATATCCAACTCTTTGTGACCCCAGGGACTGCAGCACGCCAGGCCTCTCTGTCCCTTATCATCTCCTGAAGTTTGTCCAAGTTCATGTCCATTGCATCAGTTATGCCATCCTGCCATCTCACCGTCTGATGCCCTCTTCTGCTTCTTCCCTCAATCTTTCCCAGTATCAGGGACTTTTCCAGTGAGTCAGCTGTTTTCATCAGAGGACCAAAATACCGAAATTTCAGCATTAGTCCTTCTAACGAGTATTCAGGGTTGATTTCCCTTAAAATTGACTTCTTTGATCTCTTTGCTGTCCATTTTCCTACACCACAGTTTGAAGGCATCAATTCTTTGGTACTCTGCTTTCTTTATAGTCCAGCTATGTTTCCACTTGGGAAGACCATAGCCTTGACTAAATGGACCTTTGTTGGCAGAGTAATGTCTCTGTTTTTCAATACACTGTCTAGGTTTGTCATAGTTTTCCTTCCAAGAAGCAAAACATCTTCTGATCTCATGGCTGCAGTGACCATCCGCAATGATTTTAGAGCCCAAGAAGAGGAAATCTATCACACTTCCACCTTTCATCCACCTGTGTGTTTCTATTTTGATTCACTTTTATAACATGATAAAGTGAATCAATATATCACTTAGAAAATAAACAGCAAGAAAAAAGATGTCATTTATTTTAAAATAGTCTCATGAGGGAATAAACCACTAAAAGAATAGTGCCTGCTTGCATGCTAAGTCACACACGTGCAACTGTTTGAAACCCCACGGACTGTAGCCCACCAGGCTCCTCTGCCCATGGGATTATCCTGGCAAGAATACTGGAGTGGGTTGCCTTGCCTGCCTCTAGGGTATGGTCCCAACCCAGGGATCGAACCTGCGTTCTACTGTATCTCTTGCATCACAGGCAGATTCTTTACTTCTAAGCCACCGGAGAAGCCCAAACATATGGTAAAAAAAAATTAATAATAATACATTAATAAAATTAATATAGTACTATTTTGAAAATCAGAAATAGAAACAAAACTTAAGACAAATAACATATGTATATATACAGACTATATCAATCATTTATTCATGTATTCACTTGTTCAATAACTGGTGACATATTATGTTCCAGGAATTGTGTTTTGTGCTAGAGGTTCAAATATCCTCATGAAACAAAAAATATTAGAAAAGGCAGGTTATAAAAGTAATCAATTAGAGTATTGGTCAGCAAGGAGATCCAACCAGTCCATCCTAAAGGGAATCAGTCCTGAATATTCATTGGAAGGACTGGTGCTAAAGCTGAAATTCCAATACTTTGGCCACCTAATGTGAAGAACGGACTCATTTGAAAAGATCCTGATGCTGGGAAAGATTTAAGGTGGGAGGAGAAGGGGATGACAGAGGATGAGATGGCTGGATGGCATCACCGACTCAATGGACATGAATTTGAGTAAACTACAGGAGTTGGTGATGGACAGGGAAGCTGGCGTGCTGCAGTCCATGGGGTCACAAAGAGTCGGACATGACTGAGCGACTGAACTGAACTGAACTGAGAGTATTATTTGAAACATGGTCATCACAGAGGTAATGAAAGAATTTACTTGACTTTTAAAATATTAGGAGCAATGTAATTCAAGTACTGTTTACCATTTAGAGAGCTGGTGGTTTAGTCGCTAAGTCATGTCCGACTCTTGCGATCCCATGGACTGTAGCCTGCCAGGCTCCTCGGTCCATGGAATTCTCCAGGCAAGAATACTGGAATGGACTGCCATTTCCTTCTCCAGGGGATCTTCCTGACCCAGGAATCGAACCCAGGTCTCCTGTATTCCAGGCAGATTCTTTACCGACTGAGCTAAAAGGGAAGCCCATTTAGAGAGCTACTAATATGTAATACAGCACTTTTGTTGTTGTTGTTTAGTTGCTAAGTTGTGTCTGACTCTTTTGTGACCCCACAGACTGTAGCCCACCAGGCTCCTCTGTCCATTGGATTCCCCCGGCAAGAACACTAAAATGTGTTGCCATTTATTTCCTTCTCAGGGGATCTTCCCAACCCAGGGATCAAACCTGTGATTCCAGCCACTTCTCCTGCATTGCAGGCAGATTTTTTTTTTTTTCTTTACTGCTGCCACCAAGGAAGGCCATTTGTATTTGTGTATGTGTGTGTATATATATATATATATATATATATATATATATATAATTCTAATACAAAGCATCAAAATGCCCTACCAAAAATGAGGGGATAGAAAAAGGAAAGAAACTCACTTTTTATGTTAATAATGTACACAATGCCTCTTCGTTGCCAAATAAAGGACTGCAATTATCTTCTATATAAAATTTGTCAATTCATTGACCTGGCAGATTGCCTAATGTTTCTAAGGATCAGAGAAAGATGTTAAAGAAAGATGCCTGGTGAGACAGCCTAAAAGAGAGGTGTAGGGTCATTCTCAAATTTCTGTGGTTCTTAGAAAAAGGATCAAACTTAGGCTCTTAAGCTCTGATTTGAGAGTCATGGAGAATTGCTCAAAATGTGCAATACAGACTTGCTGGAAAGGCAACAAGGACCAATAATACAAAAATTAGTTATCAAGTTAGACTGCCAACTATGATTCGAGAGCAAATAGGACTTAATAATTAAGAAACCCATGATGGCAAGGGATGGCTTAATTTGTTTTAATTAAGAGACGCACACAAGGACTTACATTCCATCTTTTTGAGACATAAATTAGGGCAACTGTGGAGAAGTGAAAGTTCTTTTTTTTTCAAGTAAGAAGCCATTTTTTATATTATATCATTAGGGAAATGCAAATTAAAACAATAATGAGGCATTGCTGCACACATTAGAATGGCCAAACTCCAGAACTCTGATGAAAAAGGCTGGTGTGGATGTGGAGCAAAAAGAATTCTCATTCTTAGCTGGTGGTAATGCAAAATGGTACAGTTTGGATGAGAGTTTGACCGTTTCTTATAAAACTAAACAGACTCTTAACATTTGATGGATCCAGCAATTACATTTCTTGGTATTTACCCCAGTGAATTAAAAACATGTCCACACAAAAGCCTCCACATGAATATTTATAGAAGCTTTATTCATAATTACCAAAACTTGGAAGCAAACAAGGTGTACTTCAGTAGGTGAATGACAAAATAAGCTCTAGTATATCTAGACAATGGGATATTTGTCAGCACTAACAGTAAATGAGCTATCAAGCCATGAAAAGGTTCATAGGAACCTTAAGTGCATATTACTAAGTGAAAGAAGCCAGTCTGACAAGGTTATGTGCATTATTATAGTATGATTCCAACTACACGATGTTCTGGAAAAAGAAAACATATTGAGATCATGAAAAAATCAGTGATTGTAAGGGATTGGGGGGAGGGAGGAATGAACAGATGGGGCACAGAGTAATTTCAAGGCAGTGAAAATATTTTATATGATACCATAATGATGAATAAATGCTGTTACACCTTTGTCCAAGTCCACAGACTACACAACATCAAGAGTGAACCCTAATGCTTTCTATAAACTTTGGGTTACTATGATGTATCAGTGTAGGCTTTTCACTTGAACCAAATACCACTCTAGTGAGGAAATGTTGATAATGATGGAGACTATGACTTTAGGGACAGGTGTTATACAAACCATCTCTACACCTCCCCCTCAATTTGCTGTTAACCTAAATGTACTCTAAAAAATAAAGACATAATTTTTTTTAAATGATCAAAAACCTGTGGGATAGTTTTAAGCTTTCATTAGTAACTCTTTCTTCTTCATGAAAAGAGTGATCAACAAAGATAGTTGAAAGCAATGATTGAAAGAAACAAACATTTTACGTTTATACCAAAATTGTGAGTTTGCATTTAAACAATTATACACGAAAAAAATTACAGTCATATATAGAAAAAGTCAAGTCATTTAAAAATAGATGAGAAAAAAATGTAAGATCTTAAAATGAGTAAAGATATTTCTGAAGTTACTAATGGGCATAAGCTATGTCAAAAATAAATACTTACTTACATATGATTCATGTCTGGGCTTCTTCCCTGGTGGCGCTAGTGGCAAAGAATCTGCCTGGCAGGGCAGGAGACACAAGAGACCCGGTTTGATCCCTGGGTTGGGAAGATCCCCCTGGAGAAGGAAGTAACAACCCACTCCAGTATTCTTGCCTGGGAAATCCCATGGACAGAAGACCTGGTGGGCTATAGTCCATGGGGTTGCAAAGAGCTGGACACCCACTGAGTGTGCACACACACACACACACACACACACACACACAAATCATCTCACTAATTTTCAACTAGGTGCTGTTTTGCCTCCTTGGGCTGTATGGCAATGTGTGCAGGCATTATTGGTTGTCACAAATGAAATGAGAGGTTATTGTCGTGTAGAGGATAGAGGCCATGATGCTGCTAAATGTCTTACAATGCACAGGACAGTTCCTCAAATCAAATTATCAGGTCCCAAATGTCAATAATACCAGGGTTGAGAAACCTAGATTTAACTCTTACCAATTTGCAGTTCTCAAGAACTGCCAATTTTTGGAGAGAGTTGAAAGCATCTTATTCATAAACTGAGCAAATCTGCTGAGTTTATAATAGGTGTGCTTGTTTGAGTAAGCCAAAGTATCACTGTTGGCTAAGAGTTGATTCTTGGGATTTCTTTTTTACTTTATCTAGATAGAGAACACTGGAGGCCATGTTGTCAGGAGACATCTTCTAGCTGACCTGAGTTTGGTGCCTTCCAGGAGGTAACATAAATTCCATTTATTTTATTTTATTTTTTAATTTGGCTGTACCAGATATTTAGTTATGGCAAGTGCACTCTTAGCTGCAGTATGTGGGGTCTAGTTTCCTAACCTGGGGTCAAACACCAGGCTTCTTCATTGGGAGCACAGAGTTTTAGCCACTTTACTACCAAGGAAGTCCCTAAATTCCATTTCTGACTTTCCTCTAATGTATTCTGTTATCTTGGGAGTCATTTCCTTCTTCAGGAAGGAAACTTCATCTGTATCAAAAGGTCATTGACTCAAACATAAGTTTTAGAGCTTCAACATTTTCTGTCTCCTTCCCCACACACTGGTTTGTACCTTCTCATTCCATGGAAGAGCCTTAGGTTTCAAGTCGCATCCTTTGTCATGCTGACAAAAAGAAATGTGAAATCCACTCGGAGACAAGTACATCTCATGTGCCAGTGCAGAAGGCAGAGAAAAGGAATGGTTGATTATTCACACAATCCAACTTAATTAAAACACTTTTCACTGGCCTCAGTATCACGATGGAGAGGGAGGAATTAAGAAAAAGAGATATTGTGCTTCCTTTATTTGATATCTTTATAGTGCTTAAGCTGCAGGATGTAATTTTTAACAACAACTTTGGAGGATATCTTGGATGCTGTGCGGTATTCATAGGCTTCTATGGTGGGAAACATGCTGCATCTTTAGCAGCATATATTGATATTTACCCAGTCCTATATGTGCTTTAATGGCAGACATTACTTTAGAGAGGGGGAGGCTATGTGGAGTTTTATGGTAAATAGATATTTTTATATCTGTAATTAAGCAGAGTAATTATTTTTATCCTGTTAAAGATCATGAATTGCTAGGTAATACCTGTCTTCATTCTGAATTTTTCCATAGTGAGTTTACAAAATAAGAAGTTAATTTCTGTCCCTTTATTTGACCTCCATGCTCCTGAAATATGTCATATCTATCTATCCATCTACCTATCTATATATCTCAAGCAGTCTGTCTGTACATATGTATGTAAATTTCAAATATTTAAATTAGTCTCTTGCCCTCTTCTCTTCTTTCTCCCTTTCTCCATTGGCAGGGGGGTATAATGTATGGAATTTTACCAAAAGCTCCCTGGAAAATACATCCATCACAACACAAAAGACTGATCTAGGCAGCAAGAATTTTTTTATAGATTTGAGAGAATAGTGTTCAAGTGTTTCAAGCCAAGATCAAACAAATAATTTGAGAGAGTCTCTGGAGTCCCCAGCATATTTAGTTTTGTTTTGTAATTATTTGTTTATTGAGGTATAATTTATACACGATAAAATTCATATATTTAAAATACACAATTTGCTATGTTTTAACATATGTATACACTGGTGAAAACATCACCACAATCACCATAATGAAGAAAATATCATCCCTAAAGTTCTCCTAGGTACCTGATATAATCACTCCCTCTCATCTTTCACCTCCAACCTATTCGGTTTCCATACAATAACAGTAAGATTTCTGTCAATACAGATTATTTTGCATTTTCTGGAATTTAATATGCATTAAAGTATGTATTCTTTTACTTCTCTCAGATTTTATTTCACTCAGTGTAATTATCCCTGAGTTCCCTGGAGTTGGTGATGGGAAGCCTGGCATGCTGCAGTCCATGGGGTTGCAAAGAGTCGGACACAACTGAGCAACTGAACTGATAATTATCCCATCCATGTTATATGTTTCAGACTCTTTCTTTTCATTATGAACATTATTCCACTTCATAGCTACAGTACAAATTGTTATCCATTCACTTGTTGAAGGACATTATGAGCATTTCTGTTTTCAGAAAGAATAAATAAATATTCTATAAGCATTCTTATATTTTTACTTGAATATGTGCTTTTATTTCTCTGTGGGGAGACCTAAGAATGGAATAGCCATATCATATGGTAGGTCCATTTTTATTTTTATTAAGTTTAATTTTTTATTTTAATTGGTTCAGTACTAGCTGTGGAAATAAATGAAGACCACCCAAATGTGAAGAAAAAAGTGACTATTGATACAGAGCTTACTACAGCAGGAGAGTCAGCCACCACCAATTGTGTTTGGCAAAAACCCAAAGGCAGACAGAGGAGTGAGAAAGTTTTATGGTGAATAAAGGAGGTTTCAGCTATGTGCAGTTTGGAAACTGTTGGCATGGGGAAGCTGAAGTAGGCTAAGTAGAAAGCAAACATCTTCTGTGATTGGTTTGGAGATCATCTTTCTTTAGTTAGACCTGCAGTGGAAACAGGGAAAAAACATAGCAAAGCTTGGAGTTGTTGCCCAAGTCCTGACATGTATGCATGTATGCTTAGTAGTGTCCAACTGTTTGTGACCCTATGGATGGTAGCCTACTAGGCTCCTCTGTCCATGGGAGTCTCCAGGCAAGAATACTAGAGTGGGTTGCCAAGCCCTCCTCCAAGGAGTCTTCCTGACCCCAGGATCGAACCTGCATCTCTTACGCCTTCCACATTGGCAAGCTGGTTCTTTACTGCTAGCACCACCTGAGAAGTCCCCAAGTCCTGAAATTCTGGACTAATTGGTTCAGAGGTTGTGATTTGACTTCCTGGGATGATTGCTGTGGAGGTTTTGGGTCAAAGTTTGTCATTATATGTTCATGTGCTACAACAAAAGTATCATAGATTGGGTAACTTACTGCTACTGCTTCTGCTACTGCTGCTAAGTCGCTACAGTTATGTCCGACTCTGTGCGACCCCATAGACGGCCGCCCACCAGGCTCCCCTGTCCCTGGGATTCTCCAGGCAAGAACACTGGAGTGGGTTGCCATTTCCTTCTCCAGTGCATGAAAGAGAAAAGTGAAATTGAAGTCGCTCAGTCGTGTCCGACTCTGAGCAACCCCATGGACTGCAGCCTACCGGGTAACTTAAGCAAACATTTATTTCTCATAGATTTGGAGGCTGAAAAGTGCAAGATCAAGAAGCTGACAACCTCGTGTCTGTTGAGGGCCCACTTCTTCACAGGCTGTCATCTCCCTGTGTCCTCATATGGCAGGAGGGGGAGAGAGAGTTCTCTAAGTTCCTTTTTACTAGCGAAGATCCCCTGGAGGAGGGCATGACAACCCACTCCGGTATTCTTGCCTAGAGTATCCCATGGATAGAGGAGCCTTGGAGGGCTATGGTTCTCAGGGTTGCACAGAGCTGACACGACTGAAACAACTTTGCACGCACACACAATCCTGTTTATGGGCTTCTCAGGTGGCACTAGTAGTAAAGAATTCGCTTGCCAATGAGGTAGGCATAAGAGATATGAGTTCAATAACTGGGTGGGGAAAATCTCCTCGAGGAGGGCACGGCAACCCACTCCAGTATTCTTGCCTGGAGAATCCCATGGACAGAGGAACCTGGTGACTACAGTCCATAGGGTCACAAAGAGTCGGATAAAACTGATACGACTTAGCATGCATGCAATCCCATTCATAAGGGTTCCATCCTCCTGATCTAATTACCTCCAAAATGCTTCACCTCCTATTACCATCCCTTTCGGGATTAAGATTTAAATACAAGAATTTGAGAGCGACACACTTAGTCCTTTCCAGAGTCCTGTTCTTATATATGGTTTGATCATTGTCCATTTGTATATCCACTCCTTAGCTACCTGGCAGTATATGGTTCTAATGAGCATATATTACATTTCAAGTGCTGATGAGAAACTTGAAGCTCCATGAAAATAAGGCATCAACTTAAACGTTTTTAAAACCATAAAGAATAGGAAGAATGTCAGGTTTTTGACCTTGAGGAGTTGTTCTCAAAGAACAGTCTGGGAAAAGCAGGTCAGCATCTCAGCATCTCCTAAGAACTTGGAAATGCACATTTTGACTGCATCCCAGACTTACTGAATTTGACAGTCTGGGGGGTTTGGCTTGGCAGCTTGCATTTTAATAAGGTCTCCAAGTGATTCTGATGCTTCTGCTTATGGGTTGAATATGAGAACTACTGATCTAGAGCTGCATTCACTACACCATGATACTGTCAAGTGAGGGAAAAGGAATTCTCTCAACCCTGAATATGCTTCTGTAGAAGTCAACAATATAGCAGTTATAGTGATTTGCTTAACAAGGATTAGGAATAATCACTATGTCTTAAATATGAGATGCTCAAGTCCTTTCAAGGGATTTGAATAAATTGAGCTTTATTAGGATTGAAGAAATGAGGATACTTACTTCCCTACAGAATAGTTTAAGCCTGAACATGAAATAAATCAAAGGAAATTCTAGACTTGGAATTTGCAGATGGTGTTAATGAGCAGATGAGGTGCTTGGCATTCAGATTTAGTGAGAATTTTGACTTGGAGAAAGTGGTTCTTGATATGCATTATTCTAGTCTTTCAGAAACCTGGAAGGCTCTGTAGGTCCCAGCTACAGACATGTAGAAGACAATAAGAAATATCGAGTGTTTCATTCTCCTAAACATAATACCCCAGTCCACGCCTTAAATAACCTCAAAAGACTATATTTGGATACTTTACATATAATTTAAAAGGAGATGTTTTGATCATAGGATGGAGGCTGTTATTACAAGAGACTACAAAAATGATTAAATTGACACAGATATAAAAATATGATTGGTATATATATTCTAATATATAATTCTAATATAAACTAAAGAAATATTAGAACAATATTCTAATGTAGGTTCATTTAATAAGTAGGGAGTTAAGTTTCATTGAAATCATTCATATTGTATAATCAGGAAAATAGTATTAAAGAATTGGATTATAATACGGCTCTGGCTTATATGATACCCATATGTGCATTATATATTATTTTGTATATTCACACATAAACACATGTATATGCAGATATGTACGTAAATATGTATGATCATATACGGTGTATGTATAATATGCGTAATTATGTGTGTGTGTGGTGTTCATATTCCTCTGAATGTACAAACATAAATTTTTTACCAAAAGGTGTCAGCAAAATTTTAGATTGTGGAATTCTGTATACTTTTATTTTAAATGAGAAAAATAATCATGTGTTCATCGTGCTTTGTGCTCAGTCACTCAGTCGTGTCTGACTCTTTGACACCCCATGGACCATAATCCACTTGGCTTCTTTGTCTACGGAATTCTCCAGAGAAGAATACTGGAGTGGGTAGCCATTCCCTTCTCCAGGGGATCTTCCTGACTCAATGACTGAACTTGAGTCTCCTGCGTTGCAGGTGGATTCTTACCATCTGAGACATGAAAGCCCAAATATATACAAGAGTCAAACGTCTCAGGCACTCCATCCAAAAGTCTGGTATATTTTCCAAGAAATTCAATTTAGTCTCTTATTAAACAATTCTCAAAATATTTGTGTATATTCAGTACTTGAAACACCATTACCAATTTTATTTTTATCCTAGAGAATCTCTAGTGAATATGTTTGTGTTTAGAACATAACAATTCTCTACAATACTAGAAAGAAATAGCGTTTTGCTTCAAAGAATAGAAATTTCTACTGCACAGACTTTATGATTATATTTCTAACAGTTTGGCCATTTATAGTCTCCTGAAGCTCACCTGCATTAGTAGATATAAAACAATGCAGAGAAGATGACAGAAAACACGTCACCTTGTAGACAGCTGGGTCTGCAAAGCAACCCTCAAACTTATGCTAAATGGAAAAGAGCTGAGCAACACATGCAGCTCACTCCACCCTTTCTATCCTAATTCGGGCTCAGCTCCTCTTTGCAGACACACACAAGCAATATCCCTAGGGAAGGTTTTAAATTTTAGAAACAGATATTGAATTCTGGATAAATATTTCTACAAATCAATATTTCACTCTTCAAAATTCATGGAAAAATATATTTTCTCAGAGAGAGAAAAGACAAATATATATCCTATACACCTGTATATTTTATGTGTGTGTTGTGTAGGTCTGCATTGCATATACGTGCATAGGCATATATATGCATATCTATGCATATTCATATTCATGGATATATGTGTATATATACTACTGACCATGGTTTATATTCACAGATGACTAATGAGGTAGATAAATAATAAATAAACACATTGTTTCACATTATCTCCACAAAGGAACTCCTTTATAGTGTGCTGGACTAAATGAGTGAGTGATAGCAATCGCCTTTTAAAGCTTGTAATTTAATTAGAGAAGAGAAAATATAAGCAGATAGATACTTGATATTAATATTTAATTAGCAGATAAAGAGATAAATACATAATGTAAGCCAATTAAAAGATAATATAAATCTCATCAAGCAATGCTTTAAGTATAGTAATAGCTGTGTGCACAGGGTATTGTAGCAATGTAGCAACACCAAGGAGTCCCTTACATCATAATTGGAGATATCTGAGGTGTCTGTGAAGGTTGTACAAGGAAGAGAATGCATGAACAAAATGGAATGAGGCATGTGAAGAAAATGAAGAAAATAAATTGCTAACATAAGGAGCAGAATATAGAGAGCACAAAGATGAGAGGAAGCTTGGTAAACTGAGGAGAAAAGAGGTAATTCAGGGTTTCTAAAAGCATAGACCATGAGGCAGGGAATACCACATGATGGGACTGGTGAGGGAGAAAGAGATCAGTCAGTTCATAGGTAATCTTGCATCTATTTTAATAAGCTTTGACTGTGATCTGCACAGGAGAGGAAATTTCTGGGAAAAAGATGGCAAGTTGGGAAGACACTGCAGTGACTTCCATGAAGAGTTATAAGTTCTTAATACTTTGTTGGACCACCTAGTCTATTGATAAATATATAGTACCTTTAGAATACTTGTAGAAGGCAGAAATGAACCCAAAGGTGTACAGGATAAATAGAAGGTTAACTATTGGTAATAAAAAAGAAACTTAATTGGTAAATCCACTTTGGGAATATGAAGTTAACCTAGTGGACCAATATGTGGTCTACACACACCAAGACTAGGTCTAATGAAAACATAGCAAAAGAAAACTAGTACTCATGATTAGGGACTGAGACATAGAAATCAAGATCCTGAAGCAGGGGACAGGTTCCAAGGCTTACAGCAGATATTCAGAGATAGCAGATGTCATGAGTAAGGTAGATACTAAGAAAATACTTTCATACGTCAGGTACTGACAGGGTTCCTGAACTGTACCTGGAAAACCAATTTACTGTTTTAAAAATGGAAGACTTTTTATTGTAAGCTGTCATTTACTGTTCTCTGACATTGCCCCAGAGGAAACAGCTCACATTTCTTGAAAGGAGAGCCTATAAAGCACAGAAATACTTTGCATATCTTTGGGAAATGAACAAAAATTTAGACTTTGGTGGAGAGAGAAATCTTCATTCCAGACAAGCAAAAGAAATCATGGTAGAAACAGTGAGATAATCAGTGACAGTAGTGAATGAAATAGAAAGAACTGCATTTTGAAGCCATTCAATTCAATAACAGAAGAAAGAGCATTAGACACACAAAATTAAGCATAACAGTAAATGGAATGAGAAAGAATGGAGAAGGGGAGGGAAAAGTGTTAGATATTCAAATGGCTTTATGAGATACGGGTTAGAGTAAAATTATATAGAGTGAAATTATAATCCACACATTTGGCTGCATCCCCTCCATTGTTACTAACATTCTTCTACACCATGGAGTTTAACATGGAAGACTTTTGATTGCAAGCTGTCATTTACTGTTCTCTGACATTGCCCCAGAGGAAACAGCTCACATTTCTTGAGAGAGGAACCTATAAAGCACAGAAGAGTTCTTCTACACCAATGGATTTACAATTGTTTATGAATTAACACATTCCAGATGGGTGGAGATGCCTCTGTTTGTTTTGCAGACTTATGACACAAAGGTGACTAGATAAGTAATGAGGTCATCTAGTTGTTTTTAAGAAACTTTTTGTATTGGGGTATAGATGATTAACAATGTTGTGATGTTTTCAGGTCAACAGTGAAGGGTCTCAGCCATACATATAAATGTAACCATTCTCCTGCTAACATCACTCCGATTCAGGCTGCCGCATTACATTGAGCAGAGTTCTATGTGCTAAACAATAAGTTCTTGTTAGCTATCCATTTTAAAAATAGCAGTTTGTACATGACTATCCCAAACTCCCCAAGTATCCTTTCTCCTCAGCAATCATGAGTTCATTCTTTATCGTATGACATCCATTATATATGGAATTTAAAAAGAAATTATAGAAATAAGATCTTCTAGTCTTGATGAATCTGAGATAATTCAGAAATTTCTCTCTATGAAGTTGCCAGACTTACAGGGTTCAGTTGAACTATTAAAAACAATGAAGTTTAGTCATTTGGTTCTAAGTTTCAAAGGAATTAACATGAAAGAACATTCATTTACTTATACCGTCTACCATATTGGCACTGATAGTCATTTAGAAGTAAAAACATGTGGTTATTGTTCCTCAGTATACATACATGCACCGTGAACTTCCAGATGTTCAAGCTGGTTTTAGAAAAGGCAGAGGAACCAGAGATCAAATTGCCAACATCTGCTGGATCATCGAAAAAGCAAGAGAGTGCCAGAAAAACATCTACTTCTGCTTTATTGATTATGCCAAAGCCTTTGACTGTGTAGATCACTATAAACTGTGGAAAATTCTGAAAGAGATGGGAATACCAGACCATCTGACCTGCCTCTTGAGAAACCTGTATACAGGTCAGGAAGCAACAGTTAGAATTGGACATGGAACAACAGACTGGTTCCAAATAGGAAACGGAGTACGTCAAGGCTGTATATTGTCACCCTGCTTATTTAACTTATATGCAGAGTACATCATGAGAAATGCTGGGCTGGAAGAAGCACAAGCTGGAATCAAGATTGCCAGGAGACATATCAATAACCTCAGATATGCAGATGACACCACCTTTATGGCAGAAAGTGAAGAAGAACTAAAGAGCCTCTTGATGAGAGTGAAAGAGGAGAGTGAAAAAGTTGGCTTAAAGCTCAACATTCAGAAAACTGATATCATGGCATCCGGTCCCATCACTTCATGGCAAATAGATGTGGAAACAGTGGAAACAGTGTCAGACTTTATTTTTGGGGGCTCCAAAATCGCTGCAGATGGTGACTGCAGCCATGAAATTAAAAGACGCTTACTCCTTGGAAGGAAAGTTATGACCAACCTAGACGCATATTTAAAAGCAGAGACATTACTTTGTCAACAAAGGTCCGTCTAGTCAAGGATACAGTTTTTCCAGTGGTCATGTATGGACGTGAGAGTTGGACTATAAAGAAAGCTGAGCACAGAAGAATTGCTGCTTTTGAACTATGGTTTTGGAGAAGACTCTTGAGAGTCCCTTGGACTGCAAGGAGATCCAACCAGTCCATCCTAAAGGAGATCAGTCCTGGGTGTTCATTGGAAGGACTGATGTTGAAGCTGAAACTCCAATATTTTGGCCACCTGATGTGAAGAACTGTCTCATTTGAAAAGATCCCGATGCTGGGAAAGATTGAAGGCAGGAGGAGAAGGGGACGACAGAGGATGAGATGGTTGGATGGCATCACCGACTCAATGGACATGGGTTTGGGTGGACTCCGGGAGTTGGTGATGGACAGGGAAGCATGGTGTGCTGTGGTTCATGGGGTCACAAAGAGTTGGACATGACTGAGAGATTGAGGTGAACTGATACATTATTCCACTTCTCCTCTTATCAGACTTCATTATTATCTCCATCCCACTGAGAAATGGGAATGCTCCCTGCTATCAATGTGGTCCTTGCACTCAGTATGTCTACTGCATCTAGACTTACACAAACTTGACTCACATAGGATAAGAAGTTAAAGATCTTTATTTATGCTCAGATGTAGAGAAATACTAGTCTAAAAAGAGGGCAAGAAATCAAGGGAAATTTAAGTGGTAAAATTTTCTTTCTTAAAAATTGGTAATAACTTTACATTTAATAAAAAAAATCAGATGTGTAATTAAAAGGGAAAAATAAAACTAAGAACTAACTTCACCAATTGTGGACAATATGAACATAAATATTAGGCAAATAAATGGAGAGATAATGTCTTTGAACAGGACGAAGATACAATAAAGTGACCATCTCTTGAAAAGAATTTACATATTTAACAAAAATGAAAAACATTTTGTTATTTTTAATGTATTTTGATAAATTGATTTTAAAACTCATTCAAGCCTATAAATATAGAAGAAACCTTAGTAAAACAGTTTTAAAAACAACAGAAAGGTTTTCTTAAGTTATAAAAACATGATATAAAGTGACAAAAGTTAAATGACATTGTATTAGCAGAGAAGTATGCATTTAGCTTAATGGTATTTATAGTTCTTTATTAAAGTAAAATTAAGTCCCTATATTTACCATATTTTAAAATAAATTCTGGATTAATTATATTTTTATATTTGGTAATTCAATAATTTACTAAAACTATAGGAGGCTATATGTACAATTTTGGTTGATTCTCAGGACTGTAGTATCAAAGAGATTTATGTTTTGAAAGTCTGTATGAAAAGTACTATTAACATTATTAACAGAATTATAAAGGAGACATGTAATGTTAATTTGAAACATGTGTTTCAATAAATTTTTTGAAGTTTAATAAGACTTTTGATAATGTACGCAACCACTCTGTATGTCTGTTTCCTTATCTGTAGAATGAGGCTCTTAAGCATACCTAAATCCTAGGGATGTTGTGAGAATTAATATTGTATATAAAGTACTTAGAGTATTCTTAGGACAGAGTCTGCTTCTCATATTTATAAATGGAATATTGGTTTTATTTTCTTTCTCTTTGTTCAAACCTCTAACCTCTCTCCTTGTTCATGTTCTTCTCCTAAGTTCTTTGAACACCCTTACAGCCATTACCTTGGACTCTTTATTGGGTCCAAATTATTTACCTCCACTTCCCCTAGATATTGTTTTGTAGTTTTATCTTGTTCCTTAATTTGGAATATATTTGTCTGTCAACTCATTTTGCCTAATTTGTTGTTTTTATTTTTATGTATTTGGAAGACCGTTTATATTTTCTGATCTTGGAGAAGTGACCTCTGGTAAGAGACTTCCTACGCATTTCAGCAGTTCATTCCCCTCCCTGGTTATGAAAGCTATATGATCTAGGTTTGCCCTCTAGGCACTGTGAGTCCTTCTGTTGTGTCTGGCTGAGTACTGTGGGTGGTCTGGTTTGCAGGACTAGGCCCCAGTCCAGCTGGTTGCCAAGCCTTGCCTTATGTAGAGGCTGCTAGTTGTTAGTGGGAAGTGCCAGGTCAGAAGGTGGCAGGCAGAGGTACTGTGCAGGGGATCCTGAGGCCACTGCTGACCCAACAGTGTGTGTAGCTTGGCTCTAGGGTGGGTAGCTGTAGAGTTTAGGGGTGGGGATCATGTCTAGTGTCAGCCTGCTGATAGGTGGGGTCTCTTCCTGACATGACTGACTATGGGGTCTAGTGTGTCCAAAAGCCAGTTCTGGCCCACTGGTGAGTGACCCTGGATCCAGATTTGGCTGACTGAGAGGTCCAGGGTGTCTTGGAGGTTGTATCAGTCTACAACTATCAGTAACTGTGGCCAGATCCTGGGCTGGGGGTCCAGAGGCTAGTCTTGGCCAACTGGTGGGCAGAACCAGGTCACAGGGTCTCTGGCTCGCTTTATCTGGCTGGTGGGTGAAGATGGATCCTGGGCTGGCTGGCTAAGAGGTCCAAGGTCACCAAGTGGGTATTAACCTCCTGGTAGGCAGGGCTGAGGTTCATCAGGCCCAGGGTTGGTATGTGGGCTATGTTCTCATACAATAGGCTGCATGATTATAGTGGTCTTGGAGCAGCTGCCTACACACTGCTGGGTAGATTTGGTTCCTGGGGCCTCTGGCTGCAGGGTTCTGGGGGTCCTAGGGTTGATATTTCAGCCTACTGATGAGTGGAGCCAATGCCCAGGAGGTCCTGGGACTGATGACTATCCACTAGTGAATGAAACTGGTCTAATGAACACCCACTGGTGAGCAAAGAAAGGTCCCAAGGTCTCTGGCTGCAAGGCCCAGGTGGTCACAATGCTAGTATCAGTGTACTGGTATGAAGGGCCAGATCCTGGACTCTCTGGTGAAGAGGGCTGGGTCCCATAGTGGTTGTGGCACAGAAGGTCTCAGTAGCTGGCCTTCTAGGAGGTGGGCTGTTTCCCTTCCTAGGTAGTTGTTTGGGCTGACGTGTCCCAGTACTGGTGCCACAGGCTGGTAGATGGGGCTGGGCCCTGAGGGATGATCGCAGAATGGCACTTGCCAGTCCAGTAGCAGTACCCCTGAGATAGAACAAGCTCCCTATAATGACTGCCACTAGTATCTATGACACCTGGGTGAACTCCAGTTGCCTCCCTCCTCTCTTGGAGGCTCTCCAAGATCATCAGGTGGTTGTGATCAGGCTCTTTTCAAATCACTGCTTCCTCTCTGAGTCCTGGTACATATGCAATTTTTTGTGCGCCAGTTTAGAGTGGAATCTATTTCCTCCCCAGAGAATTCCATGGACAGTGGAGCCTCGTGAGCTACAGTTCATAGGGTCACAAAGAGCAGACACATCTGAGTGATTAACACGTTTCACTTCACTATTTCACATAGTCCTATGGCTCTCCAAAGAGAAAGCCCTGGTCGCATTCAAAGTCAAGTGTTCTGGGGGCTTGTCTTCCTGTGGCAGGACCCCTGGGCTGAGGAGTCTGATGTGAGGTTTGGACGACTTGCTCCTTGGGGAGAAGAACTTCTGCAGTTTTAGCCATTCTCCTGTTTGTGGGTTGCCCACTGGGGATATGGGTCTTGACTATGCCACATCTCCGCTCTTCCTACATGCTTCACTGTGGTTCGTTCTTTAGATCTTTAGTTGTAAAAGCTGTTTTCTGCTAGTCTTCTAGTCTTCCTCACCTGTAATTGCTCTGTAAATAGTTCTAAATTCGATGTGCCTGCAGGAGGAGATGAGCTCAGTGTCTTCCTACTCTGCCATCTTGTCCATTCACTATAGATGTGTATATTAAGATAGATATACACTTATTAACTGCTTTGTCCCTGTTTTTTACAAGTTATATAAATGAAGATATTAACAAATGAAAAAAGTATATTAAGTATTAAGTGCCTATTCTATGCCACACATGCTTTATACACTTAATGCTCAAAAAAAATTCTGCGATCTATATTTTCATACCAACTTATCAGATGAAGAAATGGAACCCTCCCCAAGTTATTAAACAGCTTGCCCAAGGTGGCAGAAGCAAAGGACTTGGGGACATGTGATTTCGAAAGCCTCTTTTATTGTGATGTTTAGAAATTGCCCAACCCTTTGCTAGATATTTGAACTTCTTTATGTTTGAAGATCGGTGCGTGCCTGTGTGCTCAGTCGTGTCTGAATCTTTGAGACCTCTCAGTAGCCCACCAGGCTTCTCTGTCCATGGAATTCTCCAGGCAAGAATACTGGAGTGGGTTGCCTTTTTCTACTCCATGGGATCTGCCTGACCCAGGGATCGACCCCAAATGTCTTGCATTTCCTGCATTGGCAGGCAGATTCTTTACCACTGTGCCACCTGGGAAGCCCTTGAAGATCAGTACTTGTCACTTGATAATAAGTAAGAGTGATCAAGTACCTTTGAACATGTTATGTTAGATTTCTCTTTAGCCCATGATGCATTTTGCTTTAAATTAAAGCCTGTTAACATCCCATGAAGCCCATCATTAGCTCTTCACAAAACCAAAGATTTGGGGGCACCCCTAATATACATCCTTAGTGCTTTGATCATTAAGTTTCAAAGTCATGCCAAGTTTTCCACTGATTGCATGGCATGTAGCCCTTAGCAGCTTTTATTTTTTTGTCTTTATGCAAATAAACAAATGCCTGGAAAGAGAAAGCAAATCAAAGATGAAAGTCTGTTTATAAGAATGCCAAAATAACTTGTTTATCCTTGTTCCTATCACTCCTCTTTTAAGTCTTCGCAGATAGAAACAATGACATTGGATAGGAGCAATTTAAGCAGAATATTGGAAATAACAAGCAGATAGAAGGCTCTGCAGAATAAGCCTGCATACAATCTTAGGAAGCCTAACACTTTATTAACCTAAATAAAATTGATATCAACCATTCACTTAGCCTATAAATGTAAGGCATTTTATAGAAATTATAAATGTATGTATACAGATTATATACAAAATCTTATTTAGTCCTCTTTTACAACAGCAGTGGAAACCAGCTACTATTATGGGTACCTTTCAAATGAGGAAACAGGGTGAGAGATAAACTGTTACATGTCTAAAATAATGCAGCCAAGAAATGGCATTGCCTGAACCTAAGAACTGGCAAATTTGAATACATATCATTACAACATTCAACTCATCTGTATTCTAGGAAATGCTTTATCAGTTCTTTTATACATAATACAGAAAAAAATATTATTATCTCAGGATGAAATGAATTAATTAATGTGCTTGCCACTTCTACTTTCCCAAATTTTATTTAAATTTTCAATTGCCCTAGAGTGTTCAAATTTACCCTGTCCCTCCTTAGCAAAGCAAAACTCTCACTTCTTTTATTTCATGTTTTTCAAAAAGCACATAATTAGATTCATAGTTTTATAGCCATTAATTTATAAATCCAAAGAGATATGTCTTTCTTTGGGTCCTTGATGTGCCAAATTAAAAGTTACCCTCATATAGAGTAGTGAGTTATTTAAAAATAATTATTAGTAAAACTGAGACAGTTTCTTATGTCATTGGGTGTATTAATTTTTAAATGATCAGATATGCACATAAGTGTGTTCAATTAGAGGTTTCTCCAATGGCTCAGAGGTAAAGAATCTGCTTGCCAATGCAGGAGATGCAGGAGATATGGGTTCTGTCCCTGGGTCGTGAAGATCCTCTGGAGGAATGCATGGCAGCCCACTCCAGTATACTTGCCTGGAGAATTCCATGAACAGAGGAGCCTGGCAGGCTACAGCCCATGGGGTACAAAAAGTCAAACATGACTGAGAACATATGCTCAGATATGTTCACTTAAGTGTGTAGTGGTTCTAGTGGGTCAGTGGTTCTTTCCCTACCTACCATTGATTTGATTCTTTTCACCCTGTGTAGCTGCCCTGGTGTTGGGTAGGATTGACTGCACTCTCAAATCTATAGTAGACCCTCACTGGTCTAAAACAATTAATGTAACCCCATCCATGTTCCTAGTGGTTAATTCAGTTTTCTTGAACTAAGATAATTGGTTCTTGTGACTAGAATTTATTCAGAGGGGATTCAAGCACAGAAGACTGATGGCTTTTATTGGGTGCTTTTAGAAATATATTCTCTCTCTCACTATCTCTGTCTCTATCTTTGAAAATCCTTAGCACTGATTGTTGCTGTAAACCATCCTATAAACACCAGGAGAGGAAATCATCAGGCAGGTAAAAATGATTACTTCTATGCACATAAAAATAAATTAAGTCATTTTCCCCAAGACAAGTAAATGGTAAACTATTTGAGATGTAGAATAGTTGAAGAATACAGTAGGAGGCAGAATGTAATCCCTCTGCTTTCAGTAGCATAAGGTTATACTACCCAATACAGACTTGATGGATATTTGTTGAATAAATAAATTATTTTGAACTCGGGCTTATCTTTCTCACATTTCCACATCATTTCTCTATCTTAGAGTACATTCAAGTAATCCACATTTCACCCATTATTCTGAAAATCCTAAGTAGTCTATTATAAATAAATTATATGCTTTGGGCACAGTCAAGTCTTATTCTATTAATACTTTTAAATTAAAAAAAAACTCATTTAGTTTTCCTTGTTTAAATAATTAATAAAAATCTCCTTAAATTTACTTTTAATTTATTTTTCTATTTTAATTTTAAAATTATATCAGTCAGAATTTTAACTTATATCTTTTGTCTGCAAATAATAAACTGAGTCACATTAAAATTAGAATACTAAATTACATAGATTTAATCAGAACAAAAATAAATTAGAGGCCTGTCCTGTCCCATAAAATCACAACAATTATTTTGTTCACATTGAGGATAATCAGTTATCCAAAGATTTTTGAGTAAATGAACAAAAAATAAAGATAGGAATTGTCAAAACAAAAACAAAATCTGTCTGGAAACTAGTCTACACTGTAGAATGGTACAGAATAATTTAACTGATTTTTCAGAACCCAACCTCAAATGTTTCATATGTTTCTGCTGCACATTAATCTGCTTTCATGATTTTTCTGCTTGTGACACTCATTAATTTTAGTCATACTTAACAATAGGTATTAATATATTCTTGCTTGGAAAATCCCATGAGAAGAGGAGACTGGTGGGCTACAGATGCAAAGAGTCGGACACGATTTTGCAACTAAACAACAAAAAGTTATTTAAGTGGTTCTCCGCCTCATAGTCATTGATACTTCAGGAGATTGACATTGCTCTGTAAAACATATACATCGGTATGATATATGTGTATAAATTGCTATGAGGATAGATTCTCTGACTTTTTTACAATTCCCAAATGAGCATAAAAATAGTTAAGAAACACTGATTTGCTTTCTTAGCTTATTTTTGCCTTTATCAAGCTTTAGGAGTTGAAATAGCTCAGCTGGAATTCCATCACCTCAACTACCTTTGTTTGTAGTAATGCTTCTTAAGAACCATTTGCTTTCACACACCAGAATGACTACCTTTAGGTGAGTGATCACAATATTGTGGTTATCTGGGTCATTAAGACCTTTATTGTACAGTTTTCCTGTGTATTCTTGCCACCTCTTCTTAATATCTTCTGCTTCCATTAGGTCCATACAGTTTCTATTCTTTATTGTGCTCATCTACCAAAGAATGTTCAACCTACCTCACAATTGCACGAATTTCATATGATAGCAAGGTAATGCTCAAAATCCTTCAAGCTAGGCTTCAACAGTATGCAAACTGAGAAACTCCAGATGTACAAGTTTTATTTAGAAAAGGCAGAGGAACCAGAGATCAAATCGCCAACATTCACGGGATCATGGAAAAAAGCAAGGGAATTCCAAAAAGAATCTGCTTCTGCTTCATTGACTATGTTAAAGCCTTTGACTGTGTGGATCACAACAAACTGTGGAAAATTCTTAAAGAGATGGGAATATCAGACCACCTTACCTTCCTCCTGAAAAGCCTATATGCAGGTCAAGAAACAACAGTTAGAACTAGACATGGAACAATGGACTGGTTCAAAAACGGAAATGGAGTATGTCAAGCCTGTATATTGTCACTCTGATTATTTAATTTATATGTAGAGTACATTATGCAAAATGCTGGGCTGGAGGAAGCACAAGCTGGAATCAAGATTGCCAGGAGAAATATCAATAACCTCAGATATACAAATGACACCACCCTCATGTCAGAAAGTGAAGAAGAACTAAAGGGCCTCCTGATGAAGGTGAAAGAGGAGAGAGAAAAAGCTGGCTTAAAACTCAACATTCAAAAAACTAAGATCATGGCATCTGGTCCCATCACTTCACGGCAAATAGATGGGGAAATAATGGAAAGAACAATAGACTTTATTTTCTTGGGCTCCAAATCACTGCAGATAGTAACTGTAGCCACAAAATTAAAAGACATTTGCTCCTTGGAAGAAAAGCTATGACAAGCTAGACAGTGTATTAAAAAGCAGAGACAACATTTTGATGACAAAAGTCCATATAGTCAAGTTATGGTTTTTCCGGTTGTCATGTATAGATGTGAGAGTTGGACCATAAAGAAGGCTGAGGGCTGAAGAATTAATGCCTTCAAACTGTGGTGCTGGAGAAGACTCTTGAGAGTTTCTTGAACAGCAAGGAGATCCAACCAGTCAATCCTAAAGGAAATCAACCCTGAATATTCGTTGGAAAGACTGATGCTGATGCTGAAGCTCCAATACTTTGGCCACCTGATGTGAAGAGCCAAATCATTGGAAAAGGCTCTGAAGCTGGGAAAGATTGAGAGCAAAAGGTGGTGACAGAGGACAAGATGTTTGGATGGCATCATCAACTCAATGGACATGAGTGTGAACAAACTCAGTTCTGCTGTTCATGGGGTCATGAAGAGTTAGATAGGACTGAGTGACTGAACAGAAAAATCAAGTGTCAATATTTGCCCACTCTTGTAAATTAAAATGAAAAACTATGTAACTAGATTACATGAGTTCCAAATTCCTACTCTAAAACTGAACAGTTATGGTACATTTGGCCTGTTATTTAAGTATGCTGAATGGAGATAGTGTTACCTAGCTCACACGATTATCGAGACTATTACACGATGCAACAAAATTAAATAAAAATCTAGAACAGAGCCTAAAACAAAGGAACTATTAATGTAAGAGCTAGTTTTATGTATTGTGAAAGAGTAACAAAGTATTATGTTAGTATAAATATTATGTTGTTGTTACTGTAAAAGTCCATGATACCTCCAATTGCTAGAGAGCTAATTCCAAACTATACTCCCCAGAGCACTCATACTTGGAGTTGCTACAAATACTGTATTCTTTGAAAATAGTGTTAAAAGGGTAAATAAATTTGAGAAATATTGCTTGGTTTTCTTAAAAAAGTTTCACAGTACATGCTAGTTTCTTAAAAACTATAAAGATTTCTTAAAGAAATATATTTAAATTTAACTGCATATTTTTTTTTACCACAGAACATTTTATTGGAGGAAATACCTACTATTTTCTTGTGGAACTCACAATTTAAGTAATATTATCCTACTGGATGGTGGTCACTTCACCACAGATAATGAGATGGTACCAAAATCTAGTTTCTTCTTCAATTAGTATCATATAAGGGATGCACTTAGCCAGAGTATTTGATATAGTAATTTCCAAGTTGATTGAGTCAATTACAGAGTTATTCATTCTTGGAAAGCTGGGAAATGTAGAACAGCCACTCTCTCACCCATAAAACCCCATACAAAAAAATTTCATTTGAAATTTCCTGTAATCAGAGTTGTGATCATAAGACATTTCAGAGAAGAAACAAATCTTAAAGATAATTGACTGGCAATCTCAACATTTTTATAGGTTTACTATGGTTTCCTCAACTATGGAATCAGTCAGACATTAAACAATTATCAAAACCCACCATCAAATTATGTGGCCAAAATTTAAGTTTACAATGTATTCTACTATTTTAGTTAATTATATCTTGAAGGCCATTTATATTGTTTCTATGTTTTGTCATCATAAGTGTATTTTATAAGTGATTCTTAAAGACGTATAGGTTAATATAAAGCATATAAAGTAATTTAAATGTATTTTAATCAGTTATTTATTTATTTAATTTTTTGATTTATAGCTGGTTAACAATATTGTGTTAGTTTCAGATATACAACCAATTGATTTGGTTACATGATATTTTTTACAGATTCCTTTCTATTATAGGCTATTACAAAATAGTTCCCTGTGCTATACAGTAAGCCCTTTTATTTTATATATAATGGCATGTTTCTATTAATCCCACTCTCCTAATTAATTTCTTCCCATATCTTAAAATGATTTTTAAACAAGGTACCTATATGAGTTTCCTAAACTTTCATAATGCTTTATCATAACTTAATGATTTAAAATAAGAGATCTTTACTCTCTTTTAGTTCTGCAGGCTAGAAGTTCAAAATCAAAGTATCAGAAGAGCCACACTCTTCTGAAGTCCCTAGTAAAGGATCCTTCCTTTTCCCTTCCAACTTACGTTTGGCCCAGAGATTTCTTGGCTTGTGGTTGCTTAATTCTAATCTCTGATTGATCTTCCCCTGGTTTTCTTCTTTCTGTGTCTCTTCATGGCATACCTTAAATCCAAGATTATTTGATCCCAATATCCTTAACTAATTATTAATTTATCTTCAAACAATCTATTTCTTTATAGAAATAAATGAGGTCACATTCTGAAATAAAAGCAGTCATTGAGTGAGGGAGGAAGAGCTTAATATTTAAGCCAGTGTAAAATTTCCTGCCATATTTGCCATTAATTTTTTATACTTAGAGAAGTTATATAAACAGCTAAATGTATATACGTGTGTATGTGTGTGTGTCTGTGTGTGTGTTTATATACATATGGCTTCAAGTAAGAATATTGGAGTGGATTGTCATTCCCAGGGGATCTTCCCCAGCCAAGGATCCTCCCACATTGCAGGCAGATTCTTTACTGTCTGAGCCATCAGGATAGCCCTACACATATACATATATATATATGTGTGTGTGTGTGTGTGTGTGTGTGTGTTGGTATATACACATATATGTGTGTGTGTGTATATATATGTATGTGTGTGTGTATATATATATATATATATATAATAAAATAGTATTATATAGAGCTAAGTTGGACATTGGTAGATAAAAAGGTAGAAATTCAAGCTCACCTGTACACTGCAAAAGAATGCAGAACATACTTAAGCACTGGAGTTTGATAAGATCATGGACATTTAATACTTACAGATAATTTTGATAGAGTCTAAATGTACCATGCATATGTAATACTACAGTTCCAGTGTAGTAAAATAAGAAGAGTGTTTTGATAACAGTTTGAAAATTACAGAAGGAATGACCTTTCAAGAGATCAAGAAGTACAACAGTGGCCTAGAAGAATAGTAACAATGAATGGGATTGCTTTGAGAACTTGGGAGATGTAGTAATTTAACAACCCATTCTCTTCTCCTCCTTTAAGCCAAGGATGCACAACAAGCTGATGTCACTAAATAAATTCAAACAGAGGAGAAAGACATTTGGTAGATTGTTAGAAGACCAAAAATTCCATAGTCAGCCATGACACACATGAAGCTGAGAATTACCAAGTAAATTAATATAATCTGCACAATCTCAATCCCAGTCCAGAAAATAAGCAGTCTTCAAAAGTCCACATGCTCTTCTTAGCTGAGAATATGCCTCCTTACTTTCATCGCATCAAAAAAAATGTTTTTTATTAAACAATGTTTTAAAGAAATATAAACTGACTTTTATTTTAAAATCATACCCTATGTTCACAAATAAATGTGGCACTAAACAACATTTGAAGGTGCTGAAAGAGCAAGCTTATTTCTAATACATTAAATAGTATATGGAGTTTAAAGGATCAAGCAGAAGCCAAATGTTAGGCAACAAAGACTGGGTGGTCTCACAGCAAATATCTGCAGCCGTCAACATACCGAAGGACCACAGTGTTCACGCTCAGAGTCCCAGCAAACAATAGTCAGCAAAAGACTGGAAACCTGAGAGTGGGAATGAATTAAAAAAAAACTTGTCTTTTTCTTTTTTTAATTTAATTTTTATTGAAGTACAGTTGGTTAAAAATGTTGTGCAAATTTCTGCTGTACAGAAGGCAACTCAGCTATACCTATATAGACACTCTTTTTAAAATATTCTTTTTCATTATGGTTTATCATAGAATATTGAATATGGTTCCCTGTGCTATCTAGTAGGACCTTGTTGTTTATCCATCCTCTACGTGTAATAGTTTACATCTGCTAATCCTAAAATCCCAGTCTTTCCCTCTCCCACCCCATTTCTCCTTGGCAACCACAAGTTTGTTCTCGATGTCTGTGAGTCTGTTTGCTTGTTGTAGATAGATTCATTTGTGCCATGTTTTAGACTCAACAAATAAGTGATATCATACAGTATTCATTTTTTTTCTTTCTGACCTAGTTCACTTATATGATAATCTCCAGTTGCACCCATTTTGCTGCAGATGGTATTATTTTGTTCTTTTTATGGCTGAGTTGTATCCTGTTGTATACATGTACCATATTTTCTTTGTCCATTCATCTGTCAATGGACATTTAGGTTGTTTCCATGTCTTAGATATTGTAAATAGTGCTGCTATGAGCATAGGGGTGTATGGATCTTTTTGAATTATAATTTTGTCCTGGTATATGTCCAAGAGTGGGATTTCTGGGATGTGTGGTAATTTCATTTTTAGTTTTCTGAGGTATCTCCACACTGTTTTCCATAGTGGTTGCTTATAGTCCCACTAACAGTGTAGGAGGGTTCCCTTTTCTCCACAACCTCTCCGTCATTTCTTTTTCTTTTTTAAATTAATTTATTTATTTTAATTGGAGGCTAATTACTTTACAGAATTGTAGTGGTTTTACACATCTTAATGATGGTCATTCTGACTGGTGTGAGGTGGTACGTCATTGTAGTTTTGATTTGCATTTCTCTAATAATTAGTTATGTTGAGCATTTTTTGATATGCTTATTGGTCCTCTGTATGTCTTTTTTTTGTGTGTGTGTGTGATTTATTTTATTTTATTTATTTATTTTTTAATTAATTAATTTATTTTTTTTTTATTTTAGTTGGGGGCTAATTACTTTACAGTATTGTAGTAGTTTTTGCCATACATCGACATGGTCTTCTGCCCACTTTTTGATGAATTGTTTGTTTTTTGATGCTATTAAGTTGTATGAGCTGTTGTGTATTTTGGAGATTAAGCTCTTGTCTGTTGCATCATTTGCAAACATTTTCTCCCATTCCATAGGTTGTCTTTTCTTTTTTTTGTATGGTTTCCTTTGCTGTGCAAAAGTTTGTAAGTTTGATTAGGTCCCACTTGTTTATTTTTGTTTTGATTTCTATTGCCTTGGGAGACTGACCTAATAAAATATTGGTACAATTTATATCACAGAATGTTTTGCCTTTGCTCTCTTTCTAGGAGTTTCATGGTGTCACATCTTATGTTTAAGTCTAAGTCATTTTGGTGTGTTCTAACTTCACTGATTCACATGCAGCTGTCAAATTTTCCCAGCGCCACTTGAGGAAGAAACTGTCTTTTTTCCCATTTTATATTCTTGCCCCCTTTGTCAAAAATTAATTGACCATAGGTATGTGAGTTTATTTCTGTGTTCTCTATTCTGTTCCATTGATCCATATGTCTGTTTTTATACCAGTATCACACTACTTTGACAGCTTTGTATTTTTATCTGGAGTCTGGGAGAGTAATGCTTCCTGCTTTGTTGTTCCTCCCCCACCCTCTCCCCTGCCTCAGGATTGCTTCTGGTGGTCCTGTGGTTAAGATTCTGTACTTCCACTGCAAGTGGCAAAGGTTCAACCCCTGGTCAGGTAACTAAATTCCCACAAGCCAAGCAGCACAGCTTAAATAAATATCTAAATAAATAAAGCTTGCCTTTTTCTTAGAAGTGCTAACTACTGGCATGGAGGGGAGAACCACAGAGATGATAAAAAGGTATTTCATTGAGCTGAGGAAAAACAGAGTTCAGAGAAACCAACAGGGTTGAAATTCGTGGGTCATTGAACTGGAGATGAAGGAGCTACTCAGAGAAAGAGTTCCAGAACTCTGCAGGAGTCTCCTTGAATTGTCTGAATTCTAAACTATACATGCATGGAGAATTGTCACAGGACTGGACAAAACCAACAAACCAACCAAAAACTATCAGGCAATTATTAGCTTAAAAATCCACAAAACACATGCAGGGCTGAAGACATTAGCATCCCAACTACCTACAGTAGAGAAATTTTGCTTAGCATTTAGATAATTCAGTAGGGATCTCAGAAGCTCACATCTTAGTATTAATAGTAAGCCTAAAGTATCAGAAGAGCAAAAGCTATGCTAGAAGTATCTTGATAAAATTTAAAATTGAACTTCGTAAGAATCAAGGTGAATGTAAATAACTTAAGAATCTACCAAAAAAAATAAAAACAGAACAAACTTTTAACAGGCTTTAAAGGCACAACATAACAATGATATTCAAGTACATAACAAACATACCATCTGGCAACCAGTCAACAGATACTAAACTAGCAAAGAAGTGTGAACCCTAGGATAAAAAGCAGTCATAGAAACTAAATTATAAATGACTCAGAACCTGGAATTACAAAGTAAGGATTTTAAACAGTTATAAATATATTTAAGGATTATGGGCAATATACAGCAGAGATGTTTCAGAAGAGAAACTGAACCTATAGAAATCAGCAGATTTAGCTTCCAGAACTGAAAATACAATACAAGATTTTTTAAGGAAAACTCATGGAATGGTCTTAAAAAAATAAAATGATCAGTGAACATGAACACAAAACAACTGTAAGCTATTTTTAAAAAGAGAGAGAAAAATGATAGACCAGAGTGAACGAAACTTAGTACCTGTGGAAAGATACTGGGTTCTCATATATGATGTAACTGGAGTCCCAGGGTAAATTGGCAGATGGAAAGAGTGCTAAATAATACCATGAAGAAATAATGTGCTGTGCCTAGTTGCTTCAGTCATGAACGACTCTTTGTGACCCCATGCACTGTAGCCAGCCATTCTGCTCTGTCTATAGGATTCTCCAGGCAAGAATACTGGAGTGAGTTGTCATGACCTACTCCAGGGGATCTTCCCAACCCAGGATCGACCCAGGTTTCCCACATTGCAGAAGGATTCCTTGCCATCTGAGCCACCGGAAAAGCCTGAAGAAATAATAGATGAATTTATTTTCAATTTTGAATAAAACTGAAAAATTCAGAGATCCAAGAAACCTAAACAAAATAAACACAGGAAAACCACATCAAAGCACATCTTAAACAAACTGCTGAAAAACAGTGCATGAAGTCACTTTAGTCACGTCTGACTCCTTGTGACACTATGGACTGTAGCCCACCAGGCTCATCTGTCCTGGGATTCTCCAGGTAAGAATACTGGAGTGGGGTGCCACACCCTCCTCCAGGGGATCTTCCCAACCTAGGAATTGAACCCGCATATCTTAAGTATCCTGAATTGTTAGGTAGATTCTTTACGACTAGTGCCACTTGGGAAGCCTGCTGAAAAAAGTGACAGACATAAAAATCTGAAAAGCCATCAAATGTGTAGAAACATCTGAAAAGAGTGCCATAAAAACATCTATTTCTGCTTTATTGACTATGTCAAAGTCTTTGACTGTGTGGATCACAATAAACTGTGGAAAATTCTGAAAGAGATGAGCATACCAGACCACCTGACCTGCCTCTTGAGAAACCTGTATACAGGTTAGGAAGCAGAAGTTAGAACTGGACGTGGAACAACAGACTGGTTCCAAATAGGAAAAGGAATACATCAAGGCTGTATAGTGTCACCTTGCTTATTTAACTTATATGCAGATTACATCATGAGAAACACTGGGCTAGATGAAGCTCAAGCTGGAATCAAGATTGCCGGGAGAAATATCAATAACCTCGGATATGCAGGTGACACCACCCTTATGGCAAAAAGTAAAGAACTGAAGAGCCTCTTGATGAAAGTGAAAGAGGAAAGTGAAAAGACTGGCTTAAAACTCAACATGCAGAAAACTAAGATCATGGCATCCAGTCCCATAACTTCATGGCAAATATTTGGGGAAACAGTGGAAATAGTGGCAGACTTTATTTTGGGGGGCTCCAAAATCGCTGCAGATGGTGACTGCAGCCATGAAATTAAAAGACGCTTACTCCTTGGAAGGAAAGTTATGACCAACTTAGACAGCATATTAAAATGCAGAGGCATTACTTTGCCAACAAAGTAGGTCTAATCAAAGCTATGGTTTTTCCAGTAGTCATATATGGATGTGAGATTTGGACCATAAAGAAAGCTGAGCGCCGAAGAATTGATGTTTTTGAACTCTGGTGTCGGAGAAGACTCTTGAGAGTCCCTAAGACTGCAAGGAGATCCAGCCAGTCCACCCTAAAGGAAATCAGTCCTGAATATTCTTTGGAAGGACTTATGCTGAAGCTGAAACTCCAATACTTTTTCCACCTGATGTGAAGAGCTTACTTATTTGAAAAGACCCTGATGCTGGGAAAGATTGAAGGGGAGAGAAGGGGATGACAGAGGATGACGTGGTTGGATGGCATCACCGACTCAATGGACATGAGTTTGAGTAAACTCCAGGAGTTGGTGATGGACAGGGAGGCCTGACATGCTACAGTCCATGGGGTTGCAAAGAGTAGGACATGACTGAGCTACTGAACTGAACTGACTGTGGAGAAACATTACATAGGAAAACAGCAATAAGAATGATGTTTATCTTCTCATGGGAGTAAACAAAAGTGAGAGACTAATTATAAATATTGAAAGAACATAAACATCTACTTAAAATTTTTTTCTATCCATCTAAAATGTACTTTAAAATTTAGGATAAAATGAAAAGCTTTTTAGAGAAGCGAAAGTCAAAGCTTTTATCACCAGCTGCTCTATGAAAAATATTACAAGGAAAGCCTTCAGATTGAGAGAAAATTCTACATGATGAAAACTTGGTTCATCACAAATGTGAAATATTTTCTTTTGAATTTTAATCCTTAAAATAATTGACTTTAAAACAAAAATAATGTAGGCAAATTGTACAGTTTATAAGAATGTAGCAGTAAAATGCATAAAAACACTAGCACAAACAATAGGACAGGGAAGTTAATGTGCATTGTTTCTGGATTTTACATTATATATGAAGTGGTATGATTTATTTTGACAGTAGCGTAGAGATGTTTAAAATGCATATTGTAAACCTGAGTGTGTTTGTGTGTGCGTGTAAACAATTGGGAATCCATTGGAGAAATTGTACTACTTTATCCTTTAATAGTATTTTGCTGAGAAAAGAACATTTTAAAAAGCAGTTAATTATTAAACTTAGGAAATTTAGTATTGAAAAAACGCTCTTAACTATCCATCAGTTTATATTTGAACATCTCACAGTTTGAAGATGTATAACATTTTCCCCCTTCTTACAATATAATCTGTGATCACACATTTCATTTGGCTGTTGTGTCTCATTAATTTACTTTAATCTGGATTATCTTCTCATCCTTCATTTTTCATCACGCTAAAATTCTTTAAGGTTAGAAGTTCTTTATTTTATAGAATGTCTTGCATTTTAAGCTTGTCTGACATTTTTTCAGGATGAGATTCAAGTAATGTATTTTTGGCAGAAATACCACAGAAATTATGTTTCTTTCTCAACATAATAGCAGGAGGCACAAGATTGATCTCATACTGTAGTGAAAAATTTGATAATGCAGTTAATGTAGTATCTGAAAATGATCTCCATTGGATACTGTTTTTCTCATTGTATTAATAAGAAATCCATTAAAATTACAAAGCTATGTAATTATCCTTTCTCATCAATATTTCACTAACAAATTTTAGCGTCAAGTAATGATTCTCTAATTCATCTTGACTTCAATTTAATTGATATACTGTAAGAAAGAGTGTTCCTTTCTGTCATGCTTATTTTTACATTAATATTATTTACTTATATAAATATAGGCTTATATATTCTTGCTTTATACAAAGGATTATATTGATTATGACAATGTTCCAAGTGTTCACTGGTGACAAATTCACTCAATATTCATTTATCTGGAAAAGTCTCTTTTTTCAACATCATATTTGAATGATATTTTTCACTAGATATAGAATTCAACATTGAGAAAAGTTTTCAGAACTTTAAATATGCCATTCCATTTTCTCCTCACATTCACTATATTGAAGAGGTCAACCATAATTTTGACATCTTTGCCAGTATTCTTGTTGCTTTTCTGGAAGAGTTGATTTTTGGAAATCTTTACATACTCAAGTGCTTCTTGTATATCTATTCTTACATACGATTCAACAAGGAAATTTTCACTTACATCCCAAACAAATCCTATTAAAATTGGTCTCATAAGGTGTGATGAGGGCTTCCCAGTTTGTACTAGTGGTAAAGAATCCACCTTCTCATGTAGGAGATGTAAGAGATGTAGGTTCTATTGCTGTGTTGAAATGATTCCCTGGAGAAGGCAATGGCAACCCACCCCAGTATTCTTGCCTGCAGAATCCCATGGACAGAGAATCCTGGAAGGGTGTAGTCCATAGGGTCACAAAGAGTCAGACAAGACTGAAGCAATTTTGCCATGTGTGATGAGCAGAAGGAAGAAGGCATAATTATGATTAAACAACTTTAATATTTCAATTATAAATAAATATGATTCCAAGTTTGCAAAATTTTTATAAAGTTTCATGAGACCTGAATCACTGAAGGAAACAGTTGAATGAAACAGAGTCATTGTTGTTTGGAAGATCATAGTTTTATTAAAGAGCTATACACGTGAAAAAGTAGACTTCGTTTACTGGTTCTGCACATAAGAAACTTTAAAGTTGCTGCTGTATCTAAACAACAAGTAAATAGCTGAATAGAATCAACAACTCTTTTGGTTCATAAGAGAGGAGAGGACACAGGGAAAGCCGTAGTCCTCAAGATTGGAGAGACAGAGAGACAAATATAGGCAGTTATGACTTACTAATGCAGAGATTCACTAGCAAAAGACTCCATGGAAACTAGCAAAGACTCCATGGATAGTAAAATCTGTACTGTAATTGATCAAAAGCGGAAGTCTAAATATGGACAACTCAGAGAATTACCTATTCCACAAGGAGTCAGGTATAGGAGAGACTTCATGATATTATGAGATGTACCCTCAAAGAGCTCCAGGTTTCCATAGTAGATGTGTGAGAAAACTTTCAGGTTTCCAACATGGGGACAGAAAAAGAACCCATCTTGAAATATTTCAGAGTATTATGTTCTTCTTAATAAGGTCTGCCTTCAGGGAAAACTATCTAATATGTAACCAAAGCCTAATCTGCTGGGGTATTATGAGGGCCTAAGTGACCTAGGGAAAAAAAATACCAACTCTTCAGACCACTGTAGCCATCCTGTTCCACCAAATGAGGGAGAGAAACACTGAGAAACACTTGTGAAGTAAACAGCTAAGAAGTATAGGCTCACTAAAAGGCTGAAACTTTGTCATAGGACTATATGATACTTCCGCTCCCCCTACATCTCACTACTAAATTACTAAAGTCCTATTTACACAATAAATTATGTCTGGCTCTCAATAAAAAATTACAAGGCATATCAAAAGACAATTTGAAGAGACAGAGCAAACATAAGAACCAGATATGTCAGGGATGTTGGAATTATCAGACTGGAAATTTAAATCCACTATCATTAATATAGGGATTCCCTGATAGTTCAGTTGGTAAAGAATCTGCCTGCAATGCAAGAGACACTGGTTCAATTCCTGGGTCAGAAAGATTCACTGGAGAAAGGATAGGCTACCCATTCCAGTATTCTTGGGCTTCACTTGTGGCTCAGCTGGTAAAGAATCTGCCCTCAAAGCAGGGGACTTGGGTTCAATCCCTGGATTGGGAAGATCTCCTGGAGAAGGAAAAGGCTACCCACTCCAGTATTCTGGCCTGGAGAATTCCATGGACTGTACAGATCATGGGGTTGCAAAGAGTCAGGCATGACTGAGTGACTTTCACTTTCTTTCATCATTAATACGTTAAAAGCTCTAAAAGATAAAGTAAACAACCTAAGAACAAATGGGCAATATAAGCAGAGGAGATGGAAACCCTAACAAAGAACTAAAATGAAATGATAGAGATTAAAAAAAAAAAAGAAAGAAAGAAAACACTGTAGCAGAAATAACGAATGTCTTGAATGTCTTTGATGGACATATGTGTGGAGTGTACATGGTTGAGGAAAGAATCTTTGACCTAGAGGATAAATTAAAAGAATTCTCAAAAACAGAAAAGCAATGAGAACAAAGACTAAAAAAGCAGAAGAGAATATATGAAGACTGGAACAACTACAAGTGTTCTAACATGCATTCAATGGGAACACTGGAGAGAGAACAAAGAGAAAGGAACAGAAATATTTGAAACAATAATGACTGAAAATTTCTGTAAATTAATGTCAGACACCAGGAAGCACGGAGAATAATAAACAGGATAAATGTCAATGAACTGCACTTCTGGATATCATTTTCAAAGTACAGAATATCAAATAAAAAGAAAAAAAATTCTGAAAGAAGTCAGAGAGAAAGGCACCTTACTTACGGAGGCACAAAGATGAAAATTACATTCAACTTTTCCTCAGAAACCATGTAAACAAGAAGCGAGTGGAATAAAATATTTAAAGGGTCGAGGAAAATGCAAAACAAAGAAAACATCAGCTTAGATCTCATCACTCTTCAAGATTATCCTCCAAAAGTGAAAGATAAATAAAGGTTTTTTCAGACAAATGAAAATTGAGGGATATGTTGACCTGCCTTGAAAGAAGTATTAAAACAAATTCTTTAGAGAGAAAAAATATGTCAGAAACTCTGAACTACCTAAAGAAAGAAAATACATTGAAGAAAATATAAGTGAAGGTAAAATTAAAAATATATTTTTTCTTATTTTTAATTGATCAAATAGGCAATAATTTGTCCAAATAATAATAGCAACCCTGTATTGGGTTATGTATGCTTATGTATATATCACATATTTATTTATACATGTATAAGTATGCTCATATATAATGAAATGAATAGCAGCAGTGTTACAAGGGACAGGAGAGAGGAATTAAGATATTTTGCTATTGTAAGTTACCTATACTATCCATCAAGTGCTATGTTGTTATTTGAAAGTGGGCTTAGATTAGCTGTAAATGTACATTGAAAACCGTAAGAAACCACCAAAAAAAAGTGAAAAAAAGTATAACTGATGTGTTGAGAAAGGAGAAATCATGAAATAAAGTAAATTGCTTAATTAAAACCACAAAAGGGGAAAAACAGGAAAAAAAAAAGAACCAGAGCAACAAATATAAAACAATAATGAACATGAGACATTAATCCAAGTATAAATCATCACTTTGAATGTCAGTGATCTAAATTCATCAGTTAAAATGCAAATTGTCAGAGGTGACAAAATACAGGACACAACTATATATTTTCTACAGGAAACCCACTTTAAATATAAAGGTACATATGGATCAGAAATAAATAGATGGCAAAATATATGCTGTTGTTGTTCAGTCACTAAGTCATGTCTGACTGTTTGTGACCCCATGGATGGAAGCCAGCCAGGCTTCCCTGTAATCCACTATCTCCCTGAGTCCCTGAGTTTACTCAGATTCATGTGCATTGAGTCAATGATGCTATCTAGCCATTTCATCCTCTACCGCCCTCTTCTCCTTTTGCCTTCACTCTTTCACAGCATCACCATGTTAATACTAATCAAAATAAAGCAGAAGTAGCTATATCAATTAAAAAAAAAGCTATCATGGATAAAGAAGGGCACTATATAATGGTAAAGAGGTCAATTTTTCAAGAAGACAAAACAATCCTTTTTGTGTGTACAGCTAATCAAACTACATACATCAAAACCTCACACAACTGCAAGGAGAAACAGCTGAATCCATTATCATAGCTGGACACCTCAATGCTTCTAGCTCAGAAAAGGACAGATACAGCAGGCAGAAATAACAAACACCACCATATACTGCAACTAGTGTTATAATAGGATATGGAAGAAGTCAAAAAAACAGCTATTCTGGGAGGTGGGATATATGCTCTCAGTGTCCCATTTCTAATTTTAAGGTAGTTTCATTTTATTACATAATGTTTCTAAAGTTTAACTGGAAATTATCTCTATGTAGGAAAAAGTGTTAGTCACTCAGTCATGTCTGACTCTTTTGTGATCCCATGGACTGTAGCCCACCAGGCTCCTCTGTCTATGGGATTTTCCAGGCAAAAATACTGGAATGGGTTGCCATTTGCTCCTCCAGGTGATCTTCCTGCCCAGGGATCTAACCCATGTCTCCTGCATTGGCAGACAGGTTCTTTACAACTGAGCCACTTGGAAAGCCTGCATTGCACTTTCAGTTCACTTATATTAGAAACATGTAAAAATCACCAATTGGTAAAATTTTCTGTTTCTTCACATGTTCATAAGCAGTTTGTGATAGCATCAAGGGATTGATTTAAGTATAATTATTCAAAGTCCTGGCTTTCACTTTTAAACACTATTCTTCTTTGCCGATGATTAAGATTAAGATCTTGAAGTTAAATATAAATCGACTATTAAATTTATTAACAACACATAAGAACATATATGTCAAATTGACATTTTTAGTAATGAGCCAAGAGAATTAAGTTTATAAACATTCTTCCTCTAGAAGTTTCCTTAAAAAATATGAAAAGGTATTTTTCTGATAAATTCTTATTTAAATGTGGTTAAACAAGTAGACACAGGAATTATCCTCTTACAGCTCAACTTAAGGTTTAAAAACCACTTTTACTTTTCATTGCAAAATCTTAAAGAATTCATACTTTCATTGACTGTAGACAATTTGAAGCAACTTGTTCCTCGCAGAAGAGGAACACTGAGTTGGGTAAATATGTAGATGAATTTTTAGTCACTATTGAGGGACTAGACAGCAACAACAACAAAACTGCAATGCTTATTGAGATAAATGAAGCTAATTTATTCATTTAAAAATGTTAGAAGGTAATAGTGGCCTATACACCAAATAGAATGAAGAAGTATAAAGTATTCTAAAATTCATAGATTTTGCAATACAGAATGAAAGGATATGAATTCTGAGTCTCTTAATTACAGGTGTGCAACTGAGGAAGCTACTTAACCTTTCAATTCAGTTCAGTCGCTCAGTCGTGTCTGACTCTTTGAGACCCCATGAATCGCAGCACGACAGGCCTCCCTGTCCATCACCAACTCCCAGAGTCTACCCAAACCCACATCCATCGAGTCGATGATGCCATCCAGCCATCTCATCCTCTGTTGTGCTCCTCTGCTCCTGCCCCCAATCCTTCCCAGCATTAGGGTCTTTTCCAATGAGTCAACTCTTCGCATGAGGTGGCCGAAGTATTGGAGTTTCAGCTTCAACATCAGTCCTTCCAATGAACACCCAGGACTGATCTCCTTTAGGATGGACTGGTTGGATCTCCTTGCAGTCCAAGGGACTCTCAAGAGTCTTCTCCAACACCACAGTTCAAAAGCATCAATTCTTCAGCGCTCAGTTTTCCTCACAGTCCAACTCTCACATCCGTACATGACCACTGGAAAAACCATAGCCTTGACTAGACAGACCTTTGTTGGCAAAGTAATGTCTCTGCTTTTTAATATGCTATCCAGGTTGGTCATAATTTTCCTTCCAAGGAGTAAGCGTCTTTTAATTTCATGGCTGCAGTCACCATCTGCAGTGATTTTGGAGCCCCAAAAAATAAAGTCTGACACTGTTTCCATTGTTTCCCCATCTATTTCCCATGAAGTGATGGGACCAGATGCCATGATCTGAATGTTGAGCTTTAAGCCAACTTTTTCACTCTCCTCTTTTACTTTTGTCAAGAGGCTTTTTAGTTCTTCTTCACTTTCTGCCATAAGGGTGGTGTCATCTGCATATTTGAGGTTATTGATATTTCTCCTGGCAATCTTGATTCCAGCTTGTGTTTCTTCCAGCCCAGTGTTTCTCATGATGTACTCTGCATATAAGTTAAATAAGCATGGTGACAATATACAGCCTTGATGTACTCCTTTTCCTATTTGGAACCAGTCTGTTGTTCCATGTCCAGTTCTAACTGTTGCTTCCTGACCTGCATACAGGTTTCTCAAGAGACAGGTCAGATGGTCTGGTATTCCCATCTCTTTCAGAATTTTCCAGTTTCTTGTGATCCACACAGTCAAAGGCTTTGGCATAGTCAATAAAGCAGAAATAGATGTTTTTCTGGAACTCTCTTGCTTTTTTGATGATCCAGCAGATGTTTGATGAACCAGAGTGATCTCTGGTTCCTCTGCTTAGCCTGGCGTGGTGCAATTCATGGGGTCATAGAAAGTCGGACATGACTGAACTACTGAACTATGAACTATCAGCTACTAAGTAACCACATGGCCTTAGCAGATTACCTAACTTCTCTGAGCTTCTATTTCCTTGCTGGGATAGTGGCAATAAGAATAGCCACTTCTTCACTGGGCATTGTGGGAAATAGAGATTCCTAGAGACATATTTAAAATAGTTAACTCGAGCATTATTTTAATTCCTGTCACTCTTTGCTAGTAAATTTCAGTGTTGTCTCATCAGCCCTGGAGTACAAAGCAAAGCCCCTGAAATGACCATTCTGTGTGATCCAGTCACTGCTGAGTCTCCATTTTTCCCCACAGTAGTCATTCTTGCTCATTCTGCTTCAGGCACACTGTTCTGGCACATCCTGACTCAAAGTCCTGACAGAGATTCTTCCCTCTGCCTGACATGTGTTTCTCCTATTGCTTACACAGCTTCCTGGCTCATCTTTCTGTCTTTAGAAACAGTATTTTCACTGATGGCCACTCCCTCTAAAATCCTCAGTTGAGGATTATTATTTCTAAATTTACAGTCCTTCCCACCTTTGCCCTGATGGCACTTTGCATCTCCTGTACCTTGATTAGCATTGTCACACTCTGTGTCACTACTTGTCTATCACCTGCCTCCCTCTCTGGAATATAAATTCTGTGAGTTTGAGACCTTGGCTATTTGTATCACTGTTGTCTCTGGCACCTAAACAGTATCTGAGACCTAGTATATATTTGTTGAAAAGATGCATTTCATACATCAAGTCAGTATTAAGACTTTAAAATGAGATAAGGCCAAATTTTGTGACATTCATATATACAAGCAAACACACAGTCATATATTGAAGACATAAGAGATCCTTTTTACACATTATTTTACTTAGTATAATAACAAACCTGAAATAGAGTTTATTGTGCCCATTCTTCAGTTTTAGAAACTGAGTCTCAATTAAATAGCATGTCGTGAGTCACACAGGTAACAATACTTAAACCTAGATCTGTGTGATTCCAGCCCATTCTGCTCATCATGCCTTGCCTGATCCCTGTATTTCACTTGATCTAAAAATGAGTTAACACATCCACTCAGATTCTATAAATTATCTGCCCCATTCACATAAATAATATGCATCCATTTAAAAATGAGCCTTGCTTAATTCCTGGCATGTCTTTGGTCAGCAGAGCTCTCAACCTCAGATTGACTGGTTATGGCTTTACAAGCTTACTTTGATGAGAGATATGTAGACAGTTGAAAAAGAAAACAAAAGGTTAGCTTATTTTACAATTGTTTAGATATTTAAAAAAATATTTACCTATTTTTTTAATAAAAAGGAGTATGTTATAAAATAGCAATTGGCATTTTATGTGAATTATCTAAAAGTAATAGTTCAGTACAAAGACATTTGATTTTTATCTATTTTCTTAGTTTATCAAATTCTTAGAATCATCACTCTGGTTTGTCTGTGGTCCTTGCTCACTGATATGACAGGTCTAATAATCACATGTCAGTATTCCAAGAGCCTCCTGTTTAACAGAAGAGCAGTGTTCCCTGGAATACTCCAGTCCCCTCTCATCTGCTGACCTTTCCCCTGAAAACATTCATCACCAGTGACACTGACTGATGAACAGCATGATCTCTTGACCTCCAATTTATTCATGTTGATGGTCTTGACACTCTTCGTAATCTCCCAGGCTCCACACAGCTGCCTAATATCATCAGCGGATCTTTACTTTCCAGAAATGCTTTCTATTTCCTCACTGTAGAGACAGTATTACTTTCTCCTCCATCCAGTATGAACTGTCACTTTTTTCTTTACTTAGTGCTTTTCAGAATCTTCAGAGTTTCTCCCATCCCCAATGACATTTCTAGGTCTCTCATTGGGCTAGCTACAATTTGTCTGCCATAGGGGGTCATTTTCTGAGCAAAGGAGTACTCTTCTTGGTAGAATGTCCTCATCAATTGGGTAAGAAATTCTATATCAGTAATAATGGGACAACTCAACCTCAGCTTATCCCTCTTGTCTTTGGATCACAATAACCATTTTCATGACCTCACTTAATAGTAACTACTATAATTGATTCCAAGTCCCATCATTTGAAGTTTCAGCAATTAATGTTGCTTATAAATACAATATCACTATTAATATTAATAACTACCGTTTTTGTTTTTATACTATTTTTCAAAAAAGAATAAATGAAGAAAGGAACAAATTTAACATGAATGTTTTTATAATAATTTCTTGCACACTTACTATGTGTTCAAAACTGTGGTCTATAATAAGTATTACAGATATTCACCACTTTACAGAAAGTTTGCTCTATTCCATTTCACTTTTACAAGAGATCTACATTAATACTTGTTTTCAGTAACATAATAAGTCTGAAGAACATTTTCACTTTTACGAGAAAAGGTGAAAAGGAAAAATAGCATTTATTTTGCAACAAGTCTTCATAGACAGCATGCACCCCAGCAGTGAGGTGACACCACCAAGACCCTTCCCCAGAAACTACACTGTGCATCTCAGCATCAAGCTGTCTTAGTTTTGAACTGTGTCTTTGAGCATCTGCACTTTATCTCAATTTGCTTTTTGCATCCGTTAGCAAGATATGTCCTCAGATAATTGCTTCTTCCTTTTATGCCATTTCAGCTTAGAAAGTTTTCATAGGAATGCTCTACTTTCAGATGGTTGGGGAAAACTGTACATCATTTAACCCTTTCTTTCATCCTGTGAGATAATGATATTACCATTCTTATTTTGGAAAGAAAATTGAAACACAGTAATCAATGGATAAACAACATGCCCAATGCCACATTGCTGTTCATTGGCAGAACAAAGATTTTGTTTTTGATTCAGTAATTATTTTGGATTAAAAGATTTCATCAACCCAGTCTGGATCAAAGGAAAAAACAGTTATGATAATTTTGATGATGGTGATAATGACAATGATCTTGATGAAATACCAATAAAAGCTGTTATCTATGGGGCGACAATGTCCTGTGTACTTTTTGTGCAGATTTTTTCTTGTTTTAGTTTCTACAACAACTGAACAAGATAGTTATCATCATGCCTGTTTTATAGGTCATGTGATTGAAAATTGGAGAGGTGATGTATTTTTCCTGAGATAATGGTACTGATTCCAAGCAATATTTTTGGCCATCTGAATGCTTGCTTTGGTGCTCCATGAGTGTCCAGAAAATGAATCATTACAAATGAGAAAATTCTACCAGCAGTAACAGCTTATGATCAGTTTGATCGAAGTCTCATTACAGGTATGCATATAATATCCTCATCTTTCCCTTAGATGGACTAGACATTTCTTGACAGCAGGTATTCTGTGTTATCTGAGAATCTAGTCATACTCTTTCCAGCTAAGATCACAGACAAGTGTGCTCTTATCACCACACCTAATCAACACAGAGCTAGATATCCTTTCCAGAGCAATTAGGCAATAAAAAGTAATGAAAAGCATCCAAATCAGAAAGAAAGAAGCAAAATTGTCTCCAATTGCAGATTATATGATATTATATATAGAAAATCCTGAAACTCCAACTAAGAACTATTAGAACCAAGAAATTCAGAAAATTAACACATCAAAATCAGTTCTCTTTCTATGCACTAACACCTAACTATCTGAAGAAGAAAGAAAACAATTCCATTTGCAAGTATATATATATGTATAATACTCATAAAATTATAAAGAAGGAAATTGTACATTTTTCACCAACATGGGTGGACATAAGGGCATTATGCCAAGTGAAATAAGTCAGACAGAGAAAGACAAATACCATGTGGTCTCGCGTATATGTCTTCTCCAGTAAGCTGACTCTTTGTATCAAATGTCAAAAGTATTTGAACTTCAGCTTCAGCATCAGTCCTTCCAATGAATATTCAGGGTTGATTTCCTTTGGGATTGACTGGTTTGATCTCCTTGCTGTCCAAGGAACTCTCAAGAGTCTTCTCTAGCACCATAATTCAAAAGCATCAAAGTACAATACATGGTGAAAATTCATATGTGCAAAGTGCTTATCCAGAAGTTTACCAGCTTAGCCAGGCTTTGGAGTTAAGTAGAGTTCTTCTGACAATATATTACCTCTACTAAGTTATGACTAATGCTTAGGAGTTATTTAGGTAAGAGAGGATGAGGAAAGTAATCCAAGTTGAGAAAAACTGCACATGGAGAACCTATGCAACAAAGAGTGGATGTTTATGATGACTTTTAAGTAGGTCTTGGCTGGAACAGAACATTAAGGAGTTAGTGTTTGAAGACAGCAATGGAGAAAAAATTGTTACCCACGCTCTACTGAACTATTATCCCAAAGGTACCAGGGACCATGGAGAGCGTAAGTTAAAACAAGTGACTCACTGGATTAATTTGGATTAATATTTTGGCAAATTATAGAAGCAAAATATTATTCTCACTATAATTTAGCATCTGATAAGTTTTTTGTGCAGTACTGTGGCAAAAAATCTAAGGTAAAATCTATGATCTTTTCTTATACATCTTAATTATACTTGGGATGTGAATAAGAAAATAGAAAAATATACAAGTGTCCCAATACACTTGTATATACAAGATGTACAAGGAATGGATATTTAGTAGTAAGGAAGAAATCAATCAAGGTTAATTAACTTAATTACTCAACCAATGTTTATTTAATTACCATTATCTGGAGGAGTATTATCTCCAATATTCTTGCTTGGAGAATCCCCATGGACAAAGGAGCCTGGCAGGCCACAGTCCATGGAGTTTCAAAAAGTCGGACATGACTGAGTGACTAAGTACATCTCAGCATGTGCTGGATATTACACTAAAGTGACCATTCAGTGATAGGCAAAGGAGATACGTTTCCTGTTCTCTAGGAATTCAAGGTATACTCAGTGAGAAAAAGAACCACTAACAGGTGGTGTGTGTAGCAGACCTTCATCCACAGGTGTCACACGTGCCATGATCATAATACTAATGCATGAAGTAAACTTGGTGTTAAATTTCTTTCCTTGGAATCAAGATTAATGCACTACTAATTAAATTCTTTTTTGAAATATTATAGAAAAAATATAAAAGCTCAAATCAAAACATGCTCATTACTTGATATCTAAAGTCTCTGGTTATATGAATACGTGAGGGAGGCCTTACAATGCCCATCATAGGAGCTCCATGACCCTGGATCATTGAGATTGGAGGACAGAAGTATACAGGGGCCTCCTAACAAACGCTGTTGGAGAATAATAACCACATCATTCAGAGAAAAATTGTCCATTAGAGAAACAGGTGTATACTGTACATCAGCTCAAGAGAGCAGTTGACAAAATAACAAGAAAAAATAACCATCACTCCTAAGACAATAACATGAATCTAAAAAATACACAGTAGGAGATTTACAACAATGATATTTGCAATGATGATTAAGTGGAGAAAAGATAATTGTCTGAAAACAGTGACCTGTTTAGCTAATGTATGGCAGATACCAACTATAGGATATTATGCTACAGTTGAAATTCTCCTGCTCCAAATGCCTTTATTATAGCTGGGTTGTAAGTAAAGCATATGTTGTCAACCTAATTTTCTAACTTGCACCAACCTTTTTTCTCTTCAGACTCCAAGGTTGCTTTTGTTGTTGTTTATTCGTTTTGTCTTATGTTTATTGTCAGTAGCATTTACCGGTGCACTTCTCTTTCATCCTCTGTGCCCAATATCTTTTTGTTCTACAAGTCTCTAAATCCCTCTCATGAAAGTTAAAGATTTGTTTATCATTGTCTCCTAATAACATATCTGTTCACAGAGATTTACATCCTAATAGGTGTTAAAATCCTTAGCCTAATATGAAAGCATTAGATACCAGGGAATAAAAGGAGATAGATTTCTGAAGGTTAGGTCTATACCGCTGAATCTAAAAGAACCATAGCATGCAAGTGATTTTGCACAAAACTGACCATCCTCATTTCCCTTTTATAAAATTAAGGTAAAATTGACATAAAAACATTATATTAATTTTAGGTGTAACAATTCAATATTTGTATATATTGCAAAATGATCATCATAGTAAGTCTACTTAATACCTGTAACTACACAGTGTTACATTTTTTTCTTGTGATGAGAATTAAGATAGACTTTCTAAGCAACTTTCAAATATGCTGTACAGTGTTACTAATTATAGTCATCCTGCTGTACATCACATCTCCATGACTTATCCCACATTGCTTTGCGACCATCATTCTCCTCATTTTACAGATAAAGGAAGTGGGACAAAAGGAGAATTGGTGCAGCGGAAAGCCAAACTCAGGCAATCTGCTTCTACACTTCTATAGAAGCAATCTGCTTCTGTACCGCTTCCATTATACTCCTATGACAGCATAAGACCTCCCTTCATTTTTTTTGCAATCATTTCTGATTATACCTTACTCTTCAAATGTGATGCTTGGTGTTGTTGGCCACAATTCTGTTCACCTTGTTTCAGGTTTTCTTTTCTGCTCTTGATGCTTTGTACTGCCAAAGGCAGTGTCTCTTCCTAGACATTTTCAACATTCTGCATCTCAAGTCTTACGTTTATATTTAGTTGCTACAGAGATATTAAAAAGGAATTATAGATCTCTTGAAAAGAAAAATCATACTGTTTAAAAGTTGCTTGGGCTAGTCTTATTCCATTTGGGTTAAAATATTATCCATTTCAATAGCTTGTATTTTCCAGGAAATAACTAAACAGCACAGAAGAATCATGGCCATGGACATGAACAATATTTTTGCACTTTTGATACCCAATTTATAGTTTATTGATATCACAATATTCATTTCATCTAAAAACCACTGTCTGAAATAAATATGCATTCTAAATAAGAATGGTATCACCATTTTGATAAATGCATCAAATAGTGGTTCAAGATCTAACTACTGATGCCGATAAAAATAGAGACCAACTCTTAAATAAAAAAGGCACATGAAGTGACAGAGATTGTTTAGCTTGGTGAGAAAAAGGATATATCTCCTGAAATAATAATGAGACCATGAAAATTTGAGCAATCTTTGTCTTCATCTGTAATATGTATTTTCCTTGAAAACACCCTTTCTTTTTATTTTCCAGTTAAATTATTATCTTCTATGAGTATGAAATTCAAAATTAACTGTCTCCTTGTACCTTTTACTATCATTAGGAAGTTCATCTTCACATGAATGATTTAGTGATAGCTTTCATGTTCATGTTTGACTGTATTGATTAACCTTCAAGATGGAGGCGATTGTGTGTATGGCAGATGTTGCCAGTGCTCATTGAAATTTTTTCTCCTGGGTTCATAAGAAGATGTTTGTCCCTGTTTCGATCAGTTAGGAGTGGCCATGGGATTATTTGAGCTGGTGATTTTTAGGTGGAAATGACATATGTCATTTCTGGGCCAGAGTATTTATTCTCAAGAACAAGACTCTATAGCAGCAGACTTTTCACCTGCTGTCATGGACAGTTATGTGGGCATCGAATAGCAATCAGCAGTCAGGACGAGGTTTGACACACAGAGTCCCCCTGGAAATCTACATGACCCAAAGAGTGAAAACAAGATAAAAAAACCTATATTTTATTATATGTTGCTTTTTTGTTTTCTTTTTTATTTTGCTTTATGTGTTTTAATAAAATATTGTTGTTTGTATTACTTAGGCTGTTCAGAGAGATAGTGTATTATATTAATCTTTGATTCCACCACAATAGAATACTTAGTGTTTGAATATGCTAAGTATTCAAGACTTGGAATTAGTATTTTTCTCACATTGTGTCTTTTCATAGTTATTATTTAGCTTGTACAATGGACTAAATTCTAATGAAGTTGTTTTGAGAGTTAAAAAAATATTATCAGCATACAGGTATTTCTTTTAAATGCCATAGACTATACATTAATTTTTTTTAATATAAGTACATGGAATTCTTTCGGTGAGAATGTTACCCACTCTTGTCACCATATCAAAAAGTGCACATAATACTTCAGGTTTTGTTTGTATTAAAATCCAGAAATTGGACATTGTTTTCAGAAATAAGAAAAAGAAAAAAACTTTATTTCAGATCAAAATGTTCATAGCAGTTTATCAGACTGAAAAATATTTCACAGTAAAATTCAGTTCAATTTAAAGAAACAGCAAAGGCTACCCTCCAAAATTTTAGAATCATGATTTGCTTTAAGAGTTAATCTTATTGATGTATTCAGGAGGGAAGGCACTGTGTTAAAATAGGTAAAGCTGTTTAGGTCATAATTCATACGGAAAATGTACCCTGTGCCTGTGTCTCTCTACTGTCCACCATGCTTGGAAATATTTTGTGTATGACTTATATACTAATTAAAATAAGATGTATTTCATATGGACTATATGTAGGAAAATGAAATTCATTAAATATTATAGTAAGTAAAAAAAGAGTTAATCCTATTGAGGCTAAGAAAAACACCATGTGCATGGAAATGCAGGATGCATATACATATACAAATTGAAAAATAATCTTGATGAATTTAGGTAATCAAATACTCTAACAGGACCTCTGGATACTGTATGTGGGAGGTAAGGTTTCTCTAACTGGAGCATTAGGTATGATCTCCAAATTCACAATCCCATAGGGATAACATTTATTATCATAAAAAGAACTATAGCATTTGAAATCTGAGGTTAAACATTTACTACAAGGTTTATGAGGAGACTATGAATCTCAAGTGAATTCACTGCATGAGAAAAGTGAATTTATTATCAAGGGCATGAAGGGAATCAGTCTTCTGAATTCTTAATACACTCTGTTAAATCTTCATAATAAACTGTTCACCTCATTGCATGCTATTCCAAAGTCTACAATGCAAGACATGACTAACCTCTAAATCACAGGCCTTTTAAGGCCCTGTCAATAAGGTAACTAATTCATGTGGATTCATTATGGAAATATATGCCAAGTAGTCAGCATTGTTACTGACTTTTCTAAAATATTTGGTAGAATGTGTGTGCATGCTTAGTAGTAGCTCAGTTGTGTCTGACTCTTTGCAACCCCAGGGATTATAGCACACCAGGCTCCTCTGTCCGTGGAATTTTCCAGGTAAGAATACTGGAGTGAGTTGCCATTTCCTACTCCAGTGGATCTTCCCAACTGAGGGATCAAACTTGTATCTCCTGCATTGGCAGGCATATTCTTTATCACTGATTAAGCTGGGAAGCCCTATTTGGTAGAATAGATTCTAGATAATTTCTAATGTAGAGAACTTAACTTTCAACACATAGACAAAATATTCTAAATCTTATAATATCATAAAATATCAAAAATAAAGTGATGGGCAGATTTAACAATTTTTCAAAACATCTTGGAAGATATAAAATATGTATTTGGATGCTTCACAAACACTAAACTGATTACTCCCTAAATACTGGATTTTAAAATATATTCCTGCCTCAAAATCTCACCTTAGGAAAGGTTAATGAGTCTGAACTGGCAACATCATGAGATCTCTGATGGAATCTAATTAGCACTAAGTTCACATTCTGAAAACATTTTGTTAGAATGACAAGAGGATAGAAAAGAAACAGGTGACACATGAGAAAGGTCTTTTCCTCCCTAATATATGAGTATAATTTCCATTATGGATAATTAGAACTTCATATACGGAACAGTAAAAGAATAGACCAGACATATTTTCTTCCTTAGAAACCACTATTTTAGCAGCAATGGAACAGACTGTTGAGGTCAGAAGGGTCCCAGAGCTAGACAGTGTTTACGAAGCCAGGGAACAGGTTTTTGTGTGAGAGAAATTCCCCATAGCCAAATGATGGAAACATAAGGAAATTATTCTGATGAATATGAAACATGTTAAGTATTATTTACTTTTCATCATAAAATAGTATAATGGGTTTTCATTTCACTACGTGTAGCTTTTGGAACATACATTTCTCCAACAAATAACAAATGGGAAAGCAAATTGAAATTAAGCAACCTCTCAGAATGGCATAAGGTAAAATGTCCATCCAAGCTGTGAGCTTGCTGTTGAATTGATGCTACTACCAAGTAAATGGAAATCAGAAGATGAGAGGGAAAAAAAAAAACAATGGAAGGAAATTTGTAAATACATTTAGGTGACTCTTTTTGTCCCTGAATTAGAACCAAGGAAGCTTTTCCCTTCAGAAATCATGTTATCTTTTAACAAAGAGGTAAAATGGGATGAAAGCAAGTAGCAATCAATCCATTCAGAGGGAGAAAGGAGATGTTCACTCTTCTAATTTGTACGACCCACATATACCAGACTTGCCTATTAATTGTCCTTATCTCTATAATAACTGTTTCAGTGCTCTATAGCAATTGTTTCACATAACTTCTCTCTGCACAGTGATCTTCCTGTAGAGGTGTCTGGTGCAAAAACTGAAGCATAGTAGACTTTCAACTTAGGCTTGTTAATCAAAATGAGTTAAATATATTTAATCATTTTAATTGAAGATCTTGATAGTCAACAATGAGAATAAAGGAAATGTTAATGCCTTTCATCCCACATGATTTTATACCATGTACCATTTTTCCTATAGAAGAAAAAATGTTTAATTAAACAAGGAATGAATTTAAACAAAGGAAACTTTTTTAAAAAAACAAATCCAAACAAGTTGTTATGAATGCAGGACACTATGCCTCTATCAAGGACATTTTTCTACTAGAATTCTGCTCAAAAGCATTATGTTCTGCCAAAAACTCTGTAGTCAGGAAATAAAACTTGAGGGTGAAGTGAGTGAGAAAAACATTTTTTTAAGTAGAAGAGTAAAATGGCCAGATTGAGACCAATCCTGGAGTTGGCCAGAATACTCAGCATGACACTTTCCTAGTGTCATCAAGGTGACTAAAAAAGAAATAAAAGGTAATCAGGTAACCAATACTGAGACTAATTTGAAGAACTAGAGTCCTAAGTCTTGTTTTTTGGCCATGCACAGAAAAGGAAATTGAGTCTTAAGAAATAACACTATAGGATTCTACTAAATAGAGAGAGGATATCACACCCTAGTTTATGTAGTAGAAATTCTAAAAAATATAGTTTGTAAAGTGTGAATATCCACAAGCAAGACATATAAAAATAGGCATATATTTAGGCCTAGAATTAGAAATGGGTATTAAAAGATTTGAAAAATACGAATAGAATGACTCCAAATAAAAAGTGCCAAGTCAAAACATCCAGAAACCAGTCTTGTTGAAAACTGAGTGCATCAAGATCGTACCAGGGTGAGGCAGAAATCTTGACAGCTGAAAACAAAAGGTGACCATGAGCTCAAGTATATCGTTTCATACACAGGAGTGGCAGAGGTAGGCATACAATTGTATGTGACCACCATAGCGCTCAGGTGAATTATTTTGGAGAGGTGATTTTTGCCCAGAAATGTGCTTTCGTTACTGTTTTGGTTTTGCTCTGTTGCTTTTGCTCCCAACCCTGAGGTGCTAGAAGGATTTCCTATGGTGAATGCTGCTGCTGCTGCTAAGTCGCTTCAGTCATGTCCGACTCTGTGCGACCCCATAGACGGCAGCCCACCAAGCTCCACTGTCCCTGGGATTCTCCAGGCAAGAATACTGGAGTGGGTTGCCATTTCCTTCTCCAGTGCATGAAAGGGAAAAGTGAAAGTGAAGTCGCTCAGTCGTGTCTGACCCTTAGCGACCCCATGGACTGTAGCCTACCAGGCTCCTCCGTCCATGGCATTTTCCAGGCAAGAGTACTGGAATGGGGTGCCATTGCCTTCTCTGCCTATGGTGAATAGAGTGTGGGAAAATCTGATTCCAGAACACATTGATTCAGGGAGTAATGAACTGTAGCATGTCAAAAGAGAGTCGTGTGAGAGAAAATAAAGTATGCTGGATGGGTCATCTAATTTACTTCCCTGAAACTTTAATTATCATTAGAAAAGATATTAAAAAAAATGGAAGATGGGAGAGTAGACAAGATAACATTAGTGTAGAAATTGGAAAGCATGTGAATGTATGCTAAATGATTTATGGTTGATTGATAATTGGTAGTACCCCATTCTTCTTGTTTTGGGGCAGGTAGGGAAGGAAGTTTCTAAAATAAGGGCATGGAGGGGATGACAAGGAATAGTTGAAGGTCCTGGAGAATCCACTACAGCAATGTATGTATCAGTTATAGTGTGTGTGCTCAGTTGCTCAGTCATGTCCAACTCTTTGTGACCCCGTGGACTGTAGTCTGCCAAACTCCTCTGTCCATGGGATTTCCCAGGCAAGAATACTAGAGTGGACTGCCATTTCCTCCTCCAGACAATCTATAGAGTTGATCATAAATCAGAATTACCCTAATTAAAGAAACTCAGAAACACTAGTCTAAAACACTTTAATAAATATTGCACATGACTCTTACTGGTTAGGTTATTTATCTTGACCAAGACACAGAAACAATGTAAGTGTTCATCAACAGATAAACTGATAAAGCAAATGCAGTATATACATAAAAAGGAATATTAATCAGCCTTAAAAGGAAGGAAATTCTTCCATTTGTGATGACATGGATAAACCTGGAGAATATTATTCTAAGTGAAAAAAATCCAGACACAGAACAACAAATACTCTATGATACCACTTATATGAGGAGTCCAAAATAATCAAACTCAGAGAAGCAGAGTGGAATGATGATTTCCAGGGGCAGAGGGGACAAAGGGGGAAGTATTAGCCAAAGGATGCAGTTTCAATTCTAAGATGAATAAGTCCTAGAGATCTACTACAGCATAAAACCTATAATTAAGCACACTGTATTACATAATTAAAAAGTAACAAGAGGATAGATCTTATTTTAAGTGTTCTTAAACCAAAAAATAATGAAAGCAATAAATAAGAAGTGAGAGGAAACTTCTAGAAGTAACCAATATGTTTGTGGCATAGAGCTTAGTGGTGGTTTCACAGATATATATTCATCTCCAAACTCATCAAGTTGCATGTATTATTAATAAATACATACAGTTGCATATGAATATATTGGTATAATTAACCATTATAATTAATATAATTGAAAATTATATTAATATATTTATATGGTATTATATATTAATACATTAACAAATACAGTTTTTGTATGTCAGAATAAATGAATGAGTTAATTAAATAAAAAATTAAAACTTGGCTTACTTTTCACCAGGAAATAGAATTGCTGTAGTCACACAAAATAAGAGCATTAAGGAGTATCAACTGACCAAGTGGTATAGAAGGAAGGCAGTTGTGGGATGTCTTAGGTTGTGACAAATAGTCTGCATTGTCTTTTGCATCATTCATCTTCCAATCTAAATCCTGAGCAATGAACTAGAGTTGAGAGAAAAGGTCTATAGTCAAGGCTGTGGTTTTTCCAGTAGTCATGTATGGATGTAAGAGTTGGACTATAAAGAAAGCAGTTGCTGCTGCTGCTAAGTCGCTTCAATCGAGTCCAACTCTGTGTGACTCCATAGATGGCTGAGTGCAGAAGAATTGATGCTTTTGAACTGTGGTGTTGGAGAAGACTCTTGAGAGTCCCTTGGACTGCAAGGAGATCCAACCAGTCCATCCTAAAGGAGATCAGTCCTGGGTGTTCATTGTAAGGACTGATGTTGAAGCTGAAACTCCAATACTTTGGCCACCTCATGCGAAGAGATGACTCATTGGAAAAGACCCTAATGCTGGGAAGGATTGAGGGAAGGAGGAGAAGGGGATGACAGACGATGAGATGGTTGGATGGCATCACCGACTCGATGGACATGGGTTTGGGTAAACCCCGGGAGTTGGTGATGACAGGGAGGCCTGGCGAGCTGCGATTCATGGGGTCGCAAAGAGTCAGACACGAGTGAGCGACTTAACTGAACTGAACTGAATTGATGCGAAGAGCTGACTCATTTGAAAAAATCCTGATGTTGGGAAAGATTGAAGGCAGGAGAAGAAGGGGACGACAGAGAATGAGATGGTTAGATGGCATCACCGACTCAATGGACATGAGTTTCTGGTAAACTCCAGGAGTTGGTGATGGACAAGGAGGCCTGGTGTGCTGCGGTTCATGGGGTCACAAAGAATCGGAGATGACTGAGTGACTGAACTGAACTGAACTGAATGATTTTTAAAAATTCTTTCATCTAAGATGGTTTTATAAATTTCTAACACTTGATAGTATTCTTGTGACAATTTAGATAATCCATTACATAAAACCTCATTCCCTTGCAGGCTTGGAAATATAAGTTGTCACTCTTTATGACTTGCTTTAAGGTAGACTACCTCGAGCCCAGCACTACCCAAACACTGAAGAACTTATATGCTAAAAAACAGAAATCATCCAAAGGTCCTGGCACTTATAAGATGTAAATGAAAGGGAATCATAAAATATACTCATATTTCTCCTGGGAAACAAACCTTTGGCTAGAGATGGGAAATACCGCAGTTGTTAAAATTTCGCTCTTGTATTAAGGTTAAATTATTAATATTAATACATGATTAGGGAAATTTTTAAGTGAAATGATCAACACTTGTCTTAAATATGAATTTTATTTTGTGCTAAGGCTATGAGAAGCATGGCTGAACACTAATTTTCTGCACTAATTATCATAGAGGTTTCATAAAGAAAAGTCAGATTTCTGACCTCTATCCCCCTGAGGTCAATATACCCAGATTAAGGAGGAGGGCAAGGTATCATCAAAAGTATTTTTCTTTTTAAAAAAAATTCCCTCCCCAGAATCATCTTGCAATTAAGACTAGGCCAAGGGAATTAAGTCTATTGCCATAAATAAGAGGCAGACAGACATTGCCGGGGGGTGGGGGGGGGATCAGTGTTCAGCTTTGAACTTCAAACTAAATGCCTCAGGTTGGGTTCTTTGGAAGCAGATGCTGAGACAGTTTAAGAAAGAAAGTGAAGTTGCTCAGTCGTGTCCGACTCTTTGCGACCCCATGGGCTGTAACCTACCAGGTTCCTTTGTCCACGGGATTTTCCAGGCAAGAATTCTAGAGTGGGTTGCCATTTCCTTCTCCAGGAGATCTTCCCAACCCAGGGATTGAACCCGGGTCTCCTGCATTGTAGGCAGATGCTTTACCATCTGAGCCACCAGGGAAATCCCTTGAGACAGTTCAGCATGTGAGAAATTTATTAGGGATTCACACCTATGGGAAAGAGTATGAGGAAATAAGATCAAGCACAGGAAGAAGTGGAATTGCCATATGAGTCAGAGAAAGCCTGGGATAGCTCAACTTCTAGAGAACTATGGGTGTAAAGCCCCTTGAGATTTGTATGCTTTGTAACTCATGAAGGGAAATGAAGCTGAAGCTGAGGCTGCTGGTGGTAAAAAAAGTGAGTCATTCAGTCCTGTCCAACTCTTTGTGACCCTATGGACTGTAACCTGCCAGGCTCCTCTGTCCATGAAATTCTCCAGGCAAGGATACTGGAATGGGTTGCCATTTCCTTTTCCAGGGGATCTTCTGAACCCAGGGATCGAACCCATGTCTCCCACATTGCAGATGGGTTCTTTACCATTTGAGCCACCAAGGAAGCCCAGATGGTAGCTGGTAGCTGAGGTTACTAATCTTTTCTAGAAGTAGAATCTGACAGTGCATCTCTGAGTTAAACACTGGCTTTTAAAAATAATAATAATAATAATAATTCTATTTATTTATTTATTTTTGGCTGTACTGGGTCATCTTTGCTATGTAGGCTTTTCTCTAGTTGGAACAAGGGAGACTCCTCTTCACTGAAGTGTTCAGGCTTCACATTGCAGTGACTTTTCTTGTTGCAGAGCATGGGTTCTTAAGGCATGCAGGCTTCAATAGTTGCAGTGCTTAGGCTCAGTAGCTGCACTTCCTGGACTCTAGAGCACAGGCTCAGTAGTTGTGGTGAATTGGCTTAGTTGCTCCACAGCTTATGGGATCTTCCCAAACCAGGAATTGAACCCATGTCTCCTGCACTAGCAGGCAGATTCTTTACCACTGAGCCACCAGGGAAGTCCCCACAGGCTTTTAATAAAAACTTAACTGCAAAGTTTTCAGCCATGTTTCAAATAATATAAAGGAGATTTCTTGAATATCCTAAAACTGGGTTTTTACATTTCACAACCTTGAATTAGAGGATTAATCTCAGAGAAAACCAAGAACTAGAGAGAATGGGATCTTTAAAGTGAAGGAATTTACCACACCACTGACAAACTCTTTCCAAGAACAGTGACTATAGAGAGAAAGGAGAGAGAAGATTTTATCATGATCTCTTGCCAAAACACTCAGAGATTTTGGAGACTCTCTCAAAACCTCAGTGCTAGTTCTTTGCATCCTGACCTAGCCTGCAGATTTTGGCAGCCCCTGGGAGAATCCCACTGAATATGTATGGCCTGGGAGTAGTTGAGTTGCAATGGTGGAGAAAAGTCTAATAGTTGGAGTATAAATGAAAAGTGAAAGTGAAGTCTCTCAGTTGTATCTGACTCTTTGCGGCCCCATGGACTGTAGCCTACTACGCTCCTCCGTCCATGGAATTTCCCATGCAAGAGTACTGGAGTGGGTTGCCATTTCCTTCTCCAGAGGATCTTCCTGACCCAGGGATCAAACTTGCGTCTCCTGCATTTTAGGCAGACACTTTACGGTCTGAGCCACCAGGGAAGGTACTCTTAGTTGGAGTATAGGGCTTCCTTATTGGAAACTGTCCACACGAGCCTCTGTAAGGAAAGAAGGAGAGGCTCTGTTCTCAAGAGTTAGAAATCAGATATTCTGTGAGAAACAGTAGATATGAATAGAGCTGAGGGTCAAAAGAAGGTCACTCACACAATTATAAGCAACACCGTAGTCATTAAGTTTAGATCTTAACAACCTCTGAATGATGAAGGGAACTTTATTCCTCAGCAAATACCAGCACTAAGCCTCTAGATGACCAGAAAGACTAGCTACAAAATATGACTGGACCTAGTTATAAAAGAAAGGGCTCAGGAGAACAGAGGCTGAGGTCCAGAGTCAAAGGACAATGACACTCTCCAGACAAGAATCAGATGTCATTCCCACAGTGCTATGAGGACACCTTCGCTCCCACTGCACTCCTCCTCTTAGATGCCATTTTGAAGTTAGGATAGAAGAAGATGGGATAGGACAGAGCATTCTTGAGGACAAATTCAGAAAGATTTAAAATGGGTTAAGTAGAAGAGATGGATTCAATTTAATGGATTTAAACTGGAAAGCTAAAATTGAGCCAAAATGATATTATCCAAGTATTTTCAGTAGAGTGGAGAATAGAGGTGCACTAAGCAAAAGAGGTACGCTAGACACATGTGACCAGTTTAATGAATTAATTAAAATTAAATTAAGATAAAATGAATGAAATTAAAGTTGAATTAAATTAGTAACATTATTTAATGAATTATTTAATCAGTTCATTTGTTTTCTCACCACATTTCTGGAGCTCAAAAGTGACAAAGGCTAGTGGCTATCATATTAGATAAGTTATATACAGAACATTACCTTTATCACAGAATGTTCTATTGGGCAGGGCTGCATGAGAGAAATGTGAGATTATTTATTTCAAAAATATATTTTTTGCATTTTTAATCTTAATGTATCTTTTGATCATGCCAAATGAAGAAACAATTTTTCAATCCTGATTAGAGCTAGGATGACCAAAAAAATTGTTTTTTGAAAAATAGATTGCAGTAAGGTCAATTTTGTCCCTCTCCATGAAAACATCGTACTTACTATAACTCTTATGTTTTCATCAATTTGCATTCTGTTCCAAATATCATATATCTAAAAATTCTTTTAATAAGTCAGTATCTCCACAAAGCCCTTCCTTACAGAATATATGATCATTAAGTATTATCCATCGTTTCTACAATACTCAAAGCAATTAAGTTTGTCTCCAAAGACTTTGTGTCAGTCTTCTTTTGAAGCTCTGCATCAGCATACGTTCGAGGTTCTTCTACTTTGTAGCAGGCATCAGTGCTTCATTTCTTTTAATGACTAATAATATTCTACTGTATGGACATGTACCTTTTGCTGATCCATTCATTTGTTGATGGATATTTTGGTTCTTTCTCTGTTTGCTAACTGTGGTTAATATTACAAATTTTTTTGTTATCAAGATACTTATTTAAACATTAGTTTTTAATTTGGGGGGATATACACCATAGAAGTGTATAGCCTATGGAAATACATATTATATCCATAGGAGTGTATATCTTATGTAAATCCTATGGTGTATATCCTATGATTGCCGATTCATATAAGAATTTTATGTTTTATATTTGGAGGAACCATCACGTAGTTTTCTACAGCTTCTGTAGTATTTTATATTCTCGTCACCAATGTATGAGGGTTTCACTCTTTTCCACATCCTCATCAACAAGTTGTTTTCCATTGTTTGTTTGTTTTTTGCTTGTTTGATTTTAATACACACTATTTTGATGAATATGAAATGGTTTATGTATTTCCCTAACCAAAAATAATGTCGAGTATCTTTTCATTTGCTTGTTGGAGAAAGGTCTATTCATATTTGAAAGGCTTGTTTAACATGTGAGAAAAGAGACACCAAATAGTTTGATTCCTGTGATTATGAACCAATAGAAATCATTACAAAATAATGATCTCTAACTCCACCAAGTATATTAAGCTTTGCAATTTTTATTGAACTTTCTCAAGAATATCTCATTTTACAGATTTCTCCACAACAGACTTATTAAGTAAAAGATTTATTTAGGAATTTCTTTGTGATTTAGAACTCATTATAGCTAATATTGTGTTGTTGGAAGAGGGTGTTTGCTATGACCAGTGCGTTCTCTTGGTAAAACTCTATCAGCCTTTGCCCTTCTTCATTCTGTACTCCAAGGCCAAATTTGCCTGTTACGCCAGGCTATGGTTTTTCCAGTAGTCATGTATGGATGTGAGAGTTGGATGGTGAAAAAGGCTGAGTGCTGAAGAATTGATGCTTTTGAACTCTGGTGTTCAGAAGACTCTTGAGAGTCACTTGAGCAGCAGGGAGATCCAACCAGTCCATCCTAAAGGAGATCAGTCCTGGGTGTTCATTGGAAGGACTGATGTTGAAGCTGAAACTCCAATACTTTGGCCACCTCATGCGAAGAGTTGATTCATTGGAAAAGACCCTGATGCTGGGAAGGATTGGGGGCAGGAGGAGAAGGGGACGACAGAGGATGAGATGGTTGGATGGCATCACAGACTCGATGGACATGGGTTTGGGTAAACTCCGGGAGTTGGTGATGGACAGAGAGGCCTGACATGCTGCGATTCATGGGGTCGCAGAGAGTTGGACATGACTGAGCGACTGAACTGAACAGATACCTAATATTATGTCCATTTTTAGAATTTCTATCAAATTTTGGCATGTTTTAATATATACTTTAGGGCTTCCCTGGTAGCTCAGCAGTAAAGAATCTGCTTGCAACAAGGGAGGCTCTGATTTGATCCTTAGGTGGGACGATACTGTGGAGGAGGGCATGGCAACCCACTCCAGCTTCTTGCCTGGAGAATCCCATGGACAGAGGAGCCTGGTGAGCTACAGTCCCTGGGGTCACAAAGAGTTGGACACTACTGGAATGACAGCACACAAGCAATACATATTTTAAGAATTCAGGGTTTTTCTTTTCTTCTTCTTTTTGCATAATACCTAACCTTGTTTGTATCATTTTGTACTTCGATCAACAGTGTATGACAGTCCCAAGTTTTCCACGTCTTTGAAAACAGTTAGTATTGTCAGTCTTCTAAAGTTTACTCATTATGCTTAAATTATCATTTCTGTGAAGACTACCGGTATTGAGCAAATTTTCTGTGTTTTTTTTTTATTGGCTATTTGTCTGTCTTTGTGAAGTGTCTGTGAAACTGTGTTGCCTGCTTCTATATTAGCTTTTTTTTTTTGCTTATCTATATATCTGGTTTTTTTTATATGTTACAGACCTATATCATTTGTCTAAGATATATTTTCTATAATCTTCTCATAGACTGTGTCTTGCCTATTCCCTTAGCTAATGGTTTATTTTTGTGGGAAAAAAAACTGAACTGTATTAACTCTGTCATAAATCAGGTGGCTTTATTTTTTGGTTATGTTTCTTACTATTGTGCTTCATGAGTGTTTTGTCTAAAATTGGGCTATTGCCACACTGGATTAATTATTGCAACATATAGCATCTTAAATTGTCTTCTTGGTCCTTTTCATTTCCATATAAACCTTAGTATAGGGTTACAAACATTCACACACCTACATACACACACCTGCTAGGATTATGATTTATATTGTACTGGATCTATGGATCAGTTTATACTTTATATTGTAAAAATATTGTTTTCTAATACATTAACTTGTATATCTCTCCATTTATTCAGATGTTTTAAATTCTTTCAAAAATTTTGGAGTTTTTAGAGTAGGTATCTTGTGCATATTAGATTTCTTCCTATGTATTTGATATTGTTTCTGTACTCAGTTATATTGTATTTTAATTTCAATTTTGCATTTGCTAATATATAGTAATATAATGCAATTGCTGCTCTTAGATTATTTATTTTTATATTTTTCTTGTTGCATTGCCTATCACCTTTATACAATATTTGACAAGTTGTAATAGTGTAATTATTTGGCTACTTCCTACTGCAAAGAAGAAAACACTTATTATTTCACCAATAAGTGTATTTTGTTAGTACATCAAAGATAGTATTCCAGTACCTTTTGCCTTCTTTATTGCTGTGAAAAGTTTGCTTTCAGTCCACTTGTCACTGCTTTGTAAGTATTACATCTTTAAAAACTTGTCTTTTCTTTTATGGTTTGTATTTTCACTGAGATATAACACATAAGGATAGTGAAAAAGCTAGCGTAAAACTCAGTATTCAAATATAAGATCATGGCATCCTGTACCATCACTTCATAGCAAATAGATGAGGAAACAGTGGAAACAGTGGCAGATTTTATTTTCTTGGGCTCCAAAATCACTGCAGACAGTGACTACAGCCATGAAATTAAAAGATGCTTGCTTCTTGGAAGAAAAGCTATGACAAACCTAGACAACATTTATTAAAAAGCAGAGACATCACTTTAGTCAAAGCTGTGGTTTTTCCAGTAGTCATGAATGGATGTGAGAGTTGGACCATAAAGAAGGCTGGGCACCAAAGAATTGATGCTTTTGAACTGTGGTGCTGGAGAAGACTCTTGAGAGTCACTTGGACAGCAAGGAGATCAAATCAGTTAATTCTAAAGGAAATCAACCCTGAATATTCATTGGAAGGACTGATGCTGAAGCTGAAGTTCCAATACTTTGGTCACCTGATATGAAGAGCTGATTCAGTGGAAAAGACCCTGACATTGGGAAAGATTGAGGGCAGGAGGAGAAGGGGGTGACAAAGGATGAGATGGTTGGATGGAGTCAATGACTCAATGGATATGAGTTTGAGCAAACTCCTGGAGATAGAGAAGGACAGGGAAGCCTGTCGTGCTGTAGTCCATGAGGTCTCAAAGAGTTAGACACGATTTAATGACTGAACAACAAGAAGATATACTAAGGTGTGAATTTTTTAAGTGTATGAGTTTTGAATTGATTATGCTATCTAAACTTTCAGATTCTTGGTTTTTATTAAAAAAACAAACAAAAATGCCATTTCTGGAAAATTCTCAGCAGTATATTCTTCAAGTGTTCTTACTCAAATTTCCCTTATTATCTTCTTTCTTAACTCAAATATATAAAAATTTTTTCATTCTATTTTCCATTTTTTAAAATTTTGTCTATTTTCTCATTTGATAAAAATATACCTAGAAGTTATTCAGACTGGATCATTGCAGACATTACTTTTTTTATTAAGTAAGAGTTTTTATGGAGGATTCTATTTTCACGTAGTCATTTCATATATGAACTGGGTAGAAAGTCAAAATTATTTATTATTAATTCAGTTAAGCATTAACTTATCAAGTAAGAAATAACAATGAGACCCATTTGTAGCAATCAAATTGATATATTACAATGAATAAAGCAAATATTTGCTAAAGTTTTCAGAAATAGTACAACTTTATCATACTTAATCTAATTCCTCAGTTTAAATATATATATATGGGTTTTATGTTTCCCAAGTTTATAATTTTGCTACTAAACACTTTTATGAGCTTCAACCTCACATCAGAGTCCTGGCATTTATACTTAAATACTTCAAAGTTAAACCTTCCCCAAATATAATTTCTAGCCCCAACCCCCACTTCCCCCCCCAAAAAAAAAACCCCTCTATTCCTTTGGAATTAATCTTCACCTTATTTTTGACAAAATCACCCATCTGGTAACTCATGTCAAACCTTTAGATACTATTTTTTTTTCCCTTTCGTTTGCATCTTACATGAAATGCCTCCTTTTTCAGGCCCTGATTTCTACTCTGACTCCTCCCAAACTGTAGACTGAGCCCCTTTAGCTTTTTTTCATTTTCGTCTCATAGCAAGCTCAGGCAAGTAAGCCTGGCATCCTGTCCATGGAATTCTGGAGGCAAGAATAACTCAGTGTGTAGCCATTTGTTTTTCCAGGGGATCTTCCCAACCCAGGGATTGAAACTGGGTCTCTTGCACTCTAGGTGGATTCTTTACCATTTGAACCACCATAGAAGCCCGAGTTCTTGTTAAACCTTGAAAATACCAGTGTTTTTCCGGCTGAAGCACTTTAAACATTTTAACTTCCTTTCCTCAATATTATTCTTGCCATGGGTATTTTAATTGTTGCCTCTTTATGATCACTTTTTAAAGAAATGCTTAAAGCAGTATCATGAGGACAGAGGAGATAGCTTGAGTGAACTTGCATCACCCTAGTTTAGGGTAGTTTTTACATTAAAAATAATGGAAATAATGGTTTATAAAATGTATGTGTCCATACGACAAAGAAAGAAAGAAAGAAAGAAAGTGGCAAAGCTTTCTAGTGGAATGTCAACTAGTAAATGCAGAAGAAATGACAGAGTTAAAACATTTATCATTTTGAAACTATCAAAGGAATAATTAGCTGCATAAAGAATCAGAAATGGCCGCTAAAGCTAGTGGTAAAAGTTTAATAAGGAACAGGATATTAACAGGATACATAATTGCAATGTATGTTTCCATAAATTACTTGTCAATATAAATGGTAAAATAATAATGATATAGTAAAGACACCTATCAAACCTAACTTTAATCAAGCTATCAAAGTTAACTTCACTAATAATGGGCCAAACCAATATCATGTATTTTTTACATGATACTCTAAGAACACTTCCCAGGTGGCGTTAGCGGTAAAGAACTTGCCTGCCAATGCAGGAGACATAAGAGACATGGATTCAATTCCTTGAATCAGGAAGATCTCCTGGAGGAGGGCATGGTGATACACTCCAGTATTCTTGCCTAGAGGAGTCCATGGACAGAGGAGCCTGGCAGGTTACACTCGATGAGGTTGCAAACAGTTAGACAAGACTGAAGCAACTTAGCATGCACTCATATAGAACACAATATAACTTTCATTATATATGTAATCTGTCAGTATGCACAATCTAAATCTCATCGTGGGAAAACGTCAGACAAATGCAAACGGAGAAGCATTCTACACAAACAAAACAAAGTGAAACTGGCCTGTACTCTTCAAAATGTTAATTTCACATTGTGTATAGATGTCTGAGAAACTGTTCCAGATTAAGGAGATCAAATATATTTGCCAAAAAAGTGGCATCATGTCTACAATTACTCTGAAATAATCCAGATATATGTATATTGGACTAATAGTGAATTTCAAAAAAGTTTACTTTGGACTCAGCTCCTCCAGTTCTGCCCTGTTTCATTTGAAACACATTTCCCACCTCCACGTTGTATCTTACCTTTTGTGAATAGATTTTCGAAAATTCAATGAACCTAGTGCATGTTATAAGAGAATTTTTTTCATTGAAAAATGATTGATATGCCAGAGAGGTAAATCAAAAAATAGTCTGTGCATCAAAGCCAAACATATGGCAACCACCTGAAAAGTAATCACAAGTGTGACTATTGCTGTAAGAGCTTTAAAACTATCAATATTACCTCTGGTCTATAAAAATGATGAAGGCTGGGAAAACTCTATAGTAAATATCTTGATGATTCTTATACAACTTTTATAACTCTCTTCTGTTTATAACTTCAAAGAAACTGTTTTTGGACTTTGCGATGCTTTTAATATTTTATCAGTTGTAAATGAAATTCAGCCTTTCTATTGAAATTGCTAAGAGGCTAGACTATAGATCTTTGGAAGTGATTTTTATTAACTACATTGCATATTAAACAATGCTAAAGTTTTGATTTAAAAATATAAAATAAAAAGTGAGTTAAAAGATGTAGTCTTTGGAAATCTTTTTTTGTTGTTAAATTGTTATAGAAAATATATAAGAGGGTTAAGAAAACTGAATACCTGCTCAATGCCATGCTGTTTTGTTTGCTAAAACATGTAAGACATGTCATAGTATTTACTTAACAAAAATGTTACTTGATCACCAGTTCCGTATCTGTTATGAGCTATTTATTGGGAGTTGTGAGTACTCTTGTGTGACCTGGTATGTGTGGTACTTTCTAAGCTGAGGACAAGACTGTACTTTAGGGTCTGGAGACGAGATGCTGTACCTTTATCCTTAAAAGGCATTTCCAGTTTCCATTGTGAAATTTACAATTTTAAGGAAGTTAAACAAGTTGAAAAATTCCTCTAGAGTACCTTTCTTTCAGTTTCATAAAACTGTTGATGCATTAAGAGTACAAAAATGAAACTACATTTTTGTTTCTATCATGCTATTTTTTCAAACTTTTCAGGGTTAGCCAGATATAACATGATGGTTCTCTAAGATCTTTCCTTCTTAAATTTTTAGTCCCAGACATTTTTTCAAGGAAATTCAATCCTTATGCTCTTCATTCCTTTCCACTTAACTCACCAACTGCCTTTACATGAGATTTTGATACTCAGCATAAATTTTGTTATTATTTTTCTTAAATACAGGAAGCTACATTTTGTCAAGGGTAAGTAAAAATATTTAATTTCAGTTTGACTTCATTAAATAATGTGCATGCTTGTGTGCCTATTTATGTATATGCTGCACTTGGTAAAACAGATTTTTTCCTCTTTTCTAAAAACTTTACTGAACTGATAAACAAATAAATTGAAGAGAAGGAAAGAAAAAATGCATATGATATTCACCACGAGCAAATTAATCATCTTTGAATAAGACATTGAGGGAATAATGAGTTTACAACACACATAAATGATGAATTCATTCCATAATTCTTTTTCCTTCAGTGTTTTAAGTTGCTTTCATTGGTACTAAATATTTTATAAATTAATGTTTCAGGAAAAATAAAATCTAATACTAGAAACTATGCTAATTGTTCCATATATGTTACATAGTTCTTAGTTTTTGCATAATCTTGAAAATTAAGAACAATTATTTACATTATACAAATGAGAAATTTAAGGCATTTAAAGGTTAAGTATTGGATGCAATCTCAAAAACGACAGAATGATCTCTGTTCGTTTCCAAGGCAAATCATTCAATATCACGGTATTCCAAGTCTATGCCCCAAACAATAACGCTGAAGAGGCTGAAGTTGAACAGTTCTATAAAGACCTACAAGACCTTCTAGAACTAACACCCAAAAAAGATGTCCTTTTCATTATGGGAACTGGAATACAAAAGTAGAAAGTCAAGAAACACCTGGAGTAACAGGGAAATTTGGCCTTGGAGTACAGAATGAAGCAGGGCAAAGACTAATAGAGTTCTGCCAAGAGAATGCACTGGTCATAGCAAACACCCTCTTCCAACAACACAAGAGAAGACTCTACACATGGACATCACCAGATAGTCAACACAGAAATCAGATTGATTATATTCTTTGCAGCCAAAGATGGAGAAGCTCTATACAGTCAGCAAAAACAAGACCGGGAGCGGACCGTGGCTCAGATCATGAACTCCTTTTTGCCAAATTCAGACTTAAATTGAAGAAAGTAGGGAAAACCACTAGGCCATTCAGGTATGACCTAAATCAAATCCCTTATGATTACACAGTAGAAGTGAGAAATAGATTTAAGGGACTAGTTCTGATAGAGCGCCTGATGAACTATGGATGGAGGTTCATGACATTGTACAGGAGACAGGGATAAAAGCCATCCCCATGGAAAAGAAATGCAAAAAAGCAAAATGGCTGTCTGAGGAGGCCTTACAAGTAGCTGTGAAAAGAAAAGAAGCAAAAAGCAAAGAAGAAAAGGAAAGATATTCTCATTTGAATGCAGAGTTCCAAAGAATAGCAAGGAGAGATAAGAAAACCTTCCTCAGCAATCAATGCAAAGAAACAGAGGAAAACAACAGAATCGGAAAGACTAGAGATCTCTTCAAGAAAATTATAGATACCAAGGGAATATTTCATGCAAACATGGGCTCGATAAAGGACAGAAGTGGTATGGCCCTGACAGAAGCAGAAGATATTACAAAGAGGTGGCAAGAATACACAGAAGAACTGTACAAAAAAGATCTTCATGACCCAGATAATCACGATGGTGTGATCACTCACTTAGAGCCAGACATCCTGGAATGTGAAGTCATGTGGGCCTTAGAAAGCATCACTACGAACAAAGCTAGTGGAGGTGATGGAATTCCAGTTGAGCTATTTCAAACCCTGAAAGAAGATGCTGTGAAAGTGCTGCTCTCAATATGCTGCAAATCTGGAAAACTCAGCAGTGGCCACAGGACTGGAAAAGGTCAGTTTTCATCCCAATCACAAAGAAAGGCAATGCCAAAGAATGCTCAAACTACAGCACAATTGCACTCATCTCACACGCTAGTAGAGTAAAGCTAAAACTTCTCCAAGCCAGGCTTCAGCAATACGTGAACCGGGAACTTCCAGATGTCTAAGCTGGTTTTAGAAAAGGCAGAGGAACCAGAGATCAAATTGCCAACATCCGATGGATCATCGAAAAAGCAAGAGAGTTCCAGAAAAACATCTACTTCGGCTTTATTGACTATGCCAAAGCCTTTGACTGTGTGGATCACAACAAACTGTGGAAAATTCTGAAAGAGATGGGAATACCAGATCATCTGACCTGTCTCTTGAGAAACCTGTATGCAGGTCAGGAAGCAACAGTTAGAACTGGACGTGGAACAACAGACTGGTTCCAAATAGGAAAAGGAATACGTCAAGGCTGTATATTGTCACTCTGCTTATTTAACTTATGTGCAGAGTACATCATGAGAAACGCTGGGCTGGAAGAAATACAAGCTGGAATCAAGATTGCTGGGAGAAATATCAATAACCTCAGATATGCAGATGACACCACCCTTATGATGGAAAGTGAAAAAGAACTAAAGAGCCTCTTGATGAAAGTGAAAGAGGAGCATGAAAAAGTTGGCTTAAAGCTCAACATTCAGAAAACCAAGATCATGTCATCTGGTCCCATCAATTTATGGGAAATAAATGGGGAAACAGTGGAAACAGTGTCAGACTTTATTTTTTTGGGCTCCAAGATCACTGCTGATGGTGATTGCAGCCATGAAACTAAAAGACACTTACTCCTTGGAAGGAAGTATATGACCAACCTAGATAGCATATTTAAAAGCAGAGACATTACTTTGCCAACAAAGGTCCATCTAGTCAAGGCTGTGGTTTTTCCAGTGGTCATGTATGGATGTGAGAGTTGGACGGTGAAGAAAGCTGAGTGCCGAAGAATTGATGCTTTTGAACTGTGGTGTTAGGGAAGACTCTTGAGAGTCCCTTGGACTGCAAGAAGGTCCAACCAGTCCACCCTAAAGGAGATCAGTCCCGGGTGTTCATTGGAAGGACTGATGTTGAAGCTGAAACTCTAATACTTTGGCCACCTGATGCGAAGAGTTGACTCATTGGAAAAGACCCTGATCCTGGGAAGGATTGGGGGCAGGAGGAGAAGGGGACAACAGAGGATGAGATGGTTGGATGGCATTACCGACTCGATGGGCATGGGTTTGGGTAGACTCCGGGAGTTGGTGATGGACAGAGAGGCCTGGCGTGCTGCAATTCATGGGGTCGCAAAGAGTCGGACACGACTGAGCAACTGAACTGAGCTGAACTGAGGCTTCCCTGTCCATCACCAACTCCCAGAGTTTACCCCAACTCATGTTCATTGAGTCAGTGATGCCATCCAGCCATCTCATCCTCTGTCATCCCCTTCTCCTCCTCCTCCCAATCCTTCCCAGGATCAGGGTCTTTTACAATGAGTCAACTCTTCACATATGGTGGCCAAAGCATTGAAGTTTCAGTTTCAATATCAGTCCTTCCAATGAACACCCGGGACTGATCTCCTTTAGGATGGACTGGTTGGATCTCCTTACTGTCCAAGGGACTCTCAAGAGTCTTCTCCAACACCACAGTTCAAGAGCGTCAATTCTTTGGCACTCAGCTTTCTTCACAGTCCAACTCTCACATCCATACATGACCACTGGAAAAAACTATAGCCTTGACTAGACAGACCTTTGTTGGCAAAGTAATGTCTCTGCTTTTTAATATGCTATCTAGGTTGGTCATAACTTTCCTTCCAAGGAGTAAGTGTGTTTTAATTTCATGGCTGCAATCACCATCAGCAGTGATCTTGGAGCCCCCAAAAATAAAGTCTGACAGTGTTTCCAATGTTTCCCCGTCTATTTCCCATGAAGTGATGGGAGCAAATGCCATGATCTTAGTTTTCTGAATGTTGAGCTTTAAGCCAACTTTTTCACTCTCCTCTTTCACTTTCACCAAGAGACTCTTTAGTTCCTCTTCGATTTCTGCCATTAGGATGGTGTCATCTGCATATCTGAGGTTATTGATATTTCTCCCGGCAATCTTTTTTTTTTTTTCTTCTCCTGGCAATCTTGATTCCAGCTTGTGCTTCTTCCAGCCCAGTGTTTCTCATGATGTACTCTGCATATCAGTTAAATAATCAGGGTGACAATATACAGCCTTGAGATACTACTCCTTTTCCTACTTGGAACCAGTCTGTTGTTCCATGTCCAGTTCTAATTTTGCTTCCTCACCTGCATACAGGTTTCTCAAGAGACAGGTCAGTTGGTCTGGTATTCCCATCTTTTGAAGAATTTTCCACGGTTTTTTGTGATCCACACAGTCAAATGCTTTGGCATAGTCAATAAAGCAGAAGTAGAAGTTTTTCTGGAACTGTCTTGCTTTTTTATGAATCAGAGGATGTTTGATCTCTTTTTCATCTGCCTTTTCTAAAACCAGCTTGAACATCTGGAAGTTCATGGTTCGCATATTGCTGAAGCCTGGCTTATAGAATTTTGAGCATTACTTTACTAGCATGTGAGATGAGTGTAATTGTGCTGTAGTTTGAGCATTCTTTGGCATTGCCTTTCTTTGGGATTGGAATGAAAACTGACCTTTTCCAGTCCTGTGGCCACTGCTGAGTTTTCCAAATTTGTTGGCATATTGAGTGCAGCTGACATTCAAATCCAAGCAGATTCAAGGACACATCCTGAAATTTTCCTTTTCTATGCTCAGTTGTGTCCATCCTATTCCTTGCTGTGTCTAATCTACAGTTTTTTTCTATAACATTGTTTTATCGAATTTCTATTTTATGGTCTCAGTATTCAGCCCATTTCCCTAATTTATCATCTCACTGTAAAGTGTTTATTTATTGATTGATTGTAGATTAGAATCTTAACACATTCTGAACTTTAATGAAACATTCTTTAGAAAGGTCCGATTTTCCTTGGTTGTCTTCTGGTTTTCCGAGTATATTTTCTCTTGGTCTTTTTTATATCATTTTCCTTTACTTTCTTCTCTTCTTTCCTTCTCTCCGTCCATTTGTCCTCTCCCTCCTTCCTTCCTTCTTCCCTCCCTCATTCCCTCTTTCTTTCTTTCCTTCCTCCCTTCCTTCCTTCCTTCCGTTATTTCTTCCTTCTTTCTTGACTTCCTATCTTTTAAACTTCATTTCTGTCTTTTCTGGTTTACTTTAGATATTTCTCATGCAACATGTGAATTAACTCACAATATTTTTTATTATATACCCCCCTTTTTTCTTGTCTATTCATCCTAAGACAGTGTCCAACTAATTTAATATGGCTTGCCACACCAAATCATGATTTCCAGCAGCAAACACTTGAAAGCTTATTCAAAATGCACCACCACAGACTTTTTCCTGAGATCCATGTTTTTGTTGGATCCACAAGTGATTCACAGGCACATTAGTGTCTGGGAAACACTCTTCATGCATAATGGGTAACACACAATAGGAATTGTCAGCCTTACTGTCCCATAGCTTTTTAAGCTAGAATTTGTTTTTCAGATCTCAGGTACAGAAAATTTCATTTCCGAAGATAATCCTATAACCATCTTCAAAAAGAAATTTATCTGATGTCACCAATATAGTAGAAAAGGAGACCCCAGTCTCCATTCCTCACAACAATTAACAATGATGCAACTATTCAGAAGTGAAAATACTGAATAGTTCCAAGAGAGTTCAAATTTCCACCTTCAGCAACAGAGTGGGACAAAATTACCTGAGAATAAATACACAAAAATGGAAGAAAGAATGAAACAATCATGAACATAGAAAATACTGAGACTATACAAATAACTAATAGAAAAATTAAATAAAATTTCTGGGTATGAAATAAAAATACAAAAATAAGATGCATTCTATACACTAACAATGAGCTACCTGAAAAATAAAGAAAATAATTTTCAATTTCAGTAGCATAAAACATAAAGAAAAAGTGCCTTGACATTGGTCTTGGCAATAATTTTTTTATGTGACACCAAAAGCACAATGCACAAAAGCTGAAATAAACAAAATGGGAAGACATCAAACTAATAAGGAGAAAAAAAAGAAGAAGAAGCAACAAAATGACAAAGCTACCTATGGAATATGATAGAATATTTGCAATTGTATATCTGATAAGGGATTAATATTCAAATTATATAAGAAACTGATATAACTTAATATTTCATCAAATAATTGGATTTTAAAAGGATAAGCTACTAAATAGACACTTTTCCAAAGAAATCATAGAAATGGGCAACAGGTATAGGAAAATATGACCAACGTCACTAATCTCAGGATAATGCAACTCAAAACCATTGTGAAATATCACCTTACGTTTGTTAGAAAAAACAATGTCAATAAATATTGGCAAGTCTCAGAAAAAAGGGAACACTTGGGCACTGTCGATGAGAATTTAAATTAACACCATCATTATGGAAAACAGTATGGAATCTCCTCAAAAACATAAAAACAAAGCTACAAAATAACTTAACAATCCCACTTCTGGATATTTATCCCAGGGAAATGAAACAGGTTATTGAAAAGATATCTGATCACCAGGTTCATTGCAGCAGTACTCATAATGAGCAAGACAAAGAACCTAAATATCCACCAACAGTGAATGGACACACACACACACACACACACACACACAAATACTATTCAGCCATGAAAAGTATGGATATTAAGACATTCGTAAGAATATGGATGGACTCAGAGGAACTTGCTGCTGCTGCTAAGTCACTTCAGCAGTGTCCAACTCTGTGCGACCCCATAGACAGCAGCCCACCAGGCTTCCCCATCTCTGGGATTCTCCAGGCAAGAACACTGGAGTGGGTTGCCATTTCCTTCTCCAATGCATGAAAGGGAAAAGTGAAAGTGAAGTCACTCATTCGTGTCCGACTCTTCGTGACCCCATGGACTGCAGCCTTCCAGGCTCCTCTGTCCATGGGATTTTCCAGGCAAGAGTACTGGAGTGGGTTGCCATTGACTTCTCCTAGAGGAACTTATGCTAAGTGAAATAAGTCAGACAGAGAAAGACAAATACTGCATAAGCTTGTGTGTAGAATCTAAAAACTCCTAATTGAGGAAGATAAGAAAATGGGAATTAGTCAGTAGCTGGGAGGTGTGGGAAACAGGATGCTGGTCAAAGTATAAAAACATCCAGTTATCAGAAGAATAAATTCTGAGATTATAATGTACAGCAGGGCTTCCCTGGTGGCTCAGAAGGTAAGAATCTGCGGACGATGAAGGAGACCCAGGTTAAATCCCTGGGTCGGAAAGATCCTGCGGAGAAGGGAATGGCTACCCACTCCAGTATTTTTGCCTGCAGAATTCCATAGACAGATAAGTTTGTCATGCTACAGTCCATGGGGTTGCAAAGAGTTGGACATGACTGAGCGACTAATACTTTTTTCTTTTTCATGATGACCATAGTTACCAACACTGTATTGTAAACTTGAAAGCTACTATGAGAGTAGATCTTAAACATGCTCACTATAACAACAATAAAATGGTAATTATATTAGGTGATTCTCCAGGCAAGAATACTGAAGTGGGTTGTCATGCCTTCTTCCAGGGGATCTTTCCAACCAAGGGGTCAAACCCATGTCTCCCACATTGCAGGTGGATTCTTTACGGATTGAGCCAACAAGGAAGCCCATATTAGGTGAAGGATGTGCTAAATAACCCCACTGTGGTAAATATTTCTGAATATATGCATGTTTCACATCATCACATTGTACACCTTAAACTTAGACAATCATATAGGCCCATTATATCTCAAAAAACCTACGAAAACTAAGAAATTAAAGTAACAAAGCCCTGCTAAAAAAAGTGGGATCATTTTCTATCCCCACTCTCTCATTTTGTTCACATTAAAACATATATTCCATAAGTTACACGCCACAGCTTGCACTACTTCTAGAATGCTTTGGGTTTTTGCTTCCCTAATTTTTCATCCTCTGGAAATGCATGTTTCAAGGATACAATGAACCAGTTAGTTTCTACCTTTAATCCTCCTTCTTATCCTGAATTTTTAAGTGGAAGTCACTAAATATTCTTAGAAAAAGAGATACTAATGGAAAGGAAGAATGCTATACTCTATCCTTCTTAGAAAGTATATCTAGTTTTTCAGTCCCTGAGACCAGGGCAGAAAATGGAGGAGAAATAGCATGTCTCCTTCCTTTCTTTCAGTCCAGGGGGTTTCTTCTGTTTCTGATGGCAAACAGTGCATTAGAAACCAACTGCACTCCTTAGGTGACTGCTGTAATCAGAAAATCTTTCCAGATTAGGCCAAAATCCAACTCTGCGAGTTACTTTTCAGTGTTCTCGTGAAACACGGAGAAGTTAAAATACCTGCCTAAATTACTAAGTGATACAGGCAAGAGCCAAAATGCTTCCCAGGTGGTACAGTGGTAAAGAATATGCCTGCCAATGCAGGAGACGCAAGAGATGCGAATTCGATCCCTGGGTGGAGGAGACGGCCTGGAATAGAAAAGTAGGAAAATACCAACCCACTCTGGTATTCTTGCCAGCAGAATTCCATGGAAAGAAGAGCCTGGCAGTCTAGAGTCCATGGGATCACAAAGAGTCATAAACAACTGAGCAACTCCTCACACTCACACACAGGTAAGTGACAAAATGATTACACACACTCTCATACACACAGGAGTTCTATCTCTTCTCTTTCTATTAACATCTCTACGTGATTTAAGCAAAATATGAGGAAAACAACGTGAGTATTGTGCAGTGGCATTAGAATCACTCTCCATTTCGTATTTCACTGCAGTTTTTGCAGCAGATGTGCTGCCACACCTTCTAATAACATCCCAAGGTCTCAGTCCACACGTATATCTACAGATTGCCTTCTTTTCCGAAATCATGGCCTCTGTGCAGTAAAACCTGCTGCCTGCCCCCTGAAGTCCCAGCTGTTTGGATCCTATTGTGACCTGGTGCTGGACAGCTGCAACCTCAGTTCAAAAATACCTGTGCATGTCCTAACTACTGAAATCTTTGGTTCGTTCATGTTTTGTATATGAGCACAGATAATAAATATCTCTCTTTACAAAATATTTGAGTGCCACACTTTTATCTCACTTCATGTGGCCCTGCACTTAACGGTGTGTGGTGTAGCATTCATCTTATAAATTCAGGAATGTTCTTGTCTAATTTGAAACAATTTAACTGTATAAATTTTAGGTAAAGTTTAAGCCACAATAATGTTGTTCACAAATTTGAGTTCAGTCGCCTTGTGTTTCCAGGCCACCTACTTGCCTTTTTCATATAGTATTTTACAGAGTCCTGCAAGTCTTAGGAGTCCTAAAGTGTTCAAGGACTGGAAATAGCAAATGAGAACTTACAGGAGCATTATATCAGCTAAGTCATTAATTTACTTGGAAAATTTAACTTAGTCAAACCAAGTAGTAACATAAGATGAAACCCTTGTGTGTTCAATTGCGGAAATGTCTGTTTCTTCTAAGCAGCTTTTATTTCCTATAATAACACTCCTGGAATATCATTTACAGTATATTCACTTTTTAAACTGTACTGTTTTTAGTTTTGAATGTCCTGAAGATGTGATAGCTAATTAGTCCTCTGAGCATATCGATTAAATTCATTTACATTCATAAATCTAGAGAGAAGAAAAAATATTGGTAGAAGGTTATTCTAGAACACTGCACAGAAAAACAGATAAAAATGAAAACAGTTAAAATAATCAAATGCTCAATGTACACTCTTACTGCCAACCCATTTGAATACATTTTTAGGAGATATCAGCCTGTTATTAAAACTGTTCTTGCAGATATTTGTCTCCCTTTAGTGATTACCTTTTATCATCCCAGCAATTTAACATGGTGAAAATGTTAATATTACTAACTTATCCTAGGCTTGCCCATTATGCCTGAACTATCTCTAAAAAGGATCTGGTCTTCAAAAATCTCATTCTTAGACCAGTTTATAAATTATGAAGTCCTTTGGGTCAATTCAAAAAGCTCTTAATGCTAATTAATGAATCCAGCAACAGTGATGCAGTGGGAATCATGTGCCAGTCATGTTTGTTAGACCCTACAGAGAATCAGAAATGGAATGGCCATCAATCAGAGCTCTTTGACAACAGAACGAAATAAGAATGTTATGATATTGAGGTAGCAAGGCATAAATATTGTCATTATTCATAAGGCATAAATCTGGGACTGTGATGCATACAAAAAGGCTCGTTTTACTTATTTATTTATTACCTATGGGTAGTTTATAATCTTATAGAGTAAATTAAGTTTAAATTGAGTTTGTACTTTGCTGCTGTTGTTATTTAGTCACTAAGTCACATCTTACTCTTTTGCAACCCCATGGACTGTAGCCAGTCAGGCTCCTCTCTACCTAGAATTTCCCAGGCAACGATACTGGAGTGGGTTGCCAATTCCTTCTCCAGGGAGTCTTTCTGACCCAGGAATCAAACCCGGGTCTCCCACATTCTCAGGCTGATTCTTCACCACTGAGCCACTTGGGGTGCCCCAAGTTTGTACCTTAGTTGAAGAAAACTGGATTTTTTCCTCTTAGTAGATACTCTCTCCCTATCAAAGAGAAAGAAGACTGTATTTCCAAGACATAGTCAATAAATGGGTACCATTTTTGTTGTTTTGCCTCAGAATCTCAGTATATTTTGAAGATATTCTAGAATAGATGCAAATAGTTTAAAGAGGGGGAATCAATCATACTAGTTTGTTGGCTTTATCTTTTACAGGAAGACAGCTATATTACTGCATTGTGGTGTGGTTATTCATAGGATAAATTTAATCCCCTGTTGAGCTCTTTCTTTAAAGTGATTTCATATCTCTCCTATCAATCATCAGTAAAAGATATGGGGCTTCGTTTTTTGTTTTTTTTTCCTATTGCTGCTGGAACATATTGCCACAAAGTTTGGGGCCTAAAACACCAGACTTGGTTATCTTAATGTTCTAGATGTACACTGTCAGAAATGAGTCTTACTGAGTTAAAATCAGGGTGTCAACAGGGCTGAATGTTTTAAGGGATAATCTGGTCCTTGCTTTTTCCAATATAGAGACAGCTGCCTTTCTTAGTTTGTGCATGGTTCCTCTAACTTCAAAGCAAACGACATGATATTTTCAAATCTCTCTCTGAATGTGATTTCTTCTTCTGCCTTTCTCTTTATATACATATGTATATATATATATATATATATATATATATATATATATATATATATATATATATATATATATATTTGGCCATGCCACACAACATCCAGGATCTTAGTTTCCAAACCAGGGATGAACCCTCAACCCCTGTTGTGGAAACGTAGCATCTTAAGCACTGGACTGTCGGAGAAATCATTTTTCTTCTAAGTTAAAGAATCCTCTTGGAATCCCTTGAGGCTAGGGTTCTTGCATTGCAGGCAAATTCTTTACCTTCTGAACCACCAGAGTATTCATACTGGGTGGAAAAATTGAGAGTGGCTGACTTACCCTAGATTAGTTGTTAATAGAAGATCTCTCTAAGGTTTTCACATTGAAGTTGAGATATGCCTGATAGAAATTAATTGTATGTACTCCTACCCAGAAACACCTTGAGTGAAATGAACATCTTTGGGAAACCCAATTCTCCCTACCACAATGATTTGACCAAGAACTTCTATGTTTGCTTCTCTTGGCTATGAATTTCAACTGGTTTTTGCAGACTCACAAGTACTCCTGAATAATCAGCAAAAAAGGTAGTTATAGAGATGTAGAGTGTGGTCTAGCAGCCAAGTGAAAGGATCCCTGTCTGGATCATGGAGTGATTCTTCCTTCTTTCTCCCTTTTTTTTTTTTTTGGCCCTCACCTTGTATGGGTCAATAACTGAACTTTGTGATGTTACAGTGACTATAAAAGACACGTTTCAATTATTTGTTGTTGAGTTACAACTATGGGACACAGCGACTTAAACAGCCAGTTTACTTTTGCTCTCAATTTTGTGGAAAGGAATTTGGATGGTTCATCTCCAATGCACATGGTGATAGTTATGGCTGGAATATCCATTTCTAGATGGTTTCATCATTCATGGTTGTTGTCTCGGTTCACCTTGCCACTTATCTCTCCTTTCCTCTCCTCACTTCTAATTTTCTGTCTCTGTCTTCCCCTCTTTTTCATTCTTTCTTCCCTTCTCTCCACCTTCCCTTAACCTCCTTCCTTCTCCCTCTCTCTCATTCTCTCCCTCTGAGGTTTCTCAAACTCTAGGCCTCTTCCCACTGCTTGAACTTTTCAAAGCATGACTGTTTCTGGAAAGAAGTAGATAAAATTAGCTTCTTTCATGCATTTTCCAGCTTCAGTGTTAAAACTTTAGAGAGATCTTCCATGAACAACTAATCTAGGGTAAGTCAGCCACTCTCAGTTTTTACACCCAGTATGGATTCTCCTGTGGCTCAGAAAGTAAAGATTATGCCTGCAATGCAGGAGATCTGGGTTCGATCCCTGAGTTGAGAATATCCTCTGGAGAAGGGAATGACAACCCACTTCAGTATTCTGGCCTGAAGAAGTCCATGGACAGAGGAGCCTGGCAGACTATAGTCCATGAGATCACAAACAGTCAGTCATAACTGGCCGACTAACACACACACATGAATTCTCTGCAGAATATTGATCAATGTCTTATATATTTATATATTAACTTATTACCAATAACTCCCATTTATTTATTCATTGAATATTTATTAAGCACATATAAAATAACTAACAGCTATTATAGACATTCAGCAAATGTCAGTAGGAAAATTGACAAAAACACTAAGATTCTTGATGGCATGGAATGTACACCTCACAAGAGCTGGAATCTAGTTTGTCTTCCTCATTATTGTATATCCAGGTCCTAGAAACATGCCTGGCAGGTAATAGATGCTCAATAAACATTTTGACTGATCAAATAAACAAGACTGCTGCTAAGTCACTTCAGTCATGTCCAACTCTGTGTGACCCCATAGATGGCAGCCCACCAGGCTCCTCTGTCCCTGGGATTCTCCAGGCAAGAATACTGGAGTGGGTTGCCATTTCCTTCTCCATAAACATAGACTAGGGCTGCTATAAAATGAGACAGGAGGAATCTTAGAGCAGTATGAGAGACACAACCAGGGACTCATTTTCATTTGAGGATCATGCGAAAGCTACTTGCAGAAATGATATTTAAACTGAGAATCAGAAAATTAGTTGAAGTTGGTGATGACAGCAGCATCAGTGGAGACAAGCCTTTCACTGGCATGATCTGCATCCTACTGATAGAAATCAGATATGAGATTCCAAGAAAAGTAGAGAATAATGGGAAGGAATATTAAATTTTCTCATTTGAAATGATTGAAGCTAGTTTTTATATTAATTTTTAAATTTGAACACCTTTCTATTGAAACCAAATACTTTAATTTTATACACAGAAAGATGATTTTCATAACCACAGAGTACACTGACTTTTCAATGAATGCTCTTGAAATTGATGTTCCAAACGCTAAACTTGTTTTTGAATTAAATTGAACATTTATTTTAAATTAAATATCCAGCAATCTTATTTTGATCATAGATTCAAGATGTATTGGAATTTTACTTAAAATCTTCAACACCTCTTTAATATTATTACCTGAAATGTATGTGCTTCAAACCCCCTTTTATCTCTAAGCTTCTTTTATCAGTGATGGCCTATTCACAGCTTCTTTATTTGATTATCCTAAGTCCTGCATGGTCTCACTGATTTCCACCCTATTCTTGGTATATCTCCTGTTTTGAACATATGACAATTACTCCTACTCTGCTCTTTCAGGGTAATAATGGAAAATACCCTTTCAAAAATTTTTCCACATTTGGTTTTGCCTCACATAACCTCTCACTACAATAATTTTCAGTTTCAGAACTAAGTAAGTTCATCTATAAATTATAAAGCCACAAGAAAATATATAATATCTATAAATTTTATAAGTGCTCAAACATTGAGATATGTTCATGACATTGCTAATATTTAATAGGATGAAAAGCAAAAAGTTAAAACCACAAGTTTAAACAAAATAAAACCATATGTTATGATATGTGATTTCATCAAACTTCTTCCTTTTGTACTCCATTAGGTGGAGTCACTAAGCCCATTCTCCTGATGTTTTATTTCATAACAATAATTTTATGTTAAGGTAGCATTGGACTGTCACTGACTCCTTATTCCCATTGAAGATGAGTGGTCTAGTTAGTTAGGGAGAAGAACTAGGTAGATAGAGTTCAACCTACTACTCATTCAGCTTTAGTCTGGTCTCTAAGAAGCTTGTATTCTTTGTCCCTAATGGTAAAGTTTACTAGTTAAGGCTCAGTCCATGTGGGGGAAGTGGTGTTACCTGTGACAAGGTGAACCCAGATTCTGGAGAACAGTCTTTTCTTATCACACAGTGAGCTGTGCTCTCTGGAAACTCCATCAATTATATGAGCTATATTTTTTACTTCCATATGATAAACTTCTTTATATATCTCTTAGCTGGTTCTGAATTTGAATGGGAGATATAAGGCCCTTCTAATATTAATACTGTAGGAAAAATGTAGGAAGCATATGAGAGTATATGGTACAAAAGTTCCAAAGAACTGGGCTCCTTGTTTTTTATTGCTATTAAAAAATTTTGTGGTTTTGGGTAAGTCATTGAGACCCCTGAAGCTCTTTTTCAGTCATTAACCTGAGGAGAATGGGCTAGATTAACGTTTTTCAAACCCCAAAGTATTCACTATCCCAAAGAAGTAAAGGAGGGCAGAGTGGGGGAGGAGTTACTTCAGATTTCCACTGCTTTGTCAGGAGCAGCTCTACTTCTAGAAAATATTGAGCTTCCCAGTAGGGCTTTGCAACTAAATATTTGAAAACAATTTCAATAGATAATTTCTATTAATTTGTCCATCTCTGACTCAGTGTGGCTCAGTGTAAAATGCACAGGCAATGAATTGGTATAACAGGAATTATGCAGGCTTGGACACAAAAATCGACTTCAGTTTGGATTCTGATTCTAACATACACAATGATGCTGGACAAGATGTACAACAGAGTTCTTGGATGGATGGATACATAGATAGATGATAGATAGATAAGATAGATAGATGTGGGTAGATAGATGGTAGACAGGTAGATAATGTCATTATCGTTGCAGGTGGGGAATTCCCAAAACCACAGGGAGTATTCAATAATTGCTAAGGCATTCCTACTATCATTTTTCAAAGGAAAAGCCTTTCAATAATAACGTGAAATATTTGTACAATGCTTTAAACCATTTTTACACATGCCTTGTCTCATTTGATTCACACGATTTCCTGTATAAGTCTATATCAATTTCTTCCATTTTAATGTGAGCAAACTGGCTCAGTAGTCTGCTCAAGGTCATGCAGCTAATAAATGGCAGGCTTAGGTTCGAACCTGGGCTGTCTAATGTTGCATCTGTCCTAGTGCCCCTTGCCTAATAAGCCAGCTCTGGTTGAGTCATACATATTTACTTTCACCTACCTCATCACGTTTTTCTCGTTCAACTCACCCATGCGACTCCTGTAAAATGAAATTGGCAATTGTTTATGACATTGGCAGTGGGTTGTTATGTCAGCTCATCTACTGAGGCAGCCATTGTGAAATAAAGTGTGGTGACCCTTCAGTGTGAAGCCTAGCACGTATGTCATACTTGCAATTGTTCAGCATTAATATCTGCCCTGCTACTCCCTAAATATACCTTCCAAGTATCCACCTCAAGGTATTTGCTCTCAAAGTAGTTTGACTTCTAAGTCTGAAAAAAATGTCAGACTGATAAGCAATGTGTAAACATGATGACTTGATTTTTTTACTCCATGTGAAATACTATGGAAAACAAATAAAATCTCAAAGAAGAGTTTTAAGTAGCCACACTTATCTCTTAAAGGATGCTTTGTAAAGAGAATTTTTGTTAATGCTATTACACTAAGCAAACTCCACAGTAAAGGTAACTCAATTCTGCCGTTTTTTTCCAATTTCTATTCATGTAACAGTAACAATTTTCTAGGGTAATAAACAAAATAAGAAATGGAAATTTGCCTTCTCTAATGATATTTTTACTGTGGGTCAGCTCTGAATACAGTTAGTAAAGTTCCTTCAACCTTATCCCCAGTTCCAATTAATTTCCCTCACCCTTCTTACTCTTTCTTTCTGTTGGTACTTCCTCAAGTTACTCATGAAAAACAACTAATAAATATACAAACTGCAACAACAACTAGACAACAGCAGACTCAGCAGCACCTACCCCACAGGGCTAACAGGAAAGAACAAGGATTATATGCAACCTCGTGCTCAGTTGCTAAGTCATATCCAACTCTTTACAACTGCATGGATTGCAGCTCGCTCAGCTCCATGGGAATTTCCAGATGAGAATATTGGAGTGGGTTGCCGTTGCCTCTACCAGGGGACCTTCCCAATCCAGTGATTGAACTGGTGTCTCCTGTGTCTCCTGCATTAGCAGTTGGATTCTTTACTACTAAGCCACCTGGGGAGCCTATTACCTTTTCAATGTGTGTTATTCATTGATGCCTTTCTTCCTTTCAAACCCCACAACTAGTCCTAAATCAAACATTGTCACCTTAACCTTAAAAAAAAATCAAGACTTTGATCCAGTTTTGACATCTCCTTTTCATTGGCCATGTCTGACATCATTGATTGCTTCAACGCCTCCCAACTGCCCCTTTTATATTTGGCTTTATCAACAGAATTGCAGCCCAACACAGCAGCCTAGGTAGTCTTATAACTTAAAGCAGATACTGTCTTTCTTTTGCTCTGAACCCTGCAATGACGCCCATCTCACTCAATCTAATACCCCCGATTCTTACAGTAGACTATGAGGTCTGAAACATTCTGGCTTCTTGTAGCTTTCTCTTTGCTCTCTTGTTTCTTCTGCTCCGGGCACACTGATTTTGTTTTGCACACACACCAGGCCCAGGCACCTCCCACCAGGGATCTTTTTTTACAATTGCCTTTACTTGGAAAGTCCTTCTCTAAGATCTCAGTGCAGTTTATCCTTCTTTTTATATGATTCTTTAATCAAATGTTATCATTCCAGTGAGGATTTCTCTGACCACTCAAAAACAAACATTGTCATTCTTCACCCCCCATTTCTATTTTATTTTTATTCTGAGTCCTTGCTAGCACTAACATATTACATATTTTGTTCTTTAATCTTGTTTATTTTCTGCCTCTCTCAGCTAGATCAGCTCCACAAAGACAGGACTGTGACTCATATTTTTCATTGCTTTATCTCTAACACCTTAATCAGTCCCTGGTGCTTTCTGAGTGTCCATCAGGTATTTATTAAATGAATGGTTCTCCCTCTTATTCACTCTGCAGATTATGTCCTGATCGGTACAAAAAATCTGAGTCTCTGTGCTGTATCATCTTTAGTATCTAGTTTAATCACTTGAGTTTTAGCAACACTAGCTGTGTAACTTTACACAAGCCCATCAGCTTTCCTTCCCTATTTTGTGGTGAGAAAAATCATATGCAAGACGCTAGTAACTTTGAAATTTAAGTGAGACAATGTGTGTGAAAATAAGATTTGTTTGATATAAATATTCAGGTTATTTTCGTTGTATAAAGGGCTTCCCTGATGACTCAGATGGTAAAGAATTAGCCTGCAATGCCGGAGATCTGGATCCAATCCCTGGGTTGGGAAAATTTCCTGGAGAAGGGCATGGCAACCCACTCGTGTTTTTGCTTAGAGAATCCTGTGGACAGAGGAGCCTGGTGGGCTACAGTCCATGAGGTCACAAAGAGTCAGACACAGCTAAGTGACTAAGTACAGCACAGCAAAGCACTGTATAAAATATTACTACATTAGCTATTCATGATAACTTTCTGACACAGTGATATGGAAGATTCACCAAAGAACATTCTGGAGGAGCCCATGTAATCGTAATCCAGGAGTATGCACAAGCTACCCTGGTTATAAAGGGGGATTTCAAAGTGGAAAATAAGTTCAGTGTTGAATATTATAAGCAGCATGGAAAGAGTTTTTAACTTGGGTTAGGTTATTTTTTGCTCATCTTTCTCATTTTAATAAATATGTTTCTTTTCTTTCACCACTTCTCAGTTCCACCTCCTGTAGCACTCAATAACTATTTACTTTTCAAGTTTTCAGCCAAAAATTTAGTTCCTTCACAATGTCCTCCCTATGTTCCACACAGATTATATTGGATTTATTTTTTTTTACAAGCTACTATAAGACATCAAACATTATCATCTTAATATTCTATACATGCAAACAATTATTCAATGTATAGCCTCTCCACTGACAGCACAGTAACGACAGTACATGAACCATGTTTTTTTCTCCACTTTATTTCCAGCACCTAGCACCATATCTGTTATGCATCACATATTTAATGTTTTTTGAAAGAACAATTTTTTTAATGTAAGTGTCAGTAATACATCTTAACTTTGAATCCATATAATACAGTTCACCTCTTTATAAGGATTTTTTTTTCTTGCCTTTTGTTAGTTTTTTGTATATATGGTTTATCTTCTAGGTTTTTATTATCTATATACCTTGTCAACTTAATGTTAGCCACCATATATTTAGTCAGCATCTACTGCAATAATACGTTGGGGCACATTAAGCACTACATGTTATTTAAGCTGTTTAATTTTACACATTTTTGGTTTTCTGTTGCATGTAGTAACTCATTCAATATATCTGATATAGTCTATGTGTAGGATCTCTGATATTTCACTCCTTTTTATGAAAGAGGAATCTAAGCTATAGGAATTCAAATATCTTGCCTCAAGCCACACAGGTGGGATATGGAGAACCAGAATCTTAATTCAAATGATGGAGTTTCAAAACTTATATTCTACCAGAACATAGAAGATATGAGCAGGAAAGCTCCTCACACACATCAACTAAGTATTTAGCAGTATGTAAAGAATTAACTTGATAATTTTGATGTAATTGTCATTGATAATTAGATTGCCCACTGCATATAATAAAAGTCTTGGTACTCAGTAGATTCTAAAAAAAAAATGGTTTGTTAAATGAAGAAAGATTTAGTCTTAGCAAATACCTTGCCTGGTCTATTTATACTCCTCCCCTCCCAAAAGAAAACCTTATAGATATTTCATTAGGTTTTATATTTTTTTGGCTAAAATCATATGTATTTGTATTATTTGTGAAAAAGCAACGTACATCACCCTGTCACTTTGTAAAAAAAAGTACATAGATCATTCAGTTCAATTCAGTCTCTCAGCCGTGTCCGACATTGCGACCCCATGGACTGAAGCATGCCAGGCTTTCCCTGTCCATCACCAACTCCCAGTCAGTGATGCCACCTAACCATCTCATCTTGTGTCGTCCCCTTCTTCTCCTGCCGTTAATTTTTCCGAGCATTAGGGTCTTTTCCAGTGAGTCAGTTGTTCCCATCAGGTGGCCAAAGTATTGGAGCTTCAGCTTCAGCATCAGTCTTCCCAATGAATATTTAGGACTTATTTCTTTTAGGATTGACTGGTTTGATTTCCTTGCAGTCCAAGAGATTTCGAGTGGCAGTAAAAAAAAAAAAAGGTGGGGGTGGGGCGTGATACACTCCTTTCTGAGAAGCCACTTGAAGAAAATAAGTAGTATATTTTCCTTCAGTTTTAAGGAGGTTTAATATTTATTCAGAGTGATCTGCCAGCTTTTGGTCCTCCTGCTATTTCTATCCTCACCCTCCATGTTCTACAGTAGCAGTGAGGAGAATGGAAGTTACTATAATGCATTTGTCCTTGAGAGTGCTACAGTACTCTTTGCTACTGATATTATAGCCAGGGGGCTGAACTTCCTGGCTGTGAATTGGGTTCTTCAGTTTAATTGTCCATAGAATGCCAACATAAAATTTCCAGCTACAAAAAGAATGGTGGCACTTTATTAATTTTGCTTCCCTCAGAAGGAAAAGAGAGGATACAGCAGCTTCTCTAGAAGAAAGCACCTGTGAAAAATAATCAAATCTAGAAAATACTTATACACATCTAGAAGAAAATCAGAATTTTTTTAGCCCCAAATCAATATTCCAAAGAAAGAGGTCAAATGTGATTTGTCCTCTACATACATTCAGCATGGGCTTCTCTGGTGGCTCAGAATCTGCCTGCAATGCAGGTAGACCCAGGTTTGGTCCCTGGGTAGGGAAGATCCCCTGGAGAAGGAAATGACTATCCACTCCAATGTTCTTGCCTCAAGAATCCCATGGACAGAGGAGCCTGGCAGGCTACTGTCCATGAGGTTGCAAAGAGTCAAACATGACTGAGCGACTAACACTTTCACTACATTCAGTATATCTGATGAAGGATAAAAAATATTTGGTGTAGGCAAGTTGCCTATCCTGAATGTGCCTTGTCTCTCAGCCTTGTTGTAAGTAAGATTTCTTCAGAAAATGCCGAAACAACAAACAAAGAATTGGTAGTGAGTCAAGTCAATAAAATAATTGAGTCAAGGATTCCCTCTCTCACCAGTGATGAGGTGGAAAAATTTAGAGCCTACTTCAGCAAGAAAAGGGAGAAGGCAATGGCACCCCACTCCAGTCCTCTTGCCTGGAAAATCCCATGGATGGAGGGCCCTGGTAGGCTGCAGTCCATGGGGTCGCGAAGAGTTGGACACGACTGAGCGACTTCACTTTCACTTGTCACTTAAGCAAGAAAAGGTCCATCCTTCAGAAAAGTTGGAAAAGACCAGAAGGGACAGAGGACAGACTGACTAGTGGTATTAGTAATGAAGAAGAAAAAGAAGGAAGATGAAAAAAAAAGGAAAGAGAAATTGGAAAAGCAAAGGGATCTTAACCTCAATCAGTCTTTAGCACTGTTGAAGTGCAGAAGATCAAGGACATTTCTTTGTAGTTCTTGAATGGAAATGATGAGGGAAAGGGGGACTTGATGCTGATTTCTTTAAAGTAAAATGTGCTTGGGTTGGACTCAGAGGAAAAAAAACATTTTGGAAGAAAGAGCCTTCTGACTCCAATGTCAAAAAAAAGTGACCAGGGTCACAGAAGCAAAAAAAGCACTGAAGAGAAATATATCTGTTTGATATGTATGATTTTATATATCACATTTATTGAATAAATATATACACGTAGGTATACATTTAGTATTCCCATTGCATATATAATGTTTTCAAGAATTTTTAAGTCACAAAATTAATTATTTATTCAATCCACATCTACTTACATTACTTTCCTAGGGAACTTTATCTGTATAAATGACTTGGCTCACAATAGCTTCTTAACTTCAGTGCAGTTACTGTGTGGAGTGTCTGCAAATATCTCAAGGGAGTTGTTAAATTTCTATAATCAAAAACGTAAATGCAGCATGAAGAGTACACATTTCATAGAAATATGGAGCTGGAAAGAACCTGAATACATAGGTGGTCTCTTTTTGGCTGAGAGAATAGAGGCGCAGAAAGGTTAAGTGACCTCGCCAACATCACACAGAGTACTGATTCCCAAAGGCGTGCTCAGACCATGTTACTTCTCCATTAATTCTCCTGTGAATCATTTTATGGCTTGAAGACTCCCTATGCAATAAAAGTTTATTGGCCATGTGTCAGGAACTTTGCTAGGTGCTGGAGTTACAGCAGTTTATGAGACGTAGCCTGTGCCCTAAAGGACATCACACTCTAATGGTAAAGGTAGGCACAAAACATGCTATAGGTTGTAATAAGTAAAAGGCATACAGAAAAGGGAGAAATAATGCAGCCTAGAGAGTTCAGAGCAAAGGCATTGGAAAGAAAGACCTCTAATCTGAGTCTTAAAGGATAAGTAGGGGTAGAAGATTTCCAATTGGGCTGGGAGAGTGGTGGCAGGGGAGGCTTATCCATAGGAAGAGGTCCAGCTAGGCAAAGATAAACATAAACAAAAGAAATGTGCTATAGTAGGAGTGGGATTGAAGTATGGAGAATTGCTTATAGGTATACACAATTTATTGCTGTTGGAGTATGAAAGGTATAAAGAAAGATAGTAGGAAGTAATTCTGCATGAGTAAGTCCAAACCCTACAATGCCTGGTAACCGTATTTAGGAAATGTGAAATAACTCTAGCATTTGTAATAGGAGTGCCACAGTTGGGATTGTACTGATGGAATCCTGGAACCAGCATAATCCAAAAAGTGAAAAATTAAGCAGAGAGATTACCTAGTGAATTAGTGTAATAGTCCAGTTTTGAGATTTGGGGGAGATGACTAATGTAGAAAGACTTAAATGAAAGCAGATGAGTTACAGATAGATTAATAGATTCTTTACCAACTGAACTATCAGGGAAGTCCTAGATTGATAGATAGATAGATATAAATGAATATAAATATACAAACAATATAAAATATGTATTTATTTTATATGTATATATATATATTTGATGTAAAATATTTAGACTTGGTAAATGATTGAAAGTGGTGGCTGAAGGTAAAAGAAAAGTGAAGATGATGCCTAAGTTCTTAAGAGATGATTTAGAGTTGACCAATCATTGAAAAAGCAAGAGAGTTCCAGAAAAACATCTATTTCTGCTTTATTGACTATGACAAAGCCTTTGACTGTGTGGATCACAATAAATTGTGGAAAATTCTAAAACAGATGGGAATACAAGAATACCTTACCTGCCTCTTGAGAAACCTGTATGCAGGTCAGGAAGCAACAGTTAGAACTGGACATGGAACAACAGACTGGTTCCAAATAGGAAAAGGAGTACGTCAAGGCTGTATATTGTCACCCTGCTTATTTAACTTATATGCAGAGTACATCATGAGAAACACAGGGATGGAAGAAGCACAAGCTGAAATCAAGATTGCTGGGAGAAATATCAATAACCTCAGATATGAAGATGACACCACCCTTATGGCAGAAAGTGAAGAGGAACTGAAAAGTCTCTTGATGAAAGTAAAAGAGGAGAGTGAAAAAGTTGGCTTAAATCTCAACATTCAGAAAACTAAGATCATGGCATCTAATCCCTTCACTTCATGGGAAATAGATGGGGAAACAGTGGAAACAGTGTCAGACTTTATTTTGGGGGGCTCAAAAATCACTGCAGATGGTGATTGCAGCCATGAAATTAAAAGACGCTTACTCCTTGGAAGGAAAGTTATGACCAACTTAGACAGCATATTAAAAAGCAGAGATGTTACTTTGCCAACAAAGGTCCGTCTTGTCAAGGCTACGGTTTTTCCAGTGGTCATGTATGGATGTAAGAGTTGGATGGTAAAGAAAGCTGAGCGCTGAAGAATTGATGCTTTTGAACTGTGGTGTTGGAGAAGATTCTTGAGAGTCCCTTGGACTGCAAGGAGATCCAACCAGTCCATCCTAAAGGAGATCAGTCCTGGGTGTTCATTGGAAGGACTGATGTTGAAGCTGAAACTCTAATACTTTGGCCACCTCATGTGAAGAGTTGACTCATTGGAAAAGACCCTGATGCTGGGAAGGATTGGGGGCAGGAGGAGAAGGGGACGAAAGAGGATGAGATGGCTGGATGGCATCACCGACTCGAAGGACATGAGTTTAGGTAGACTCTGGGAGTTGGTGATGGACAGGGAGGCCTGGCGTGCTGCGACTTGTGGTGTCACAAAGAGTCAGACACAACTGAGCAACTGAACTAAACCGAATTCAAATGGTACAGAATTAACTGGAGATTTAACTGGTGCAAAGAGATTGAATATATACAGTTCAGGGCATATTCAGGTGAAGGGGTTCAGCAGAATTTAAATGTAGAGGTTACTTGAGCAATCTATATGAGTGTGATTAGCATGAGACCAAACAATTGGATGCCTTTTTTTTTTTTTAATTGGATGCCTTTGTAATGGGAAAACATATGAGTAAAAAGGACCTAATTGATAGAAGAAAAGGAGAGAGTGGATAAGATAGGAAAAGTTTCTTCAAAGCTATAAAGAGAATCAGGAGAAAATAATGTTACATAATTAAAGAGAAACAGCATTTCAAGATGGAAAGAGTTGTCAATTAAATACAGAATAAAGGTTAAGGAAGAAAATAGAAGAAAATGTTCATTAAATTTGAGAATTGATGTTATTGGTATCATGTTTTCCAACAATTTAAATAAATTTTTATGATTTATTGTGGAGGGAGTGGGAGGTAAGAAAACGGAGATAGTGACTATACTTGATTATTTTGAAGTCATGGATTGGAAAGGCTTGGAAAGGAAAATAACTTGGGAGTCATGTGATTCAAGGATGAGATACTTAGGCTAGTAAATATTTATCAGGACTGTCTTGAAGAGAGAAGAAGTTGAAGATACAAAATGTAGAGGATGCAGCACTGACAGTACAAGAAACCAAAGGAGTCGGGGATTAATGAGGTCAAAGACGCAGACAGAGGCAGAGGTTGCCTAAGAATAGGAAGAGGAATCTCATTTTCTGGAATTATAGAAAAGGAAGTAAGTAATGAAACTGAGGAGCAAGCAGACAAAGGGTAAGGAAGTTGAGAGTGACCACACATAATAACTTTATTTTCCATGCAAACTAAGGAATTGTCTAGTTACTATCTGTGATACTGATTTTAATAAGGCTGAACTTTTAACCAAAGAAAGGAGAGAAAGCCTGGGCAAAAAGTCCATCGCTAAGAGTAATCCTTTAGTATGAGTTTGTTTGTGGAAAGAGAGTGACACATGATTGTAATAGTAAAAGCCATGTGGAACTATCCGTGATGGGTTTGGTAAAATGAACATTCTCCATTGCTGAGTCCTATAGAGGAAGTGATATCCTTAAGCATAGACAGGGTTAAGAGAATGCAAAGTAGCAGAGAAAAAAGTCCACGAAGAGGATGAGGAGATAGGTAGATAAAGCCCCACTTTCCAGATTTAAAAAAAAAAAATTGAAAGGATTCGGAAATGAAGTCAGAATCAAAAGGAATCAGGTGGCAGGAAATATATAGCAAAAAAAAAAAAAAAAGAATGAGCAAAGTCCCAAGAGGAATGACAACTATTTTTGGTCACTCCAAAGAAGGAGAATAAACCCCAAATCTGATCTGGATGCCATCCTAGTGATGTCATACCTGCACCAAGAAGTTATGAAATATTATTAGTCGCCCAGAGACTTCCAGGGAGGATGGATGAGCTCTTAAGCTGGTGCAAGAAGGGCCTGAGAGAACAGAGGAAGAAGACTAACTCGGGGTTTTAGGGTTGTTGCAGGCAGAGGCTGAGAACTTGTGTGCACTAGCTGGAGCTTGTGGGGTTTGAGCTTCCCATTGGAATCAAAAGAGAAAGTAAGTGGGTTTCTCATCAGATTTTCTAGATGTGGGGTAAAAGGGGAAGGTAGTAGTGGAGCTTGAAAGATGTCAACAATCAAATATTAAATAGAGATTCGGACACTTTGCAAGATGATTGCCTTTCCTTCAGTGTTCAAGGATTATATGGATAAGACGCATAGTCAGAAATGCCAGAGATAAGGTGTGTATTTAGTTAAGCTTAAAATATTCACATATAGATTCCAGTGATCGAAAATAGGAAATTTAAGTAGCAAAGGGTAAGTATAGGACTCAAGGAAAGATTTCCATCCAAAACAGGCAGTGGAGCATTGAACCCAGAAATGAAAGCCTGAATGTACAAATCCAGCCAAAAGAAGAGACATAAGAACCAGATGTCAAAGCTGCTGCTGATCAGAAGTTCACAAGTGTTCAGGAATTTGACTGGACTAAGTTGCAGGTGAAGGTTATTATTGACTGCAGCTGGGAGGTGCCAGGATCATGTCAAGCTTTTTAAGATTTTATATACTTGTTAGTAGAAAGGAAAATGATTCCTCTGAATCAATAAATGGCACTTCTTGCATAAAGGTGACAACCAAGAACCAAGGCTATGGTTGGAAAGAAGCCTAGAATTAGCAAGCTTCAAAATTTAAGACATCATGACAAGCTTATAAACCCACATGTTTTATCTTCTTGGTTAATTCAAAGAGGAAAAAGAATATATTTTTCAGCTCTTTGGGTCAAGTAGGCTGCCTGACAAGGCTTGAGAAGAGGATAAAAATTCGTACTGGTTTTTGTGACAAGACTGTCTGGAAACAATTGAAATTCTGTTATTCAAAGAGATCTGAGATAGTAACACGAGTGGAGTTTAGTTTTATATTAAATTCTTTACTTCTTTTTTTCAGAAGCCAATCTGATCCATTAAATTATTGCTTTTATTTAGCAATTCTCTCTCTTAATTGAAATCTTAAAACATAGGGATGTTTTCCAAATATATTTATGGTACAATTGAAAAGAATCCCCCACCAGTAACATAGTGTCAAAAATATCATCACTGAAACTTCTAAGTGTTTTACACAGTCATGAAATCCTAGCAGTTTATTCAAGAGCCTATTAGAAACATTAGTATCTCAAATATTTCAGGTTTAAGCAGGTCCTTCTTGACAGTAAACCTAACAATATTTCTATATAAATGAATGATAGCTAGGATGGCTTTTCAAAAATGAAGAAGCACTGTTGTAACAGAAGGAAGAAGGGTTTGAAAATAAAGTTAAATTTTCTGGAAGCTTAATAATAAATAAAATCACTTATTGTCTCTAAACATTCAAGGACAGAAATGTCAAGAGAACATATTGTTCAAAATGGGATGTTTTGAAATTCTTTTCTTTCATCACGGTGGTTAAAATCATAAGACATTAGAACCAGAAAGGTTGAGTTCAAATCCTGGTTCTGACACTTAAAAGATCTGTCTGTCTCATCCATAAAAACGTTAGTAAGAAAAATCAATAATTGTACTTGCTTTATAGGGTTTTTGAAAGGTTAAAGGGTCAGTATTCATGACATGCTGAGAGCAGGGATCAGATTACAGCATGGTATAAAAAAAACATTAGATAAATATGAGGTATTATTATTTTGGGGAGTTGATTCTGATAAGTCAGTTCTCTTTTTGTCTGAGACTGATCTTTAGAGTTTCAGACTTTTCATTGTTTACTCAAGTGCTGAAACCGAGGCAAATGCTATACTGTAAGTACAATAAATCCTCTCAATTGTTGCCATGTTACTGTAGTTTTAATTATTCAGATAATTCTCCGAATTGGCTCAAATTCTCCATTAACTTTGCCATTATCACCTAATTCGATAATTAATTCTTGACAGAATTTGGTTCCCAATGCTATTTGCCTTCTCAAACAGTCAGGAATTGGAAAGCAACAATATAATTGCCTTGGCAGCATTTTCCTTAGTTTCACAAATCTGGTTTTGGATATATTCTAGGAACAAGGATCCAAGATTTGTAAAATCAAAATCCCATCTTGGCAGTAATAGCATTTGACTTTGCACAGATTGTTAAAGAGGTAAGGTGTTTTGCTCAGCAGGTGAGAAAATTATTTCTGTTAGCCATTATGGCTGTCATGATTTGGGGAAGCAATTCAGAAAACTCCTTTCATAATACTTAAAAGGTTTCCTTGACATTCACTGAAAGAATCAACAGTGGGGGACGGGGAGGAGGGGGTGACACTGGTGAAATTAATTTAGTCAAAGCAAAACAATTAGCAATATAATAATTTCAGAGAAACATCACTCATTTATTTGGTCATTAATCCAACAAAAATTTATAGAGTGATTTCTATGTGTCTCACAGTTTTAATCTTGCAATAAAATGATGAATAAAATGTGGGCCTGATATGCATATGCCATAGAAAATAGATTTTAAAAATACTGTTTTGAATATTAATTCTAAATCTGCAGTCTATTACTAAAATTGAGAAAGCATCATTTCTCTTGATGTCAGTTTTAATCAGCCCCAAATATTTGGTGTATATAATAATATGAATTTATTTATTGGATTTTAAACAATAATTTAGAAATAAAAAATGATTCTAGGAGAAATTTCCTTGGCCATTGGGTATATTTCTATGGTCACTTGTTCATTCTCGATGTCACATGTTAAGAGGGACAATTACTCTCATTTTACTCAGTGGTTCATAACTGTTCTAGACTGAAAGCTACTACAAGACTGTTTCTTATTGGTCTCTATATTCCCTGTGCTTAGAATAATATCTAGAAGAGTGGTTCTTTACTCTGGTGTGTATCATTATCTCATATTCTATATAGCCTTAATAATATGATTGTCTGTTACTCCAGGTGTTTTTTGACTTCCTACTTTTGCATTCCAGTCCCCTATAATGAAAAGGACATCTTTTTTGGGTGTTAGTTCTAAAAGGTCTTGTAGGTCTTCATAGAACCGTTCAACTTCAGCTTCTTCAGCATTACTGGTTGAGGCAGAGACTTGGATTACCGTGATATTGAATGGTTTGCCTTGGAAACAAACAGAGATCATTCTGTCATTTTTGAGATTGCATCCCAGTACTACATTTCGGACTCTTGTTGACTATGATGGCTACTCCAATTCTTCTAAGGGATTCCTGCCCACAGTAGTAGATATAGTGGTCATCTGACTTAAATTCACCCATTCCAGTCCATTTTAGTTCGCTGATTCCTAGAATGTCAATGTTCACTCTTGTTATCTCCTGCTTGACCACTTTCAATTTACCTTGATTCATGGACCTAACATTCCAAGGTCCTATGTGATATTGTTCATTACAGCAGCAGACTTTGCTTCTATCACCAGTCACATCCACAACTGGGTGTTGATTTTGCTTTGGCTCCATCCCTTCATTCTTTCTGGGGTTATTTCTCCACTGATCTCCAGTACCATATTGGGCACCTACCGACCTGGGGAGTTCATCTTTCAGTGTCCTATCTTTTTGCCTTTTCATACTGTTCATGGGGTTCTCAAGGCAAGAATACTGAAGTGGTTTGCCATTCCTTCTCCAGTGGACCACATTCTGTCAGATCTCTCCACTATGACCAGTGGAAGCGAGAAATAGATTTAAGGGCCTAGATCTGATAGAGTGCCTGATGAACTATGGATGGAGGTTCGTAACATTGTACAAGAGACAGGGATCGACCATCCTCAAGAAAAAGAAATGCAGAAAGGCAAAACGGTTGTCTGAGGAGGCCTTACAAATAGCTGTGAAAAGAAGAAAAGCGAAAGGCAAAGGAGAAAAAAAAAAGATTATACCCATCTCAATGCAGAGTTCCAAAGAATAGCAAGGAGAAATAAGAAAGCCTTCCTCAGTGATCAATGCAAAGAAATAGAGGAAAGCAGTAGAATGGGAAAGACTAGAGATCTCTTCAAGAAAATGAGAGGTATCAAGGGGATATTTCATGCAAAAATGGGCACAATAAAGGACAGAAATGGTATGGATCTAACAGAGCACAAGATATTAAGAAGAGGTGGCAAGGATACACAGGAGAATTGTCCAAAATAGATCTTCCTGACCCAGATATTCACAATGGTGTGATCAGAGCGAGACATCCTGGAATGTGAAGTCAAGTGAACCTTAGGAAGCATCACTACAAACAAAGCTAGTGGAAGTGATGGAATTCAGTTGAGCTATTTCAAATCCTGAAATATGATGCTGTCAATGTGCTGCCCTCAATATGCCAGCAAATTGGAAAGACTCAGCAGTGGCCACAGGACTGGGAAAGGTCAGTTTTCATTCCAATCCCAAAGAAAGGCAATGCCAAAGAATACTCAAACCACCGCACAATTGCACTCATCTCATACGCTAGTAAAGTAATGCTCAAAATTCTCCAAGCCAGACTTCAGCAATATGTGAATCGTGAACTTCCAGATGTTCAAGCTGGTTTTAGAAAAGGCAGAGGAACCAGACATCAAATTGCCAACATCTGCTGGATCATCAAGAAAGCAAGAGAGGTCCAGAAAAACATCTACTTCTACTTTATTGACTATGCCAAAGCCTCTGACTGTGTGGATCACAATAAACTGTGGAAAATTCTGAAAGAGATGGGAATACCAGACCACCTGACCTGTCTCTTGAGAAACCTGTATGCAAATCAGGAAGCAACAGTTAGAACTGGACATGAAACAACAGACTGCTTCCAAATAAGAAATGGAGTATGCCAAGGCTGTATATCTGGAATCAAGATTGCCGGGAGAAATATCAATAACCTCAGATATGTAGATGACACCACCCTTATGATGGAGAGTGAAGAAGAACTAAAGAGCCTCTTGATGAAAGTGAAAGAGGAGAGTGAAAAACTTGGCTTAAAGCTCAACATTCAGAGAACTAAGATCACGGCATCTGGTCCCATCCCTTCATGACAAATAGATGGGGAAACAGTGGAAACAGTGGCTGACTTTATTTTGGGGGGCTTCAAAATCACTGCAGATGGTGATTGCAGCCATGAAATTAAAAGACACTTACTTCTTGGAAGAAAAACTATGACCAACCTAGACAGTATATTGAAAAGCAGAGACATTACTTTGTCAACAAATGTCCATCTAGTCAAGGCTATGGTTTTTCCAGTGGTCATGTATGGATGTGAATGTTGGACTGTAAAGAAAGCTGAGCACCAACAAATTGATGCTTTTGAACTGTTGAAGAAGATTCTTGAGAGTCCCTTGGACTGCAAGGAGATCCAACCAGTCCATTCTAAATGAGATCAGTCCTGGGTGTTAATTAGAAGGACTGATGTTGAAGCTGAAACTCCAATACTTTGGCCACCTGTTGCGAAGAGCTGACTCATTTGAAATGATCCTGATGCTGGGAAAGATTGAAGGCAGGAGAAGGGGATGACAGAGGATGAGATGGTTGGATGTCATCACCAACTCAATGGACATGGGTTTGGGTGAACTCCAGGAGTTGGTGATGGAGATGGAGGCTTGGCGTGCTGCAGTTCAAGGGGTCGCAGAGAGTCAGACATGACTGAGCGACTGAAATGAACTGAACTGAATATGTTTGTTCTGAATCCACTGCAGGTTTACTGACAAAGAATCTTCAAAGGTGTAGACTTGTCTGTTTTTAAAATAGTCCAAAGAGGTTTCAGAGCCTCCATTAGTGTTGAGGATTGAGTCACACCAGTATATAACTATTGATTCAATGAGTAAGTGAGTAAATATGTGAATGAGTGAATAAAAACTAGCATCATAAATTTATATAGAAATTAACATATTACCTGAATTTGTGAAACCAAATTTAAAGCTTTTCTACAATAGAACTGAAATAGTAATTCAAATTAAAATACTTTCATACCAAACTTTCATTCTCAATTATCCAATTTGTCAGTAATATATTATCTTTCCCTATACTTCTGTATTCCCAGAAGAAACGATAAACATTAGAGAATAGAAAGCTTTCTCTAAGCTGACTCACAAGTTAGAGGAAAGGTTACAAGATGTGAGTTAGCTGCTGATTTTCAGGCAAGCAGAATGAGTGAGAAAAAAAATATCACTGAAATGCCTGAGATTTGAAGGCAGTATTATCTCAGAAGTCAGAGCTGGTGAGAGTAAAGAGCACCTGGTGTTTAGTTAGCAGTCCATAAGTTACAAGGAAAAGTAATGATTTGAAACAAGTACTTATAGTAATATTTTATCCCAGAGTCTTCTTTTCAATATCTGTTGACTCTTTATATGAAGGTTAGCATTTAAATATAGAATCTTAAGAAGGAGTTAATAACACTGTGAATTCTGTATATGTACACAACCTTAAATGAAGAAATGGTTCCTTTGCAAACTTTTGTGTTTTTAGGGTGTGCCCAAAACGTGTTTCTTTTTTTAATGTTAGGGATATTGAGAAAACATGTGGATAAAAATAAGCTTTGCCAACAATTTTAAGCTCTGAATAATAGCTATGCAAGAAGTGATTAATTACTAAGTGTTTTAATACTAATTCAATTAACTCCATTCATTTTCCACCCACACTGTCTCTAATTAGCTGATTTGCCATTAAAAACAGCACATTTGTGACAAGAATTGTACAGGAAAAGAAAAGGAACATGCTGTCATTTGAATTCAAATGCTAATTTACAAGTACAGCCTAGGGAAAGAATACATTTTGTTTACAAAAAAATAAAAAGGAAGAAAGACAAACAAAAAAATCACTCCTAAAAAAATAGTAAAAACATATTCATCTCACTACAAATATATTCCATAGTGTAAAGCTTTTAGAATGAGTTGTAAGTGTAGGGACAATTTTTCAGGAATTGGTTCTACAATTCAATCAAATTTAATATAGTTGTAATGATTTACAAAGCATTCTTTCTTCCAATGTTTTTATTACAAAATACAAACATGTTAATCTAGTTGCTCTTGACACATCTAATTCCCAAGTTTGGGTCATTCTATCATCAGGATAGGTTAAAATCAGACTTCTAATAGAAAGAATCATCATTATAGTGGAATTTAAATGAATTTTTGACCTCAACGTGTTAGGCAAAGTTTTTAATGGGCTAGTTTTTATGTAAATTTATATCTCTTTGCTAACTTCTTCTTTCCATTTATATAAAAGGCATTCCTTGCACATTGAATGTCTGGAAAAATGAGTTACACTTAAATAATAGCAAGGAGTATTTTAGTCATTTGCAGCTTACCGTTCTGAATTGTAGATTGTTTAATATTACAGTCAGTATGCTTTCTCTATTATAAAATTCTCAATGCAGCAGCATGTTCATTAAGGCATATATCATTGTTTAGTAATCTCTGAAGACAGATGCCATTTATTGGCATAAATGAGAGTTGTTATATGCTAAAGAAAAGAAGCAAAACTGAGTCCAGGGTTTATTTGGAAAGATTAAAATGACAGGCATTATAGTTGTATATATAAAGTACTATATCAAGAGGATAATATTTATTAGCCTGTTACTTTGGTTATCAATCGTGTTATTAAAATGCTTTCATTTCATATCTTTGTGAACATCAACTAATGTCAATTTATTTAAATTAACATAAGCAACATCTACAATATTTAACTTTAAGAAGAGATATAAAAACACCTTCATTTAAAAATTGCTAGTCTTTACAAAGACTCCTCAAATCAAAAACTTAACCAGCTCTTATAATGGTTTGGGTTATCTAGAGGTTAGATCCAGAAGCTAAAGGACCAAGTACAGAAACAGGTGACGTGTAACCAGCTATTTGATGAAGACTCAATTGCTCACTTGGTTTCCCTGTTATTATTGTTTAGTCCCTAAATTATATCTGGCTCTTTGTGACCGCTGTCCATGGGATTTCCTAGGCAAGAATACTGGAGTGGGGTGCCATCTCTTAAATGTCCTGAAAAATTTCACTTAGTTTATAGCATATCCATTTCTAAATGTGAAGAGAACGTTCAGAGGTAAGAGATAGCTTGGTTTTCAACATCACCTCTCTCAACTTTTGCAGCTCTTTTCTTCCTTTTTTTCTGATATCAGCATGCCATTTGTCACTGTAGTCCTTGCTTTTCAATCCATAACTACTGTCACAAACATGGCCTGATTGCTTCCCCAACAGGAATAGAGTTGAATTTGTCAAGATCTGCTTTGGGCTCATAATGAAGCATGTGACAAGATAAGGTAATAGGTCAATGACAGTTGGGATTGTTGCACTGGCAAAGCCACCAAAAGCTTTATATGAGAACTAATTCACTTCCAAGCTCCATAACAGTTCATTGACCCTGAATCCACTGCTTGAATTTAGACCCTAGATATTGGTCAAAGGACAGTGAGAAAGTTAAAGCAACAACGGCCTTGCTGTTGAACACCATGAGAATTAAATTTGCCTCCAATGTCTCTATACTGTATAGAATAATGGGTTACAGGAGAAGTTTTGGAATCAGACATATTTGAATCTCACTCTCAATTTCAACAGTTAGTAGCAATGTGAAGGGCAAAAAAAAAATACATAAAACAATTAAATTTCTGTTTTCTCATCCCTAAAATGTAAGCATGACAGTTCTTTTAGGAGAAGATAGTAGAATAGATTACACGAAATAATGTTTATGTAAGTTATAATATTATCATTATTGTAATCAATGATACTGTGCAATGACAGTGCTCATCGGGTAGTCCTCCATGTTTCCAGGTCCTGTTGTAATTTATTGGGAGCATGTGACTACTACTGGTAAATGAAATGTGATGGACAATTCTGTGAATCATTCCAGATTGATGCAATTGAGAAGTAGGTGGCTCTTTATATCTCTCCCATTCCCTACCATTGTAACCTTGGATACCACACGTTCTAGATGATATAGTTACAAGGTGGAGGAGGTCCAACAATCTAGATTGAATTTCACATGAGTGGGAAATAAACCACACACAGGAGAGTGTTGTTTTCTTTTATTTTTACCGTAACACAGCCTAGCCTAAACTGACTAATACAGATCATCAGAGATAGGAATGGGAAGTTCAATTGCTCTCATTTTATAATAGAAGATATCAGGGCTCAAAGATTTAAAACAATTTCCCTAAAGTTCCAGGGACAATTAGAGATATTACCATGGAAGTTTTATTGAGGGGCTAGAGAACTTAGATCATGATCAGTGTAGACAGACAATATTTATATGAAGATCTGAATCTATACAATGCCTTCCATCAGCTGGCATTGCATTAACAATCTCTAGATTCACTCCTCATCAAAATTAGTGTTCATAGAATAAGAATAGTATATTAAGCTCTTCATAATCCTTGTAAGAAAGGTATTCTTATTATAGTAGGTGTCACTTGATGGTAGGTTAATTATTGAAATATTAATATCTGCTTCACAGAAAAAAAATATTCCTTGCATTGATTTTCCATGCATGATGTGTTTTACAGGCTAAGCTTGTCACCTTGAAATTGCAGAGATATTGAACATGGATCATTTTTTTCCTTCCAGAAATAAATTCAGTAATTCAGTATTAATTCAGGTAAAATGAATTAGAATTTGCTTACTTATTTCTACAGAATCGTGGCTCTTTGAATCTTCATGTCTTTTGTTAAATCCAAAAAATCTAATAGTCATTCTGAAATGAATGAATTGATTTGAATACCAAATTTTTACTACCTGAGTTCACTGATCTCTTTGGTATCATCCCCACCCCCGAATCTACACCCACCAACCTTAATTTCCAAGTTGAACAAATATGATCAGAATTCTATCTCACTTATGATGTAAGGAAATTGCTTACTTTCTGAATATGTTCCAATGTTAATAGTTTTTTTTCTTTTTTTTTGAACAAATTGGTACTCATTATGTTTCCTTCTAAAATTGCATTCAAATTTTTAAAAAATTCTGAATAACATCTTTAGCTAGTTTTATTTTATTTTATTCTCAGTACATACTCAGAACCCCATTGTAACACAGTTCATACAAATGCATTTACTTTCTTGTGCCAATTCTGAAGAACAATAATGTTTTTCCAGAGAAAACTTTGCTTTTAACAGTTTCAGCTGAGTTTTTACCAACTCTTGAATAAATGAACAATATAATGAGTGTTGAATATTTCAACAGACCTAAGATCTACTTTTTGCTCTTTTAATAAAGTTATTTGAAATGGGAAAACTCACTTACCCTTATTGAGTTTTAATTTAAAAGCCAGTAGTATGGGAAAACAAAGATCTCTAGGGTAACTTTCATTTCTAACTCTGTGCATCAGTGCATGCATGGCACTTTCATTTAATCTTCCTTTACCTGTATTTGTGCAATATATTCCTAACTAATCCTCTGTATCAAATCTCTTATTCACCACCTACCAAACAGTTCTCTCTTCTACAACCACTCATCTTTCAATGTCCTTATTAATACATAATTCACATGCTATAAAATGTCCCCGTTGCAATTATACAATTCAATGATTGTTAGCAAGTTTATAGAGTAATTTAATAATCATCACCATTTAGAACATTTTCATAAATTCCAAAATGTCTCTTGGACCTGTATACACTTAATCTTGACTCACATTACTGATCCCACTTATTAGCTTATTATCTCTGTTTGTCTTTATATCATTTGCATTTTCTGAGCATTTTATAACAATTCAATTAAATAGTAAGTAGTCTTTTGTGTAGGACTTCTTTCACTTTTCATAACGGTACAAGCCTCTAACATATTATAGTATGTATCAGTAGTTCATTCATTTTCCTTGATAAATAGTATTGCTTAGTATGGATACTACCACATCTTGTCTATTTATTTAATAGCAGGTGGGAATTGGAATGTCTCCAAATCCTAGGTATTATGAATAATGCTGCTGTGAACATTTGTATGCATTTCATTTGGGGGTACATAGATTTTTTTTTTCTCTTGGGTAGATCATTAGGATTGAACAGCTTGGTCTCATGGAAACATTAACCTTTTAAGAAATTGCCAAATGGTTTTCCAAAGTAGTTGTATTATCTCACATTTCAGGCAGCAATGTACGAAGAATTCAGCTTGCAACATTTTGCCCAAATACTGGTATTGTATCTCTTTTTGATTATAGCCATTCATGTTGGTGTATACTGATAACTCATTGTGGTTTTGATTTCCATTTATCTAATAGCTAATACTAAGGAAAAATTTTCTTGTGCTTCTTAGCTTTTGATAGTGAAATCTTCAGTGAATTTGAAACTATTCAGAGAATTTGCCCACTTCAATTGGGTTGTTGATCCACTTGTAAGTTGAAAGTTCATTATGTATTGTGGATGCAATTCTTTTTCAGATATGAAACCTATTTCCTTTTAGCATGTAGATTTTTTAAATGGTGTTTTTGAATCACACAACTTTCTAATTTTAGTGAAGTCCCAGTTATTCATTTTATTTAGCTCATTGTCACTTCTTAGAAAGTGTTGCCCCAACTAAGGTCACAAAGATTTTGCCCTACATTTAATTTAGAAGTTTTATAGTTTAGCTCTTACATTTATATATCTGATTAATTTTCAGTTCATTTTTCTTATGATGTGAGTTAAAGGTTTAAGTTCCTCCTTTCCCTTTCCTTTTCCTCCTCCTCCTCTTCCTTGTTCTTCTTTTTATATAAGGATTTACAAATGTCTCAGCATCATTCAGACCCATAAGTTTGTTCTTTTAATCCATATACCTATCTTTGTGACAATACACTATCTTGGTTACTATGGCTTTATATGTTGCCTTGAAATCAAATACTATGCATCTTTCAACTTTATTCTGTTTCAAAAGTGTGATAGATTTCTTGTTTTTATGTATTTCTGTATGAAATTTAGAATCTACTCAATAATTTTTTCAAAAGACTACTTGGGTTTTAAAAGAGATTGCATGAAATTTATAGATCAATCGGGAGTGAATCAACTTTTAACAATATTGAGTCTTCCAATCCATGAAGTCATCAACCAATTGAGGTTACATTCATTCACCTCAAGTCCATGAGACTTTTATTCTCTACATATTAGATGTAACTGTATGTATAGGAAAGTGCCTTCAAATTCAGATTATTTTTATGTATACTCCAAATTTTACTTTCTATTGAGCCTTTTTTAGTTTTCTGTATGCCTATTAGCATCCTCACTTTGGTCAAGAGTGTGTGACTTTCTTAGGTCCTATGTCTTTGCCTCAGTCAAGCCTCAAATATATTCTTGTGTACAACAAATACCACATCAAGCTAATAGAGCCATTAACCGTTCTTGCCCCTGAGAGTGGGCATCGCCATCACTACAAAATGAGAGACTCCCCTTTGCTGGCGGTATAAACTGCTTCTCCTTATGGCTTGCTCTAGACTTCCCAGGTAGCACAGTGGTAAAGAATGCTCCCGCCAATGCAAGAGACACAAGAGATGCGGGTTCAACCCCTGGGTCTGGAAGATCCTCTGGAGTAGGAAATGGCAACCCACTCCACTATTCTCCCTTGGAGAATTCCACGGACAGAAGAGCCTGGTGGGCTATAGTCCATGGGGTCACAAAGGGTCGGACACGACTGAGCACACACACACACACACATGCATGCACGCATGCACACACACACACGTATACATGAAGAGTCTCTGGCAGAACTTTCATGTCCACTAACTTTCGGCAATATGAGTGAGCGAAGAAACAGCTTTGAGCCTGCGTGTCAGAGATTTCTACTCTTCCGATGTTCACTCTTTCAAGTTCATCAGGTTTGTTTATTTTTAAGCAAAAGTACTTCTCATTTTATGCCTTTGGTTTCATCAATTTCCAAATCACTAAAAAGGTATTTTGGGCTTTATGTGATTTTACATGTGTGTGGGTTCACATTTTTTGCACTTTTTCCCCCAGATTTATGAGGAGAGGATTTTCCTACCTTCTCACTTGACCATAATCTGAAGTCACTTATTTTTGTGATATATAACTGGTCATCTTTCTCTGCTTTAAACATATTAGTAGCCTCGATTTTTTCTTTGAATAAGAGCTTTCATAGTACTAATACTAATACCTCCTCTAATGCATCCCTGCAGCAATATAATACCCCATTCCCCCTCTGTGTCTAACACACGGAACTTACTTGATGCACTGTGTTTCCTCCTATCCTCCTACCACAATGCCTTCACAACTGTTTCTCGCCTGAAATGCCTTCTGTCTCTCACCTCCACTGCACAGTTAACTCTTCTTTTCCTTCATATGGTCATTTAATCATCACTGATCTTTCTGACTAGATTAATTATCCTATGAAGTATTCCGGAGTAACAGATAATTCCCACTTTTTTCCCCCTGTTATTCATTGCAGGGTAAGAAAGAATCTGTTTTGCTTTTCATCATATTCTCAATGCCTGACAGGTTGCCTGGCACTTACTAAACATACGACTAAGAGATCATTTTCTTAAATATTTGTTAAATATGGTGATTGAGTATCATTAGCTGGTAAGTAAAGTTTGCATATAATTTGTGTTTCTTTTTCTTACGTCCACTATGAACCAGGCACCTTGGCAGGTCTGGAGGATACAAAGATAAATTAGATGCATTCATGTCATTTGTATACATTTTAATGCAAATAGGCATTTTCTGCATTAACATTACTACATCACTGTCCCTGAACTGGGCCAGATAATATTTCTTCCACAATTTAGCTTGACATAGGTGAGGTAGTTTATGTAAAAATCTATCACTGGGCATAATAAATTAATGTTTTGAAGTTAAATTTTAATGTTTTGCAGTCTTGTATCTAATGTAAAAATATGTTTCTCTCTTCCTGCTTGAAAAAGAGATAAAAGCACAAGAAAATTATATACTATAGACATTAAAACATTAACATTATGATAAAAGTAATTCAATGGCAGAAGTTCACAGGTGTAATTTTCCTGTAAAATTGTACCTTACATTACTCATATTTGAGCAATATTGAATCAGAATGTTTTTACAATAATTCTTATGTTAGAAGAAAAAGGATAGAAAAGGAGGAAAAGAAGGAAGAGGTGACAGGGAAAAAGGGAAATGAAAAGGAGCCAAAAGAAATAAGTGTTAGATAAACAGATGCTATGGATAAGTTTCCAATTATGTGCTCCTTTTGTCTACTAGAACATTATTCCTTCCTCTTAGTTGCTGTATAATTTTAAGTGCCTTCCTTGGGAGCAGTATATTTCTTAGCCTCAGTGGCAACCCTGGCCAGGTGACTCACTTTGGCTGATGGACTGTAATTGAAAATGTTTATCAATGTTTATGCCAGTTCTCTTGCTTTTCTCTCTTGCCACCAGAACAGTATGTCCCAGGTAGTGGCTTTTCCTTTAGCCTGAATTCTGAAGTGAGGAAGCATGAGTTGCCTAGTCCCATACAACCCACAGCCACTATTGGGAGTGAGGAATAAGGCACTATTCTTGAAAGTCACACAGTTTGGGGGTGATGTCTGCCTTACCTAGGAGTGTGTTGGTCACTCAGTCGTGTCTGACTCTTTTGTGACCCCATAGACTGTAGCCTGCCAGGTTCCTCTGTCCATGGAGTTTCCCAACAAGAGTACTGGATTGAGTTGCCATTCCCTTCTCCAGGGGATCTTCCTGACTAGGGATTGAACCCAGGTCTCCTGCATTGCAGGCAGATTCTTTACCATTTGAGCTACCAGGAAAGCCCTTTATCTAGGAACTGAGGATTAAAATAAGCATTATACATTGCTGAGAATTTTCTAGAGAAAAAACTCAGATAGTACACTGTCCCTGCTTTTGAAATGCAATTTCATTCCATTTTATTCCAGTGAAAATAAGCATGTTTACCTGGTGCACATTTCCATCTTTTTGTGCTCCCTGGATATATATATATATCTATATATATATATCTATATATATATATATATATACATATATATATATGTCACACAAAACTCTAAAATGAACAAGTTAAAACAACAGCCACCCCAAAGAATCAATTAGCTTTTTCCCCCAGGAGCCACTGAAGGAAGTTGGTTTTCCAAAGTCTCTTTGATAAAAGAGAGGTACTCCACAGGCATCACCCCAGGCTTGTAACTGAGCTTCCTGCACTGCATCTTCCAAAATGTGAAGTGCAACAGTGTTTGAACTTCAAAAGATGGAAGGAAGAGACACTGATTATAGGCACTCAAAGCAGACTAGATACTTTAACACTATCAAACTTGGGTTTTACGATTCCTTTATTCAAACTACTTCCTGTATATTTAAGAACAGGATGCATTCTTAGTTAACCTCACAACTTACCTGAGAGTTTTATTCGTTAGATTCACACATTGCAATTTTCTTTTACCTGGAGGCACTTTCTCAGAATAATGAAAGGACATGATTTGAGAAGTTGCCTTGTTCCATGAAATCTATTTCCACTCATCCTATTTCCCATTGAGGGATATCAAAGGAGAAGATACACAGACCTTGAGGTATTTCAATTCATGGAAGACATTTATCAGGGAAATAGTGATAGAATGAGCAGAGAAAAGAAAAGCCATGAAAGCAGGGGTGAGTTTTGTTCCTGACCTCTGCAAAAGCAGAATTTTCATGAAAGATTTTGAAAGAGGTGAAACACTTAGGGCAAATATATGTTCACTTTTCATATATGGGTATATGCAAGTCTTTACTTGATTGGGAATTATCTGCAAGCTAAGTATTTTCATTGCGCACAATTTCTATCAATAATCACACCTCCGATCTCCTTTCAGGCTTGCCTGGGAGCTCAATGGTAACGAATCCACCAGCAATGCAGGAGCCACAGGAGATGTGGGTTTGATCCCTGAGTTGGGAAGATCCCCTGGAGGAGAGCATAGCAACCCACTCAAGTATTCTTGCCTGGAGAATCCCTCCAGAGGAGTCTGGAGGGTTACATCCCAAGGAGGTCACAAAGAGTCAGACACGACCTGAAGCTACTCAGCATTCTTGCACACAGACCCCCTTTCAGGGACCACTACTACGATCCTTCTTCCTACCCTATGTGAACATCAAATACAGGTTTCCTAATTTCAGAAGTTGCCTTTTCCATTTAGTCGTTTACTCAACACTGTGTTTTGGGTTCATTTAGCCTGATTTTTTGTTAATTCTGTTCTGAAATTTAAAAGAAAAGAAAGCTCATCATCTAATGAAGGTGTGATCAGTAAACATAAAATTACAATAAAATGTGAAAGTGCTGTGATAGGAGCACTGGGAAATAGAAAATGTGTGCTTGCTTCAGTCTGTGCAGAGGGTAAGTGGTTAATGTGAGCTAATCTTATAAGATGAGTGAAATAAGTAGGTAAAGAAGAGGGAAAAAAAGTTCCTTTCAACCTGTGATAAAGATATGAGAGGGCAAAGAACTAGACTAGAAACTGCAACTCACTCCATTGAACCAGAAACTAGCACTTTGATTTTGCGCTTTTTTTTTTTTTTTTGGTGTGTATGATTCAAATATTTCACTCATCAAACTAGCTAAGAATTTCTCTTGAGGTGCCTTTCTTTATTCTCTCATTTTCCTTACTCATTTAATATACATATTTAAAAAAACAGATTCCTTAGGCTGAGTGAATTGCTGTTTAAATATACACATAAGTGCACAATTTTTCTCTTTTAGTGTCATTGGATGTTTATTTTGTTATTAAGTAGTCCCAAGAGAAGCTAAGTTTCAGTGTATCAATATATGCTTTTTGAAGATATACTACACTGCCAGTTCTTAGCTTTTCCTTCATATGAGTCCTTTTCTTGCATAAATCACCAACCCCTGCAGTAACACTTTTGCTTAGCTTCCTGACTTGTAACTTATTTTCAGTTATCTCCTGGCTTACTTTTCTAGCTCCAGTCTCTCCATTAACTTATTCAAAGCCAACTTTGTCAAGTCAATTCCTTGCTTAAAGCTTCTCCCTTGACTGACTCTTTCTGGCTGGCTGCCTCTCCTGTCTTTCTGCTGCTGCTGCTGTTAAGTTGCTTCAGTCGTGCCCAACTCTGTGTGACCCCATAGACTGCAGCCCATCAGGCTTCCCCATCCCTGGGATTCTCCAGGCAAGAATACTGGAGTAGGTTGACATTTCCTTCTCCACCTGTCTTTCTAGTCCTTCTTAATTTGACTTTTACGTATTTAATTTCTTTGTTCTCTGTTTAAGAAAAAAAAGCTCAGGGCTGGGGCAATGGGATGACCCAGAGGGATGGGATGGGGGAGGGAGGTGGGAGGGGGGTTCAGGATGGGGAACACATGTACACCCAGGGCTGATTCATGTCAATGAATGGCAAAAACCACTACAATATTGTAAAGTAATTAGCCTCCAACTAAAATAAATAAATTTATTTAAAAAAAAAAAGAAAGAAAGAAAGGTTGTTTCTGCCAGTCTCTGTCCTCTTGGCTTCCTTCATATACCTCACCCTGACTTTCTCATCTGCATCTCTTCCCAGACAATTTTTACTCATCTCTCAAGACTTTAATTCATTCATCTTCTTAAAATCTTCCTTGTCAAGACAGAGAAGAAGAAGTCCTACTGAAGGGCCATTCTCTGAATTCTTATTGTGTTTATAATCGATTCCCTGAAACTCAATCCTGAAAAAAATTCCTGTTTTATATAGATCAATTCTGTCTTGTAGATGTTGGTATTGTCTTCTACACTAGATTGCACTATCTTTAGGGACGGAAACTGTGGCCCATACTGTTCTGAATTCCACACTATGCCTTGTGTTCTACAGACAGCATAGTTAAAGCTCAACAAAGGTTGGTTGTAATGAATTAATTTTTTTTTCCTAATCCAGTTAATGACTTCAATTTGTGTTTTATGTAATTTGTGAAATTAGTTATCTTTTAAAGTTGTATTTAATTTATTTGTTTTATAATACATGGAAACAAAATAAACATATTTAAGATTTACATAGTGTCTTGATTTTTAACCATCTGAATGATTTACTTTAGTCTTTTTAATATCTATGCATATTCCCATGTTTTAGTTGTTTTTTTATGTTTTTTTGACATCAATTGTGGTCATTATAAACAACTTAGAATATGTCCTCTGACATGTGACTGTCTGTGTGTTTACCTGTGTTTCCTGTATTGTCTGAACACTAAGTATTGATACATCTGATTTCATCAGTGTTACCCAGAACTAGCTGGAGAGAATATGCTGAAATTGGAACTCTTCATGAGCCTCAGACTCATTTGAACGATCATTATAATTAATTTCCATTAAATAAATCTACTACTGCAATTGGTCATGTTTCTGATTTTTCAGATTATTGCTGTTTTTTCTTTCTTTGTTTTTCTTTTGTTTAACAAAACACTTGAAATTGACTAAATGGATATCAAATTATCCCATATCTCGATGGGTGGCCTGTTTTTTTCTAATGCAGCAAACAAATCCAGCCCTGCATACCACTCATCTGATTGTCCCTTTAAATGCTTTATGACGGGGAGACCCCCCAAATTGCCACAAAATCCAATTCTATGAATTTTGTTTATTTTTTATTTCATTCTACTGTTCTTATCACAATTTCTATGACTTAGAGGTCCTATCACAGTTTAACTGCATTCTCTGTAATATTGCAATCAAGACATTGGCCAGGGATATGGTCTACTCTGAAGCTTGAACTGGGGAAATATCCACTTCTAAGTCCACTCAGAACATTGGCAAAATTCAGTTCTTTGAGGTATAGGACTACAGGCCCCAAGTGCTTGTCTGCTGTCAACAAGAGGCGGCCCTAGCTCTAGAGACCGCACACATAAGGTTCCCCAAGTTGGCCACTTGCTTCTTCAAATCCAGCAAAACAGAATAGGGACTCCAGGAAGACAGATTCTACAGTATTATGTGAAAACCATATACAATTACATGCATCCTGTCACCTTTATTGTATTCTCTGTTAGAGGCAATCACAGGACATGCCCACACTCAAGGTGAAGGTACCTAAGAAGGGTTTGAACATCAGAAGATGAGGATCTTGGTGGTTATCCTGGAGTGTATCTACCACACTCCCTCATACAAAATGAGGCTTAGTAAGATAATATATTCCTTTTAAAACCTATCAAACCAGACTTTCATTTATTTAATGCATCATAGTTCAGAAAAAATGATAGCACAGTGATGGGATAGCTTGTTCACCATGTGTTCATTCATAAAGATAGCCTATCTTTCTCTATGTATTCACTTGTTCAGGATTCCTACACAAAGATCTGGGTGATGTTTCTCAAAGATTCTAGACTGTGTGCTATGACTCAGGCAAAGTTTATTTATATTTTATAAGAATTTTGCTAACTTCATAATCCCTATAAATTTCTTTATTTTATAGGCCTTCTTAAAAATGTGATATTTTAATGTAATACTATCTAACATGTCCACTGAAGACCAGAAAGGCACCTAGCTTTGTCCTGTCTACCAGGTGGTCCCACAAAACATACTGAGTGGCAAGGAACCATGAGAACCCAAATGTCCACCTCATTGACCAACTGTCATGATCTTGAAGATTAGATGTAAAATGGGTGAAATATTTAAATAGCAGTCTACATTAATAGCTGAACATATTGAAATTGCATCCCTTGCTAATTGACTACTGATGGAAGTAACCACTTGGCTCCTATTGAGCAAATGCTGTAAACTGTCTGCTGGAATGAAATACAAATGTGTTCTATTGGTTCCTGTAACTTCTTCCACTGTAAAATTAACCTTCCATCCTATCTTTCATTTATAAGGTGGAAACTCATTACTTTTAAAAATTCAATGGAAACATACAAACCTCTATGGGAATTACCTGACTCTTAAAAACTAAACCAAAATATACAGGTAATAAAAGAAAGTCTTGTTGCTATAGAAAAATTGCCTGAATAAGAATTTTGCTGTATTATTGTTTTTCAGCAAACCAATTATAGAGGCTAAAATTGGAACCTAAGTGAATAGCTATTTCATGTTGCTGAAAGTGAACTGCAAGAGTTCTCCATTTCAAAGTCCGCTTGACATAAAACTTACACATTCCAGACTTCTGAAACTTTCCACCTACTTATATCGCTGCCACTTACACATATCGTTAATCCATCAATAACTCTTAGGATTGCAACAGCTGAATGGAAAAATGGCTAAGTTTCCCCCATTTCATAAATCTCAAAGTGCTTGTGATTCTTATAAATACTGCACATATTTTTATTTGCAGTTTCAGAATGATTGAAATAATTGAGAAACAGATACTCTTAACTGGTGAGTGATTTAGTCTGGAGTTAGAATTAATATTTCACATTTTCTCATTTTTGGACAGAGAACTATTTACTAAGAGCATTTCAAGCAAGAGGAATTAATGCAGTTTTATATTGACTTTCCACCTTAATATTGAAAAGGAGAGCATTTATTGAGGAAAATATGATTTCACATTTACTCTAGATAGTTTGTATATAGAACATTTCATGGAGATGAAAATATTGAAGTTTTAAAGTTATGGAGGTTTATTTTACACTAGTACATATTGAGTAACTTATATCACAGAGAATGGGTTATTAATATTTTTGGTAAACCTGCCCCAAAATTGAAGGTCTCAAAAGAGAAATAAAGTAAATTCTTATAGACAGACATATGAAAATGAAAGTCTATTTGAAAATCAAATCAATTTTAAATTATACTAATTCATAGTTCCTGGAGGTGTGTTATATAACACTATTTGGACATTTAAGAACAGATATTCTGTGACTAGAGAAAATCATAGGGAGAAGATTTTTTTAAAAGGAAAATTTAAAGCAAATATAGAGAAAAACTTAAATCACTCAAGATAAGGGACTTTGATTTTTATTAACACTTTGTTGAGGGGATGAGCAAATAAATACAGAATTGAATGGAAAGCCATTAGAAAGAAAAGGGAACAATGACGAATCATGTCAATTCAAGTGGTTTCACTCCAGTTTGAAGAGGGGAATATATGAAAAGAAAGTGAAGAGACTAGGATGTCTAGGCAAGTGTCTAGTATGTGTTGCTATTTTGAAAGTAAAATAAGTACAAAAGAAAATAAATAAATGTACCCCAGGGTGTGGGCCCTTGTTAATAAAGACATTTTCCTCAGGGAACTTGCAAGGAGCTCTTGCTCTAACTATAACTGTACTAATTACAAGCTGTTTCTCCTATGTAGTCGCCTCTACATTTCTTAACCTTTGCTGCAGCACTGAGATAGCTTGTTCAGTCTTATTGTTTGCGGACCAAGCAGATATAAAAGCCCTTTTGCTTGCTCCGCTTGAATATTGTAATATTTTCTTTTTCTAGTGTGAAACCCTTAACAATTCATCTGGCAAAAATAGAAGATCTTGAAAACCTTACCTCTAAAAACAAGTAAAAGTTGTCAGGAACAAATTAGTGGGATCCCCTATAAAGTGAGTTATTCAGAGGCTTTGTTCATAAATGGGAAAACAATATGCTTAATAAATAAGACAGTAGAGGTGTTTTAATTAAGTAATTAATTTAGTGGCATTGTCAAATTGATCTGTCAATAAAATGCTGTAGTTTTCAAACCATCTACTGTCATGATTAACATTTGGAAATGTTTCCATTTGGCATTTTATTCATTTCCAAAAGAGTTCCTTTCATACACATGTATTTTTGTACCGTGGTTTTGATAATAAATCATATACAAGGCACATTTCCCATGTCATTCCTATAGACATCATCAAGGCGTGTTAAATATTTCAAATTCAACCTGAGGATATTTTTATGGGAAAGATTTAACACCTTGCACCAATCATTATATCATATATGAAAAGTGTTTGTCACTCAGTCGTGTCCAGCTCTTTGTGATCCCATGAACTGTAGACCTCCAGGCTCCTCTGCTCATGAAATTCTCCAGGTAAGAATGCTGGAGTGGGTTGCCATTCCATTCTTGAGGGTATCTTTCCAATCTAGGGATCGAACCCAGGTCTCCTGCATAGCAGGTAGATTCTTTCTGTATGAGCCACCATAGTTGGTTTTAATTTTGTCATCTTAATTGTTCTTATTTGCTTCATACTTTATGTCCTACCCATTTTTGTTACTTGTACTCATTTTTTTTTCCTTAAGAGATTTGAAATATATGAATCCCGTTCTATTTTATACAAGTGCTTTGTCTTAACTTTTTTGTTTGCATACATATTAAAATAGTTAATGAATATTAAGCCCTTACTATGTGCTGGGTACTAGAGTAAATGTTAGTTCACATTAAATACACTAATTCTGTAAAGTAGGTGTAACTTCTTCCTCTGCTTCACAAACACGGGACCACTGATACTAAGTAAATACCCACATTTAGAATATATGTGTGTAGAAGTGTGAAAGTCACTCAGTTGTGTCTGACTCTTTGCGACCCCAAGGACTATACTGTCCATGGAATTCTCTAGGCTAGAATACTGGAGTGGGTAGCCTTTCCCTTCTCCAGGGGGATTTTCCCAACCCAGAGATCAAACCCAGGTCTCCCGCATTGCAGGCAGATTCTTTACCAGCTGAGCCACTGGGGAAACCCAAAAAATGGCAATAGAAATGGAATTCAATTTTGTAGAAACTAAGAGTTTGTGTTCTTAACATGATGATGCAATACGTCCCTTTAATGATCAGAGTTGACTGAATGCAAGGTTAGCAGAGAAGATGGAGAACATACAACTGGGGATGTGTAAGGAAACAGCCTGGGAGGTGAATATTGTCTTTTCTCTACTAGTTTGACTCATGCTTTATAATGTAAGTCTTTTGCATATACGTGGTAACTATTTCTCCATCAATGATTTTAACTTTACTTCACTGTGTTTTCCTTCATTACAATTGTAATAATTCTAAACCTCTCTGTTTGAATTTCAACTTTCAATAATGTTTTCAAGTAATATTTCACATTACAATATTTTTAAATAGTCATCTATAACTTCTTTTCTAATATGTATTATTCTGTTTTTAAATGAAATATTCAATACCCTTAGCATTTGCTCTATCATATGATTTAAGATAAAGATCAATTTAAAATAGGTAAATCAGTATGTGATTTATTTATCAAATGTTTTGTCCAATGAATAATATATATATATCATAAATGTTTACCTACTTCATGAGTCTACAAATATTTCAACTTATCTGTAGGTCAATAATCTGGCACTCTCATTCTACTAATTTTAATCATCTTATTTTCATAATATGTTTTAATAATGGTTTAAAAAATCCTCATTATATTCCATTTAAAAGATTTTCCTGAGTATTCTACAATATATACCTTATGACATTAACACTAGAACATTAATTTGAAGAATGACTTCCAGTAGTATTTTTATAAATAGCTTTTTTAGTGGAACTTATTGCCTTGAGAACCCATTGAACAATATGAAAAGGCAAAAAGATAGGACACTGAAAGATGAACTCCCCAGGTTGGTAGGTGCCCAATATGCTACTGGAGATCAGTAGAGAAATAACTCTAGAAAGAATGAAGAGACAGAGCCAAAGCAAAAACAACACCCAGTTGTGGATGTGACTGGGGATGGAAATAAGTCCAATGCTGTAAAGAGCAATATTGCATAGGAAACTGGAATGTTAGGTCCATGAATCAGGGTAAATTGGAAGTGGTCAAACAGGAGATGGCATGCATGAACACCAACATTTTAGGAATCAGCAAACTAAAATGGACTGGAATGGGTGACTTTTACTCAGATGACCATTGTATCTACAACTGTGGCCAAGAATCCCTTAGAACAAATGGAGTAGCCATCATAGTCAACAAAAGAGTCCAAAATGTAGTACTGGGATGAAGTCTCAAAAATGACAGAATGATCTCTGTTTGTTTCCAAGGCAAACCATTCAATATCACGGTAATCCAAGTCTCTGCCTCAATCAGTAATGCTGAAGAAGTTGAAGTTGAACAGTTCTATGAAGACCTACAAGACCTTCTAGAACTAACACTCAAAAAAGATGTCCTTTTCATTATAGGGGACTGGAATGCAAAAGCAGGAAGTCAAGAAATACATGGAGTAACAGGCAAATTTGGCCTTGGAGTACAGAATGAAGCAGAGCAAAGGCTATTTGAGCTTTCCCAAGAAAACACCCTCTTCAAACAACATAAAAGAAGACTCTGCAAATGGACATCACCAAATGATCAACACCAAAATCAGATTGACTATATTCTTTGCAGCCAAAGATGGAGAAGCTCTATACAGTCAGCAGAAACAAGACCAGAAGCTGGCTATGGCTCAGATCATGAACTCCTTATTATCAAATTCGATTTAAATTGAAGTAAGTGGGGAAAATCACTAAGCCATTCAAATAGGACCTAAATCAAATCCCTTATAATTATACAGTAGAAGTGATGAACAGATTCAAAGGATTAGATCTGTTAGACAGAGTGCCTGAAGAACTATGGATGGAGGTTTGTGACTTCATACAAGAGGCAGGGATCAAGACCTTCCCCAAGAAAAAGAAATGCAAAAAAGCAAACGGTTGTCTGAGGAGGCCTTACAATAGCTGTGAAAAGAAGAGAGGTGAAAGGCAAAGGAGAAAAGGAAAGGTATACCCATTTCAATGCAGAATTCCAAAGAATAGCAAGGAGAGATAAGAAAGTCTTCCTCAGTGATCATTGCAAAGAAATAGAGGAAAGCAGTAGAATGGGAAAGACTAGAGCTTGCTTCAAGAAAATGAGAGGTATCAAGGGAATATTTCATGCAAAGATGAGCACAATAAAGGACAGAAACAGTATGGATCTAACAGAAGCAGAAGATATTAAGAAGAGGTGGCAAGAATACACAGAAGAGCTATACAAAAAAGATCTTCATGACCCAGATAGCCACGATGGTGTGATCACTCACCTACTCACCTAGAACCAGACATCCTGGAATGGGAAGTCAAGTGGGCCTTAGGAAGCATCACTACAAACAAAGCTAGTGGAGGTGATAGAATTCCAGTTGAGCGATTTCAAATTCTAAAAGATGATGCTATGAAAGTGCTACACTCAATATGCCAGCAAATTAGGAAAACTCAGAAAGTGGCCACAGGACTGGAAAAGGCCAGTTTTCATTCCAATCCCAAAGAACGGAAATGCCAAAAAATGCTCAAACTACCACACAATTGAACTCATCGCACATGCTAACAAAGTAATGCTCAAAATTCTCCAAGCCAGGCTTCAACAGGACATGAACCATGAATTTCCAGATGGTTGAGCTGAATTTATAAAAGGCAGAGGAAACAGAGATCAAATTGCCAACATCCTTTGGATCATCGAAAAAGTGAGATTTCCAGAAAAACATCTACTTCTGCTTTCTTGACTATGCCAAATTCTTTTTCTGTGTCAGTTCATTTCAGTTGCTTAGTCGTGTCTGACTCTTTGTGACCCCATGAATTGCAGCACGCCAGGCCTCTCTGTCCATCACCAACTCCTGGAGTTTACCCAAACCCATGTCCATCAAGTCGGTGATGCCATCCAACCATCTCATCCTCTGTCGTCCCCTTCTCCTCCTGCCCCCAATCCTACCCAGCATCAGGGTCTTTTCCAATGAGTCAAATCTTCGCATCAGGTGGCCAAAGTATTGGAGTTTCAGCTTCAACATCAGTCCTTCCAAAGAACACCCAGGACTGATCTCCTTTAGGATGGACTGGTTGGACCTTCTTGCAGTCCAAGGGACTCTCAAGAGTCTTCTCCAACACCACTTCAAAAGCATCAATTCTTTGGCGCTCAGCTTTCTTCACTGTTCAACTCTCACATCCATACATGACCACTGGAAAAACCATAGCCTTGACTAGATGGATCTTTGTTGGCAAAGTAATGTCTCTGCTTTTAAATATGCTATCTAGGTTGGTCACAACCTTCCTTCCAAGGAGTAACATCTTTTAATTTTATGGCTGCAATCACCATCAGCAGTGATTTTGGAGCCCCCAAAAATAAAGTCTGACGCTGTTTCCACTGTTTCCCCATCTATTTCCCATGAAGTGATGGGACCAGATGCCATGACCTTAGTTTTCTGAACGTTGAGCTTTAAGCCATCTTTTTCACTCTCCTCTTTCACTTTCATCAAGAGGCTCTTTAGTTCCTCTTCACTTTCTGCCATAAGGGTGGTGTCATCTGCATACCTGAGGTTATTGATATTTCTCCTGGCAATCTTGATTCCACCTTGTGTTTCTTCCAGCCCAGTGTTTCTCACGATGTACTCTGCAAATAAGTTAAATAAGCAGGGTGACAATATACAGCCTTGACGTATTCCTTTTCCTATTTGGAACCAGTCTGTTGTTCCATGTCCAGTTCTAACTGTTGCTTCCTGACCTGCATACAGGTTTCTCAAGAGACAGGTCAGATGGTCTGGTATTCCCATCTCTTTCAGAATTTTCCACAGTTTATTGTGATCCACATGTCAAAGGCTTTGGCATAGTCAATAAAGCAGAAATAGATGTTTTTCTGGAACTCTCTTGCTTTTTCGATGATCCAGCAGATCACAACAAACTGGAAAATTCTTCAAGAGATGGGAATACCAGACCACCTTATCTGCCTCCTGAGAAATCTGCATGCAGGTCAAGAAGCAACAGTTAGAACTGGATGTGGAACAACAGATTGGTTCCAAATTGGGAAAGGAGTATATCAAGGCTGCATATTGTCAACCTGCTTATTTAACTTATTTGCAGAGTACATCATGCGAAACGCTGGGCTGAATGAAGCACAAGCTGGAATTAAGATTGCTGGGAAAAATATCAATAACCTCAGATATGCAAATTTCATCTTAAGGCTAGCTTCTCTCTTGCCATTGGAAGACAGAGTTAAATGAGTTCACATCTCTTAAAAGAGATCTTTCCCTTTTTTGAGATCTTTCCCAGAACTCTTCCACACACATCTTCTTACATTCCAGGATGACTGGGTCACCTGCTCATTTCTGCATGAGCAAGAGAAATGGAAATACTTTTAGACCAATCATGATGGTATTGAAAATAGGTCAAGTAGCTTCTAGTGTATGTGACTTAGTGGTAAATGTTTATGTGCCTTTACCTGTCAGAAAAGAAGACAAGAATAGTAGATGCTTTATAGGCAACTGACAATGTGTACTTCAAAAATTAATGTAAAATTAAAAACTAAAAAATTTGTATTTGATTCAGCAACTAGGTCCTTTGTGGATATAGCACGTTTCAGTAGATAGGAAGCCAGATTTAAATGGGAGGAAGAGTGAATGAGAATAAAGAACTAGAGCTCGACAATTAACAACATTTTCAACATGTTTGTGAAGGTTACTGTAGTGAGATAGAAATGGGCATAAGAAGGGCAACTAATAAGGCCAGAAAGACAGTTGTAGATGGGATCTAGACCAAATATTAAAGATTTAACCACCCAGGTGCAATCATATCTTCTATTACAATGTAGTATTAAGAGTATAAAATGAGACGAAGGACTTCTTTAAATCTGTGAGGGAAAGTGCAGTTATTCCTTCGTGATATAAAAATGTTATTCTATGAATTGTAAGATGAGGTAATTAGCAGAGAATGAAAAAGGCAAAGAAGATCAGAGATTTGAGGGAAGCAGAGGAAAGACCAAGTGGTCAGTAAGGGAGTAGAAAAATGTCTTACCAGGGAAAGTAGATAAGGAATCCAGATGGTGTTGAATGCACAGTTGGGATTTTATGCTATGGTTATCCATTTTTTGAGCAGTTGGTTTTGTTTTTTTCTGTCTTTTTTTTTCTTTCAGGGGTACAATATCAAGAAAACATGTGTGTGTGTGTGTAGGTGTGTGTCTTTAATAATTGTACATGTGTATATTGTTGCATGGTTTCTAAATCTCAGAAAATATTTTTCTTTTTCTTAGACATGTTAGCCAACTAGATTAAACATGCATATTTTTCCCCTCATAATTTTTTCTGGAAACTAGTTTGAAGAGGACAATTTTGAAACAATGTAGTTTTATTATTTTGTGCATATTTGTTTTGCTAATAAGTTGGTATGTTTTTTTAAATTTTTCTAGATATAGGTCTCTATTTGTTCATTTTACATCATCTTTTCACTTTGCTCATATAGGGTTTTTTCTTTAGGAAAGCTTTAATCTACTAAGTTACTATATTCCAATTTATTCTGTTAATATTTTACTGATCATAAACAAAATGTACCTGATATACACCATTATGGAACAAGTTAAATCGGGAACAAACACAGTCAGTAGACTGTATTTCAAGCTCCAGCGTTCTTCTTTATACATGACTGAAGTCCATGCCCTAAGCCAGTGGCTTACAAGGTTTGCTATCTATCACAATCACTTGGAGAACTCATTAAAAGACAATGGCTGGATCCCATCGATACTTTCTGATTCAGTAGGTTTCAGGTTGGAGCTGAGAATATACATTTCTAAGAATCTCCCAGAGGGCACTCACTGATTTTTCAGGTTTGGGGGCTATACATTGAAAACAAGTATTCTAAACTATTAAATTTTCTTGCTTCATCAAATTAGAGTAAAATGACAAGAGGGGAAAGGAACTATGCTGGCAACATTAAAAAATTGTACCATATAAATTCCAATAGCTTGATTAATTTTTCTGCATCTGATAAGTGGTTATTTGAAGGAAGCTTTACAGAGGGGCTAAGGTTTGAATGAAGCTTTGAAAAAGGTGAATGGGTTTCAAACAACACAGATTATTCCAAGTAGAAATGGACTGCTTGGGAAGGCAGAGAGATAGCTCTCTATAATGATGTGGAATACGAAATGTGATGATCCACTGGTATAGATGTTACTTATAAAGTATAATAAGGTATCAGATGTGTTTGACCAAATATCATCTGAGTCTCTTTCAATGTGGCTCTGCACTTAGAAGAAAAAGAATGTAAGAGCTAAGTAAATGAACTGGAGCCAGACAGGTTTGGTCCAAATCCCTACTCTACAACTGATAGGCTTTGTAAGGTTGGAGAAAGCATTTTATCACTCTCAAACTCCTTGTTAGTTTGCCAAAGCTGCCATGACAACATATCACAAACTGGAAATTTAAACAACAGAAATGTTATTGTCTCACATTTCTGGAAGCTAGAATTCTGAGATCAAGGTGTTGTCAGGGCTATGCTTCCTCTCAAGTAAGGAAGGATCTGTTCTAGGCTTCTCTCCTAGCTACTGGTATTCCTTGGCTTGTGTAACCAACGTGGTCTTCTCCTTGTACATGTGTCTATGTCCAAATTTCCCCCATCGGGACTCTACTCCAGACCTCATCTTAGCTAATTACATCTGCAATGACCTTATATTCAAGTAAGTTAACCTTGTTTAAGGAGGTTAAGGATGCAACATATGAATTATAGGGGACACAATTTAACATATAACACTTCTCTTCTTCTCCTGTGAAAGAGGTTTGTTTTTGTTCATTGTTTAATTGCTAAAGTCATGTCTGACTCTTTGTGACCCATGGACTGCAGCATGGCAGGCTTGCCTGTCCTTCACTATCTCCTGGAGTTTAAAGTTATATAATTAATAGCATTGTTAAGGAAGTTAAATGAGAAATGTATGCAAAGTTTTATCTCAGTAGCTTTTCAATCACTGTAATATTATTAATTTAAAATATATCTATTGTTGTGTAATATTCTTGAGGTTGTCATCTTTACCAGCCTACCATCTGTATTAGTCACAATCGTCTATAAATCCTCCTAATAGGTTAAAGATGAAGGAGTTTCAAAAACATATACTGGGAAAAAATGTTATTTGCCTTTCCTTAATTTGCAATTTATTCCCTCCTGCTTGTAGAAGAGTTGGATCTGTCTGACCTGTTTCTATGGATGCAGAGAACAATAGCCTTGTGGTGGCCCCATTCGGAAAGAGAATCTCCAGGAGAAAGGGCTGCTCTCTCTTTATACTAGACTACCATTCACTTCTTTTCCATCCTCTTTTTTATTTACTTATTTAATTTTTGTCCTATTTGCTACCAAAAGTGTCCCAAATGATGAGCTCCTGCACTGGGCCTGTGACAAACAGGAAGAGAATCAGTGCTGAGAACACATTCCCACAGCTCAATGGGCAGCATGCAGGTGGTAATGACTTTCAGTCACAATTTGTGCAAGGTCCAGTGCCATGCTTCAGACTGCTAGTCTATTACCAGTTTCCCTGCTCTCTCAGTCTTTTACCAGTTTAACTCCCCAAAGCTCCCTTTCACTCTCTCTTTTGCTATTATGCTTTCTTATTCAATTACAGTGACTACTCAAGGCCTGAACAGAAGGTTGGTGCAGCACAAGGCAAAATTAAGCTGCTGTTCCAATACATTGGACCTGCGTTGGCAGACATTTGAATTGAAAATGGATTTGGCCATTCCGTGGTCAGTCTGGTCATTTTTATCATACAAATGCAATATTTTGGTCGATTTTCTAAGGCACCTGGTCTGGCATTTCCTACTCAACAAAGGAACAGGAAGAGAGATTATATACAGTGAACATTCTGTTTGTTTCATGGAGTTGTACTAAATATCCCCTTTTTACCCCCAGTTTAATGGCAGGGGAAAAGTAGAAAGACCCTCAAAGGGAAAAATATCCAAAATCAAGATGTAGGCTTGCATATTTATATTTATATAAATTCAACTATTTTTAATTGAAGGAAAATTCCTTTACTATATTGTGCTGATTGCTGCCATATATAAAAAGGAATAAGCCATAGGTATTATATACATATATTTCTATAATAGGGGAAAAATAAGTTTGAGTATTTATCTAGAAAATAATTACCACTTACATATATACAATGTATAGAACTAAGTGCTAATAATCTCCCCAAACACTAGAAGTTTCTCAGATAGGAAAACGGAGATTAAGTGAATTTAATTTACTAACACAGTTCGGTCAGTTCAGTCACTCAGTTGTGTCTGACTCTTTGCCACCCCATGGACTGCAGCACCCCAGGCTTCCCTGTCCATCACCAACTCCCAGAGCTTGCTCAAACTCATGTCCATCGAGTCAGTGATGCCATCCAATGATCTCCTCCTCAGCCGGCCCCTTCTCCTCCTGCCTTCAATTTTTCCCAGCATTAAAATCTTTTCCAATGAGCCAGTTCTTCATATCAGATGGCCTAAGTATTGGACTGATTTCCTATAGGATGGACTGGTTGGATCTTCTTGCAATCCAAGGGACTCTCAAGAATCTTCTCAAATAGCACAGTTCAAAAGCATCAATTTTGGAACAGATGCCAAACTCTCCTTTTTCACTTTCATCAAGAAGCTCTTTAGTTCTTCCCTTTCTGCCATAAGGGTGGTGTCATCCACATATCTGAGGTTATTGATATTTCTCCCAGCAATCTTAATTCCACCTTGTGCTTCATTCAGCCCAGTGTTTCACATGATGTTCTCTGCATGTAAGTTAAATAAGCAAGGTGACAATATGCAGCTTTGACATACTCTTTTTCCTATTTGGAACCAGTCTGTTGTTCCACGTCCAGTGCTAGCTGTTGCTTCCTGACCTGTATACAGATTTCTCAGGAGGCAGACAAGGTGGTCTGGTATTCCCATCCCTTGAAGAATTTTCCACAGTTTGTTGTGATCCACACAGTCAAACGATTTGGCATAGTCAATAAAGCAGAAGTAGATGTTTTTCCTGGAACTCTCTTGCTTTCTCAATGATCCAACAAATGTTGGCAATTTGATCTCTGGTTCCTCTGCCTTTCCTAAATTCAGCTAGAACATCTGGAAATTCATGGGTCACGTCCTGTTGAAGCCTGGCATGGAGAATTTTGAGCATTACTTTGCTACCATGTGAGATGTGTGCAATTGTGTGGTAGTTTGTGCATTTTTTGACATTGCATTTCTTTGGGATTGGAATGAAAACTGACCTTTTCCAGTCCTGTGGCCACTGCTGAGTTTTCCATATTTGCTGGCATATTGAGTGCAGCACTCTCATGGCATCATCTTTTAGGATTTGAAATCACTCAACTGGAATTCCAACACCTCCACTAGCTTTGTTTGTAGTGATGCTTCCTAAGGCCCACTTGACTTCCCATTCCAGGATGTCTGGTTCTAGGTGAGTGATCACACCATCGTGGCTATCTGGGTCATGAAGATCTTTTTTGTATAGCTCTTCTGTGTATTCTTGCCACCTCTTCTTAATATCTTCTGCTTCTGTTAGATCCATACTGTTTCTGTCCTTTATTGTGCTCATCTTTGCATGAAATATTCCCTTGATACCTCTCATTTTCTTGAAGCAAGCTCTAGTCTTTCCCATTCTACTGCTTTCCTCTATTTCTTTGCAATGATCACTGAGGAAGACTTTCTTATCTCTCCTTGCTGTTCTTTGGAATTCTGCATTGAAATGGGTATACCTTTCCTTTTCTCCTTTGCCTTTCACCTCTCTTCTTTTCACAGCTATTGTAAGGCCTCCTCAGACAACCATTTCGCCTTTTTGCATTTCTTTTTCTTGGGGAAGGTCTTGATCACTGCCTCCTGTACAAAATCACAAACCTCCATCCATAGTTCTTCAGGCACTCTGTATAACAGATCTAATCCTTCGAATCTGTTCATAAGGGATTTGATTTAGGTCCTATCTGAAAGGCCTAGTGATTTTCCCTCTTTCCTCAATTTAAATCTGAATTTGATAATAAGGAGTTCATGATCTGAGCCACAGCCAACTCCTGATCTTGTTTCTGCTGACTGTATAGAGCTTCTCCATCTTTGGCTGCAAAGAATATAGTCAATCTAATTTTTGTATTGACCATCTGGTGATATCCATGTGTAGAATCTTCTCTTTTGTTGTTGGAAGAGGGTGTTTTATATGACCAGTGTATTCTGTTGCAAAACTCTGTTAGTCTTTGCTGTGCTTCTTTTTGTACCCCAAGGCTAAATTTGCTTGTTACTCCAGGGTTCGCTTGACTTCCTACTTTTGCATTCTAATCCCCTATAATGAAAAGGACATCTTTTTTGGGTGTTAGTTCTAGAAGGTCTTGTAGGTCTTAATAGAAGAAGATACTGTATGTAACATACAGTTATATCACTATTAAGTAGAAAAGCCAAAATTTTACCTTCAACTCCAGATGGGTTCCTTGGAAACTGTGCTCTGGGTAGAGTTTGCTGATATAGCATAACATCTGGCCCTATTGCCAAATATACAGCAGTTTTAGTTTTACCTAAGCATAGTGCCTTCCAGGCAGGACAAAGATACCATCACTAAGGATCTACAGAACTTTCCTTAGTATCTTCTGCTTTCACTCATCTTCTTGCCTTGGCAAACTGAAGAAAGACGGGTCCAGGTAAGATAACTGGATCCTGTGTCACTATAAAAACAAGCTAAGAGGCAAGCATCCCTTTTCTATTTTTGTAACTTTAACAGAGCTATAATATAGAAGTTAATTTTAACCTGCTTCCAGTTCAACTATCTTGCCTCTCACCTCCCACAGTTAACTGGAACAAATTTAATCACACACACACACACACACACACATCCATGCACACATATGTATGTATAAAAAGCTAGAGTTACATTACTTCCATAATACACTGATATTTTTACCAACCAGATTTTTAGCTAGAGCCTATCCATATTGCTTCCTAAATCTGGGCATTTGGGTGGATTCAGTAGTTGTATATCTAGTTCTTATATTTCATCTCAAAAATTGCTATGAAATAATTTTTATGATTAAATTTGATTGTGTATTGTCCCTCTATCATTTCTGAGTATATCATAATTGAAACCATTGGATAAATCATGATTTGTGTGGTTAGCTAAATGAGATTATCACAATCCTCCTTGTCCTTGTGATGTTTAGCACAAGTATATGTTTGTAACATTTATCCAATATGAATTGAATTTACATAAACATTTGTACTCACATGACTAAATGCATTCACATATTCATTTTGCTATTTGCTTTTTTCTAGCTAGTGCTAAAGCAAAGCCAGTGTGATCTAGAGATGGTATTGGGGCCCATTGATGATAAGGGCCAGTGGTAACAGTTACATTTTTCTAGTGGATAGTGGAGATGGAACATCTTAAGAAGACTGAGACCATTAGGGACCCCAGTGAATAAGGAAAGACCAGCTATGTATGCAGGTCAAGAAGCAACAGTTAGAAATGGACATGGAACAACGGACTGGTTCCAAATAGGAAAAGGAGTATGTCAAGGCTGTATATTGTCACCCTGCTTATTTAACTTATATGCAGAGTACATCATGACAAACGCAGGGCTGGAGGAAGCACAAGCTTGAATCAAGACTGCCAGAAAAATTATCAATAACCTCATATATACAGATGACACCACCCTTATGGCAGAAAGTGAAGAGGAATTAAAAAGCCTCTTGATGAAAGTGAGAGAGTGAAAAAGTTGGCTTAAAGCTCAACATTCAGAAAACTAGGATTATGGCATCTGGTCCTATCACTTCACGGGAAATAGATGGGGAAACAGTGGAAACAGTGTCAGATTTTATTTTGGGGGGCTTCAAAATCACTGCAGATAGTGATGGCAGCCGTGAAATTAAAAGACGCTTACTCCTGGGAAGGAAAGTTATGACCAACCTAGATAGCATATAAAAAAGCAGAGATAGTACTTTGCCAGCAAAGGTCCGTCTAGTCAAAGCTATGGTTTTTCCAGTAGTCGTGTGATGTGAGAGTTGGACTATGAAGAAAGCTGAGCACCGAAGAATTGATGCTTTTGAACTGTGGTGTTGGAGAAGACTCTTGAAAGTCCCTTGGACTGCAAGGAGATCCAACCAGTCCATCCTAAAGGAGATCAGCCCTGGGTGTTCATTGGAATGACTGATGTTGAAGCTGAAACTCAAATACTTTGGGCCACCTCATGTGAAGAGTTGACTCATTGGAAGAAACCTTGAACCTGGGAAGGATTGGGGGCAGGAGGAGAAGGAGACAACAGAGGATGAGATGGCTGGATGGCATCACCGACTCAATGGACATGAGTTTGGGTAAACATCAGGAGTTGGTGATGGACAGGGAGGCCTGGTGTGCTGCGATTCATGGGGTCGCAAAGAGTCAGACACGACTGAGTGACTGAACTGACTGAACTGACTGAGCTATATAGTTGCTTTCATCAGCCTTTCTAAACAAGGCTCCACAAGAGAATTGTACCCTGAATCTCCAAGAGGCATCTATTTTACCTAATGAGTTTCCCACTTTCCTGTTCATCTAGTATGATACTACCTAAGTATCGTCTTTGAAGGAATTTAGATTATAGTCACTGGGATAATTTTCTGGATTATGCAATTTAAATGAAGAATCCCACTTGAGCTCAGGAAAACTACACATATCCTGTCACTCCTCCACTCTCAAAAACTATGGGAAAGAGTTCATTTGACCAGGAAACACTGACCCACAATTTAGGGCCAGGTGGGTACTGGCACCCATGAGAGCTCATTCCTTCCAATCTAAGCTAGATTTTGCAGAATCTTACTCCTGGGGAAGCTGCTTAATAGGTCTTCCCATTTTCTATAGAACTTTTCACCCTTAAAGAATTGCCCACTTAGATATACAGCCATTTAAATTTAGTCAATGCAGATGGAGTGTCAGGTCCCATTGATCACTGTCTGTGAAGCTGGAAAATTATCACAAAATAATGTAAGTATATACAAAGAGAAAAGGGAACTTGCTAGGTAAAGACTTAACAGCTGAACATTGTCATAAAATAACATTGTCTCTTTTTTTGGAACTATAGATTAAGATGTCCCCAGAATAGGCTGTTTTAAAGTGCCTTCTTATTCTGAGAAAAGGTCGCAGTTGTGATGGATATGGTTGTTCCTTTCTTTTGTCACAGTAAATTAACAGACTTCATTAAGTGAAGTGTGATAAATAATGAAACAATAGAAAACAGTTGATCTAGATCTAAAGAAGCAGGAGAAGTTGCAGTTCTAGCATTGAAATCATGTTTATTAGCCACATGATCTTGGACAAATTTCTCAGTTTCTTTAAGTGTCAGATTCAGCAATATAAAATACTAACCCTCAATCTCAAGTGTTTTGGTGAAACTGAAAAAGTCAGATATAAACAAATCCTACATATGCTCTAAAGAAACAATTACAAAATCCACCATGATTTGCTGATTAAAGTAGAAATATTTTAATTTATTTGTATTTTGTGCTTTACAGACAATTTATCCATTTCTCTCAACACCACCGTGAACTAAGCCAAGGAACATTACATGACTTGCCTGAGGTCAGAAAACAAATACCAAGCTGACCCTGGACTCCTCTTTTCTGCCTGATTCTCAAGTCCAACTTTTGTGGTCTCTTCAATATATCATGTCTGTAGCTGCCTAACTTTTAAAATGCCTCGATTGATTTTGCTTTCGCAAATCGTTTGCATTATAATGTAGACTGTGAGGGCCACCAATTGAAGTGCAGGATGAGGAGTGAAGGCAGAATCTTGGAACCAGAAAGCTCTGTCAAAGTCATCTAGGTGAACTTCTTGCCTTATGTATAGCTCACCAAACTATTCCAGACACATTGTCAGGGATGGAATTAACGGCTCTGCTAACTCCTCTGCTGCCTAGCCATGCTTGCTACCCCCAGAGTTCCTCCTTACATCATTTGAATTCTCTCCAACTGCAATTTATGCCCCTCTTCTCTTATTCTGGCCTCATCAGAGAGGGAGAACAGCTGGTCACCATCCTCCATATAATCGCACTGGGGATAATGAAGGTGGTTATTGAGTCACTCTTCCCCAATTCCAGTACAGGTCTTGCTACATGGACCTATTTACTGGGGAACTGACAAAGATGGCAGGTAGAAGAAATCACATTTAAAACATATTCACACCTAGTAAAATGCTGATTAGGAAAACTGTTTTAGGAGTGAATAACACTATTCCTCATTATTTTACCACAACTCATGTTCTGCAACTGTTTTAAATCTGAAGCCCATTCCATAATGGGTAATGATATGACTTTTCATACAATTTGGATCTGGCTTTATCTGAGTTTGAGATAACTAAGTTAGGAAATCCAAAGTGGAAAAAAAAAAAAAAAGCTTTGGACAGCAGCCAGCAGAATATTTGATCCAAGGCACATGTGTCTGAAATTAAATTTGGGAGTTAGTCTGTGCTGTCTAAGTCATGACAGCAAATGAAGGGGAACCTTCTGTATGCTAAGAAAAGGAGAATGTGTAGGCTGTTGCCTTACAAAAATTGCAGGGAATGGGGTTAATTCCTAGAAACTACCCAGATTGACTGAATGGCTTTTTGGCACACCAGAGTGAGGGAACCAGAATGGAAGCTTCCCTGTAATTATCCTGTCGGGTTCCTGAGAGGTCACCTGCATGGATTTGGGCAGGGTCAGCTAGACAGTACAGAAAATAAGGCATTGCCTAAATGGAGTGGTTTTTAAGGTGAGCAAGCCCTCCAGTTAGTAGTCAACCCTAGGTATGTTGCTTTGTTCATTACAGCTTTATTTTTTGAGACTTTTAAAAAGTTGTCTACATCTCAGACTTCCTTATTGGAGAGGTAATATTCTACATTAGCAAGTCAGCCAATGCCATCTTGAAAGCATGATGTTTAAAGAATTGGGAGGATAGTCAGACTCTACTTGGCTCCAGACAAGGTGAGAGAATGAACAGAAATCTTTCATTTACTCTTTCACTCAATTACCCATCAATATAATGGGAATAAAAACAGCATTTACCTCATAGGGATAAGCATTAAATGACTTGGCAAATGAAGAGTTTGTAATAGTACATAATACAAAATAACAGCTCCATAGATGCTATGTTATTACTAAAGAGAGGAAGCACCGCTGTTCTTCAAGAGGTTTTCCATGAACATTCAAAACTAGTGTTTAATGTGAAAAGTTCTTTAAGACAAGGTTCTGGAGCAGGAAATATCTTAGTGATTTTGTTTTTAGAAAGAACAGGGGGTTTCAGAAGATGATAATAACAGAAGGTGATAATAACTATTTAGTGCTAGTGAGAGTCCATCAGAAATATTTCATTTTTCTAGACATAACACTTTAAAAAGAATATTGATTTATTTGATTTTATCCCTGGGAAGCAACCAAATAGAAAAAGGATTTCAAACTGATTTAAATGGGAACAATTTAATATAATATGTGTTCCATTTAGAGAGAAGTTAGGCTGAGATATGATTGTGTTCTCGCATGACTGTCTATGGAATATGAAATCTTTCTGGAGAATAAAACCAGGGCCACATAGAGTGGAAGTTTCTAGAAAAATTTCATTCATTAGATAGTTTTTTTCTGGCAATAAAACATGACCAAAATATGATTAGGCTTCTCAAGTAGTATGTGGATTACTAAAAGGGTAGAGGACAGACTTGAAGACAATATCTCGAGATTGGTCTATAACCTCCCCAGATCCTTTTGCATTCAAAATTTTATAATTTGATTAAGAGCATTCTTAACCTTGATAATTACAAGGTTACAAATTGTTACAAATTAACAATGTTTCAAAGACCAAGTAGAACAGAAGACACACTCACCAAAACAGTTTCTATGCAAATTTACCTGAGGGCAAGCAGTTGTCTGTTTTAAGTATTAGGAAAACAATTTTTCTTTAATTCTCCAATGGAGCTTCCAGACATTACACTCTATTAACCCTCCCTAACGTTGTAACCAGATATTAAAAGCATCTGTGAAGGCTAGGGAAGGTCCAGTTCCTGTAGAGGTATATCATTGACTGCGATGGATGGCATAATCAAGGAATGCAAGTAGGGCTTCTGATTCAAGCCAAGAGTAGCTGGCTCAACATTTGTAAAACAGTTATTTTCAAATAAATTGAATATACTAATCAGCTGGTTGTCTGTACCCAAAATCCTTGTGAAGAATTTAATTCATGACTGTACAATGTCATTGGATAAAATAAAATTTGCTGATTATTATCTCTAAACCTTTGACCTTGTCTGTTTACACAGTCTCATCTACAACTATGTCCACTTTCAACATGTTACAAACACAACGGCTTTCTGCTGTCTTTCGATCAAGCCAAGTTCACTACTTGCCATGTTTGGACTGTTTTCTTTGTCTCTTCTACCTTCAGATCTTTGCATGGATGTTCCCTCATTATCATTCAGATTCCAACTGGATAGTCTTCTCTGGCCATGGATCTAAATGTATTATATTGATCTCTTCCTTTACTCTCCATCCTATTACTCCATTTTATTCTTTCATAGAATTTGTTAATTACCTTTTTTTAACTTCTATGATACAGTATCTAGAATATTATCATATATATACATATATATATGTATATATATACTTACTACATATTGATTTATCTCATCTATATTTATGGGTTTATTATCTTCTCTCTCCCACTAAAATATACATTTCCCTGGGTCAGAGGCCCCTTTTACATGTTCACTGTGGATTTTCCAGTGCTTCGAAGAAAGTGACACCTCCATAGTTATTTTTTTTTTTAAGGAACGAATCTTGTTTGTGGTGGGCAATCACACATGAAGAACTTAAAGTTATTTCAGGATGGTGGATGGTATGATTTTGTTTTTGCTTAAGCAGTTTTTATTCTTATTATCTAAGATGCAAAGCCCTGACCTTACAGAAATGAAAGTAGATTCATCATGCTGTGCTGATGATTAAGAGAAATGAACTATGCAAGTCACCCTTAACTTCTCTGGTTCAGCTGCTTTCTTCTCTGAACTATTTCAGCACCACTATTCTAAACAAGACTTGGTCCTCTGAAGGTAAGACTAGAAACTAACTTAGAGCTCAGAGCTAGCAGAGCAATATAAAAAATATAAAAAGTGTCCTAAAACTCTAGAGACGAGTCTCAAGAGGATGTGGATAAAGAGAATAAGGTTAGAGACAGGTAAACGCTACTAGCAATGACTTTGGTGAGGTATAATAAAAACCTGCCAAGACCTGGAGCTACAGGAAGCAAGTAGAACTCAAAGAAATAAAAGGAAAGAACAAATTGATTTTGACAGATGAGGGTTTCTGCAATATAATCCCTCTTGAAGATCCAGAAGCTGTTCACCAGTCCCTCTTTGTCCATCTAAGAGGATCCAGATGTTTCTGACGTATAGACTCCATTATCTAATCAGTGTGGTCATTTATTTCAAAAAGATTGCTCTTCTGAATGTTAAATAAGTACAAAATCAGAGTCAAAAATAGTTAATGAAAATAAAAATTATACATAGTGTATGTACATATAGTTCTATATCTTCTTTTATATTATTATCACAGTTTATTATTGTCTGGGAAAATATTTATTTAATTCTAATTGCCACTATTATACATAAATAATAACAGGAACATATTTTAATCACCATTTGCTACTTGATTAATTATTTAGAGTTAATTTAGCAAATACTTATTGAGTATCTTCTATGATAGGATGCATGATAGGTCCTGGATAAACATGATCTCTGACTCAGGAAGTTTATGTTCTTGTAGAAGTGGAAGATGCTAAAATATTTAGGATGATTTTGGATTTTGATAAGTGCTTCATGGAAAATAAAACACCATGAGGTAGTGATAATTGTGCATGAGAGGATGGTGTCACTCAAAAAAGGATTAATGTTTGGCCTGAATGGAATTTAAACTGAGATCTGAAAGCTGAAAATCACATAGAAAAAAAAATAAACAGATCTCTATGATCTGTCTCGATCATAGAGACAAGAAAAGAGACTAAAAGGTATAGCACAGTTTCAAGTAACTGTAAGGAAACCCCTGGACTGCAGACCAGTGAGCAAAGAAGAGAGCAGTGGCAGAGGTGAACAAAGGGAAAATCACACTAAGTTTGTGGGTTATCTTTGGGAAGTTCAGGTTTTATTCTATGTCCATTGCAAGCTTTTGAGCAGGGGAGAAATCTAATTTGATTTACCTTTTTAAAAAATTGCTCTAGTTAAAACACGATGCACTGTAGAAAGGTAAGCTGCAAAGGCAAGTCTTGGGAATCATATTGAAGGTGACCAGTTGAGAGATGAGTGGTTTTAACTATGGATATGCAGTGAAGATGAAGATAATAATTGTAGAATATGTGAAGAGTTTAGATGTATGGACAACAGAGAGAGAGAGCTGAGCTAACTACTAGATTTTGGCTTGAACATCTGGTTTGATGTTGATATCATTTATTTATAGGGAACAAACTGAGCTGAGTGAGAAAGATGTTCAAATGGGAAGTGTCATTAATAACATTCTTAATTAGTTTCAGAGACCATTCTGTATAGCAGATCTCTCATATGTGTTTGAAGTTCAAAGCAAGATTGGGCTAGGAATATATATATAGTTGAAATGTAAAGTGATTGACATGGAAGTGATCATCCAGAGAGAAGGTATATAGAGAGAGAAGAGAGTAAAACCTAGAACCAATCTTGGGAATATCACATAAAGGTCAGATAGTAATAGGGAATATACAAAAAAAAAAGTAAAAATGAAATTACCAGTTGAATCAAGGAAAACTATGAGAATGTGAAATTATATAAACTGAAGGACTGTTGCAAATACATGGGATCATTTATTTCTGGTGAACAGTGCTAAAATGTGTAGAAAGACTGAAGACAGACATTAATGCATTTTAGGATTTAGTTTGGAGGTCATTGTTAGCTTCATAAATACATTTAAATAGATTACTGAACACCTAGATACACATGAATCAAAGTTGATCACTAACGACAGTCTTAAAAAAGATCAGAAAAAATGGATAGACTTACTTGTAAATGAAAGATGATTATTTACATTCATAGCTGAATTCTCAGAAGCATCAAAGAATAGTATCTGCAAAGTTAGGAGAAAACTCAATTCTAGTGAAACTATCACTTAAGAATCAGGCCTAATTACTTCACACCAATTAAGATTGTTACTCAAAAAAAAAAAAAAAAAAGAAGAAGAACTTTGGGTGAAAATGTAGAAATACTGGAACATTTATGCATTTTTGGGGAATGTAAAAGGACACAATCATTAAAAAAAAATGGTGGTTCTCAGAAATTTGAAAACAGAATTAGTATAAGAACCAACTGTCTAACTTCTGGGTCTTATTCAAAAGAATTTAAAGCAGGAGCTAGAATAGGTATTTGTGCATCTGTGCTCAAAATAGCATTATTGCAGTATCCAAAAGGTGGAAGCAATCCAAGTGCCTATCAATGGATTGATTGATAAATAAAATTTTGTTATATATACACCAATTTTTTTTATCCATTCTGCCATGTGTTTCTTTTCTTTTTTTAAACCACAATTGAAATTAAAAAAAAAATAGTTTTGAACTTTTTAAACATGTAAAGTTTCTTGGCAATACCTAGGAGTCTCGAGTCCATACTTTGAGAATTTCTAATATATAGTAATCTTATTAATACATATGAAGGTTACACATAACAATTAAATAGTATACAATCACGTGCTAAGGACTTTTCTCTGTGTTTTCAAACTATTATCCCTTTAAACCACCACAACAACCTGATAACTTAAGTACCATTGTTCCCTTTACAGTCATAAACTTCTCATCTTAGAGGAATATAATTCATATTGGGTGATGGAAAGTAACTTGACTGACTGCCTCTAAGTGAAACTGAGAGAACTTCGCCTAGGCCTCTTGAACTAACTGGTCTCACAATCTTTCCTAATGGTAAACATATTCTTTTTAGCAGTGCTTAAGCGTTTAAATTGTTCCTTTCCCTTAATTCTTCTGTAGTGCTGGTTTAGGCTGATTTTGGCACTTTAGGGTATTTGTTACTTGGCGTTACTCCTTTTTCTGCTCTAAGAACTCATCACATTTTTGTCAAAACACTGAGTTTTCACTCTTCTCCTGCTCAAACATTTCCTGTGGTGTCACTTCTCCAACAATCACATGGTGCGAAGCAGAAGGAAATACCCACACACCACATTATATTAGGATTCTCAAAAGAATAACCTGATCTTCACTGTCTTTTTCCCCTTAATTGCTAATGTTTACAAAAGCTTATTCATTTCCCTCTTTTATTTTTAATGGCATCCCAAGGATCCTGAGGGTTGAGTGGGATGACAATTTGGGGTAGTATTAATATTAAATATTCTCCAGGGTGGCACAGTTGGTAAAGAATCATCCTACCAATGCAGGAGACACAAGAGACCTGGGTTTGAAACCTGGCTCAGGAAGATCCCCTGGAGTAGGAAATCGCAACCCACTCCAGTATTCTTACCTGGAAAATCCCATGGCTAGAGGAGCCTGATGGGCCATAGTCTATGGGGTCACAAAGAGTTGGACATGACTGAGCATGCACTGCCATATCTTCCACTCCATTGTGAGATGAATATGAACATTGCCATGTCTATTCTAGCTGGAAAATATGCAAAATATGTAGCTAGACTTTTTATAAATACTCAAGGATGGAGTCTTTGCACAGTTTTAAAAAAGTGAAATTTTAATAACATTAAAGAAATAGTGTTTATACATGTCAAAAATTCCTCAATTGTGCTCAAGGAATTGTGTTCAATATCAGATTCCTTTTCATAAATATCATTCTTTTCAAATAGAAATTCCTAGGCTATATTTTGCCAGAAATACAGATTAAATAGTTCTGAAGTGGAGTTCTTAAACTTATATTTTTAAAAGTCCCCTCATGTCACTCTTAGGTAGAATATACTTTGAGTACAACTGATCTGGAGTATGGGCCCTGGTAGCTCAGTTGGTAAAGAATCTGCCAGCAGTACAAGAGATGGTTAGATCCTTGAAACTGGAAGATCCCTTGGAGAAGGAAATGGTAATCCACTCCAGCATTTTTGCCTGGAAAATCCTATGGACAGAGGAGCCAGGCGGGCTATAGTCCATGGGGTCACAAGAGTCAGATACTACTTTGTAAGTTATAATACTTGGAATTATTGTGTGGCATGAGTGCCTTAACAGGCACTAGTCTAAGTGTTTGAAAATGCCTTTTTGCCAAGTGGCAGTCAATCCAGGTGGGCTACCTCCAGAGTCTGATTTTAACCACTGTACCATGCTTTTTTTCCTAGCGTCATATAAAATGCCCAAATTATCAGATATTTGCAAATGAATAAGCCAGAGAGTTGAAATTTGTCCTCCTACTTTATCTCTTAGTATTTGAATCAAACTATCTGCAAGATTCCCTAAACTGAATGCCAAGCACTGAAATATCTGTTGATTAACCAAGCGCTTGAAATTGTGCAAGATCCTTATAGGCAATTTCCAAAATAATGGTTATGGGAAGGTTTCATAGTAAAGGATGAAAAAAAAAATCTCAAGAGCCAGGGCCTGCCATGCTGGAAAGCTAATCTCACAAATATCAGCAGGAAGAGTTGTGACCCCTCTGGTCACTTTGAGATCCAGGAGGGAGGTGGTAATTGTGGGCATGGGGAAACTTCCCAACATTCTAGGGCTCCAGTGGAGAGATACATGGACCACTTCACTCCCAGCTGAGTTCAGGATAATGGAGACACAGTGGTTTTACCAGGAAAGAACACTTTTACTAAAGAGAAAACATGTTGAAATGCTCTTGGGGATGTGAACTAAAGGTACTAAATAGAAAAGTAAAACAACTGTCTCAAACAAAATAACAACACCTGTTTCCATTCAAGTATTTATTTGTAAAATATGGGATAACTATAAATATGGTCAGTCTCTACCCTTCTCCTCTCAGAGGCACACCATCATTCTAACACATAAATTACAAAACTAAAGTTGGCCAAAGAAATCTGATGATCTTAGGAGCCATCATTCCCATTTTCTAATCTACATTATGTTTCAGTATAATGTCAAGTAATTAAGTTATTGGGTGTGGGGCAGGCACAGACCACTGATAAGCCTCCCCATGAACATTAAGTGGTTGGTAGTTTTCAGATAGAATTCCACACTTATTCTATTTAATTATTGAAAGCATCCTTGCAGCTATAATTAAACATAAAGCACTTTGTAACAGTAAATAGTAAACTCAATGCCATTTATATCAAAACTGCAGTTTAAGGCTAGTCTATTAGAATGCAAATTCCTGGATCAGGAGATCTTAGCTTATATCCAGTCTCTATCACCTATTTGGGCTTCCCAGGTGGCACTAGCTAGTGGTAAAGAACCCATCGGCCAATGCAGGTAGATGTAAGAGACGTAGGTTCCATCCCTGGGTTGGGAAGATCCCCAGGAGGAGGACATGACAATCCATTCCAGTATTCCTGCCTGGAAAATCCCATTGGTCCATAGTGTTGTATAGAGTTGGACACAACTGAAGCAACTTAGCACGCATCACCTATTACGGGCTTTGCAGGTGGCTTAGCTGTAAAGAATCCTCCTGCCAATAAAGGAGACACAAAAGACACGAGTTCAATTCCTAGGTCAGGACAATCCCCTGGAGGAGGAAAAGGCAATCCACTCCAGTATTCTTGCCTATAAAATCCCACAGACAGAGAAGCCTGGTGGGCTACAGTTCATAGGATCACAGAGTTGAACCTGCTGCTAAGTTGCTTCAGTTGTGTCCAACTCTGTGCGACCCATGGACAGCAGCCCACCAGGCTCCTCTGTCCCTGGGATTCTCCAGGCAAGAATACTGGAGTGGGTTGCCATTTCCTTCTCCAATGCATGCATGCTAAGTCACTTCAGTTGTGTTCAACTCTGTTTGACCCTATGGACAGCAGCCCACTAGGCTCCTCTGTCCACGGGATTCTTTAGGCAAGAATACTGGAGTGGGTTGCCATTTCCTTCTCCCAGTTTTACATATATATAAATATAAATGTACATATAATTTTTCAGATTCTTTTCACTTACTGATATTGTTCAGTCACTCAGTTGTGTTTGACTCTTTGTGACCCCATGGACTGCAACACGCCAGGTTTCCCTGTCCTTCACCATCTCCTGGAGTTTGCTCAAACTCATATCCATTGAGTTGGTGATAACATCCAATCATCTCATCCTCTGTTGTCCCCTTCTCCTTCCGCCTTCAATCTTTCCCAGCATCAGGATCTTTTCAAATGAGTCAGATCTTCACATCAGGTGGCCAAAGTATTGGAGTTTCAGCTTCAGCATCAGTCCTTCCAATGAATATTCCAGACTGATTTCCTTTAGGATGAACTGGTTGGATTGCCTTGCAGTCCAAGGGACTCTCAACAGTCTTCTCCAACACTACAGTTCAAAAGCATCAATAGTTCAGAGTTCAGCTTTCTTTATGGTCCAACTCTCACATCCATACATGACTACTGGAAAAATCATAGCTTTGACTAGATGGACATTTGTCAGCAAAGTAATGCCTCTGCTTTTTAATATGCTGTCTAGGTTTGTCATAGCTTTTCTTTCAAGGGGCAAGCATCTTTTAACTTCATGGCTGGAGTCACCATCCACAACGATTTAGAAGTCTAAAAAAATTAAGCCTGTCACTATTTCCATTGTTTTCCCATCTATTTGTCATGAAGTAATGGGATCGGATATTATGATCTTAGTTTTTTGAATGTTGTGTTTTAAGCCAGATTTTTCACTCTCCTCTTTCATTCTCAAGAGGCTCTTTAGTCCCTCTTCATTTTATGCAATAAGGGCAGTGTCATTTGCATGCTAAGGTTATTGACATTTCTCCTGGAAATCTTGATTCCAGCTTGCATTTTATCTAGCCTGGCATTTCACATGATGTACTCTGCATATAAGTTAAATAACCAGTTAAATAATAATAATATACAGCCTTGACATACACCTTTCCCAATTTTGAACCAGTCTGTTGTTCCATATCTGGTCTAACTGTTGCTTCTTGACCTGCATACAGATTTCTCAGGAGGCAGGTAAGGTGGTCTGGTATTTCCATCTCTTTAAGAATTTTCCACAGTTTGTTGTGATCCACACAGTCAAAGGCTTTAGCATAGTCAATGAAGTAGAATTAGATGTTTTACTGGAATTTCCTTGCTTTTTCTATGATCCATCAGATGTTGGCAATTTGATCTCTGTTTCCTCTGGCTTTTCTAAATCTAGCTTGTACATTTGGAAGTTCTCAGTTCACATATTGTTGAAGACTGGCTTGGAGGATTTTCAGCATTACCTTGATAGCATGTGAAATGAGTGTAATTGTGCAGTAGTTTAGACATTCTTTGCCATTATCCTTTTTTGGGATAGGAATGAAAACTGATCTTTTCCAGTCCTATGGCCACTGCTGAGTTTTCCAAATTTGCTGGCATATTGAGTGCAACACTTTCACAGCATCATCATTTTATGATTTAAAATAGCTCAGCTGGAATTCCATCACCTCCACTAGCTTTGTTCATAGTGATGCTTCCTGAGGCCCACTTGACTTCATATTCCAGGATGTCTGACTCTAGGTGATTGATCACATCATCGTGGTTATCTGGGTCATGAATGTCTCTTTTGTATAGATCTTCTGTGTATTCTTGCCACCTCTTCTTAATATCTTCTGCTTCTGTTAGATCCATACTGTTTCTGTCTTTATTTTCCCTTCTAGCATTTACAAAATATTGAGTAAATTTCCCTGTGCTGTACAGTAGGCCCTTGTTGGTAACCCAGTTTATAAATGTAGTGTATATCTGTTCATCCCATCCTCCTAATTTATACTTCCTCCCCTTACCCCTTTTATAAACATAAATTTGTTTCCTCTTACCACCTCTTCTTAATATCTTCTGTTTTGTTAGGTCCATACCATTTCTGTCCTTTATTTTCCCGTTATAGGTATTTACAAAATATTGACTAAAGTTACCTGTGCTGTACAGCAGGTCCTTGTTGGTTATCCATTTTATAAATGTAGTATATATCTGCTAATCCCATCCTTCTAATTTATATTTTCTCCCCTTCCCTCTTTTTGTAACCATAAATTTGTTTTCTATGTCTGTGGGTCTATTTCCATTTTTTAAATGACACATTTTCTCATAATTCACTCTTTTCTAATGATAGAAATCAAAGTGAGAGAGAGAGAACTCATCCATCCAAATATGAATTCAAAGTTCTTTTCACTTACTCTGCTGTCATCATCCAGAATATGAAACTGTCATCTGCTGGATTACTGAGCTGCTTGTCAAACCCCTTAGTAGGATTTTGGGAGCTAGCTTCCCATTTCTTTAGTAGCCTTTCAATGTTACAGTGTAGTAGATTGTCCTTGTAATAGTGGAGCCGTAATCGCTGTATTCTTCCACTCCTGAATATCTCAAATGCCAAAGGAAAACAACATCTTAATATAATTACATCTAATTGCATAAGGAAGAGATATAGATAGATAATAGAAGTATCTCAAATCATACATGATTTTCACCAATATCATAATCACTCTCATCATTAAAATTTTCCTTTTTATAAAAGCTTAACTCTCATTGTTTTCTTTGTGTAAGATTTTGTTTGCCATAAAATTCCTGCAGTAGGTTATTAGGTCACCTTTCTTTGTTTTCAGTTTTTTGACTTTTTTAAGATCAGACATCTGATGAAAACATTAGATTGTTTTATTAAATAAAAGTTTTAAACACAGATTTTAAGATTGTTGATGCAAAATCCTTTTCAGACTCAGATGGCTCAATGCATTTGAGGAAGAGAAAGGAGTTGGTGTGAAACCTCAGATGGAGATGATTTTGAATTGACACTTTGGTTAACTCCCCTGATTTTGATTAATTGAACTAACCAAATAGGTGAGACTTAAGTAGGTTCTGTTTGATAACCTCCATAGCTATTGTAAACAATGTTACCTTACTGTTCAAAGAAGAAGCTTTATTTATTTTTTTATTTATTTTGTCATACTGCCTGGTGTGTTGGATCTTAGTTCCCTGACCAGGAATTAAACTGTGTTCCCTCCATTGGAAGCATGGAGTTTTAACCACTGGACTGCCAGGGAAGTCCCAGAAGATGCTTTAGTATGACATGTGAGTATCATTGCTTTCTGCCACACTGTTTTTCTAAGTTTGGTCATCAGAATGTACACACATACATACATACATACATAAATACATTTTTTAAAACTGTTGCACATCTTTAAGGCTTTTAAGAATATATTTGGCAGAGAGTTAATGTTTCCTGGAGCAGGAACTACTCTACAAATGTAGGCTGGATGCTTTAGGAGGTAAAGTTCACCATATTAACAGACTGTGTTTGGACAATTTTGGATAGCAACAGGCTTCAGAATAGGAAAAACTAGGTTTAACTCCAAATTCTGCATCAGTCTTCATTCTCACTGATCATCGGTTTCCTTACCTCCTAACCAGGGTAATAAAAGATTCTGACATCATAGAGCCATTTTGAGGTTAAATGAGAAAATATAAGTCTAAATGTTTTCTAAATTCTAAAGCAGTTTAAAAGGCAAACTATTTCTTCTTGGGTCCAAAAGGAATCAGGAAACTTAACTGCACAACTTGTGGAGGCTATGTGAAATAGTGTGTGGTGTGTCTCATGTGGTCAGGCATTATGTGTCTATAGATAATGGTTAAGAGCTCCATATCTACAGTTTAAAAAAAAAAAAAGAAAAACATACATCATGTTGGGGGTTCCATTTTAGGCCAAAATTTTCTAGTAGAAAACCCCCAGCTGGTTTTGGAGACCACTTACTCTCTAGGATTTCTGCTTTTACTTAACTTTTGTCTCTGATGATTTCTTTTCCTATCATGCCTGCTCAGGAATGCAGTAAATAAGATTTAAAATATATTTTATTTTCAAACACTTCATTGGTTTTATGGGGATGGTCATCGGAGTGTATAGATGATCATGCTACTGGAAATAGAAGTCTCCCATTTAAGTCAGAACTCAATAACAGAATACCTGCTTGTGTAGAGTTCTATAAAAATTGACATCTATATAATTTTAAAGAAGGTCAGTATTCACTATTCAGATAATTGGGCTTTTCTGAATGTCACGCGTGTTAAAAGGACTATATTTTTCCTTACTTGGTTACTGTTATGCTCTGAATCACAATCTCTGCTCTTTTGTGTTTCCTTCGCTCCTATATTCCAAAGTAGTGTCTTCAAGACTACAGTGTATTTATCTTCTAACTATCCTCAAAAATTCATTTACTTATTATACCATTAAGTGTACAGGATGGGTTGAATAAAAACTGGGGATGAGAAAGGTGGAGGAAGGGTTCAGAATGAGTTTCTTACATTGGTTATATTCTCACTATTGTTTTTCCTCTCTATATAAGCTACATTGCTAAATACAAGAATAACTTTTACATATTTTATGTCTTTGAGCATCTTTGCACCTATTTTATCAGAATTTCATTATCTCTGCTTTCAGTGTTGGTACAAAAGTGAATGCTACATTTTTAAGTTTGTTTTGTATTATAACTTAGGGTAAAAGTAAAATTCCAGAAAATTGCATTTCCAAATGTTTATAATTGGTATTCAAAATAACACTAAAGATTCAGTTTGAAACCTTTTTTAATAAACTCCATCTCTTTCTAGCCAATGGAGTGAGAAATGCCTTTATAGACCACCAGAAAAGACTGTACCTTTTTCATCTCAACCCTCACCTTCCTGTCATGTCATTCACACAGAGAACCACAGTAGACATGTGCTAATGAGAAAATCTGAAACACATTTACTCTTCTGTTTTACAATTAAATTGATGGACACCGAATGACAATTTTCTATGTCCCTTATCTTTACCGTGCCGAGAGATAGCAAGTGTCATTGTCACTGTCATTTTCTGAACTACATTTTTTTTTTTAAACGGGGCAGATACCTCAGCTAATGATGGCAATAAAAATGATTTCCAATAAGTGAGATGCCTGTTGGAGAGGGAATAGATATCATGGGCAGGTGGATTCTGAGGGTCTCCATGGCAAGGCTGTTAACTGACTTCCAAAATTATCTCTGCATTTTACAGTTATTCAGCAAATCTCTTCTCACAAGAAGATCTTCTGTGCCGCTTAAAATGGCCATGGCATTCATTTCATTCTATTTCATGGAACAGAAGCAGCTTGTTGATTAAATGAAAAAAGAAGTTAGCCTGGCAATCCATTGCTTTTTACCCTCCATTTATAGGGTGATTGAAAATTTCATAGCAATGATCTCTGTGTGGTTTTTCGCTGGTATTACTCTTAAAGCTTGCTGGGTAGCAGTCTTTCTTTATTCCCTTGAGCTAATCAATTTGGGATAGTTGTTTACTATATATATATCACATAGACACACATGCTTTGTTTGAAATTCACTAACAAGAAATCACTAAATTTTGTTCCCCATCTCTCTTTGTAGATTTGCCTGCAGTAAATGATTTTCAATTCCCTAAGGGATTTTTTTTTTCTTGTCTACTACCACTAGAGCTTCTATCTTTCCGGAGCTATCAGTAAAATCCAAACTAGAAAATTTTATTTTATCCAGCTGTCATTGTCTTTATCTCTGGACCCAGGAGATTGTCTTTTTTTGAATGTATACACAGGATTTTAACTTCATTTTGAACAGAAACCCAACTATACTCCAATAAAAGTTAATTAAAAAAAAAAAAAGAAGAAATCCAAGACCAAGTTTCTGAGAAAATCACTGACAAATGTTCCCGGTTGGGAGAATTGACAGTTTGCCTTCAATAAGAAGTTTACTTTCTGATCTTTTTCAGATGCTACCTTGTCATAAGGAAGCAGTCATGACAGTGTGTTAAAGAATACTGACCTTAAACCAATAACGACTTGACATGGCTCATTCCTCTGCTGACCTGCTGCGGCTGCTAATAGCCTAACAGCAGCTACTTGTGTGAACATTAAACCATGAAGAGAGAAAAAAAATCTAATACTCATGATCCCTTCATTTAAAAACTGTCGGGAGTGGTATTGAACCAAGTTCCCTAAGACTAACCAGCTGTTCTATAAATATAATTAACCTTGGTACTTAGAAGTTATATATTATGTTATGTTTTGTTATATATGGGATAATGGCTTTAAGATTAGTTCTGATTTGGGCTTCCTTATTGTATATTATATAATTTACTCTTTATATAATACATATCATTCTATAATTAATAGAAAAATAGTTCAATGTCCTTTAAACACAAGAAACAGACTTGTCATGTGTTTTTTCATACATATGACATTTTATTCCCCCCAACAACAGTAAAGGCAATTTGGTATACAACAAATTATTCTTATTCATTCAAATTATAAAATGCACTACTAAAATTTGGATGAAACTACAAAGTTTTTTTAAATAGATACTTTTTGGCGCTCTGCCAAATTATAGATTTTACTAGGTGAGGTAAATGTATTGGTTCACCAGAGTTTAATATTTTATGATATACTTTTATATGTTGACTATGACATTCTCTTTAGGGCACAATACTTCTCTTTCCTTAGAATTAATTCCTTAGTTAGGTTTTATTTTTTATTGTTATTTTTTGGTCTGAATGGACTCAGAAGGGAAATTAAGTGGTCATAATGGATATCAATATTTTAAATTTACTATTCTACATTAGATTAAAATATATTGAATTTTAATACTAATTTTAAATTTTCAGACATATTTGTATCAATTTTGATGCATTTGTTTGATCATACTTACTAAAAACCCAAGGGGAAAACGTAAATGTTTAGGGTTACTATCAATTAAAAATTTCCAATTAGATATGTCATTCATTCTCAACTTTTCCCCAAAACCAGTGAACTCAAAGTAGATGAGCTGTCACTATTACCTGAAGGAATGCTGCTGACAATGGTGTTTTCTTTGCGAACCACACTCAAAGAAAACTTTGAATGTAGATTCTCCTCCAAAATCACTTTAATTTGCAGGGCCCTCAGTGCGCCTGAAAGGCCTATTTTGGTCCCTGCCAGGAAGATTCCATCAACTTCTATCTGTGTCACTTGCCCGCTTCTGTTGACTTAGCATTTCCTGAAATACAGTCTTCACTGACCTAGTACTCCAGGAAACACCAATTTAGCATGGTAAATTACCATTTTCACTGCTGCCTCAGCGTTTCCGGCAAAGACTTTTTTTCTCCCCTCAGTCCCTTCTGTCAGAGAGCTATGGTTTTGAGGTGGATTTAGAAGTCGAGGACTATCACAGAACATAATGACAGGATGCCCTCAAGTGGTAACATTTACTCTACCTAGAAAGGTCTAAGTGGTTTACAACATGAAGACACAATTCATCCTGCGGTCTCCTTAATAACGGTGGCTAGCATCCCTGATGGCTCAATAACAGAGTAGCATGTGAAAGCTGAGTGAAAGAAATGGAAAAGATATTAAATGTACTTGGAAGGAGATAACATGTATTTAACCAGAAGGATTTCTCTGCACATCTCAAATTACCACTCTATAAAACAGCTAATGGAACTCTTCCTGTCTACCACTGAGTACAAAGAATACCCAATTGGCTATGGGTATTTTTTGAATATATTTATGAGAACCATGGGCTACCCTGATGGTTCAGATGGTAGAGAATCTGCCTGCAATGCAGGATACCCAGGTTCAGTCCCTGGGTCAGGAAGATCCCCTGGAGAAGAAAATGACAACCGACTCTAGCATCCTGGCCTGGAAAATCTCTTAGACAGAGGAGCATGGCAGGCTAGAGTCCATAGGTTTGGACCTAACTGAAGCAACTTAGCACGCACGTACTGACCTCAAAAAATGACACATTTCACAAAGACCTAATTTCTACTAATAACCACTCTGAACTTCAGATTAAAACAAATATATGAATATCATGTAGAGTGGTGTCTGATAGCGAGAAGGGGCTCAAGAAAAAATAATTTAAATTCTATTACATTTCACACATTTCTCATCATCAATGATATCACAGCCAAGAAGTCTAACTCACAATTCAGATTACAAAAAAACCTGATATTTTAAAATCACAAGGTTTTTTTTTTTTTTTTAATCTGAATTGTGAGTTAGAAAGGGTCAGAAAGACTGAAATGATAGAGTGACATTAATGTAATGAGATGTAATAAATCCCTAAGAATCTCAAGCTGAACATTTTAAAACAAACTCAGCTTGTTGTTTTTGTAGTTTCTGAATCTGTGCCTTTTATTTCAATGTCTTTTGTACTTTGGTCTGCTAAACAGATCTAGTCTAGTTAAAACATTCTGTTACTCAAGTTTGCAGCCCCAGGGTCGTCCTTGGATCAGCCTTTTTATGGCCCACTTGAATTATTTGGTTTTCTGAATGCTTCTTAAATCTGTTACCTCCTTTCTTCTATCATGAGAGCTTTGGTTCAAGTCCTAAGCACTTTTCACATAACTGATCTTTCCAACATCAATCTCCTCTTACTGTGAGTGGTACAAGTTCCCCTTCCAAAATAAAATTATGGTCATTATTCTTCATTAGGGGCTTCTCTGGTGGCTCAGAGGTAGAAGAAGAAAAAAAAAAAAAATCTGCCTGCAATGCAGGAGATGCGGGTTTGATCCCTGGGTTGGGAAGATGCCCTGGAGAAGGAAATGGCAACCCATTCCAGTATTCCTGCCTGGGAAATCCCAAGGACAGAGGAGCCTGGTGGGCTACAGTCCATGGGGACACAAAGAGTCAGACCTGACTTACTGACTAAACAATAACAATTTTTCATTTAGGCCAGCTAATTTTTAAGTTTTTTTTTAACTGAAGAATAGTTGATGTATAATATTTTATAAGTTACAGATGTATAACATAGTGGTTTACCATTGTAAAAGTTATGTTTCATTTAGAATTATGATAAATTACTATATTTTCTGTATTTTACAATATATCCTTATAGTTTATTTATTTTAGACATAATAATTTGTATGACTTAATCCCCTACCCCTATCTCATCAATTCCCACTTTTTTCTCCTCGCTGTAACCACTAGCTTTTTTTCTATACCTATGAGTCTGTTCCTTTTTTTTATGTATTCATTGGTTTGTTTTATTTTTTACCTTCCATATATAATTGATATCATACAATATTTGTATCTACTGTATGATTTATTTCACCTAGCATAATAACCTCCCATGTTGCAAACAACAAAATTTTATTCTTTTTTTTCTCTTAGTGAGTGCTATTCCACTGCGTATATATATATACACACATCTGTTGTTAGACACTTAGGTTGTTTTCATATCTTTTATATGCATATTTTTAAAATTTCTAACTGCAAAAACTCCACTCCTTTACAAATTATAGAAGGTTCGTCAAATTCTAGATCACATAATTATGTGTCTTTCTTTCCTTCTTTCTTTTTTTTCTCATTTCCCATCTGTACCTAATGGCTTGCAAATCTCACTTTCTTCAGGTCTCTGTTCCTTAGGCAGTTGTTTCCCATATTTGGAATGCTCACTATCTCCAATTTATCTACTTTGAAAAACCCATTGTCCTTTTACTCTACTATTATTTTCAAATTTTACCTCCCTTTTGAAGTTTTCACTACTTCTCCAATTATTCCTTTATAATTTTGTACTATGTTTCCATAATATTTGATATACTTCTTTTATCAAATCATATTATCAATTTTTGACTACATAGTTAGTTTTCTCTTGATTAAGTATCATGCAGATGTATATACTAAATCTTGCTTGCATGTGTCTGTCTCAACATTATTCTACCTGACAAATAGGGAATCCTAGAGAAATACCATTCTATCAATGTTGAATGGCTAAATACAAAGCGTTATTTTAAAAATTCCAAGGAATAAGTATAGCATTCAGTAAAACAGAAATTCAATTAGCTACAAACTTAATATAAATCTAAATGACAAATACTTTTGTATTTGTTTCAAAAAAGAGAATGGAATTCAGATTGGCTCAAACAGTTGAAAAGTAAGGGATAAAACCTTGGACTACTCAGAGAATGAACCCTAAATCTGTGTGTAAACTCTGTACAATCCCTTAGCTAATACCCAGCTACCCACAAGTGGAAGAAATGCCAAGAATTTAGGCATACAGTAGGAACTAGAAAGCTGAGGTAACTGATCTTTTCTGTGAACCACTGCAGGAAAGACAGGATTTCAGTAAAGCCAGGTTTACAGCTTGCTATATTAAAACAAATCAAACCAAAAACACTGCATTCTTTAGAAGTTAACAATAGTCCAAATCATTATAATACATCATCGTTAATTTCCATAGTACAATCACGAATTACTAGACTTAGATAGGAAAAAAAAAAAAAACCAAGAAAACATGAATCATAGGCAACAGAGAAACGGAGTCACTACAAATGATCTTAAGATGAAGGCAATCATGATACAATCACAATTTCAAAGTAAAACAAAATCATAATTAACAACTGAGGACTTTCAGCAAATAAATAGAAAATATAAATAATCATATGCAAATCTTCAAACTAGAAAGTAAACATCTGTAATTAGAAAAATAATAATCATTAGATGGGCTTCAAGAGCACATTGGTAAACACAGAAGAAATGTGGTCAATTAACAAAGATTTATGATTATAGATCACTCATCTTCAGAATAGAAATACAAAAACTATTAGAAAAATAAATAGAACTGGTTTCAGGAAGACAATATCAAGCTATCAAATATATGTATTGCCTAATTAGAGTCCCAGAAGAAGAAAAGAGAAAAATGGAGAAGAGAGAAGAAAAAGGATGAAAAAGAAAATTTATAGTTATATAAGGAAACTTTCTTGTTCTTTAGAAAATGCTCTCAAATATTTAAGGATTGTGTTAGTCTGCTAGGATTGCCATAATGAAGTACCACACACTTAGTGGCTTCAACAACAGAAATCTATTCTTTGTAACTCTGGGGACTAAAAGTCCAAGATTAACATACCAGTGGAGACAGAGTCCCTCTGAAGACTCTAGGAAAGGATCTGATCCAAACTTCTCTTTTGACTTCTGGTAGTTATTTGACTTGTGGCAGCACAATTCCAATCTTTATAGGATGTGTTCCCTTTGTGTGTACCTGTGTCCAATACTTTTTATAAGATTAACATTTGTATTGGATTAAGGCCCACCTGGATGACTTCATTTTAACTTTGTTACCTCCACAAAGACAATTTCCAAATATGGTCCAATTTTGAGATACTGAGATTAGGATTTCAACATGGCATTTTGGGAGATCCATAATAGTGATAAAGAGTTATAATGAGGTGTCTGCATTAATCTCAAAAAAAATCAGAAAGAAATATGCATCTATTCATACATGTGAAAGAAGAAAAAAATAGAGAAAACATAGAAAAAAACAATAGTGAATCAGAATTCAAGGTATATGGGGGGTTCCTATATCAATTTAACACAGAATCAAAATTGATGTGATGAAATATTCAACAGTGTATATCCCGTTGGAAGTCCCACGGGGCTCCCCTAATAAGACAAGATGGGGGTTAGGAAGTATTAGGCTCTCATGCTTCCTGTTCAGCATCACTGTCCTTCCTATAGTGGGAACCAGAATTTTCTCCTCAGCAGTGTCAGCCCTTGCAGCCTCAATAACAAACAATTGTCCTAAAAAAACAAATATTTAATGCGAATTAAATGGAAACTTTGCAACTTAACACTATTGTCTTGTGAGCCTGGGTCCAGTTATATGAATAAAACCTGATCAGAGCTTTTCCTCCCATACCAGAATCTGTTTAAGGTCTTTCATCATCTTTATTTTACCCCTTGAACTGAATTTCTTGCATCATTTTATTTTATTGATGTCTCTTTCATCTCAGTCCCTGAATGTGGCCTCAGAACTTGGAAATTATCTCAGTATTTGGACCCAGGTAAAATTTTCTCTTACACCACATCTTTCTCATAACCTCACCTTTCCTTTCATAAACCCATCCAAGATAAAGTAGGACATAGCAAATATAACATGGCTACCAGGTTACTTTTTTTGAAGCAAGGATTGTACATGCATACATAAAGCTTAGAGGGAAATTAATAAATGTGGAGAGTGAAGTGCGTGCTCAGTCACGTCCATGAACTGTAGCCTATCAGGCTCTTCTATCCGTGGGATTTTTCAGACAAGAATACTGGAGTGGATTGCCATTTCCTACTCCAGGGGATCCCCCTGACTCAGGGATTGGACCCAGAGATCAAACCCATATCTCTTGAGTCTCCTGCATTGGGAGGCAGAATTTTTACCACTGAACCACCTGGGAAACCAACAAAGAGTAAGGTAGCATGTGTAAAATAGACACAAGGCATGACATGTAGTAGAAGGTCTAGTGTTTAATGACTGTGGAATTACTGGACCATGATCAGGAAACCATTGTTTCATCTTCAATATTAACTCCTGTTTGTTAATAGTGGCGGCTGGCAATATTATCTTGGGAGGGATTCCTTGCCTCTTAAGGTCTCAACTAAATGAATCATTTATCCAGGATGTGAAACTTGCATTATTATCTTCCTATTCTGGCCTCTATTCAATGCACAAAAAGATTAGTAGGATGTTCTTGATATAAATGTGAACTAGATGACACCTGGGTACAAATCCTCTTCTTATGTGTTTCTCTGTTTATCTATCGCATATATTAAAGTGAAGAATACAGAGAATACCATTCATTGATGCTTACTTATGCCAGATATATTTGTGTTAGAAATATTAATAATTTTTATTTATATTTTTATAACATCTGTATAAATATAATTTATTAAAATTTTATTTATTAAACCGGTGTCATGCATGTTTGCATGCTAAGTCACTTCAGTCATGTCCCATGTCATACAGGGTAATAATGAGGCAGAGAAATGTTAAAAATTCTCTCTTCAGTCTTTCAAGCAATTAATGAGAAATGTGACCCTATATCAAAAAAGACCACCTTGCTTTTTACCCACCTGGTGTGATAGTTAATTCTGTCTGTCAACTTGGCTGGCCAGTGGTGCTCAGATATTCCATGAAACATTGTTCTGGATGTAAAAATGATTCTTGGAAGAGATTTATGTTTAAATAAGTACATTTTGAGTAAAGCAGAATGACCTCCAGACTGTGGGTGAGCCTTAACCAATAAGTTAGAGGTCTGACTAGAACAAAAGGCTGACCTTCCCCAAGCAAGGCATTCTGCCAACAGACCACCTTTGTACTTTTTCTGCTTTATCAGCTCTTCCTGGTTCACCAGCTGACTACCTCTAAATTCAAATTGCAGCTCTTCCCTGGATCTCCAGCTTGCATCTCCAATCAAACTTTGAACTTTCTTAGCTGACACAATTTATGTGAGCCAATTATTTAAAATAAGTCTCTATGTGTGTATTGATTCTTATTTTATGTGCAGAACCCTGCATTAGTGAACACAGGTTGGTATTTTCTGGTTTTTGTACATTTAATGACTCTTATTAAATTTTACACTCATTTCAAACACTATATCTAACCACACATCATTAAATTTGAGATTCTATGAGAAAAAAAGGAAAAACAAACAAGAAGCACACTTGTTCTGGCCACCTATTCCTGTGTAACAACTCATTAGTGGCTTAAAACAACAGCCATCACCATTATCTTTCAGGTTTTCTTTCTGTGGAGTAGAAAATTGAGAGACTCAGATGGGGAGTTCTGGTTTGGGTTCTCTCATACAGTTACAGTCAGACTGTGGCTGGAGATGGAACATCAAGAGACTGGAATAACGGGCTTTCTGGACACGTGCATGTGTCTGAGGGGGTCACATGTGTGCATGCACACACACACTTGTGTACGTGTGTACGTGTGTGTGTATGTGTGTGTGTGTGGTCTCAAAGCCACTACATAAGGTCTCTCCATTTGGGCTATTTTCAGCTTCTTCGCAGCTTGACAGACCAAAGCTATTGCGGTGCTTACATGGCATTTAAATATTTTAAGTGTAAGTATTCCATTGATCAAGGCTGAAGCTATATCATATTTATGATATATATGATATATATATTTTATGATATAGCTTAACAGGTCATTAATATTATGTCCTGTTAAACTCTATTGGTTGAAATCACAAATGTACACTCATTTTTAAGCAGGGGGCACACAGATCCTTATCTCAGTGAAAAGAGTGTCAAAAGAGTTTGCAGACATATTTTAAAATGTCCATGCTATTTCTTTCACCACTTCCTTTACCTCTCTTAAGAAACATAGCCAAGTTCTGTCTCTAAAGCTAGTAAGGAAACCACAACTCCTTACCCAGTCAGTACCCAGTACTGGCTACTGGATTAGTACAGGCTGTAACTAGCATGTACTCATCAAGAAGTTATCGTGCTCTCAGCACCTTGTAGATGCCAATGTGGAGAATAGGAAACAGCATAAAACTTATTTCCTGAGCTCAAAAGCTCAGTATTTTATTGTAAAGTGTATGGTCTCTCTTTTCCTTCTGAATCCTCATCAATATTTTGAAATTTTTTAAAAGTTGTGTGTGGCCTAGTGGTAATTTGGTTACCGTAATTCTACACTAAGTCCATTCTCTCTAATCAGAATTCCCAAAATTTTCAAGTCTACAGTTTTATTAACTACCCTTCACTGTAAAAGAATGAGGTAGTATTAACTTCAAGATATCAAGCAATTACTTGTTTTCTCACTCAGTGGTACATTCTAAAAGGTGACTTCAGCAGCCATAAACTTTCACCCCAAAGCTGAATGACAAAACAGCTTCTGAGGACTGTTATAATAATTTCAGTCTGAATAAACTACATTTGTGGTGATACAAAAAAAACTTAGTCATGTAAAGGCTAAAAATTTATTAGTGCCTTTGTTCTCTGAGAATAAAGGAATCAGCTTGCTGGTCAGCTCTTGGAAATCAATATATCAGTGCATTTCTTGCTTCTTTTTCCCTAAGCCGGAGATCAGCAAATGCTGAAGGTGTCAACGTCACCCCTGTGTTAGAAAGTCACTATAAGGCTTTTAGGAATATGTTGAAGGGAGAAACATACTAAACAACTAAATGTACTAAACATTGCTATTATTTTATGCATTTTTGGAGGAATTAAAAAGTGATACATTCATTTGTGAATCACATCACCTGATGTTGATTTTTCCCAATATAGAAGATAACTGTTTTGAACTGTGGTGTTGGAGAAGACTCTTGAGAGTTCCTTGTACTGCAAGGAGATTCAACCTGTCAATCCTAAAGGAAATCAGTCCTGAATATTCATTGGAAGGACTGATGCTAAAGCTGAAACTCCAATACTTTGGCCACCTGATGTGAAGAACTGACTCATTGGAAAAGACCCTGATGCTAGGAAAGATGGAAGGCAGGAGAAGGGGACTACAGAGGATGAGATTGTTGGATGGCATCACAGACACGATGGACATGAGTTTGAGTAGGCTACAGGAGTTGGTGTTGGAGAGAGAAGCCTGGCATGCTGAAGTCCACAGGTCACAAAGAGTCAGACACGACTGAGCGACTGAACTATCTATAACTGTTTTTCACGTGAAGTTTCCTTTGATTCAAACAGGTAATTTGCGGGGAGATATCATAATATCACATAATATTTTCTAACAAAAATTTACCCAATAGCTTTAGCAACCTTTAATAACTCTCTTACTCTGTCATTTCCTTTTATGATTTCTTTTAATTTGATATTCTGTTGTAAAAAAAAGAGTTTTCCTCTCTGTATCGAACAATTAATTGATCTGTATAATTAACTATCATGGGTTCAATCCCTGAGCCAAGAAGATCAACTGGAGGTCCAGCACTGTAACGTATATTTAGTCATACACTTTTTTTGTGGACAAAAAGTCCCATGGACAGAGGAGCCTAGAGGGCTACAGTCCATGGAGTCACAAAGAATTGAACGCAGCTGAGCATGCGTGCATGCACATAAGCTAAAAATGCATAAAAAGTAGTACCTGAAAATCTAACCCATATAATTTTTTAAAAGACACTCCACTAACTAGAGTCCTAAATTTTTTTACTGTTTCTTTTTTTATGGAGAATGTGACATTTACTTACAATGGTATGCACAGATCTTAAGTATACAATTAGATTTTATCAGATGTATACTCCAGTGTAACCTATATTACTGTCAAGATATAGAACTTCTTTATCCCCTGAGAATGCTCCATTGGGCTTCTTGGCAGTCAACAATCTTCTGAAGTAAGCATAGTTCTGATCTGTTTTCATCATTGATTATTTTTGCTTTAGAACTTCATATAAATGGCTCTATACAGTATATATTATAGTTTCACTTGTTGATCATAATGTTCAATATTCATCCTTATAGTAGCATGTGTCAGTACATTGCCTCTTTTTGTTACTCAGTATTATTCCATCACATGTGTATTCTACAAGTTATTTATTCTTTTAGAATAACAACTATTTGTATGGCTTTCACTAGAAGTCCTCCCTCTGTGCAAACTCAAAGAGAAACTCTCTCAGTCTAGTTACTGTCACTACTGGTCTTGGTTTTCTTGTAGTGTCCATGAGTATAAGAGAAAAAGGGACAGGGAAAGCCTACTCTATATTTCATTCTTATTTGGAAACCCCTGTTATTTGGCTTGCTATCTATTCTAGTCCAAAACCCAGTATCACTTCAGGAAGAAAATTGTTACCACACACAAAAAAATGGATGTTTCTAGAAAATGTAATTTACTGTTCAGAAAAATCATAGGAATTCAGCTCAGTATAGGCTTAAATCTTTGAACAGTCTCTTCTAGGCTTGTGCTGTCAGCATTGCTATTTTCCAACTTTTATCACACTTTCATGGGAGAGAAAATGATGTCCCTTTTAAGAAGTTTTAACACTGTGTTGTATGTGCTAGTTCTTCAGTCGTTCCAACTCTGTGCGACCCCATGGACTGTAGCCCACCAGGCTCCTCTGTCCATGGGATTCTCCAGGCAAGAATATTGGAGTGGGTTGCCATTCCATTCTCCAGGGGCTCTTCCGGACCCAGGGATTGAATCTGGGTCTCCTGCACTGCAGGCAGATTCTTTACTGTTGTCTGAGCCACCAGGGAAGCCCTAACACTGTGTCAAGTAAAGGTAAATTGGTTAAAACTATTTATTTTATCAATACACATTTTTTCCAGAATTTTACTGTGCTAATATGAATCATGGGCTTCTCTTGTGACTCAAAAAGTAAAGAATCTGCCTGCAATGCAGGAGAACTGGGTTTGACCCCTGGATTGGGAAGATCCCCTGGAGGAAGGCATGACCTTCACCCTCCACTTGGTCTTTTTAAAGGTCAGTATTCTTGCCTGGAAAATCCCCATGGACAGAGAAGGCTGGCAGGCTACAGTCCATGGGGTTGCAAAGAGTCGGGCAGAAATGAGTGGATTATGAATTTCCATGGAGGAGTCAGCACTTTCCAAGATGATAAGAATACAGAACTATTTTTCTCCTAACTGAAGAAAGGCAGATATTTTCATAGGCAAGTAAGCTTCTACAGAATCCCCTTGTGCAAAGCCTTCCTTAATGCAGGCATATGATGCTATTTAATTATTCCCATCCCTTCCAGAGTAAGAGTACCTCCTAACTGTGCCCTGATACATCCTCTCTTGCTCCTATATTTTTTATTTTATTTTTTACTTTTCAAAGAGTCTTACACTTCATAAATTCAACCACTATTAACATTTTAAGCTCTGCTTACAGAAAATCATTTGCTCATCTATGCCATAGCCATAGATAAATTTCTTAATTTAGCTACTTCTTTCTGTACTGAACTTTTATTATTCTGTTCTCTCCACCCAGGTTCTCATCCATATCATCACAACTTCTTTGTTCTTTTCTCCCTCAAATGTATTGACTGCTCAACTAACTGTTGAAAGTGAAAGTGTTAGATGCTCAGTCATGTCCAACTCTTTGTGGGCCCATAGCCCTTCAGGCTCCTCTGTCCATGGAATTTTCCAAGCAAGAATATTAGAGTGGGCTGCCAATCCCTTCTCCAGGGGATTTTCTCGAGCCAGGAGTCAAATCCAGGTCTCCCACTCTGCAGACATATTCTTTACCATCTGAGTTACCAGGGACAGTTGGTGCAAAAGTAACTGTGGTTTTGCGTTGTTGAACTTTGCCATTTGATATTGGAATACATTGTTAAACAAATGTGGTTATGTTACACATCATTTTAATTCATATTTCTCCATTTGTGTTTTTTTTTTTCGCTACTGACTTATTAGTTGCTGTGTATTTTATATTCATTTTTGACTATGGAAATGATGTTAGAAAAAAAGCAAATTTGAGGGATTTTCTCATTCAAGTTTAAAATGGGTCTTAAAGCAGCAGAGACAAATCGCAACATCGACAATGCATTTGGCCCAGGAACTGCTAATGAACATACGGTGCAGCAGAGTTTCAAGCAGTTTTGCAAAGGAGATGAGAGCCTTGAAGATGAGAAGCATAGTGGCCAGCCATCAGAAATTGACAATGACCAATTGAGAGCAATCATCAAAGATAATCCTCTTACAATTACACAAAAAGATGCCAAAGAACTCAATATGGACTATTCTATGGTCACTTGGCATTTGAAGCAAATTGGAAAGGTGAAAAAGGTCAGTAAGCAGGTGCCTCATGTGCTGACTGAAAATCAAACAAACTGTCATTTTGAAGTGCCATCTTCTCTTCTAGGCAACAACGATAAACCATTTCTAGATCTGACTGTGACATGTGATGAAAAGTGAATTTTATACAACAACTGTTGAAAACCAGACAAGTGGTTGGACTGAGAAGACGGCCCAAAACACTTCCCAAAGTCAAACTTACACCAAAAAATGCTCATGGTCACTGTTTGGTGTCTGCTGCTGGTCTGATTCACTACAGTTTTTGGATCTTGGCAAAACCATTATATCTGAGAAGTGTGCTCAGCAAATTGATGAAAACTGCAATGCCTGCAGCCACCGTTGGTCAAAAGAAAGGGCCCAATTCTTCTCCATGACAGTACTTGACCACATGTCGTCACACATCCAGAGCTTCAAAAGTTGAACAAATTGGGCTACAAAGTTTTGCCTCATGCACTATGTTCACCAGACCTCTTGCCAACTGACTACCACTTATTCAACCACTTTAATAACATTTTGCAGGGAAAATATTTCTACAACAAACAGGAAACAGGAAATGCTTTCCAAGAGTTCATCGAATCCCAAAGAATGGATTTTAACTTTATAGTAATAAACAAATTTATTTATCTTTGGAAAAAAGGGGTCAATTGTAACAGTTCCTATTTTAGTTGCTAAAGATGTGTTTGAGCCTAGACATGATTGTGATATGGTCTGAAACTGCAATCACATTTGCACCAACTTAATACTTAGTAATCCAGATGTCCACTGACATTATTTTACTTACAGAAATTAAAAAAAAATAGGTTAGACTTTATCTCATGAGGTGGTGAAAATTTCATTTTCTTCCTGAATATTTCTTTGACTGTCTAGCGAGTCAATGTCCCATTTCTGCTAAGCTCCAAATCTCATATCTGCCCCATGGACTAAAATTCTTCTCTCTGTCCTAAAAGACATAAATACATGATTAAAAATTTCTTGTTAATTTTACCAATCCACTGTTCAAGTGGTCACGTTTGAATTACACCATTTTCCAATTTAACAATTTTCCTTTATTGTGTGTTTTTTAACTCACTGTTATTGTCTATATTTTCTGAAAGATGATAATATTTTAGATATATATAAAGTGCAATAGAATGATATACAATATATATTAATAACAAGCTGTCTTCTAAACTTCAGGCACAATGGAGCTAGAGCTCATAGTTTTCCATACATTATTATTATGGTGATACTTGCTTCTTTTAAAATTAAAACCTCTAGCTTCTTTTAATTTGATTTACAAAGTGTAAATATATTTAATCTGTTATCAATAATTGTTATATAACTTATTAATAAATAATATCATATATTATAAATTTAGAATTATCAAATCATTAAAGTGATTATTTCTTATCACTTATATTAACAAGAAGAAAAGTAACAGCCAACTAATAATTTTCTTTTTTTCTTTTTCAGAACCCATTTGCTTCCTGTATTTTCTTTGTGGTCTTAAATTGAAGCATAAAAAGTCCTTTGATAGAATATCATGGTTAAATTATGATTCAGGAAAGCTCTTACACAGTGGGTTTTTATGAGTATCTTAATTGTAGAGCTAATGCAAGCTATAGATTTATGCTGATTAACTCCAGATGGCTCTCTGTCATGATCCTTAAAAGTTTAAATTGTCAGTTACTGATTCTACTTTTCCTACTGTGTATTCTTAGTAACAATATCTCTCTCCCTTATTTAGAAGATATTCCACTCCTTGTTTTACATTTGAATTAAAATTTCTGCATGTTAATGTTTAAGTTAATGATTTTTAAAGCTTATAGTAAAACAACAAAAATGTATTTTAAATATTCAAAATCTCCCTGAATATGAAAAATTCTCATATTTACAAACATAAGACTGTCTTTCTTTTGTGGTTCAAACTAATCCTTTAGTTTGAAGAATTAAAAAATCAACTTGCTAACTGATCCAACTTTATCTGTTTTTGTGTTAACAATATTGAACAAATTGCTTGAAAATAAAGTCTTACTGATTTAGCCAAGTTTAATTTTGAAAAGTGTATAAGCTGAAATGGGCTCCTGATCCCTAGTCATGCAACAGTACAAGTAAAAAGGAAAGAAAAAATAGCTAGTCTGAAATGGATTTTCTAACTCTAGCTAAGTGACTGTTGAGTAATTTGTGGTGACACCTTTAACTCTGAGAAAGACATAATGCTTAGAACAGATTCACCATGACTGTTTCCTAAAGACTAGGCACTAGTGTCTTAATGCCCACTAATAGATGAAAGCAATAAAATGCAGGGTTCTCTCAGCAGTTTAGATTATATATGAAATGGTAAACAGCAAATAAATATATGTGTATAAGGAATTAGGTAAAACAAAATGCTGTCACCTTTTTCTGCTCAGGCAAATGTGGAACTGTGTCTTTGATGATGTCCCATGTGAAGAGCTATATTCACGCATGGTTGCTTTTCTTTCACCTGGCCCTTCTTTAATGAAGCAATCTCACTTCCCAAAATACTTTTCTTGAATCAAACTAGCCTAATCACATACTCCTTCTGACTTTTGCCTTGGAGGCATTGGGAGAATTTTGGATTTTAACAGGAATGGATTGTGATGAGAGAGACTTCAACTGGTGAAAAGTAAAAAGTGGAAATCATTAGTCACTCAGTGTTGTCTGACTCTTTGTGACCCCATGAACTGTGGCCAGCCAAATTCCTCTGTTCGTGGAATTTTCCAGGCAAGAATAGTGGGGTGGGTTGCCATTTCATCTCCAGGGGATCTTCCCTACCCAGGGATCAAACTGGGGTCTCACACATTACAAGCAGACGCTTTATGGTCTGAGCCACCAGGGAAGGCCTGACTGGTGGACAACACAAATATAGAGATTATTGTCTGTTCTATTTAGAAAATCATGTATATGAATAATTTCTTAGTAATTATATCATCATGGCTAAAAGTATAGTTTAGGAGTCAACTGTCTGGGTTCACACTTCAGATTAATGATATGTAAGTCATGTGACCTTAGGTAAGTTATTTATAAATGGGTATAATAATAATACATAGTTAATAAGACCACTAATGGTTTTAAATGAGATAATAAATATACAGAGTTTGGCACACTGCTTCACAGTGTTGTTGAAATCATGATAATCATCATTATCATCATCATTAGTCTTTAGATATCATCATTTATAATACAACTATCTTGACAAAGCAAGTCAATAAAATGAAGGGTTTGAAAGAGCTAAAAATCAAGTATTTTATTATCTATTCAACACATTTCACCAGTAACTCTTTAAATACAGTAACTCTTTTTAATTAACATTTTGTATAAAAAAAGACAAAACACTAATTAAAAAAGTTCATAACAGTTTTTCCTGGATCTTTGCGTCTGCCATCCAATCAGGTGCCAATATTAATATTTGCCACTCCAGTGGTACCATTATAAAAATTTCACAACAGTAATCTCTTAACTAGAACAAACAATTTCTAACTACCAAAATCTGTCTTAATACCTATTAACAGATTAATATTCTAAATGTCTAGTTCTAATCACACAAAGGCCTCGGGTAGTCACCTTCAAAGAAGCTTTCACTTAGCACTTATACTTCTTCACATGCATCCAAGAATTTTCATGACCCAGAAAGTAATTCTCCAACTTAATTGCCATTGTTGAAAATATTTTCTATAACTCTACAAGCTTGGAATAAAGGTCTTATTATTTCTAACCTATTTTTATTGCCAAATTATTCCTTATAACCAAAATGTCCCTTACTTTCTCTTCACAGTTTATATGTTGTCTTTCCATTTAGAACTCGCTATGTTCTTCATTTTAACTATATATTTTCTTTAGGGGGCTAACCAGGCTTCAACAGTACATGAACCATGAAATTCCAGATGTTCAAGCTGAATTTAGAAAAGGCAGAGTAATCAGAGCTCAAATTGCCAACATCCATTGGATCATCGAAAAAGTGAGAAAGTTCCAGAAAAACATCTACTCCTGCTTTATTGACTATGCCAAAGCCTTTGACTGTATGGATCACAATAAACTGTGGAAAATTCTTCAAGAGATGGGAATACCAGACCACCTGACCAGCCTCCTGAGAACTCTGTATGCAGGTCAAGAAGCAACAGTTAGAAGTGGACATGGAACAACAGACTGGTTCCAAATCAGGCAAGGAGTACATCAAAGATGTATATTGTCACCCTGTTTATTTAACTTCTATGCAGAGTACATCATGAGAAATGCTGGACTGGATGAAGCACAAGCTGGAATCAAGATTGCCAGGAGAAATATCAATAACCACAGATATGCAGATGATACCACACTTATGGCAGAAAGTGAAGAGGAACTGAAGAGCCTCTTGATGAAAGTGAAAGAGGAGAGCAAAAAACTTGGCTTAAAAGTCAACATTCATAAAACTAAGATCATGGCATCCTGTCCCATCACTTCATGGCAAGTAGACGGGGAACAATGGAAACAGTGACAGACTTGATCTTTTTGCTCTCCAAAATCACTGCAGATGGTGAATGCAGCCATGATATTAAAGACATTTGTTTCTTGGAAGAAAAGTTATGACCGACCTAGTCAGCATATTAAAAAGCAGAGACATTACTTTACCAGCAAAGGTCTGTCTAATAAAAGCTGTGGTTTTTCTGGTAATCATGAATGGATGTGAGAGTTGGACTATAAAGAAAGCTGAGCACCTAAGAATTGATGCTTTTGAACTGTGGTGTTGAAGACACTTGAGAGTCCCGTGAACAACAAGGAGATCCAACCAGTCCATCCTAAAGGAAATCAGTTCTGAATATTGAAGCTGATGTTGAAACTGAAACTCCAATACTTTGGCCGCCTGATGCGAAGAAGTGACTCATTGGAAAAGACCCTGATGCTGGAAAAGATTGAAGGCGGGAGGAGAAGGGGACGACAGAGGATGAGATGGTTGGATGGCATACCTGACTCGATGGACATGAGTTTGAGTAAGCTCTGGGAGTTGTTGTTGGACAGGGAAGTCTGGAATGATGCAAGTCCATAGAGTCGCAAAGAGTTGGACATGACTGAGCGACTGAACTGTTCTGAACAGGTGCCGTAGTGATAAAGAATCCTCCTGCCAACTTAGGAGGAGCAAGAGACACAGGTTTTATCCTTGGGTCAAGAAGATCCTCTGGAATAGGAAATGGCAACCCACTCCAGTATTCTTCCCTGGAAAAATCCATGGAGAGAGGAGCTTGGTGGGCTACAGTATATGGGATCGCAAAATGTCGGACACGACTGAGTTCACACACACACATTTTCCTTAGTTGGAAAACATTTTCCTTATTTTAACATATAGACTGCTATTTTCTGATTCAAATTCTCATGCTGGGTTTTTGTTTAGGGTGGATTTACATTACCTCTAACTATTATTAGTTATTTGTGTACACATTTCATCTCAATTACAAAACTGTTAGCTTCTAAGCAACAATTTCTGATCCACATGATCTTTTTAGCTGTCACAGGATCAGAACAATGTTTCCTAGATGTTAATTACTCATGTATTTATTAAATATGTGCTGTTCTAGCCCTTTTCAAAGGTCACCATGACTTCTGCTGAAGATCCATGGGTCACTCTTCTATTTCATGTATACATGTAATGAAGGAGGCGAGGGGTCTTCACCTGGAATTCATTAACTGCCATTCTTAAAGAACAATACTCTATTAAGCTTCTCTTAAGTGCCAAAGATCTGCTTAAATTAAAATTAAACTGATTGAGGAGCCAAAAAGATTTTTTTAAGTACTAGATTTTTATCAAAGAACCACTATCACAGCAAGAGTAGAGGTCAGTGTCTTCTTTATCTGTCAAGAAAACCAGAAATCTAGCAAAGCCTTGAGTGCGATTTTTGAACTTAAAGAGCACCAGTGTGTCATTTTTAATGTGATTAAGAGAATATACCAGGAATACTCGATATCAAAATTGTCAATTAATGCAAAGTTCCAATTGCTATTTATTATCTCCGTTTTAATAAACTGTATCCTGGAGGCTTGGATTTTCCATGATTTACTGGCGGTAAATCTATTTTTAGAGATTTTTGATTTCCTGAGTTTAACGATGTGGTACCTTATCATTCTAATATATATGAATAAAGAAATATTGGGGAAGAACAATAATCTCCAGACAAACAAGACAAAGTTGGAGATCTTTTCATTTCACACCTGAGTAAAGGCACCAGGGAAGGAATTTTGGCACTTGAACCCTAATACCTCACTCTGGAGTTCTGTGAGCCCCATTGTGAACTACAGCCATCTGCTCATTTCTTATTTATTTATTTTTTTTACTTTTTAAATCGCTGTTTGTATCACATTTTTTTTTAATTGGAGGCTAATTACTCTACAATATTGTAGTGGTTTTTGCCATACATTGACATGAATCAGCCATGGGTGTTTTGCTCAGAGGTCAGGAAAACCAAAAATCCCACCCTCATTCCTGAAACAGACAAAGCAAAAAGTGTCAGAATATATCAAGTAGATTCTGAAAAGAATGCTGTTGTATTTTCAATAAACTTAAACCCTAATTCCAGCTTTGTTTCTAAATAAAAGCTTTCTGTGAAAAATGAAAACTTCTTTGTTATTATCAGTAGCGAAAATAATAGGAATAAACTATCTCAAGTGATAAATGTATTTTCTTCTTTTTCTTTAAATTCTAAATTCGATCTTTGTTCTTGGGATTTCTTATTTTGTATGCTGTTGCAAAATTCAAAGGTCTATATTCTTCAAAGTTTATATGAAGAGGTCAAATTACATTATAAGTTATGGAAGAGAGTAGATTCGGCTCTGGCTCTTTCTCTGGAGGGCACAATGTCTTAATGCATTTGCCAAATCTTCTATCACTCTGTTTATTGCAATTGATTTTGTTTAAAATTAATTTTTAATTGAAATATAGCTGCTTTACAGTGTTGTGCTAGTTTCAGAAGTAAAGTGATTCAGTTATACACATGTATGTGTATATATAATCATATATATATATAATTCTTTTTCCTTATAGGCTATTACAAAATATTAAGTACAGTTCTCTGTACTATACAATAGGTCTTTTTTTGTTATCTATTTCATATATAGCAATGTGCATATGTTCATCCCAAACTCCTAATTTATCCCTCCCTTCTACCTTCCTTGCCCCTTTGGTAATCATGTTTGTCTTCTATGTCTATGAATCTATTTCTGCTTTGTATGTAAGTTCATTTGTATCATTTTTTAGAATCTACATATAAGCAGTGTCATAAAGAAGATGTGGATAAAGATGTGACATGTTTATACAATGGAATATTACTTAGCCATAAAAATAATGTAGTAATACCAATTGTAGCAACATGGATGGACCTACAGATTACTACACTAAGTGAAATAAGCCAGATAAAAACAAATATCATATAAAATCACAATTGACTTCTAATGATGACTGTGTAATGTCCCTTTCCTTGTTATTCTAAAATGGGAGACAATGTTTTTCTATTTTTGTCTGTTACTGAGATGTTATTCATGTGAATTGCCATCTGAGCTTTCTTCCACCACTCCTGCATTCCTGTTCTCTTCACTGAACAACTGATAGGAAAAAAAAAAAAAAGTTTGAATACCCCTAACTGAACTTTCTTAGGATGGTGGTGGTTGAGTCACTAAGTCATGTCTGATTCTTGCGACCCCATGGACTGTAGCCTGCTCAGGTTCCTCTGTCCATGGGATCCTCCAGACAAGAATACTGGAGTGGGTTGCCATTTCCTTCTCTAGGGCATCTTCCCAACCCAGGGATCAAACCTGGGTCTCCTGCATTGCAGGCAGATTCTCTACCAACTGAACTACAAGGGAAGCCCATCTCTTAGGATGAGCCATCCACAAAAAAGGCCCACTTATTTATATCTCATTCCTTCTTCTGGGACCAATATTTCATGTTGGAGGTTTAGTTTGCATGGAAGGCCCTGAAGTACCTGAATTTGCAAAAAAAGTCACAGAAATTGCAACAACTGTCTTTCCTTTCAACTTTCTGGCTTTGCCCATTTTCTATCAGTTTTCAAGCAAGAACCTCTAAGTAAGGAAAAGAAATTGTGTTTATATAGGAAACATTCTCCCTGCCCAGCTTTCCTTAAGCGGGATAAGAGAAATCTTGCCCAGTTTACTCATAAAAGTTCCTGCTTACTGGCCAGATGATGTTTTAAAAAGTAACTTAGTAATTATTTCTTGCTCTTTCTCCATTTCTTTAGGAAAAACAATTTTTTTAACTGCTAAATCAATTAACCAAGGTGGCCAAATTAGACTGAGGGGGCTCTAATATATTGGTGGCCTACATGAGAAAACCAAAACCTAACATTTTTAAATACCTCAAGATTACAAAGTCAAAATCTAAGGACAGGTACTTCTCTGGCTGTCTAGTGGTTAAGACTTTGCTTTCCAATGCAGGGGGTGTGGGTTCCACCCCTGCTTGAGGAGCTAAGATCCCACATGCCTCGTGGTCCCTCAAAACACCCAAAATGAAAACAGAAACAATATTGTATCATAATCAATACAGACTTTAAGAATGGTCCACATCAAAAAAAAAAAAAAAGAAAGAAAGAAAACAGAAACATAACAACAGCAATAATAATGATAAAAAAGGACAATCAATTGCTAACAGACAACTGGGCTTTATAATGAATCAATAATTTTCTTACTTTGCTTCTGCTTTTTTTCTACAAAAGCTTTGCCCTAGCTCCTAAGGTTAGAGCACTCCTAACTACTTCCAGTTTGGTGCTGCCCTATTTCAGTGGATTTTTGGTTCAGATAAACTCTTAAAATTTTAATATGCCTCGATTTATCTTTGAACACAACCTATATTCTCTACTTTTTCTGAGAGATTCTTATATCCCCTTACCTCATATATACCTCTTTGGTCCCACTCACGTTCTTACCAAAACCAGACTAATTCCTTTTGGATAGATGTATAACTTAGAAGATATGAATCTCTAGTGAAACTCTCTCTCTTGAATCTTATGCATAAAATATGAAATATTATTCTGTAGGTGAGGTTATTTGTCTACTGTGTTATGATAAGAATATTTGTGCTAACTAGAAATTTATTGGTGATAAAATACAAATTTTATACTTAATTATAATATATATTTCTTGGATGTTTTTCTGGAAAAACAAGAATCTACCATTGAACAACACTAGGTTGACCAAATCCAGATCTTTCCTCATTTTCTACTTTTATTTCTCTCTCCCTCTCTCTGTGTGTTTTGTTTTTATTTTCTTGGTGATATGATTTTCTTCTACAGTTCCCTTCATCTCCTGTTTCCTTTTTCTTCTCTCATAATGCTCTCATTGCATACCTATTTATCAAGCATCTTCTGTGTTATTTGGTCTTCCTCTCATTCCTTCTACAAATAATAACTTTTCATATGGGGCAAACATTGTGATACAGTACAATGATAAACAAAACTGATATCAACCCTGTTTTCAGTGAACCTGAAATCTAATGATGAAGACAATTTTAAAGAAAAAGACAAAAACATATATAATTATTTCATGTAGGATAGTGATAGAAAATAAAAGAGGTAGTCATTAGGCAATAAACACCAAATCCCTAATGATAGATTGTTTGGTCAGGGAAGATCTATATGAGAAAAAAAATTTGAATAGAATCCTAAAGGATAAGAAGGGATCAGCTAAGATAAGTAAAGCAAAGGAGATAAATCTAATCAATGCCACCTAGACAGCCTTTCACCAAGCATAGGGACTGTTAAAATGAGAAATATTCACCTTGCTTCAGGATATGCAAAACCCTCCCTTTTATGTGAAGCACTCAAAGATCTCTATTTCCATACTTGATTTCCCACCTTAGTTTTGCTACACACCAGAGAACTCTAAATGGAAAGTTTCAACATCTATCAAATCAAATCCATCACCCACTCCTCAAAGCTGTTCCCTTAGAACTCAGGTGAACACAGGGATGGATTGATCTGGTGTTGTCTCCTTAAAATTTTCTATTAACTAAGACATGTAAAAAAGCAAAATTAGACAACAGATCTATGTACTAAAAACTTGCATACAACATATATGATCAGTATGGATAAACCTTCTATCAGTGGTGTTAATGCTAATAGATTTAGAAAAACACATAATTCTACACATAGCATATCTTCCAGTCTAACACAGAATAGGATATACTCTCAGGAAACCAGGAAAAGATTTTGCGTTTTTCTCCCCATTGTGTCTAATTGTGAAATATAGAAAGTGTATTTGATCGGAAAACCAGATGAGGTTAGATGGTGAAAGAGTTCCCTTAACCTCTGTCCTCAGAAAGTCACAAAAAGTACATTTGACTCAATTTCAGTCAAAAACCCTAATAGTGAGGGGAAGAAAGTATCCTCCCTCATGCAAGGAGCTCCAGGACGATCGAGAATTTGTTGGGTATCAGTAATTTAATAAAAGTCTGCATGAGAGCTTTGGGCTTATATTTCTGTTCCAGCTACACTGGTCTTTGACTGTTTCTCAAACAGACCAACTCTATTGCACCTCAGTGCCTTTGCACTGGCCTTGCACATGTGCCTAGAATGTCCTATGCCCACTTGCTTGCAGAAAACCTACATTTCTTCACTCAGTTCTCTGCCTAATTGCATCCTCTTTCCATTCTAGTCTCTATAACTCTCCCATTCCTTATCCTCCTTCATGTTTCCTAGTACTAAGGTTATTTTGCTGCTGCTGCTAAGTTGCTTCAGTTGTGTCTGACACTGTGCGACCCCTCAGATGGCAGCCCACCAGGCTCCTCCGTCCCTGGGATTCCTCAGGCAAGAACACTGGAGTGGGTTGCCATTTCCTTCTCCAAAGCATGAAAGTGAAAAGTGAAAGTGAAGTCGCTCAGTTGTGTCCGCCTCTTTGCCACCCCATGGACTATAGCCTACAAGGCTCCCCCGTCCATGGGATTTTCCAGGCAAGAGTACTGGACTGGGGTGCCATTTCCTTCTCCAAGGTTATTTTAGGTATACATATATTGTTTATCTACTGTCTGTCCATTACATAAACAGTAATCATTTCTGTCCTGTGCTTCATGTATCCCCATCATTTAGAACAGTGTATGCAAGTTAGTAACTCCTCAGCATATACTTTCTTGATAATTGAGTGGATATCTCATGGCTATAAAAAGTCTAGTCACTGATTGCACAATGAAGAGTACTACAGACCCAACTATCATCTCTGTGAATAAAAGAAACTGTACATATATCACAAGTGTACACAGCAATTCTAGCTATTTTTCTGGAAATACATTAAAAACTTACAGTATCTTAAAATTCAAAAAAAAGTTAGATTCTCTGGAAATAATCACTTGAAAAATTAAACTTTTAGAAAGCATTGCCTAAATATCATAAACTATTTGCAAGAAGGTGTGTTTTTTTAATAAGTTGAGAGTTAAGATATTATATGGAGATAAAATGAAATAATTTTAGAGATTGAAAAACAATTATATTATTGTATGGACATATGAGGACATACAAAATGCAACAATAAAACTGAAATATATTAACAAGCAAAAAAGAAAAAAAAATAGCCTTATTGAGAATTGAAGTGAACTGAATAAAGCTGCAAAGCCTTCCAGATGCAGAAGTAAAAGAAACATAATATGATAGCTTAAAAAAGATATATAGAACAGAGAAATTATTATTAGAAAAGAAGAGAACCAGAAGTAATAACAGCTGATACTTATATAATGCCAGACAATGTTCTAGGAGCTTTACTTATTATTAACCAGTTAACACATACAATAACTGTATAAGGTAGATACCGCTACAATTTCCATTTTACAGTAAGATTTCTGAAATTAGAAAACTGTAAGAACTGACCAAGGTGGCTGAGCTAGAATGGGAAATAATGCCTTATGTATCAAAGTATCCAAGACATACTAATTCCACTAGTTAGAATTTTAAAAACTATGGTTTAATTTTTATCAAACCTATTATATGAACTGTTGAATGCCCACTTTAAAGTATATTGTCTCAGTGAAAGTCGCTCAGTCATGTCTGACTCTTTGCGACCCCATAGACTATACAGCCCATGGAATTCTCCAGGCCAGAATACTGGAGAAGCCTTTCCTTTCTCCAGGGGATCTTCCCAACCCAGGGATCTAATCCATGTCTCTCGCATTGCAGGCTGATTCTTTATCACCTGAGCCATAAGGGAAGCGCAAGAATACTGGAGTGGGTAGCCTATCCCTTCTCCAGGGGATCTTCCTGACCCAGGAATTGAACTGGGGTCTCCTGCATTGCAGGTGAATTCTTCACAAACTGAGCTAAGAAGGTACTTTAATTGGGAAGTGGATGTTAAAAAAATATATATTTATAACTCATAATACTGTGTTTCTGCCTAAGTCTCTTTGTAGTTTTTATATTATTTTCTATACCTTTGACCATCCTTTAATTTTAAAGTTTTATGAATTGCATTGCTTCCAGTATTTTGTTTTTATATTGTATATAATTTGTGGGATTTTTATTATATATTTGCTATGAAATATATGTTTGATCTTGTTAGGCGAGTGTATGCTCCTCGGTTCTGTCTCGTCACAACAAAGATTTGGAGTGATGGACATTAGAGCCCTCGGCGGGTCACGGCTCTCATGTCTTGAACAGACCTTGTTATAGCTCTCAGGTCTCGAACAGGCCAGTTATAGCTCTTAGACAAATCAGTGTTACAGCTCTTTTATTTAGATGATAGCAGGAGAATCCATCCTCGAAGCATGAGGGCATGCCGACCCAAAGACGTGAAGAGAAGAACGCCCCAGCGCGTGGGGAGGGAGGGAGAGAGAGAGAGAAAGAGAAAGAGAGAGCGCGCATGCACGTGGGAGAGAGAGAGAAACAGAGAGAGAGCGAGTGCACACACCCAGGAGAGGGAGAGAGAGAGCGCAGGCACACTGGGGAGAGAGAGAGGGAGAGAGAGAGGCAGGTGGAAAGAGAGAGGGAGAGAGAGAGCACGCATGCAGGAGAGAGAGAGGGGGAGAGAGAGAACCAGAGAGCGCTTTGGCTCCTCTTTTTATATGTTTTTTTTTCCTCCCCCTGGGCCTGCCCTATGCAAATTGGGCTTAGCCCCGAGTGTTGTTCTACCTGAAGTTCTCACTCAGGTCCTCGGACCTTCCTTTGACCTTCCTTTGTTCTATTTTCGCGGGCTTTTCCCTTCCTTGTCTTTTAGCCACCGCCATTTTGGACTCCTGTTTGCTATTCTAACTACCTAACAATCTAGTCCTCCCATCTTGTTGCAAGACACATTTTCTTCATTTCTTTGAGGGCTTTCTGGTAGCAGAATTGAACAAATACATCTCCAGCTATTTTACAAGAATCACTCAGTTATTCTCTTGACAGAGGTTTTATTTCTATTTTCCTTAGATCTGAATTATTTAAAGGCCAAGAGTTACTCTCAACCAATAATTCAGTTGTCAGCCAGCAATATGGAAAAGGCATTATTTAATAACAGAGTGAATGGACATGTTATTTGGTTTGTTAAATGTATCAGAAAGAAATCTAGAATAATTAAGAAATTAGCTATACGGTAATAGGAAAAGAAAATCACTTTGAATGCAATAGGCATAGAATCTTCTTTACTGATGTTTCACATTAATCTCAAGATAAACATATACCCCCACAAAGGTGATCTTTTGTCTTCCCATTCTAGAAACTCTGCTACCAGAATGACACCTAGATAGTCATTCAAATGTTAAGCAGGCTTTTTGCATACATGTAGGAAGCTTTCACAGACTGATTTATTCTTTTAGACACTCATTTGCTAATTAGAATGCAACTGAAATCCAGAGTTTTATTACTAATTCTGAAGGAAATTCTCACTAAGATTGCTTAATAATTAAACATGCAAAGAGACAGACAGTGCTAGACGACTTATTTCTTTATTGTTTTATGGGCAATTCTTATGAATTTGTAATGGTAGAAATGTCTTTAAAAATAAAACCAAAGAATTCAACTCTTTTTTAAATTAAAAAAATATTTTAGAGATCAGTGAATTTAAGCCATTACTCTGTCTTTGCCTACATTTTACAATATCCAGTGTCAGAAAACAAAACAGGTCTTACCCGAGTTTTGAAAAGTAGTTTCTCCTATTTCTATACTACTGGTACTAACTTAAAAACTGTGAAAATCTGTCTGAATGACCACAGTGATTCACTTACCTTCCAAATAAATTTTTAAAACAGAACAATGCTCTGCATCCTGAGGGACAACGGCTGCCTCTACTGAACTGTGCAGAAGCTTTAAATCCTACAAGATTATAAGGCACTGTGGGCAGGGCTTGTGCTTATCCTGTTCACAACTGCATATTCAACTTCAAGGACAGTGCGGGCCACTTGATACAAGGTTAATTTTGATGATTCTTTGATTTCCAACAGTTGATTGCCCAACAATAACATGTGCCTCTGTGTGTTGTGTGTATGTGTTTCTTCAGTTTTGTTTTTCACATGTTTATAATCATAGGTTTATTTAAAAGGCCAATATTACCTGAATACACAAAAATACAGAAATTAATTTTTTGATGGCTATAATGAATTTACAAAAATGTATTGAGCTATGTGAGCTGTTTATATATTTTGGGGATTAATCCCTTTTTGATTGCTTCCTTTGCAAATACTTTCTCCCATTCTGAGAACTGTCTTTTCCCTCTGGTTATGGTTTCCTTGCTGTGCAAAAGTTTTTAAGTTTAATTATATCTCAATTATTTATTTTTGTTTTTATTTTCATTACTCTAGGAGGTGGATCAAAAAAATCTTGCTGCAACTTATGTCAGAGTATTCCGGCTATGTTTTCCTCTAAGAGTTTTATAGTGTCTGTCCTTACATTTAGGTCTGTAATCCATTTTTTAGTTTATTTTGGTGTAATGGTATTAGGGAGTGTCCTAATTTCATTCTTTTACATGTCGTTTTCCAGTTTTCCCAGCACCACTTATTGAAGAGATTGTCTTTTCTCCATTGTATATTCTTGCCTCCTTTGTCATAGATTAGGTGAACATAGGTGTGTGGAATAACCCAACCAATAAAATAAAGGGAAGATTTAAATAGACATTTTTCTAAGATGACATACAAATGGCCAAAAAGCGCATGAACAGATCCTCAATATCACTAATTATTAGAGAAATGCAAATCAAAACTATAATGAAGTATCACCTCACACTGGTCAGGATAGCCATCATCAAAAAGTCTACAAACAATAAATGCTGAAAAGAGTGTGGAGAAAAGGGAATCCTGCTACACTATTGGTGGGAATATAAAGTGGTACAGCCATTATGGACAACATTATAGAGGTTCCTTAAAAGACTATAGAGCAAACATATGACCTAGCAATCCCACTCCAAGGTATATCTAGAGAAAACCATAATTTGAAAAAATGCAGGCACTCTGATATTCATTGCAGCACTATAGTCAAAATATAGAAGCAGTCTAAACGTTCATCAACAAAGGAATGGATAAAGAAAATGTGGTACATATATACAAAAGGATATTACTCAGCCATAAAAGGAATGAAATTGTGCCATTTGCCGAGACATGGATGGATCTAAAGACTGTCATACAGAGTGACATTAAAAATATATATATATAATATAATATTGCTTATATGTGCAATCTAGAAAAATTATACAGGTGAACTTATTGGCAAAGCAGAAATAGAGTCATAAATGGAGAGAAGAAACTTATGGTTACCAAGGGAAGAAAAGGGAGTGGGACAAATTGGGAGATTAGAACTGGCATATACATATCACTATGTATAAAATAAATAACTAATGAGAATCTACTGGTTGGCAAAGGGAACTCTACTCAACGACCTGGGGTAACTAAATGGGAAGGAAACCTAAAAGAGTGGAAAATATATAACTGATTCACTTTATTGTACAGCAGAAACTAACACAACATTGGAAAGCAACTATACTCCAATAAAAATTTAAGAAAAATCATTTACAAAAATATAAAAGACATCTCATACAGAATATTCAAGATGTCACAAGAGTTCCTACTTATTAAATCTGTAAACAACTCTATGAGTTGGACAGGAAAATTATCCTGATTTCATAGCAGAGGAAACAAATGATCAAATTGTTCCATTCTTGACCTTGATCATAGAGTTAGTGAATGGAAAAGTAAGGGTTTGAAGCCAGTTCTCTTGACCCCAACCTAGCAAAATTTAACAAACACAAAATGTAGTTCTGTTTCTTTGATTACTGGAAGTAAATTGAGAGAGATATTCCCCCAAAGATATATATAATAAACATGAATAATTCCAGTTTTCCTGAGGAAAAACAACATTAATTATTTAAACAACAACAAAATAAAATCATTGTTTTGATCACAAATTTTTAGATAAAAAAAGAAATAGCATGACCTACAATGACTTCCACTTTAAGACACACCACTTTTTCAGAAATGTTGAAAGCATGGAAAAAATGTATGGAGGTAGTTTTTAACTCTAAAATTTGTATCTTCTGCTAGCACTGTTTGCTACCCTGGCCGATCAAAGATTTCCAGTTTCTTTAAGTTCCAATATAAATTTAAAGCAATGCCTTTTGGAAATTTTATTAACACATGACCATAACAATGTCTTCAGTCCTCTAGAGGAAACTGTATCATGGCTTCTTTTGTAATGTCCCACCTATTGTTATTTAATCTTACATTACTTTTTTATATCAATTTCATATCATATTCAATCACCAAGTCTCAGTTTTCTTATCTGTGAAACAAATTTAGAAAAATATTTCTCACTGGACAGGGCTGTTGAGAAGACACTCCTAAAGCATTTACTGTCTGCCTGATACAAATAAGTTACCAATAAATATAGCTTTATATATACATATATATAGTTATATATGCATACATATAATGTAGTATTAGCAATTATTAACTTCCTTAAAAATTCTATAATGGCACTACTATCCTGATTTTGAAAAACAAAAATATTTAGGTCCAGATGGTTAGGAAACTTGCTGAAACCCATACAAGGGTGAAAACGCAAATGCAGAATTTAGAGGAATTGACAATGAAGTTGACAAGCAAATGCTTAGAAAGTATGAGGAGGAGGCAGGACTCAGCTACTTGGGTTGTGAGGCACACATATAAGGAAAAGAATCAGTCACAGGACAAGGCAGGGAAGGACCTGGGGAAAGAAAGAAGCCTCAGACTTTTGTCCCAAAGACCTCTCCCAATCATCAACAAGCTCCTTCACCATAAATTATCTTGAAGGAATAATAATGATTATTAATAGCTAATGTTTATTTAGCATTACTATGTACCAGGCCCTATCCTAAGCACTTTCCCTGTGTTTACCCATTGATTCTTCAGTCCCCTTTACAGATAAGAAAATTGAGGCTCAACTAGTGGGTGACAAGGTCTGATTCTAACCTTGGATGATTTTACCAAAGAAATCTACACTCAAGTAAGAATTTGCTCCTGTTTGTCCTAGGACACCAATGATTAGCAAAAAAATGGGGTGATAAAAATGATTCAATGGGACACTTTGAGAAATAAGCTCAACAACAGGGGATTATTAATACCTCATTTTTAAAAATTCATCATTATAACGGTTTAGATAGAAACAAGGCACTCTTCACCTTGCCCTCGTCTGCTTATAGGATGTCTTCCTGGAAACTTACAGTTCAAAGTTCTTGTTTGAGTCCATGACCCTGTGTAGTCCCTTCCAAAGCCAAATCTTGGGGAAAAAAAGAGAAAAGGATTAAGTAGAGAACAGTATGTCTTGGGATATTTGACTTCCCCTATATCCCAAAATGGGCTTCCCAGGTGGTGCTAGTGGTAAAGAACCTGCTTGCGAATGCAGGAGACATAAGAGATGTGGGTTTCATCCCTGGGTTGGGAAGAACCCTTGGAGGAGGGCATGGCAACCCACTCCAGTATTCTTGCCTGGAGAATCCTATAGAGAGAGGAGCCTGGCAGACAAAGAGTTGGACATTACTGAAGTGATTTAGCACACACGCATGTACCCTGATATAGAATTTATTTTCCTTTGTATCCATTCACTCTCTGAATCCCACACTCAGATGTAAGCTTTCTAATGACAGAATCTGTTTTATTCTGCTTTATCCCAAGTGCCTAGAATAGTGTGTAGTTCACAGTAGGCATTTATTAAACAATTGCTAAATGAATGAACTAGTGTCAGACTTCCAGGGATCTGAGCTTTAAAGCTACCAATCACTATTCACTCACTGTGTAAACTTGGATTATTTATTTATCTCAGAACCTTGCTAAATGAGATTGATAAAGCTTTTACCCATAGCAGTGTTGTGATTAAAAGAATGGAGTATGGAGCACCTAATTCTGTCCATAGTAGGACTCTGGACTTCTTAGCTGTCGCTTATCCTGCAAATGTCTACTTCTGACCCACTAAGGGTCATATACATTATGAATGCAGAGAATTAGCATGAAATTCACAGCCAGTTCTGAGGAAATGGTTTGTCACTTAGAATGTGTCTTCTCTAGAGAGTTTATACCCTTAATGGTTTGGTTAAATTCTTAGAGCACCTTAGCCAAGCATTATCTCAATCACTAATTTTCATGCCTGATGTATTTTTTTTCAAATTATCTGAAGAACCACACACTGTCTGGGGAAAGCTTTCTAATCTCATCCAGAGGGAATTAAGCTAGTCACAAGCAAATCTTCCCTCATCAATAACCAATTTAAACCATTATCCCAATTAAATATCATTCTGAAAGCAATCTTAATCAATCTAGACTTGATGGGCTTCCTGAAAGAATTGCCTAATTAAACTCTCTATAGAATAAAATGATTCTGCCTAGTCAACCCAACGGTGACAGGGAACTAAGAAACAGAGGAGAATATTTGGAAGTGAGTCTTCTTAGAGCATCCAACAGAATTCAAAGGCAATAGAGCTAATGTCTGCAGGGACACAGAGATAATTCACACGAAGTAGTTTTGAGATATGCTCTGAAAGGAGAATTACAATCATTATTTTTGGAGTGTGGCCTCCATGTCATCTGACTCTTATTTTGCACTTTCTTTTTAATTTTTAGCGTTCTTCCTTTGTGTAAATCCAGAATCTTGTTATTTCTTCCACCCTTAGGACTGTGGCACAAGTTGTCCTCTCCACAAAGGTACCTTCTGAAGCGGTAAGTGGAGACTAAAATCCAATCCACGTATATCTCCTCTCCACACTGCTTGTTTATAGAGCTCTGCCCATTCAAAGAGCAAAGTCCTTTCTTAATCTGCACAGAATGTGTTCTAACAATATTTCATCCTTGCTGTGTTACTTTCCTAGGGCTGTCATAACAAATTAACACAAACTTAGAGGCTTAAAGCACATAATTGTTTCCTAACAGTTCTAGAGGTTAGAAGTCTGAAATCAAGGTGTCCACAGAGTGACACATCCTCTGGAGGCTCTATACTAGAATCCATCTCTCACCTCTTCCAGCTTCTGGCAGCTCTTGGCACCCCTCCATTGTGGCTGCATCTCCATCCAGCATCACATTCTCTTCTGTGTTCTCTCCTTTTGTCTCTCCCTGTTATAAGAATATTCTGACAGCATTCAGGGTCCAACTGCATCACTGAAGGTCATCTCCACATCTTACAATCCTTTATTGTATCTGCAAAAATCTTTTCCTCAAATAAGATTTACAAGCTTCAGGAACTAATACTTGAAATATTTAGATGGTCATTGTCTAGCCTACTGTCTATCTCCCAAAATGCTTTCAGATAATAGCCTAATATTAGTGGGTGGGGGAAGCATGATTTATTGAGTATAGTTTTGTTTTGTTTTGTTTTTCTGACTGAGGAGAGTGCAAGCACATTGAGGTCTAATCACTATTTAGAATGAAGAATTCAAACTCGAGTCATCCTATTGTAACACCTGAGGAGAATGTATATAGCAAGGCTATTCGATGGAATGTTCTGAGATGATAGAAACTGGGCAGATGTTCCTAAATTCAGGACTTCAGACTCCTCCTGCCAACTTTTTTATGCACATTTCTTTGAGCATCTGGGCAGGAAACAATGCTGAGACTCACACTGAGTTCCTCACGCCTTCTTATGAGGCACCAGAGTCCTCTGTGCTGCAATATAAGCTCTGTAGCCTGTCTCTAAGAACACTCTCACATCCTTATCCCATGGCCCGATAAGATATGCTTTTAGGTCTTTTGATTTTTCAGTTGATAATTATGAAAGTATAATTCTGGATAGATTCATGTGACAGGGAACCCATTAGAACTAATGAAGCAGCCTTTCATTATGAAACCTTAAGCTATTTAGAAAAGAATGTAGAAAAAAATGCACAAGTGCCTCAGCTGGTAAAATTATTCTTCTCAGTAAATAAATCTAACCTTAGTAGGAAAATGAGTAGGGCACTGTATTTGGGGAGAATATCTGCTTTATTGATTCCTTATTAAAAACACAGTTCTCTGACATTAAAAGTGATATGTGCTTATTGAATGTAATTCTGAAAAACATACAAAAAGAAAAAACTGTAAGAAAGACAAAAAAGCATAGAGATAGTTTCTAAATGGATCGACTCTCTCCAACCCAAATCTCACTAACCTGGTCCAAATCGCTGTTGTCTCTCACCCAGATTATTACAATCATATTCTAGCTGGGCCCACAGCCTGCAGTTATCTTTCTATCTGCATCCAGGTAAAGATTTATATATTGATAAAGTCTTTTTCTTCAGTGACTTGACACTGTCTCATATAAAGCCAAGTTCCTTCACAATTCGTTCCTTATACATAACCCAGGAGTGTTATGGCCATTAAGGAGTGTTAACAACCATTCCCATTATGGCCCCATAATCTCTGACTGAAGTTGTAGAGACACTTTTAAGTTTGGTCAGAGTGATGGTACTCTCACCAGGGCACCTCTCAACATGATTGCTTCCATCTCCCGAAGCACTTCACTTACCCACTACCTTCATTCATTTCTTGCCCTCTTTCTCCCTTCCTATTCATTCATCTTGCCATAGCTTTCAGGTTCTGTTTTCTTGGAACACTCCATTGAGTCTACAATTCTAGATTAGGTGACCATTCTCTGGGCTTCCACAGTATCCCCACATTTGGTCCGTATGGTCTTTATACTCAACTAAACTTGTTGCCCACCTGGGTATGTCATCTCCCTACTAGACAGCATACTCTTTTTTGGTTTTTTTGTAAATTAATTTATTTATTTTAATTGGAGGATAATTACTTTACAATATTGTAATGGTTTTTGCCATACATTGACATGAATCAGCCACGTGTGTGTCCTCCATCCTGAACTCCCCTCCTGAAAGCATAGTCTTTAAGAGCAAAAATCATATCTCTTTTGCTACAATATTTCCAAAGTTTATCACAACATTTAACACATTTGACGCACTCAACTTATACACTGAATGTATACTGAATTTTAGAGAAATGATTAAGAGCAGGATCCTAGATCCACACACTATTTTCTACAACTAGCTTTTAACCATAGGCAAGCTAATTTATTTCTCTGAATCTCAATTCTCTCATAAAAAAATGATAAAAAAACAAAAACAGTATACGGCTGATGCAAATTAGATTACCTCCAAAAGATCATGCCCTTGTATGATTTCCTCCTGAGTGCATGCAGAATCTGCGACTTGTCTCTAATAGATAGAATATGTCAAAATGATGGTATGTCACTCCATTGATTAGGCAACACTGTATGGCAAACAAGACAGACCATCCATCCCATGACTCCATTACATTGTATGACTCTGTCTTAGCAGATGCACTAAGAGACATTCCCTGCTGACACTGAGGCCACAAATGTCCTTGAATGAGGCCTTGAATGTCCTATGGAGAGGATTGCATGGCAGGGAAGTTCAGGCAGCTTCTAAAAACCCAAGGATGTTTTCCCAGTGATGGGCAGAAGTCTGGGCCTTTACTTTTAAAGCCACAGGAAATGAATTCTGTCCACAATGTATGCAAGCTCAGAAGAAGATTCTTTCCTACTTGAGACTCCAGATCACAGGGCAGCCCTGTTAAAGTGCAACTGCAGCTTTAAGGTACCTGAGACAGAAGACACAGTTAAGCCACGCCTGGACACCCAATCAAGAGTAGCTACACCATAATAAATAGCTGCTAAGTTTACGGTAATTTTTTTTACATAGCAATAGAAAACGAATATATAGTCCCTCTTTCATAGAGTAATTTGGAGGGCTAAATAAATTAATAGTCACAAGATGCTGAAAACCATGACTGTCACCTAACATTTTTCAAATAAAGATTAAATGTTCTTATTACTCAAATACAGATAATGTTTACATTATATATTTTGTCTCTCTCTTTTCACTATTTTCACTGTATTTTATACCTGGATTTGTACTGTTCACAAAATATGTAGTATAAAAAGTGTACAATTTATTGATAACTTCCTATTAATAACATTAAATTATGCAGACATGTCAAAATTTGAGTAACTTTTTCCTATTTTTGGATATTTAGGATCTTTTTAATTTTTCATGATTATAAACAATGTTGATTTTGTCATGAGTCTTTGAAATTACAGCATCAATTATTTTATTAAATTTTGAACACATAATTTAAAATTTTGTTTTCTTTCATATATTTGTTTCCTTCCATGAAGCTGATTAACATGGAAGAATTTTAATAATATCTTCTTGAGTGAATGATAGTCACTCAGTTGTGTCTGACTCTTTGCAATGCCATGGACTGTAGCCTGCCAAGCTCCTCTGTCCATGGGATTCTGCAGGCAAGAAGACTGCAGTGGGTTGCTATTTCCTTCTCCAGTATCTTTTTATAAAACCATTGATGAATTTATAAGAATTTATTACTTAATTCTAGTTCTTCTATAATTAAGTCTTCACAGTGTACTCCATGCTATATAACATGAAAAAGAAGACCTCCCACTCATTTTATCCCAACTTACCTTAAGAATGAAATACCGGACTGAGGCCAACTTATCTTGTCCTTAGAAACAAACTAAATTGCTTAATTCCTCCTTAAGCCATTGACCTGGAGACAAGGCTACATATATATATTTTGAACTGACAGGTAAGGAATTCATTTATATTAACTAATATCATGTACCTTCCAGGAGTTTAAAGATGTCTAAATTACTTGATGTACTGTGAGTATTACGTCCATCTTGGTATCACATCAATTACCCCATCAACTCTCAGAGGGTGAAGATTGTGTCTATTAGATCATGTCTATTATTATCATCATTTTCATCATTATAGTTATTTTGAATCTAGTCACAGCCACATGACAAGGCAGTGCTTAACAGACTCATGGAAATACATAACATTTTTTCTATGAAGCACAAGAAATTTCAACAGATCTCAAAGTCCATTTGAGGAAGAAATGGACTGTATTTTGGTATAAACAAGTGTTACTATCATTTAGTAGCTCTGAGACTCATAACTAAATTGACTCTTGGACAATTAAATGTGAGCTAATACGCCATATACCACATGTGAACCAAAATTTTCAAAGTACCTGTGCATGCTTCTTTCTCTTTTTTGGCCTCCATTTTAAGAAATTTTAGCTTTGTTTCTGAAGTGAGGAGACATATAGAACCAAGCACAGCATAGACCAGAACCTGGAACAGCCCAGATCATCCTAATCTAACTATAGACTATGTACAACAGATGTCTAACTACAGACAACAGAGGATGAGATGGTTGGACGTCATCACCGACTCGATGGACATGGGTTTGAGCAAGCTCTGGGAGTTGGTGATGGACAGGGAAGCCTAGTGTGCTGCAGTCCATGGGGTCACAAAGAGTTGGACATAACTGAGCGACTGAACTGAACTGTGTACATGAATAAGAAATAAATATTCAAAATAATTGAAATATCAGGATTGTTTGATGCTACAGTGAAAGCTGGTGGATAGATAGATAAATATATAGAAGGACATGCGAGTAGAGATAAATCTACCCATTTGTCTTTCTGTCATCTATCTACCTATATCTATACTTCTATCGATCAATATAGATGTATATAGGGCTTCTGAGGTGGTGCTAGTGGTAAAGAACCCACTTGCCAATGCAAGAGATGCAGGTTTCAATTCCTGAGTCAGGAATATACTCTGGAGTAGGAAATGGTAATCCACTCCAATATGCTTGCCTGGAAAATTCCATGGACAGAGGAGCCTGGCAGGCTACAGTCCATGGGGTCACAAAGAGTCAGACATGCCTGAGCCCACACACTCACATAAATATATATAGGTATATCTGGATCTACATCTAGCTATATCTAATTATGATACTGATTCTACTTCAATAAATTTATGCATTTGGGAACTATTAATATAACAATTATTATCATAATCTTTGTCATTATCATAATAGTTAAGCATCTGACTCTTTGCAACCCCAAGACTGTAGCCTCTGTCCATGGAATTCTACAAGTAAGGATACTGGAGTAGGTAGCTATTCCCTTCTAGGGAACTTCCTGACCTAGGGATCAAACCCGGGACTGTAGCATTGCAGGCAGATTCTTTATCATCTGAGCCACCAGGGAAGCCCAGCATTATGTTAGCAACTCTAACAATAAACACCAATATTTCAGTTGCTTACCATATTAAATATTTATATCTTGTTGACATAACTCTCCAAAGTGTTCAAAGTGGGCAAGTCTTTCTCCCTGTGAAAAATCAGGAATGCAGCCTCCTTTTATTTTGTATTCTGACCATTCTCTAAAAACTTAGGGATTCTCTGGGACCATCAGCTAACTTGACTTTGAATATTCTGTGTTTCAGTTTTCTCATCTGTTAAAAATATATAATTCTGGTAATAATATTAATAAATATATACAAAGTATTTGGAATAGCGATGGCATAGATTATATAGCCCTAAATACTGGCTTTTATCAGTTGTCACACATCCTGGCCTTCCTTTAGGGTATTTTCTGTGTCTTTCTCTTTCACAGATAAGATTGCCAAGTCATTTAATATCTCTGTGTCAGTTTCTTCAACCAAAAAGTGCATATAATGAAAGTCTTTTGCAGAATTGTTGTGATGACTACAAATTATCCATGTAAAATACCACAGTATATGGCACATTGTAAGCACTTAATGAATAAATATTAACTCTTGATGCTTGTGTTTTAGCATGATAATCCAAAGTATTTACTTCTTTCCTTTTCAGATGTCTGTCTCCTCCCATGGAAGGGAGATATAGAAAACTCACAGGAAGCATTAAATTTAAAGCCCAGGAGAAAGATTCAGTAGAAAATAGACAGAAACAAAAACAGTCTTAGGAATAAAATAAAAGCAGAAGTATACAAATTCCAGGTCTTAATCATTTTTTCTTATTGTCATGTGCTGTGCTTAGTCAGTCAGTCTTGTCCAACTTTTGCGACCCCATGGATTGAGCCCACCGGGCTCCACTGTCCATTAGGATTCTCCAGGCAAGAACAGAGTACTGGAGTGAGTAGGTTATGCCTCTCTCCAGGGGATCTACCCAACCCAGGGATCAAACCCAGGTCTCCCTCTTGGCAGGCGGATTCTTTACTGTCTGAGCCACCAGGGAAAGCCAAGAATACTGGAGTGGGTAGACTATCCCTTCTCCAGTGAATCTTCCTGACCCAGAATCGAACCAGGTCTCCTGCATTGCAGGCAGATTCTTTACCAGTTGAGCCACCAGGGAAGCCCCATTTCATTCTTAATAGAACCATGCATTTTAATATGAAGCATCTTTATTTAATCAAGCATCCATCATGTAATGAATTAAGAGACAAAGTGAGGCAGGAGAGTCTCTCATATGTATTATTTGCCCTTCTTCCTCCCTACTCCCTCCCAACTTTGAGTCTTCTTTTGCTCCTGTCTCTGAGTCATTTCTTAGCATTTATCCAAATCCCCAGCCATGCATTCCAGAGAGCATTGTTTTGGCTGAATCTCCATTGTCACATGTGATAAACCCACCTGCATACATCTTAACCCTCATTAGATAGAAATTGGTTCTTGGATGGTTTAAAGTGCAGAGGATGAGAAAGATGGTGGCACAAAGAGAGAAAAATGCAACCTTTCCCATCCTGTGACTTTTCTGGCTTGTTCAAGTTGGAGGCTGGTGGCTTTGCCATGGCCTTCTTGGGAGAATTCATATTCTAAGGATTTTTGCCCAGCCAATCATGATGTTAATAGTACCCCATGGACTGAAGAGAGTCAGAGGGAGTGTTTGCTTTGGCCAACTTTTTCTATTATAAATATCCCATTTTTGTTATATTTGGATCTGACCCATTGCTGGGTTTCATATACAACTAATGTCAGAGTCTTTATTTTTTGCATAATTCTAGCTTCCTTCAAAAAGCTTATACAAAGCTAGAGTGTATCTCCAAGAGGAAAGAGAAGGAACTTCTGATAAGCACAACTATCTATATCCTTCAAAATGACTAGGCTTACTCTGTTCTCTTCTAGATTAGCAAACTAAAGTAGGACTTAAAAAAAATCATCATCTTTGAAATTCCACAAACTTTCTTGCTTGTTTTGTGCCTTAGAGTAAAACGTGAAAATTTAGATTTCTTAGGGCAATCGTTTAGCTTTGGAAGACAATATTATTCTCAAAAGCAGAGGTTCATGACTTCTCAAGGGTTAATGATAGCACTTCACAAAAGGGGGAAATTGGTTTATGAATTCTGAACTATTTAAAATACATGTGCATATATTTATTCTTTCTATGACAGTGTCTATAACTTTTATCATCTACTCACAGGAGCAGATACCCCACAAGAAGAAAAGAGTCAATGCTTTTAAATTTAATCATATTGCAACCTCAAGAGAGAGTTCCAAATCTAAACATTTTATGAGAAAATTTTCCCTCAAACTAGAAAATATCAATAGCTAAACCTACTCTTATCTGATACTGTTGTAAAACTGAAGACTTTGTTGAGTTTTTCATTAGACATAAAAGCTTTCATGATATTTTCTCAAGTGCACTACAAGCCTATTTTGATCTCTAATCAAAATATTATAATGTTTGCTATAAAATGTAGCTTGTGCAAAGAGTTCATCTTTGATGTTGCACATTTATACTTCTTTATTGTAAGGAATTATTCTTTTTTATATTCTGTGGAGCTTCTTTATAATCTTGATTCTCATTTTTCTAAAATTTCTATAAAAAGAAAGAAAAAACTGAATGCATGTGATGCTGTAACTCAGCTGTTAGTTTCCTTTCTACTCTTGCTGTGTTTTTCCTCCACACATGACATGAGCATGTTAAAAGCAAAGTGAGTAAACCCAGTAGTAGACTGTCTAAATAGCTCCAAATGAGGTCAAATTATACCAATCATGAGATTAGCTTATACCCTTGCTACTGCTAGGTTTCTGGGATTTCTTACCAGTTAGAAATCAGTAAGGAACAGCAACCAGGACAATGAAATTTTAAATTGAAATGTGGGCATCATATTTCTATTACATGAGATGTGACAGGAGAGACAGAGACAGTAGAGAAAGAGGCAGTGAAGGTACAGAGAGAGACAGAGAGAATGTGTGCATTTCTAGTTTGAGTTTTCAGTATGCAAGGGCAACTTGTATTTTACTTAGTAACTTGAATGCATAAGTAAAACAACGAGTTGCAGAATTTTACAGATGGAAGGAGGCTTATTATTATCCTTTAATTTTATAGATAATTATAGGACATCTGAGTGAATGTATGAGACATTAAACTGAGGAATCAATTCTAAGTGCTTAGTACATAATGGTAATACAGGATGTGATTGATTTCTTCACATATGCTGGGGGCTGTGCTAAGCACTCCATGTATAACATCACCTTCATTTTCAAAATTACTCTAGGAAGTAGGTTTTACATATATACATACCATATATATACATATATATACGTATATATATGTATGTATATATACCAGTATACATATATATGCCACTTCAGTTCATTCTCTCAGTCGTGTCTGACTCTTTGCGACCCCATGAACTGCAGCACGCCAGGCTTCCCTGTCCATCACCAACATCCACAGCTTACTCAAACTCATGTCCATTGAGTCAGTGATGCAATCCAACCACCTCATCCTCTGTTGTCCCCTTCTCCTTCTGCCTTCAATCTTCCCCAGCATCAGGGTCTTTGCTAAGGAGTCAGCCCTTTGCATCAGGTGGCCAAAGTATTGAAACTTCAGCTTCAGCATCAATCCTTCCAATGAATATTCAGGGCTAATTACTTTCACGATTAAGTGGTTTGATCTCCTTGCAGTCCAAGGGACTCTCAAGAGTCTTCTCCAACACCACAGTTCAAAAGCATTGGTGCTCAGCTTTCTTTATGGTCCAACTCTCACATCCATACATCACTACTGGAAAAACCATAGCTTTGACTATATGGACCTTTGTTGGCAAAATAATCTCTCTGCTTTTTAATATGCTGTCTAGGTTGGTCATACTTTTTCTTCTAAGGAGCAAGCGTCTTTTCATTTCATGGCTACAGTCACAATCTGCAGTCATTTTGGAGCTCAAGAAAATAAAGTCTCTCACTGTTTCCATTGTTTCCCCGTCTATTTCCCATGAAGTGATGGGACCAGATGCCATGATCTTAGTTTTTTGAATGTTGAGTTTTAAGCCATCTTTTTCACTCTCCTCTTTCACTTTCATCAAGAGGCTCTTCAGTTCTTCTTCACTTTCTGCCATAAGGGTGGTGTCATCTGGATACATTAGTTATTGATACTTCTTCTGGCCATCTTGATTCCAGCTTGTGCTTCATCCAGCCTGGCATTTTGCATGGTTTACTCTGCATATAAATTAAGCAAGTAGGATGACTTATATGGCCTTTTCCAATTTGGAACCATTCCACTGTTCCATGTCCGGTTCTAACTGTTGCCTCTTGACCTGCCTACAGATTTCTCAGGAGGCAGGTAAGGTGGTCTGGTATTTCCATCTCTAAGAATTTTCCAGTCTGTTGGGATCCACACAGTCAATGGCTTTGGAGAAGTCAATAAAGCAGAAGTAGCTGCTTTTCTGGAGTTCTCTTGCTTTTTCTGTGGTCCAGTGGATGCTGGCAACTTGATCTCTGGTTCCTCTGCCTTTTTTAAATCCAGCTTGAACATCTGGAAATTCTCGGTTCATGTACTGTTGAAACATTGTTTGGAAAATTTTGAGCATAATTTGTTAGTGTGTGAGATGACTGCAACTGTGCAGTAGTTTAAATATTCTTTGGCATTGCCTTTCTTTGGGATTGGAATGAAAACTGACCTTTTCCAGTCCACTGTGGATACTGCTGAGTTTTCCAAATTTGCAGGAATATTGAGTGCAGCACTTTAATAGCATCATCTTTTAGGATTTGAAGTAAATCAGTTGGAAATCCATCAACTCCATTAGCTTTGTTTGAAGTTATGCTTCCTCAGGCCCACTTGATTTAGCATTCCAGATTTTCTGCTCTAGGTGAGTTATCACACCATCATGGTTATGTGGGTCATTAAGATCATTTTGTGTAGTTCTGTGTATTCTTGCCATCTCTTCTTAATATCTGCTGCTTCTATTAAGTCCATATCATTGCTATAACTTATTGAGCCCCTCTTTGCATGAAATGTTCCCTTAGTATCTCTATTTTGTTGAAGAGATCTTTAGTCTTTCCCATTCTATTGTTTTCCTCTATTTCTTTGCATTGATCACTTAGGAAGACTTTCTTATCTCTCCTTCTTATTCTTTTGAACTCTGCGTTTAGATGGATATATACACACATATATAATTTATCTTGTTATTTAATATGTTTATATATTTATTATTTATCCATTTAGATTATATACACACACACACATATATATATATATGTGCTTATATATACGCTTATATATATATGTGCTTTTATATATATATATATATATGTATATATATATATAGGCTTCCCTGGTGGCTCATATGGTAATGAATCTGCCTGTAATGTGGGAGACCTGGGTCTGATCCCTGAGTTGGAAAGATCCCCTAGAGGAGGGCATGCAGCCCACTCCAGTATTCTTTCCTGGAGAATCCTCATGGACAGATGAGTCTGGCGGGCTGCAGTCCATGGGGTTACAAAGAGTCAGATATAACTGAGTGACTAAGCACAGGCACACATATATGTTTGTGTGTTTATATATATATATATATATATAGTTATCATCACTTTATGAATAAAGAAATTTCAATTGGAACATATGAAAAAATGAATATTTTTCATATGAATATGAAATATTCGTATTCATATTTAATATTCATATTAAAATATGAGTATTTTAAGCATTTGTCTCTGCTTTTTCCAGATAAATGTTAACCGACATGTAAATGAGAGAGTAGGTAAAGAAGACAGAGAGGTAGGTTAGTGGATGCATCATACAGAAAGAACAAGGACAGAAAGAGAAGCAAAGGGATCTCTATGGATATTAGTTAATATTAGATCATTCTTAGTTCTTATGGCTATCTGCATGCATGCATGCATGCTAAGTCGCTTTAGTCGTGTCCAACTTTATGTGACCCCAAAGGAGACCAAAAGGCTCCTCTGTCCACAGGATTCTCTAGGCAAGAATACTGGAGTGGGTTGCCGTTTCCTATGGTTATCTAGAATATCACTATAACTAAGGTGAAGTTTCTGATACCTCAGTTTAGTGTCCTTTTGTCTTATTTGTGCCAGATGTATGCTACTTTACTTTATTTTATTTTAAACTCATTCTGTAATTATTCATTTGCGTCTAACAAGCAAAAATATCCATCCTAAGAAAACTAAAGCCGTAGATCTCCACGTTTTCTCCACTGCAACTTTAAACATAAAATCTAAGATGCTATAATTGTTGATTTCTTTTGAAAACATTTTAATTCACCATGAAAACTGCCTCATCATGTTCATACCCTTTAATAATTGCTTTTGCTTTTAAATTACAACTGTGACTTATCAGTTGTTCAAATACTACTAGGCATCTTTATGGAACTGCTGTTTGGAGGTATGAAAGATTTAAGGGTCCATGCTCAGGCCCACTCTGTTCTTTAAAGTTATCACCTAACTTCTGGGGTGTTTGCTCATCCAGTCAACTAGATCTCTAATTTTGATTTCTCATTAGCATTTCATTTGTTCTTAGAATTATTCATTTATCAAGAACTTGGAAATTAAAATCAAAGGTAAAATATTGCTCAGGGTGGTCAAATAGCTGGTAAATCAAAGATATAGGAAAACTACAATTACAGTGAATTTAAACATGCTGCAATAAACCCCAGTTTGTGACTTTTATAGCAAGAAGCACACCATATTAAAACTGCCTGGTGTCTTGTTTGTTCATCTTACTAGAACTGAAGCTCTTTGAGGTCAGGAACTCTATCTGCCCACTATGTATCCAAACTTCTGAGTTTGGAGGAGGCACTCACTAAACAGTAAAAATGAACGATTAGAAGAAAACTTCAAGATACATAATATTCTTTCAATGTGATGTGCAAAATATGATTGTGTCAACATTTCTTACAAAGCTGCATAACTACATCCATCTGCACTAGTCTATTGTGACAGGTTTCTAATTTTATTTTTATCTCTATTATTTTCCTCTTCAATTTCCACAGACTCAACTTCTAGATGAATAATCCTAATCCACTGTTTTACAAATGCCATCATTACACAAAATCTTCAGGGCCTCACCTATATCTGCAGGATTCTATACTAGAATTTTCCACCTCCTAATTCCAATTCTCTCAAGTCATAGAATCGCCTGTCACAAAATTACAGCTCTAATTGATCTAAACTTTGTCTACTCAACAACGCATTTCCCTTCTCTCACTAGACTATTTATTTCCTTTATACCTTATCCTTTTATTTTCTTTATCTTTGTTTTAATATCACTTTTAATATCACCTTTCTTTTAATGTCTGTTTCAAGTTTTCCTTCTTCTACAAAGATTAGAATCCTATTTGTATCTCATATTCTAAGGAATTAAAGACTCTGATAGATATAAAAAAATAATTATAGTTTCATATCAGAACCTTCATAAGCTTTCTTATATCTGTACACAGGTTAGAAGTCAGATCTATCACTGAGAATTGGATTTTACACATGCCACCTGGGTACCATTGAGAAAAATCAGCTCACTCATCTGAACTTTAGTTTCCTCATTTGTAAACTAGATGTAGTAACTTTCCCACATAGAAATATCACAGGAATGAAGTAGAAAAATACTTAAAGTGCTTAGAATGCCTGTTTTCTTATTCAAAGCTTAGTTATCTTTAATATATATTTTGAGTCCTCTAATATTTGATCATCCCAGTCCAGGAAATTAAAATTAAAGCATAACATTCTATTATTAGAAAATGTGAGGATTTTCTCAATATATACTGGCACATCAAATTTGTCTTGAAATAACCAGAAGTTTTATGATTTAAAAATATTTAAAAATCAAATATTCAAATAATAATTTTCAGATTGTGAAGTCAAATATTCATATCATAAAATGATATAGACAATTTGCTTGCTCTGAAGGGTTTAGGAAACTGAAATGGTAACAATATGTTTGGCCCTCTTCCAAATTTTCAGCTTTAATTACTCAGATCTCCTAATAGAATGACCCCCAAAACAAAGGAAGAAATTGTAAAAAAGGAAAAAATGTCTAATTGCAGAAAGAAAAACGAGATTGAATGTGACTATGTCTTAGGTTATTTACGTAACCTTTTGAGAATTAGATATGTTTGAATAAAGCTCCATCACTTGCTTTCCTAAGATGATGGTTTCATTAAAAAGCCTTTATGCTGAAACCTGGAATGCATTGCCTGGATAAGCAGGTCAGAGTTCACAATTCAAACTGCTCATGCAAAGCATGTTCAAAACTACTAGTAAAAAAATTTTAAATGATAGCATCTTCCTCTGTGTGTGTGTATCCATGTTTTACATATGAGGGTAAAAAAGTGCTCCTGCTTGTGAGAAAGAGGAGGCAAAGGAAGACAGGGATGCCAGCATGGGATTTAAATGAGAATTTCACATACTTCTACACTATTCCTGCAGTGATAAGATGGTACAACCTAAAGACATTTATGGCAGTCTGGAGGGAGGTAATCTTTGACAAGAGAGAGAAAAACAAAACACATTTATCTCTGATGATTTATCAGATTCATAACCATAAATCTTAAGCCAGAATACTCAGGGCATTCCTTTATCTTTTGAAGTTGCAAAACAGAGCTTCTCTACCTGTCTTGCATCTTCCACTGAAATTGAGGGCCTGTCATTTGTGGGCTGGGCTACTCCAGGGTGATAGGAGGCATCACAGAAGGTCAGAGCCGGGAGAGCTGTTTGTCAGCCAGAAAGGCTGGTTTCCTCCCCTCACCGCATATGGAATGCTGACCGTGATGAATGTGCCCTATGTAACAGCAGTGTTAGCGTTGGGCATCTGACAAAGCATTGTCAGAATGTCTAACACAAAGAATTCCAGGGAAGCAGAGATCTTCGATGTTTTCTATCTTCCTCCAACATTTGTCCCAATTACTGAATACATATCCAAAATGAAGCAGAATGTTATATCATTCGTTCACTGAATTATTTATTCAATTCATTTTTATTGGACACACACCACTTTGATGAATAAAATATGTGAAATAACTGTGTTCATGGAGTTTACAGTTGATACAGAAAATATACATGTCAGATATATTAAATTAAATATATGTTAGTTCCCATAACAGTATGAAAAAAAAAAGTGGATAAAGTGGATAGAGAAAGAAAGAGGAAGCAGAAGGTGGCTGGTTGTTTGAGATCAAGTGGTCAATATAGGGCTTTACAGTATGGGGGCATTTGATCCAAGCTATGAACAGAAGAAGGACGTGAGTCAAGTTGTCATTTGGGATAAAAGTGTTTCCAGTAGTGAAAGTTGCTGAATCGTGTCTGACTCTTTGTGACCCCATGGACTATACAGTTTATGGAATTCTCCAGGCCAGAATACTGGTGTAGGTAGCCTTTCCCTTCTCCAGGGGATCTTCCCAACCCAGGGATCAAACCCATGTCTTCCGCATTGCACGTGGATTCTTTACCAACTGAGCTATCAGCAAATGTGAAGGGCCTGAGTCAAAAGCATATCCTGATAAAATAAGGAAAAAAAAAGTGGTAAGATATAGGGTTAACAGTAGTCCAAGTCACATGAAAGATTTTTTCTCAAAATAAAGTCCGTGAATCACAGTGTGAGTGAGACAGGAAGACATGGATGGGTTTTTGAGTAGAAGGGTAAACTGACTTCTGCCTACGTCAAGGCTGTATATTGTCACTCTGCTTATTTAACTTACATGCGGTGTACATCATTCTAAATGCTGGACTGGATGAAGCACAAGCTGGAATCAAGATTGCCAGAAGAAATATCAATAACCTCAGATATGCAGATGACACCACCCTTATGGCAGAAAGCAAAGAACTAAAGAGCCTCTTGATGAAAGTGAAAAAGGAGAGTGAAAAAGATGGCTTAAAATTCAACATTCAAAAAACTAAGATCATGGCATCCAGCCCCATCAATTCAAGGCAAATAGATGGGGAAATAATGGAAACCGTGACAGACTTTATTTTTTTTTGAGCTCCAGAATCACTGCAGATGGTGACTGCAGCCATGAAGTTAAAAGATGTTTGCTCCTTGGAAGAAAAGCTATGACCCAACTAGAGAGCATATTCAAAAGCAGAGACATTACTTCACCAACAAAGGTCTGCCTAGTCAAAGCTATGGTTTTTCCAGGAGTCATATATGAATGTGAGAGTTGGACTATAAAGAAAGCTGAGGGCCAAAGAATGGATGCTTTTGAACTGTGGTGTTGTAGAAGACTCTTGAGAGTCCCTTGGACTGCAAGGAGATCCAACCAGTCCATCCTAAAGGAAATCAGTCCTGAATATTCATTGGAAGGTCTGATGCTGAAGATGAAACTGCAATACTTTGGCCACCTGATGTGAAGAACTGACTCATTGGAAAAGACCCTGATGCTGGGAAAGATTGAAAGTGGGAGGAGAAGGGGATAACAGAGGATGAGATGGTTGGATGGCATTACTGACGTGATGGACATGAGTTTGAGTAGGCTCCAGGAGTTGGTGAAGGACAGGGAAGCCTGGAGTGCTGTAGTCCACGGGGCTGCAGAGAGTTGGACACGACTGAGTGATTGAACTGAACTGAACTGAACTGAAGTGAGGAAAGAACTTCTGGGGTTTGCAGCAGGTGAGGGTGGAGAGAAGGGCACAGGCTCTGCATATATTTTGACTGTAAGGAGGACAGATTTTGATGGATTAGATGCTGACTGTGACAGAAACTGAGGAATGAAGTCTGACTTCATAGTTTGAAGCCTGAACAACTGGAAGAACAAATGTGACATTTACTGATTATTTGTTGTTGTTGCTGCTAGTATCAGAATGTACATTCAGAAATAAGTGCTATCTTTCAAATGACTTTTCTTAGAATAATATCTACTTGGTACAGTACTACTGCTCAGCTCAAAGCAGTTGAACTCCTTCTGAGGAATTTCATTCCATCAATGAAACATATAGAATATTCAGTCTCATTCAATTTCATTTTTAAAACCAAACAGTGGAGTATATTTACCTTGATTTTGGCTCTTTCTAAGACATGACTTCAACTCTATTATCGGTTAGTACAGTCACTGAAGATGGTGAATATAAAAGGTAGCAAAAAGAAAAAATCATAGAGTTTCATTGTAATATTACATGTGCAAGTAACTAGTAATTTCTGGCAAGGGATATAGAATTTCCAAACATATCCACCCAGGTGGTACTTCTCTAATCCTATAAGAAAAAGTTGGCTTAAAGTTCAACATTCAGAAAACTAAGATCATGGCATCTGGTCTCATCAATTCATGGCAAAAAGATGGGGAAACAGTGGAAAAGCGGCTGACTTTATTTTTCTGGGCTCCAAAATCACTGCAGATGGTGAATGCAGCCATGAAATTAAAAGACGCTTACTCCTTGGAAGGAAAGTTATGACCAACCTAGATAGCATATTAAAAAGCAGAGACATTACTTTGTCAACAAAGGTCCATCTAGTCAAGGCTATGGTCAGTCCTGAGTGTTCATTGGAAGGACTGATGAAGCTGAAACTCCAATACTTTGGCCACCTCATGCGAAGAGCTGACTCATTTGAAAAGACCCTGATGCTGGGAAGGATTGAGGGCAGGAGGAGAAGGGGACGACAGAGGATGAGATGGTTGGATGGCATCACTGACTCAATGGACATGGGTTTGGGTGGACTCCAGGAGTTGTTGATGGACAGGGAGACCTGGCGTGCTGAGGTTCATGGGGTCACACAGAGTCGGACATGACTGAGTGACTGAACTGAACTAATGCATAAAACATTCTAACTTTGCAAAACTTGGCCATGATAGCAAATATTGGAGTTTCTCAGGAAAGCTTGAAAAGTTAGTTAGGATTAAATCTGACTGCATGTTTTTTTTAAAAAAAAGAAGAAAAAAATGAACAAAAGAACAAAAGAAAAATCTTAAGTCTTCATCCCATAAATAAATAAGGATAAGTTTTTCTTAAACTACAAGAAGTCTAGAGGTCACAGTCCTTTGCTCAAAGAAGTCATAGCCCAGTTTCCTCCTAGCTTCCTACTTTACTATGTTGGCATATTGCTTTCATGCTTATGATGACAAGAGATATGACCTAACTCCTGGTTCGTGCCTGAGTCCAGGAATGAGAAAAGGAGAATGAGGATAAGAGGCAAAAGTCCTGTTCAGCCTTGAGTCTTCCACTTCTATCAGAAAAAACAATAGTCTGACCACAAATCCCATTCTCTGTAATTCTGCTTATATCTTATTTCACAGAACTGACTCACAAAGACATCATGAGTGTTAGTATAAGCTATTTCTATTGTTGTTGTAACTGTTTGGTTATTTTTTTTATTTGTTTCATTTTGTATTGAATGAAAATTCACATAACAAGAGATGTTTGTATGAAAAGGACACAGTTTGAAAAATTTTCGTAAATGGAGCACTCCAATCCAGTCTGTGCCCACATCAATCACATGACATTATCAGCACCCATGTATTCATCTTAGACTCTCTTTCCGTCACTGAGAGAAGAAATAAAGTCTGAGTGCTGAGCTAGGCACACAACTGATGTTCAAAAAGGTAGTATTCATTATAAATAACTAATTATGTTCTCCATGACTAGTTTGTTGTTGTTTAGTTGCTAAGTTGTGCCTGGACTCTTTTGTGACCACATGGACTACAGCCCACCAGGCTCCTATGTCCGTGGGATCTCCCAGGCAACAATACTGGAGTGGGTTGCCATTTCCTTCTCCAGGGGATCTTCTTGACCCAGGGATCAAACCCACATCTCCTGCTTGACATGCTGATTGTTTACTGCTGAGCCACCTGAGACAATAATAGTAATAATGATATTAATAGTAAGAGTAATCAAAACATATTGTGAGCTTTCCAAGATGAGGCACCATTCATTTATTTTTCATGGCAACACTTACACCAGGAAAGATTATTATCCACACTATATAGATGAGAAAAGTAGGCTCAGAAAAGATCAGGTAATTGGTAAAAGATACATATCTTGTGAAATAGCATAATGAGGGTTTTAACCTAGACAATAAGTCTAGAGAACTTAAACTTTTCATTACCTTGCTATGATTTCAGCAATGATCACTTCATTATAAAGCAATCATAGACTTCCTAGGTAACTTCAGGTAGGAAAATAGTTATTTGGGTATGTGCATACTGGTAAGTCTATAAAAAAATCAAATTTTATGGGTTTAAAATACTTGCTAGTGACACAATTAATTCACCCATGCTCTAACTAACTTAATTGCAGAAAATAAATATTTAAAGCCAAAATCTTTTCCCTAAATATTGAATAACAAACTATTTAGACCACATGAGCTGGCATTGTATGACTGACTTAGGATAAAGATGTTTCACCTAATGTAGTAAAGGGACACATTCATGAATAATAAAAAAAGCTACAGCCACACTGGACTAAGAAACTAGCTCCCATTGTTCAGCTCTAGAAGACACAAGAGAAGATGATGGTCAAGTTCACCTGCAGACAAAAGGTCAAATCACATAGGAAAGTTGTATGATGAGTGTTTGGAATTGCTAAAAAAAAACAAAACTGCATCATGTTTGCTTTGAGGTCCTTAGACAATGCCCATTTGCTTTTGGTTATCCACTGCTTTGTGAATTAAGTTATTTCTCATAACTTCCTTCATTCTTTTTTCTTACCTCAAATTGGTAGTAATCATTGACATTGAAAAAATAATATTGAAATACATGTAGGCAGAAATGTCTTTTTTTGAACATGTGCCCCTTGTCTTTTTAAAACAACTTTCATTCACCAAACACTATTTGTAATTATTAGTGCCAGGGGCTGGACCAAGAGATTATTGCTTTACTCTACAACTCAGAATTGTCATGAAAATAAACATTTTTCAAGGGTACAACATAAAATGGAAGTTCAAATGAGGAAAACTGCCAATTCATAGCTATCATTAATTAACTCCAAGAGGACCATTTTAACAATGGGAGTACTGAGGCTCCTAGAAATTTATCATTTTGTCCAAGGTAATGCAACTAGTAGAGATACAGCATTGTTTGAACCAAGGGCACTATGACTCCAAAGCCTGTGATCTCAACTACCCTGTAAAAACTTGAAGTAACCAATTTAATGCCTTAATAATACATTTAACATCTTACTGTGAACTGAAAAAGTCATACTATAAACGTCTTTGGGCATTGATAGTTAAGAATGTAGAATTGCAAATTAGAAGTCTTAAGTTCTGTAAGATATTGGGCATCTGATGTCTTTGGGTAATTTGTTTGGCTTTATTGGAAATTATTTACCTTTAAATTCTGTTTTGTAATAATCTCCAGGTCTGTGAAATACTTCACATGCATAAAATCATTTCCTCTTTGAGTCTCATTTGTTCTTATCCATAGAACATAGACACATTTATCACTGATAAATACTTACTAAACTTTAGAACAGTATGGAACTCAAGAAAAAAAAATCCTGTCCTGAAATGCAAAACTGTAGGCTCTTTAAAGAATGAGGACATTTTTATTGTATTTGTCACTCTATCCTCAGGACCAAAAATAGTTATAGGGACTTTGTAAATGAGAACTAACTTTTTTAAAAATAAAAGCTATAAAAAGAGAAGGAAGTCACTCTTAATATAGACATTTTCCTCACTTTTGTTTCAATTAATTTTGGAAACCAATCTTTAATGAAAAAGTTTGTGTCATCATAGTACTTAGGATTTCAAGCTGGAGCTCCACAGAATGGGTGGATGATTGCTGCAATTCAGGACACAGCAGGGAGACAAGCAGTTACTCATGCCATGCATTTTTTAGAGTAGAGAATTCCAGGTCAAACGCTGATGCTAAAGAAAGTCCTAGGTTCAAACTGGAAATCTTCCCAGGTTGACGTCTATTCCACTTTTTAGGTATGGACGTTGAATAACATATAGAGCCCCACCCCCCCCTTTTTTTTTCATAGGCTAAGTTCATTCTGAGCAGATGCATCTCTAAATTCTAGCCTGGACCTCTGAAGACCCAGAGGGCTTCGTCCAGGTGTGGCATCTTTATGACTTGGAATCTAATTCGTTCTTTGGTATTCAGACCACCCAAATCATCCAGGAATCCTGCTAATCTTTGAAACACAGCTTCTTCCAGTCAACTCCAGAACTTCTCACTGCCTGAAAGATACAGTAAATCTTGAAGGATGATTCCTCTAGGAAAACACACATGCCCCCAAATAACCCACTACCCAAAATGTCTGCAAAGCCTTCGCGTACAAGTATAGTTTTCTAAGAACCAGGTTTCATAAATAATGTGAGAAAAGAAATGTCGGGAGGCAGGTGGGTGTGATGGGGGAACAGTACCATGATCCATAAAACTTTAGAGAGTATCTGTCCACACTCAACCTGGACTCAGTGGGGTTATCCCTCTCCTGGCCTCACTGGGATGTGGATCACGTAGGTCACGTAGTCTCAGAAAGTGGGGACTTACAGAACTTGAGCTTATCTCACTTACCCTTGTCCTGCTCTTTGCAATTGCCCAGCCCCTGCAAATCTGCTTAATCATGCCTGTCCGTGTCAAGGTCAGGCATTCCTCTCCCCATCTTGACTGCTGTTCCCGTGAGTGCAAAACCCCTCAGTTTAAACCAGCCTATTAGCAGCTAGTGTTGCCCATTATAGTCTGTCTATAAAAACTCTGTAACCTCTTTGTTTAGGCTCAGAGCTTGGAGTGTTAACTCCTCTGGGCACGCTGGTGTAATAAACCTGAGTTCTCCAACTCTCCGAGTGTGGTGCTTGGTTTCTCGATTACTGGTTTCTGCAACAGTACCAACAGGAAGCTGTTAGTACTGCTGTGGCTGTTTCATCATTCAGTCTTGTCCAACTCTTTGGGACCCCATGAACTATAGACTACCAGGCTCCTCTGTCCATGGGATTCCTGGGCAAGAATACTGGAGTGGGTTGCCATTTCCTTCTCCAGGGGATTTTCCCAATCCAGGTATCAAACCTGAGTCTCCTGCATTGACAGGCAGATTCTTTATCACTGAGCCACTAGGAAAGCCTGTGAGTACTGCAGTGTGGTAGAAATCACAGTAGGGAAATGGGTAATCATGAGTCTGCAGCTGAAAGGAGACCTCCTGCTTCTTGTAGAACGAGAAAAAGACTTTCGTTTTGTTGTAAGGAAAACTGGGGCTTAGTGTCTGACTCTGATATCTCTAATTCTGTGACAGCAAATGTTGAAATTTTCTGAGACTCAGTTAGGTCATCTGTGCTAGTGATCCAGTAGATGTGATTCTGAAACTACTCCAAACCTGAGTGGCTTAAAATAAAACAGCATGATTTGTTCCTGGATCTGCAATCTGGTCAGGAAGAGAGGAAAGTTTTTTCTGCTTCTCACCATCAGCTGAGGTGGCTCAAAAACTGAGGCCTGTAATATCTGAAGTCTCTTTTACTCACTCACATGCTGGGACTTGGTCTTGAACAGCTGTGGAATAGAACAGCTGGGGCTCCTGGAGCTAGTCTATTTCCATATGGTTACTGAAGCATGTTGAATTCAGGGGAGCTGAACTTTGTTCATGGATTTGCAGGGCTCCAAAGGCCTAAGGGAGAGACAGAGGGAGAGAGAGAAGGAGAAAGAGGGAGAAAAAGAGAGACCCAGCCTTTTGGAACTGTGTAGAATTTACATAGCATTCTCTTCATGAGGAGTGAGTCATTTAATGTTGATGCAAATTCAAGGAGTGGAGAATTAGATACTACTGTTTTTGGAAAGAGGGTCAAAGAATTTGCAGACCTGATTTAAAATGTAACATTTCTGATTGTATGTTAGTCTCAGATTAGCTGCTGATTCATTGAATGTTAGTTGAGGCTCACTATACATTCAGTTTCTTTTTTTCCTCACCTGGCACAAATCCTCCTACTGGCCCAAATATCCCTACTTCAATTTCCCAAACTATCATTTGAAAAGATTCAGATAGAGCATCCTTTCAAGAATTCCAGTATCACAGGTCACTCTGTAATCTTCAGTTTGTGCCCAAGCAGATTCTTCTGTACTGGTTCAGGCATCTGCCTATTATCAGCTTTCACAGAAGGCTCAATAATCTTTTAGAAGGGCTAGTTTTGGGCAAGATGAACCAGGCACTGGCATTCTTACTAAGTCAGCCTCTCCCCTACTACTGGGCAGAACTTCAACTTGCTGTGGGGAAGTGTGTTGGTCCAAGGTAACTCTAGTAGTGAAAGGAAGCCCAGATACAGTGCAGAGACAAGCTTTGAAGTCTAGAGAAAACTTGGGATGAAGTTTCCATGGTAGACTGTTTTTATTTCTACTGCTCAGAGATGCTCAGCTCAATCATACCTCTTTGAGACCCCACAGACTGTAGCCTGCCAGGCTCCTCTCCATGGATTCTCCAGGCAAGAATACTGGAGTGGGTTGCCATTTCCTCCTCCAGGGTATCTTCCTGACCCAGGGATGGAACCCACATCTCTCACATCCCCTGCATTGGCAGGCAGATTCTTTCCCACTAGCGCCACCTGGGAAGCCTTAATTCTGCTTCTAGTTAACTATACAAATTATTATCTCTGCCTTCTTGAGACTCAAGTCTTTGTTTTTCCCCAATGCCACTCCCTTGGCTTTCTGGTCAGCAACACTTCTTTCAAGGTTCAGCTAAAATATCTTCACCTCTGTCTCAAATGGATTCTCTCAAGTTCTAGTAATACTTGTCTTTGTGTGTTTCCACAAAATATATATACAGACTTCTATTACAAAAATGATAATACTTTAGTAATTCTTCTTTATTTTCTTGTCTGTTTTCTCTTATTAGGCCATAAACTTTCTACTGAAAAAACAGACATCTTGGGCATCACTACATTTCTAGTGACTGGCTCATCACTCCTCACAAAGTATATGCTACATAAATACTTATTGAACGGATAGGAAAAAAAAATGACCATGTTAACATCATCTGTCCTTTCTATTCCTTATGGCTGTTGTATTATTACAAAACAAGGACACATAGATCAATATGTTTTTAAAGTGTTAATTCATCTCTCAATGCAATGTGGTTTTATTGTAATTAATTTTATGAAGTGAATATCAAGAAGACTACAGCAAAAAGGCAAAAATATAGGAAATTAAACATGACTTTTGTTTCTACTCTTTGCTAAAAACAATACAAATGATAAATAATGATTTTTAAAATTTTCTATTTGCAGTGGAGCCTAGAAAAAACGGTCATGGCTGTTAAGGGAAGAATGACCAGTATAGTGGTAAGATTTGAGGTGATGTCACATTTATAAGTACTAAAGGAACTAAGGTTTTTTGCTTTTTCATTTTAATTGTTGTAGCCTGGAGAGACAGATACTCCAAAATCTAATGATAATTTATTTGAATGTATAGAGGACTGTCAAGTCAAAGACACTTGAGATTTTCGTTTACATCTAAAGGGAGAATCACGATCAGTGGATGGATATTGAAAGGAGGCATCATAAAAACTGATTATGAACCTGAGCTTTGGCATCAGACAAAAGAGGTTAAACACTCCACTCTGCTATTCATAACCTCTGTTCTTTGAAACAAGTGACTTAACCTTTCTGAACCTCACTTTTCTGATTTCTAAAATGGAGATGATAATAACACTTATCTTCTAGAGATATTTTAAGGATTAAATGAAGTAGGAGCTGTATTATGCTAAACGAGGTGCCAGGGCAACAACAGAAGCTCAGTCAATCAATGGGAAAATGGACCTGATTACATTTGTAGTTGTTTCTCATTTTTATGTTCTGGACATGGGGATTTAAAATCTACAAAGAAAGAGCACAGACTTCTTAGATTATCAAGTCACTTTCTACATGAGAGCAGAACTGGTATGACATTTTGCAAAAGCTATTCTGTTCTCAGAATGGCAAAATTTATAACCAGGAAATGCAGAAATCAGGATCCATATCAGAAAGGCAGGCATAGAACTGAGGCAAGAGGAGAAGATAATCTCTTTTAAGAAGTATAAACTATGAATCTTTACTCATAATTTTGTCACCATTATTATCACAGCAACCCTGAAAGTGGTGATTCTTTATTAACTATTTCTTTTCTATTTTAAATTATGAATTCTGAGGCTATATATATGATGCCACATTTATAAGGACAAATGAAACTTAGAAATTCACTTGAAGAAGCTCACATCATAGTTGAAGAAGAAAGAAAAGTAATACTCCCAAGTATGTCTATACTCTTTAAAAGCTTTATTATACACAAAACTGTAGATTTAACCAAGAAATGGACTGATAATACAAAAAGGAGTGAAACCAGCAGTTCTCTCCTTCCAGACATATATTTCTATTCATATGTCCATTGTTACATTAGTGTTGTTTGATAATAACTCCATAATAATAAATCATGTCAAATAATTATTATTGATAGTTATTACATTATCCATTTAGACAAAATTTTGAGTCTAGTAAATTTTCTTTTGAGATGTGTGTGTTCAACTCAAGAAAGATATTAACTTTCTCCAATCCACATAACTCTAGATTGGGAATGGTGACGTTAAAATGAAAAATGTGATTACCAAACTTTAACACCCATGTTTTACTCCTGTGCAAGGGGGCAAATTGCCATGCCACTGTCAGGTCCTGAGCAAGCCAAAGAGACACAAAATGTTCCTAAGGGTGGGGTAAGGGAAAGATGCTTGAAGGCCAATTTGACCTGCTCATTCCTGTTCCTGGGTCTAGTAGAAACACAGGCCTCAGGTGTGGTGGGATCATTTCATGGTGGGGTGTCAGAATAGCAACTATCTTCATGAAGTCACAGGAATTGTGACCCAGAATTACATGGTGTGGTAAAAGAATGAGTTCTGGACTAGCAAGCAGGAGATTTGAACTTAGATCCTATTTGCTGTGTAACATGTAGGAACAAGTGAACATCTTTGGATCCTGTTTTCCTCATCTCTACAAATGAAAACTTGGGAGAGAAGTGAATTTTAAATACACTGTTCAGCTGAAAAATGTTATTGTTCTTTATTTCTCAAATAGCAAAACCAAGTCCCATGTATGGCATTTGAATTATGTATTTTTCTACAAATGTGGGTGCTTTAGAATCTCAAACAATGGAAATATCATCAACAAATAGAAATATGTGTAATTCTCATGTGGATCTAATTAAAGTTCTTTCAGTCTGTAAACTTGGGTGATAATTTTAACTAATTATTGTATTTTTCCCTCAATTTCTTCACAAGAAATTTTAAATACAATATAGCCTGGACTGTTCTGGTATTAGAATCAGGTGACACTATTTTTATACCTCGAAATAATTTTCATAGGTATTTTGGCACAACTTTCTCAAAAAATTGGCTTTAGAGTAAGGAAATGTGTTCAATTGCTACCAAAAGGTGTCTTATGGGAGTTATATAAAATAAACTCAGGTTTAACAATGTTGAAAGAGAAAATTATTTTTGAGTGTGCTTCTTTTAAATGCAAATGGAATTTGAAGTTGTACACTGGCACTTTCTATCCCAGTGGAGTTTTATAACCACCTAGTGTTTTATCATTCTTCTTCTCCACCATGTATCCAGAGCACCCAGGCAAACAAATGATGAGAATCATTCCTCTTTATCTTTCAATGTCTAAAAAATGGCAGTCTTTTTGCAGGAGATAAGGAAAATCATTACTGCAAAGCATTTTTGAAATCCATTCTGGGTTCTTGATGTTTACCCATAAAAAGATTTTGAAAAATGAAATACTATTATTGTCAACTAAAAATGTAACCCATGTGACTTGGAAAAAAAGGTCATATGCTCTTCATCTCCTCTTCTGAGCTTTCATCAGGAAGATATTTTTAGTAGAATTTATACTCACTCACATACCACACACATTCTTATGTACAATTTCATGTTAATTATATATCTACTCATATAATTGATGATCTAAAAGAGAATCAAGATGAAATGTTTGATCTCTGATGAAAAAAAAGTATTGATTACTGATGAACAATTTAACTATGTGATACTATTTTATTTCAGGAATTATATTTAATCATATGTGAGCAAACTGTTTTCAATTCCCTTAGATATTTTCATTTTTAAAATAGTTATTTTTATATCAACTGGTATATTAATTCCTTCTGATTTAAGTTTGCTAATATTTTACTAATTTAATTAAGGTATCATATAGACCATAATAAATAGTTAAGCAATAATTATGTTTCCTTATTTGTTGTAATCTCTGTATTGGTACTGTGAACACAAGGTGCAATATTTTAGTCTCTCTTTAAGCTCTCTGTAATTCAATGTGTGCTGAAGTTGAAGGCAGGGGTTTGTACCTAAATTCACATGGTGGGTTATTTGACAGTTGTTTTCTAAATGAAAGAAAACTGAGAGATGAGACATAATTTAAGAAGTGTACTCATCCATGAAGTATTAAGGTTTTAGAGTGAAGAAAAGCTCATTGAGTGAATTTTGAAAAGGGAAAAATTTATTGAAAGAAGCAAACCTCAATCTTTCAAGGGAGTTTATGTTATAAATTAAGAAAAGAGAGGTGAGTAGACATTGTGTAAAAATAGCCAGGAGGGGAGGATAAATTAGCACAGAGATCTGTGGAGAATGATTATAGTATATATATATCTATATATATACATGTATGCATGCTCAGTTACTTCAGTCATGTCTGACTTGTTGTGACCCTATGGACTATAGCCTGTCAGGCTCCTCTGTCTATATCTATAAATAAATATAGATAGATATAATATATATAAATAATCTTACCCTTATTTGGCTCAGAACAGCATCAATAATATCCATATTATTTTAGTTTTCCCTATGTAATTCCTCAAGATTTATATATTACAAAACTAAGAACATTCTCTCTACATTCAAACTAGATGGCCTATATTCCCCACCCAATATAAACATATGCACATATATTCTCGCTCTTTCTGGTTCTTACAAACACACACCCACAAAAACAGAATACTCTGCTATCTAGTATTTCCTAGATTTCTTCTATGTTAACTTCTTAGACTATGCCTTTTATCCTTGCATTCATTTTAACTGCTGATAAATCTTTTAGAGCTTCACACAGTGGAGTGGAAAGAAATCTTTCATGAAATGAATTTTAGCAAAACTATTCCCCTTTACCATGTACCCTGTGCAAATCATTTATACTCCTGAACTCAATCTTCATCTTTAAAACAGGGGTAGAAAATCACTTATATCCTAAAACTAATAACTTACAATATTTCTGAGAATCAAACAGAATAATATCTATGGAAGGAGTTGTGTAAATGCTAAAGTAGTAACAAAAACAACTGAAACTATGATCTCTACTGAGCTAACTCACCAATTCAACAGGCATAGGAGACAAACAAACCAGGCAACTAATGTAAGAACTGGGAAATACATAGGGAAAACTAAAATTGTTTTATTCTCTTGGCAAGTTCTCTTTGCGTTATGTAAAATCAAATCAGTCTATGGCATGTAAAAAAATCAAAGTGTCAATAAAAAGAGGAAATAAAAGATGTACAAGATGAGGCTGTAAGATCACATACAAAGTGGCTATTTTTGTCCTGACTTATATTCTCATCTTCTACAACTTGCCATAGAAAAATGTTCAAACATTTTTCCAACTCAATGTGTATTGAGTGTCACCAGTGGTAGAAATCATCACCACTCGAAGGTAGATTTGACTTTTAAAAATTGCTGGACATCAATCAGAGAGAATCCTGGTGGAAGAGTGGAGTGATTAAACTGAAAAACTGTATTTTTCATCTAAAAATAAACTAAAAACTTTAAAAATATATTTGGTTCACAGGGTGGCTTAGAAGACATTTTTAAAATCACTTTGAGGAACAAGTATAACTGAACTCGTTGCATTATCCTTACTGTTGTGGATGTAGCACATTTTTGGATATATAAAAAAAAATGATCAAGGCTGTTTTGAAAAATCAGCCTTCATACTTTATTGTCACACTTCATCCACTGCCTCGCACTCGGGACAAGTGCTTGCAAAGTAACCCGAATGAGACCAAGTATTCACACATGCAGAGATTCCTGGTCTCCTGCCTTATCAGATTTTTACTAGGATTTACTCTTGCTTGTGGTTTATGTGCTTAAATAATGCATGTCTCTTGACACTGGGGATACTTCAAGATGATACTAAAGCAGACAAAAGACAAGAAGCAGCTAGCAGTAGCCATTTGCGCTCAAGTAATATACAAATCAGGTTGGATGGTTTCTGTTTACCATAAATCTTTAAACTAGTTATTCTCTTCATGCTCCAGCCTTCCTTTCTCAGATATTCAGTCTATAGAGCACAGTCATAGCCTGGAAGCTGTCACTTTGGATTATGCAACTGGGTTTCCCTCTGTCTCATCTGGTCAGGCTTTTCTAACTGGTTATCACCCCCATGATCCATCCCTCTTTATCTCTTTATCACACATGAGCTGACTTTCTTTCAGACTTCCATGCCAGCATCTGGCTTGTCTCTAGACAGTCTTCTAAGAGGATCTGGACATTCTCTACAGGAGGGTTTCAAATTTTGACTCTACCTGTTTACAACGTAGATACAATCTCGGTCTTTATTGCCACTCTCCTGCCTCTGAGGATCAAGACTTTATCCTAACATAGATCACATCTGCCTAAATCCAGCATCTTTCCATCTCATCTCTTCTTTTCTGTGATCAGACCCTACTAGCTATTTCTCCTTCTACACCAGCATTCACAAATTCTTATCATGTTATAGACAGTGCAGCCGAAAGAGTTAAGTGATATACTAAATGCTGGAGATTTATAAAGTCTCCACTATTTGAATAAGATAAATTAGAACAAGCAACTTTAAATTAAGTTTATCTGTGATGCATTCCAGGCACTATATTAGGCATTTTACTGTTTGGTCATTTAATCCTCAAAATGATCCTGCAAATTTACAAATTCAATACTTATTTGTTGAATGCATTAATGTTGATTTGCAGTATTTGGATTCTTCATTCAGCCCAGCCCTGCCTCTACATTAAATACTTGGGAGATATAGGAAAAAAGATGCAATCTTTCAGAGAAAAATGGAGTTTAGCAGGGTCATAAAATATAACATGGATCCACACTCAGCCATGAAATACAGTGGCAAGCAAAACATGAGAAAGCAACACAATTTTCGGTATGCCAGTCCTTCAAGAGAGGCTATCATTGAAGAAAACAGAAGATGAAGTTGGGGAAAGCTGTCACTCTTTGAAGAAAGTCTACCTGGGACTCTTCCTAAATGAATTAGACACAGAGCCAAAAGCACCTAATTTTATATGTATTTAACTATAAGCTCCATTGATGGGTGGCTCTGCTTACAGATGATAGAATTGGAGGATTCATCTGTCAGGATGGGAAAGGTTTTGGTTGTCTCCTCTCCAAGACAAAACAGAAAACTGTCCTAAGAGGTAACATTTACCAGAATATTCTTCAGATCTCCTTCTTATGATCTCTTTTAGAGATGTTTTTCCTAAAATGATATGCACTCAAGTCATTTTATGTATTAGTACTTTGGAATTTATTTTAATAGTCACAAAACATGCCTATTATTTATTTTCTTTGGTTATATGTAAAATGATGTGACTGATGGCTTCCAAAAGAGAGTATATAAGCAGAGTGCAGAAGGTAAAAAAGGGTAAAAAAATTTACTGCAACCTCCTATGTAAGACCACAAATTATACATTTAAAATCATATCATTTGGTTGAAAGTCAGTAAGATCATTATTATTCCTATCTTATAAATGAGAATACTAAGTTTTAGGGCTTCCCCAGTGGCTCAGTGGATAAAGAATCTGCCTGCAATGTAGGATACACAGGAGATATATGTTTGATCCCTGGGTCAGGAAGATACCCTGGAGAAGGAATGGCAACCCACTCCAGTGTTCGTGCCTGAAAAATCCCATGGAGAGAAAAACCTGCTGGGTTACAAACCAAAGGATCACAAAGGGTTGGCCACAACTAAGGACAAGCACTGTTTTTACAATTTTAATTTAGTCTTCCAGTCACCCGCTTTCCAACCAGTAGACCAAATATTTTACAGCAGTGATTTTTAATACTTGGCTGGTGCTTTTTAAAAGGAAAATGAAAATCCAGGGCCTTTATTCTCCATGAATCTAGTTTTTCAAAGACACTGAAATCACATTTAAATGCTATTATATCATTTAAGCAATTTATTTTGGTTCCAATGTGATTGTAAATATAAACATACATTTGGGCATACATATAATATCTCTAAAATCTTGAGATATTGTGCTACTCTGATACTGTTACTAAAATGACATTGAATATTCTTTTTAAAAAATATTATCATGGAAGTAATAGCAGATTAAAAAAAATCATTTTAAATACATTGGGCTAGAAAATGTGTTCCAATTTTTCTGGAGAGATTTGCCTAACATTGGCAAATGATTCTGAGGTCCTCATCCAAGAATAAAATTCGTGGTTTTAAGTTATTTAATTTGTTCTTACACCAATTTCAGAATGTTCCCTCTATTTCTAGTAATTTTCTTAGAGCAGTACAGAGCCAGTCTCTAGAAAGTCAATCAGCACAATAAGGTTGTAATTTTATATTTGAAAATTTCACCATGAGATGCCAAAAATTCTCAATATGGGGCTTCTGAGTTTAGTTTCTCATCTCTCAAATGGAAGTTAAGTAGTATTTACTCTTTTGTAGTTATTTTGATGCTAACGTTTTGCATGTCTTTCTCCAGTGTCGTGTTTAATGGAAAGGATATCATTCCCTTGAGTCCAGAATTAAGGGATCATCATAAATACAACCATAATCTGACAAAAGTCAAATAGCCATTGGTGATCATAGACATGATAATGTAAGTCAAAGACTGACATGGTTCTTGTCACTGGGGGGGATTACTCAGCAGTTCAAAGCACACAGTAGCAAAGAGTGCTGTCTGTGGATTTCTCTTAAGAAAAACAAACTCTACCAGGAAAGGGAAGGCTAACATTTCAAAGCTATGAACCCCCAGGAACTAAGGAAAAGGGGAAGGGAACATAATTGGCATTTATTTAACATGTTATTACGCTGCTTAATTGTATATTCTGTTTAATTCTTAGGACAACCTTGTGTAGTTGATTATTGGTTCCATTTGACATATAAGGAAACTGAGGATTAATAAATTCTACAAATAATGATGAGACTGGATACATAATCTAGGTCTCTCTGGCACTAAAAGCCACAGTCTTTTTCATATGTCTTATTTACTCTCTACTGAGGGAAATGGATAATGTAGCAAAAGATTCATTTGAGAAATAATAGGTAGTAATTCTGGACACAAATGTCTTATTTTTTCCCTGAATTGCTTTGAAATTGGTTTCTTCTGTTATAATGCCTTTCCTGGCAGGTAGAGCATGATAATTCCATTCTGCAGCACATGCATGGTCCTGAATAAACAGCTCTCATAAAATATCTTCAAGATGAAGATATATTCATGGAGTTAAAAGTTTGATTATTTATGGTTCTTAATTATTATGGGGTTCCCTGGAGGCTCAGTGGTAAAGAATCCACCTGCCAATGCCTGCCATTGCAGGAGACGCGGGTTCGATCCTTGTGTCAAGAAGATCCTCTAGAGTAGGAAATGGCAACCCACTTCAGAAATTTTCCCTGGAAAATCCCGTGGACAGAGGAGCCTGGCAGACTACAGTCCATGGAGTTGCAAGGAGTTGGACACGACTTAACAACTAAACAACAGCAGCTTAATTATATTCAGTATTAAATGTTTAAGAAAATAGAAATATATGAATTCAGCTTGATTTTAATAAAAGATCTCAGAAGAAACTCAAATTTTAGTTCCAGCTCTTCCCCTCACTAGTGTGGAATGCTGTCTGTTTTGTTTCTTCACTGAGAACAAAGAGAAGAGGTATTCTCTTTTCCTCTGTATACGCTTTAGATCTAAGGAAGTAATATAATCTTTGTTAAGTAACGACATTTTTCTTTTATATTAGCATTATGGAAACTGAAGTGGATATATTTATACATTGTCTTCAGAAAGACATAGGATTATTGATACATGCCAGACCCCACTAAGTGTCTCTACTTCTTCATGGGCTGCTGTGTGTGGCATGGTTAGCCTCTGAGCCATCCACAGTGATGCCTTAGCTCACTCTCCAGTAACTACCATCCTTAAAGGAGAACATCAGTGAATATGCGATGTGAAAAAAGCAGAATCAAAGAGTGAAACCTGGTCTCCCAGTCATATTCTTCCTTTATAATACCCTACAACAGAAGGTGCCATGTCTGAAAATCTGCAAGGAACTCCCTTTGAGTGATCACAGTGATGATAGTAATAATAGCTATCACTAACTGAGCCAGACACAGTACTAAGTTTTTATATGGTTAGCTAACTTAATACTCACAGCACTTATTAAGTTCCCATTTCCCCCACCTCTTCCTTTTTTATATGTACAATAAGAAAAGTGTAGCATAATTAGGTCGCTTGCCCAGTGTTCAAATAGTTGCAAAGGGAGAGAGCCAGGAATATAGATCTTCATAACCTGAAAGTTCACTCTGTAAATCTTCAAATTCTATAGATCCCCAAACTATATTGCCATGGGTTCTGACTTAGAATTTTAATTTGCTTTATTTTTATAGTGATAGTAAATTAATATTTTAAAATCTACTACTGATTGTCCTGAAAACATATATGCATGTGTTCATACATATATTATCAATCATTCTCAACAAGATAATCAATCATTACAATGATTTTTCAGACTGTTAATATCCTCAGGCTGGATGATTGAGGCACAAAGAAGCTCTTAACTCCCCTACATTCTTTGAATTTTTAAAGCGTAGAGCAGAGCTTCGAATACACGTACATTTAAAATCAAATCTATTGCCCATCTGATTTCTCACTGTTTCATAACACACTCAACTAATCATATAGTGATTATCTACCAACACCTATCATGCCAGACAACCTAAAAAATTTACATGAGTTGAGATCAATGCAAAGTTGCCATATGTAGTGAGTAAAATACACCAGTGAGGATTATTTATTAGGATAGTCTGTAAAATTTTTTGGTTTCTCACCTAACTGTTGACTTTCTGCCCTTATTCCCTAACTCATGTTTATTTACTCTTGGACTTGACCAACCAACATGGTTATTGGAGAATGAGCTAGCTGAAGAATTTGAGCTCACTGACCACTTCTTGCTCTACCTCTGGCCAAATAATTGCTTTAGATCACTGTGCTTAAAAAAGCAGCTGGGACGCCAATGCTGTGCAGAAACATTTTTGACTGAAAATCAAGAGACCTGGATTCTGTTATTGTCTCTGCTGTAAAATAACAAAGTGACCTTGGCATGTTGCCTGAGGTTCCTAGACCACAGTTGCCTTGTCTGCAGGTAAAAGTTTTGAAACAGATGATCTTCAAAAGCCCTTCTAGTTCTGAGGGTCTGTAAACACTCTTCCCTCTAGTCCTCTCTCAGAATAGGGTTGCTACTGCCATCCTAAATTGCTACTAGAGAAAAGAGAAGGAAAGAGTGATAAATAATCCCATTGTGATTGCTTTCGAGCATCTAATGAAAACCACAGTGACTTGCTATGAACAAAAGATCTGCCTTTTCAGTATTTATCTGGCTGCTGAAAGGATGTTGTTCAAGCTTCACATCAATAGTTCCTTTTATCTGATTGCTTATTCAGGACAAATATTCCGTTTTCAAGATTCCCCCTGTAACCCTCAGGCCTTCCTCCATCTCTTCCCTCACCTCCTTGACGACTCTGTTCTCTTCAGTGACACTAATCATGGTGTCTCCACTTTTTGCCATGTACCTCCATTTTATCACTATCACCCATGGTCTCCACGATGAAGCTCTTATCAAGCCAGCTGGCATTTTCACAAAAACTGTCAAATAAATTCCCAGTGCTCAGGAGACCCATTTGTGTTATCCAAACTCTAGATAAGCTGACTGTCTGATGCGATCTCCCACCAGGGAAATCCCTGATAGCTTTTTCTACACTTACCATGAAACTCCATGTTTGCATAACAGCAGCACCTCAGTACCCACAGCAAATGATTTATTCTTGGAAAAATAAAGATTAAGCAAGCTTTCTGTCATTTCACAGAATGAGCTCTTACAGAAAGCAAATAGGAAAGCTAAGCCCAAGGTATCTACATTCCTAAAAGACAAAATCCACACCACTGATCTAACCAGCTACCATATCCCCTCCGCCTTACTTCCTCTCATAGATATTCACTGAGGGCATACTATGTGATGGACAGTATGTTATGAGCTGTACATACAGAAAAAAACAAGTCAGATGATATCCCTGTTCTTGTAGAATAAATAGTTTGATCCACTTATATTAAGGCACTGATTATGTTTTATTATAAATGTATAATTTTCAGATATGTTTCTCCAGTAGATTCTGAGGTTTTAAAGAGCAGGACACCTCATCTAAATCATATCGTATTGCAATGTTTGCAAATATACAACAGTTCTCAGTATACAATAGAAGTTTAATAAATATTTATTAATGTATGAAAACATGGATTTGCATAAATATACACAAATACATACAAATAGCCAATGACTTTTCATTCAATTTAAAATAAGACCCAAATGCTTTGCCATACTCTAAAAAACCTTCCTGGATGACTCCTCTGCCTCATTTTTTCTTCTACTTTCACTCTCACTTCCAGTATCACTTTATTCTTCTTCCTTAAGTAGGTCAAGTCCTTGTTAACCTCAGGACCTTTGCATAAGTCCGACTGAAATGCTTTTGACCTAGTGCAAGGCCCAGTAAGCTCTTTCTTATCATTCTGCTCTCCATTCAAACGGCCTTCAGCGATCACCTGCTCTGTAGTTTCCTTTGGCTTTTCTGAGTAATTATCTACCTCATTGCTCTGGTGTATTTTCTTTATAACACTAGCATTATGTTAAATAACCTAGCTGTCTCTAACTTGATAAGTTACAACCTGTCTGGACATTTAGCCTAATTTACAAACATAGAAAATTAGACTCAACTATTTCTTCAGCTCCTTTGAGCTCTGAAGTCCTATAACTTATTAGCAAAGACTTAACACACAAAAATTAGAAAAGACCAAATAATGCTCAATTTTTAGCATATTTTTAGTCAACAACATACTGTGTACACTAAGGTGAGAGTCTATGATACTGGTTGCCGTAGATTAGCGATGACTTACTCACTTTCTTTAGAGTAGGATTGATTGATTGATATAAAATAATTTATTAAGCTTTTCCTAATCACTTTCATAAGAATACAGCAGCTATTCTTCCATGTTTCCATAGTAATTTCTTCTTGTTGCTCTTGAATTTATTGATTTCTTTTCTTCTTTCTTACAATCGTTCTCTTTTTTAATGGATATAGTGCATACAATGAAAGAGCATATATCCCATATTAAAAAGAAATGTCTTGAATTTACAGATGTAAGAATCCTGTTTGGCTGGGAACATTCATGAGAGGGAGGGGAAGGAGGAGGTAGGATATAAACTAGAGCTTAACTTATGGCAATATTTCAACAGCTGTTTCTAAGCAGAGGGATCCATGTTTTAGTGAAATGTAGGAGGCAGGAATTTGCCAGCTGTTTGGAGGAGAAAATGGTGAAAATCACATTTCATTCAAACTTCATTCACCTGCATATCTTTCTGAGTGCCTATAAAAACCCACCTCTTCCTTCTACAGCCTTATAGAAGAAGAAAATATTAATCATGCAAGTATATATATATATATGTATATATACATATATACATATATATATATATAAAATTCAAAATGGTGAAACTAACATGAGTGCATATAACAACAGGCCTAACATAGTCTAGAGGTCAAAGATGGCTCTACTATGAAGCTCAGGGTCAAAAGCTTTCCAAGCTTTTTTTAGTAGCAACATTCTCTTTCCATTTCCTAAGCAGCAATAAGAGTTTCTTACATTTCACTTCAATGATCTGGCATTAATACGGTTCAACTATTCTCTCTCCTCTGCCTCAGATTATCTGAAAAAGAACCTAGTTAATCCAACTAGCTTGATGAGTTCTTTTGAAAAAGACTTACACAAAAATATGTCTTATGATAACCCATAAACTGGTCTTTATCATTGCAAGAGCTCATCATTTAAATCAACTGTGGGTGATTGTGGTTCACCATACAGGGGAAAATAACCTCTTATGTGAGGGAAACTTCCTTGTGGGGGTCTATGGGGTTAACAGTTATCCAGAAAAGTGTTGTGACAAGCACCTGGTTCTCTGGAGCATAGGGAGCCAAGGGTTATTAAAATAGGAGAACACAGCTTTTTCGAAGCACAGGTGAACACCTCTCAAACAAGCTGAACTGGGTCTGGTAGCCTACCTAGAGAAAGATGGTGCTGGAATTAGATGTTGAAAGATGAAGAGAAGTGACAGAAGAAAAGTATAAAGAGGGGTGGAGAGAGCATGATGAAAAGCTTGGAAGTATAAGACGACTCCAAGGAGTTAAAATTAAATGAGATGACATGAAACTTCATCTCACTGATAAACACATAGCACAGTGCCTGATATATATTCACCTTTTAAATATTCATGTCTTAATTGATGGCTTTGTCTAGAATAGGAGTAAGATAAAAGCCTGGCCATGCACCTGTTTCCTGAATGCAAGCTGGGATAATAATATTATTTCCACTGACAGAAGGGTGGACAGAAAATATAATCTGTGCTACATATTAGGAAAACAGAGCACATTATAAGAGATATATGTGAAAGTGCAAAAAGCAGCTAAATATTGTAGTCATCCAAGAGTATTTGCAGTTTGCATCACTGAAATGAAGATTATGATATTCTAGGTAACTGTTTTTAGAACCTTATCTTTTCCAGGCTAAATCCTGATTGAAGAGAGATATCAGCCCCTGTCTCTTTGTCTAGAATAGATAGATAAGGTTGATAGATGTATCTGAGGATAATACCCTTTGAGAGTCTTGTTTTCAGGAGTGTAGGGAAAATGAAAGTATGGCTGGTCCTTATCGATTTCTTAATCTGTTCTATATTTATAAAAGTTCAGTGGTAGGACAGCAACAACTAGTTTATGGAGAGTAGAAACAAATGCCCCCTTCATGGATTACAGCCTTATCGAGGCAAAAAGACTTCCATAACTCAGTGAAGCTATGAGCCATGTTGTGCAGGGCGACCCATTGTACATTATTCACATTCTAAACAAAAAGAACTAAGCTGGCTTCAAGATGATTGGTAGTGGTAGGCAACTGTGTTGTTTTGATGCTGCTTTATGTTCTTTTCAATGAAGTTACCTACAAGGAACATGAATAGCCAATGCACAAAAGAAATACAAATAAAAATAAAGACATGAACAACCATTCATCTGTACTAGTAATCAGATGTGGAAATTAAATTAATGAAATGCTCTTTTTTTCCACACCAATTTAATTTTTGAAATGAAAATGTTAAAAGTTCCTGAGTGTGTGTTCTGACATGTGTTTCATAAGCTATTGTGGAAGTAGGTACACACTTTCTGGAAAGGAATTTTGCATATACATAAAGGATCTTAAAAATATTCACCCTCTATGAGTCAGTATTTTCATGTCCAGGCCTCTACCTGAAGGAAATAATCAGAAAAACACTCAAAATGAATGTATAAAGTTATTACTGCAATTATCCATTACAAAAATGTAGTAGAATGTAACCTGAGTGCATACCTATCCAGGAATTTTTAAATCAATTGTGTTAAATGAATACAATGTCACATCATTTATAGCCAATGGAAAGCGCATATAGTTTCTTAAAGAATGTTTATAGCCAAAGGAACATGCATACAAAATAATATTGTTAAAAAATCCTACAGAATCTAAGTTTTATATTTAATGTTATTTCAACTTTGACACATATGGGTATGCATATGATATATATGTTTTTGTGTTTATGTGCTTATGCTTCTGTGTTTTGCACATTTAGAGTTAACATATTAAGAAAACACTGGAGAAAAAAATATATGAAATATGAGTAATGCTAATCTGTAGATTAGGAAGAGTATGTGTGCTTCTTTCTCCATATTTTTCACATTTTCTACATTGAATATTATCAATTCATGATTAAATATGTTTTAAGTGTGTCTAACAAACTGATGTTACAATTTCATGTGAAAAAGATTTATTTTTTCCGCCAAATTTAAGATAGATACATTCTATCTTATAGTTCTCATAGTTCTATAAGGGTTTGAGTGTATAATGTTTCCTTAATTTAAAATGTTAACATTATTACATAAAGTTATATAATTAAGTTGTAAAAGTAGCCTAATTTTAAAGTGAAAATAACACCTTTTGGAAATTTACAGTCAAAATATGCATTTTGTAAGTTTCAGATGTTACATTTTATAATATGACTCAAACATTAAAAATATAAAAGTTAGAGAAACCTATGTACTATTTACTTGCAATCTAAATCATTCAGCTTGTATCTGTATTAAAAATCAATTGATTTTTTCCTTTTTCTTTTTCTCATATCTTATCAATTTATTGATGAGATAGAAAAAAGTAGAATCTGTTTCTTGTGTAGCGTGTTAGAGTTTTATTTACATAAATATCTGGTTGAGTCAATTTAAAATAATAATTAAGACAAATAAAAAATAAAATGATTCATTTTACTTGCTTTTCTCATCAAATCAAGGTCAGAAGAGTCATATATTTTCCTGGATAATCAAGAGATCAATATTTTCAAAATTTTTGTGATTTGTTTCCAATCTGAAGATCAAACAATTTCTAAGTCACATTCACTTGCTGCTAGTTCTATGTTTCAAAATTGTGTATTTTACAGGAATCAAGTAGTTAAAACTCTGTTATTTAAATATAGGTACAACAAAATGGATTAAATCTCGGTGGAGACTTAGAATGATATGGATTTGAAATTTGAAACTCAACTTGCTCACTTATAAGTGTAACCTTTCAGAAGGTCTTCTGAAACTCTGAGCCCTCATCTACAAAACATGACTAAAAATGTACCTACTTCATTAGGTCGTAGAAAAACATAATGAGGCGACACCTGCAGTGTTTTAAACCCTATATTTGCAACTTCCCTAAGCATTCAATTAATTATAAGAATTATATATTTTTTTAAAAAAGCACAATTGTTTCTGGAATCCTTACTTCCTAAATGCCAGGCAATGCATTTAAAATGAGTTTCTTTCAAAAATATTTCCTCTTAGCAAACACCTACATGTATATGTAGACATTTAAGAGTAAAGTGTTTAATGACTCCTGTCTGTAAGCAAGAGCAATACATTTAAATATATTTCCACCTCTCTCTTTTTCCTGGTGACTTTTAAAAATTTATCTGTAAAATTTAAAACAGACAGAAGCAAAAATGAACAAATAAGCAAATAAAACTAAGCCATTGCTGTGAAAGAGACACCTTTTTATTTTAAATGTGGCACAGTAGCTTTTTCCAATTTAATTTTTCATAAATGCTGCCATCTAGTGTTCACTAATCCAACTTTTAGTACTGACCTTAAACATACATTCATGTGGGAGTATTCTTCCCAGTTTCACGAAGGCAAATATTATCAAGTCACTGTATTTCAAGTTTCCAAGTCCTTTAAAAAGACCTCTGATACTTGAAGTAACAAGGCAATAGTGAAATAAAAATAAGCAAGGTATACAGTAGAGTGTATATGTCAATCCCAATCTCCCAATTTATCCCTCCGCTGCCACACACCTGAAACTAACAGAACATTGTAAATAAAATGCACTCCAATAAAAATTTTAAAAAATAAAAATATTTTAATCATTCTGGAAAAAAAGAAGGTAGCTAAAGTTCAGCATTGTAGGCATGGTATTTTACCACTTTTGTAAAATACAAATGTATTATAATTTTAATTTTCTCTCTCTCTCCCCTACTCTCTCTTTCTCCCAGAACCATTCTCTACAAACCCTTTGCTCTCCATTTGATCTATGGTTCCCAGCATATTTTTTGGCATATAGTTGGAGCTCAGTGGTATATGTGATACATATTATAAAATACTTAATGCTTATATGCCAGTGGTTGATTTAATCATTTCTTATACAATATCTCACTTAAAAAAGATTGTATTATTGTTTTCTCTTACGTATGAGGAAATTGAAGCCCAGGGAAGTTAAATAAACTTTATATGAACATGTAGCTGATGAGTGGCCCCGCCAAGATTTGAAGTCAGTATTCTGACTCACCCAGCGGCTCAGTGGTAAACACTCTGTCTGCAATGCAGAAGACACAAGTTCAGTCTCTGGGTCAGGAAGATGCCCTTGAGAAAGGACACGGCAACCCATTCATACTCTTGCCTGGGAAATCCCACAGACAGAGGAGCCTGTTGGGCTACAGTTCATGAGGTCTCAAGAGTCAGACACCACTGAGTGACTGAAAAAACAATAGTCTAACTCAAGAGCTCTCACTCTAAACCATACGTGGCCAGTGAATTATCACATTTGCAAAAGTGGTTTGGCTCTCAGAATACCAACAGCTGTGCACATGCTGATTGATAAATGAGAATTGAGGGGTAAACATATTTGAAATCATTTATCATTCTTAGAAGATATCACCATTTCTAAGGAATTTGAAACATGAAACTGAACTGAATCTACCTACTGAGGGAAACTGAACTGTGTCACTTATTTACAAAATAGAAACATATATTTCATTCTACTTCAAAAAATAAATGCATATCAATAGTTTAGATGGTTGAATTCATTCTTTTTCAAATAAATTGAAAACTTTTCAACAAAAATTGTATACAAAGATAGGACAAATTTACTTGCTTAAATTAGTGGCTTATTAATGTGATTTTAATTATATTATGCAGTTTGTCCTATTATATTAGTATGTTATGTAGCAAATAATTTTTATTTTTGGCTTTAATCATTATCTGTTCCCCTTTTACTCTACAAAGAAGGGTTTCTAAGTTTAAATAACTGTTTTAGGTCAGAAACTTAACATGAGGATACTGATGTTCATTGAAAGGTCACACATTCATCAGTTTCATACTATAAACATCTGTACTAACAACAAAAGGGAAATTATATGCATTTCATCTTAAAATTCAAACAAAAAATACATTGTTAGTTTTCCCAACTGACTTCCAAAAAAGAAAAAAGATGACCCAAAGATAGGTGCAATGATACCAGTGGTTTTTCATCAAGCATTGAAAATAGCCAACTCAGTTCCCCATGGAAACCGGAATCTTCACAATGTCATTGCTCAATGTGAATTTAAGTGATTGGCATGATTGAGGATAGATAGATTTTAAGTCTATATTTTTAAAGAAACCATTTCCTCTTAAAATTCATTTGTAGAAATGTTCATATTCATAAGACAGTTATAATAAAAATAAATTTAAATACCAGGGCTGAAAATTATATTAATAAGTAAGAACATTCAAAACCATTTTAGGATTGATATTGGATTTTTTAACTCATAGAAGCATTGGGTGCTAAAATGTCATAGGGAATATTCATGCAAGCCTTTGGCAAGAAGAAAAATAAGAGCTGTAAAATGTTAGGAGCTTTGTCCAAATACAAGTGCTATTTGTAAATCAAAAACTACAGCCAAGAAATTCACTTCTCAGTACAACGCACTTTTCACTACAAGGAAAAGCAGCATCTTTTAAAGTTCCTCAGAGCAAAAGCTGGATAAAAACAAATATTAGAGGGACAGTAGTGATGGAGTTAAAATAATAGATCTGACAATGATCACACAAGTAGGTAAGTAATCATAAATCATCTATCTATTCTTCGTACAATTATTCAATTAACAAACATTAACAGTGCATGAACTCATAGTTTTACAAGATAACAACGAAGATTTAAAGTGATTTCCCTTTTATTTTTACAAACATAATTGACAACTTTCGTGAACAAACATATCAAAGATTGAAGCAGTATCTATGTCGTGAGACTTTGAAATGTCCTTTTACTTTTGTAATGTTTTTGTGACATTTTTTCTAGATCCCTTAAAACATTTTATTTCTTTACCATTGTTTATGTGTATATTTGTCTCACTAAACTGTAGCACAGTTTGGCCAGAGTGGATCTTTGACAAACAGTTACTAAAAAATTACTTTTATTTATCAAATATTTAGTTATTAGAATTTATTATTAAAATAAATAAATGATTTATTTATTTATTAAAAATGACATTTTCTCTGGGGAAAAGTCCATTTTTCTCTTCACTTCCATCTCCCCCCTCCCCACTTCCATTACAATAAGAAGATGTCTATTGTCTCCAGTTTTTCCTAAATTGTTTACAGAAGAGGAAATAAATATGAAGAAAATTGTATAAAAACAAATCAATGTAAGTATTTCTCTGAACAAAAAAGAAGCAAGATGCAGTTTTCAGTATAATGTAGTCATGGCTTAAGCCAAGTCCACTCGGTTGCTACTACCTTAATAATGTGTTTCTGAAAAGCCTATTTTCACTTTATTCTTACAGAATTTGAGACTGAATTATCCAAATTGATCATCTCTATCCCTCAAATTTCATATACAATAAACATTTTGTGTTTTTGCTGACCAGGTCTAGAATAATAAGAGCAGAGGCTACCATTCTATATGCTGTTCAGTGGGATGGGTTGGGAGACCTTATTTTGTAGCATTACTAATAAAGTATTAAAATATAATTGGAAATTCATAATTAAACATTTTCTCCAACTAGATTTCAGTACTAACATAATTTGTATAGTAGCATTCCTAGGCAATTTGCCAGTTAAAAGCTGCTATGCAAACCAGCATTTTTTTATGTCTACGGTTATAAACTTTAATTTTATAATCTGAAGGGTAGTTGCTGAAAAGATTTTGACATTAAGTGTAAAGAGATGAAGTGGTACCTAGAATTATACTTACATCTCATGTTGTTTCATATACATTCAGAAAGCAAGATACGTTAGATGTTTAAATTGGATTCAATATGGATGTGATTTATAGTCATATGAAGTAGATTAATTGCAGAGGCATAACTGAACCAAAATTATGTGGAGAAAGAACCAAATACAATGAAGCTAGGGGAATTTCAGGTATGGTGTTGTTTGAGTTGGATTTCTTTCAGCCAAAATATTTTCAAGTTTACTCCAGCACCAATATGCCCATACTTAATATTTCACAATTCATGTGTTTTTAATCATATGCATGCATTGTTTTTGTTAAATTGTATATAGTACATATGCACACACATAGATGCGTACAGGTACATGCTGTTGTTATTTACTCGCTCAGTTGCATCTGACTCTTTGTGATCCCGTGGATTGTAGCCTGCAGGCTCCTCTGTCCTCGGGACTTCCCAGGCAAGAATACTGAAGTGAGTTGCCATTTCCTTCTCCAGGGGATTTCCCTGACCCAGGGATCAAACCCATATCTCCTGCAATGGCAGTCATTGGCAAGGGGAATCTTTACCACTGAGCCACCAGAGAAGCCTCATCTAAGTACACACCTGCATACATTTGTGTGTATACTTACAGTAGCTTACTATTCCATTTTTATCTTCTACTATGGCCTGTTATGTCTCCTACAATAACTCCTCACCTCCACCTCTATAAGATTCAAATAATATTGAATATGTTTATTGAGATTCTAGAGGGAGGGAGTTCTATGCCAGTTCTATTTGGGGTTGAGGGGTAAGGTGTAATGCTACAGGGGGTGAGGCATACCCATTCCTAACTATGCTGCATTTATGTTTAACTTGTACTTTCAGTAAGTTAATTAGTGACTAGTACTATTTTCTATAGTACAAGTCGTAGATTATGAATTTTTGGTAAGAACATTTAGTCTTTTTCTCTGACTGACATGAAATGCCTTTGGAGGATTGTACACAAAAGACTGACATAATTTGATATGTTTTGAAAGGGTCATTGGCTGCTGTATGGAAAACAGAATGTAGACTCACAAGGGTGGACACAAGGACACTAGTTAGGCTACTAAATGACCCAGACAATAAAGAATCTGCCTGCAATGCAAAAGACCCAGGTTAGATCTCTGGGTTGGCAAGATACCCTGGAGAGAGGAATGGCTACCCACTCCAGCGTTCCCGCCTAGAGAATTCCATAGACAGAGGAGCCTGGTGAGCTATAGGCGATGGGGTCACCAAGAGTCAGACACTTCTGAGTGACTAACACTTTCACTTTTTAGGGCTTCCCTGGTGGCTCAGTTGGTAAAGAATCTGCCTGTAATGCAGAAGTCTGCCTGCAGCAGACTCGGGTTCGATCTCTGTGTCAGGAAAAGCCCCTGGAGCAGGAAATGGCAACCCACTCCAGTAATCTTGCTTGGGAAATCCCATAGACAAAGGAGACTGGCAGGCTACAGTCGATGGGGTCACAAGAGTCAGACATGACTTAGTGACTAAACTACCAGAGCACTGCTAGCAAAGTATGAGTGGCTTGGAAGAAGATGGGGATAACTATAACTGACTGTTCTATTTCTCAAAGGCAATAATTTTACCTAACCCATAGATTATTAACTTAATTGAAAGAGAAAAGAGAGTCTGCAAATTTCCAAATCATAAGACTGACCCTGTCAATAAACCCTGAAGCCACAACATGACAAAGAAATTTCAATAAAAGAAAATTAGAGAACAAGCTCATTTATGAGTATAAATGTGAATATTTTTCCTTCATTTCCTTGAAAGAATAAAGGAACCATAAAAAAGCAGGAAGTCATTCAAATATATGAAGTGTTCCAATAAAATTAAAGAATCAATTCATGTTATTAATTTCTTCAGTTATAAAAAATAACATCTAGCTAACTGTCTGAGGTATTTGATGAACTGTATCATCTATGCCTAAACAAAGCAAAATTCAGTGAAATAAGAATAAAATGATATTTCCATATTAGAAAGAAGATCTATCTCAGACCTTAAAAGCTACTATAAATTATGAATAATGCTAAAAAGACACTGACCTTAGAGTCAAACTCAAGGAAAAACTCAAAGATACCCAGTGTCATTACTACTGTTTAGCTGTAAAACTCAAATAAATGAAATGTGACTTGTGACCAATCCATTAGCATTAGAATCCAAAGGGGAAATCTATGTAATATATTACTCTTAAAATTATTCTTAAAAAATATTAATCATGACAAATAAACAGTTGACAGTAATTCAATAGATAGCACTGTAAATTTTCAAATTGATAATTGTGTAACTATAACATACAATCACACAATGAATAACAATTGTCTATCAATATGAAAATATCCAGATACCCAAATTTTTTAATTATTAAAAAAATGCAAATTTTAAAATTCTATGCCTACTTCACATAATTGACAGCTTTTTAATAATAATAATATAAAACTGTTCAAGGAAACTCAAGTTCTTAGTCATTGCTGATGGCAGTATAAATTATTTAACATTTCCAGTTGGCAATTTAGAAATATATATGAAAGGCTTCAACTCTGACACTCTTTTACCTATCAGTGTTATTTCTATATAAACTCATAAAAAATCAGTCATAGGCTCAATCAAAGATAGAGATAAATAACCTTCTCCACATGATTAATTATTACAATGATAAGTTTTTTAAAACTAAAACATTGATATCCTATAAAGAGAAATAGCTAAGAAATTATAGCCATTTCATATGATGTAACATCATACAATCATTACTAAATGAAATAAGAAAGCAATGTCAAAAAACTGAAAATTTTTATGAGATAACAAATTTAATTCAACTGATTGCCTGGTACCATATACAGTACAAAGCAAAACAAGATTGACCTTTCTGTAATAAAATTTAGCAAACTACAAGCACAGATTTCAAAATGTTACCATTGATTATCTCTAGCTTCTAGGATTCTGATATATATTTTCTACCCTATGCCTTTAGAATTTCTTAAATGTTGACTATGCATATGGGGCTTCCCAGGTAGTACTAGTGGTAAAGAACCTGCCTGCCAATGCAAGAGGTATAAAAGATGGGTCTGATCCCTGAGTTGGGAAGATCCCCTGGAGGAGGGCATGGCAACCCACTCTAGTATTCTTGGCTGGAGAATCTCATAGGCAGAGGAGCTTAGAGGGCTACAGTCCATAGGGTTACACAGAGTTGGACACGACTGAAGTGACTTAGTAGGTACATATGTATTCATTATTTAATAAATATATGAAAACCAGGCAAATAATTTATTTTAAAATAATTCAGTTGAGGATATTTTTGATGCCAAAGGATAGATGAGGTGTTAAACAGTATTGATTAGAGGACTAATCTTTCTTTAGAAAGGCTATGGCTCATTCATTTCAACAAGCACTGATTGACTCTCTGCTCTTTTTTATTTCCCAAGCTAGAAACAAGGCATTCAAAGATGAGTTAGTCACAATCACTTTCTCATAAATCTGTTAGAGCAGTGAAGGAATCTGGCAGCAACAATGTCAGTGCAGTTGCAATGAATTGGATATTTACCTGGATAAAGGGCACAGAGGATGGGTGTGGCTGCCTTGGTGAACAGGAAGTTAAGAAAAGGCTTCCTTTTTTTACAGCGATTTTGAAATCAGTTTTAAAAGATAAGCAGGAATTTTCTGTATAGAGATAGCAGATAAAGTCAGTCTAAAAAAAGGCATCTCATAAGAAAAAATGGTAGAGAAAAAGATGAGAATCCTATCATTGTTAATCATTATCACTTAATGAAATTTGTTTGTAAAAATGTCAGATGATTACCAAAATCCTAAAGAGGAAGCCGATTAAATTGGTACCTTTACAGTTGCTATAGCACCTTTATGGCATATCTTGCAAATAAGATTCTTCAAAAAGTGTTCTCTTCCTAACATATCTATTAATCCAACATGCCCAGTCTTGACAGCCACCATACTTTACTATTCCGTATTTCCCAAACAGGTCATGGTGGGTCATTGTCAATACCTCCTCATCCTATTCTCTTCAAAAAATAGTGTCAGAATACGACAGTTTTTTTATGATGCCCTTGCTTTATACTCCTGGGGATTCATTTGCATTCTCAATCAAACTGTTTGTTCTATGTCATCTTAAGTTTTGTCTTATTCAATTAGTCCAGCATCCAGCATTTAATATAAAATCTGATGCACTGCAGACATATAGTATTTAATGAATAAATTAATTGATGAATGAATTTTATACAAACTTACTACAATTGAATAGAACATTTTTCAGACTTTAACATGGCATTATTCCTAAAAGCAAATCAGAGTAAAGAGACCTTCAGCTTATAGCTATCTATGAAATCAAGAGCCAGTAATAATACTGAAACAAAATATTTTGCTAAATCCCCACATAATCTAAATTACAAAAATTGAACAAAGCTTCCAAAATAAAGTAAAAATAAAAAAAAAAAACAGTTCAAAATGAAATCAGATACATTAAGTTCAAAAATGACTTTACTGAACTTATACAAATCAGCCTAATAGTCCAACCCCAGTTTATTTCAACCACAACATTGGTAAATAGATAATGATGCTACTATTTGATAGATACAAAAGTTGTAGCTTTGTTTAATACTCTTCCTCAACTTAAAAAAAAAAAAAAAAGACTATCTGTTTTACTGAACTCCAGATTTCATAGTCCCAGCAAGTAATGACCAGAGAAGGAAGATGCATCTCTTCTGTGTATTTACTGTTGAGTGGCCCAAGGACTTCTCTAGCTCCTAAATTGCTCTATTAAGTATACAGCCACTTTGTCACCCACATCCTCAAATAAAATGCACATTAAAGAAATAGCTTGTTATTGAGAAGTTCTTTATTTGCATGGTTCCAAAATATTCTTGAAAGATACAAGAAGAAGCATAGGGGGCACATGGCAGAAGTTGAGTACCTTTTGGTTTCTTTCCTTGATACAGGAGGATACTATTCAATTCTGGAGGCACATAAGCCTTGTAAGGAAATGAATTATATAGAATACAGAGGCACTACTGGGATGCTTCCACTGAAAGACAACACTGGCTTTTTCATAAGCAAATAAACTACTTTATAAGCTATTTGTGACTTGAGAGTATGCAGTCTGCACATGTGTATTTAAAACAATGCTGACCACAGGGTTTTAGATAGAGCCCTGAGTGAATAAATGTTGAATAAATAAGTAAATGAATTAGTGGATATGTAATAGTTAATGAAATACAGTTTGATATATCTGGAAATGTAGTATTATTTCTAATCAGGAATACTATATAAAAACCCCTTGGCTAAAACTAGTTGTATTAGACAAAAGCTGTATATAGGCATCAGCTTTGTATCATGAACTATGGACACATGGATATATGTGTGCATGTTTCTACACATATTTATGATTAGATGTAATCTTCTTGAATATAGAGGTCTTGAGCTTCCCAGATGACACAGTAGGTAAAGAATCCACCTGTAATTCAGGAGACACAGGTTTGGTCCCTGGGTCGAATTCTCCTGGAGGACAGCATGGCAACCGATTCCAGTGTTTACTCCTGAAGAATCCCATGGACCGAGGAGCCTGGTGGTCTACAGTCCAGAGGGTCGCAAAGAGTCAGATACAATTGAAGCAACCGAGCACACACATACAGGCCTAATAATATGCAAAAAAAAATGCATATCTTTAAAGAACTAAACACTTAAATATTTTAATAAAATATGTATTTCTAGTTAGAATGTGGGTATTTTTAATTTCTTAATATTGCTTTCTATATTCTCTAAATGTTCCAGAAAGATATATATATATATATTTAATTTCTGTAATCACAGCAGTATTTTATTAACAGAAGATACTGATGGAGTTATAGAGAGGGGAAAGACTAGTCTCTCCATTGTAAAGAGATTAAATATCAGTCACTAAACTGAATGTATGAAACAAAAGTCCAATTCAATAGTTGGATTTTCTTTTGGGTGCTCATTCTGGGTGAAACTTTAAGGTGTTGTTTCTGACAAGACACTTATAGACGTGCATATAAATTCGTCTCTGCTTCATGATTTTAAACATGGGCTGAACCAAAAGAAGTATGGGATTAATCTTTAGTTCATGAGAAAGTCTGTCTAACTGGAGGCTGTAAAAATGATGGCATTCTGATGAACTGAGGTGCTTGTGTATTTGTGGGCAACTGTATACTCTTGAGTTGACCACCTCACTTGCTTCCTGAGTTGCTCTTGGGAACAGCTCAGACAACTAGAATAGGCAACCATGTCCCTTCAAGAAGAGAAAGGATTTGAAATGAACTTAAAGGAAACTTTGGCAGGAACATTAAGAAAGACCTTGGTCTTTCTGACTGCCAGATTAAACAAAGTAAAGGATGTCATTTATTTTACTTAAGTCAGCTCAGTTGATTCATAATACTAGTGGCAAAAGCATCTTAGAGAAACAGGTCAGGGATCACTAATCCTTTCTTAGTGGCTTTATTATCTTATTAGATTTAAGCTAAAGGAAAAACAATCCGATAAGCAGCCAAGATGCTTACAGAGAATTAAAATGCTTTCTGAGATTACTTGAGACTGAGCACAGTTTCAATCTTGCTTTAAAATAACAAGCAAATTTTCTTCCATGAAGTTGAATAAAAGAATAATATATGTATATGAAAATGTGAAATATTTAATATTTGGAGTTTATAAACACCTTCACATCTACTGAAATAACATTCTAACTGGTCTCCCAGTTTCCCAGTCCTCATTCACCAGTATCTGTCATTCTGCTTACCAGCCCCTCCTGGTTATATACTGTTTACAGACCATAGTTCTCAATGTGGGACATATGGAGGCCTAGCCTCTGAATTTTCTAAGGTGCAAGATTGGGAACAGGTCCCTCCATGGACAAAGGAGCCTGGTGGGCTACAGCCCATGGGGTCACAAAGAGTCGGACATGACTGAGTGACTAACACAAACACACACCTCCAGGTGTTTCTTTTGCACATCAAATGTTTAGAACCATTGACCTAGAAACTACTAAATAAACCCCTTAATGTGGCATTTGAGGTCTTTCAAACTCTGTCCCAGAGCTGATTTTCTGAGATATTTCACACCATCTTCCTCCATGCATATTAATGAGTCAGAGTCTTCCTTACTTCCTAATCTCACTGTGTCCTCTCAGGCCTCTCAAGTTCTTCATTTTGCTCTTTCAGTTTAGATTGCTGAATTCCTTCTAGATTCTAAAATTTTTGGATTTATCTTTTAATACTCTGGCTGCTAAACCACAGCAGAGGTTCCTATTGCCTCGTACCCATCCTTCTGGGACCGGAGAGAAAAGATTTTGAACCTCCAGATTGCACAGTGTAGGTTTTTTGAGAGTGCAGTTGTTTATGAGTGTATTAAAGCTTACCCTTGAAGCCCATCACTTTGTAAATATTTCATTCTTTGAAATCCCTAATGATTGTTGATTAATCCAGCCTCCATGCATTCCTATAGAGTCAGCATAGCAGAGCAAACATACAAAAATAAATAAATTAATTAAAAAGTTATGGGCTTTGGAGTTTGATAGTTCTGATATTGATTAGCAGGATGCCAGCTACCACCTATAGGATTCTGAATAAGTAAAAATGTTTTAAAATACTTCATCAAATCCCCTTAGAAATGTATGCTTTGAAGTTGCATTACCATCAGTTTTGGGCTGAGCTGTGTCCTCCAAAAATTAACCCGCAGTGCTCCAGAATGTTTGACAGTATTTGGGTCTTTAAGAGTAATTAAGTTGGGCCTTAATCTAATGTGACCAATATCCTTATAAGAAAAGGAGATTAGAATGTGGATGCATACAGGACACATACAGGAAAAAACCATGTGAAGACACAGGGAAAAGATGGCCATCCACATGCCAAGGTGAGATGCCTGAGGAGAAACAAGTTCTCTGATACCTTCATCTCAGACTTCTAAACACCAAAATTGTGAGACAATAAACTTCTGTTGCTTATTACCCTGTTGTTCTGTCAGTGTACTTCAATATGGAAGCCTTAGCAAACTAATACACCATCTCTTGACTTCAGTGTTATAATTGATACACTTTAAGACTAAACTGTTTGTGTTATGGATGTCTTTGTTAAATTGACAAAAACATAAGATAGCACCCAAAAAGTTGGAGTTTTCATCCAGAAACAAGTTAATAATGGTATTTTTCTTGCTAAAAAACACAAAACAGAGTCTGTTTGGGGATACAAACATATCACTTTTGTACATAAGGGATACATACTGGATGACTTCGCATCATGCAGAAAATGCACAATGAGACTAGTAAGTAAATTCAGCTTATTTACTGTACTCAGTAGGCTGGAGTGGATTTATTATCAGTAAAGCTTAAGCAAAGTGAATCATGAATGAACCTCACAATTGTTGTTGTTTAGTCACTGAGTCATGTTGGACTCTTTTGTGATCCCATGGACTGTAGACTGCCTCACAATAGCTGAAGACATACTCATAGTTCCTGTTTTAATTCTAGGATGCCAAAGGTTCAGACATATTCCCTAGCAATGCCTACCAGATTCCAGATGAATGGAGCTTGCCTCATTGGGTCCCCAAGCAAACATTAAATTTGTATAGTATTTGGGTACCAAAATATTGCATTTGTCTAGCATATTACAGATTTAAGTACATCTCCTCTTACATTTTCTCATTTGCCCTTTATTATGATTAAGCATAATAATAATTGTAAACTCAACATGGTTACTCAAAGGCTTTAAATATAGTCCCTTCCTCAAGTTTCAATGCATGAGAATGTACAAAAACCAGAATTTTAATAGCATCTGCACGCTTTTTCAGTGCTGTGGCGGCTGAATTATGTTATCTTACTGCAAATTACTACAGTCCAACCTTCATTCCTCTGAGATCAGAGAGATCAGTTATAAATTACTAGGCCATACAATTTCAGGTTGTTTGAGAAGGTAGTTGTTGTTGAGTTATAAGGGTATTAAAACTGAAGAAAACATACCGAATTCTCTGGAAAAAATAATGACTTTGCCAAGATTCTGGATGTTACATCATTAAGAAAACAATTTTAACAAATCCCATTTCACAGATGAAGAAACCACAGTTCAGAAAGTTGCTTATCTAAGATTGCCCTCATACCCAGAATTTTAAAGTTGGATCCCTGGGTCAGGAAGATCTCCTGAAAAAGAGAATGCTTACCCACTCCAATATTTTTGCTGGAGCATCCCATGGACAGAGGAGACTGGCAGGCTACACTCTGTGGGGTCACAAAGAGTCGGACACCACTGAGCAACTAACACTTTCACTTTTCACTATCGGACAACAATATCTTTCCATTGTGACAACCTATTCCACTCATTTTTTACCTCTAGAGAATAATCTTAATCTGCTTAACTAGGAAAGGCAATAACTGCTATGGAAAAGTAACTGCCCTCATGGAAAACTCCTGATGCCAGATAAGTCTTCATTAAATGATTAGAGATTATCCTTTATATACCATCATCTTCATCAACTCCATCCCCCCAAAGTGGCTGCATATCATGGTGCAGAACAAAATGTCGAGATTTTAATGAAGAATTATAAAAAAAAGAACTAACCTTGATATAGTCCCAACTGAACACTATACTAGACATTTCTCAATTCATGAAACCCCTACAAAAATGCTAGGAAGTAGACATTATTAAATTAAAATGAGGAAACCGGCACTAAGAGATTAAATAACTCCCCCAAGGTAATATAATTAATGCATAGCAAAACCGTTTTTGGAACTTTATTTTATATTATACTTTAAAATGGTTAAAAATTCTGATATTTTAAAATAAGATGTTTGTCTTTGGTTGTCATCTATTAGATCTGTTGTAAAGCTATCTACTTATTCACTTATTTATGCAAAAACATAGTTACTGAGTGCCTACTATGTGCTTGGGAGTAGGGATACATGATAAATTTAGTTCTTGCTCTGGAAAAAGTTTTGTTGATGAAAGAGAATCATTAAACAAATAAATTTATTGAATTTATAAATGTGATGAGCATTATATCGGAAATGTGCAGGGTACTGTGAAACAAGGGAACTAGATTTTTATTTTAATGATAAAATTTTCCTTTTTGTTCAGTTAATATCCTTAACCTGATAAAAAATTAACGTTCTGCCCAACATAGGTGCAAGCCATCATTTTTCCCTCCATTTTAAATTCATCATTTACTTAACTTACATCATGAACTCCACTTAAATTACTGTATCAAAGATCTATATTTTCATTAACTTTGTAACAATGCCCTTATTCATCTTTACAACAGTGCTTTGGGCAGAACTTTGCTAAGATCCATAAATTACATCAAAGACTTTGTTTCAAGCAGGTTGCTCAGATGTTCATTTAGTTAATAAGAGGAAGACCGGGATATTTTTTGTTTTTCCTGCTCATTTAAATCAAAAGAACATCAGGATAAAATTACGCTCTAGCCTTTTAGGCTATGCCTGGTATATTATAATTACACATCAAGAGTTTGCTAAGTTTGGGGAATGGGGACCAAACTCATTCTGACAGTGTGTATGTATTGCACTGAAATTGCCTCAGTTATGAAATACTTTATTACTTACTCTCACTAAACAACTAAATTCCTCTTTTAAGTGCAAAAATAGGAGAGGATACATGGTACATGAAAAGATAAAGTGATTTGGAATTTTTCAGAACTGAATGCAAAGCCAGGTTTGGCTTCTCTTTAAATGTGTCTAAAGGTATTAATTTATCTGAGACTTCATACCTACTTATCTATCTATTTATCTATCTGTCTATATATGAAGAAGATAACGATTTCTACTTCTTAGTGTCAACTTAGAATTCAATGAGTTATTTCTCTAAAGTCTACATAATGCCTAGCATAGAATGAGTACCCAGCTTGAGAAGATTATTACTCGAATTAAACTCTACAGACACGTATAAATTACAGACATCAGTGAAATCAAAGACAATATGGAGAGGCACCTAATCCTAAAGGGTTTTCTGATTTTCTTCTGAAATTGAATTTTTTATGTAGCGAAAATGGAAAGTATTGCAGGTGTTCATTTCTGAATTTTATAATCTTTAAATCATTGACAAAAATGCCTCATTGAACACTAAAAATATCGAGGCTAATCAAGATGCTGGAGTTAGTCTATCACAGTTAAATTAGTATCAAAATTGTTCAACACTGTAGAGACATCCAACTGTGCTCTCCAAATGTACACAGAGAATATCCAATTTGGAGAGTATAGCAAGAATGGTAAAATTCACAGAAACTCTTAAGATGTTTAATATTTACCTGAGATGTCAAATATGACAAATTGAAAGAGTCATTTTGAATAAAATAACAAGATCCAACATATTGAAATAACATAACAATGGGTACTGATAAACTCATTTAAATTATATAGGAGTATTTGGAAGAATTCTATGATATTCACAGATCTAGGGACATGTGAACACATGAAAAATCAAATTCATTGAAGATTCTGTGTTTAATAGTTTTGGCAGGAAATACAAATGTGTAGAGTCTTCACATGTTAATATCTGTTTCACAAAGTGAAAAATTATTCTCATCCATTTTGGCATACATGTATTCATTCATTTAATAAATACATACTGAATATGGCCATAGGAATCAGTATTATGCAGACAAAAATGACCCCGAACATTCTTGCAATTGACCATTTGATGAATAGTTCACATAGAGATTCATAATTATAGTAAAAAATTGTAGGATAATGAAAATGAAATTTCTATTTCATCATAAATGTATCACAGAGGTTCTCTGACAGGTGGTGACATATGAATAAAATCTCTAAATAGAGCAGTTAGGCTGCTAGAGGAAAAAAGAAAATAATAAAGACATAGACAGAAATATATATATCCTAAAGCAAGGAGGAATTATATGAATGGCATTTAGTGTTCAAGGGTGGTATCTGATAGCATAGGTTTCTCAAGGCAGTTTTGGATCATAATGTGATGGCCCTTGTATGATAAACCAAAATGGTAGTATTTTACCTTATAATATCCTTTCCAAAAGCTTCCCACACTGCCCACTGAGCACTTACTATGTGTCAACCATAGTGCTAAGAAATGTACTGACTTGTTTAACACTTGGCAACAACTGTAAAGGCAAGTATTAATATTAACCCTTTCAAAAGCAGGCATTTGAAGCTTAAAAAGATTAAGTAATTGCCATTGAACTCAAACAGTCTAATTAGAGAAACCCCATTCTTAATATGTATTATGCATGTTTCCAGTATGATTGTTGGAATAAAAGAAGAAGGTTAATATAAACAGAGACTTCCCTGGTGGTTCGGATGGTAAAGAATCTGCCTGCAATGCAGAAGACCCAGGTTTGATCCCTGGGTTGGGAAGATCCCCTGGAGAAGGAAATGGCAATCCACTCCAGTATCTTTGTCTGAAGAATTCCATGGACAGAAGAACCTGGCGGGCTACAGTGCATGGTGTCACAAAGAGTCAGACACGACTGGGTCACTAACACTTTCACTTTCTTTCAACATAAACAGAGAAAAAGACAAACACAATCCCATCAATGAAATTTTACCTGATTGGGCACTTGGAATTAACCTAGATACATGAGTTATTTAAGTTCTAAAGACATTGTAGATGAGAAAGGGAAAAGATTGCGAGCTCACTCTGTATGAGTTGACTAAAATTCACAGGAGTGAAATGAAGAATTTTATGAATAGCTAATTGTTATTACTGTTGTTCAGTTGCCCAGTCATGTCCAACTCTTTGCGACCCCATCGACTGCAGCACATTAGGCCTCCCTGTCCCTTACCAGCTCTTGAAATTTGCCCAAGTTCCTGTTCATTGCATCCGTGATGCTCTCTGGCCATCTCATCCTCTGATGCCTTTTTCTCCTTCTGCCCTCTATCTTTGCCAGCATCAGGGACTTTTCCAATGAGTCGTCTGTTCACGTCAGATGACCAAAATACTTGAGCTTCAGCTTCAGCATCAGTCCTTCCAGTGAATATTCAGGGTTGATCTCCCTTATGATTGACAGTTTTGAGCTCCTTGCTGTCCAAGGGACTTTCAGGAGTCTTCTCCAGCACCACAGTTTGAAGGCATCAATTTTTTGGCCTTCTGCCTTCATTACAGTCCAGCTCTCACAACTGTACATGACCCCTGGGAGGACCATAGCCTTGACTATATAGACCTTTGTCGGCAGAGTAATATCTCTGCTTTTCAACACACTGCCTAGGTTTGTCATCACTTTCCTGCCCAGAAGCAATCATCTTCTGAGTTCATGGCTGCTATCACTGTCCACAGTGATTTTGGAGCCCAGTAAGAGGAAATCTGTCACTACTTCCACTAAGCGAATAGCTAATATACTAAATTAATTGTAAAAACATTATGAACTTCTGAATCAGTGTCTATGAAAGTGAAGATAAGAGAGTGAGCTAGAATCCCTGGTTTAACTTGGTAGAGTGTAACAGCAAATACCCTCATGTCTTCTAAAGAATAACATTCTAAAACGTGGCTACTCAATTTTCTTAAAGGGACTAATTTTATTTGTTTATACCTGCTCTTTAGCATAACATTGCCTACCACTTGAAGTATTATTTTTCCTGCTTAACACTCTCAAATTTTTATAGAGTCTTTGGTCTACTGGGAATACACTAGTCTTGGCTCTGAATGTGGGTTACGTTCAACTCTGTTGTGTGTATTTTCTAATGATTATTATTTTCTTTTCAGAAGTTAACCCATGGCACATCCTTACTGCAAAACAGATGCTTAAAAGAGCAAAGCAAACCATACCCACATGCCTAATCATATTTACTATGATTACTTTAAGCAAAGAAAAACACATAGCCAACCCAACGTCATGGCACTGGAAAATATACTCCATCCATAATGGAAGTCATATAGAGTTAAAGAGGAAAAGGCATGGATGTAATTAATCTCTTCAATACCATAAGAAGTTCAGCAAGTTGATCCAGTTTTATTAAGTGAAAAACATTTGCATACTTTATTTTGAAGGTTGATGATTTTCTTAAGATGTGGCCACAAGTTGACTGGCTAACATTTTTTAAGTTTCTAAATATCAGTCATTTCCTGTGTCATAGCAAAGTAAGATATTTTAAAAATAGTATCTAAAATAATATATTTCATAATTTTTAACTAATTTTAATATAACTATGATGCATCTCAATGTGCTAAAAGCAATTGAAAAAAAGTAAGAATACCAGCTGGTAGATTATCGGCATGGTGAAATTACCAAATGCTATAATCTGAAAGTTTGTGTCCATATGCTGAAGTCCTACCCCTCAAGGCTTGTGGTGTTGGGAGGAAGGGACTCTGGGAGGTTTGTAGTTCATGAGAGAGCAGTCTTCCTGAATGTGTGCTACTGTGCTCAGTGGCTCCTTCCCAAATGGGATGACTGCTGTTATAAAAGAGGCTCCAGAGAGATCATTGCCTCTTCTACCATGTGAGGGAGGACAGAGAGAAGGTATCAGTTATGATCAAAAAAGAGGGCCTTTACCAGAATGCGACCATGCCAGCATCTTGACCTTGGACTTCCAGCCTCCAAAACCATGAACAGTAAATTTCTGCTATTCACAAGCAACTTATTCTGTGGTATTTTGTTAAAGCAGTCCAGCCCAGACTAACAAACTTTTTTTTACCTCAGGAAAAATTAACATACCTCATGTGATATTTTGTTATATATGAAACTGACATGGGAGCCAGGGTTAATTCATAAATAAATATTTGGGAAAATCATAGAAATTGTGTTAATTGTCCTATGAATTATATTGTAAATACCATTTGGGGGACCTATTTATAGAATCAGAGTTAAAAGTCCATACTCAATAGGCCAATTATTTAATATTTTGGAGTTTCATTTTTTCCTATGAAATGGAGGCAGTACTACCTGCCTTTTAGTATGGTATGGATTAAATGAGGTAATTTAATTACCTGTATGGATTAAATGAGATAATTCCTATAACAGACAAATCACACTTCTTAAAAGATAAAAATACATTTACTATTATAATTATTGTTATTATAATAATTACCTCTCAACCTTAATTTCCTCTTCTGTACAACATATGTAATAATACATATTTGTGAGCATTCCAGGAGCTGTGAATGCTTATTCTGAGTGCACCCAGAAGCCAGTGCCTTGGAATTTCTGATTTCTTTTATCTAAGGAATTTGGAAGAGAAACCAATAGGATTTCATTGAAACACAACAGAAGAAACTATTCTAAATACAGAATATAGAACTGAAAATAAAAAATAAAACTCAGGACATTCAGGCAGGAAATTGTCATCTGACTAGAGAGAAGAAAAGCAAGTAGTTGGAGGAAATGAGAAACAAGTACTGAAACAGGCAATAAAGGTGAGAAAGAGGGAGTTTCATAAAGAAAAGGAAGCTTTATCCACAGATGAAGATGGAAATCAACTTGATTCCTGTGGAAAGACTGGTAGGATCTTGGCAGCAATATTTGAATAGTTGGGAAATTTTTTATAAAAAACTTTTAAAGAAAACTATGGATATTTTACCAAAAACAAAAAACACACCAAATCCCACCCTGGAATAATATCTTCCAAAGAAAAATAAAAATAAGACTACAATTCTTTTTTCATGGACCTATAGTCTTTGAAAATCTTTCTAATGTTCTAATGTTGTATTTGAAACATATTTTGGAGCTATTTTAAAAATATATTAAATATGCTATAGTTTCATCCACAGATGAACTCTCTCAGAGTGTTCATCTTCTCATGAATGTTCTAAAACTCAGGTAAACTGAATTTCCCAGGTCCAGTATATGCTTTAGCATTGTCATTTTTGAATTTTGAAAAAGATATCTACTTTACCAAGTTCAAATTCTATTCAACAATAAAACAACAGCTTTTTCTCGTATGTCAGAAAACATATTTTGTGCGTTTATTTTTATCCTTTTTTCTTTATAAAAGGCTTCCAATATATTGGGAAATCAAAAAACTAATAAAGGTCATTTAATAAATAAATCAAGTTTGTAGCATCTAATATAACTTTGAAAGTTACATAGCACAAACAACTAGAGGGAAAAACTTAGCATGAGAAAAAACCCAAACCACTCAAAAATAATTTAAAACACACTCATAAACTTATAAAAACACTGGTATCAATTTGAGTATATGACGAAGGAAACAGACTATTTAAAAAAATACTGGTGAATATTTTAGGCTTTTAAAATATATCAAATAGTTATATATCTGTAGTTTGTGTGGAAACATTTTGGCCAATAATTAGAAAGACAAATCCTTGCTTATTTTCACAAATCATTAAATGAAAAAAAATACAAGGACACACAGATGAGACTAGGGTACAAAATTTTTTGAAATAACTAATCTGCCTGGAAAAAAAAAATGTTTTCTCCTATTTTAGAAGTTATTTCAAGTTTTATCTTTTCTGTGAGAGTCTCTGAGTTACACATTCAGATTCAACAATTTAACATCGTGTTAATCATTTGAGCTGTTAACAATTATTTTAGTTCTCCTTTTCTAAACATGTTGCCTTCTTCACTCTGAATGTAAGTGTGGTTATATGACTTGTTTAGATGCTGCTGCTGCTCAGTCGCTTCAGTCGTGTCTGACTCTGTGCGACGCCAGAGACAGCAGGCCACCAGGCTCCTCTCTCCCTGGGATTCTCCAGGCAAGAACACTGGAGTGGGTTGCCATTTCCTTCTCCAATGCATGCAAGTGAAAAGGTAAAAGTGAAGTCGCTCAGTCGTGTCCGACTTAGCAACCCCATGGACTGCAGCCTACCAGGCTCCTCCGTCCATGGGATTTTCCAGGCAAGAGTACTGGGGTGGGTTGCCATTGCCTTCTCCTTTGATTAGATGAATGAAACATAAATACAAATGAAGCATGTCACTTCTAGGAAGAAGCTTTAAGATTCATTGTGTGACTTGTCAGGAGTGCTCTGTGATTGGTGATTTAAAACGTGTCAAGACCAAGCCTTTGTTAGCTCAATCCTCAGGTGTCTGTTAATAACTAGAGCAACCTACCTGTCTGCAATTACCACACAAAATGAGAGAGAAATAAAATACAATAATGTTGTCATGTTGATTTTTCAGACTGTTATTACAGAATAACTTATCTTGACTAATATAATTGCTCTTACCTTTGTGATTTAAAATCCATATATTCATATGAAAATGTATACCTTCAAATGGTAGCTTTTCATACTATATTATTTAGTTAAATATCTTACTTTTTCATCACACTGCAAGTGTTTTTAGGGTCCAGTTCATATTTTGGGCTTCCCTGATAGCTCAGTTAGTAAAGAATCTGCATGCAATGCGGGAGTCCTGGGTTTAATTCCTGAGTCAGGAAGATACCCTGAAGAAGGGAAAGGCTACCCACTCTAGTATTCTGGGTCACAAAGAGTCGGAAATGACTGAGCGACTTTCACTGGCATAGAGTAGAAACTAAAATATGTTTTCTGAGTAAATGCGGCTAAAAGTAGTAGTTAATAAGTGATTATTCACTTTTATGGCCCAAAAAATTATAGAGTTTTCATATTTATGTTATTCATGGCAGTCAAACAAAAACATGTATCATTTCTAATTGAAATAATAAACAATTGAGGAATAGAAGCAAATTTATTAAGCATTACTTAACTGATATTTATAGCCTAAAAATTGAATTTTTCTCAAGCTCACATATACATTCTATAGAATACAATTTTAAATTTTGTTTTGTAAAATAAGGGCATGTAGAATATGTAGAACTAGAAATAAGAAAATTGGTATCTATCCATAGCAACACATGTAGCTTAGTTAGCTGGATAAAAGTGAGTTCACAGTCTATTTCACTATCCATGAAATGCTTTCTTCATATATTTGAAAAATAAAAATTTAATAAGTCTGAAAGGTAGTTAATAGATATTTTCATATAATGCGTAATTTACTTTTCTGTTAGTCAAGGCTTTCCACTCACACATCAAAATAAATTATTGCCCACCCACCTTTAATCAAAATATCCCCACTTGTTTTCCCAAGGAAAAATTCTACAAATTCATGAAGCACTTCTCAACTGCATTCTTTAAATTCATACTCATAGCACACTGGAACATATCCAGGAAAGACAAGTAAGAAATAAGAACTAAAATTTTTGTTGCGCGATTTCATAAAGTTGAATGAAATATTAGAGTGCAATCATCTGTACTTCATCTTTTTTTTACAGTGAGTACATTATGGTATTGGATATTGGGAAGAAGTCCTTTATAAATGTGCAGCTGATTTCATAAATGTATGGTGGTCATAGCGTTTAACATCTACCACCCTTTGGTTTTTTCCATTTCTTCTTATTGAGACTTGTGGCTACATCTACATAACCACATGTAGCCCTTTGCCCAATATAGTGAAAATTTGGATCACATCAGTGCAGCACGAGGGCAAAAAATGGAAGTTATTATTTGACATCACGTGAAAAGAGCTAACGAGTTAAGGACCTGAATTTTTCAAATTACAACTTTCTAATGACACAGACTTTGCATTTTCTATTTTCATATTACCTTAAGTCCAATACTTTGGCCACCTCAAGTGAAGAGTTGACTCATTGGAAAAGACCCTAATGCTGGGAAGGATTGGGGGTGGGAGGAGAAGGGGACGACAGAGGATGAGATGGTTGGATGGCATCACCGACTTGATGGACATGGGTTTGGGTAGACTCCGGGAGTTGGTGATGGACAGGGAGGCCTGGGTTGCTGCGATTCATGGGGTCGCAAAGAGTCAGACACGACTGAGCTACTGAACTGAACTCAACTAAACTAAGATGCCTCCCATATGGAGTTGCTCTGTAAATAAGTCTCAAATGTTACATGTGATATTTTCAATATCTTCTTTGTCAGCTAGAAATAGCATTCCTGAGCTATATAATTATAATTGAGTAGAGTTTGATAAAGGGACTGTATTCAAGGTTGCGGAGGGTTTAGAGAATGTAATGTGGTCAGGACACTACTCCTGTACCTGATATAGCTGTGAAATTTTCCAACTTTTGTATCTGAAGAAATAAGTGGAGCTGGTATGATTGCAGAACCCAGAAAGAAGAACGTAGGAGAGCGGCAGAGTTGATAGGGATTATGACCTGTGGCAGAAGGACATATTCAACTGTGGTGAGCCAAGAGGAACAGAGCCAGGGTAGTAGATTCCTATACCTCATTCCCCTCCCTCTTTCGGATGCCTGCCTGTGTTTTGCCTAGACCATACTCAGATAGAAGCCAGACAGCAAGATTGGGAACACTTGGATGAAGTCCACAAGTGACTGATCTCCTGAGTGGATACCAAGGGCAAGCAGAACATATCAAATACCTCCTACTCCTTCCCTTCCATAAATTTTAGTACTTAAAACCATGTAGCCAACAAGCTACCACTCAGTCCTTTTCCACCACAAATCATGCCTTTTCTAATTATGTTTTGACTGAAAGAAGTTAGAATACTTCTACCACCACCATATATTTATAAAGTTAGCTTTATATTTTTAAAGGACTCCTTCCCAACATCCAATTCCACAATGGACACAGTATAAGCAAAGATTGAGGCTTAGATAACGGCATTCTAAAATTTAGCTTATTAGTGAATTTTTTTTTTTATCGATAACTTACTTTGGACAAAGCTAAAAATCCCAAAAAGAGGTTATAATAATTGAGCTTCTTTTAACAATTTCATCAATTAGCAGAGAGCAAAGATATATTACAATCCAAGATCATGTATGTGATATTGACATGGATATGGGTTAATAGAAGAGAGGTAAATGAATTATCCTAGGAAAGTCTGTAAATAACTCGTCTAAAATACTGGATTTATTTGTTTATTAAAAAAATAAAACAAGAAATACACCTAGTGGGATGGTGAATGTGGTGTCAAATTTCAGTCACATACAAGTCAACTTCATGGGAAACGGGAATTCAAAAAGGCTACAGTAAAGCAAAGCAGGCTTTATTATCCATATATCAAATGCCCCAATAACATCACCATATGTTAACCTGAATCTGGCTTTTAGCAGACTGTCCTGGTTATTTGGTAACCCTTCACTCTCACACTGGCATTGCTCCAGCCTGCATTATTTCCTTTCTGTAGTTACTTGGGGAGCTTCCTTATATTGGTCATCAGAAAGTCAATATCCAGAGTAGCAACTTAAAACTTAGCTTGGTAAATAATTTGGTAAAAAAAACTTGACTTGGTAAATAACTCTTCCTGCCTGACCCCTTAAATAAAAACTTATTTTGATGACCAGTAAAATGAAATGTTCCCTCTATTTTCTTAGTGTAATAGGATGTTATTTGTCAAACTTTCCATTCACTTTTAGTCATATATGTGCCTATATCTGTGCTACGTGTTAGTCCCTCAGTCATGCATGACTCTTTGTATCTCCATGGACCGTAGCCCACCAGGCTACTCTGTCCATGGGATTCTCCAGGCAAGAATACTGGAGTGGGATGCCATTTCCTACTCCAGAAGGCCTTCCTAACACAGGGGTCAAACCTAGGTCTCCTACATTGCAGTTAGACACTTGATCGTCTGAGCCGCCAGGGAAGCCTGTATCTGCTCTAGGGACTCAAATATCTTTGCGATCTCTAGAAAATATGACCAGTTCAGGTGAGAACAATTACAAACCTATAACACCTAACCAAAATTTCACCTAGAAATATCCTACTAGAATAGCACTGCCTTGCTGTCCTTGTTGAGGCTTCTTTGAGGAGTTCATAGCTGAACAGGAAAATTTGGGAACTAGACATATTTGTACTTAAACTCTTCATCATCTTACTAGCTGTCTAAATTCGGAGCAACTTTCTAAATTTTGAGGATTTAATTTTACTGCTTGTGATTTTCCTGTAGGATACCACCGTTTCTTTGAAGGAATAGTACATTCATATATACATACATGGGAGTAAGTAGCAAATTTCCCAAACCTGTGTCTTCATCTCAAAAAATATTATAACACCTATTTCAGATTTACCATGAAGTTGAATAAACTTGTGGATATGGGTAGGAGAGGGTTGCAAGTGTTAGAAGTACAGTTCAAAGTCCCATCTTAATTAATAAGGAGGTGCAAGTTTATATAGTTTACTCTTTGGCAAAATAGTAGAATAACAGTAATCGTCAAATTAATTTGTTGTCGATTTTTAACCAGTTGATGGAGTTTTAAAGCTTGCTACAGTATCAGGGTAATAAGCATTCAATACAATTGCCTCTTTACACAGAAATCTGATAAACGTCTGTTGCTTCTGAAAATCCTTGCAATTTCCCTTTAACAGTACTGTAGGAGCAGAATAAATCAGGTCACTGTGGGAGAAGGGAAGTTGTTGCTTATTCTTCCTGTTCCTCCCCTCTAATTCCTTTGTGGTTCCCCACACCCCGCCCCCCTTCACTATCTTTTTTTTTTCTTTTTGTCTCTCTAGGAATTGTTTTGTCTAGCAAGAAGCTAAAAAGGATGTGTAGCAAAGAAAGACTTAAAAGTGCCTTTTGGTGACAGAGCTTACATGCCAGGGGGAGGCAAGCTGCCACAGAGATCTCAGCCAGCTGCCATGGGAAACTCATACCTGCATAATCAGGCTAGATAAAAGTCAAGAGCTTCCTTCCATGATGCGATGGGGGGGCTGGGGCTGAGGGGAAGCCCACATTGAATCACAGCCTGAGAAGGAGAAGAGGAACACAGGGGGAGACCAAAGACTTATTAAAGCTAATTGTGATTGAAAGCCATGGAAGGGTTCAGTGGTATCTGAGGAGGACATGAAATGACTGGACCTGGAACCTGCAAATGATGGCAGAGAGAAAGCCTGTGTGAGCTAGTGTTTCTGTATAAAGGATGTAGTTTAAATAAAGAAAAAAAACTTAATAAGTTTGATAACCATAATCTCCACCCCCACCCCCACCCCCCTCCTAGATAAAGATCCTGTGGCTAAGCTGCAGGTCACAGAAAGCTTGCTCTGCAGATTTTCTTGCTGGGTCACCTGTGGGCCAGGATATGTGTTTGAACACCATGCTCACACTCCAGCATGATTTCTCTGTACTTATTTTTTGATATTGATGTATTATATAACCTGTACTTGTTTAATATTCTAGCTGTTTCTCAAGATAATACATCAATAGATAAAAGAAAAGCCCATGAGACTGTTTAAAAGGGAAAAGGGTAAGAGAATCAAAAGTGTGAGTTAAAAGGAAAAACAAAGTAACATAAAACGGAAATATGTATTTATATAAGCTATAAATATCTATAGATATATAATACATCTATATTACTTTTTTTTCCTTCTGCGAAAAGACATTTGATGATAGTCTGTTCAAGGTATGCTAATCAAGGGAAAGGTATGCCCAAGACAGGCTGTAACTTAATAATCTTTGTTGGGTGGTCCTTGGACAGGGTTGCATGGGAGGAAGAGTCCCCTAAGGGACCACCATTCAGAGGGGGGAAGAGCAAGAGAGCTCCTGGGAGATAGAAAGATCCAGAGGGGCTCACATGTTGAAGGGGTGTTGCCCAGCAGCAGGTGGAACTCTGTGGGTCAGAGACCTCAGAAAGACAGCTTGGGAGTCATAACCACAGACTCTCTCTTATCAATGGCCAGCACACACGAGGTGAGGTTTCACTTGTTATGCAAAGGAGAGAGACGCTAGGTGTCTAAAAATCCACTTGCTGAGTTATTTCAAAAATAGTTGGATGTGTAAAAATTTCAGCTTGGGGCCCTAATGCATTTGAGCTAACCAGTCTCAGCCTGCAGTGAAGAAATAGCATCTATAGCCTAATACATGAAGGCCGTCTTTGGCTCATGCTATGATATAGTCCTACCAGGTGTTCTACCTCTAAATATCGGGCTGGCCAAAAAATTCACTCGGGTTTTTCCATACCACCTTACAGAAAAATGTGAATGAAATTTTGGCCAACATGATATTATCAGAGTTACTGAGAGTGTGGCCTGGGATACGTCCTCAGATAATACTCTACTCTGCTGTGGGCCTTGAAGTTGCATATGTAGGCACTCAGGAGAAAGGGGTAACTGAGGAGCTGATCTACAAAGTCTATATCTTTTGTGTTCCCTCTTAGTCCATTCTTCCACCAATAACTTATATAAAGCCACAGTGGGAGTGACAGTGTGTTTTGATAAAGGCATAGATAAATGTGAACATCCTAGGAATCCAGAGCCTCATTTGTCCTCTTCTAAAATGGAGTAGGTCAGCCCTAAGGGGAAACTGAGGTGCCCATTTCAATTTATAGAACTTAATGTTTGTATACAATGTGGATGTCATTTGTATGCAAGACTCTCTGCAAGGAAGCAAAGGTGAGTAAAGGAGCCACGGCTCTCAAGTCTTACAAGCAAATAGAGAGACGTTATGAAATAAGCATGCAATCACTCATTTACTCATCTATTCACTCAGGACAAATATTCTGAGCCTATATTTTGTGTTAGGTACTATTCTAGTTTCTAAGTGATCAGGTAGTAATGCATGCTATAAAGAAAATTGAAAGAGATTGTCAGAGACTGTTTTGGCTAAAGTCTTTGGGTTTGAGAATACTTAGCTTTTACAGTGGGGCTTCCCTGGTGCCTCAGTGGTAAAGAATCTGCTTGCAATGCAGGAGACCCAGGTTCAATCCCTGGGTTGGGAAGATCCTCTGGAGGAGGGCATGGCAACCCACTCCAGTATTCTTGCCTGGAGAATTTCATGCACAGAGGAGATTGGTGAGCTGCAGTCCATAGTGTTGCATACAGTTGGACACGACTGAAGCGACTAAGCAGCAGCAGCACTTATAGCACAAAATAACTACCTAATGATAATGAAATACGCACCCCTAAATGAAAAAACAGTATGTTCTAGGTCTTACAGGAATTACCGAGTAGGCTAGAATTAGAATCTATCTTCCAAATATGAGTCAGTGCTTACTAAATACTTATAGGATAATGAAGAGAAAAGAAGCAGCAAAGGAAAGTGAGAGGTATGGCAAGTCCAAGGTAAGGTCAGGAAAACTCCAGTTCAGATGGTGCATAAGGTCAGATCCAGTGTTCTTGCCTGGAGAATCCCAGGGACAGGGTAGCCTGGTGGGCTGCCGTCTATGGGGTCGCACAGAGTCGGACATGACTGAAGCAACTTAGCAGCAGCAGCAGCAGCAAGGTCAGATCAGTGGCATAGGGATGGAAATAAAGATTGAGAATGTGAGCTAGGAAATACTGGGCTAAGCAGGTTGCCTTCAATTTCCTAGGCAACAGGAAAACTTTGCTTGAATATGTATTCAACTCTCACTGCAAAATAAAACAATTGAAAATCTCCATGTACATTCTCATTCATTATTTAACTCATTCAACCTTTATGGAACACCAGCCATGTGACAGGACCTTGATAAGACCTGTCCATGGGAACCCACAGCCTAGTGGGGCAGCACACACTAATATCTATTACATCGATTGAACATGACAAGTGCTGTAATAGCACTCCCTCTCCTCTCCATTCCTCCTCCTCTTTTCCTCCTGTGATTGAGCATGAATGCAATGTTAACCAGAGCTCAGAGGCAAAGCACCTAATCCAATTTTGTGGACAGGGCCAGAGAACCTTTACAACTAAAGGCAAGTTAATTCTTGAAAACACAGAACTTTATCAAGAAAAAAAGCAATAATAAATAGAAAAAAAGCTTATATTAGATATTCATCCTCACAACAATGATTTTAGTATATGATATAGAATCAATGACTTCCCCGGTAGCTCAGCTGCTAAAGAATCCACCTGCAATGCAGGAGACCCAGGTTAGATTCCTGGTTGGGAAGATCCCCCGGAGAAGAGATAGGCTACCCACTCCAGTATTTATGAGCTTCCCTGGTGGCTCAGCTGGTAAAGAATCTGCCTGAAACGCAGGAGACCTGGATTTGATCCCTGGGTTGGGAAAATCCCCTGTAAGAGCACATGGCAACTCACTCCAGTATTCTTGGCTGGAGAATCCCCATGCACAGAGGAGCCTAATGGACTACAGTCCCAAAGGGTCCCAAGGTGTCAGACATGACTGAGCAACTAAGCATAGCAGAGTACATAGAATCAATGTTATTTTATTCTGCAATTTTTGTGCTCTTGAATGCTAGTGACGGTGGCCTTGTCGTATTTCAATAAGATTCTCACTGACTGAAGTAATATCTCTCTGCTCCAAAGTAAAATCTGATTAACTCATATTTATCCTTTAAGACCCAACTCAAACATCCTTTCTCCTTTAAAGCTTACCTCTGAAGAATTAATCAGTCTTCATTCCTGGACCCACATAGCTCCCTGCACTTCCCTCACCCCCAGAGCAGCTGCCACACAGCTATTCTGTCATCGTTGCTTTATATCTGTTCCTGTGTACTCCAAATTCTGTACAACTCAAAACCCAGGAGCTCTTTGTTTAACTCCATTTCCCCACCGTACCACCTTAAACAGGGTAGGTGGACTAAATGAATGAAAGAATTCTGAAATGCCTCTAGAAAAACTGTTAAATCATTTCAGTATGTTTTATATCAATTACATTTAGTTGCACATTGATTCTTTAACAAACCTTAAGACATGGGGCACCTTTAACTACAGGTCTCAATTACCAATAGAGTGATATTCAATTATGGACACTGTGCATGGCACAGAAAAAATGCACAATAAATATTTCCTTAATGATTTAGACTCAATGAACCAGATGCCTTATTTTGCCAATTATTTTTAGGAAAAAAATGACTTCCTTCTCTAGTAAACTACCTAACTACTCTGTGAGGAATTTTTAATGTTCAGAAATGAATACTTATAAACTCTTGTCACTTGAGTTTAAATACCTACTCCATTTATTTCTGTTTCCCCCGTGATGTTGCCTTGGTTTCTTCGTTTCCCTCCAGTAGCTTCATTGATTGTCCCAGCCCACTGTGATGCTCTCACATTCTCTGTTCTTTTGTCAGGTTTCTTTGCTTGCTTGCTTTTCTAATCTCATCATAAACCCAGTAAGCAGAGATTCCAACTGATATTGCTCTCAAGGTATTTTAAATATAGGATAATTATAACTGACGGTAGGTTCAAGAAAGGATAACTGCAAAGAACTGCAGGTCTGCCAACTGCAGAGAGATCAATTTAAACTTAACTCTAGAGGTAACAGAGCTAATTTCAAGTATAGTTACTTTGCTAGGCTCACGCTGATGATGCAATTTGAAGAAAATTTGGTATAGATTCCTTATCTAAACTAATTTCAGAAACAGAATGTACAATTAAGGAGAATCTGAAACTGCTATGTGATAGTCACAGTAATTGGATATTTTAAAATTTTAATATTGTCTCCATTCTAGACATAAGGAAAATGAAGTTCATAGAAGTTAGGCAACTGGCCCAAGACTACAGGTAGGTGATGGAATTCCAGCTGAGCTATTAAAAATCCTAAAAGACGATGCTGTTAAAGTGCTGCACTCAATATGCCAGCAAATTGGGAAAACTCAGTTAGTGGCCACAGGCCTGGAAAAGACCAGTTTTCATTTCAATCCCAAAGAAGGGCAATGCCAAAGAATGTTCAAACTATCCTACAATATTTCACAGGCTAGCGAGGTAACGCTCAAAATCCTTCAAGCTAGGCTTCAACAATATGTGAGCCAAGAACTTCCAGATATAAAAGATGGATTTAGAAAAGGCAGAGGAACCAGAGATTAAATTGCCAACATCTGTTGGATCATTGAAACAGCAAGAGAATTCCAGAAAAACATCTACTTCTGCTTCATTGACTATGCTAAAGCCTTTAACTGTGTGAATCACAACAAACTGTGGAAAATTCTTAAAGAGATGGGAATACCAGAACACCTTACCTGCCTCCTGAGAAACCTGTATGCAGGTCAATAAACAATAGCTAGAACTGGACATGGAACAACAGACTGGTTCCAAATTGGGAAAGGTGTGCATCAAGGCTAGGTATTGTCACTCTGCTTATTTAACTTCTGTGAAGAGAACATCATGTGAAATATCAGTGAGAATATATTAAAATTTATCATGTCACTATTATCACTATCATATAATATCATTACTAACTAAAATGATGTGCAATGTGTAACTGTATACTTTCCTAGTCATGATATATTCAGCATATATTGAATTTCAATCAAATTGAATCTATTTTTATTTGCGTTGCTAGTAAGCATCTTTTCCCATATCCTACAGTTTAAGGGTTAATTTACTTAATCTAACTTAATCTGTATCAATTAATCCAATCTCTCAAATTAACAAGTGCATATTGTTTCAACTTGGTGAGATATTTTTATGTCTTGATTTTACTACCCAGCCACTTCAGCTTTTCTTTCCAGCTCTAACATCCACAACATTGTACATTGTATGGCTATATATTTTAGTAAGTTGTGACACATATCTAACTGGGACACAAATAAGTAAACATCCTTGTAAACTCAATGAATTTTTCCAGAAAATATCAATAAACAGAAAACTAAACAATAAACTTTTAAGTCTTTCTTGTCGGTTATGTCAGAACAATTTCTTCCTTTTTCTTATAGTATTATACTAGATATACTGAACATACAAAGTTCAAAGATATTACAAAAGAGTCTCTGGATCTCACTAGACTTTATTCATGAAGCCCTTGTAGACTATTCTGTTAGGAAAAGACTCTGATGCATCAAGTCCCTTTAGAGCCATCGAGACCCACTGCACACAGGACCTAGACTTGAGTCTCAAACCAAAAATGCAGTCATCCCCAGATGATGTTCTGTTACGTTGAGGAATTGATACCAGCAGCACACATGACTAATCCATGAGAATCCCCTCAGTTCTCAGGCTCCCAAGTCTCAGGGAATGTGAATCTTTCCCACTGGGATTAAGATATCAACACATTCTCTTTTCCCCTGGCTTCTTTAGCCGCTAACCTTATCCATTCCCATCATATCTGACTTATACATTTGGGTGTCCTATTTTCTAAAAATCTAACATTTCTGTCACACTCACAAAATCATTCACATTAAACAAAAGAAAACCAAACAAAAACAGTCAAAGAATCAAAGAACTCAAAACATGGTAGGACACTAAAGCCTGGATAAGCACTATTTTTCTAAAAAGAAAAGAAATTTACCTTCTTTTGAAAATAATCCAATTAAATTTCTGCAAGGATCCCCTTAACAACCATGTCTCAGGTGCTATTGTTCCTATTCTAAGTTTTCATTTCTAGGATAGACATTGGTAGTTCTTTTGGGTGTTTACGCCTATTGACTTAAATGTTAGATAAATATTTGCAGAAATAATAATTATTTAACATAGTTTTTGTAGTGGGAATATTGTTGAACAGTTTATATTCTAATTAATCTAGAGTTAGCATTTTAATATTAACCTAAAATGTTTCTTCAACTGTATATCCATGATTATAAAGCGATCATATCATAGACATTGTTTTCTCCTCTTGTTTTTTTTTTTCATCAAATAACATCCCACTGGCATCTTTCCATTTTACTGTACACACAGCAACTTTGTCTTAAAAATGCAAGTATTTTACAGTGTACTTTTCCCCTCATCTGTTTATGGATATTTAAGTTGGTCCAATTTTTTTACCATTACAAAATAGCCCAACTATAGATGCCTTTTTATATAAATGGTTATATATCTCTATTAATATCTCAGTAGGATTAATTCCTAACCATGAAATAGGTATCTGAAAGAGTACATGCATCTTAAAATTTCAGACACTTCCTAAATGCTGTCACAATATATTGTTCCAATTATATATCCAGCAATAGTGTGTGAGTCTTCTCCCTTTCCTTCTGTTCTAATAACTCTGGATATTCTAAGTCTTTTGAACTTTTTTCCCCAATGTAGCATGTGAAAGGTGGTATATATGTTTTTATTTGATCACTGAGGAGCTGAGTGTTTTAACATATTTATTATGGATACTCCTTTTCCTTTGAATTGCTTTTTCACATCTTCACTCAACATGGATTAATATGTTTTATTTTACAATATTTTCTATAATTTGCATTTTAAGTGAAATTATAAAACCTTTATAGATTTTGTAGATGAATAAACTCAGAATTAAATAAATTAGATAATTTTCCCAAGTGTCTGTACAATCTTCATCTAGTTTATTTACTTGACTTTGTAGCTATGATATTAATGATTACACTGAATTATTTCCATAGCATTCTTTCCAGTATTTATATTCTCCACGTAAAAATCCATTTCCCCTAAACCTTGTTTAAACATAAATCATATCAAAATAGCAGAAATCTGCAGACATATAAACATACATTATTTTCCTTATGAATAGCTATATAGAAAAACAAAGTAACAGAGGTCCTTTCTTCATTACAATTAGCTGTTATGTTGGGCAATTGAAACTCGGTGAGTAATTTCTAAAGTAAATGTACTTGTCCATAAATGTTCTATCTCTCTCCTTTGACCTATTATACAGTTGCCATGGAAATGAGACTGTTTCTTTAGTATGTTACATATGTTAAAAAAAAGTATTTTTTCTTAGATGTTCATTGGTTGTATATATTTTTTAAAAAGACACATTAATTTGTAGAAATCTGAAAATACTTAAAACGAAAGAAGAGTTGTGCTAATTGTTGATTTTCTATATTCAACTCAATACAAAATATGTTGATAAGAGAATAAAAGAGATAATTATGTTTTTTACACTTTCAAAGAAGTAAGCTGACTGATAGGAACTGATGATTATCTTCCAGTTTAGTGTGTATTTTCTTTCATCTTTTAGGTTCTATGAAGCAATACCTAATTTAAAGTTTAATATCTTTCTTCTGTTCTCATATGCAGCAGATGGCCCAGGAAACTACCTCCTACTATCTAATTCCTTAGTGACATTTATTATTCATCAGAAAGGAAGTTAGGAAACATTATCTTTCCAATTCCTGGCTTGCTTATTCAAATAGATTAAAGAAAATATCCTGTAGTTAGCAAAGGGATTCTGTTTAAACCCATAAAAGCATTAAAAAGTAAAAACTAGTGGCCACTCATTGGAGATACTTGACTGTTGCTCTGCCACACAGAACATTTGGTGGGAAAATGTATCTAATAAGAAACAAATGACAATTGCTTTTGCAACAGAGATCAATTTCCAGAGATATTAAACTCTGATCCACAGAAGTCTGGCCAATTATGAGCCTCTTGCTCATCTCTACTGGCCGTCAATCCCTCCATTTATCTAAATAGAGATCTTAGATGCAGGTCAAGGAAAATAAGTTGACTACAGCTCCCAAATCAACTTTGAATCTTAGTGTTATTATCACATGTGTTTTTAAAGACAATGCCAAAAGAGAAGTGGCTTGATGGATATATTACATTTAGACATTTTCTGATGCAAAGGCAAAAAATCAACTCTTACTGGCTTAAATAAAAGGGAATTTTGTTGATTTCTACAACAGCCAAGATCAAAACTAATTCTAGTTTCAGATTCTGCTGAATTTAGCTACTCAAACAAGATCATCAGTGCTCAGTTAATTTTTTCCCCCATATCTCTTATTTCTTGAGACTGTCTATTTTCATGGAGCTTTCTTCTTAAAGTGAAGTGTTAGTCGCTCAGTCGTTACAGGGAAGCCTTCTCAAGATAACATGATGGCAACGGCAACGTGGAGACTGGGTTCTATTTTATGATAACTGCAAAAGAAGGGAAGCACCTTTCTCCTCATGCCAGTAAAACAGCCATGATTGCCTCTGACTGGATAAGCTTTTTTCATGTGATCTTATCTGAATTAATGATTGAGTCCAACTGGATTATATGATCTGGTTAATTTAGGGCTAAGATGCACACCCATCCTTGAAACTCCAGAGAGCATTGCTACCTCTCCACTCTAATTTCCTTTGAGATGTCTTTTTGGACACCTAAGCTATTCAGTCTATTGTTAAATTCCAAATATTTAATAGATAAATTTTTCATATATACTCCTGCTATTCTTTCCTAACGATTCCATTGTGAAAAGAGAATTTTAAATGCATTTAGACTTGGTTTTGACTTAGAATATTATTTATCCATCGAATGTCTCATGTATACATCAGAAGAATATGTATTCTGTTGTTGGGTGGAGTGTACTTTAAATGTAAATTTAGTTATTTAATAGCTTTGTTCAAATCTGGAACATTTTTACTGATTTTCTGTGTATTTCTTCTACCATACCTGTGAATTTTATCTATTTCTTTGTTTTTCACTCAAGTTCTGTCATGTCATTTGAAGCAAACACATTTAGAATTGTTACATACTCTTAATAAAATAATCTATGTATCATCATAAATGTTTTTCCTCATTCCTGGCAATATTTCTTTTTCTGAAATTTAGTTTTCTGATTGAATTATTTTTATACCTTCGATTTATCTCCTTATCATGACCATGTTTTCCTACATCTTATTAAACACATGCAGCATTTTAATAGTAATTGTCTTCTAGCTTCATCACTAATTGCATTTCTGGGTTTGCATCTATTGAGTATTTGCTTTCCTGTTATATGGGTCATATTTTCTTATTTCTTTGTGTACCTGATATTCTTATTGTATGCTAGAATTGTAAACCTTAATGTTGTTGGTTGATGGGTATTTCTTATTCCTTTAAATGATGTTTTATTTTATCCTTGGAATTTGTTTGATTATTTCAAGGCGTTCAGATTGGGTCCATGGCAGCTTTCATTCGCCAGCTAAGTTAACCTCCTGACTAAAGTAATACCCTTGTCAGAATTCTAGCTCATATCTCATTTATTACTAGATCTTTCCGCCACATTGATGAAAACGCAAATTTTCCCAATTCATATCATAGGCAGAAGAATTTATTCTGTCTGCTCTTTTTAGGTGTTTTCCCCTAGGTCTCTGAGAGTTTGCTTTCTCACAGTCACAGATTAATATCAGTCAGATTGTCTGGGAGACCCCTCCATGAGTCTCTGGAGTTCTCTCAAAGATAGGTCTTATTTTTGTTTCCTTGTCAGAGAACACAGTCCTATTTTTCCAGTGTTCCAGGCCTTAAAACGGTTGTCGTACCTACTGTAAAAATAATATTGTACATTCAGTGGCTTAACACAAAAAAGGTTTATTTACTGCTCACATTATAGTTCAAGGCAGCGATACTGGGTCCTGCGGTTCTCTGGAACAGCTGATCCCTAAATAGACAATCAGGTTTCCTTCTTTTTCCTGTGCAGCATGCTCTAATGCTATCTAGTCTTCTTTTAAGTTCTCTGCAATCAGTTGGCATGAGAGTGAAAAGAGAAAGCAAGGAAATTTTGATGGGGTAAGTTTAGAAGTGTTTCACTGCTTCCCACATTCCTTCAACCTGAACTCAGTCATATAGTCCCACCAAATTGCGAGATGCCAGGAAATGTAACCTAGCTATATGTCTAGAGTAGTTCAGTCCAACAGAAATAAAACACAAGACACATATGTAATTGTAAATTTTCTTGTAGCCATATTACAATGTATAAAGGAATAGATAAGACCACCTTTAATAATATATTTTCTTTAGACAAGTTTGTTCAATTAGATGAATTGAATTAGGCCAATATATTCAAAATAGTATCATTTCAACATATATTCAGTATAAAATTATTAGCAATGGTTTACACTTTTTCCATACCAAGATTTCAAAATTTAATGTATATTTAATATGCTTCCAGCACATTTAAATTCAGACGTCAAATTTTAATCATGCTCAACTGCTATTTGTAGTTCATAAAATTTGCAATTAAGGAGTATATTTACATACCCAAGTTCTTTCAAACATACTTAAGATTTTATAATAACTAAATTACTATTTTTCTTTTTTAAAAATTAAAGTAAAAAATAAATTCATAGTTTAGTTCTTCAGTCACCCTAGCTACATTTCAAATGATAAATAATCACATGTGGCTAGGGGATACTATATTGGACAGTGCAGGTCAGGTGTTGGCAAACTATGCTTCAATAAGCCAAATCTAGCCTGTATTTATAGTCTGAGAGCTAGAACTGGTTTTAGCCTTTCTAAATGACAGAGAAAAATAATAAATAATAATAATATTCTGTGATAGATAAATATTTCAAGTAATTCATAATTTCATTCTCAATTAAAAATACCTTTTTAGCACACATCCATGTCTATGTGTTATGTATTATCTATGGCAGCTTTTACATTGTGGCAGCAGAGTTAAGTAGTTATGGCACCACAAATGTAAAATATTTACTTTCTGGCACTTTACAAAAAAGCTCTGCCAGCCATTTGGCTAAAATATAAGAAATCAGAATTTTAGAACACATTGAAAACTCTTCCTTTCTTATAAGCCTAAATTATGTCATTGTCCATAGAGTCATTAGGGGATAAAGCATAGAGATTAGTTTGTATTTTTGACAAATGCCATCTAACAGGTGCTGGGTGTTGAAGAGTAGAATTTGGAGTTGTTCTAAGGAAAGGGATGTGACTTGTCAGTGGGAGATGGGGTAAAGAATGAATTAAATTTAACAAAAAAAATACTAAAGAATTGAAAAAATAAAAGATATTTTTACAAGCCCTACACCACACCTTTATAATCATGGAGTGGCAAAGTCACATGCAGTCTGACTCATGACAGTGGACAGTTATGGTTGTACTACTGTATCCAACAAAATTACCTTTGCATGCCCCAGAATCTCCTTTATTTTCCTGATGACCTCTCTTTCCATTGAAAGTTCTTTCCTCTTGCCACACCTCATAAAAGTCATGAATAAAAAGTCATGTGTGTGTGTGTGTTGCAGAGATAGAGAGACAGACATACATGAGCCAATAAAAAAAGTCTTATCACAGATTTTGTAGAGATCATCTAGGTTGCTATTGATCCAATATTCATACTCTGTAGACCAATGAATCTCAAGATAATTGTGCCCAACATTTGAGGCAACCTCTTTTTTGTGAAGAGCCATTGTATGCTAAAAAAGACATGTGACATCCCTGCCCCCCACCCCAATGCTTATGGCATCTTTAAATCATTGTAACAACTTAAAACAGATTCTTTAAATTTCTCTAGTTGTTGGTGGAACTACACATGAATCACTCACCTATTACAAACTCACCTATTTCTAATATTCTTAAGTAAATGCTTTCTCAATTTCATTCGCAAAGAGCCTTGCAAAATGATTTTTCAAAATACCAATGCCCTGTCTCCAGAAATCCCTTGCATATCATGTCTGTGATGCTATCCTCCAAAGTAAACAATGTCTGTGTTGCTTATATTACTGTGACATATTCACTATAATCCCAGTCTGACTCCTGATGAGTAGCTCTTCTCCATTAATGCTTATAATTCAATATTTTAAAATTAAACTCCCATTCCAATTAAAACAAGATGCCATTCATGCCTATACAATTAGGATATTTTTAGATACCTCAGTTCTTAACAGTGATGAGAGTACAACAAAAAGTGAAATTTCATATACTAAATGTAAGAGTAAAATGGTTCATGCTTTCTGGATAACAAAAGCAACATGCATCATTAGGTTTAACTTAACATATATACTCGTTTTGACAAATACATTACATTCCAGGAAATTCTCATGTCCTTACTGTCTGTAATAAAAACGCAAATTTAAGATCAAAGGTGATCATTCCAATGTCATTTATAAATGGAAACAACCTAGTCACCTGATAATAAGGGAATGATGGGTCTCAGATATAATTGAATAGTATTCACCCTTTACAAATATGCTTTATGAAAATACCCTATCATGGACCATGTCACATTAGAAAATTGTGTTTTAAGATATTACGTCAACTGTGTGATAAAAGATCTAAACAACAAAACTTCTGCATAAAAACAAAGTATTTTACTGTGATTCTTTCCTATTTGCCCTACTTGACACAGGAGCAAAAAGATGGGATAAAAAGTGCATGAGTCAGCATTTACTAGCTAGCATACTTCCCATAAAAGCAACCACAAATATTGTCAGCTTACAACCACAAATATGTATTTCTCTCTCAATTTTTCAAATTTGGTATATTTTACTTTCATACATAATTTTAATAAATTTTAAAATTTATATACGAAATGTAAAATAAATAATTTCATATATACAATTTGCACATAAAATAAAATTCATAGTTATCACTTTTACCTAGATTTGGTAATAAACTTCTCATTTTATTTTTTTGGAATTGATCTTCATCTTTTTTTAAAATTATTTTAAAGAGACATATAAACCAATCACTAGTAAATTCATTTCAAAAGGGATAGATACCTATTTGAAAGTGACAAACTAAGGATTTATATTGGCAAAAGACTGAATTAAAAGATGTGGTTTACTGAAAGAACTAGAGAATGACTTCCAAATCATACTGTATATCCAGTACCAGAAGTGTCCAAAAAAGAGATTTAGTGTCCAGTGACCTAACAGTGATACCTATTCATCCTGGCCAAACTCATCACTTGCTTTTGTTTTATATCCATGCTTTTCAAAAAATATTCCAAATACTGGTAATCTAGTTTCCCATGAGACTACAAACTAGAATGGATACTCCCTGGATAACAGATAGAATAATTCTGGTTATTTGGAAGGAATATCCCCTTTGAAATGAATTTACTAGTGATTGGTTTATATGTCTCTTCCTCTTATGTGTTGAATTACTATGAGTCAGACAATCCAATATTTCTAAATACTGCAATACTAACATAAATGTTTGAAGGAATGGACATAACACCATTCTGCAATTTCTTTTTGAAAAATTTATTAGGCTTCCCTCATCACTCATCACTTATCACCATCTTCTGTGTACCCCCTAAAAAATAACCATCATCTCCTATTCTCCTACAAATAAATTATAGAAAATGTCTATTATCTTAAACTGAATTGACTAAACATAGAATTTAAACTGTCTTCTTAATTTTTAAATGTTAGATATATATCTAATCAAGTCTAAAATTCCAGATAATTATTATTCTCTTAATTTTCTTGATATAATAACAGAAGTGTGATGGATGATTAATAATTTTCATGTACACTGTAGTCTAAGCCATAAAAGTATTATTTTTGACATTTGTTTTTCTACCCCAACATCTATTTGTTTTCAATGCAGTTTATTTGAATACATATAAACTAACATTTGTTCTGTGATCTCAAAATATCATGGCATATCCTGAGTGATAAAGATCTATAATATTAATTTACAGTCTCCAAACATATGCTGCTTACCAGGAAATACACAAGTCTTCCAGAGAGTGTCATGGTCACAATATTAGTGGTTTAATTATTTTATCTTGCTACTTTATTTTTTCCTATATGGCTTTAAACATCTGGGGGGCATTAAATCATTAGCTGTTTGGGGTAGGTTATGTGGTTTATAGAGATGTAGCACATAAAAAAAATAAATAAATAAAGATAAAACTTGGAAGGGGAAATTTCATCCATAAAAGGAAAATCTTACAGTCATTAAATGGAATGTATGCATTAATAATTTGCAACTTTCCCACCACATCATAACATCTTGGCACTGAGCAGAAATGCCAAACGTAATGTTTAATGACCTATTTTTCCATGAATATTCATTCTTCTTACAGTTAGAGAAAAATATTATCATTTATGTGGAGCCAAAAAACTCACTAAAATAAAAACATCTGGTAAAAAAGAAAAACATAAGCCAATATGTTAAAATCCAGGAAGAAGCATTTGGGCTTTTTGTATACTGCTTTTCCCTCATAAAAGCTCAGATTCTTCATATAAGTTAATCTAGTTATTATAAATAGTATTTTAAGATCAGAATACTGCTACTAAATTATGAGTGCCTATGCACTGTCATGTGGTGAAGTTTTATTGTTATATTAAAAGCTTTATAAAAACTGTGAGGAGGACATAGAATGTGAGTAAATGGCTGGCATACAAGACTCTACTCCTAAAATGTTGCTAGAACTTACTGAATCCATGTTTGGACACTAACTGATGTCAGGTCTGTTTGAGGGTCAATTAAAAATGTATATTTCATCTCTGATTAAATGCAATTTCATGGTACAGAACACTAATTCCTAAAAATCAAATACATATATAGTGGAAAACCTATGGAAAATAAACAAAAAATATACAGAAAAGTCCATGGATTTTTTTGGAAAGTAGATTTTAAAAGAGAGAGTGAGAGATTATCCAACTCCTGTAATTTTCTTAGAATTATTTACAAGATTCAATTGGATATTTCTATCTTTGAGTGCTTGCCTAAAGTTTGTAATGCTAAGAAGCCTATTTTTCTCCATTGAATAAGTAGAATTGACTATTTTAATGGATAGAAACAAAGCAATTCTTCAATAGGCTTCACAAGCATTTGAAAAAACATTTCATTAACAAATTTTTCCTCTTGTTAAACTACATTTAAAAAAAGTAATTCAAACTAGGCTATCAGGTTTGTGAAATAAAATTAAAAATTCAAACTAAAAAATTATATTTGATGGTAGTGTTATTTTTTTGCAGTCTCAAAATTCACTCCACCAGAAGCAAATTATTCATACTAGAAAAATAATCCCATTTTCTTCCTGACAAATAACATATAGGCAGGCATATGCCTGATTTCTGGCCAAAGACAAAGGAAGCATAAACACTAGGTTTATTCCAGAAAATGTTTGCTCATCAAAATGTTGAGACTCTGGGGAAAACAGTCACTTTATGTTTTTGCCCATTTCTCAGTCTATATGTGATGTCTGGAACTGATGAAGCCATTTTGGGCCATGAGGTAATCAAAGCTAATCTGAGAGCATACATAAACAATTCATTAAGAATGCAAAGGTCAGAGAACAAGATGGCAGAGGAGTAGGTGGACATGGAGTACATCTCTCTCCATGGATGCGTCAGGAATACATCTTCAAACACAGAAGTGCATGCATAACACCAGGTGAGAGTGGACAAGAGTACCTGACCAGAGGAAAAGAATATATAGAACCACACACAACTAGAGATCAAGCCCTGAGCCTTTGGAGTGGGAACACTGACTCTAAGATCCTCGACTACCAGAGAGCTAACCCTAGGGAGTATCAAATAGTGAGAACTCACACAAATGAAAGTATTTGAATACAAGACCCAGCATCACCCAACCACCAGTAGCACCTGTGCAGGATGCCTCATCTAAACAACAAACAAAACGAAAATACAAACCCAATCAGATAGTATTACCACCTCACTCAGCCTTGCCCACCAAAGGAAAAACAAACACACAAAAACTCAGCACAAATTGCACCCTATAGGAAGCTTACACAAACCACTGGACCAACTTTAGGAGGGCAGAAATCAAAAGAAAGAAAGAATTCAACTTTCTTCAAGGAAAGAATTCAACTTTCCTTGAAGCCTGGGAAAAGGAGACCTCAAACACAACAAGTTTAAAAAAATAATAATGAAAAGGCAGAGAAATACTACACAAATGAAGGAACAAGCTAGAAACACAGAAGTCCAAATAAGTGAACAGGAAATAGGCAAACTACTTGAAAAAGAATTCAGAATAATGATAGTAAAGATGATCAAAAACCTTGAAAACAAAATGGGGAAAATGCCAGAATCAATTAACAAAGGTCTAGAAGAATTAAAGAATAAACATACAGAGACAAACAACACAATTACAGAAATTAAAAATACTCTAAAAGGAATCAATAGCAGAATATCTGAAGCAGAAGAACAAAATAAGTCAGCTGGAAGATAAAATGGTGGAAGTAACTTCTAAGAGCAAAATGAAGTAAAAAGAATATAAAGCAGAGGAGATCCTCAGAGACCTGTGGTACCATATCAAACACACCAACATTCGAATTATAGGGATCCCACAAGAAGAAGAGAAAAAGAAAGGATACGAGAAAATTTTTGAAATGATTATAGTTGAAAATTTCCCCATGGAAAAGGAAATAGTCGATCAAGTCCAAGAAGTGCAAAGAGTCCCATACAGAAGAAACCCAAGGAGAAGCATGCCAAGACACATACTGACCAAGGTAACAAAGACTAAATACAAAGAAAGAATATTAAAAGCAGCAAGGGGGAAGCAACAAGTAACATACAAGGAAAACACCATACACTTAACAGCTCATCTTTCAGCAGAAACTTTGCAGGCCAGAAGGGAATAGCAAGATATATTTAAAGTATTGAAAGGGAAAAATCTACAACCAATGTTACAGTACCCAACAAGGATCTCAATCAAAATTGATGAAGAAATAAAAAGCTTTTCAGACAAGCAAAAATCAAAAGAATTCAGTACCACCAAATCAGCTTTACAACAAATGTTAAAGGGACTTATATAGTCAAGAAATAAAAGAGAAAGAAAAAGATCTACAAAATCAACCCCAAACAATTAAGAAAATGGCAATAGGAACACATATAACAATGACTTTAAATGTAAATGGATTAAATGCTCCAACCAAAAGACACAGACTAGCTGAATGGATAAAAAACAAGACCCATATGTATGCTGTCTACAAGAAACCCAATTCAGACCAAAAGACACATATAGACTGAAAGTGAGAGGATGTAAAAATACATTCCATGCAAATGGGAAGCAAAAGAAAGCTGGAATAGCAATCCTCATGTCAGACAAAATAGACCTTAAATTAAAGAATATTACAAGAGATAAAGAAGGACACTACATAAAGATCAAGGGATCAATACAAGAGGAAGACATAACAATTGTAAATATCTATTCACCCAATATTGGAGCACCTCAACACATAAGACAAACACTAACAGACATAAAAGGAGAAATTGACAGTAACACAGTAATGGTAGGAGACTTTAACTCCCCACTCACACCGATGGACAGATCATCAAAACAGAAAGTTAACAAGGAAACACAAGTCTTAAATGATACATTAGATGAGATGGATATCATTGATATCTTCAGGACATTCCTACCAAATGCAGAATACACCTTCTTCTCAAGTGCACATGGAACATTCTCCAAGATAGACCATATCTTGGGTCACAAAACAAATCTCAGTAAATTTAAGAAAATTGAAATCATATCAAGCATCTTCTCTGACCACAATGCTATGAGACTAGATATCAGTTACAAAAAAAGAAGTGTAAGAAACACAAACACATGGAGATTAAACAACACCTTATAAATAACGAACAGGTAACTGAAGAAATCAAAAGGGAAATCAAAAAATTTCTAGAAATAAATGACAATGAAAACACAACAACTCAAAACCTATGGGATGCAGCAAAAGTAGTTCTAAGAAGGAAGTTTATAGCAATGCAATCCTACCTCAAGAAACAAGAGAAACATGAATAGATAATCTAACTTTACACCTAAATCAACTGAGAAAAGAAAAAAAAAACATAATTAGTTGAGGGAAATAAATCATAAGATCTGAGCAGAAATAAAGTAAAAAGAAATGAAAGAAACAATAGTAAAAATTGATGAGACTAAAAGCTGGTTCTTTGAGAAGATAAACAAAATTGACAAGCCTTTAGCCAGATAACATCAAGGAAAAAAGAGTGAAGAATCAAATCAACAAAATTAGAAATGAAAAAAGAGAGGTTACAACAGACAATACAGAAAGACAAAGGATTAAAAGAGACTATTAGGAACAACTATACAGCAATAAAATAGATAACCTGGAAAAAATGGATGATTTTTAGAAAAGTTCAATCTTCCAAGACTGAACCAGGAAGAAATAGAAATTATGAACAACCCAATTACAAGCACTGAAATTGAAGCTGTGATCAAAAATCTCCCAAAAATCAAAAGCCCAGGACCAGATGACTTCACAGAAGAATTTTATCAAACATTTAGAGAAGAGCTAATGCCTATCTTTCTGAAAGTTTTTCAACAATTGCAGAGGAAGGAATACTTCCAAACCCATTCTATGAGGCCACTGTCACCCTGATACCAAAACCAAAGACAGCACAAAAATAGAAAACTACAGGCCAATATCACCAATGAATATAGATGCAAAAATCCTCAACAAAATTTTAGCAAACAAAATTCAACAACACATCAAAAAACTCATACACCATGATCAAGTTGGGTTTAATCCAGGATGCAGGGATTCTTCAGTATACACAAATCAATCAATGTGATACACCATATTAACAAATTAAAAGATAAAAACCATATGATAATCTCAATAGATTCAGAAAAAGCCTTTGACAAAATTCAGCACCATTTATGATTAAAACTGTTCAAAAAATGGGCATAGAAGGAACTTGCCTCAACATAGTGAAGTTTGTATATGATAAACCTACAGCAAACATTATTCTCAATGGTTAAAATCCATTTCCCCTAAGATCAAGAACAAGACAAGAGTGTGCATTTTCACCACTGTTATTCAATATAGTTCTGGAAGTCCTAGCTATAGCAATCAGAGAAGAAAAAGATATAAAAGGAATCCAGATCAGAAAAGAAGAAGTAAAGCTCTCACTGTTTGCAGATGACATGATACAGTACATAGAAAACCCTCAAGATAGTATCAGAAAATTACTAGAGATATTCAGTAAATTTAGCAAAGCTGCAGGATACAAAATCAATACACAGAAATAACTTTCATTTCTATATACTAGCAATGAAAAATCAGAAAGAGAAATTGAGGAATCAATAACATTCACCATTGCAAGAAAAAGAATTAAATAGTCTAGGAATAAACTTACCTAAGGAGACAAAAGAACTGTACACAGAAAATTATAAGACACTCATGAAAGAAATCAAAGATGACATAAACAGATGGAGAGATATTCCATGTTCCTGGGTAGAAAGAGTCAATATTGTGAAAATGACTATATTACCAAATGCAATCTACATATTTAATGTGATCCCTATCAAATTACCAATGGCATTTTTTCACAGAACTAGAACAAAACATTTTGCAATTCATATGGAAACACAAAAGACCCCAAATAGCCAAAGCAGTCTTCAGAAGGCAGAATGGAGCTGGAGGAATCAAACATCCTGTCTTCAGATTATACTACAAAGCTGCTGTCATCAAGACAGTATGGTACTGGCACAAAAACAGAAATACAGACCAATGGAACAAGACAGAAAGCCCAGAAATAAACTCATTCACCTTTGGGTATCTTATTTTTGACAAATTAGGCAAGATTATACAATGGTGCAAAGACAGCCTCTTCACGAAATGGTGCTGGGAAAACTGGACAGCTACATGTAAAAGAATGAAATTAGAACACTTGTTAGCATCATACACAAAGATAAACTCAAAATGGATTAAAGAACTAAATGTAAGACCAGAAACTATAAAACTCTTAGAGGAAAACATAGGCAGAACACTCGATGACATAAATCAAAACAAGATCCTCTATGACCCACTTCCTAGAGTTCTGGAAATAAAAACAAAAGTAAACAAGTGGGACCTGATTAAATTTAAAAGCTTTTGCACAGCAAAGGAAACAATAAGCAAGGTGAAAAGACAACTCTCTCAGAATGGGAGAAAACAATAGCAAATGAAACAACTGACAAAGGATTAACTTCCAAAATATACAAGCAGCTTATGCAACTCAATACCAGAAAAACAAAAAATTCAGTCAAAAAGTGGGAAAAAAAACCTAAACAGACATTTATCCAAAGAAGACATACAGATGGCTAACAAGCACATAAAAAAATGCTCAACACCCCTCATTATTACAGAAATGTAAATCAAGACTACGAGATATTACTTCACACCAGTCCAAACGGCCATTGTCACAAAGTCTACAAACAATGGTGGAGAGGGTGAGGAGAAAAGGAAACACTCTTGCACTGCTGGTGGAAATGTAAATTGATACAGCCACTATGGAAGACGGTATGGAGATTCCTTAAAAAACTAGGAATAAAACCACCATATGACCCAGCAATCCCACTCCTAGGCATCTACCTTGAGGAAAGCAAAATTGAAAAAGACTCATGTATCCCATTGTTCATTGCAACACTATCTATAATAGCTAGAGCATGGAAGTGACCTAGATGTCCATTAACTGATGAATGGATAAAGAAGTAGTGGTACATATACAAAATGGAATATTACTAGGCCATAAAAAAGAACACATCTGAGTCAGTTTTGATGAGATGGATGAACTTAGAACCTGTTATACAGAGCGAAGTAAGTCAGAAAGAGAAAGATAAATATCGTATTCTTATGCATATATATGGAACCTAGAAAAACGGTATTGAAAAATTTATTTACAGGGCAGCAATGGCGAGACAGACATAAAGAATAGACTTATGGACATGGGGAGAGGGAAGGAAAGGGTGAGATGTATGGAAAGAGTAACATGGAAAAGTACATTACCATATGAAAGATAGATAGCCAATGGGAACTTGCCATATGTCTCAGGAAACTCAAACAGGGGCTCTGTATCAATCTAGAGGGGTGGGATGGGGGTAGGAGATGGGAGGGAGATTCACAACGGAGGGGATATATGTATACCTATGGCTGTTTCATGTTGAGGTTTGACAGAAAACAAAACTCTGTAAAGCAATTATCTTTCAATAAAAAAATAAATTAAAAAAATGATAAGAAGAAAAAGCATGTTAAGTGTATAACAAAAGAATCTGGTATCCTGAATGGTCCAAGTTAAAATATGTTTCCTTGGGCTTTTTGTTATATGGAATAAGAAATTTCTTTGTTCTTTAATTTGAATTAGAAAAATCTATTACTTAAAAACCGAAGCATAGTAACTGATATAAAAGAAAATACACTTGTAAATCACTAAGGTTATGAAATTTCCTACATACACAACCATTGAGGTAAAGGATATTATTGCCCTCTCTTATTGCCCTCTCCTATAGGCTGAATATTTGCCCCCACCCCCAATTCATTATGTTGAAATCTAATATCAGATGTGATGATATCAGAAGGTTGGTCCTTTGGGAGATGCTTAGGTCATGAGGGTGGATTAGTACTTTAATTAGAGGGACTCCACAGTGTCCCCTGGGCCTTTTGCTGTGGTGTTACAATGAGAGAGATGTCATCAATGGGGAAGGGTATTCTCACCAGACACAGAATCTGCTGGCACCATAATTTTGGAATTCCTATCCTCCAGAACTATGAGAAATATTTCATCTTTATTGTTTATAAAACACCCAGGTAATGGCATTTTGACTTCCCTGGTGGCTCAGACAGTAAAGAACCCGCCTCAAATGCAGGAGACCTGGGTCCATTCCCTGGGTCAGGAAGATCCCCTGGAGGAGGGCATGGTAAGCCACTCCACTATTCTTGCCTGAAGAATCCTATGGAAAGAGGAGCCTGGTGGGCTACAGTCCATGGCATCACAAAGAGTCAGACACCACTGAGCAACTTTTATACATATGTAGAATAGTATTTTTGTCATAGCAGCGCAAATGGACTTAAACAGCTTATAATAATTTTTTAAAATCCTTATGTGTCCAAATAGCATTGTATTCATGTTGATATTACTCATAGCATTTATTCATTAAAAATATGTATTGGTTGCCTAATTTATGCTAGGTACCATGGTAGGGCTTGGGGCTATGAAGATTAATATGTAAAGTGCCTGGGCCTACCATGATAGGCATTTGGAATGGTTTGTTGAATTTTATTTATTTTCTCCCATAATAATGCAAGAGTGATCCTCTTTGGATCATCCTACGAATGGAGTTCATATTAAACATAAGGTTAACAACTAAATAATGGAGTTAAAATTTAAAGTTAAATGTATGCTGGTACACTGCATTATGTAATTTCCTCACATCATGAAGATGGGTCATTAAGGATTCAACACTTTGAAGCCTGCTTAACCCAAACAACAACAACAAAATATCTAAACACAATTTCCCAGCTTTCAGATGGATGAGATTAAATTGGGCAAGACAGCAAATAATGAAGGATAATAAGGAAGAACTCAAATCATCCAGTACATTGACTGGATGTGCACTAAATACTGAAAAAGATGCATCACTTTACTGGGTGAGAAACTGAAAGAATTCTTTCTAAGAGGCAATGAAAGATACATCCATGCATCTTTCCATGTTCAGATAAAATCCTCTTTCCAAAATTGAGTTCATATGTCATCTTTTTCATGTCTCCTTTTCCTGCCCTCAACCCCAAGCTGTCTCTGCAGGCTCACAGTCTTCTATCTATACTATTTTTGAGGGTGGCGGCCTGTCCTGTCACCCATGTTAACTCTCAAAGAAGAACTCACATCCATGGAATCTTTTCAGTTCTAGGAACTGAGCTAGGCATTATTTATATGTTGTCTCAAATCTATCATGTGGGGATAAAGGACAAGATGAAGAGTGAAGTGGCAAAGCCTTAATTAAAGTTTCTGAGGTCAGACAAGAAGTGAAGCATCAATCTAGGCTTCAGACTTAGAAATGCCTGACTTCAAACTCATCATACACGCTTCCACCCTAAATTCTCTCCTCAGAGTAAAGCTATTATTTAGATAGAGTTTCCATAGTGTGAGTGCTTGATAGAATTGGTTACTTTGAGAAATAAAATGTTAACCAATAAGTTAATGAAAAAGCATTTCTATAGTAAATTAATCTTATGTCTTCTCTGGTGGCTAAGATGGTCAAGGATCCACGTGCAATGCAGGAGATGCAGGAGACACAGATTTGATCCCTGGGTTGAGAAGATCCCCTGGAGAAGGGTATGGCAACACACTCCAGTATTATTATCTAGAGAATTCCATGGACAGAAGTCCATGGGCTCACAAAGAGCCGGACACGACTGAGTGACTAACTCGAACTTTCAACCAAAGTATCCCTACAATTGTTTACTTCGATTCAGAAGTACAGTTTTAGTTGATTGAAATTTCTTGTTAGCTGCAAGTGATCATTTCTACTGGGGAGAAAACATACTGAAAATTTCCAAGCTCTTTTGAAATCTTCATAGATTACTCTGCATAATCTTTTCAGTTTCATTTGCCTGGTACTGAAAAGTATCACTTTTATTGAACAAAATCCAAATAAGAAAAATCAACTAACTGAAGTTTTCCCTGTTTGTTTTGTTTTGATTTTCCCCAGGAGAAAGAAGCTACTAACATGTTAATAAGCTGATTTTGGGATCTAGCTTTTTAAAGTAGCTTTCTATATTTGCACATATGAGCATTTAAATCACTTTTCCCGTCTTAATCTACCTAACTCTATCAAAGAAACAAGGATACATGTAATGTTTACGTTACATATGTTAAACACACACTTTATTTTATTTGGCCAATATTTCAGTTATTGCAGAAAGAGAAAGACTGTGCAAGCAAAATTCCTATCATACCCAAAGAAATGACACAAACTTTTTTTTATAACAAACTAAATCACATAAATTGCCAGATTTTACATGTTTTAAATGTAGACTTCCTAGTAACTTAAGATTGGTCAGATACAAATATCACAGGTATTTTGGTTAAAAAGCTACATTTCTTTCAAAAGTAATGATGCTCTTGTAATTATTCTTCTTATTTGAATAGAAATGGTACTAGCTTAACTCATACAAAAAGAGCTAATTTCAGCTTAACATAACCAAGAGCTGTCATATAGAATTCCACCTTTGAGACTTAATTTTTTTTTTAACTCTCTTCACTTATGTTATGTCAGCTGGAAATTCTCTTCAAGCAAGGGAAAAATCAAAGTAATGAGAAACAAATAGGAATGCATCTTTCTCATACAGCAAAATGTGTAGAAGTACCTGATTTCTGGCTTTGTTTTAGTGTTTCAGAGATGCCATCAAGGATCCAGACTCTTAGGGAGATCCAAAGACAGGGGTATCAATGGGGGAAAGGGTAAATAAATTAATAAAATGTATAGTCGACTCCTAGATGGTACTAATTGTAAAGAACATGCCTGCCAATGCAGGAGATGTAAGAGACATGGGTTCGATTCCTGAATTGTGAAGATCCCCTGGAGGAGGGCATGGCAATCCACTCCAGTATTCTTGCCTGGAGAATCCCGTGGATAAAGGAACCTGGCAGGTTATAGTCCATAGGGTTGCACAGAGTCAGACACGACTTGAGCAACTTAGCACACATAGTCAACTCATTGGAAAAGATCCTAATGCTGGGAAATATTGAAGGCTAAAGGAGAAGAAGCTGGCCAAGGATGAGATGGTTAGCATCACTGACTCAATAAACATGAATTTGAGCAAACTCTGGGAGATAGTGGAGGACAGAGGAAGCCTGGTGTGCTGCCGTCCATGGGGTCGCAAAGAGTCAGAAACGAGTTAGCAACTGAACAACCACAATAGTGTAATAGAATAAAACTAGCTGTTATAACAAAGAAATCTTAACATTCAGTAATTTTACATAATAGAAATCTACTCATTTCTTAAGGAATAGAACTGGATGAGTGAATAGTTAGGCATGCCACTCTTCTCAGTAGAGCTATTTAGAGATCTCTGAATAGAGATGGTTGTGCCATAGCCAGAAAATGCCTTCTACTGTCATTCCGTTTTTGTTTTTTTTTTCTTTTTGCATTCCAGCCTGCAGACACAGAGGGAATAATGAGAGTAGTCTCTATGATTTCCACACAGAAAATGGTGGCTAAATTGTCAATATTAAAGGTTTTTCTAGGAGCATATCTAGTTTGGGATCCCCTTGCCTACTCTGATAATATAAGCACGATCTTCTGTGGGGTAAGATAATGAAGTTTCTCAAATTCTTGCCTTTTATGAGAAGTATAGTTACTTATTTGCCTATTTTTCTCAAGAGTGAGGCATCAATTAAAATTGCTTCTGACTATTCATGTTCTGGCCATTAAGATTCCAAAAAAGAATAGAGTTGGTCATACACATTCGTGCCCTTTAGTATTTTGTTCATATTTTTACCTATTTTGAGAAGCCTTCTCACACTTCTTATGTGCTAAAATAATCGTTTATTTTTCAATAAATTGCATGTATTTAATAAGAAAATTTTCTTCTCAGTAAGGTTACTTCTGCCTCTTTCTGGGTACTTTTGCATCCTTTCACTGGAATACTCTAATATGCTCACCAAGTATACATCTCTACTTCACATGTAAGTATGCAGATCAGAGAGGTAGAGTAATTTGCCCACCATTCTTCTAGTTCTTAATTTAAAAATGTAGGTGTTACTTTGAGAACTTATTTTCCCTATCCTTATCAACACTATCAATTGCAAAGTTCTAGCAAGTCATCTCTTTAACATTTCTAGATTCATTAAGGTTTTTTTTTTTCTTCCCATTCCTATAGCCATCACATCCATTTAGTTCACTATTATGTACCATCTGGATTCTGCTATATTTGTCTACTCGGTCTTTCTAATTCAACTGTTCTTCCCCTACAATTCATTATATAGCTGATAGAATAAACTTGCCATTCTGAATTGTATATGCGTAAAAAAAAATCCTCCCACTCTTTATCATTCTCATTATTGTTATCATCATCCAAGTCATTCCTTGCTCCTATGAGGCAAGTAAGTGGTTAACATTTTCTTACTTTGCCTGAAGTCCTGAACATCACAAAACCACTTTGCAAAGTCCACAGGAATTACAATACCACAGGAAACCTCAGGAAGGCCTTCCAAAGAAGACACATGGAAAGAAAGGACATATTGTTCAGGAAATTAGAGTACAGCAAATATCAGAGAGACCATTTCCCATGACTAAAATGAATTAGCTACAACAAACCAAAACACACAGACAACTCTCTACCATGTGGCTCTGTCATTAGCAGCAAGTTATTTCCTTGTAAAGATGCTGTGATGATGAGACAGGACTTCTGGAATTATGCTTTGAAGGCAAAATACCATCATAGAAGCGGTGCTCATGACCAAAGGTAGTCTTTCAAATATCTGAGCGATGTAAAAACTTACCACATCTATAAAGATCCCGGATTATCACAGTTCAGTGAGAAAATCTAACATTGTAGCTTAGAGTTTCAGAACATAAACTGTGTAGTGAAACTGTCTGTGTGTTTCAAGCTTGATGCTGACACTAATTGGCTATGAGACTTTGGCCAAACTATTCTGTTTGATTCTCTGTGATTGTTCCCTCATCTGTACAATGTAAATAATGTTACCTAAAAGAAAGATGATAATGCAAGTTTATATAAGCTATTTGCATGTGTGTGTTACCAAGAACATTGCTTGACAGTACAGTATGTTTTATGATTTACAATTTTATGTTTTGCCCTATATGTACATTTGTTCATCTCAAATATTTCTCGGCCTGCTTCTCATAAAAAGAGAGAAGAAAGGCAAAGCTCTGATCATGGTTTATTTTATTTTGAATAAGTTTAAGACTTTCACTATTTAAAATTCCTCTTTTTATACTCTAGGAAATAGAAACTCAGAAATGTGACTATGTATTGGGAATTTATCCCTGGTAAGAAGGGAATTTTAAATAATTTGACTTAGACGCTTCTGCTCTTGGTTTGGTGTTCTTTCAAATAAACTGTATTGTCTTAGCATATGTCCACAATGCTTAACGTTTTCTTAAGAGTAAGTGGGGAGTCAAGACTATATTCTCAAGGGAAAGTCAAAGAAGTTAATAAATCAGATGATTTACACAATAAGACATAGCAAAAAGACCAAGACAGAATTGCAATCCATGACTCCTTTTCTGAATGCTGTTTGCCTGCTTACAAAATGATGAGCTATGACTTTGGGTGATATTACACAAAAATTCACATATTTACAAGTTCAAGATGAGTCATATCTTACTTTTAAATTTATGATCAACAAACATAAATTTGCAATACATTGTGATCAAAATACTAGTACTTTTCTCCGTTAAACTGGTCTAAATATAAAAGACCAAAGACATCTTGCATAAGTTTTGCTTTATTCCTGCAACAGTTATACTTCTAATTCTGCATATCAATATGTAACTGGGGCAAAACCATTATTTTGAAGAGAAAGGGAAAAATTATATGTGTTACCTGTTATTTGGTTATTATATCAAGCAGAACCATTTCCATAGAAAAAGCTCTGTATCCACAAAAAATATATCAAACATTTGAAAGTATAAACAAAGAGAAAATTATATATGTCTGCTAAACTTCAAAGGAAGAGCAGGATCGGGAGAGAAAAACATCTCACAAACTTGCCTCAAAAAATCCTTACTCTCTCTTGGTATCTGAAGCATCTGAGCCCTTATAGAGAATATTGCTTTCTACAAGATTTTAAAAATTAAAAGTTTAGGGTATTTTTAAGTCTTTTTAGCTTTTTTGTTAGTGAATCTTATTGATGAGTATATCAAGAGTTTCAAAGAAAAGTTGAGGAGAACATAGCATCTGTAAAGTTTGGGGGCTTCAAAATGGATGAAAAACTGTCTCCCAAAACTAGAGGTGGCTGGAGACTTTTTTCAACTGCAACCACAAATTTCTGTAAGATGCCCTTCAAGTGTAGCGGAACATGTATTTTATCTCCTTCAGAATGGAACCTATAATACGTGGAGATAAGCCAATACTGTTTGCATGTCTGATTGCTTGCCACCGTCAATTTGGGGAGGCAGTAGAGAAATCATTGCTAACATCTTCAGAGTTTGCATGTCTTGTGCTTACTTATTAATGGAAAGAATTAAATATAATGAACCTGATATGGACAAGGAATGCAAGGAATAAAATATTTCTTTCAGACTGTCAGTGAACAATGGGACAAATGAGATTTATAGCAGAATTAGATATGTGATTTATAGTTTCGCTTGTTCTTCATTTAAAAGAGGAAATTAAAACCACACTTGCATATGATTCAATCTTTGATCACTAGAGAATAGCTGCTGTGAATTAATTATTATAAACTCTATTACCCTTGTTCACCCCAGGTGCTGCATCCACAGTACCTTCCAACAAGTGTCTCAGGGGAAAACTTTTTTATTTTTTGGTTGAAATTCTGCGGAATATTATCTGGTGTTTGGCGTTTCACTGAGTAGTCATTCATTACTTAAGGGACTAATTGAATAATCTCATGGAAAAAACATAGTTCAAAGAAAGAGCCAGATTAAATTCTTAGCAGCTTCTTACTCATGTGGAGACTGTAAGTTTTTATTCTCTTTTCATCACCTACAAGTCTAAAATCATGTGCTTAAATTTATGCATAAGTATTCTCAGATCTTCAGCTCTGATAGTTCACATTTAATTCTGGTAGTAAATGTGGAAAATGTATTTCATAAAGAAGATATTTTGTTCACTTAGTTTCTATTTAAGATAAGAAAATAAATTTTGGATGTAAATATTTCAAGACAACAAAATATAACAACAAATCATGGGGAGAATGACACTAAGACATGGTAAATAAGAATCTGTTTAAAAGATGATAAAACAGATATTCAATAAAATAATGTTATAATCAAGCAATTAATCATAAGAAACCAACACTCTTTGAAAAGAATGCTTAGAAAATTACTGATGGCATAAAATATAAACATTGAAAGGAGAAAAATATTCTGCAGAGAGTTAAAAATGTAACATAATATATTACCTAAGGAATGTAAAAATCTAAGTTGTTTTACATATTTGAACGTGTAGCTGAAGGTTGGTGACTATGAAGCAGTCAAATATGACCAGAGACCTCAATGTTATGGCAATTCAGGACAGATTACTTTAACAGAGTAGTCCATTTCTTTAGATGTCTTCCCACTTGGAACATGTATACTTTCCTTTTTCTTTGGCTCTCTCTGTGCATGGCTATGTTTATGGGTAAAAGAAGAGGTAGTAATCTGTGAAGCACTTGAATGCTATGCAGTATTAGCATTCTTCCAATTGCATGTGATAAGAATTTAACTTGAAATAGCTGAAGCAAAACTAGAAAATGTAGTGTCTCAAGTTATTTCAGAGGCACAAATGGATCCAAGAATTTAAATAAAGTAACTGGAATTCTCTTTATCTCTCACTTCTTCTCCCTCTGTGTATCACTCGCTCCCCACCCATATATTTCTCATCTCTCATCTCTGCTCTCTGTGAGAGCGGCATTCTCCTGTAGGCTTTCTGCACATGTTGGCAAAAACAGAGATCTGCAGCTCTAGTCTTTGTAGCTCTTCCTATTACTGATTCCTAAGAAAATGTGCTTCACTTTCCTGGAAGTTTCCATCAAAACCTAAGAATTGTTTACCGTTACCTGCTTTACTTTATTGCCATTTCTAGATCAGTTCTTGTTCTTGGTAATGGAATAAAATGATCAAATTGGTCTCAGTCCTGTGCCTACCCCCATCAAACCCCAGAGACTGTAAAGATAGCACAGGAGGTCCCCGAAGAAAAATCAAGATGCCATCTCCAAAAACATGGAAGCAATGCCAGGCAGGAAAAAAACAACAGATGTCCACTACAAGCAAATTAAGAAATTTTCCTGAAGTATGTTACTCATATCTATTGCCAGTTGAGCTGCCCAAGAAATAGACAAGCCTTGCCAGAAAAGAAGATAAAATCATTGATTTTTAAACTATTAGTCAATTTATGTCTTTAAAATTCAATTAAGGTGTTACTGCTGGTTTGTTGTGTATAAGTACATGGATTTTTTTCTTACATATTCCATGGAAGTTGTAAATATAGGGGTTTTCTTTATAAAATAATCATATTTTTTAAATTTATTTTATATTGGAGTACAGCTGATCAACAATGTGATAGTTTCAGGTGGACAGCAAAGGAACTCAGCCACATACATACATGTATCCATTCTCCCCCAAATAGTGTAATTATATTTTAATGAAGGTAATTTTTAATGGGGCTTCCCTGATAGCTCAGTTGGTAAAGAATCCACCTGCAATGCAGGAGACCCTGGTTTGATTCCTGGGTTGGGAAGATCCGCTGGAGAAGGGATAGGCTACCCACTCCAGTATTCTTGGGCTTCCCTTGTGGCTCAGCTGGTAAAGAATCCACTTGCAATGCAGGAGACCCTAGTTCAATCCCTGGGTTGGGAAGATCTCCTGGAGAAGGGACTGGCTACTTACTCCAGTATTCTCGCCTAGAGATTTCCATGGACTGTATAACAAAGAGTCAGACATGACTGAGTGACTTTCATTTTTACTTTTAATGCTAGCCTATCATATTTTAAAATGTATTAAAGAATGTAAAATAAATAATTAAACATAGCTGTACTACTCAAAACATTTTTGTATCAGTTTTTTCCCTTCTTTCCTCTTGTTCCAGATTTGTGGTTATTTGGTTTTTTTTTAACATTTAAATTTTTATTAGGTGCTATATATAATTGTATAGCCTAATTTCTTCATTTAACATTACAGTATGAGCATTCTCATTGTCATTATAAACTCTTCATAAGAAAAATTTTAATAGATAATTAAAATGCAATTCACAACATATCCTTACTTCTATATTTGAAACTTTACACTGCTTCAAAAGGTTTATGGTTATAAATAGTGCTGCAGTTAATATCTTCTTGCCATTATGTTTTTTGAATTTCAGATTATTTTCTGAATAAAATTTCCTAGAAATCAGATTTCTGGATAAAGGGTTACAAATGTATTGGAATATTGTCTTTATTTTTACTTAGTTTTTCTTTAATTTAATGATTGTCTTAATATGTATCTCAAATATGAATTAAAAAACATTGGAACATTGAACTTCGTTTTCAATTAGCAAGTACTTTGGAACATGTATAGGTGTCATAGAGCACAATGAAGGGATATCTAATCCAGGTTGAGGAAGAAAAAAAGGCTTCTAAAAAGAAGTGATGTGTAAACTGAAGAATGAATTGGAGTCGAGGAGAATTAAGTATAAAAAGAGAATGCATAAGGGAAAAATGCATCTCACTCAAAGGAAACAAAAAGAGAAAACACATAGTATACTTGGAAAATGACATGGATAACGCAGCTAAAGACAGGGGACCACAGGGATGACAGATTTCAAAAAGCTCACCTGCAGGAACTGAGGGGGATTTAGAGGGGATTCAGCAATGGGAGGTTCCTACATGGTTCCTGCTTGCTGTTGTCTCACATGACATAATCTCTCAGATTGTTACTCTCAGTTTGGTAAATTTCTCTGCCTGATACAAAATCTGAAAAATGATACAATTTTAGAGCACGGAAGGATGTGTTGGAAAGAAAGGGAAAGAATGCAGAGTCTTTGGTCAACAAGTTCAGTGTCTGACTTAGAAATAAGAATGAGGAATCATCCTTGATCTAGGCCTTCTTTCTTCCCCCATCTCAGAATGATCTTGAATTTCCTTCACTAAGAGTTGTTAAAGACTGGCTCACCTTCACCCAACATAGTTTAAGGAGAATGTGCACATTTTCTAGAAAGTACACAAGAGTAGGGTAAATACAATCGTCTCTGTCATTGTCCCCTTTGCCTATTTCAAATTTGAGACTGCAAAGAGACCAATTTCACCCACTGAAAAAATGTTATTAACCAGTAATTTCTACATTGGTAAGCTGCTTTTATTTCAATTTCAACTTATACTGCTTATATTATATATACTACTTATATTTCAGCTTCAAGTTCCCATGGGGTTGGGTCATTGTGGCTTCATCTCTGTTGGAATGTACAGCTCTCAAGCTTCCTTCCGAAGTCAGTGACACTGGACACAGGCAGATACATGTCATTGAATGGAACTTGCATATATGTGGTTGCAGACACACTTGCTGGAAAACCCAGACCATGTTTCTAAGAAACCTTTAGTCAGGAAGACATAAAATCAAACTAGTGGTCCAGGAGTTGAGGAATGGATGTCTTTTTTTTTCTGGCGATCAGGGTTCTTTTTCTCTTTCTCCACAACTCATTAGAGAACCTAATGGAACTACTTTCCTGTCACAATCTTCCCTGTCTGTGAAATAAGGCTAATTATCGCTACTCTTTCCTTTGCCCTTTGATAGCTTCACAGGGGTGTTCAGAGATGTTATGAAGATTAATAGGGTCAAATGCTTGTAGAGTGCTTAAAGGTCCCCATAAGGGAGAGAGCAGCAAATTAAAATCCATTGCCCCGAGAGCAGGAGGGGCCAGATACTAGAGACCAATAACTAGAGCCCTGACAATTCCCAGCTCTGGCTTTTGTGTAAGCGCTGTGTGGAGGCCTTCTTTTCATGCCCACTAGTATCCGCTCTGACCCAAGGAGCGTGGGACATCTGCCTCATATTCCAACATCCTTGACTTCACAGAATCAGGTCCGCGGGTCTGGCGGTCTTTGATCAATATAAGGAGAAAAGAGGAGGCAGAATCCGTTCTACCCATCTGCTTTTTAAAGGGATTCTTGTATTATGGCCCTGACATGTGTTGGAGAACTACCACTGCTGCAAATATGAATGGAATGAGAATAATTTCTAATAAAGGAAGTTGGTGAACTAATATTGGTTGGGTAACTAGAAAATGCCTGACACACTTACTCCTTATAGAAATATCAAATATTTTGAAAGTACTTGTCAACTACTAGGTCAGGGGTAAACTCCATTAACCTTCCTGAGTGTCAATAATAGTTCACATATAAAATGGAGAAATAGATATTCAGTATCTATCAGGTAATAGTTAGGCTAGAATAAGAAAAATTGTGTGAAAATTCTGTACATTCTAAAATGATCAAAAAGTAATTGATTTTTTTTATGATGATGGTCAGAAATCATCTGATAATGATGTAAGTGTGTTAGTAATGGAAAAACCAGGAAAACAGTGCTTATATTTCAATAACAACTTCTAAATTTTTTTAATTGCATGATTAATGGGCATATAGTGCTGCCAGGAACCTGCAGATTTATAAGCTTGTTCCTGGGAGTGAAGAAAGGCTAAGCATAGGAGGTAGCAGATGTCTTATTCCCACCAACTCAATGGCCCCTCTCCCAGGGTATAGATGTAGCACTTATCTCCAAGCTTCCTTTGTGTTACCTTTCTGATCAGAACCAATGAATGCCACTCACAAGCCTGACCCTTAAAATCTTCATGATACTTCATGCTCTTTGGTCATCCACAGGCTGAATAGACAGAATAGGATTTAAAGGGTATAGAGCCACAGGATAAAAGAGCTCAGATTTCTAAAAACCACATGAAACTGAGCCCTTGAAGACCTATGTTACACTGTGTTGTAACACATACACTATTATTGTGCCAAAAAAATCTCTTGATATTTTTAGGGGTATTTACAACAACAATTGACTTTGCTGAACACCCATGGATGAACCAGTGGTGGGCCAGTGATTGCCTCCCAGGGTGTAACAAAAAGGTGATGATGCATCATCAGTCCAGAATTTAAAAATAGTAATTATAGAAAGCAGTTTTTTTTTATTATCACTGCACATTAACAAATATAAATAATATCAGTGATAAAATGTTCCCTTTTATGTGGTGGATGGCGATTGTGTAGGCATGAGAAATGGACCCTAGGAGACAAAGAGACTGTTCTGCTCCCATTGTGTCCATGCTTGGTATGTGACTGCTATTACGGAAAAAAGCAAAACAGAATACTAGACTTGAGGTTAGAATTTGAGGCTCTAAGTTTCCACTCTGCCACTTCAGAAATGAGGGTCTCTGATTCTTCTGTCTGGGAAGTAGATTTCATACTTAATTCATGGAGTCTCCTAAGGATCAAATGAGGCAACACGTTAAAAACGTATAGCCTGTAGCCCGCCAGGCTCCTCTGTCCATGAAATTCTCTAGGCAAGAATACTGGAGTGGGTAGCCAGTCCCTTCTCCAGGGAATCTTCCTGACCCAGGGATAAAAACCAGGTCTCCCACATTGAAGGCAGATTCTTTACTGTCTGAGCCACAGGGAATCCCCCAAAATGTAATAAATTTCATAAATGCCATATGAAAGAATACTTGTATTATTATTAGTTTATTTTAAAAATTGTGTTTATGCTTCCTTGGTGGCTCAGATGTAAGGAGTCTGTTTGCAATGCAGGAGACCCAGGTTTGATCCCTGGCTCAGGAAGTTCCTCTGGAGATGGAAATGGCAACCCATTCCTGTAGAATTCCATGAACAGAGGAGCCTGGGGGGCTCCAGTCCATGGGATCGCAAAGAGTCAGACATAACTGAGCAACTAAGGCTCTCTTTCCTGTCATTTTAAAAATTATGTTTATGTTTCACAGGTACAGGGCTTCCCTGGTGGCTGACAGTAAAGAATCTGCCTGCAATGAGAGAGACCTTGGTTTGTTCCCTGGGTCGGGAAGAACCCCTGGAGAAGGAAATGGCAACCCACTCCAGTATTCTTGCCTGGAGAATTCCATGGACAGAAAACCCTGGTGAGGTACAGTCCATGGAGTCACAAAGAGTCAGACATGACTGAGCAACTAATAGTTTCATAGATACAAGGTATTGTCTGAATCGTATAGGTGTAGTTTTTACCTTATTGAATAAACTCCCTCTTTTATACATATATACATTTTATATACATTATATGGATAGATGGTGACAAGCAGACATATAAAACCGAAATTCTTGTTAAAGCCAAAAGTTTACTTCTTGAAGTATCATATTGTTTTGGGAAGGAGCCTTTTACATTTCTTAAAATTACACTGAGAAGAAAAGAAGATTAAAAGAAAATATTTCTAATAGTCTTCTGACCTTTTTGCTACCTTTCTTCTCTCCATGCATTCTGCAGAGAATATTCTTTAAACAAGCACCACAATAGATCCTCGTGTCCAGATGAATAAGGATGATCCCTACTGTCACAGGCCCAGGAGTCTAGAGAGACACTCATTTATACAAAGAAGCATTTGTAAAAAGCGTGAACAGCTGCTGTGGCAGATACGTGAATTTTACAAAGCAGTATGTATTTTTTTACTTCAACTTAAAAACCCAAATTTGATTGTTAACTTTTTATTTTGCCAAATACAGGCATCGAGAAAATTCAATTATTATTGTATTTTCATAAAGTATGAAACAATTTAACTTTAAATATGCAAAAATAGCATGTTTTCAGAATAAAGTCAGAATCCCAAATTGACATATGGGGCTTACTTTTTTAAAAAATCACAATTTTCCTTATTTTTTTCTGATTTTTCCATACATTGTTGAACACTTCACTGCAGGGTGCAAGCCCTGGTCTTCAGGCTTTCCTGGTAAAAAATAAATCTTGGGGAGGGCAGTCTGTCTCTAGGAAGATGCAATCAGTGGATTCTTTGGGCTTTGATGTTGGGAGTTGTGGCCCTGGTGAAGAGGAGTAAATTTAAATTCAATACCGATTTTGGTGTCAATCAATAAATAATAATACATTCTAAGCATTCTCAATATTAATTGTGATGGTCTGACTTTTCCATCACATGTTACAGTGAAGAAATAGAAAAACAATCCCATAAATAAAGATGGGACTACGAAACCACCTACATAATGCAATCCATGTTTGGAAAGGAGACAGATACACTACTTTCTTCTTGAAGTATATTTGATTTAAACTGTCTTAGTTTCAGGTGTAGAGGGAAATATGTATATATATTTCCCTTATAGATTATTTCCTTTTCCCTTACAGATTATTAAAATATTGAGTACAGTTCCCTGTACTATACGGTAGGCCCTTGTTGGTTATCTATTTTATGTGTTGTAGCATGTATATGTTGGGGCTTCCCAGGTGGCCCAGTGATAAAGAATCTGCCTGCAATGCAGGAGACGCAGGCTCTATCCCTGGGTTAAGAAGATCCCCTGAAGTATGAAATGCCAACCCACTCCAGAATTCTTGCCTGGAAAATCCCATAGACAGAGGAGTCTGGCATGTTACAGTCCATGCGGTCACAACAGAGTCGGACACAACTTAGTGACTAAGTGACAACAACAACATAACAAAGTGTGTATATGTTAATCCCAAACATCTACCTTATCTCCTCCTCTTTCCACTTTGGTAACCATAGTTTGTTTTCGATGTCTGTGAATCTATTTCTGTTTTGTATATAAGTTCATTTATATCAGGTTTTTAGATTGCACACATAAGCAATATCATATGATATTCATCTTTGTCTGGCTTACTTCACTTAGTATGACAATCTCGAGGTCCATCCGTGTTGCTATAAGTGGCATTATTTCATTCTTTTTATGGCTAAATAGTATTCCATTGTATACATGTACCAAATCTTTTTCTTTAACTATTCCTCTGAGGAGACAAATACACTTTTCATTAAGGTAAAGCATTAGCAATGGTTGTCAAGATAGTAGTCCTCATCTGGAAAGAATTGTTTCTGTTATGTTAAGGAACCTGGATTAACAAGAAAGCTAGGACAACGAACCATTGTTCAAACCATCTCTTAGTTTTAATGCTCTGTCATCCTGAACTGAAGCTCCTACTGTACATTCCTCCTTCCTCAGCAGCAGAAATCTTCAAAGAGGTTGGTATTTGTGCAGGAGGCTGAAGATTTCGGAATCATAAAAAGAAGACAAGGTAAAGAGTCCCAGCTGAGAGACCAAAAAGAAGTAGAAATCAAGGGACATTAATTTATTTTTAAATTTATTTTATTGAAGAATAGTTGGTGTATAATGTGTTCATTTCAGTTACACAGTAAAATGATTTAGTTACACATATGCTTACACTTTTCATATTATTTTCTATTATGGCTTATCACAAGATATTAAATATAGTTCCCTGTGCTATACAGTAGGGTCTTGTTATTTATCCATTGTATATATAATAGTTTGCATCTACTATTGCCAAACTCCCAATCCTTCTCCCCCCTAATTCCTTCCCCACTGGCAACTACAAGACTATTCTCTATATCTGTGAGTCTGCTTCTGTTTGGTAAACAAGTTCAATTGTTTCATAGAGAAATAGGTAATTTAAAAGGAGTTTGGAAGTCAGGCCTTGCTAAAGGAATATCTTTATGGGGTCATACAGAGTTATAACCCAAAACTCTGCTTTTCTGTGGATGTGCATAGGAGTGAGTGTGCTAGACTTGAGGTAGCGCATTAAACTTCTTTAGCTTCTCATAATCCTCTGTTTGGGAAACGACACTCTTGAGATCAAAGGCAAAGACTACCTGAAATTTCTTTGGGTTTTCAATGTGTGAGTTTGCCATTAGGAAAAAAGAAAAAGGAAACCTGCCTACCCAAGTGCCATCACCACTAAAAACAGAGATGTATTTGAGATAATTTAGTAATAAAGATGAGGAGGCTACACTTCTCAGTTTTTATTCAAATGATTTTAAAGCCTATATGCACACAAAACCCTGCACACAGATGTTTATAGCAGCTTTATTCAAAATTGCTAAAACTTAGAAGCAACCAAGATGTCCTTCAGTAGGTGAATGGATAAATAACCTATGGGACATTCAGACAAAGGAATATTATTCAGTGCTAGAAAGAAATGAGCTATCAAAGCATGAAAAGACATGAAGAAATTTTAAATAGCTACTACTAAATGACTGAAGCCACTCTGAAAAGACTACATACTGCATAACTCCAATTACATGGCATTGCAGAAAACTATGAGGACAGTAAAAAAAGATCAGTTGTGGCCAGAAGTTGGGAGGGAGGGTGAGAGGAATGAACTGGCAGATCACAAAGGCTTTTTAGAGCAGTGAAACTATTATGTATGACACTGTAACAGTGAGCACATGCCAGTATGTATTGGGTTGCCAAAAATCTCATTTGAGTTTTTGCATAACATCTTACTTACATGAACTTTTTGGCCAACCAATATTTGTCGAAACTCATAGAATGCATAATATCAAGAATGAACCCTAAGGTAAAATATGGACTTTGAGTATCTGAGCTCCAATATAAGAAAGAAGGAGGGGGACTTGAGTATGTTTCCAAAATGACAGGGCTCAATTCTATTAAATGATATAAAAACACTAAAATAATCTATTGAAATTATGATCTAATTTATATAGAAATCTGTAAAAATTAATCAAATTTACTGTGAGACTGCTGGAGACCTGAATTTCTCATCTGAAGGTCTTCTGTGACCCCAGCACAGAGAACAGAAGAGTGCCCCGAAATAGTTCTCATCCCCAAGGCCACAGGATAAAACACAGACAGCAACGCAAGTGCAAAATTGACTTGGCTTTTTAACATAAAACAGGCCTGCTTCTGTTGGGCCTTTCTAAACTACCCTTTTTTCCTGCAACACCCCAGAGAATTAAACATCAAATACCAGTGAAAACAAAGGAGATACCTAGGGAGTGAACTCAAAAATCCTCAAATCCTCCTCACTCTGACTCAAATAGCACAGAATTTGGAATATATGAAAGTAATTCACTAATGTGTTCCATATATAACCACCTTGAAAATACTGTTAGGATGGGTGTATAATTAAGATTCTCAAATATTTCATAATAACTGTGAGTTGCATTTATAAACACAAAGAAATTCATTTAAAATATACAATATTTTACCTTAATATTACATAGCATAATATACAACCCTTTCTCATCATTCTGTTCATTTTATATTTCATTATGAAGTTGTAGAAACTAAACAGGCAAGATATATACACATGTATGTATATCTAGGTATATACTAATATAAACGTGTATACCCATCTGAATTTTTATATATGCAGCAGTGGAAACTTGGATAAATCGATTGCTTTTAAATTACGTTTTGCATTTTTAAAAGGTAGTTTCTCTTTGAGGGAGTGAATCTACTTAAATCTCTGGGAATACACTTTATAATATTAATAAACCCAAACAATTTGAAGTCTCAATCAATCTTCATGGAATCAAACCAAATATGATTCAGACTTCTATTTTCATACTGTATACCTATAAGCCAGGTTTAAAGGAAATAAAGTATAAAGAGAATACGCCAGAAATATCAATCTATTTTGTAAGAGGGCTCAAAATGTTAGGTTTTTATTTTACCCAAGTTATTTTTTTAACAAATTTTTTTTTCTTGTTAGGACTTCATTAATAGCTTTGGATTTTCAGAAACCCCTTGAAGAAGTCCAACCATCTTTTCCTGTCTTGCCCTCCCTACACTCCCTGTGAATCGAGATTCCAATTTTGTATATTTCTCTGAAAGTAGTTTAACCTTAATTATGTTGTACCTTTTCTTCCCTTTGCTTACGCTGTCCTTGCATATAAAGTAAACATTTAATTTAATAAATATTTATTGAGCACCTACTGTATGGCAACTATTATACAAGATACTGTGAATTACACAGTTCTGAGATAATCAGGCAAGATCTGCTCCAGGAGGGAAGAGTATTTCATTACTGGCATTATTTAGAATTACTGACTCAGGGCAACAGCAAAAAGCAGACTAACTTTCAGTAGGTTTTATTATGTTGTCTACCTATCTTCAGATAGTGCATCATCTCTTTACCTGTACCCAAAGTAGTTGACTCTTTAACATACCCTGAAATAGTAGAAAGGGGATTTTGGTAAAGGACCCTAAACCATGAGGGGACGTATTCATCTCTGAGCATGGTAAAGGGCAGAATACAGGCTGGAAGTGAATTAGTATTCATCATGACAAACATCTGATAGCATATCAGACATTGCCTCCTGGAAGTCAGGCTACTGTGTGACTTTGAGAGCACCCACATTTTTTGCACTATCAGGATCCAAAACTCCAACCCTCATCTCCTAGAGGAAATTATGAAAAAAAAAAATGATACATAGCTCAAGAGGAAGCAAACCTTTGCATGTTTTAAAAGAATTGGGTAGGTTAGGTTATGGACAGTGAAGAATGAGACTGAGTGTGAAGGGAACTCATGGGGATAAGATTGAGGGTGTCTTCAAACCTTAAACAAAGTTACTCCAAAGTATAGGATGAAGCCCACATGAAAGATTTGGGGATGCACGTTTAAGAGTTGACAAAATCCTTTCCTGGAACTCTTACCATTTTGTGGCCTTTAAACATTTAAGACTGTGTTATTTAGACTCAAAATAAAGTTCTTATTGTGTTTCTACTTTCTAAGAATCTCAGCAGTCATAACTAGGACTATTCAACCTGGAATTTGTCATAATATAGTTTAATGGTGGGATCATGTATACATAACCACCACAGTGAATTCACAAAATGACTTTCAATTCTCTATCCTCCTCTCTGCTGTTATAGAATTAAGCTGCTCTTTTGCATGATTTTGGAACAGAAGAAGAGAGCCATGTCTCCTGCAGAGTTTATGTTGATTGCTTCCAGAAACACTGGAAATGTTTGTTGACATACCTACATCCCACTTCTAAGGAGCAATGGAAGGGCCAGGTTGATACACCAAAGAAACTGTCATCTCAGGAAACATTTGGGGAAAAGTATCTCATTGCACAAGTGAGCTATTTGTTTCTTTTACAATATGCCACCCACTTTGCTAGTAAGGATGGAGCAGCTGGGTTGAAAATGATGGATTGCCCTAAATGGGCAGCTACCAAAATCCTGCAACTTCAGTGGGTCACACTGAGCAGAAGATAACAAGCTTTTCTGGCAACAGAATAAATTGTCCTCATGTGGCATTAGTGTTTCCAAACGGCCCTACACTCCTGTCAGATGCAAAATCCCAAAGCATTTCCCTTTCTTTGATTTTCTTTCTTATCTCCTCCCAAGATTTATTCCTTTGATGTACTTTAAATTCTGACCTTACCTGTTATTTTTCACCTGAACACTCAATAGCCTTCTTAACTGATTAGTAATCAACCTTGCCAGGATTTATCATGCTTCATTTTATATCTGCATATATGATATCAGAAGTCTCTTGTTACCTGTCTTGTTAAGAAGATATTCTTTTTGTTTCACTTGCACCTCCCCTAAAGTCCCTATCTCCGTTTATTTACTCAACATGCCAGACCTGGATTCTGTGATAGATACTTACGAAATATAATTCCTGACCTCCAAGAGGGTCAGTGAACCTGTGAATAACGAATAGATTTATACTTTGGTAAGTACAATCAAAGTATACTCATAAAGGTGAGAGTATCACTGAGGGGTATTAGAGGAACGATCCACAAAGAAGGAAAGTACTATGAACTGATTCCTGCAGAAAGATCCAGGAGGGATTCCTCAGGAAATCTCCATTGACAAAAAATGGGTGAGCTCAATTTTTTTTTTGTAGCAGCTTTATTGAAATAAAATTCATTTAACCTTATAATTTTAACATATAGTTCAGAAGTAAAATAGTATATCCACAGAATTGTGCAAGCTTCTTCACTATCTAACTTTAGAATATTTTCATCACTCCAACAGAAACACTGTATCCTTTAGTAGTTAATTTCTTTCCTGCAGTCCCTGATAATTACTAATCTAATTAATATTACTTTACATTTATCTGTTCTAGACATTTCATGTTGAGGATGTCATGTAGTAAGTAGCTTTTATTGTATGGTTTCCTTAATTTAGCATCATATTCCAAAGTTTAAGGTGGTTCAATGGGTAGAGAATCCACCTACAGTACAGGAGACAAAGGAGATGTGAGTTTGATTTCTAGGTTAGGAAGATTCTCTGGTGGAGGGCATGGCAACCCACTCCAGTATTCTGGCCTGGAGAATCCCATGGATTGAAGAACCTGGAGGGCTACAGTCCATAGGGTCTCAAAGAATGAGACATGACTGAAGTGACTGAGCACATACCTGTTTTAGCATTTGTCAGTGCTTAATTTCTTTCTTATGGTCAAATAAGATTCTATTGTATAAATATGCCACATATTTCTTACCTTTTAATCAGTTGATAGGCTTTTGAGTTGCTACCATTGTTAGCTACTATGAGCAATCCTGCTATGAACATTCATATATTAGTTTTTGTGTTGTTGTTCTTCAGTCGCTAAGTCATATCTAACTCTTTGTAATCCCGTGGACTGCAGCATGCCAGGCTTCCATGTCCTTCACTATCTCCCAGAGTTTACTCAAACTCATATCCATTGAGTCGGTGATGCCATCCAACCATCTCATCCTCTGTCACCCCCTTCTCCTCCTACCCTCAATCTTTCCCAGCATCAGGGTCTTTTCCAATGAATTAGCTCTATGCATAAAGTGGTCTAAGTATTGGAGCTTCAACTTAAGCATCAGTCTTTCCAATAAATATTCAGGACTGATTTCCTTTAGGATTGATTGACGGTTTTGATCTCCTTGCTGTCCAAAGGACTCACAAGAGTCTTCTCTAGCATCACAGATTGAAAGCATCAATTCCTCAGCCTTCAGCCCTCTTTAAGGGTCCGATTCTCACACTGTACATGAAAACTGGAAAAACTGTACCTTTGACTATGTGGACCTTTGTTGGCGTAGTGATGGCTTTGTTTTTAAAATGCTCTCTAGGTTTGTCATTGCTTTTCTTCCAAGGGGCAAGCGTCTTTTAATTTCATGGCTGCAGTCACCATCCTCAGTAATTTTGGAGCCCCAGAAAATAAAATCTGTTACTGTTTCAGTTTTTTCTCCATCTATTTGCCTTGAAGTGATGGGACCAGATGCCATGATCTTTATTTTTTGAATGTTGAGTTTTAATTCAGTTTTTTCACGCTCTTCTTTCACCCTAATCAAGAGTCTCTTTAGTTCTTCTTTGCTTTCTGCCATTAGGGTGGTATCATCTGCATACCTGAGTTTGTTGATATTTCTCCCAGCAATCTTGATTCCAGCTTCTGACTGATATTGATCAAATGTGCTGTAAATTTGATGAATTGATTTATTAGTTTTAACAGTGTTTTCTGTGTGCATAAAGGGAGGAGGATTTCTTAAGATTTCCTATTTATAAGATATGTAATCTGTGAATAGTTTTACTTTTCAAATCTGAATGTATTTTATTTTATTGGGTCTAAATGCCCTAGCTATAACCTCCAGTATATTTTTGAAGTGACCACAGCAGACATCTTTGTTTTGGTCTCGATAATAGGGAACAGCACTTAAGACTTGCACTATTAAGTATACTGCTGGCTGTGATGTTTTCAGAGATGGCCTTTATCAGATTGTGGAAATTTTCTTCTATTCATAATATGTTGAGTGTTTTTATTATGAAAGAGTTTTGTATGCTCTAAAATTATTTTCTTGCATTTATTTAGATGATCTAGTTTTTGACCTTGCTTCTTTTAATATAGCATATTACAATATATTATATTATATGATATTATAGCATATATCTACATTTAAAAAAGAATAAATATCTCAGGTCAATAACATAGCATTCAGATAGAAATTAGAACTAAGAGCAAATTGAAGTCAAAGTAATGAGAAGGAAGAAAATAATAAAGTTGAAATAGAAAGGAATGACATATAGAATAGAAAAATGGTAGACAAAATCAACAGACTAAAAGTTGGTTCTTTGAAAAGAACATCAAAATTGATAAATCTTTAGTTAGATAGGGAAAAAAAACATTCTTGCCAAAAAGCGATAACAAATGTTACACGGAATTCTTTAACATTTATAAAAGTTGGCACAGTTGATGTTTATCCTAAAACAGTTTCATAGTGGTAAGTACTCATTTGGGGCCTCTCAGTTGGCCCTAGTGGTAAAGAACCCACCTGCCAGTGCAGGAGGCCTAAGAGACATGGGTTCAATCCCTGGGTCAGGAAGATCCCCTGGGTCAGGAAGATCCTCTGGAGGGGGCTTGGCAACCCACTCTAGTATTCTTGCCTGGAAAATCTCATGGACAGAAGAGCCTTGTGGGTTACAATTCCTATGTTGCAGAGTTGGATACAACTGAAGCTATTTAGCACACATGCATGCAGGTACTCATCTAGTGTAACAGTATTTTGCCTTTACCTCCTTGACAGGTGAATAGTATAATTTATCAAAATGTTGGTTAAAATAGCTAACCTATTAAATTAGATAGAAGTTAAAAAAATTCTTCTTTTTTAAGGCAAATAATCTGATACATGACAAGGAGTATCTTACTCAATAAACCTTTGATTCCCCACTCACTGACAATTCTTGGTACATGTTCATTCTCATTGCATTTTCACAACATTTCTAATGTGGCTGGTTCTTTGGATGGCCACATGAAGCAGTCTACTCAAAGTGTTCACAGAGATATTCAGGAAAACCAGCAAGTGATATTTAACTTTGTTACTCATAATGACAGCCTCTTACACTCAGGAAGATCTCCATTCTCCAACAATCATCAATTCTAAGAACACAGGCCAGTTACTTGATCTTAATGCTTCTGAGTCCCTTCATCTCTAAAACTTAGGTGAAATAAAACATACATCAAATAATTGATGTGAATGTTAAGTGACCTGATATAACTTAAACATCCCACACAGATCTGATACAGAGTAAGAACTCACCAATGTTGACTTCCTTGCTCTTGAACTTTCCTTCCCTTTCCTTCCCTGGTATGTGCTTTTAATATATGTTTAAATGCCAGAGAAAGCAAAATTCCATCAAATGAACACAACATCCACTGAAGCTGGATAGATTCTGGTTACAGCCATAGTAATTTCCTCTGAAAATTTTGCCACATGACTAACAAGATGTTTAGCTGACCTTACCTTCACTCATGAGAAAATGATTGCTTATTTTCTCATCCACTTTTTTGCAAAAGAAGTAAGCCTGGAAGTAAACTGCCAGCTTCAAGGCTTTAAAAGAAACATTGGTTTTCCCCATCTGTATATCAGTTCCCATTTTGAGCCATATCATGGGTTTGATTTGTGGGCTAGGAGGCACACCATCATAATAAGGGTTAATGGCTTGTATCACAAACTCTTCCCACACTCCACACTCCAAAATAACTAGGATCTTTGACAAAAGAGAACATATGGGAAACAGTTGCTTTAATCAAACACATATTTTGTGTTGCTTTTTACCAGTGAACCACTTCTCATTAGCTTATATTATGTGAGGCACTAGCCATGGCCATGATCTGCCTATTTCATAGATGCCATAAAACATATGGTATCTGGGCAGTTGCAGTGCCATACTAGTTGTCAAATAATTTCTGTCTCTAGTGAAACTGAACTAGTGGTTACAAAGCAAAATTTAATTTCTGGCATAAAGCTCAACGTTCAGAAAACTAAGATCATGGCATTTGGTCCCATAACTTTATGGGAAATAGATGGGGAAACAGTGGAAACAGTGTCAGACTTTATTTTTTTGGGCTCCAAAATCACTGCTGATGGTGATTGCAGCCATGAAATTAAAAGACGCTTACTCCTTGGAAGGAAGGTTATGGCTAACCTACATAGCATATTTAAAAGCAGAGACATTACTTTGCCAACAAATGTCCGTCTAGTCAAGGCCATGGTTTTTCCAGTGGTCATGTATGGATGTGAGAGTTGGACGGTGAAGAAAGCTGAGCGCCGCAGAATTGATGCTTTTGAACTGTGGTGTTGGAGAAGACTCTTGAGAGTCCCTTGGACTGCAAGGAGATCCAATCATCCGTCCTAAAAAAGATCAATCCTGGGTGTTCATTGGAAGGACTGATGTTGAGGCTGAAACTCCAATACTTTGGCCACCTTATGCGAAGAGTTGACGCATTGGAAAAGACTCTAATGCTGGGTAGGATTTGGGGCAGGAGGAGAAGGGGACGACAGAGGATGAGATGGTTGGATGGCATCACCGACTCGATAGACATGGGTTTGGGTAGACTCCGGGAGTTGGTGATGGACAGAGAGGCTAGCGTGCTGCAATTCATGGGGTTGCAAAGAGTCGGACACGACTGAGCGACTGAACTGAACTGAACTGAACTGAACTGAACTGTCCCAGAATTGTTTAACATTGGAATAGTATGAAGAAAAACTTTGGAATAGCCTTATCCAAATGGACTTTCTGTGATGATGAAGTCTTTTATTTGCATGGTCCAACAGAGTAGTGACTCTGGCTTTCTTAGTGTTCTCTCTTTTTGGCCACCTTGCTGTTCTGAGATATTGCCAAACTCTATTTCACTATAGGATTTCTATATTTGCTGTTCTCTCTGCTTACAATACTCTTGCCTAACATATCTGTATGGCTTGCTGCCTCATTTATTCCAGATTTCTCCATAATGTCACCCTTCAGATAGGAATTTCTTAACCAGCCCATGTAAAATAGCAGTGATCTGTTTTTATATTCTCTATCACACTTGTGCTGCTTTATTTTTCTTCATAGGCTGTGTGACATAAGACAGAGTATACAATATTGTGCTTATATTTTATTGCTTTTATCTTCTCTAAACTTTATCCTCTGTAAATTCTTAAAAGCAACAATCTAGTTCCTGTTATATTCCCAGCACTTAGAGCTATGTCTAATAAAAAGAAATCTATTTGTGAGCAACATTATTAGCCCATTTTACAGATGGAAAAAATGTAGAGAGTTTCCATTTTTAGTTAAGATTTTGTATTTAGCTGGTTATGGGATTAATCAGTAATCATTTCAGTGAAATGTGCAAAAATTGTCTAAATATTATTGGCAACAATACTAATAATCATATGGAGTTCCAATCTATGAGCCACTCTTTTTCACATCAACACAAACTAATTCAGTGCTCCCCATTTTCAACTGATTTTGTTTTCTTAGTGCTAAAATGATGAACCAACTCCATAAAAGATACCAAGTTATAATATTTTCCTACTTGAGGAGAAGGTCAGAGAAGCCTCAGCGAGATGGTAGGTGTTGAAGCAGCAGCTGCACAGTGCTGGAGCGACTTTGAGGAGATACCCCACATCCAAGGGCAAAGGAGAAGCCCCAGCAAGATGGTAGGAGGGACGAATTCATGTTTAGAATCAAACCCCATTCCCGCCAGAAATGCTCAGCGAGTTCAAACAAACTTTGTGCACACCAGGACCCAGAGGCCCCACAGAGACTGAGACAGAACTATGTTTGAGGGTCTCCTGTGGAGGTACAGGTCAGCAGTGGACTGCCACAGGGGCAGGGGCTCTGGATGCAGCAGACTTGGGTATGGCATAAGCCCTCTTGGAAGAGGTCGCCATTAACCCCACCATAGAGCAGCCAGAACTTACACAGGACTGGGAAATAGACTCTTGGAGGGCACAAACAAATTCTTGTGTGTACCAGGACCCAGGAGAAAGGAGAAGTGACCCTACAAGAGACTGACCCAGACTTGCCTGGAAGTGTCCAGGAGTCTCCAGCAGAGGCATGAGTCAGTGGTGGCCTGCTGCAGACTTGGGGGCACTGAGTGTAGCAGTACCTACGTAGGACATATTGAAGGAGGTCACCATAATCTTCATTACCTCCACCATAGTTTGGACCCAGGTGAATAACAGGGAGGGAACACAGCTACCCCCAGCATAACAAGACCCAGTTTCCCCCTCAGTCAGTCTTTCCCATCAGGAAGTTTCCATAAGCCTCTGATCCTTCTCCATCAGAGGGCAGACAGACTGAAAACCACAATCACAGAAAACTAACCAATCTGATCACTTAGACCACAGCCTTGTCTAAATCAATGAAACTATGAGGCATGCCACATAGGGCCACCAAAGATGGATGGGACATGGTGGAGAGGTCGGACAGAATGTGGTCCACTGGAGAAGGGAATGGCAAACCACTGCATTATTCTTGCTTTGAAAAGCCCATGAACAGTATGAAAATGCAAAAAAATAGGACACTGAAAGATGAACTCCCCAGGTTGATAGGTGCCCAAGATGCTACTGGAGATCAGTGCAGAAATAACTACAGAAAAAATGAAGAGATGGAGCCAAAGCAAAAACAACACCCAGTTGTGGATGTAACTGTTGATAGAAGCAAAGTCCAATGCTGTAAAGAGCAATATTGCATAGGAACCTGGAAAGTTAGGTCCATGAATCGAGGTAAATTGGAAGTGGTCAAACAGAAGATGGCAAGAGTGAACGTTGACATTTTAGGAATCAGCAAACTAAAATGGACTGGAATGGTCATTTAACTCAGATGACCATTATATCTACTGTTATGGGCAAGATCCAGAGAAGGCAATGGCAACCCACTCCAGTACTCTTGCCTGGACAATCCTATGGAAGGAGGAGCCTGGTAGGGTTCTCTCCATGGGGTCGCTAAGCATCGGATATGACTGAGTGACTTCACTTTCACTTTCCACTTTCATGCATTGGAGAAGGAAATGGCAACCTGCTCCAGTGTTCTTGCTTGGAGAATCTCAGGAACAGGGGAGCTTGGTGGACTGCCGTCTGTGGGGTCGCACATAGTTGGACACAACTGAAGCGACTTAGCAGCACCAGCAGCAGCATGGTCAAGATTCTTTAGAAGAAATGGATTAGCCATCATAGTCAAAAAAAGAGTCCGAAATGCAGTCCAGTAATGCTGAAGAAGTTGAAGTTGAATGATTCTATGAAGACCTACAAAACTTTATAGAACTAACGCCCCAAAAAAGACATCCTTTTCATTATAAGAGACTGGAATGCAAAAGTAGGAAGTCAAGGAATACATGGAATAACAGGCAAATTTGGCCTTGGAGTACAGAATGAAGCAAGGCAAAGGCTAATAGAGTTTTGCCAAGAGAATGCACTGGTCATAGCAAACACTCTCTTCCAACAACACAAGAGAAGACTCTACACATGGACATCACCAGATTGTCAATACCGAAATCAGATTGATTATTTTCTTTCAGCCAGATGGAGAAGCTCTATATAGTCAGCAAAAACAAGAATGGGAGCTACTGTGGCTCAGATCATGAACTCCTTATTGCCAAATTCAGACTTAAAGTGAAGAAAGTAGGGGAAAAATCTAGACCATTTAGGTATGACCTATTTCAAGTCCCTAACGGTTATACAGTAGAAGTGAGAAATAGATTCAAGGGATTATGTCTGATAGAGACAGTACCTGAAGAACTATGGATGGAGGTTCATGACATTGTACAGGATACAGGGATCAAGACCATCCGTAAGAAAAAGAAATGCAAAAGCAAAATGGCTGTCTGAGGAGGCCTTACATATAGCTGTGAAAAGAAGAGACGTGAAAAGCAAAGGAGAAAAGGAAAGATATACCCATTTGAATGCAGAGTTCCAAACATTAGCAAGGAGACATAAGAAAGCCTTCCTTAGTGGTTAGTGCAAAGAAAGAGGAAAATAATAGAATGGGAAAGACTAGAGATCTCTTCAAGAAAATTAGAGATACCAAGGGAACATTTCATGCAAAGATGGGCACAAAAAAGGACAGAAATTGTATGGACCTAACAGAAGCAGAACATATTAAGAAGAGGTGGCAAGAACACACAGAAGAACTGTACAAAAAAGATCTTCACGACCCAGAAAATCACAATGGTGTGATCACTCACTTAGAGCCAGACCTCCTGGAATGAAAAGTCAAGTGGGCCTTAGGAAGCATAACTACAAACAAAGCTAGTGGAAGTGATGGAATTCCAGTTGAGCTATTTCAAATTCTAAAAGATGATGCTGTGAAAGTGCCGCCCTCAATATGTCAGCATATTTGGAAAACATAGCAGTGGCCACAGGACTAGAAAAATTCAGTTTTCATTCCAATCCCAAAGAAAGGCAATGCCAAAGAATGCTCAACCTGTGCACAAATACACTCATCTCACACACTAGCAAAGTAATGCTTAAAATTCTCCAAGCCAGGCTTTAACAGTACATGAACCATGAACTTCCAGATATTCAAGCTCGATTTAGAAAAGGCGGAGGAACCAGAGATCAAATTGCCAACATCTGCTCGATCATCAAAAAAGCAAGAGAATTCCATAAAAACATCTATTTTTGCTTTATTAACTATGCCATAGCCTTTTTACTCTGTGAATCACAACAAACTATGGAAAATTCTTAAAGAGAATACCAGACCATCTGACCTGTCTCTTGAGAAACCTGTATGCAGGTCAGGAAGCAACAGTTAGAACTGGACATGGAACAACAAACTGGTTCCAAATAGGAAAAGGAGTACGTCAAGGCTGTATATTGTCACCCTGCTTATTTAACTTACATGCAGGCTACATCATGTAAAATGCCAGGCTGGATGAAGCACTAGCTGGAATCAAGATTGCCAGATATCAATAACCTCAGATATGCAGATGGTACCACACTTATGGCAGAAGGTGAAAAAGAACTAACGAGCCTCTTGATGAAAGTGAAAGAGGAGAGTTAAAAAGTTGTCTTAAAACTCAATATTGAAAAAACTAAGATCATGGCATCCAGTCCCATCACTTCATGGCAAATAGATGGGGAAACAATAGAAACAGTGAGGGACTTGACTGTTGGGAGCTCCAAAATCACTGCAGATGGTGCCTGCAGCTATGAAATTAAAAGATATTTACTCCTTGGTGAAAAATTATGACCAACCTAGACAGCATATTAAAAAGCAGAGACATTACTTTGCCAACAAAGGTCCGTCTAGTCAAGGCTATGGTTTTTCCAGTAGTGATGTGTGGAAGTGAGAGTTGGACTATAAAGAAAGCTGAGTGTCAAAGAATTGATGCTTTTGAACTGTGGTGTTCGAGAAGAATATTGAGAGTCTCTTGGACTGCAAGGAGATCCAACCAGTCTATCCTAAAGGAGATTAGTCCTGAATATTCATTGGAAGGACTGATGCTGAAGCTGAAACTCCAATACTTTGGCCACCTGATGCGAAGAACTGACTCATTTGAAAAGACCCTTACACTGGGAAAGATTGAAGGCAGGATGAAAAGGGGACAACAGAGGATGAGACGGTTGGATGGCATCACCGACTCAATGGACATGAGGTTGAGTAAACTCTGGGAGTTGGTGATAGACAGGGAGGCCTGGGGTGCTGCAGTCCATGGGGTTCCAAAGAGTCGGACACGACTCAGCTACTGAACAGAACTTGAGGGATAATTAACTGAATGGGTTTGGGCTTGGTAGTCACACAAACCAAAGTTTGAAGCTGGCTTGAGCACATACTAAAACTTTGATTGAAATCAATCCATTTTGCAGATGATAAGTCTTTTTTCATATATAAATAATATGAAGATGATAAAAAGAACCTTCTAAATAAGGTAAAATACATAATGCACCTGGCAGAGAATCTAGCAAATTTATATACTCCAGGAATTGGCTAATCTTTTCTGATCAGTGATAAATAAAGTTTCACTAGAGCATAGTCACATCCATTTCTTTTTTAAATATATTGCCTGTGGCTCTATTGTCCTACCACTGCAAAGTATTATCTGCAATGCCTAAAATAATTTCTCTCTGGTTGTTTACAGAAAAAGTTCCTGACCTGTGAAGTACAAAATAGTGCTTATTCTCATTAGTCAAAAAAGATTCCATAACCAAAACAACTCTTGATTTTTTAACAAGAGACCTTTGCAGTTTGAAATTAAATAACAATAGTCACTTAAATATTAGTTCTTATTTCACTTTATTAACTCACTAACTTCCTCAAAGTTTGGTAAGGTAGGCACTATTATTATTTCCATGGACCAATGAGGAAAGTGAAGCACAGAAATGTTAATTTAACTACAAGCAGTGTACCTAACATTTAAATTCGGGTTCAGTGTTTATGTTCTTAAATGTGTGTCTCCCAAAAGCCATATAAAGTTCTTGTTGCATCTAGATGAGAAGGAAAGTGAAGCACTCCAAGTTATGAGTACTCTGACTAAATTTGAGACTTTATTTTGTCCTACCATTGTATAACCAACTGATCCTCTGTGTATGTGGGAAAACTAGTGAACTGGCGAGCTGATATCACTCTCAGGATGTCTAAAACTTTTGGAGACACAGAAGCAGGAGACTGTGAAAAGAAAACTTCCTATGACATTGAAGAAAAACTAGTGATTTAATAGGGTCAGTGCCTTTGACAATAGGCATGTGTGATGTGTGTATGATTTTGGTTTTGTTGACAGCTCAGTATATTGCAGTATCCCGTTTACCTACATTGACTCCAAGCCATTGAAATTCTGTATCCACCAACTCATTTGATAGGCACCACCAATTCACATGCCAAGATAAGCAAAAAATTTGAAAAGAAATAAGAAAACTGAAGTAGGAATGCAAAAGACATTTAAACATGTAGATTGTTTAAAGAGTTGAAGTAGCATAATGTTAACAGGATAGACTTTTGGGTTAAAGTTTGGCTTGAATTCAATTGGAGTTCACAAATTGCATACTGGGTGACCTTATATAAGTTTTTTAGTCTTTCTGCTCTCTAATTTCTTTATCTGTGAAGTGTACCCATAACACATAATTGTTAGGAAGATTAAAGCATGCACTACTTCTACATTGGTTATCATGTAGTAAGAAATAAAAGACTAAAGGTTATTATTATATGCTAGAGCAGAGTTTGTCAGTGCAGGAATTGACTTTTCCACCTCTGCATCCCCAGTGCCTAAGCTTGGCACATGGTGAATGATAAATAAGTACTGACTGAATTAAAAAGCAGCTGATCTTCACTTTCTCTTCTAAGTAGAAACTTATCTTTCTCTCTTGCCTCCTTCAACCCTCCGGTGCATGAGTGTAAAACAGTCATTTCTGTGTGGTTGATAAAGCACTGTTCTTGAAATATGAGTACTTGATGAGTACTTCACAAGTTCAGCTTCCAATCTGTTAAATGGAATTAATACCATGTGTTTACTTGTATCTGAGAATAATTATAGGAATTCAATTAAAGGTGTAGAATGACTTTAGGGAGAAGATGTTATATAAACATTAAAATTTTGGCATTATTCTTTGTTAGTACATATAAATGTTTCTGATTTTACCTCCCTATAATTCATCCTTCATTGAGCAGAGAGATATACAATGGAGAAAAATAAGCTCTTTAGTAAGTCATGCTAAGAGAACTGGACAACTACATGATAAAAGAATGCAAGCAAAGAATACTTCTTTTCAAGAATGAAAGCCACAACATGCCACTCACTTAATTCAAACTATCAAATGGTTTCCCAAAGATTCAAATAAATCTGAAATTATCTCACTGCCTCCAGAGCTCCCTCTCCAATCTAGTCTCCTCCCTGCTTCTCACTCCTAACTCACTGCATTTTAGACTCTCTACCCTTTCCACTATTCTTAAGTGTGCCGAAAACATACCTATCCAGGACATTTGCATCAGTTATTCATTACACCTTAAATGTCCTCCCAACAACTCATTCCTGTATCCTGTTTATGTTTCTGCTCAAATATTTCTGCTTCTGAAAGGTCTTCCCTTGCAACTTTATCAAAAATTGTATCCCATGTTACCTTTTCTATTTTTTATTTTATATTATAAACCAATAATAATATATTGTATAATGACATTTACTGCCTGTTTCTTTCACTAAAATGTAAACTTTTAAGACTTTCTTATTGAAACATTTTGTATACTTGGACCCTAGAATAGTGCCTGATACATAAAAGATGCATAATAAATTAGGGGTTCAATAAATAAAAGAACTTGTGACAGCATGAAAGTCTCTTGACACCTTCTACTGAAAATACTAATGGACTTAGCAGTGAGGAGATCAGATTTCTAGTTCTAGTTCTGCTAGTATCATATGAGGCAACTCAATATTCTCTAGTTTTAATGGTCTCACATAAACTGAGTTGAATGGAATTTAGATTTTTTTTTTCTGCAGAAATAAAAACTATATAGAGGAACTATAGATATAGAAACTATATAGAGAAACTTGGTTGGACACAGGGCATGTTTATGAGTTGGGCTTAGAACACGGTCCTTACTTCCGCCAAAGATTTCCTGTTTTTACCTGTTTTATGTATTGGGCTCCTATAGACACTACTTTTAATGTCGGAAGAGCAGATTTCATGATTAAGAGACAAAGAATGAAAATATAATAGAGCTCTAATTTATTTGAAGGCAGGAGGAGAAGGGGATGACACAGGATGAGATGGTTAGATGGCATCACCAACTCAATGGACATGAGTTTGGGTAAACTCCGGGAGTTGGTGATGGACAGGGAGGCCTGGCGTGCTGTGATTCATAGGGTTGCAAAGAGTTGGACATGGCTGAACAACTAAACTGAACTGAATTGAATTTGTTTGCGTGTTTGTTTTCTTGCTTGGAATAGCTATCTGTCTGGTCAAAAATAGCTTTGTAATACATTATGATAAAATAAAATCTGACCGTAAATATGATTGTCAGCATGGTCTTAGCATTGGCAAGGATTAATCTGGGGTCACTCTTTGTGGTCTTTGATTTATTAGCTTTGTTTACATGATATGTGTTGCTTAGAAATTGAGGTACAAAATCATCATTTTAAGCAATAATTGAAGACATGATATTAATTTTGCTTTGGGGCTCTTAGGACCAAGAAGTAGCCAAGTATAAGTGATGAATTAGATGGAGCGTTATTTCAAACATACATATTAACCATTTTTAATTTCCATTAATTATTTGAGACGTTCTAAATATGTGAGAATTTAATTGAGAATCCAGAAAGTAGACCAATGATTACTACATTTTACACCCACAAGTGTAAATAATACTTTGCTGAACTGAGATGAAATTTCAGGGTCAGTTCCTTTAGGTTTTCTTGAAACTTTTTATAAAATGTAAATTAAAGTAATTATCTCTCCCCAAATAGAAATTCTGGGCATATCTCACTTTTATCCTAGATAGCATTAAATAAAGGTACTAGACTGCTGCAGGGAGACATAATGATTTCACTGTTCTAAAACACACCAGTGAAGGGGAGAGAGTAGCTTAGCATTTATACAGCTTTGTGAAACATGGAGGAAACGTTTGTTAGCAATCCATCCTTTGTGATCTTTACATTAACCCATCTTTGAACCTATGGGATGACAGCTCTCTTCTTTAGTTCCAAATCCTTAGCATTTAGCTCCAAGAGCTTCAAATAAGAATTCTTGGGTCCTTATCCACTATTTTTTTTTAACAAATCCAAAGCTTGTAGGGTGTGGTGGCAGGGAATAACATGAAATTCAAAAAAAGAAAGAAAAACCTGACTTGAAGTCTCAGCTGTCCACATCCTAAGGAAATTATAACTCTGGCTGCCCTATTCTTAGAGATTAGGTAAAACTGACAAGAATGTCACTTTGCTTCCCACACACTATTCTGACCTAATTTTCTTTCTTTGTTCTTCATTTTCTGTCAACAAATTCTTAGTGACAACATGCACACACAGATGAAGGCTGCTCTGTGTGAGACAGGCCAAAACAAGGTGGAGGTGTCCTAGCAGCAGCATGTTAATGACTCCTGACAGAGGAACCCTTCCATTTGTCCTCAAAATTTGGGCCATGGGGAGGGAAATTCACTGAAAGCCTGTAAAACTAGGTGGTGGGCAAAAGAAAAATAAATAAATAAACCAATGGATAATCTAAGTGGGTTGAAACCCTTCTCCAAGGCATAGGAGAGGCCCGCATCCATCACATGGTGACATTATAAATCTGTATGCTTTGCAAGGCAATGACATGAAAAATTAGACTGAACAAGCCGCAGATGCGCAATTTGTCAGCCTCAAAGGAAAGGTTAATGCAAGTTAAATATTGACATGTCAGCAATAAGGATTACGCCAATTATAAATTTACACCAACACTGGCTGCACTTTAATGACTATGTGACACTGACAGGTCAACACAGGAGGGAAGAATGACAACTGAAGAGAACATCATAGAAATGAGCACACTTTGAGTTTTTAAAAATCTCAGTTTTTAATTCCCCTCTATCTTACCCTTACATAACATAGTAAGAGATTTATTATGAGGAATTGGCTCATTTGGTTATGCAGGCTGAAAAGTTCCAAGATAGAGTAAGTCAGCAAGCTGGAGATCCAGGAGAGCTGATGGTGCAGTTCTGGTCTGAGTCCAAAGGCCTGGGAACCAAGAGGCTGGATGGTATAGTTCCTGCCCAAAGGCTGACAGGCTAGAGACCCAGGAAAGGCTGATGTTTCAGTTAATGTCAAAAGACAGGGAAAAAGATGCTATCCCATTTCAAAGGCAGCCAAGTAGGAAAAGTTCTCTTTTACTTAGGGGAAGGTCAGGCTTTCAACTGACTATATGAGATCTATTTACATTGGGGAGGGCAATCTATTTTATTTAGTCTTATTTATGTAAATATTAGGAGAAGGCAATGGCAACCTACTCCAGTACTCTTGCCTGGAAAACCCCTTGGATGGAGGAGCCTGGTAGGCTGTAGTCCATAGGGTTGCTAAGAGTCGGACACGACTGAGCGACTTCACTTTCACTTTTCACTTTCATGCATTGGAGAAGGAAATGGCAACCCACTCCGGTGTTCTTGCCTGGAGAATCTCAGGGACGGGGGAGCCTGGTGGGCTTCCATCTATTGGGTCGCACAGAGTCGGACACGACTGAAGAGACTTAGCAGCAGCAGCAGCAGCATGTAAATATTAATCTCATCCAAAATCAGAGACACTTAGAATAATGTCTGATTAAATATCTGGTACCTGGTGACCCAGAAAAATTGACATATAAAATTAACAATCTCAGCTCTCATCTGAGCTCCTGTGTGAGTAAATACTAACATCTAACAATTACAGAACAATTTCTATGTATTGGGCACTGTGTACTGGGTATGTACTGGGTATTATGTCAAATGTATCAACTGAAATGTAGCAAAAATTCATCATTGCAGTTACCCAGGAGGAAGAAAAAAATACCAATGACCCAGCAAATAAAAATAAATTATCTCTCTTGAAATCAAGTTATGATTATTATTTGAAATGTCTATTTCAGTGAATAAGGAACTAGATAATATCATTTAATTTTGAATATTTTGACTCAGTTTCAGCAGTGGCACTTAACTGACATATGCTCTTGTATGAGACAACCAATGTACATGTCATATATATATAGTCACCCTTCTCACTAAATTTGACTAATTTAGGCAAAATCAATATAGCTCTTTTTAAAAAGAAAAAAAAATTGAAATAAAATGGTGGCCAGTAATTATCTTCAAGGAGGAAGTCTTAAGTGACTTTGAAAAAAATTTAAGTTACTACAGTTTCCCAAGTATAGTGTTAATCACTCAAGTCATGTCTGGCTCTTTGCAACCCTATGAACTGTAGTCCACCAGGCTTCTCTGTCCATGGGGATTATCCAGGTAAGAATACTGGAGTATGTTGCCATGCCCTCCTTAGGTGATCTTGCCAACCCAGGGATCGAATCGACCTGTCTTTTGCCTCTTACATTGGCAGGCCAGTGATAAAGATCACTTGTGTCACCTGGGAATCCATGGTAAGAGATAGGATGTATTAATTTTCTCATTATGAAAACCAAAATAGAAAACAGAATTGCCTGGTTCTGATAGCCAAGCATAAAAACACTGGAAGTGCTCTTTAATACTTCATGAAACTTCTCAAAGGGCATGTTGGGAATAATTTAAAACTTGCATAAATATTAAGCTTCCATAGGGTATCATCACTCTTACTGAATGCTATTTAGTTTTTTAAATCTACTGACTGTAACTCATATGAAGTTATAACAGAAAAAAAGCAAACCAAACATTTTAAGAGCATTACCATCTAACCTATTATGTTGATTTGCTGCTTCAAATTTTGTTTCTACCTTTAGAAAACACTATTATTCAGAGACCTACTCATGCCTAGAGAAACAAATAATGCCTATAAATTTGGTCAAAGCAATCAGTAAGGACTTTCTTACTGGATGTATTTTCAGGATAACTTTATCTGTGTATCTTTTCCAAAAACTTCCACGTTATAGTCAGGCCCCACAAGGATGACATTGCTGCTTGTTATGTACAGAAAGACGCTAAGTTAAAGCTGTTGGGACTCAGTCATAATTTGGACTTATAGAGAAGGTAAATGAACTGAGAACAAAGAAAATGAGTGAAACTCAGGAAGATATGGACAAGCATGGGGAAGCCAACCTACTTTTGTTTGTAAGGCTCAGCATGGGCAGTTGTGTAGGGCAACGCATAGGGCACTATTATTATATCTAGTTCAGGTTTGGGCTATGGTAGCAACATTACATCACATTAAAAGACCAAAGTACAAAGACAGTTATGGGCAGGAGTGAAAAATGTAATCAGTGGAACAAAGTTTGATGTGGTAACAACATAGCTGACTATCCAACTCAGGAAACAAAACATGAAAAAAATCAGAGTAACTCAATCTTGGTTTCTTATATCTTCCTCCAAAAAAAGGAACAATACTTCTTTGGGAAAACGTTTAATCCCAGGGCTGGGTCAAGAATTATATCAAATTAAATTGGAGCAACTTCCATTGCCAAAAAGTGAGGAAGCAATCAAAGAAACAAGGATGAAGCCATGTCTAAGGGACAGCAGAATCAACCTGAAAGGACTTCAGATGTTTAAAGCTGAAATAATTTGAGAAAAATAAATAAAAAATAGATAATGTACTATTGGATTGTATTCCAAAATATAAAATAAATGTCCACAAGTCCACACTGATGTAAATAACTTATTGAAGAAATAAATAAATAATTAAGGGAGAACCAGACAAATTCTTCATAAAGAATCCCAAATAGTTTATGTGGCTATTCTTCCTCAAGCAAGTAGACTTAAAACTCCCAACAATTTGAGCTATCATAAGATCCAGCACTTTAACTCCTGGGAATATATCCAGAAAAGATGAAAGCTTTAATTTGAAAAGTTACATGCACCCTGATGTTTATAAAAGTAGTACTTACAATAGCCAAAACACAGAGAAAATCCAATTGTCCAAAACAATTGGCTCAAGAAGTATAGTGTGTATATATACACATACATACAATGGAATATTACTCGGCCAAAAAAGCGAAACATTGCCATTTGCTGAAACATGGATGGACCTAGAGGATATTATACTCAGTGAAGCAAGTCAAACAGAGAAAGACACATTTCTTATGATATAACTTATATGTGGAATCTAAAAAGTGATACAAATGAATTTATATATAAAACAGAAACAGACCCACAGACATAGGAAACAAACTTATGGTTACCAAAGTGGGAAGGAGGGAGAGAAGAGATAAGTTAGAGTATATGATTTCATATACAAACTACTAACATAAACTAGACAAGAAACAAAAATTTACTATATAGCACAGGGAATTATTTTAAACATCTTATAATAACCTTAATGAAAAATTATATATATATATGTATATATATAACAGAATCACTTTGCTATATACCTGAAACTAACACATACCAAGAAGAGAAGACTTACTAAAACTCCACCCAGATGTCAACTTTATTTTAGACTGATAGCCCCCAGAACTGTGAAAAAAATAAATTTCTATTGTTTTTAAAACAAACAGTCTTTGCTATTTTGTTACAGCCCTACAAGCTAATACGACGGTCATTCATTAAATCAAGAAGACATTCATGATATACTGGTAAAAGGACAAAGGCAGTTAACTAAAAAAAAATATGTGCAATATAAACTAAATTTAAAAATAGCTATTCTTCAGTGGCATAACATTTTTAGAAAGGGAGACAATATATTCAAAATATTAAACAGTGCTTCTGTCTTACATTGAAATTATTAGTGATTTAAATTATTTTATTTCCCCTTATTTATGGTTTATTTTATTAACCATGGCCAAAAATTAGTTTTTATTTATTGTGTGTGTGTGTGTGTGTGTTAGTTGCTCAGTCATATCTGACTCTTTGTAAAGCCACGGACTGTAGCCCACCAGGCTCCTCTGTCCATGGAATTCTCCAAGCAAGAATACTAGAATGGGTTGTCATTCCCATCTCCAGGGTGACCTTCCCAACACAGGGATTGAACCCAGGTCTCCCACATTAGAAGTAGATTCTTTATGATCTGAGCCACCAGGAAAATTATTATTTAAAATAACTTTAATATAATACTAGTTAGAGGCAAATATAAACAAGGAAACATCAAAGTTCTAGTCCTGTAAAATGAGGTCTTGGGGTGGAAGCAATATATATCCTGAAGTCAAGTGTGGGGTCCTATGACTTTAACTCAAGTGAAAAAAAAAAAAAAAAAACAAGGAGGAAATTTAGGGGATAAGAACATTAGAGATACCAAGGGAACATTTCATGCAAAGATGGGCACAATAAAGGACAGAAATGGTATGAACCTAACAGAAGCAAAAGATATTAAGATATATGGCAAGAATACACAGAAGTATAAAAAAGATCTTCATGACCCAGATAACCACGATGGTGTGATCACTCACCTACAGCCAGACATCCTGGAATGCAAAGTCAAGTGGGCCTTAGGAAGCATCACTACGAACAAAGCTAGTGGAAGTGATGAAATTCCAGTTCAGCTATTTCAAATCCTAAAAGATGATGTTGTGAAAGGGCTGCACTCAATACACCAGCAAATTGGGGAAATTCAGCAGTGGCCACAGGACTGGAAAAGGTCAATTTTCATTCCAATCCCAAAGAAAGATAATGCCAAAAAATGTTCAAACTACTGCACAAATGCACTCATTTCACATGCTAGCAAAGTAATGCTCAAAATTTTCCAACCCAGACTTCGACAGTATGTGAACCCTGAATTTCCAGATGTTCAAGCTGGATTTAGAAAAGGCAGAGGAATCAGGGGTCAAATTGCCAGTATCTGTTGGATCATTGAAAAAGCATGAGGAAAACATTTACTTCTGCTTTATTGACTACGCCAAAGCCTTTTACTCTGTGGATCACAACAAACTGTGGAAAATTCTTAAAGAGAATACCAGATCATCTGACCTGCCTCCTGAGAAATCTGTATGCAGGTCAAGAAGCAACAGTCAGAATTGGACAAGGAACAACAGACTGGTTCCAAATTGGGAAAGGAGTACTTCAAGACTGTATATTGTTACCTGCTTATTTAACTTATATGCAGAGTACATCATGTGAAATGCCAGGCTCGATGAAGCACACACTGGAATCAAGATTGCCAGGAGAAATATCAATAACCTCAGATATGCAGACGACACCACACATGGCAGAAAGTGAAAAAGAACTAAAGAGCCTCTTGATGAAAGTGAAAAAGGAGAGTGAAAAAGTTGGCTTAAAACTCAATATTCAAAAAACTAAGATCATGGCATCTGGTCCCATCACTTCATTGCAAATAGATGGGGAAATAATGGAAACAGTGAGAGACTTTACTTTGGGGAGCTCCAAAATCACTGCAGATGGTGACTGCAGCCATGAAATTAAAAGACACTTACTCCTTGGAAGGAAAGTTATAACCAACCTAGACAGCATGTTCAAAAGCAGAGACATTATTTTGCCAAAAATGTCCATCTAGTCAAAGCTATGGTTTTTCCAGTAGTCATGTATGGATGTGAGAGTTGGACTGTAAAAAAGCTGAGCACCAAAGACCTGATGCTTTTGAACTGTGGTGTTGGAGAAGACTCTTGAGAGTCCCTTATACTGCAAGGAGGTCCAACCAATCCATCCTAAAAGAAATCAGTCCTGAATATTCATTGGAAGGACTGATGTTGAAGCTGAAACTCCAACTCTTTGGCCACCTGATGGGAAGAACTGACTCATTTGAAAAGACTCTGATTCTGGGAAAGACTGAAGGGAAGAAGAGAAGGGATGACAAAGGATGAGATGGTTGGATAGCATCACCAACTCGATGGACATGAATTTGAGTAAGCTCCAGGAGTTGGTGAAGGATAAGGAAGCCTGGAGTGCTGCAGTCCATGGAATCACAAAGAGTCAGACACAACTGAGAGACTGGACTGATTATCTCCTAGGTACAGTAAGATGACCTTCTATTAGGAGCCCCTTGAATCTGGAGTAGGTCAAGCCTACACTGAAGCAGTTTATGTCATTCTTGCCTTAGTCATGATTGACTCAGAAGTCAAAGCCCCACTGAGCATGCAGGTGGGAATATCAAAGAGTCATATCATGAGGCACTTCTGCAAAGCAGGGGAGTGGTAGGGATGCTGAGGGATGTTGTCAGAGCCAATGAAGCAATACCTTGCCAGGCAGCCTTTGAGTTCACAGGAATTAAGTGAAATAAACATAAAATAAGAATAAGAATAGTAAGAATCATATTTAAAGAACAAAGGGATTGAAAAAATGAAAACAAATATATGCAAACAAAAGAAAAATAAAATTGTTAGTTAAAATTGATTAGGAAATTTAGGGTTAAAAAATGAAAATGCCAATGAATAATAAGACTTCCAGGACCTATCTATCTCTATCTATCTATCTTTCCATCTATCTACCTATCAATCCTGTGTGTTTGTATGTATATATACATAATACATATTATACATGCAAATTATATGTGTATATATATATATATATATATATCACAACGAATCAACATAGACAATCAACATGTATTTTCCCTAGTGGCTTGTGGGAAATGATAAATAGGAAAAAGACTCAAAGAATCCTGTTTAGCACTCAGTGGAATCCAGATCCACCAAATTTACATACGTGATTTTGGTTGTCGTACTCAGTCCCATTTAATTTCCATTTTAATTGGAAAAGGTGCACTGAAGAACAAAAAAAGATGATAAGCCATCACAGAAGTTATTAATTCTAGGAGTAAGGAAGATAATGTTTGTATTTGCCAGAGAAGAGGCAATTAAAGTGAGATTATGATTGAAGGGGATAAAAGGCAAAGCATACAAAATAGAGGCATTAAAATGTTCAATGGAATAATAGCAGCAAGAAGGGCCCATGGCACTGTGATTGGTTATGATAAAACTTCCCAGAAATATAATAGTCCCTCATATAATTTGGCCTATATGATGATAATATTCACATTAATAAATGATAGTACAATAAAAACATTGTGACATTAGACACACTGAGCAATATGTTACAAACTCTAGTCAGAAGATGCATGAAGAATAATAAATATGTAGCATTTCAATTGAAGTGATATTAATAAAAATAGTAATAGCAATATAAGACTAATAATAATTATTAATAATCTTACTTGCTTACTTAAGTAGTCAGTCATGTCCGACTCTGTGCAATCCCATGGACTATAGCCTACCAGGCTCCTCCATTCATGGGATTTTCCAGGCAAGAGTATTGGAGTGGGTTGCCATTTCCTTCTCCAGGGTATCTTCCTGACCCAGGGATCGAACCTGGGTCTCCCGCATTAAAAATCTTTAAAGTTTACCAAATGCCTATACTATATCACTTTATCACCTTGGTTTACATTTGTGTTTGGAAAGCTTTTTAGAGTTCTAAATTAACATTTGAGAACATACTGCTATGAGATATTTTGATCCTTTTAAAATTTTACTGTTTGCAAATAGGGGATCTAAGTATCATGTTAAATATCCTGCTCAATGACATAAGTGGTTATCCATGGAGATGGATAAAAAGTGTATTCTTCTGACTTTATCCATTCTTAATGACAGAAAATGAACTGTATATTTAAATTAATATAAGACTTATTGAATCATAAGCCAGGGAAGGGGAGAAGTGGATTCTTTGCTCAACTATATTATCAGAACTGGGTTTCTTTTATCTTTAGATGGCTTTCTTCTCTGAAAGCCTTTTGCAACTTGGTAAGCATACTGATTACCAAGAGCTCTTTATGCTCACAGTTTTGAAAACCCATTATAATGGGATCTTTCTCCTAATTTCAGCACACCAACAAGACTTGTCTTATTGGGTTATGTACCCATGCCTAAATTTGATACATAGGAACACTGCTTCACCAGTCAGGGTAAATCATTCCCCTATTCTATCCAAAAGGTCATGACAGGATTTTGTCATCAATAGCCCACCTGGGACCACATGGCGTCAGGGAAAATGTCTTCAAATTTCTTGAAGAAACATAAACATGGGGGGCAGGACACCCTGCAGAGCTCACATACAAAAAATGTAACTATATTCTGCTACTGGAGAAAAAGGGTAACTTGAAGGAAACACATTTTCTTTCCATGACACTTAGAAGCTTTGTTATCAATACTTTGTGTTATTTAGATCTAATAGCTCTAATAAGCTTCTGCCTTAGTCTACTTGAATTTACAATGTCACAGTTTTTCAATGATATTACACCTTCAATTTACCTGCATCCACACACACACACACACACACACACACACACACACACACACACACACACACACACACAATACACACAAACACACACTATATAAAGTTTCCAGAATAAAAATAGCATCATATTTCTCACCAGCAGCATGAAAAAAGAAAAATTAAGAAATGTTTTAGAAATACTGAGAGATAATAATTTCTAACCTATGAAACTATAACTAGCCAAACTAGCAATCAAACATGTATATAAGATAATGATACATTCATACACTAAATCATTTTAGGGTTGCTACTAGAGGGTGTGCTTCTTCAAAGTGAGAGTGAAAGATACGAAAAAGCAAGAAACAGGATCTGGGAAACAGAAAATGCAGTCCAGGAGAGATGCAAGGAGTAATTCTGGATGTTGTGAAAAGTCATGATAGAGGACTATAAACTGCAAGCAATTAGAAAGAGGCAGATTTTTTTTTAAGAGGACTTTAGAAAAAAAGAAAGTTTCTAAAAATAAAATAAATTTATATGCTATTGAATGTGTTTAAACAGGAAAAAAATATTTGTTCTATTGGAAGCTTTGGAAAAAGAATGGAAAAAAAAAGTATAAACTCTAGAATAAGAAAATGTTGCACAATAATGGAAATGTAATTATAGTACACTGTGTGTCACAGATCTATTCTTAGCCATTAAAATGAAGAATTTTGATTTTACAAATAATAATGCTATAAAATTCAAGGGTTTGAAAAATGTGTACTAGACTAACAGTTTCAGGATCACCCGAGAAACTGTCAGAAATGCAAATTATTTGGGCTCATATCAGAAGTACTGAGTCAAAAACTCTGACATTTCTCGTAAGGCAGGTTTAGTGGTAATTAAATATTTTAGTTTTTGCTTTGCTAAGAGATTCTTTATTGCTCCTTCAGTTCTGAATGGTAAAACTTTCCAGGTAGAAGGGTTTGTTTTGTTTTCCCCTACATTAGGGAGTATTTTGGGGCTTCTCAGGTGGCTCAGTCATAAAGAATTTGCCTACCAATGCAGGTGATGCTGGAGACACAGGTTCAATCTCTGGATTGGGAAGATTCCCTGAAGGAGGAAATGGCAACCCAGTACAGTATTCTTTCCTGGAGAGTCCCACGGACAGAGGAGCCTGGCAGGCTACATAGTGAACAGGGTTGCAAATAGTCAGACACGACTAAGTGACTAAGTACACATGAGAGAATATTTTAGCCAAATAAATAAAGAGTGGAGGTGGATTATCCCTCTTTGTCTCTCTATTCTTGATATTGTCTCAAAGGTCCCTTAAACTATCTTTTTTTTTTTTTTTTAACTTTTTGCTGTACCGATTAGGTGATGACCACTATTCTGTCTCCCAGGTGGCTGATGCAGTCTTCTGTATTGCCTAGTCTACTGTTGACTTCTTCTACAGTATTTTTCATTTTAGTTATTGTATTCTTCAGCTCTGATTTTTTTCTTTTCAATATTTTCTAACTCTTTGTTGAAGTTCTCATTGTGTCACTCTATTCTTATTCAAAGTTTAGTGAACACTTTTATGACCATGGTTTTGAACTATTTATTAAGTAAAATTCTTATTTCTGTTTCATCATTTTGTCCCCCACCCCTACCCCATGTCGGTCAATACTGGAGACCCAGACTTGACCCTTGGGTCAAAAAGATCCCCGGAGAAGGGAATGGCAACCCAGTCCAGTATTCTTGCCTGGAGAATTCCATGGACAGAGGAGACTGGCAGGCTACAGTCCATGGGGTCACAAAGAGTTGGACACCACTGAGTGACTAACACTTCCACTTTCCATGCCTTGAGTTTTATCTTGTTCTTTCATTTGTAACATAGTCCTCCTCTGCTTTCTTATTTTTTGGACTTTCCCTATTTGTTTCTATAAAATTAAGCTAAGTTATTACCAACCTTGATCTTGCAGGCATGTCCTTGTGTGGGAGTATCCCTGTGTAGTCTGTGTGTGTAGTGGCTTTGGTGGGAAAACTAAATCTGAAGCAAGTGCAGACAAGGGTTTTTTCTGGGAAACACTGGAGCCGTCACCTTGGCAGGAGTAAGCCAGGAGGAGTGTGGCTAGAGCCAGAGCCCAGCATGGCCTGGGGCTTCTCTCCAGACACACTGGGGGTCACTGCCTCGATGGGGCGTGGCTAGAGCCTGAGGAGCTAGAGCAGGAGCCTGGTGTAAGAAGTAGTTTCTTCTGGGGTGTGCTGGCAGCTACCCCTTTGGCAAGAAGATTGGAGTTAAGACTGAGGGGCTGGAGTTAGAGCTCAGCGTGGACTGTGGATTGTGCTTGCATGGTCTTGGAAGGCTGGCTAGAGGACCTTTGGAAACGAGCAAGCCCATGTGTACACTTTAAGGGCTGAGTCTTGATTTCCTAAAACTCTCTGGTTCTCCCAGTCAGTCAAAAGCCTCACAGGTTTGCAAAACCAGGCACCGGGGCTCATCTTTCTGATGCCAGATCTATCCTAGGGCTGGTGGTACCCAATGAGGGGTTCAGATTCCTCACTCCCCAGGGATGATACTCAAGCTTGTGATGATATACTTTTCCTCTTCTGAATCACCCCCCAGGGATGTGGGTCCAAACTAAAGGTCCTCTTTTTCTCTCCTACCTACCTCAGTGTGGTCTTTTCATTGTATCTTTCGTGGTAGAAGATCCTTTCTGTCAGTGTTCAAGCTGTTCTCAGAGACAGTCGTTTTACATATAATTACAATGATGGTGTGTGGGAGTATGTGAACAGTTTTCCTTCTCGGTTATCTTGATCCTGCCCTTTATTGTTTTTCTTTATGACACTTTTAGTGGCATTTGACCTTTTAAACTATGTGAATAGAATTTAATAGACAAAAAATTAGCAAGTAATGAATGAAAACCTGCAAAAAAGAGATTCTCAAGAAAAATAGGAGACTATATATTAATATTTTGTGCAAGTGAAAAATATCATTTTGCACAATATGCAAAATGTGCTTGTATTCATAACCAATGTCACACTTTGCATTATTTGCCTGGCCCTAGAGGCATTTGGGGGCTTCCCTTGTGGCTCACACAGTAAAGAATCTGCCTGCAAGGCAGGAAACCTGGGTTCGATTCCAGGGTTGGGAAGATCCTCTGGAGAAGGGAATGGCAACCCACGGCATTATACTTGCCTAGAAAATCCCATGGACAGAGGAGCCTGGCAGGCTACATTCCGTGGAGTCACATAGAATCCAACATAACTGAGCAACTAACACACACAGACACCCACCCACCCACACACACACACACACACACACACACGCAGAGGAATTTGAATTTCTTACATGTTTGTATATTTTCTGAAAATAGGGTGCCATAGCTAGAAATTATATGATTATCTCAGGATAATTGTGTTACAGTATTAAAGACCTTACTGAGGAAATTTACTGAGGCAATAAAGAACCAATCGTGATCAATGTTTAGAAAAAGGAATTACCAAGAGTGATGGCTATATGAAGAAGAAGAAAAAATTATATTTATATATATATACACATATATATGAAACTGAAGTTTGGGAGCTAGAGGAATGATAACCTTTGAAAGCAAAAGATCAGGAAGATGATTCAATTTCCTACAGCTTTCAGATTCAGACACTATAAAAGCAAGTGCACACATAGACATGCAGTGTAGAAAGAATAAAAAACTGGGGCTATGGAGTTCGCAACTGTCTCTCCCTGTTGGAGTACAGGTTAAAACAATGGCCTCAATCAACTGAAAAAAGAGGACAGAACTTTCTTGAGGCTCTTGACATTATTGGCATGGTGAGTTCTTTATTTTTTTATTCAGATTGTGACAGTTCAATAAATATCATTGGTGGTGATCTATTGCTTTCTTACTGCCAGGGCTGTGTAGTGTCTGATATATGAAGCTAACATGAAACAGTGATTTATATTTTCATGATTGCTTGATGGATAACTAAATAGAATGTCTAAATATATATGCAAATGTGTTGATTAACCAGTCTCACTTTTCAAATGACTTCTGTTTTGTATTCAGCTTTCACATAGACTTTTTTTTTAATCAGAAGATTTAATTGTGTACAGTATTTGAGTTTATATAGAGTAGGGTGAATTTTAATGAAAAACATTCATCATCTTCAGGACTTAGCCAATACATGTACCTGCCTGTTACTCCCTTGCAAGGTTCAGCATATTTCAGTGGGATTACCTCAACTCCTGGAACAAAGACTTTGGGTTTCGAACTCAGTATTTAGAAAAACCCAGAAATTCAATACAATTTTGTTTATAATGATAATGATGAACTGATCTTAATAATAACAATTACTCAAACTTTTATAATTTATTCCAAAGGTATAATGATAATGATAATAAAAATAATTTATTTAACTACCTACTATACACCAGATTCTATGTCAGAGGTTTTTATATATTTACTTTAATTCTCTTTCAAACTTATTCGAGTTTCCCTAATTATAGTATGAAAATTCAAGTTAGGACACTACATGAGAGTAACCACATGAAAATGTGATCATCAGGCTGATAATGACAGGGGCATAAAACTGTAACCCGTTTTATCCCTCAAAAGTGAAACAAAAGGGGGATGGGCAAAAAATATAAACTGATCTTATGTTTATCAGTCTTAAATTTTTTAATCTGTCTTTAAATTTCCCATTTCTTGTGGCAATGCCATAGTATAGCAGAAATGAATTAAGGAAATTCAGCAACATTCTCTAGAAGCAAAAAAATTTCTTAATATTGAAAAATTGATAAATGAGTGAATGACTCAATGTGTATGGATTGTCATGCACTAAAATCTTTATATATGTTAATACAAGCAGAAGAGCTAAACATAATAGCTATGTGTCATTTATCGTCTTTACACATGAAACAGATGTTAACAGACACTGAAGCCAGAGAATAAGTAGCTGTGGGAGTGGAGGGATGTGAGAGAGTGAATCCTGGTATAACAATCTTCAAGGCTTATATTTTTTAATGCTATATCAAGCTGCCTCAAAAACAGAGGAAACTGTTGTCTGTCAAATTGTTGCTGTTGTTTAGTCACTAAGTCATCTCCCGCTCTTTTTTAGACTCCAAAATGGACTGGAGCGTACCAGGCTCCTCTGTCCTCCACTGTCCTCCACAGTTTGCTCAAATTCATGTCCTCTGAGCTGGTGATGCTATCTAACTATCTCATCCTCTACCACCCCCCTTCTCCTTTTGCTTTCAATCTTTCCTAGCATCAGGGGCTTTTCCAATGAGTCAGCTTTTTGCATCAGAGACAAAACCAGCATCGCAGTTTAAACTTACATTCTGCAGTGCAAAATAGAGTGTTGGAGGAATTAAGAAATAAGGCACCGGTTAACTATTAATGGTTAGCCCATTAATTGTTAAGTAACTACTAAATCTCATGTGTTATGTAAATTATATTACACAATATTTTATTTAATCTTCATTATAACTTTACACCTGAGATATTATTTAGAACATACTAACTGTTATACAAATAAACTCCAGAAGTTACATGGCATAAAAGGGTTGGAAGTTTACTTCTTGCTCACACAATATTCTGAAGTCAGCTAACAGTTACACAGATCTACTGTCTTCCATGCAGTCATTTAGGAACCCCAAAACAGATGGTTTCTATCTTCAACATGTGCCATTCAAGAATATGCTGAGGGACATCTCCATTACATCCTTCCAGAGGAGAAAAATCCCTGGAGGACAGTCATGGGGCAGATTGATATGGACAAGCATGGAAGTGGTGCTCATCATTTCAGCTCACATCCCAATAGCAAGAAGGTCATAGTTACACCCAGCTATAAACAACGCAGGAAGGGTAGTTTGGGCAGGGAAGCTGCTTCCCAGGTACAACTTCCACTGTGGAAACAGAAGCATGAATTTTTGAGGGCAATTTCTTCATCTCTGACACAAATGAGTATAAGTGATTCCACTGGTCATATACAAAAACCAAGACAAAAAAAAAAAAAAAAACATTAAACAACTTGCCCAAGATTCAAGGCTCTGGACGTGCTATTTCAAAGGAGAAGCCCCACTAGCATTCAGCAAGCCAAATCTGGCCTGTCATCTGTTTTTACTGATAAAGTTTTATTGGAACACAGGCACAGTCCTTTATTTATGTATTATCTTTGATTGTTTTCATATTACAACGGCAAATTTGAGCAGTGTGATTAAAAAAAAAAAAGAAGGACCTGCAAAGTCTCAAATATGTTCTATCTGGCCCTTCACAGAAAACATTTGCTGATTATATTAGTTTTCTATTTTCCAACAAATTGCCACAAACTTGGTGGGTTAAAACAACATAAATGGACCATATTATAGAACCTTTAAAGCTGAAGGCCAGGTGTCACAAATGGCTCTTACTGGGCTGAAGTCAAGGCATTTGCAGGATTACATTCCTTGTTGCAGGCTCTAGGACAGAATCAATATCCTTGATTTTTTCAGCTTCTAGAAGTCACATACACTCCTTGGTTTGTGGTTCCTTTCCATCTTTAAAAGCAGCATTGGCTGGTGGAGTCCTTCTCATGTGGTAGGACTCTGACACTGACTCTTCTGCCTTCTTCTACACTTAAGATCCTTGTGCTTATATTGGCCCCACCTAGATAAACCAGTATAATCACCTTCTCCTAACTGGCTGGTTAATCACTTTACTTTCTCTTGAAACCTTAATTTCCCTTTGGCATATAAACTAAAATATTTAGTTTTCATGAATAGAATATGAACATCTTCAGAAGATTATTATTCTGCCTATGATACCAATCCTTACTCTAAATTCTAAGCAACCTTTCTTTTCATTCTACTCTCTTATTTTTCTAAAGGAGAAATAAGACTTTGCTACAGTAAAAAAAACAAAAAAAAAAGTGAATCAGAATGTCAAAAGGATGTGTAAAATGTGGATGGTAGAAAGATGATTACTAAAATGGGAAAACAGAGAAGTTGCAAGGAAATATGCAGGGCATGGAATGGAAGAGACTTTAGAGAACAAAATAAAAGTAATACACAAATACTCTCACAGTTGGATATAAATGGATAGAGTAAGATTATGTAAAGTTTTTAAAAAAAATAAAAAATCACCATTCCTCCTTGCAGGGTTATAAAAGAGAATCCTAGTCTACTCTAGGGAAAGAATCAGTTCAGTCAGCCCAGTCACTGGAGCTTGCTCAAACTCATGTCCATTAAGTTGATGATGCCATCCAACCATGTCATCCTCTGTCATCGCCTTCTCCTCCTGCCCTCAATTTTTCCCATCATCAGGGTCTTTTCCAGTGAGTCAGTTCTTTGCATCAGGTAGCCAGTTATTGGAGCTTCAGCTTCAACATCAGTCCTTCCAATGAATATTCAGGACTGATTTCCTTTAGGATTAACTGGTTGGATCTCGCAGTCCAAAGGACTCTCAAGAGTCTTCTCCAACACCACAGTTCAAAAGCATCAATTCTTCGGTGCTCAGCCTTCTTTATGGTCCAACTCTCACATCCATACATGACTACTGGAAAAACCATAGCTTTGACTAGACAGACCTTTGTTGGCAAGGTAATGTCTCTGCTTTTTAATATGTTATCTAGGTTGGTCATAGGTTTTCTTCCAAGGAGCAACCGTCTTTTAATTTCATGGCTATAGTCACCATCTGCAGTGATTTTGGAGACCAAGAAAATAAAGACTCTCACTGTTTCCATTGTCTCCCCATTTATTTGCCATGAAGTTATGGGACCAGATAAGGATAGAGGTATACAATATAAAATAATTTGCCTTTTCCTTTTTCAAAATTGAGAGCGCTAACAATAATAGCTAAAATAATAGCACATTCTTTTTTGTAAAACTGATCCTATCATGTTTTGTGTCTTCAGGAAGAAAGTGAAATCCTGCTTTCTAGCCTCTCTGTATGATTTAGTCAGGATAGTATAAGCCATGCTGCAATATTGAATATCCATTCTGTATAGAATTCATTTTAGACACAAGTCTTCAAAGAAGTTATTAGTGTTCCCAAGTTATAGATGAGAAAACTGAGGCCCAAAGCAGTTGGTAAGTTTGAGGAAGCAAGGATAGTAAATATTGAATCTAAGATTTCTATCTTAAAAAATATGAAACCATGTATTTATATTATATAGTCAGGGTAAATATTGGAAATTTCCATACTTTTTCTCAATCTCCTGGAGCCTGAAATCTAGATCTATTGTAAAACATGTCAAGCCTAGCTGGAAATTCTTAGGCATAGCCAATATCTATGACTTGATTTTTCTTCTTTATTCATTACCAAGATTTAATAATAAATAACCAATATTATTAAGAATATGGGCATTTTAGAAATGCATTAACAAACCCATTTGTAACATGTCAATTTGAAGATTGGTTCTGTGGGTCTACATTGCTCTCTTTTCTATTTTGAATCGCAAGAACCTTGCCACCATTTCTGCAGGTCAATGTGAAATTCTTCCACCTGACCTAAATACAAAAAAGAATAAATTGTGTTTTCAGTATCATTGAAATAATTATATTTTCAAGGTCTCAATCAATCTTCAGAAACTCAGTACCCTCCTCTTGGGAGGAGAAAGATTCAAATCACTGATATATTACTTGTGTCATTTTGAAAAGAATGTGCCCACTGATACAGAGAGTTATGAAACAATCTGCATGATAGAGATCCATTGTACTCTTTTGAGTCTCTGCTTGAATTTTTGATCGACAAACAATAGCAATTACAATAATACTACTAATAGTTATAATTATTATTTTTGTAGTAATTTGTTATTAAAGATCTTTATATTCAGTGTCTTGTTTAGTTCTGACAATACCTCTGAGTTGAGGCAGTGGTTATAATAATTTCTATGTTACAGATATAAATGATCAGGGGGGTTTATAACATTTCCAAGGTTATGTAATAAGTAGGTAGAAGAGCTGGGAATCAAAGGAAGCTCTTGAGCTCTTAAGGAAGGAAAACACTGAAAACTTGTGTATATATTTTTAGAAATCATATAAATAAAGCATGTCCTTCCTCTTTTCTAATCTGTGAACAGAGCTGACCAAAATAAAATTATTAATTTGACTGATTCTGATTTCACTGCTCATAGTATCTGGACGCATCTGCTCATGTTCAGGTACTCCAGCCCTGTGATGCAAATGCTGGCTGTATTCTCTTCTCTTGTCACTAGAGTGGAAAATTATAGAATGGATTTCTCATTTAATTTTTGATGAGGCACTGACCTCTTTCTCCATGTCAATCCCATGTCTCTTAATATCAGGTGTTTCTTCTCACTACTTCAGATTATTTTATTTTTTTTTAGCGATTCTAGTGGCAATGTACTGGTGATATTGAGCAATATCTGATGGCAATGACTGATGATATTGAGCAATTTTTCATGTGCTTATTAATCATTTATATATATATATGTGTGTGTGTGTGTGTATACACAAATATGTGTGTGTGTGAAGTGCCTATTCAAATCTTTTGCCCAGAGTTTTTTGGGGTTTTCTGTTAACTATTAACTTTCAAGGAAGCTATTTATATATTTTGAAATGAAGTCTTTCATCATGTATATTGATTACAGCTATTTTTTCCTATTCTGAGGACTTCCTTGTTGATTCCTTATTTTTACTTACTTATTTATTTATTTTTTATTGAAGGATAATTGCTTTACAGATTGTTGTTGTTTTCTCTCAAACCCCAACATGAATCAGCCACAGTATACATATGTCACCTCCCTTTTGAACCTCCCTTCCATCTCAGTCTCCATCCCACCCCTCTAGGTTGACTCAGAGCCCCTGTTTTGAGATTCTGGAGCCACACAACAAATTCCTGTTGGCTATCTATTTTACATATGGTAATGTAAGTTTCCATGTTACTCTTTCCATACATCTCACCCTCTCCTTTCCTCTCTATGTCTGTTTCTCCATTGCTGCCCTGTAAATAAATTCTTCAGTAGCATTTTTCTAGATTCCATATATATGCATCAGAATATGATATTTATCTTTCTCTTTCTGACTTACTTCAGTCTGTATAACAGATTCTAGGTTCATCCATCTCATCAGAACTGACTCAGATGCATTTCTTTTTATGACTGAGTAATATTCCATTGTGTATATGTACCACAACTTCTTATACATTCATCTGTCGATGGACATCTAGATCGCTTCCATGTTCTAGCTATTGTAAATAGTGCTGCAATGAACAATGGGATACATGAATCTTTTTCAATTTTGCTTTCCTCAAGGTAGATCCCTAGGAGTGGGATTGCTGGGTCATATGGTGGTTTTATTCCTAGCTTTTTAAGGACTCTCCATACCATCTTCCACAGTGGTTGTATCAATTTACATTCCCACCAAAAGTGCAAGAGCATTTCATTTTCTCCACACCCTCTTCACCATTAATTATTTGTAGACTTTTTAATGATAGTCATTCAGACCAGTGTGAGGTGATATCTCATTGTAGTCTTGATTTGCTTTTCTCTAATACTGAGGGATGTTGAGCATTTTTTCATGTGTTTTTCAGCCATTCACAGGTCTTCTTTGGAGAAGTGTCTGTTTAGGTCTTTTTCCCACTTTTTGATTGGGTTGTTTGTTTTTCTGGTATTGAATTGCATAAGCTGCTTGTATATTTTGGAAATTAGTCCTTTGTCAGTTGTTTCATTTGCTATTATTTTCTCCCATTCTGAGGGCTGTCTTTTCACCTTGTTTATAGTTTCCTTTGCTGTGCAAAAGCTTTTAGGTTTAATCAGGTCCCACTTGTTTACTTTTGTTTTTATTTCCAGAACTCTAGGAGGTGGGTCATAAAGGATCTTCCTTTGATTTATGTCATTGAGTGTTCTGCCTATGTTTTCCTCTTAGAGTTTTATAGTTTCTGGTCTTACATTTAGTTCTTTAATCCATTTTGAGTTTATCTTTGTGTATGATGCTAAGAAGTGTTCTAATTTCACTCTTTTACATGTAGCCGTCCGGTTTTCCCAGCACCATTTCGTGAAGAGGCTGTCTTTGCCCCATTGTATATTCTTGCCTCCTTTGTCAAAAATAAGATACCCAAAGGTGAATGGGTTTATTTCTGGGCTTTCTGTCTTGTTCCATTGGTCTATATTTCTGTTTTTGTGCCAGTTCCATACTGTCTTGATGACAGTAGCTTTGTAGTATAATCTGAAGACAGGACGCTTGATTCCTCCAGCTCCATTCTGCTTTCTGAAGACCGCTTTGGCTATTTGGGGTCTTTTGTGTTTCCATATGAATTTCAAAATGTTTTGTTCTAGTGCTGTGAAAAATGCCATTGGTAATTTGATAGGGATCACATTAAATATGTAGATTGCATTTGATAACATAGTCATTTTCACAATATTGACTCTTTCTACCCAGGAACATGGAATATCTCTCCATCTGTTTATGTCATCTTTGATTTCTTTCATGAATGTCTTATAATTTTCTGTGTACAGTTCTTTTGTCTTCTTAGGTAAGTTTATTCCTAGATTATTTACTTCTTTTTCTTGCAATGGTGAATGCTATTGATTCCTTAATTTCACTTTCTGATTTTTCATTGCTAGTGTATAGAAATGAAAGTTATTTATGTGTATTGATTTTGTATCCTGCAACTTTGCTAAATTCATTGATTATCTCTAGTAATTTTCTGATACTATCTTGAGGGTTTTCTATGTACAGTATCATGTGATCTGCAAAAAGTGAGAGGTTTACTTCTTCTTTTCCTATCTGGATTCCTTTTCTTTCTTTTTCTTCTCTGATTGCTATAGCTAGGACTTCCAGAGCTATCTTAAATAACAGTGGCGAAAATGCATACCCTTGTCTTGTTCCTTATCTTACGGGGAATGGTTGTCACCATTGAGAATAATGTTTGCTGTAGGTTTATCATATACAACTTTTACTATATTGAGGCAAGTGGAATATATTTTTCCATCCTCTCACTTTCAGTCTATATGTGTCTTTAGGTCTGAAGTGGGTTTCTTGTAGACAGCATATATATGGGTCTTGTTTTTGTATCTCTTCAGCCAGTCTGTGTCCTTTGGTGGAGCATTTAATCCATTTACATTTAAAGTAATTATTGATATATATGTTCCTATTGCCATTTTCTTAATTCTTTGGGGTTGATTTTGTAGAGCTTTTTTCTTCTCTTGTATTTCTTGACTACGTAAGTCCCTTTAATATTTTTTGTAAAGCTGATTTGGTGGTATTGAATCCTCTTAACTTTTGATTGTCTGAAAAACTTTTTATTTCTCCATTAGTTTTGAATGAGATCCTTGCTGAGTACAGTAATCGTGGTTGTAGATTTTTCCCTTTCAATATTTTAACTATATCCTTCCATTCCCTTTGGGCCTGCAGAGCTTCTGCTGCAAGATCAGCTGTTAAAGGGATGAGGTTTCCCTTATATATTACTTGTTGCTTCTCCCTTGCTGCTTCTACTAGTTTTGTTGTTTTTAGTCTTTGTTAGTTGATCAGTATGTGTCTTGGTGTGTTTCTCCTTGGGTTTATCCTGTATGGGACTCTTTGCACCTCTTTCACTTGATTGACTATTTCTTTTTCCATGTTGGGAAAACTTTCAACTATAATCGCTTCAAAAATTTTCTCATATCCTTTCTTTTTCTGGGATTCCTATAATTCGAATGTTGGTGCATTTGATATTGTCCCAGAGGTCTCTGAGACTATGCTCAGTTCTTTTCATTCTTTTCACTTCAGTCTGCTCTTCAGAAATTATTTCCACCATATTATCTTCCAGCTCACTGATTTTGTTCTTCTGCTTCAGATATTCTGCTATTGATTCCTTCTAGAGTATTTCTAATTTCAGTAATTGTGTTGTTTGTCTCTGTATGTCTATTTTTTAATTCTTCTCAGTTCAGTTCAGTCACTCAGTCATGTCCAACTCTTTGCAACCCCATGAATCGCAACACACCAGGCCTCCCTGTCCATCACCAACTCCCAGAGTTTACCCAAACCCATGTCCATCGAGTTGGTGATGCCATCCAATCATCACATCCTCCGTCGTCCCCTTCTCCTCCTGCCCCCAATCCTTCCCAGCATCAGGGTCTTTTCCAATGAGTCAACTCTTCGCATGAGGTGGCCAAAGTATTGGAGTTTCAGCCTCAACATCAGTCCTTCCAATGAACACCCAGGACTGATCTCCTTTAGGATGGACTGGTTGGATCTCCTTGCAGTCCAAGGGACTCTCAAGAGTCTTCTCCAACACCATAGTTCAAAAGCATCAATTCTAGGCCTTTGTTAATTGATTCTGGCATTTTCTTCATTTTGTTTTCAAGGTTTTTGATCAGCTTTACTATCATTATTCTGAATTCTTTTTCAACTAGTTTGCCTATTTCCTGTTCACTTATTTGGACTTCTGTGTTTCTAGTTACTTCCTTCATTTGTGTAGTATTTCTATGCCTTTTCATTATTTTTTTTTAATTTATTGTGTTTGAGGTCTCCTTTTCCCAGGCTTCAATCTGCAAATCATAAAATCTTTGGGCAAAGACAGTAGATTAGGATTCTTTTGAAAAAAAAAAAGGCAAAATGGTTGTCTGAGGAGGCCTTACAAATAGCTGAGAAAAAAAGAGAAGCTAAAGGCAAAAGAGAAAGGGAAAGATATACCCATTTGAATGCAGAGTTCCAAAGAATAGCAAGGAGACATAAGAAAGCCTTCTCCAGTGATCAAAGCAAAGAAATAGAGGAAAACAATAGAATGGGAAAGACTAGAGATCTCTTCAAGAAAATTAGAGATACCAAGGGAATATTTCATGGAAAGATGGGCTCAATAAAGGACAGAAATGGCATGGACCTAACAGAAGCAGAAGATATTAAGAAAAGGTGGCAAGAATACACAAAAGAACTGTACAAAAAAGATCTTCATGACCCAGATAATCACGATGATGTGATGACTCACCTAGAGCCAGACACCCTGGAATGTAAAGTCAAGTGGGTCTTAGGAAGCATCACTATGAATAAAGCTAGTGGAGGTGATGGAATTCCAGTTGAGCTATTTCAAATCCTAAAAGATGATGTTGTGAAAGTGCTGTACTCAATATGCAGGCAAATTTGGAAAACTCAGCAATGGCCATGGGACTGGAAAAGGTCAGTTCAGTAAAAGCTATGATTTTTCCAGTAGTGATGTATGGTAGTGAGAGTTGGGCTATAAAGAAAGCTGAGCGCCGAAGAATTGATGCTTTTGAACTGTGGTGTTGGAGAAGACTCTTGAGAGTTTCTTGGATTGCAAGCAGATCCCACCAGTCCATCCTAAAGGAAATCAGTCCTGAATATTCTTTGGAAGGACTGATGCTGAAGCTGAAACTCCAATACTGACTCACTGGAAAAGACCCTGATGCTGGGAAAGATTGAAGGCACAAGGAGAAGAGAACAACAGAGGGTCAGACGGTTGTATGACATCACCAACTCAATGGACATGAGTCTGAATAAGCTCTGGGAGTTTGTGATGGACAGGGAAGCCTGGCATGCTGTGGTCCATGTGGTCGTAAAGCGTCGGACATAACTGAGAGACTGAACTTAACCTTGCTCAAATGACATCAAAAATTAAATACAGAATCTTTACTAACTTAACATAGAATGTAAATAAGATGTTTGTTTAAGAGTAGCTGAATCCAGAAAACTGGTTGTGAAGAGTTTGTTGGTCTCCATCCTTCACATCTACTTTGTTCTGTGTTGGCTTCATTCTCAGAAAGGAAATTTTGTAATAGTGAAGCACTCCTGATTTATTTTCCACTTCATCTAGCAATCCCAGTGTAGAAAGAGATTCTCTTTCCTTGCAGTTCTGGCAAAAGCCATGGGATCATGTTCCTTGGCTTGGGTAGGTCACAGTCCCTTCATGAATGAATCACTGATTGGGACTGGCCTGCTCTAGGGTGTGTACTCACACCTGGAGCCGGAGTGCAGAGCAAAACCATGGACTTATCATGGGAAGAAGTAGTTCTCCAAATACATTTCAGTGCCATTATTCGAAGGAATGGGAATGGATGTTGAACAGGCACAAAACGATGGAAATGCTCCATAGATATCTAGATACAATAGTTTTTGAGTACTCACTATGTACTAGCTATTTGTGATTGCTTACATAAAATCACGGAGAAGGCAATGGCACCCCACTCCAGTACTCTTGCCTGGAAAATCCCATGGACGGAGGAGCCTGGTAGGCTGCAGTCCATGGGGTCGCTAAGAGTTGGACACAACTGAGCGACTTCACTTTCACTTTTCCTTTTCATGCACTGGAGAAGGAAATGGCAACCCACTCCAGTATTCTTGCCTGGAGAATCCCAGGGATGGCGGAGCCTGGTGGGCTGCCGTCTATGGGGTCGCACAGAGTCGGACATGACTGAAGTGACTTAGCAGTTAGCACATAAAATCAATCTGCTAATCTTTATAACAACCTTATATAAAAGAAAGGTTATTACTTTTTACTACACAGAGCACAGAGCAGTTAAGTAAACTTCTCCCAAGTCGCAAATGGAATACATCTTTGTTTACATATCTGAACATGACTATGGCCCAGCAGGGTGAAACCAGAGAGACTGACCAGGTGAGAACCCAAACCTATTATTCAAGGACATGCAAGACCGTTGAGCAGTCAGAAGTCAGCTCAGGAATAAAGAAAGAATAATAACACTTTACATAAGAAAAGCAGATATTGGAAAGCCGACTATCATAAACGGAGAGAAACCACAGGTAAAACACTTTCTTGATAGGGTACAAACGAGGATGAACAAAAAGTCTCTTCTCCCTGAAATGTACTCGTATTTAGGCTGGTCCGAGGAAGATGGCCACTGAGTCCACACTCTTCATCGTGACTCACCTTTATCCCATAGCATTCCCCTCACTCCTTATGTAATGGAGTTTCTTTCTGCTCCTCCATTCAAAGTGCTTGCTTGTTTCCCAACTTTCACATAGACAGTGTGTACCCTGAGATTCTTTCTCATACATTACTCCCTAACAAACTTCTACCCATTTTTCAGCCCTCAGCTGCACTGTCTCTTGGGGACCCTAAATTAAGTCCCCTTTCTCTAAGCTCCCAAGTGTCTGGTATTTTTCCATCAAAGTGCTAATCACATGTTACTATAAAAATTTGGTTAATGTTTGCTTTTGTTGATATACACAAAGTCCTCTGAGAAGTGTCTTCCAGCATCTGGCTGCAAGACCATAAATTTAAGTTCCAGAATTTTATATTAAACTTCCTTTCCCTTCTATTTACAATTCAATTTTTTCATTAGTGGCTAAACAAGTATCACATAATCCCTATTCTCCCTACATGCACCCATATACACACACATATACACACATGCACGTATGTACATACACACACACACCTCACCTCAAGACAGTGTTTCTTAGTTAAAAAGAAATAGTAGCCTAGCCTTAAGGTAAGTGGAACCTTTTTCACCTTCCTGTTGTTTTCTCCCTCAGTTTGGAGGGTGTGACTTTACTGCACCAGTCCTAGCAAATGTCCCTCTCAGCTGCATACAGCAGATGGGCTAATTAACTAATACTCAGACTAAGTAAATGCTTACAAGAAGAACCGAATAAACAAAAGGAAACAGTAATATTTTTAAGTTTTCCACCTCCAAAGATTTTAATCTGGCCCTGTCCACAAAGACAGACAAAATAGAGGAAGGCAGATGGAAAGAAACTACCAATCCTTATTACTCAGATCCTGTTCTGTTCCTGAATATTATTCACATTTTTTTTCTGATCAACTTCTTGACTGAGGGAGCTTTACTATGAAGCACAGTAATCTCATAGAAAACCAGGTATTACTTTGATTTATAGCTAGGCATGAACCCAGAATCCCTGAAAACAGAGCTGCTTGGAGAATTGGTGTGGCTGGAGGAACACATAGTAAAAGCCCACTTCTACAGGCCACTGATCTCTCCAGTTAAGGGATGTTCAGGTTATTTAGCTTGCTGCAGAGAGGAATGATTTACCCCAGGGAACCTAGGTGGGAAGAGAAAATCGGAAGTATCTTTCTATGAGATATTTGTTAGAGAATTCTAAGCAGGGTTTAGGGCAGCAGGAATGAGTTTGGGTTCCAAGGTTATCAACAAGTGAGGGCACTTTAACGACTAGGTATTATAATAAATTTAACCTAGGAGGCAGGTAGAATAAATTGGAGCTAGGACTGCTAGTAAAGGAGCAGCAATCACTCAAAGAAAGGCAGTGCATATCAGGAGATGAGGATGGTTAGCCATTTCTGTGGTCATTAGGAGTCTTGTATACATCTTATCCAAACATGGCCGAGTAACCTAAGTGTTGGCCTTGATTGAGCACTATTTATGTTCTATTGGGAACACTGCACTCATTGTTAACCGGGCTGTTTTTCACTCTCTCAGTGGTTTAGATTGGAACACATAAGTGAATTTCCTTCTTTCTTGATCTTAAATCTTGTTCTCTCTCTTTTCTGACCTCAGGGTACAATCTTCCTATGGTAATATGATAAGGACATACCAGGACCAGGAGTAAGGTAGAACAAACCCAAGCAAAGCAATGCCCTTAAAAGACCACTAAGCCCTGAACATCCCTCAGAAGAAAGCAAAGGGACAGTGCGGGCTTTCCTTTCTTAAATAAGTAACTCTAGCCTCTTCACTGATCCACAACCACCAAGGTGAAATGTGGAAGAAACTCCACTTTTCTACCACTGCTGTTAAGACACAGGAACTCAGCCAACTTATTCAGTGTGTTCTCACAAATACCTCTGATTTAGATCAACCAGTTGGGCAATACCACCTCCATTAAAAGATCTTGGTAAGACAGTAGGTACAGATCTAGTTAAGAAATGGGGGAAAGCATCTTTCAATAATACTTGAAGACAGAAGAGTATCAAGTTTAAAGACATGGGCTTTGGAGCCAGAAAACAGATAATCAATTTCTAATCTCATCATTACTTTTCATGTCATGTTCAGTTCAGTTCAGTTCAGTCACTCAGTCATGTCCAACTCTATGTGACCCCATGAACCACAGCACGCCAGGCCCCCCCCGGCCATCACCAACTCCCAGAGTCTACCCAAACTCACATCCATTGAGTCAGTGATGCCATCCAACCATCTCATCCTCTGTCGTCCCCTTCTCCTCCTGCCCTCAATCTTTCCCAGCATCAGTGTGTTTTCAAATGAGTCAGCTCTTTGCATCAGGTGGCCAAAGTATTGGAGTTTCAGCTTCAACATCAGTCCTTTCAATGGACACCCAGGACTGATCTCCTTTAGGATGGACTGGTTGGATCTCCCTGCAGTCCAAGGGACTCTCAAGAGTCTTCTCCAACACCACACTTCAAAAGCATCAATACTTCGGCGCTCAGCTTTCTTTATAGTCCAACTCTCACTTGCATACATTACTACTGGAAAAATCATAGCCTTGACTAGATGGACCTTTGTTGACCAAGTAATGTCTCTGCTTTTTAATATGCTGTCTAGGTTGGTCATAGCTTTCCTTCCAAGGAGTAAGTGTCTTTTAATTTCATGGCTGCAATCACCATCTGCAGTGATTTTGGAGCCCAAAAAATAGAGTCAACCACTGTTTCCACTGTTTCTCCATCTATTTGCCATGAAGTGATGGGACTGGATGCCGTGATCTTAGTTTTCTGAATGTTGACCTTAAAGCCAACTTCTTCACTCTCCTCTTTCACTTTCATCAAGAGGCTCTTTGTTTTTCACTTTCTGCCATAAGGGTGCTGTTATCTGCATATCTCAGATTTTTGATATTTCTCCTGGCAATCTTGATTCCAGCTTGTGCTTCATCCAGCCCAGCATTTCTCATGATGTACTCTGCATATAAGTTAAATAAATAGGGTGACAATATACAGCCTTGGCATACTCCTTTTCCTATTTGGAACCAGTCTGTTGTTCCATGTCCAGTTCTAACTGTTGCTTCCTGACCTGCATACAGGTTTCTCAAGAGGCAGGTAAGGTGGTCTGATATTCCCATCTCTTTCAGAATTTTCCACAGTTTATTGTGATCCACACAGTCAAAGGCTTTGGCATAGTCAATAAAGCAGAAATAGGTGTTTTTCTGGAACTCTCTTGCTTTTTCAATGATCCAGCAGATGTTGGCAATTTGATCTCTGGTTCCTCTGCCTTTTCTTTCTTTTTTTTTTCTTCTGTGTCATGCTCTGGTTTTTTGTTTGTTTGTTTGTTTGTTTGTTTGTCTTTGAATAAATTTATTTATTTTAGTTGGGGGCTAATTACTTTACAACATTGTAGTAGTTTTTTCCATACATTGCCATGAATCAGCCATGGGTTTACATGTGTTCCCCATCCTGAACCCTCCTCCCACCTCCCTCCCCATCCCATCCCTCTGGGTCATCCCAATGCCCCAGCCCTGAGCATTTGTCTCATGCATAGAACATGGAATGGTGTTCTGTTTCACATATGATAATATATGTGTTTCAATGCTATCCTCTGCCTTTTCTAAAACCAGCTTGAACATCTGGAAGTTCAGGGTTCACGTATTGCTGAAGCCTGGATTGGAGAATTTTGAGCATTACTTTACTAGCATGTGAGATGAGTGCAATTGTGCAGTACTTTGAGCATTCTTTGGCATTGCCTTTCTTTGGGATTGGAATGAAAACTGACCTTTTCCAGTCCTGTAGCCACTGCTGAGTTTTCCAAATTTGCTGACATATTGAGTGTGGCACTTTCACAGCACCGTCTTTTAGGATTTGAAATAGCTCAACTGGGATTCCATCACTTCCACTAGCTTTGTTCATAAGGCCCACTTGACTTCACAGTCCAGGATGTCTGGCTCTAGGTGAGTCATCACACCATCGTGATTATCTGGGTCATGAAGATCTGTTTTGTACAGTTCTTCTGTGTATTCTTGCCACCTCTTCTTAATATCTTCTGCTTCTGTTAGGTCCATACAATTTCTGTCCTTTATTGAACCCATCTTTTCATGAAATATTCCCTTGGTATCTCTAGTTTTCTTGAAGAGATCTCTAGTCTTTCCCATTCTATTGTTTTCCTCTATTTCTTTGCATTGACCATAGATAAGTCAATATGATTCATCTCTGAAAGTCTATCCAATGAGGTTGTTGTAAAGATGAAATTAAGTAGTATATAATATTTTTTGCACAGACGCTGAAATTAACTGTGCACACAGTAACAGGTAGCAGATACATGGAAGGAACACAATATTAAAATAGTCCAGAAAAAAATGATGGAATGAAAGAAATTTCTTGTTAGTGATGGATTATTTTTCCAAAAGGTTTTTTTTATTCTCTCTGAGATTCTAATCAGTTCCTAAGCTGATGCCTTAATAGGCAAAATTTGGAGCTGTTCTGATATTACTGTCTATCCTATTTGTAGTAAGACTGAGATGATTAATTCATGTACCCCTCCATTCTTTCATTTACTGTGTATATTTTGAAAGCCATCTATCTCTCAAACATTGTCAGGAAAATTGGGACTTGAAGATGAAAAGATGGTCCTTGTCTTTATGAAACTCTCAGATATTACTGAAATTGACATTTCTTCCTGATAATATAAATCTTAAATTCCTGTTAATTAAATTGTTTCAATTGCAGATGTAGGAAGTGTCAGATGTTGTCCATAGCACAGTCAGGAAATGTGGTACAGTGACAAAGTTGGCACTGGACAAGAACACTGAACAAAGGCTCTGAAATTCTGTTCCTTCCTTTTCAGAATAAGAAAACTGGAAAAGGTGAATAAGAAAGTGTTTTCTGGATAAAAGATTAGATGATTTCGTATCTGTGTTATGAACAAAAATAAGAGAAATTTGGAACCGGCAATTTCAAGAAGGGAAAAGTCTATTCTTGCTGCACTGAAGTGTACTCGGAAAGCCTTGAAATCATGAGGAACGTTGAATTATTGGAAATTAATTTTGATATAATTCTAAAAGCAAACTATCTTTGGAGTCAGTGATCCTGATTTTACTCAGAAATGTCATGAAAATACATTCTTACAATTAGTTTCATCAAGGTTTTGCTTTTGCTTCTCTAAACAAAAGATACCACCTTGACAGTCAAATTATATAGAATGATGCCTTGCAAAGCAACCTTTTTTACTTTTGGTAGCACAAAAGGGAGCCAGTATAGGAGTTTGTGGTGATGGTGGTTTAGTCGCTAAATTATGTCTGACTCTTGCGACCCCATGGATGGTAGCCCACCAGGCTTCTCTGTCCATGAAATTTTCAAGCAAGAGTATTGGAGTAGACTGTCATTTCCTTCTAGAACAGTAGTCTGTATTTGGTAACAATGCCACAGTCTCAATGCCAATCCTCTCTCTACCATGAACTTATAGAATCGATTCAATAAATTCACTTAACATCTCTGCTCAACTTTCATAAAAAAATAAAGGAAGTAGTTGGAATAGCAATATTTTCTCATAAGAAAACTGTGAAAACTGATAGGTTTGCATGATTTTGATATGCAGGGTACTTTCATTAGTTAGAAAAAGACATTTAATTTAATAATAGAAAGGCCAAGTATTTTGGAACACTGTTTTCAATAATTCTTCTGGATAAAAGAATATTTGCAAGCTTTGGACTACACACTGTCGTTGGTAGATTGAAATCAATACAGCATTTAAACGTTATTGATTTCATTTCAGATTTAAAGGCAACCTGTATATAAAATATATTGAAACTGAATGAAAATATATAATCTTATATTGTTTAATGACATTCAGAATGGGGTTGGTTTAGAGATTTATTTTTAGAGGAACAAAAACACAAATCTTGTGCTTTATCTCTTTTGCATGTTAAATAAGTACTTATTTATTAAATTATCAAAATAACATTAACAACAGCTACCAGTTAGTAAGTGACTACAGCCAAAGTTACGTCCATATTTCCTTACTTCTTACAATAATCCTATAATAAAGTTATGGTATTTTTTAGCCCCCTTTTATAGATAATATCAAGTGCCTGGTAGATGATGAGTTTGGGCTTTGAAACCAAGTGTAGCAGATCTAAAAGTTTCTGCAGTGTTCATGATAACATACTTCATAATTTGTCTGAGGAGGCAGAAAAGGTTGCTTGCCTTGAAAGATCTTCATCCTCCCAACTGATGAATCAAGTCCCTTGGAACAATAGACACTCTTGTTAGTCATCTTTCTTTGAATCTGGGAAGACCCCTAGTATTAGCCTGTGACTAAGAAAACACAGAGCTTCCCAGGTGGTGCAAGCAGTAAAGAATCCACCTGCCAACGCAGGAGAGGTAAGAGATGTGAGTTTCATCCCTGGGTTGAGAAGTTCCCCTGGAGGAGGAAATGGCAATCCACTCCAGTATTCTGGCCTGGAGAATCCCAAGGACAGAGGAGTCAGGTGGGCTACAGTCCATGGGGATGCAAAGAGTTGGACCTGACTGAAGTAACTGAGCACACACGCACTGCAATATCGTACATTGTATTGTTTACGGTTGTGGTTTTTGAACTGCATTTTTCCCTCTGCAGCTTGCTCTAGTGCCTTATCAGAAATGCTGTTGTAGGGATAATCATATGTATAGATATGAATACTGAACTTGGGGTCCTACAAAGCCCCCTGGACTCCTCCCAACTCTCCGAAAGCCTTACACTCACACACACACACACACACACACACACACACACACACACACACATACATTTCCAGAAGGTAAAGGAATAAACAAAGACTGGGCCTGCCATTTTGGGAAGGAAATTCCTCATTCCTCCTCTTTGTCAGCTGTAAGAAGTGAAAGGAGGCCAATTCTTGTGTATCCCAGGCTGCTTGTTAAAATCTTCTAAATTAACTTCACTCTATTAAAAACTTGGTTTTATTTTTAATCATATATTTCCAATTCCAAGACTAGTTATTTTAAAAGCACAATTGAGACATTTATACTTCGCAATACTACAACTGCTCTGTTAAAAATAAGTCATAAATGTGAGTTTCCAGGAGAAAATGGAGAAACCAGGTTGTTGCAGAAATTTGCACACAAAGCAACTCCCTAGATGCAATATTTTCTATAAACATATCACAAACCTTTGTATATGTTAATTAGGGCAACTCCTTATTTTTTAGGGCTTCCCTTGTGGTTCAAATGGTAAAGAATCTGCCTGCAATGCAGGAGACCTGGGTTCGATCCCTGAGTTGGGAAGATCCCCTGGAGAAGGGAAAGGCTACCCACTCCAGTATTCTGGCCTGAAGAATTCCATGGACTGTATAGTTCAAGGGGTCACAAAGAGTCAGGCACAACTGAGCGACTTTCACTTTTCACTTATTTGATACCTATAGAAACCATTTCCATATTGGCACTTTCCTTCTCATCTGTCAGTCTGTAGACTAAATAATTTGCTATTTGGCACAGCAACCACTCCCTTGGAGAATGGAGATGGTGCATACAGATGCATTCTCTAGACAAAATGTGATATTAACTTCCCTTATGGCAAAAGATATGAATCCTACTTCTTTGTAATAAAGTAGTTTCTGTTCTGAAAAGCACCCAAAGAAACTAATGCCCAGAGGTAGTCAGTGACTGAGGGTCAAAGGCATTTCTAGAAGGTTGTTAAACCCAATACAAGGGTTATATGCAACACCTCTTTTAGAAGTCTAGTTAAATTAGAGTGGACTTGCCTCTATTTGCCCTCCTCTCTCTCTGTCTCTGCCTCTTTCTGTCTCTCTCTTTCCTCCCTTCCTCACTTTCTTTCTTTACCTATTTCTCTCCCTCTCTTTCTCTCCTTTTTTTTTTCCTTTGGGTTTGTCTTGTATATATTAATTTCCACTCAACTTTATCACTAAGAAATAGGGAAGAGGCACTATTGTAGACTGTATACTGTGTTCAGGAATTGCAGGAAACCCTGGTTCGATTTCTGGGTTGGGAAGATCCCCTGGAGAAGGGAAAGGCTACCCACTCCAGTATTCTGGCCTGGAGAATTCACAGAGTTGGACACGAATGAGAAACTTTCACGTCACTTCGCTTAACGTTTAGATTACAATGCAATATTGTAGTCTCATAGCCTTTTTCCTTCAGGAGAGTTAGGTAACCTTACCAAGTATTCTCACCCATTTATTTATTCATTTATTCAACATAATTAATTAAGCACCTTCTACATGGTTAGACCCTGAGCTGGACTATGCAGCCTGTAATTAATGGATTTGGGATTTGTACACAGTTTTGTTTGACCCTAAATTCTAAAGTGTAATGAGTTTCAGGATGAGAACACTGATGGAAAATGATTTCTTCATGTCAGCTGTTATGTTCCACTTTGAAATATTTCCCTGTCTCTAACAAATGTATTCTAGTTTCCTCTTGGTTTTCCAACCTTTCCTAAGAATTGATATTCCTTAGCATGCAAATTAAAAAATATCAAACAGCCTTAACAAAACAGGAAACTCAGTGCCACATGTAACAGAAAGGTCTAGGTAATACCACTTCCTTTGGGAATGGGTGTATCTAGGTGTCAAAAAGTATATCATCATGCATTACTTTATATCTTACAACCCAGTCTTTTCTTTTCCTATCTCCTTTCCTCCCTGCTTCATCCCTTCCCTTCCTTCTTTCTTTCTTCTCTCTCCTTTTCTCAGTTCTGCTTTCTAGTAGATTGCTTAGACTTTTCATATTTTTTATGTTGAACCCCCAAATTCCTTTCAAATTACCTTCAAATTTAAAGAAGAGTTTTCTATCTTAATAGTGCCAACAAAATCACAAAATTGAACTTCATTTGGCCAAGTTGGGTTGCATGCATATTCCTTTTAAAAACAAAGCCACATGGTACTTTTTCATCAGCTAGGCTTGGGTCATTAGTATCTCCTTGAAAGTGGGAAATGGAATCCCACCTGAACTATCATATTTAACAAATATTCAGCAAACATATATTAAGACTCTCCTATACCACATATGCTACTCATGAACCACATGCCAGGGGTGTGTCAGTGTCTGCACTTATGATACTTCCTCTTTTAATGAACAGAGAGTAAAATATCAGCAAATTTTCAAACTAGGTCTAAATGCTGTTAATTGAAGAAGAGGGAATAGATGCTGGTCAGGCAAACAAACATACATGTACACACACAATGGGAAAGGCATTTTTATTATGAGTAGTATAATGTTATAACTAGGAAGACCTTACCTCTAGCTGAAGACTTCCCTGTAGCTCAAATGGTAAAGAATCTGCCAGCAAGGCAGAAGACCAGGGTTCGATTCCTAGGTTGGGAAGTTACTCTGGAGAAGGGAATGGCAATCCACTCCAGTATTCTTGCCTGGAGAATTCCATGGACAGAGAAGCCTGGCGGACTACAATCCGTGGGGTCGCAAAGAGTCGGACATCACTGAGCGACTAACACACAGGAAGAACTACATATACCCAGGTCTGTCCAGCCTATTTTATAGATGAGATAACTGAGCCCTAGAGAGGGCAAGTAACTCAACAAGCAATTGAGGACACTGAGGTAGGTACCCAGGTACCAGACTTTTAACGTAGGGTTCCAGATCCCTAAAAGAATGTAATGTTTTTCTTTAGTTTGCTCGGGCAGTCTTCTAGCCTCTGACATATACTTGCTAAGGTACATGGCAAAGAATAAAGGATTTAATGTAGGGAAAACACTGGGCTGGGGTCAAAACTTAACGCTTTCTTGGGAGCAAGGAAAATTTCCATTCCTTCTTGCCTGAATTACTGTTAAGGATTACTGTAGAAAATTAATCCTTTAGAAATATTATGTGGGTTCTACACATTCTCTGAAATTTATAGCGATTTGAATAGGTCTTGAGCTAAAGAAAGAAAAAAAAAAGGTCTGTTTTCACTCAGACCAAAATCCAGTGAAATCCTCTCTTTAATGCCTCTCTGCCTGAATTTTCCTCTATCAGGCTTATTTTTAAGAAGCAAAATTGCAAAACCAGCAGTCATTAGCCAAACCACTAATTCCTTCTATTCCTCATGTACATCCTATGTAATGATTATTTGCATAGTAAACCTGCACAGAGAAATTATTTCAAATTGTTAATTCTCATTTTTTTTTTCTAAAAATTTCTCTATATATTTTAATGATAAGAGCCATTTCCTCTTTCCTGTTTATTGTAGGGATCCCATTATTTTCTATATTTCAGACATTTATTATTTTAGTGTGCCTTAGTATTTCCACAATAGGTTCTCATGTCTGCAAAATCTGGGTAAATTCATAGATCTACATAAAATCTTAAGCTGGGCTGATCTCCAGACCCTGTTCTCTCTCTCCCAACACCTTCCAGGGAAAACTTAGCTTGTGAGAGTTCAGTTTGTTTTAATAATGGCAACCACATGCAGCAAGGTCTCCAAGGATATGTATTACTCATTTTAACAGAAACCCTGGTATCATCTATGACCAAACTCAAAAAACATCAAGTAGTTTTGTCTTACAAGCTATGAATATCATAAATAGATAAAGTACCAGGTTCATTGATATCTTTCTGACCGTTCTTCTGCTTACCTACCAACTACTTCTATCATGTCTGCATCTAAATTTTGTATTGTAGTAGTATAGATCCAATGCTATTTTTCTACATACACTAAAGTTTTAAAAATGCCTTCAAGTTTTTGTATAAGTTGATCCTTTGGTCAATTATCCCCTTACCTGTTTGCCTGCCTACTGTTGTTGCATTCAATATTTTGAAACACAAGTTATATATCACCTACACTAGAAACTTTTTCTTGATTATTCCTTATGTTCAGATCTACAGGGTGATTAAAAATAATTTAATACCCTCAAAACTTGTATTCTTCCATTATATATAAACAATAATAAATAAGGTAGAGTATGATATATAGCTCAAAGAAAAATTCAGTTCCTGATGGCTTTCAGGTAATTTCTGCCAAATCTTCTTGCAATAGATTAAAACAGTTGTTTAAAAATCTCTTTACCACCTAATTAATTCTATTAAATTAAAGACAGACAAGGATACAAAGAGGAAAATTACAGTCTAATATAACTCACTACCATAGATGTATAAATTGAAACTATTATCAAACAAAAATTTAACAGTATTAAAAATAGTCATAAATGATAATTCATCACAAATAACTAACGTTTATCAACATTTATGATAGGAATGTAACAGTGGTTAACATAAGAACTATATATTTCATTCAAATTTACACATTATGAGAGTAAATAATTTTGTATACTATAACAGCCATTTATAATATAATCTCTAATTTCTTACCAAACTAGGGCTAGAAAGTAGCTCCTTTAATCTTATTAAGGATAATGATTAAAAAAAACTTGGAAAATTTTATCTTAATGATACAAATTTTGGAAGCTCCTTCCCAATCCTCCAGCATCAGGGACAAGACAAGTATGCCACTATCACTGCATCCACTTAATATTTTTCTCAAGACATAGTCATTGTAGTTAGATAGATAAATAGATAAATGGAAAAGAGGAAAACAAAGCACTTATTGTTAATAGATAATATAACTGTCCAAATTAAATGAAAACAACATTATAATCTACAAGTAAGCTAAAAGATATATCCACATAATAAAAAAGAAGATAATTTAATAATAGGAACCAAAAGTCAATGTACTTTGCAATAAACAAAATATGTACAATATATTTATGCAAAAATATATGACTTTGATGACTAACATAAAAGATGTCAAAATGATTGGGAAAATGTACCATATTCATAGATAGGGAAGGTACAATATTATAAAAAGCTATTTTTCTCCAATTTGTTTTATAAGTTTAATGAGATTCTGAAGAAAACCTCATTGTTTCTTCTCTTATTCAGGAATTTAACAAATAGACTCTTAAATACATGTTAAAGAAATGAGGACCAAGAAAAAAGAGAAGAAATAGGATAATATGCTTAAACATGCTCTGCCTGATATTAATGCATTCTAGAGTTATATTATCTAAGAATGTGTGGTATGTATATAGAGATAGACAAATTGACTAATTTAATAAGATAGAGATTCCAGAAACAAAATCACTAATATATGGAAATTTTTTACTTGAAAGATGACACTGAAGATCAGAAAGAAAAGGGGAAACCATTCAATTTATGATATTGACATATTTATTCTTTAGAAAAATAAATATAAATAGATCACTACAATATACCACATATGACAGATCCAAATGCTTAAGAATTTAAATGAGAAAGAAACTCTTCAAAACTGTTAAAAATATCTATCTTTCTAACTAGATTTTTCCAAAAAAAAAAAAAAAAAGAGAGTAAAACCAGTTCATCGTAAAAGTAATGACTAATACATTCAGTTATATTAGAATTAAGAACTTCTGTTCCTCAAAAGGTGACAAGAAGAAATTCAACTACATGGATTACTCTCTGGAGCATACAAGGAATTCATTAAAAAATCAGCGTGAAAAAGCCATATGACCCAGTTGCAAAGTTTGAAAAAAAAAAAATCATTTCACAGTTACAAACCAGATAGGCAAAAACAAAATAAATAAAATAAAAATAAAATAAAAATAAATTAATTTCTAAATTAATCACAGAAAGACAAATTAAGGACATAATGAAACATATTTTACACCTTCTGGATGAATTGGCAAAATTGTTTTAAAAACATGACCCTACCAAAGTATTGCTAAAGCCTTAAAAAAAGAATAACTCTCATCTGGTGCTGTGAGATATGGAAAGTGGTACAATAATTTCGGAAAACAATCCAGAGTATGTCACAAAATTGATCACATATGGCAGTTCTATTCAACTCTAATGTTAAAATCAGTCATAGAGAAACACGTGCCTACGGGACAAGGTCACATGTCAAGGTTGATCCCAAAATGTTTGCAGCAGCAAATGACCTAAGTTAGAAGGTGAGTTTAGGGGCTTCTTTCTGTTCTATTGTTATGAATCTTATTGTTTATGTTGTGAAGTGAAAGTTGCTCAGTTGTGTCAAACTCTTTGCGACCCCACGGACTATATAGTCCCTGGAATTCTCTGGGCCAGAATACTGGAGTGGATAGCCCTTCCCTTCTCCAAGCGATCTTCCTAACCCAGGAACTGAACCAGGGTCTCCTGCGTTGCAGACGGATTTTTTTACAAACAGCTACCAGGGAAGCCCATTTATGTTACATGTTTTCTACTACATTATCAAATACTGCATAATTTAAAACATTAAAATGATATACAAGGGGCATAAGTAACATTTTACGAGAATTCAAAAGAGAGCATACTTACAATATTATTTTAAGATTGTGAAAGCAGGGAAATTCTTGTGTGTGGTAGCAATTTAACAGGATCTGAAGGCTATATTATTTATAATTTATACCTTGCCTTGGTTTTCAAAGGATATGAATATGCTTATAAACATGTTATGAAACAAAATGTAAAAAATAACAAGGAGCAGAAAACAGGAGTTAGGGAAAAATGAGTTAAAAGAAAAAGGAACAAAGGCGTAACATTAGCAAATTAGAATTCATAGCATGCAGTTAATTTTTGCTTAGGAGGTTGGATACCAATTTGCCTCCAACAAAATAAGGAGAAAAATACTATCAGTTAGTATAACAATAATTACTGGATGTGTTAAAGGGGAAGAACAGGGTTGTTTTTTTAATCTTTGTATGATTTGTGTTTTGTTTTTTTTCCTGGCATTATTTTCTTAAAAGGAGATGCTGTGAAACATGACAATGAAAGCCATTCTGAGAAAAATAAAAACAGAATTAAAGTACTGATATAAAAATAAATAAATAAATGGCAGATGCAACAGGAATCAAAGAGGATTTCCACCTGGTTTTGCTACAGATACTTCAGTGATGACAATTAAAAGGATTCCAAAGACAAACTTGGACCAGCCCAACAGAAAGTGACACACAGTAGTACTCAAAGTGGTCCCTGGACCAGAAGCATCAGCACTTCCAGGGAACATGTGAACAAAGAAAATTATTGGCACCACTGCAGACCTACTGCATTGGAAATTCTATGGGGTTAGACTCCAAAATCTACGTTTTGACAATCTCCCAGGCAGTTCTGATGGGTGCTAATGACTGTGAACCACAAGGCCAAAGAGTTTGGATTGTAAACTCTATGTACCAGTGAAGGTAGTTTAGGTACCAATCCTCAACCCCCTTAAGTTTCCATGCTCCTGTACCTTAGGGTACAGTGTATCTGCCCACTGTATGTGTTCAAGTGAGCATTTTCTTCTGCTGTCATTTAGAAGTGGAACTGTGCGTCAAAGTAGATATTCCCAGCATCTAGTGCATTTAAATGCTGAAAGAAAATTCTAAAGCAGACTTTCTGAAGCTCAACAATTTTGACATTTTGAGGCCTGATCATTCTTTGCTTTGGGAAGTTTCCCTCTACATATTCAGACATTTAACAGAATCTTTAAAGGATATTCAGCAGTACTTTTGGCCCCTCTACCCAAAAACTGCCGCTGACATCACTTCCCTAATGTAGTTAAAAACATCACCAGGCATTGACAAATGTTTTCACGTGATGGCATTGCCCCTACCTGAGAACCACTGTACCAAAGTATTTCAAACTAAAATATATGGCCTGGGGTGATTTGGCCCCTGGGATTGTTCTCCACTATGTCTTTTGTGTTACCAGTGCTGTTCAAAGTTAAGGTTGGATAGGGAATTTTTCTAAAGGATTGAAAGTACCCACTCAGAGTACATGTTATAATAAACATGACGATGAAATTGTTAATGGCAATCATGACGCAAGAAAAAAAAAAGATTTATACTAACTTATCTAAAAGACCTTGAAGTACTCTTAAAACAGGGATCCCAAACTATAAGCTGTTAATTCCAGAGTCTTTTCGACATTAAAAAAAAAAAAATACTCATTGAAGCTAATGTCAGCCCAGAAGAATCAATTTTTTAAAAGTTTGAGATAGCAGCAGTCTTTAAATTTTAGTGTATGATTATCTTAGGAATGTATTAAGCATTCACATTCCTGGGTCTTATTCTCAATTATTTTGATTTAATAGACACAGTTAAGGGCTAAGGAAATAGCATTTTAATAAGCACTCCTGGTATTTTGATGCAAGTATGTGCTGCACCTGCATCAGCACCTGAAAAACACTGCTCTTAAGAATGGATTATATAGCAGGAACTCTGTTCAACATAGTACAATAACCTAAATGGGAGAGTAATTTAAAAAGAATAGATACATGTATGTGTGTTAAGTCACTTTAGTCATGTTTGACTCTTTGCAACACTAGGGACTGTAACCTGCCAGGCTCCACGAGAGTCCCCAGGTAAGAATACTAGTGTGAGTTGCCATGCCCTTCTCCAGGGGATTTTTCCTACCCAGAGATTGAACTTGGGTCTCCCACATTGCAAGCAGATTCTTTACAGGAGTTCCTACTAAGCTATAGTTGATTGTTGTCAAGCAAAAATAAGGCTCATGAATGCCCGGTCTCCTGACATCTAAACATAAACTAGAATTTCAGATTTGTATGTCAGCTCTTCTAATCTTCAAAAGAATAAAGAGAAGTCAAAATCACTCAGTAGTGTCCAACTCTTTGTGATCCAATGGACTGTAGACTGCCAGGCTCCTCTGTCCATGGAATTCTCCAAGCAAGAATACTGGAGTGGGTTGCCATTCCCTTCGCCAGGGGGATCTTCCCAACCCAGGAATCAAACCCAGGTCTCCCATATTGCAGACAGATTCTTTACTGTCTGAGCCACCAGGGAAGACCAAGAATACTGGAGTGGGTAGCCTCTCCCTTCTCCAGGGGATCTTCCCAACCCAGGAATTGAACCAGGGTCTCCTGCATTGCAGGCAGATTCTTTACCAGCTGAGCTACCAAAACGAATGTGTGCTCAGTCACTTCAGTTGTGTCTGACTCTTTGTGCCCTATGGACTGTAGCCTGCCAGGCTCCTCTGTCTATGGGATTCTCCAGGCAAGAATACTGGAGTGGATTGCTGTGCCCTTCTCCAGGGGATCTTCCCGACCCAAGAATCGAATCCATATCTCCGGCGTCTCCTGCATTGCAAACAGGTTCTTTACCCACTCAGCCACAAAAAAGAATTGTTATCAGTAATTCAATTTTTGTTGAAGCTTTTTATTTTTTCAGGCAGGATCTGGACCACAAATCTCTTGTTATGACATCTGTAATAAAGGAACCAGTCCATCAAACGACCAGTGAGAAGAAAATCACGGTGGAAGAATCCATGCTTAAATTGGAAGTCTTCCTGAATTCCATCTCCACTATACACAAAATCCCTCACTGTTTTTTGTTTTGGTTTGGGATTTTTTGAATACCATAGCCTAAATTTTTAGTATGTAAATCTGTCTATACTTGTACAGCTGGTGTGTTGGCTTGGGGAGAAGGAAGGGAAAAGATGCCAAGGGGAAGGAAGACGTTTCCAGCTCTGTCTCCTGTTGGTTCCTGTGGAGACTGCTGCCTTTGCATGCATTAGAGATATTTGTCTGAGTTCCCTGTGGTGCTGAATGGTCCAAGATGATAGGAAGAGCCAGAGCTTGCAGAAAGACACAGAATTGGGGGAGCTCTCCAAAGTGTCAGTCTAAACCCTCTGCTTACATACGTAACTATGTTTGATGAAAGGAAGATGGGAGGCCAGAACCTGGATAAACTTAATAATAGTTATCAAGTATGGAGTACTTAATATGCACCAGGTACTGAGCTAACCCTTGGATAGATACATACCTACATACATACATACTTTCATGTCAGATACTTGATGACATACAACTGGTAAGTCTTGAAGCTGGAAATTAGAACCTAAGTCTGTCTGTCTACAAAGGCCATGCTCATAAAATTACCATGCACTGTTTCCACTCAAAAATCTTTAAATCAGCAAAGTCTCTGCAAATACTAAGAGCACAGTTTTTAATTGTATCTGCTCTAGATGACTGTTTCAGGCTCTACATCTGAAGTCCCAAGGTTAAAAGGAATGCTCTTATAGGCAACATTTGATCCTGATGTAATGATGGCCTTTAACTCTCAAATTAGGCTTCCCAGGTTGCTAAGTGGTAAAGAACCCACCTGCGGATACGGAAGATGCCAGAGATGGAAGTTCAATCCCTGATTCTGATCCCATGAAGGAGAAAATGGCAACCCACTCCAATATTCTTGCCTGGAAAATTCCATGGATAGAGGAGCCTGGTGGGCTATGGTCCATGGGGTCACAAAGACTCAGACATGACTGAGCAACTGGGCACACAATTTTCAAATGCAATCAGTTTTATGACAAAAATTTAGTGATAGCTTTTTAACATATTTTGGCAGGGAAATAAACACTACCCCATAAAGGCAAATATAAAATACTGAAGGAAATATTTTAAATATATATTTAAAATACACCTTAACATTTATAAAAGCCAGTAGTTCTCTTTCTTGTCAAAATCACTATAGAGCAGTATAAAACTTTAGCATTACTGCAACTCTGTAAGGAAGAATTGCACAGAAATTCCTAAGTGGCAAATCCACCGATTTGGTTAACTTAGATAATTCCAGCATCTTCACAAGTTTCTTAAATAACAAAGAACAGACAAAGCTTGAGAAAAGGCATATTGATGAGGAGGACTATGTCATCAAGGTTGAACTTAGAGAATTTGCATACAGAGAGCTGAAAAAGTTTCTGAATATAGGATTATTGATATAAGAAAGTACCCAGTACACCAGCGTCTGAAACTGGGATTTACAGGGAACTCAGAGGAGGAGGACCATTGGAAACAGAACCAAGCAATGGAAAAGAATCAGGGCCAAGGCACTTTAGCAAGCATTTTGTGCTAATTATCCCCCAATTGTTTAATATCAGTGTTTCACAATGGGGCTGCTATTACAATGTAGAGCAGTATAATTCTTCCTTGTAGAGACTACCCCAGCATTGCAGAATGTTTATCTCTAGGATCCACAATAGCAGCAGCTCCCATTTCCCCAATAAGTATTAATATCACCAGGCAAGGAAAATAACCTTGGTTAAATCTTCCTTAGTGGTGCAGAACCACCCCCTGTTGAGAACCGTTAGTTATGACTGTTAACTTTATTCTGTTAATTAACCATTTTTTAAAATAATTATAATATTTGTTCCCTTAGATTTGCTCGAACAATCTTGCTTGAACTAGCAATATCTAAAAAAGAAACTTTCCATGTATATTAACAGTTCAGGAGAACTACTTGAGTCTCTACAGTCCAGCAGTAAATATAGTCATGATTCCAGAGGATATTGTCTGCCAGCTGTGAGTGGCCAGATTTAACTATCATCTTCCTGTCCTGAGAATGGTACCTGGAGAGAGCCACCATCTGGTTGGATATTACTCTGACATGATTCATTAAAAGTCATCTTCATTACCTTCTTCATTTCATTCCAGAGGTTGAAGAGAGGTAACCCTAATAATTCTATTCCGTTCAATTTAACCCTATGGCAATCACAATGCAAGTTCAGCAAAATTATATTTACCGCAATTATAGTTCTGGCATTGAAATAAATAAATTTTGGATATAAAATGTTAGCCAAAACATATTATGGATCTAAAAAACTCAGATTCAAGTAGAATATAAATACCTGAGAATAAATAATTAGCATAGAATGCAATAAATGCCAAAGAGATGACAGAACAATCCTGAAACAACACAGGAGAAATTGAACCTTCTCATTACAGACAGAGAAGGTGTTCTAGAAGATACTCAAATGCCAAGCTCATAATGATAAACAAGCATTCACTGCATAAACAGTCAAAGGGGATGTTTTCCTAAGCATAGTGATAAGCATGCAGAAAAGTTTATAACCAAAATAGTCAGTTCATGGAAAATATCTTATAATATTCCTATAAAGAAGAACAAGGAGTAGTATAAAACTAACCTAGTGATAGAATTAGATCAACTCACCTTGAATCTAATGAATATAAAAGGAAAATTTCATCCAGTTGCTTAAAATTCACAAATGGGTCTCCAGTACTATAGAACACTACTCAAAAATTAAAAGAAACAAACATATATCATCATGGATGAAGTGTAAATAATTATGCTAAGTGGAAGAAGCCAGAAAAAAATAATATATGTTGTATGTCTCTTTATATAAAACTCTGGAAAATACAAACTAATCCATAATAAAAACAGATCAGTGGTTGCCTGGGAACAGAGGTAGGGTTGGGCTAGAGAAAGAAATAAAAGGCTGCAAGGAAGCTTTGGAAGGTGCTGGATATTTTCACTCTTGATTTGAAGATGATTTCATGGGTGTGTTTATAAGTCAGAAGTTATAAAAGTATGCAAGCTAAACATGTCATTTACTGCATGCAAATTATACCTTAATAAAGCTGGCAAAAAAATCAAACAGAAAAAAAGTATGCCTTGTATTTGACTGCTTAAAAGATTTGTGAGAATACACACAGAATCCAAAACAGTATTGCATTGGAGTGCTATAAGAACTAGGTAAAGAAAGCATTTCTTCATACATCTCTCAATTCAATTGACCAGATATTTATCAAGCACTGTTTCTGTGCCAATTACTCTCACTGACATTAAAGATATATTAGCAAAGAACACAGAAAAATCACTATCATTGAAAATCATATGACGTGAACATACTTACCATATAATTCAATTAAAATATTGAATAGAATAAATACTGTTCAAACTTTATTTGTAAAATACCTATTTCTAAAAGCACTATCATTGCATTTGTCTATATATGTGCAGGTAATATACATATATAGATGTATGTATATACTTTTTATATTATTTCTCCTTCCTAGAATGCCTTTTCTGGCCTCTTACTTACTCATATTTTAAACTTCTATTTATTATTAAGGCAGATATAAAGTACTTCTTCCATTGTTAATTTTTTTCCTAATCTCATTTGTACACTGATCAACCCTTTTCATGTGTCTTTATAAAGCCTCTATACTATTTCCATTGTATCATCTGTTAAATTTCCTGCCACTTATTTATCTCAATGAATGTCTCCTCGAGTAGAGTGTAATCTTTGTGAAACCATTACCTGTGTATTCTGAGCATTTATCAAAGTACCCAACATGTAAGTACGTATCTACTGAAATAATGGGATGTTTCTCATTCTTGCCTTGGAATAGATGTTCTAAGGCAAGGATGGGAAGGAGGTACAGTCAACCAGAGTCAGCCAGAAGCTCTCTAATTCACAAGAATTCCAATGTCATTTCTGAATTCTAGACAGAAGGTCATATCTGTTTAGGAACATCTGCCAGGGGTTTAGTAGAGAAGAAATGAGGATACATATAACACATAACTTGTGAGTTTTAGACTTGGGAATATAATCTGATACTAAAATAAAACACTATATAAAACAGTACTTCAAATCAGCTTTCCTATCCAAAATGGACTGTCACTCTTTTCTTTCTATAACACATGGTCTTTTTTCTATTTGCTATGTTAGGTGCTAGAACTGAGATGCTCTCCATCTTCTCACATGCTCTTATTTATATGAGATAAGAAATTAGTGGCAGATATATGGCTCTATAAAAATAAACATTAAATTGGGAGTGGTTGAGAGATGAGAAAAGGGAAAGAGAGGGGGAACGAGAGATGACTTAGTGGAGATGGACAAAGAAATATGAAGTATAAGAATTCTCCCTGATAAGGGTAGCTCAAAGGATATACAGGCACTGAATGTCAACCTCCATGGCAAACCTGCCCTGTGTGACTGCTGTTTCATGAACACAGGGATTTCAACTAAAATCTGAATCAGGTGAGAGAAGAAAACGGCCACAAGATACAGTGGCTCCCATAGGTTAGAGAGCTTAGTATAAGCATGAGGAAGAGCTGAAAGTGACCATAAAAATCTCAAATTTACACAAATCTTGGAAAGGCAATGGATTCTTCTGAAATATGGTAGGAGAGCAGGACAATTTTATGAAAATATCAAAGCACAGGGTGACCTGGGTTACAAAGAGCATAATATGATTATGTACTTTTTATAGATTAAGTGATCTTTGGTCATTAGTTTGTTGAATTCTTATGACTATTCTGGAAGACAAGCAGGTCAGGAACTATTATCCATTTTGAAGTAACTGAGAGTCCTAGAAGTTGAAAATCACCCTGGAGCCAGTGAGTCTGGGAGGGAGAATGTACTACACATAAGACCTCTTCATTTCCATTTCCCCTCCTCCCCCGCCTCCTCTTCTTTCTCTTTCCTTCCTCCCTCCCTCCCTCCTTCCTTCCTTCCTCTCTCTCCTCCCTCCTCCCTGTCCTCCTTTCTTTCCTACCAGACTGAGTATATGTGAAACTTCAAAGTTTATACACTGAAAGTCAGGGTTGCAAACACAAGTGATAAATATACACAATTATGCATGAGGCTATAGGGAATAAAGAATTTGGAGCCATATTTTTATTACAAGGATACCTTGGTATATGATCTACTTTTTGAAATGAATATGTAATAAAAATGTATATTTTGTCATTGATTTTTTTGTCCCAGGAATTAAGCGCAATAAGAGGCTCTGATTATGTGAGTCTGGCTTATTTAGCCTTGACTGATAAACTTTTTATTAGAATGTAACTTCTTGGGATTTTGTACGTATGTACTGGTATACTATGCATGTAGAGCACCGCATATGTATACATGTAAACGTATACACACATACATATATATATAACTTTAAATAAATACTTTTAAACTGAAACCAAGGAGTTTCCTCTTTATTTCTGACTCTTTGACTGGGTTAGGAAATTGTAGAGACCCTTCTGGCCAGAAACAATGTAATATTCTGAATAAGAAATTTCTTCCTTCTTTGATGAAGACAATTTTTTTTTCTTTTTATGGGAACTAAACTATTCTCCAATTCCCCTGGTGGGAGATGAATTAATATAGTAGAACAGAGTTTACCCTCAACAGCTGCAACTTGCACCTGTGCAGTATATTCTTAATCCTTTTTCGCTGCAGTATGATAGAGAAAAAAGCAGGGGAAAATGCTTTGTGGAACCTTCCAACTAAGATGCTTAATGCATTATTAGGAACAGAAATTCTCAGTGGGATTTAACCATGCCTATTAGGAATTAGGCTTGGGAAACCAAATATGAAAAGTATAAAACATTTCCCCAACTTGCACTGAGATTGGCAGTGGGATCCACACTGCTCATTTTCTGGTTTTTATTCACTATGTCGTTCTAAGGTTCCCCAGGTAATTTCATCTCCTGCCTTCTTTGATTCACAGCCTATAGAGCACAGACATTTATAATAGCACATTGGCATTATGTGAGCATCATTGGCCAAGACAGAACACAAATCAGCTTTGCTGTATGCCTGCTCTGCCTCATTAAGCATTAATAAAGTGATCTCTAATTGTTTCTCATTCCTGGGCTCCAGGCTGTTTATTGCTTGGTACTACTGTGCAGCTTCCTTTGGAAGTCAAGTTAATTCTTCCAACTGTTGAGATGGCAGGCCCACACTTCCCTGTGGAGACAATGTCATTTACCTGCAATGAGTTGGAAGGTAAAGGAAGGGGAAGAATGTTCCCTAATCATGGGCATCTAAGAAAACATTCTCTGCATTGCTTTTAGATGCCAGCTTTTTCACCTCTGAATCCCAAATGCTTCCATCTACTCTCAGCTTCTTGTGAAGATATATGTCAACTATTAAAAATATCTTAGCATTATCCATCGCTTTTTGGAGAAATTTTCAGCACTGGATGTGCATAAATATGTACAATGTCTGAAGAATCTTCTCCAGGGAAAACTTTTTAAATAATGTATATTAAGAAAATATTGGAAAATACAGAAGATTATAAGGAAAGCAACCAATTCACATAGAGATAATGCCTTTTCATATTCCATATGTGCATGTGTGTCTATAACTCCTCTGACTAAAACAAGCATTTTGATAACCTATTTCTTAATCTATTTCTTAATAATCTCCATTTATGTGTCTAAGAAAAACAAATCCCCCACATCAGAAAATGGAAATAATGATCAACTTATATGCTTGTTGGGAGTAAGAGAAACAATATTATTGCTGACTACTACAAAAATAAAAGGAGCAAATACTAATTATGACTGTCACTGCATGACAATGTAATGCATGATGGATATTATGAGAGTATTATTATATTTGCAAAGTTTTTATATCACCCGGAATCTTCCCATAAAACCCATGAGGCAAATCTAGTTTAGGGTTCAGTGCCAACTTTTTATACTGGACAAATAATACCTGAAATCCTCAAAACACAGCAAAGAGTTCCTGTTGACCAAGTAGTAAAATAAAATTCAGGAAGGGGTAACAGTGAGTTTGTGAAATTCAACAACCTCAGGAGTTATTAGACAGAAGACTTTTTATTTTTAATGAGGGCTGTAGGGGATTTAGGGTACACAAATGAATGTGGTTTTGATTAAAAATCTCAGTCACATATTGCATGCAAACATTTAAAGGAAGGAAGGCCAAGTTGCAATAAAGTTTCTATAGAGTCAGGTTACATCAAAATGCATTCTGAAGAATTTATTTGATGAATATGAATCTGCTGAATGACAAAGGGAGTAAATACCAATTATATTCCACTTATTGGGAAACATTAGTGTCCTACAGTGAAACCAAAAGTATTCAAAGAATATATGATCTTTTAGGAGGTAAATACCAATTATTTTCCACTTATTGGGAAACATTAGTGTCCTACAGTGAAACCAAAAGTATTCAAACAATATATGATCTTTTAGGTGTCCATTTTGCCATCGTTTTAGATCACTGAATTTCTCTTTTTCTTTAATGATCCCCTATAAAGTGCCAGCCAGCAATATTTTTCAGAAGATGCGTCTGCCTAGTTTGACTTAGTTTATTGCCCTGTGGCTCCACGGGTTGAATGCTTATGGCAATGCCCTGCAAGAACACGTGTTGGTGGCTGAGACCTCTGCATGCTTGTCACTTCTCTTTGGTTTGTGTTGCACAGTTGAGTGAGTCTGTCCTTTGAGTGACTGCAGGGACAGGGCCTGGGAGACAGAAATCAGAGTGACAGCTCAAAACAGACCCCTCATCACAGACCAATGTGCTTCAGAGGACAAGTGCCTGCAGCTGGCATTTCCACCACATCCATGAGCTTAAAAGTACGTATTTACTTAAAGCTGTAGGATTTTCATATGTACACAGGAGCTTAGAATCCTTCTTACTTTACACTTGAAGAAAACAGCACCTCAGAAATCATGGGGAACTTTTGCCTGGTAAATGTCATGGCTTGAACTTATGTTTGCTAGTCTCTAGTACCGCTAGAAACCAGGCTCTTTCCATAGTCCCTTAATGTTACATTTTTCACAGCCCTGGACCAGGACAGTTGGAATCTTAGGTATATCCTTGCTGTAAGTAGTTTTTCTTTTTAGATTACAGTCTCTCTCTTACACTGTTCATGCTGCCTTGCAAACATGAACAGTTGTGACAGTATAATCCCATTGTATTTCTGAAAAGCCATTCAAAACCTGCTGCTGTTGCTAAGTCGCTTCAGTCGTGTCCGACACTGTGCGACCCCAGAGACAGCAGCCCACCAGGCTCTTCCGTCCCTGGGGTTTCCCAGGTAAGAGTACTGGAGTGGGGTGCCATTGACTTCTTCTATATATATGTATATATGTATATGTATATATATATATATATATATATACACACATATCTGATTCACTTTGCTCTACATTAGAAACTAACACATTATAAAGCAACTATATTCCAGTAAAAATTTTAAAAATTAAAACAATATAAAATTACAAAGAAACAAAATCTAGGTCTCGTGTTTGTTTAATCTCTCAATATATTTGTTTATACAATATTTCTCACTTTATTTATAAAATAGGTACTCAATCAATGCATTTTATTTGACTCAACACTCCCATTGAATTATTTTGACATACAATGTGACAAAGGAGAGTGTCTTTGTCTGTCAATTAAGTAGATAAAACCGTCCATAGCAGCAGAAATCAAGTCTATCCATAATATAGAATAATTCCTCCTATTAAGAAGGTTATGAATACAGTAGACAACTACTTCCAGCTGTACTGTCTTACCTGTCCACCAATTTACCTCTTCCTGGCCTAAGCAGTATAAAAAGAAAGGTGTTAAGAGGGTGTTAACAATAGGGCTAGAAGGAGAGTTCAATACATTCCAGATGTGGTAGTTGACACCTTGTCTTAACTTTGTTCTCAGGCTAACACCCCATATATCATTGAAAATGGGCCAATCAGGAAACATAGTCAAAGACTGAGGTATCGTGATTATGTGCTAATAATCAGGGCAGGAACTCTGTTGACTGAAATAAACATTTTGGTAATTTATTTCTCCAAGTTTTACACTAGATCTTTTTTTATCTGACTTTGAAATTACATTTTTAACCCAATTTTGCAATTACACTAGTTTTCTTCTTCACTCATTCTGTTTAGAAAACATGGAGTGTGTGTGTTTTATTTCATTTTCTTTCTACCCTATTTAATGCCACAAGACATGATATTCTGAGCTATATTACAGAGTCTAATTCATCTTTGCCAACAAAAGTCCATATAGCCAAATCTATGGTTTTTCCAGTAGTCATGTATGGATGTGAGAGTTGGACTATAAAGAAAGCTGAATGTCAAAGAATGGATGCTTTTGAACTGTGGTGTTGGAGAAAATTCTTGAGAGTCCCTTGGGTTGTGAGCAGATCCAACCAGTCAATCCTACAGGAAATCAGTCCTGAATATTCATTGGAAGGACTGATGCTGAGGCAGAAACTCCAACACTTTGGCCACCTGATGCAAAGAGCTGACTCACTGGAAAAGACCCTGATGCTGGGAAAGATTGAAAGCAGGAGGAGAAGGGGACGACAGAGGATGAGATGGTTGGATGTCATCACCCACATGATGGACAAGAGTTTGAGAAAGCTCTGGGAGTTGCTGATGGACAGGGAAGCCTGGCGTGCTGCAGTCCATGGGGTCGCAAAGAGTCAGACATGAATGAGTGACTGAACTGAACTGATCTGAATTCATCAATAGGTATGTTTTTAATGTTTCTTCTTACAGAGCAATAGGGTAAAATAGACAAATGATTTTTACTTTTATTTTGAAGTGTTTTGTTGCAAATAAAACCTTTGAAAGAGCCTCAGAAACCACTAGGGACCATGTTTTAAAAACTACGAAATTAAAAGATATTCTCCTGAAACTAATTACATTTACAATAAGAATTGAGAGCATGAATATATATGGAATAGGTGAAGCAGGGCTAGAAACTACTATTTGAAAATGGGTAAATTGCTGAAAACGGTCAAAGACATTTCTTATACCAAGAAGAGAAAGAGAAAACACAGGGAGAAAAGAAATTACTTGACTACCAAAGAATATATTGTTCTAGAAGACTCAAGCCTCTTCAAGTGTGGTAATGCTGATGTAGCACATGTAAGACATTTATAGATGCTTGAGGATATATACCAGATATATGTATATATACTTCCCAATAAGAAAAATGTTCTCCAAAACTAATTTCCTGTAGATTGCAGAGAGGTAAGAGCGCACCAGACTGTTCAACAAATCAAGATCCCTATCAAAACAGAAATGAATGCAGTCCCTTACCTTACTGAGGAACCCTGAACTGGGGTGAAGTTGTAATTCTAAATTAGATATTAACTTCATAACTTACTGAGAAGTTGAAATTTAAATAAAGATTAGAAATACATGAGGGATGTAACCATGTAGATATGCGAGTGAAGAATATTTCAGGCTGTGGGGAGAGCTAGTACAAATGTTTCAGGTCAAGAAAATGCCTGCAGTGTTTAAGAAAAACTTAAAAAAAAAAAAGCAATGGAAATGGTTGTATAAACTAAGCTTAAAGAGGTAACAGAGAGCCAATGTGTAGGGTTTTGTTGGTCATTGAAATAACTTTGCTTTTCTCTAAATCATTGATATATTGAGAACTATATATATATATTGGGTATCAATCCTTGGGTGGGGAAGATCCCCTGGAGAAGGAAATGGCAACCCACTCCAGGATTCTTGCCTGGAAAATCCCATGGATGGAGGAGCATGGTAGTCTACAGTCCATGGAGTCGCAAAGAGTCGGACACAACTGAGCAACTTCACTTTTTCACTTTTTCATATATATTATATTGGGTTTTGAGCAGAGGACTAGCATGTTTTGACAAACACTTAGAATTTCTCTTGATGATTCAACAATGATTAAGTGAATGGGAGCAAGATGGAAACAAAGACAAATAAGAAGCTATGGCCAAGAATCTCCAAGGTGATCTTCATCAATTCCCTCTCTTCTTGTATTATGTACTTGCTGCTTCTTAACATTAAGAGCTGGAGGCTCATTCATCTCCCCTTCTCTTGAATTTGGGGTGGACTTAATGACTTGCCTGAGTAATGAAATGATATGGGAGTAATAGAAGTTGATCATAATTCACACAACTTCAAAGTAATTTTCTTGAAGCTTGCTATTGAAAAGCTAGAGCTTAGAACCCAGTCCCCATGTTGTGAGAAACACAAACCACATTGAAAGTCCATGCATAGATGATCCAGTTGACAGACCCAGTTGAACTCTTGTCAATACCCAGGATCAACTGCCTGGCAAGGAAGTAAACCATCTTGAACGTCCAGTCTTCATGTGTTATCAAGCTTGTGAGTGCATGAAAGACCTCAAGTGAGAATCACTCTTCTGAGCCCACTCAACACAGAGAACAATGGAGAAAAGTAAAATATTGCTTTAAATCACAGAAAATTTTTGAAGTAATTTGGAAAAATCTTATGCAGCTATAGATAAATAAAGCATAGTGAAGTGAGTGGAAGTCCCTCAGTTGTGTCTCACTCTTTGCGACCCCATGGACTGTCCATGGAATTCTGCAGGCCAGAATACTGGAGTGGGTAGCCTTTCCCTTCTCCAGGGGATCTTCCCAACCCAGGGATTGAACCCAGGTCTCCCACACTGCAGGCAGATTCTTTACCAGCTGAGCCACAAGGGAAGCCCAAGAATACTGGAGTGGGTAGCCTATCCCTTCTCCAGGGGATCTTCCTGACCCAGGAATTGTACCAGGGTCTCCTGCATGACAGGCAGATTCTTTACCAATTGAGCTATCAGGGAAGCCCAAATAAAGCCTAGGCAACCGCTTAATCCATAGGGAAATAGCAGTAGAAGAGTGGGAATAGTTTGGCATCTCAATTTAATTAATATAGAATTGTATATCTCAGATAATGGATCACCTGAGTAATTGTGCAAGAGAACATGAAAAAAAGCAAGAATTAAGGATGACTACACAAAGTAGGGCTCAAACGATAGAGAGCTGGGTACAATCAATCGTTGGATGACTCTAGTTGGAGCAAGCATGGCAAAGGAATAAACTTTTGGGCAGAGAGGTGAGAATGGAGTGATTTAGGAATGTATTTAGGATGGGAAGTAGGATAGGCGAACAGGTGACATTAAAAACAGGAAGATTACAGAAAAGTTACAGTTAGAATCCATTTATAAAATAAATCTGACATTCTTAAGAGTAGCTTCAGAATGGATGGCAAAAAGGAAAATGTATAATCAAAGAAAATGTCAAAGAAGATAAATGATGAAGTCAAATGTCAAAGAGCCATATTATTTGGAAAATATGGTCATATTTTATGAGATTAGTCATAAAGGCAAGGTCAAGACTTCTTTATAGTCAGGGACAGATAAATGGAGGTTTCTTCTAGAAATGAGGAATTTGTGGAAGAATATAAAAAGTCTTGGGTAATTTTCTTTTTTTAATAATAATGAATAAAGGAGAAAATAATATACATATTAAAAGAATATATATAAACATATATATATATATATTTATGTTCCTCTTTATGGGGAAGAGCCAGTGTGGATTATGATTTTTGTGTTATAACTACGTGTCAGTATATTCTTTGTATTTATTTTCCCTCTTTATGGAAATGATGAACAATAGTTTGGGCTTTGTTTTCAGGAGGAAAGTAAATTTGTCATTTTCTGTTTTAGTTCAAAAGTGTTCAGGTTAAATGTTTTGGCTTTATTTGTAAACTAGAGGCACTTGAACTTTCAAGGAAAATCCATATTTTTAACAGTTTTTCAATGTAATTGTAATATATTAGTGATCCAAGTAGATTTATATAAGCTTTGTTTAAATACCAAAAGGTGAATATTCTTTGTATACAAAACTGCAAGCCCACATTTGGCCTTCTGAATTAGGAAGAAAGCAAATATAAACACGTTTAAAAGATCAATGTCACCCATATTTTTTTTTATAACAAACAACAGGGAAAAATGAGGAGTCTTTTTTGCTTTTACTATCTTCTCACTCTGCTATTCCTCTTTAAGTAATTAAGAAATGGGAATAACATAAGAAATGGAAGTAGAATTAATGCCATTTTGTCAAACTACATCAAGGTACAACACATTTGTTTTGCTGCTTGAAATGCAATTGAATTTAGAAGCATAACTTCATCAAAAAATCTGATCCACTTCTCACTGTTTATTTTCAGAGTTGTTCTCCAAAAGACACGGGTGGTATTGATGAATTTTCTTATACTCTACATACCCTAAAGGCAGGATATATGGTATCATACATAAGTTTTTAGCCTTAGGTCAGTATTCATAGTGGAAATTTAGCTTACATCTATTCATTCCTTATATGTAGGCACATATAAAAAACTGTTTTAAAAATTGTTGGTATAATATTTTCACTATACCCAAATATAGGTATCTGGAGAAAGCTAATGTTTTATAGTAAAAATTTTGTGGAAGGCAATTTTCAAAGAATTTTGTGTGTATGATTTATTTTAATCTTACAAGACACTTACGAGGTAGACATTATTATTCCTAACTGACAGATAGAGAAACTGAGGCCCACAAAATTAAGTAACTACCAATGTTGTATATCAGAGCAAGTATTGAAACCTGAGAATTCTGCTGTTAAGTGCGTGATTGTATTAAAAAAAATTATATTCATGCTTTGGAACACCATTCAGCAATAAAAAAGTACAAATTATTGATACATATAACAACTTGTATGAATAGCAAAAGCATTGTATGTAGTAAAAGAAGCCAGTCTCAGTTACATTCTGTTATATATAACCCTGGTATGATTCTGTACCAGAGTTTAGGAGTAGGACTATGGGGTGACTATAAGGATATACGGGCCTTCCCTGGTGGCTCAGACAGTAAAGAATCTGTCTGCAGTGCAGGAGACCAGGGGTTTGATCCCTGGTGGGTTACAGTCCATGGGGTCACAAAGAGTCAGACATGACTGAGTGACTACTACTAACATAAGGATATAGATCAAGTGAATTTTGGAGGATGATGGAATTGTTCTGAGTCTTAATTATAGTGGTGGTCACACAAACACATCTTTAAAAATGTGTAGTCAATTTTATCAACGAAAAAGTCAATTTTACTGTACTATCATACTTAAAAAATTAAACTGTAGTACTTTTGGAAAAGAGTCATGATTCAAGACTTGGCCACCCCACTTACAACTATGGATCCTAGATCAAGTTGACCTCTCTGATATATTTCAGATCTGGTAGAAAATTGTATTTTACAATGCATTACAGGATAAGATTTAAACTTAATATTTATTGAGAACTCAATATATGCTGCTCACTGTGGCTAAGAAACTTACATCCATTATCATATTTAAACCTCATTATGATCAGGCTTGATTTACACCTTTTGCATTCAACAGGAAAGTAAACTGAGTCAGAAAGAGGTTAAGAAAATTTGCCAAAAAAAATAGGAGAGGAAGGATTGTGAGAGAAACCACTGACCTACCTATGCTTACAACTATACTATATTGCTTCTCCTGGGGAACAGCAGCTATGACAACCACCCTTACTGATATTTGAAGAAAGAGTCCATGTGAAATGGGATATTTGCTATGCGTTTCCTGAAATTTATTATGAAAGCAGAAAAAAACCTTTGTTTGATCATTGCCCATATGCACTTTCAATTATTCTTCAAGCTAGTTTCCTTGGATAGATATTGATGGGGTCTGTGCTCACGGAGAAATCCAACTGACATGCAAACAAAGACAAGGAGGAGGCTTAGCTCCAAGCTAGTGTCATTCATAATGGCTGACCTTGTACTGTGAATTTTAACTGTTGAACAATTGAATTTCAGATTTTCAAGCAAGAGTGGTACATGGGTATAGGGATGGTGTTATGAGGTTGCATATACCTGGGCAAGAAAGAAATGTGTCTTCACATAATCATTACTTTTGTAGGCATGTAGGTCATCTGTGTAAACTCCATTTACACAGAGAGAATGCAATTAGAATTCAGATAATAAACTGTTTCAACAGAGAGCAAGACAAATCCACTGAGGACTAATTTCAATATATCAGTATATAGCAAAGACTTCATACATTTTGGAGCCCCTAGCACAAAAATAGAGTTCATTACAAAGATAATAATATTATGGCATCATCAAGGAGATACAAATTTTTGAGTGTGGCAGTTAATAAAGTCTGATGCTCACTTTCACTTCAGTTTTTTTCCAAAAAAAAAAAAAATCATACTTCTTTAGTAGATGTCATGAGAAAGACACTTGTCTCTGACATCTTTACTGATGTTATTCCATACTACTCAGTCAGAAACTGTTATTTGAACATCCCCCAATTCATTGTTGAACTCCAACTCCCAGGACCTCAGAACGTGACTGTATTTGGAGATAGGACCTTTAAAGGGGTAATTAAGTTAAAATTGGTGTTGTGTCTTAATCCACCAGAACCAATGCCATTATAAAAAGAGAAAATTTGGACTCAGAAAAAGACATCAGAGATGCACACATACAGAAAAAAGATTATTTGAGGACATAGTTAAAAGAAGGTCAGAGATCTGCAAACCAAAAAAAGCTTATAAGTAACTACACCTGCCAACACCTTGATCATGGACAATACATTTCCCAAAATGCGAGAAAATAAAATGCTGTTATTTAAGCTATTCAGTTTGTAACATTTTGTTATGGCAGTCCTAATAAACTGAAAAAGAAAATATCCTTTAACTTACCTTGTCACATTGGCCATAAATTTCTCCCAATTCATAAGACATCTGGCAGTTTGATGTTCCTAATATTGAACTGAGAAAGTTAATTTTTTAAATTAAATATAAAGAGATTGTGTTTTTTAGACTGTTCCTTATAAAAACTTAATATATTCAGAAGAATAAAAAAATTTTCAGTGCAAGCAATGGAAAAAGAATAGCTTTCCCATTTTTAAAAGGGGATTAAATGTCATTTCTTTTACTGTGTAGTGAACTAGAACTGACGAGTCCAGGATTCAAATCCCTACTCTGTCCTTGGAGAGATTATTAACCCCTTTATCTAGGACCATAAATTATCTCCAACACTGTCTATGGAGAGAGGGCTAGATCATCGGCAAGGTGAATCTGGTTTTTCTTTCAATTAGTCAAACAGACAGTACAACTGTGATTCAATTTCTTTTCAAATCTTAATGGACAGAAAGATAATAAACGCTATCTTCCCTTAACAATTAAACAAATTATGACAGCCAGCATGCCAAGTCCAATAATCTCACTATCAATACCCTTCATGGAACAAAAGTCAACCCAAGAAATCTTTAATTCAGAAAGAGTGTTGGTTTGGAGGCAGAAAAACCTGGTTAACAACCAGCACTACTATGCTGTGTGTCTAAACATATGATTCTAAACCTACTGACCAACAGGGATCTGTGTCTCTTAAAATCTTCCTCAGTGGCAATGAAGATAAAACATTGGAAATAAGTATACTACACTAGTTATAGTCTTTAAAAGAGCAGAAAATATGTCTCTATTTTCAGAGTATCATCTCTAGTTCCTTGCCAAATTTCTAGTACTGAATCAAGACTCAACATACACTCATTGAATGAATAAAATCTTATGATCTTCTAGAAAACATAGACATTAATACTCATTAGACTGATGTAAAGTAGATAAATGACATATATTACTTTTCAGAGAAGGTGCTCATTAAAGAGTAGTTTTAATATTATTGTTCATTCACCTTATTTCATTGTGTTCCTGTTATTGTGTGACCAGTTTACTAGGCAGCAAAGCTAGAAAAGTGACAAGTCATTTTTCCTAAGTTCACTAGGAAAGGAGATGGGCAAACAAACACTGAATGTATCATACTATAATTAGGGTTTTAAAAGGTAAGTTCTCTGGCACAGAGTCAATATATTAAACTATTCTTGGATATTTCATTATTAAGGTAAATCTTAGCTGGTAAAATTAATGAATTCCAAATTTCAATGCAGATGTTCCATATGGCAGAAAAGGGCTTTTATCCCATGTGTTATTCAGCCATCTTCTTCATCTGCCATCCTCTGGGGTCTTTCAATCTCTGCATTCGGCTTCAGAATGTTGGAAGAGAGCCAGGAGAGGACACAACCACTTCTTAAACATCTTAACTTGAGAGTGATGCATACCATTTCTATCCATAGACCACAGCAAAAGTGAGATAAAGGATTTTACCTAGATGATAGGGAATCTGGAAAATGGGACCCCTGCCCAAGAAGGTGCTTCCTAGAGACAGCTCCTTGATAGGTGAATCTTTTGGATGGTTATAACAGTTATTTTTTTTGCCATAGGTGCCCACAATAGGACGAGTGCTCCTTGACTGAAGGAGTTTCTAGAGGCCTTCAGAGATGTGATGGTACATGATCTGAGAGTAGAATAGTGAATAGGCATTATCCAGGAGCATTGGCAAGAAGGATGTCCAAGGTGAAGTTAAAACACATGCAGTGGTTACAGGCTAGAGAGAGGCAGATGTAAACAGGAAAATAAGGGAGTTCCATCTTTATTCTGTACTCACTGTGTGGTAGTGAGGAAGGAGGATGAGTTTACAGAGATGAAGAGCCTAAATGTCATTATAGTAACACCCTATCTTCTCATTCCACTTCCTCTCGCCTCAGAATTTTCATTGACTGGGGTAGGGCTTCACAAACTATTGTTCTCATTCTTGCTCATTCAAGAGGATAATATCCTTGCTAGACAGAGCCACTAAAAGGGAAATCTTTTCTATTGAATGACTGACCTTTTAATTCTCACAATTGACTGTGTAGATAAAGCCTGGTCATGTGTCTCAGCCAATTGGCCCTCTACTGAGAAGAGCAGTGCACAATTCTCACATTGACACAGACGTGACTTGAGTGGACCAAGGACATGGGCAAGGGTCATTCATATAGCTTCTGCTAATTAACTGCCTTTTGCAATGTAGGCAGTGCATTGTGTCCTGGTATTGTGTTTCCTCATCGATACCCTTCAGCCGAGAGAGTAGAATCCCCAGTGACAGCAATATGTTCATTTATTTTTAATATTCCATGACCTACTCAGGGTTATGGCCTCATTAAAAAGCTATTGATGTCTTTGGCGTATGGTTGTGAAGTGTCCTTGTTGTCTGCGTTTAAACGTGATGAAGAAAGAAAAAACGAAAAAAGGTTGCCCTAGATCTTCCCAAGACTGTAACAAAAACTGACAAGAGTAATTGTTTGCTACTTCAGGGACTTACAAAAATAGATACTCAATCAAACCAGGTCAGTAATTTTTGCTTCTTCTGTATTTGGTTGAAAAGGTGTTATTTTTAAAGTTTTAAATTGGTAACATTAATGGAAAAAGTATGTCTCCTTATGAATTTGATTTAATTAATTTTCTGTATAATAATAGGATTTTAAAATATGTAGAATCTTTTAAGACTTACGTATGTAAATCCCACAAACCATCTTTTCACTGATCTCTACAAAAAATACTTCACTGGAGAGACTCATGAATAATGTGTATAAGTCTATATGGTCCAGGCTGAAATTTTAAAAACTGACAGCTGTCAAAAAAAATGTGAATATCACTAGATTGCTTGGAAATTTTCATACAGTCACAGAAATGGTATTACATTTTTTAAAATATATGTTTATTCTTACTGACTGTTGATAAGTGGTATTCATAATGATATATTTCTCCTAATGCCCTTCTTTGGTCTGTAGAATCTTCTGAATGACACAGGAAGCATAGCATTCTGCTAAGCTTCATTTTGCTAATAACTTCATTATAGGACAAATTGATTATATGGAAACTGGATGTCAATATTCGAACATATGTTTACCCAAGCACTGCCTGTGTTTCTAATATCTGCCACAGAGTGCTGCAGGAACTGGGGTAGAAAGATCAACAGACAAAGACCCTTGACTTTGAGATATTCATCACTTAATTGGACAAATGAGTATGTGAAAAAGATTCTACTGAATTTGCATAATTAGAAGAAATATGAGTACAAAGTCCTCTGGGAGCAGAGGAAGATAGGAAAAATAAGAAATTAGCTTGGACATTTATACTTCTATAATTGAACAAATTAGAATCCCAGACCGTCCACTTCTCTGTAACCTATGAATGATGTGATCTTGAGTTCATCACTATTTCTCCAATCTCATGTAGATAAAAAAAATACAGGGTGTTGTAAGAATTAAAAAGAATAATCCATGACTGTAGCTGAAATAACATCTAATAGAGTATAGTGTCCATGATATTGGTTCTTTCCAATATTAATATAGAGGAGATGTGTAATATACTAGATCTGTGATATTTTAGGTGGGTCTTTGAAAGTGAAAGTGAAAATCACTCAGTCATATCCAACTCTTTGTGACCCCATGGACTGTACAGTCCATGGAATTCTCCAGGCCAGAATACTGGAGTGGGTAGCCTTTCCCTTCTCCAGGGGATCTTCTCAATCCAAAGATTGAACCCAGGTCTCCCTCATGGCAGGCGGATTCTTTACCAGCTGAGCTACCAGGGAAGCCCTAGCAAGATACATAAAGGTTTACTAGGTTTAAAAAAGGGGGGAGCATACTATTCTAGGGCAGAAAGAATAGGTGCAAAGGCACAAAGCTATAATACCACAAGATCATTGAATTAAGGTCCCATTTTCTTTGCTTCAAGACAAAAAAACAAAAACAAAAAACAAAAACTCCCAGCAAATGTCTATTTATTTATATTGTAAGAAGAAAAGGAAAAAAACTAATGCACATTGAAACCATCTAGATAATTTGTAAATTCTCAGGTTCAGTACATCCTATTTTACCAATGAAGAAGCTGAGATGCTATTGATAATAGTTCAATTAACCTGCTCTGGATTATCATACTGAAAAATAAAGCGTACAAAATGCTGGCAACACCAAATGCCACTGAGAATGTTGAGTTTCTATGGATACTCTCATTCATTGATGGTGAGAGTACAAAATGGTACAATCACTTTGGAATATAGTTTGGAGGTTTCATACTAAACACACTCTTAAAATCCAACACTTACACTCCTTAGTATTTATCCAGATGAGTTAGAAACTTATGTCCACAGCAAAGTGTCCATGCAGATGTTTTAGCTGCTTCATTCATAGTTGCCAAATTTGGAAGTAACCAAGATGTCCTTCAGTAGGTGAATGAATAAGTAAACTGTTGTATAATGGAACAGTATTCAATTCTACAAAGAAATGAGCTATCAAGCCATGAAAAAGGCACAGACAGAACTTAAATGCACATCACTAGGTGAAAGAAGCCAATCTGAAAAAGGCTACACACTGTATGATTCCAAAAATGACATTCTATAAAAGACAAAACCGTGGAAACAATAAACAGGCAGAGCACAGAGAATTTTTAAGGCAGTGAAAATATTCTGTATGATACCATTATGATGGAAGCATGTCACCACACATTTATTCAAACCCATATGAACATACAACATCAAGAGTGAAATGTAGAGTATGGACTTTGGGTGATTATGATGTGTCAATGTAGGTTCATCAGCTATAACAAATATGCCACTCCACGTGCATGTTCTTATCCCTGAGTCATATCTGTTTCTTTGCAACCCTTTGGACTGTTGCCCACCATGCTCCTTTTCTCTGTTCATGGAACTTTTTCAGGCAAGAATACTGGAATGGGTTGCCATTTCCTTCTCCAGGGGATTTTCCCAATCCAGGGACTGAACCTGTATCACCTTTGTCTCCTGCATTGCAGGTAGATTCTTTACCCACTGAATCATTTGGGAAGCCCATACCACTCAATGTGGGTAGTTTTGCTTGTGTGGGAGCAGAGGATACATGGGAATTCTCTTCATCAACACCTCAATTTTGCTGTGAACCTAAAACTGCTCTAAAAATAGTAAACTTAAATTTCAAAGAAGCTTAAAATTCAGGTCCACCTAATCTAATCTCTAAAACATGTGATTTTGACTTCATTAAAACTAGGGTTAGGATTGGACAATTCTAACTGACACTATACTAGGCAAAGAATCCATATCACTTAAAAGTATGAAATCATTTTGCAAGTTTCAGTCAAGTTAGTTGACTGAATTCTCTAGCAGTACTTCATGTAAATTCAAAAAGGGAATGTAATTATTGCTGCATGTAAAATGAGGTCCGTATAGTCAAAGCTATGGTTTTTCCAATAGTCATGTACAGATGTGAGAGTTGGACAACAAAGAAAGCTGAGTGCCAAAAAATGATGCTTTTGAATTGTGGTGCTGCAGAAGACTCTTGAGAGTTCATTGGGCTGCAAGGAGATCAAACCAGTCAATCCTAAAGGAAATCAACCCTGAATATTCATTGGAAGGACTGATGCTGAAGATGAAGCTTCAATACTTTGGTCACCTGATTCAAAGAGTCAACTCATTGGAAAAGACCCTGATGCTGGAAAAGATTGAAAGCAAAAGGAGAAAGGGGAGGCAGAGGATGAAATAGTTATTAGATAGCATCACTGACTCCATGGTCATGAATTTGAGCAAACTCCGGGAGATAATGGAAGAAAACGGAGCCTTATGTGCTACAGTCCATAAGGTCTCAAAGAGTGGTACAGGACTTCGTGACTGAGCACTGACAACCAAATAGAAGGTGAGGTTCGTAGGGATAATATGGAGATCTTTAAGAATAAATGAGGGAATTCAGAAATCTAGAACTTCAGAGTTATGAACTGGCACGTCATGGAGTTAAGAATTATATCCATCTCTAGCAGATTCCTGACCCCATGTCTTTTCCACCTTATCTAGATGGCCTCTTTTGATTGATAATTTGGCCAAAGCTATCGGAACTGAGTGCATCTGGACATATATAACAACCCTCTGGACTCCTTTCTTGTATACATCACAGAAGATCATCAATAACTCTCATGGTTTTTCACCAGCTTCTTTTTGGGAAGAACCGTATTTAAATAAATCAACCAGATCATGAAATGAAGTTCACACAGAGTGACAGTATAAGCCAAGACAAATACAAAGTAAATCTCCTACAACATCATCCCACCCACATTTAGACTCACACTGGTCTTTCTCCATTTTACATTAGCAGGTCAAGATATACTTCTCCAAAGAGACTACTTTGGCCCAAATGGAATAGTACTCCAAAAAACTGATAAAACAAACACTCTGTAAACCAAGTAATATTAGAACATCAATTCTTATGTACTAATACAAATATAGTCACAGTCGAAACACTCAGATTTCAAAATAGTCATTCTCTCTACAAACACACTGATTTGAAATTTAGCAGTAGTATAAAAAATGGACTTAAAAAAGATTATATATAGTATAATATGATATAATGTAATATACCTATATGTATTATAAATCAGATTTGCATTTACTATATATAAAAATATAAACACATAAATATATAATATAGTATGTATACTGTATACATGATATACAATATGTATACTATATTGTGTAAATATTTTATATCAGATAGAGTTTTCTCCTCTTTCGGTCACTTTCAGAAATGCAATAGTTATGGAAAAGTATGGATGTTTTCAGTCATAGCTCAGATATTGTTTGAAGAATAAAAGACAGTAGACCTTGAAAGTGGTTGAGATTCATTCTATTTATTGTTGTTTATTGTTCTTATTTCACAAATAACTAACATTAATGTAGCACTTGTTATGAGCCAGATATGCTTATAAAAATATGTAGTATTTTTTCACAAAGTCCTTAGACTGTCCCTAGGAGACATTATTGCCCTCATGCTGTAGATGAGAAAACTGAGGCATTAAAATGGTAAGTAATTGCTTGTATTCATGCAGCTGATAAGGAATAGAACCAGGATTTATATCCAGGTAATCTGGCTTCAGGAAGATCAGCTGGAGAAGGGATAGGCTACCCACTCCAGTATTCTTGGGTTTCACATGTGGCTCAGCTGGTAAAGAATCCACCTGCAATGCAGGAGACCTGGGTTCGATCCCTGGGTTGGGAAGATCCCCTAGAGAAGGGAAAGGCTACACACTCCAGTATTCTGGCCTGAAGAATTCCATGGACTGTATGGACTGTATAGTCCATGGAATCACACTGAGCAAATTTCACTTCAGTCTGGCTTCAGTCTACCCCTGATTTCTCTCCAAGTACTCACTTAGTGTATACTATATAGTAAGCTCTATACTAGATGGTTTCACCACCATTTAATACAACCCACTCCTTTTTTTTCATCTCAAACACTTGCATCGAGATAGAGTAGGTAACTGACCAACCAAACAGATTCCTCTCTTTTTCTCTCACGTACCACCCAGAAACTTAAAGACTGGATAAGGAATGGTCTCAGCAAGATGAGAGATGAGGTTGTGGAAAATGCTTTGACAGTGGTTCCCAATCTTTTTGGCACCAGGGGCCAATTTCGTGGAAGACAATTTTTCCATGGACAGGTATTAAGGGGATGGTTTTGGGATGCTCCAAGTGCATTACATTTGTTGTGCACTTTATTTCTATTTTTATTACATCAGTTCCACCTCAGATCATTAGGCATTAGATCCCAGAGGATGGGGGGACCCCTAGCCGCATTGTTCTCATCAGCATGCTCCATAAATTTTGCAAAATGCAAGCTCTGGCTCCAAAGCTGAACTGTTGAAAAACCTAAGGAGAGGACTGTTGTAAGGGGTCCAGAAGGAAACACCAGTACTTGTTGTTCAGCAGATTTGTCAGCATGTAGAGATCACAGGAGAGATAGAGAACACCAAGATAAGGCTAATTTCCCCAAGGGGCAATACTGTCGGCTTGTGATGTAATTTTTTTTTTTTTTAAACTTTGTTCAAGCAAAAACAAAAATTCAGTATCAAGCAGGTTGTTCTTAGTAGTTACAAAAACATGTTAAGAAGATTAGGTCTGCCTGTAGATTTTTTTTTTTTCCTTCTTTACCTTCCAGTGAACTTTCTTCTTTTTCCCTTCAAGCAATAGAGGGTGACCTAGGCTACAGAAATTCAGTTTCTTCTCATTAGAGAGTAGCCAGAGGCTCTTTAAACTAATAAAGCAGGAGAAAGATCACAGATGAAACAAGATAGGACATTCAGGTGGAGTTGACAAGAGAGTGCCTAGAGGGTTATGTTAATAATTACAGTCTGAGGGGTAGGAATGAGACCTCTATAAAGAAAGCTATTTTATGATCTCTTTACAGCACTTTCAAAATGCTCTGCATAATAAAGCCAATTTTGAAGTTTCCCATCCCCCTCCCTCCAATAAACATAACAGTTCTCCCCAGGAAATTATTCAAAAAGCAAAAGTAAACACTTTCCTTCTCCAAGCAGAACTGACTCATTTTTACAACAGGAAGAAGATGAAATAAAACATGCGCTATAATACATGGAGATTGCCTTCTTTAGCCTCTGGGAAATTCTGAAAGGCATATGTTTGGATCCATAAGGCAATTTCCTTTGGTATTGGCTAGTAAAAAGCTTATAATTCCACTCCCTTCAAGTCCTCTCTGAACTCTAACCGATTCCAGGTCTTTTCTGCAGATCTCTCCCTTGCTTTTCTACCACATTTCTAGGTACCTGCCTATAGGCAGTCAGTTGTTTTAATACACTTTAATTTAGTGTTTATTTGTTCATGTTATAAAATTGTTCCACAGATACTTAGGGACAAAGGCTAAGGGCTGGTAGCTACAAAAAAAAAAAAAAAAATGTGACTAGGTCCCTTGTTTGATCAAATCACACCAGTAGGAAAACAGATATACAATCTGTAATTATACACTGTGTATCATTATAATAGAGCATTTGGAAACATTATACATATAAAAGCAATAAAATATATATTGTATATTAATATAAAAGCAATAAAAGCTAAAGTCAAGCATTGATAATAAAAATGAAAGAAGGAATGGAAGTGAGAAAAGAGATTACAAGAGATACGTGTGGTGAGATGCATCTGGCTTTGGACACTATCCTATTTGCTTACTAAGTACACTGACCTTGGTCAAGTTACGTAAGTCTTCCAAACTCTGACTTCTTCAGTCCCTGAAGGTAAAGACTGAAGGTAAAGAATCCCATGCAATGCAGGAGACCTGGGTTCGATCCCTGGGTTGGGAAGATCCCTGGGAGAAGGGGATGGCTACCCACTCCAATATTTTTGCTTGGAGAACTCCACAGACAGAGGAGTATGACGGGCTACAGTTCAAGGGGTTGCAAAGAGTTGGGCATGACTGAGCAACCTGACACTTCACTTCATAAGATGGAGAAAATGTTTGCCTCAAATAAATCAAAACAATAGTGAGAATAAATATGGTATTTAAAATGGTTAACAGTGAACATACCAGTAATGTGCAAAAATATTAGGCAAATGAAATATTGTGGCAAGAGAGGAAGGAAGCAGGAACTTAGCTGCAGCTCCCCAGAGGTTGTGAAATTTGAGGTTTGGTCTAAAAAGTAAACAGGAGACAGAAATTTAAGGGACAAGTAACAGGAAGTCTTAAAGTGAAACCCATCAAGTACACAGAACTATATAGGAATGACAAGTCATTGTTTGTGATGGGAGTATGGGTTCAAGCTAAGTGATGGAAGAAAATGAGACTTGAAAAATGAGTTAGGAGAAGACTGAATGAACTTTTATTCCATGCTAAAGAATTTTAATCCCTGAAAATAAGAAATATTTACAAATTTATCAGAAGAGAAATAAAATCTCAGAATTGTACTTTTAAAAGTGAAATGTGGAATTTTAGGTGCTATGTAGATAATGGATAACAGTAAGGAGAGACTGGGAGCAGGAAAGCCAGTTCAGAGAATATAACCATTATTCATTTATAATATTTTTGTTTAGGTTATATTCATATATTTTCTGGATTTCCAGGTGGCACTAGTGGTAAAGAATCCACCTGCCAATGCAGGAGATATAATGGATGTGGTTTCAATCACTGGATTGGGAATATACCCTGGAGGAGGAAATGGAAAGCCACTCCAGTATTCTTGCCTGGAGAATCCTATGGACAGAGGAACCTGGCAGGCTTCACAGTCTATTGGTTTGCAAAGAGTCAGACACAACTGAAGTGACTTAGTATGCATGCATGCATATATTATTTTGAATTGTGTTTATATTACCATAGTATTATACAAATTTATATAATAATATAAATACAATAAAACTTAAGGGCTCCCCAGGCTGCTGGGTGGTAGAGAATATGCCTGTCAATGCAGGCGATGCAAATTTGATCCCTGGGTGGAGAAGATTCCCTGGAGGAGGAAATAGTAACCTACTCCACTAATCTTGCCTGAAAAATCCGACAGGCAGAGGAACCTGGCAGTCTATGGTCCATGGGCTTGCAAAGAGTCAGACATGACTAAGCACGCACATATACAATAAAACCTAAAGTAAAACAATAAGATGAAAGAAGAACTAGAAGTGAAAGAGAAGATTAGAGGAAACTTTATGATTGACTGGATGTAGGGATTTATGAATCTAGATATGTCAGAGGCATTTCTGAGGCTTTTCGCTTGGAAGACTGTGTGATTTGTGATTCCCTCAATGATTATCCATAATTCACAATGAATAGACAGAATGAAGGAGTATGGTGGATTGGATCACTATTCTCTAATTCTTTACCATCATCCTGCATGTATCTAAACCCTTCGCCAGGTGACTCTGTAATACCTCCCAGTGGAGATGGAGTATCTTCCCTTGTCTCACTGATGTTTGGCTTGACCAAATGATTGCTTTGGCCAATGAAATTTGGATGTAAGTGTCAATATGCCAGCTGCAGGCTGAGGCTTTAATAAGAATAACATTTTTGCTCAAACTTGTATGTGCCAGGGATGCACTGTGAGAAGTATACACTCCAGATAATTTTGGGTCCAAGCTGAATGGACATGACTGAAGCTACTTAGCAGCAGCAGAATGACAAAGCTCATGGAAAATATCTATATCCAATCCAGACCCTGAGGTAATCCCATACAAACTTGGCCAAGCTTCAGCCCGAAGCAAACTTCCCAACCTAAAAATAAGCTTCCCAACCTAACTTGTAACAGACTTACAAGCAAGAAAAATAAATTCTTGCTGTTGTATGTCTTCTTGAAAGTTTTTTATTCAGCATTATTATGGTGTGTGCCAAGTCGCTTCAGCTGTGTCCCACTCTTTGCGACCCCATGGACTGTAGCCCTCCAGGCAAGAATACTGGAGTGGGTTGTCGTCCTCTCCTCTAGAGGATAGTTCCCTAATACAAATTGACATAGCCAACGTTTAAATACTAATATCTAATTCCAATATATTTCCAATACCCAACTAGCTCCTTACCCTTGGATACTCTGAGTTGCCACATTATTACTCTAATTAGTTATTTTTTCTTTTGTTTTCTTAAGCAGAGTAGTTTTTGTTATTTGTCACCTATTGAATTTTATTAGGCTTACAATTCTTCTAAGATACTTTAATAATTATCTTTCCAATTATAATGATAGAATAATGAGGTTACATGTTGGACCAGAAATTATTATGTACAGGAAAGAACAATTTCATAAAGATTTAGTCAATGAATGAATGAATGACAGAGTGGATTCCATAGCTACAGATTATACATTCCCTTATGCCAACTAAGGATCTTGAAGTCATGTTTCACTGATGAGTAACAAAAGCATTGAATTAAAGAGCATGGGTAGTACAAATACTCAAGATATGTTTAAATAAAGAATACAGTGAGAAGACTGGAGAAGGTAATGGCAACCCACTCCAATATTCTTGCCTGGAGAATTCCATGGACAGAGGAGCCTGGTGGGCTGCAGTCCATGGGGTTGGAAAGAGTTGGACATGACTGAGTGACTAACACACAGACACACACAGTGAGAAGAAATACGAGTAAAAAGAGAATAGGAAATAACGGTGTTGTTAAAGCAAAATAGGATAATTTTATGAAAGAGGAAGTGGTAAACAGTATCAAAGACCAGAGATATATCAATTAGGTTAGTTGACCATTAGCAGAATAGGGTCTTGAGTGAATTTTCTCTCTAAGGAATTAGTGATGTTTGTGCCAAAGGAATCCGAGCATTTTGCAGAGAACAGATTTTAAGAGAAAGAGAAAATCTTCCAGATACTGAGGAGTATCTGAAAAGGAAAAAAAGTGAAATAGGGGAGAAAAAGATAAGAAAATATACATAAGCTTCAAGTTTATGCTTAAAATATTTCCTGCATCCACCTTATCTGACTATTCTCTCTTTATTTCAGTCTCTGGTAGACTGAAAGTTGTCATTAAATGAAAGCTATATGTGATTATTTATGTGATAATTAGTCATGCTTATGAACAAACTACCAATCATTTTTTAGAAAATACAGGGTTTTACAATTTTTTAATTTTCTTTGTGTAAAATTTCCACATTAAAAACACTATTCAATTTTTATTTTATTAAATATGAATAGAGGTAAACAAAACTGATCATATGGTCATAGTTCTTTGCCTAACAAACTACTCTTGGCTTATTTAGCCTTCTCATCTACTATAGGAAAACGCTTCAAATCTAATATTAAACAAACTGAGTGCCCTTATTTGGATCTTTCCAAATAAGTTGAATTTACTTTCTTTAAAAGCAGATGTGCTGTGAATGTACTAACTGAACATCCTTGAAGGGAGATGATTTTTATGTATCTTTTTATAATTATGTATTTCCTGTACACAGAATAGTGTCTGACATATAGTGGTTCTCAGAGAATCTCTTGAATGAATCAATGAATGAATATGTATCTTTGGTTTGCTTAACCTCTTTCAGTAAGTTTCGAACAATACGCTCTCAAGTTTTTCCCCCTCTCCCTCTGCCTCCTCTCTGTTCAGTAGAAAATCTGGGTAGGAGATTCAGTTATGACGAGAATACACTACAGCAGTTCATATGATTATATATTTATATAACTTTTAAGCCTCCTTCATAATAGCATCCACGTCACAATGCTTTGAAAGAACTGGCAATCAGTCTCCTCTCATGCTTCTTTTGGAATTACTGTTCAGGCAGATGAGCAGAGCAGTAAAGGTGCAGTTACACTCAGCGAAATGGAATGTCTTGGGTAAGGGGGAATCCATCTGGCTTTAAGCACATCAGAAGCTAAAACACAGGTATAGCTTTCACATACTCTACCCCTGCTCTCCGCAGAGACTAAAAGGAGTTTCTCAAGTCCTCAGTCACAAGCAAATGGAGTAGAATTTGGGGCAAGGCGCCTCACCTGGATAAAAATGGAAATGTCAATCAGAGAATGGCACGACCAATCAGAGAGAGCTCTCGGAGGCAGGACCAGGGAGTTGGGCTGCATCTAATCCAGATCATGCTCAGGAGGAGTTTGAACACTGCCTGCTAGATTAAGATCCCCTCTCTAAGATTTCATCCGACCACTAAGTTTAGGCACGGAAAGAGATCAAGTCTGCATGTCTGAGGATCTGCAGTAGCTGGATCTCCCCGAGATTGGGATATTCAGAGATAGGCATTCATCACCTTGTAAGAGTACAGATAAGATCACTGTCATGTATTGACCACACAATCTTGTAGGAATATCTAGGATGCAACAGTTTGTTTTCAAATTTATCTACCAAATTTTTAAATTCCTGAATATTCTCTCATGTTCACTATAGGATTTACACTTTAAAACTATTTTAATGCAATGGCTGGTTCCAACAAAATTAAATACTGCCTTGTTTATATTTTTTACAATGTATAGGATCCCTGAAATCTGGAGGCTCACTGTTATGGGGGTCAGGAAAAGACTATTCTTAGAGATCAATGAAATTTCAGATAATGTGATTATTAGATGCTATATATAGAAAGAACCTTTAAGAGCACCTAAGCTAATGTTTGCCAAAAAATATTTGCTGGGATTTGTCAAGAAAAAACATCAAATAATGCTGAGAAATGCCACACATTATATCTCTCTTTGTGAAATTTCTCAGAGTATTAGCATCTGTCAAAACTATTCTGCAGTGAAAATTATGTTTGTCTAAATCAGTGTTCAATTATATTTGACCATAGATCATCTTAGAGAAAGAAATGGCAACTCACTCCAGTATTCTTGCCTGGAGAATCCCGTGGACAGGGGAGCCTGGTGGGCTTCTGTCCATGGGGTCGCACAGAGTTGGACAGGACTGAAGCAATTTAGCAGCAGCAGCAGCATAAATCATCTAATGGGTAAAATATCAATTAATAACTAGCGCAACTACTGCACTACAAAATGGCTGGAACCATCCAGGTAGGTCCTTTGTTCCTTTTATTTCAGGATGTTGAGGGTTCATTAGCATAAGTATCTGTTCTCTGTATCTGTCCTGTGGAATCTTCTCTTTGCTTTTGCTTCAACTACTCCCACACGAAGCTGTAGTCGACTCCAAAAAACATTACTTGCTTTCAATAATTTTTTTCTGAGCTCCATAATTTTACATTTAACTATTTTCTGGATTTTTGTCCTTGGTTGTTGTACTTGAAAACTGAACTCTTCGTCTTATGCCCTCCCAAACTTCCCCACCAGAATGGATTATGCCAACATATACCTGGGAATCACCCTTGAATTCTCTCTCTTTTGTTTTGTCCCCATCACCCCACTAAAACAGTCTCAAAGTCTTGTCACTTTCCTCACCCAAAGACCTTAAAAATCTTCATCTATGTTTGTACAAATGAATACAAAAGACTTGTGTTTGTTTTAATTTCCTGTGACAACAAAATCTGAGACAAGGAATTTAGGTGTGCGTAGTTGACTGGTGAGGTGCCCAGGGAGCAGGATTAAGAGAGCTGGAAAAGTGAGCCAGGGAAAGAAGAGAAGGTGATCACAGGTGAGTCAGTGTGCTGGTTCCCACTGTGAGTAATAGAGCTCAATGCTGCTGGGGCAGTTCTGCAGAACCATGAATATAGAAGGTACCTCTGAGTTTTCCCCCTGCAGGATGGGAGGCTGGTCTGTATTCCCTATATCCTTCCCCCATCAGTTGAAATTGTGGCTCCAGGGGCACTCACTCTCCTGAACTTCAGGGCCAACCTGCAAATATGTCCTGAGACAGAAAAGCAGAGATAAGTGAGGCCCTGAAAGTAGCATGCTGCCAGTGTGCACAGATCTCCCCAACAGAGCTGACGCTGAAATCAGAGTATTGGGCAAAGAAGGCCTTTCAACCACTCTCCTCCCCAGACTTACCCTCACCTAAGCATTCTATACTCTGTCCCCCAAATAATCTTTCTTACTTCTTCATCCATTAATAGAATACAAATTTCTTAAGTGCATTCCATTTGCCAGGCACATTCCTATGTATTGGTGAACAAGGGCAGTTTTTAACATCAGAGAAATTTATGTTCTAAAAGGAGAGAGATATAAACAAGCAAGGAAGCAAAAATACAGTATCTAAGAGTAGCTGATCTTACATAGAGAATTAAAATGCATATGTAAAGCAAACACTGGTTAGATACTTTACATTATTTAGAAGGCTATTTCAGAGGAAAGGAAAGAAACAAATGACTGAACTGAGGTCACTGGGAATGGCTATGCAGATAACTAGATGGATTCACAATAGGTTTAAGAATTAGAGTCGGTGGAATGGCTATGAAATGGATGTAAAGGGTAAGAAAAAGAAAAATAGGGAAGATGCTTAAATGTTTAGCTTGAGCACTCAGTAGATGTTATTGCCATCTTAAAGGCAAGGAAACCTGGGGGAGGAGTGAATTTCAGGAGGAAATAGTGTGTTTCTGTTAACTCATGTTAAATTTGAGATGATTATTAAGCATACCTGTAGAGATGTCAAATTTATTTATTATTCTCCCACTTAAAAAATCCTTCTAGAATACTATTTGCCCTTAGGGTAAGGTCCATACTTGTTGGTAGGACACATTTGGTACTCATCAACCTTCTGTCTCTTCCATCTATGCAGTCTAAGATTCAGTTATATTGATATCTGTTTGCAGTCTTCAAAATGTCACTGCTTTGCCTCCTCATGCCTCCCTGTCCCATCTTTCTGTTCTTTCTTACTCATTCACAGTCTTCCAAACTTAGTTCTGATTTTATCCTTCACAGACCTCTCTTTATAATGCTGTGCCGAGTTGATTTAATTCCATCCGGGGTGGAGAATACCTCATATTCAATCATGTTCTCTGTACTTCTCTCTAACAAAATGCTTAATAAATTGTGCATTATATTTTTCCCATTATTCATCTTTTTCCTACTTAGCTGATGTGCAGGAAAACTATATTTTCAGCTTTTTACACTGTGCCACAGTAGTATCATATTTCTGATGCTGTTGTTTGAATAAATTAATTAATAAATGAATGAACAGATGATAAATGAGTGAAAAATACAGAAATAGGTAAACATCTATACATCTTAAAGCATAATATTAGTTTTCCTTTATTTGTTTGGTTCTCCCCTTGAAAGTTTATACCATGTTTTTAAGAAAATTGAAAAAAAATAACTTCTTAATGTGTGGGAGTGCTCAGTCATATCTGACTGTTTTGCAACCTCATGGACTGTAGTCCACCAGGTTCCTCTGTCCATGGGATTTTCCAGGCAAGAATACTGGAGTGGGTTGCCATTTCCTCCCCCAGGGGATCTTCTCAACCCTGGGATCAAATCCTTGTCTTTTTCATTGCAGGCAGATTCTTTACTGCTTGAGCCATCAGGGGAGTCCCAACTTCTTAATAGTTAATTTTTAAAAATTAACTAAGTTCTCTTGCAGTGTGCTTAGCCACTCAGTCGTGTCCAACTCTTTGTGACCCCTTGAACTGTAGTCCACCAGGCTCCTCTGGTTCATGGGGATTTTCCAGGCAAGAATATTGGAGTGTGTTGTCATGACCTCCTCCAGAAGATCTTCCCAAGTCAAGGATCAAGCCCAGGTCTCCCACATTGCAGGCAGATTCTTCACCATCTGAGCCATCAGCAAAGCCTAAGAATACTGGCGTGGGTGTCCTATCTCTTCATCCACTTGTCCATCCATCATCTGTCCATTTCTGGGAACTTCCAAACCCAGGAATCAAACTGGGGTTTCCCGCAATGCAGGTGGATTCTTTACCAGGTGAGCTACCCAGGAAGACCCTAAGTTATCTTATGAAAATACATAGTGAAAAGAAGAAAATATTTAACATTCATTTTTATGTATTATTAGTACTCTGCTTCCCTCCACCATCCAAAAAAGTAGCTTAATGTAGTAAACAGAGGTAAATAGAATAAGAGAAGAAAGTATACTTTGAAGCAGATGAGGAAATCATGGAAGATTAAAGTGTTAGTAAACAAAATAAAGCCTCAGTCTAGTCAATTTTCACAAGATTCACAGCTAATCAAAAGATAAAGAAATATGTGGAAATATGCATTTTAAAAGCCAGTTCAAGGATGGAATCATCAATTTTGAGATTTACATGATCCATGGGGGAAAAACCCATTTAAAAAATACGGAGGTCAATTAAAGTATTTCTGGATCAACAAATAAATCCCTTCTGATCAAGAGAACAGTTTGTTTAAGCAGGTTTATCCAGGATGGAGTCTAGTGTTCTTTCCACTTATAAAAGAATATGACCCAATGATGGCAGATCTAAGACTAGGTTTGTGTATCAGTTCAGGTTCAGAGAAGCAGAACTTCCAGGATATACAGTTACATGAGATTTGCTATAAAAATTTGACCATATACCACCATAAGAGCAGGTTAAACAGTTTCTGTAAGCATATTGAATTCATGCTCAATGCTAAAGATTAAAGTCTACAGGACATGCCATTGGAAAAGGAAGACAATATAAAATGGAGGAATACTAGAAAGAACTGGGAACACAAGCCACAGCTGGGGCCCAGGAGGACAGACTTAAAACTGTATCAGTTCTTTCTAAGTCTGATCTTTATGTTCTAACTGTTTTGCAGAACCCAGAGCTAAACACATACACTTGGACCAGGAGGCAAAGCAGATGAAGTTGGATCTCAAGGAAGATGGAGTAGTTGCAGGTTTGGTCATTGCCTTATATCAATGGGTGCACCAGCAGATAAAAATATGTGGGTGGCTACAAAAGGGTGTTTGCTTCACTTGTATAATTCAAATTTCACACAAGAATCTTTCTTGTGGCCTACACTGATAGGAAGCATATAGGAACAGGAACTCCAGGAAAGGAAGCTCAGTTTAGGCAAGTTGATACATTTCTAAAGCCAATGTAATTTGTTTGGCATGATCGAGTTACACATCTTGTATGTAGTGAATGAATGGTTGAACATCTGGGGTAGACTGATGGATGGGCAGGTGGATGCAGGAATATATGCATAGGTCTCTGCCTTCTTGCCAAAGGCTATTTCTTTGCCAGTCTTCTGTGTAAATGCCTTATCACTCATTCAGATCATTTGTACTCTGTGAAAACAATGCATGATTATTATTAGAATTAACATATATTAAGATTAAATATTAACAGGAAGTCAATTCAAAGTTTACAGTTAAAGGTCTAGCTTTAATATTAATAGCTAACCCTTACCAAGTAAGTATTTGGTCACATTAATGATCTGATTTAATTTTCACAAAAACTTATAAGGTAGGGATTGATGCTACTTTGAAAAGTAACGCTTGGAGAGGTTAAATATGAAAATATTTATTTGCCTAGTCTTTTGTGATTCTATTTCTTTTAGGGACATCTCTTGGCAATGAGGATATGTGTGTGTGTCAGAAAGTAGGTCTGGTGCTGATGTCCACAATGGAGCAATAGCACTGGATTCAGAAATGCCAATGCCAGATACGTTCTCATAGTATTTAATTATATAAATACAAGGCACATAGGAAAAATACTTTTATTTTTTCTTCCAAAGAACAAGAGTTCAGCTTTGTTTTTATGATTATTGTGATGAAATTTATTTGTTCCTATTTTGGGCCTTATAACATCATACCCAAAAAAGTATGGCTCATCTCCTGAGCAATCTTATCAATAGATGTGATAGATTGCCTAAAATGATGCCATCCTGCACACCAATACCAAAACAGAGAGTTGAGTGGATTATCCTGAATTCCGGGACAAAGAACATAAATATAAAATCAATTTGAATAAAATATCTGATCAAAGGCAACAAAGGAGTCATAACTAGTTTTTTGCATCTTTAATTATTTGAGTGATGGGCAAATAGACTCCAAAGGAACTATTTAATTGTATACATTTTATTTAGTCGGACTCAAATTGTACTCTCCCAATAGAGAAAAGGAAAACATGCAAATAGAGAATTAGTTCCACCTACATAAACACATTTTGAGTTTATTCTATGATAAATGCTCTTCCATATTAATTTGTTAGAATAGCTCAAGTTGAAAGCAAAATAACACATTTGAGTCAGTTCTAATGAGGTGGGTAGCCTATTATACAGAGTGAAGTAAGTCAGAAAGAGAAAAACAAATATCATATTAATGCATACAAATGGAATCTAGAAAGATGGTACTGATGAACCTATTTGCAGGGCAGCAATGGAGATGCAGTCATAGGGAACAGACTTGTGGACATACTGGGGGAAGGAGAGGGTGGGACAAATTGAGAGAGTAACTCTGAAACTTATACATTACCGTATGTAAAATAGGCAAAACATAGCCAGTGCAAACTTGCTGTATGGGAATATAGCAAACGGGGTAGATAGTGGGAATGTGCTATATGATGCAGGGAGCTCAAACCCAGTGCTGTGTGACAACCTAGAGGGTAGGATGGGGTGGGAGGTGGGAGGAAGTTCAAAAGGCAGGGGACATATGTATACCGATGGCTCGTTCACATTGATGTATGGCAGAAACCAACACAAGGTTGTAAAACAATTGTGTCAGTCGCTCAGTCATGTCCGATCCTTCAGTTAAAAGTAAATACATTTTTTAAATAAATAGATGAAAAGAAAAAATAAAAGTTGATGTTATTATTTAGTCATTAACTGAAAGTTACTGAGATTGCATGTATTCTCTGGAAATTTTCTACTCAAAAATCATTTTAAAAAAATTTAAGGGGACATTAAAATCACCAGAGCAAAACTCATTGAACAAGTTGTTTATATGTGTTAATAAATGACTTATGCAAACGGTTTCTCGACAGTTGTCACAGAGAGAAAGCACTGCTCTGACCATTTTAAATTTGGACACATTCCCTCCTATAAGAGAAGGATTACAGTTTGTGAAACCTGTGATATTTCAGGCCCTGTATTGATAATGCAAAGTAATCATCTCATTCAATTAAGCCAAAGCATAAGAAGTACTTAAGTTTTTACTCAATAAACTTTAAATATTATACATAGTTTTGTTGTCAACGGCATTCTCCCAGACACACTGTATAACACTCTGGAATAATTTATGGATTAACTGATTAATTCAATTCAATCTAAGAGTTTTTGACTATCTACTACGTGCCTGACACTGAAAATTAAATGGTGAATCGAATATTTCTTCCCACGGTCTTGAAGCCTAGTGAAAGAGTCAAGGATACTGGTAATCAAGTATAATTAAGTACAGAAAGTACTACTACTATAAGTATAAGAGGGAAAATATCTTGGAAACAGAGGAGAGAATGACAAATTCCTGATGTGCTTTCTCTTTAGAATAAAGAAAATTACAAACACTTGGTTAAATAATGAAGGCTAGGGCAGAACCGGTGGCAGAGGATGGTGGTTCTTTCATTGGGACTAGAATGAAAACTGGGTAGAAATAGAGGTTGGTTCCTCACAGACAGTAACAGAGACCCAAATGTTCTGTAGGTGCCGCATTTCTTACCCAGAAGAGAACTACAGGTCAGAATGGGTTTTTAACATGACTAGTTTATAGTTAACTAAATCTATATGCAACGATATAAAATTTAGTTTGAAAACAGAATTGACTCAAACACTTAAAAATATCGATTAGTAACTGGAACTAATAGCTTATGGATTTCATTCCTCAGTAGTGGTTTGTCCTGAGTCAGTCATTTAAGATTTCATTATCCATTCCATCATCAGCAAAATGAATGTAATGTTATTCATCATGCAAAATCCTCACATGCTTAATGTGAAGTTTGTAGAATCATGTATATGAAATTGCTTTGTAAACTTTAGGCCCTCTAGAAACTCTGCTTTCATCATCATGATAGCCCTTTGATTAAAATCCACTTTTAACTATAGACAAGGGGATTCTACACCACCTCATTCTGATGTTGAGATTAAACTACCTTATTTGAAAAAGATCAGAAATGGTCTTCAAACCGCCTACATAGTACCATGCACGTCTACACATAGCATCAGCATATGAAGACTGAGTACTTATTTGAGGCTGTGCCAAGATTCTATCTGACAAAGCCATCCTTAGACTTCATAAGGCATCAACACTCCCTGTGAGGGCATAACAAAAGCCCTTTTGTAGCTCAGGAAAGCAGAATTAAAAATGGAAACAGTCAGAGACCTTCTTTTATGTGAAGAGGAAAAAAAAGTCTAGTAATATAGGAGGAAAGAAAATTCAAGGACAGTGATCATAATCTAATTAAGGTCTATAATTACAAATTCAGTACATTTAATAAAGAAAAATTTGCAGGCTCATTTCAATAAAATCAATCTTTTAATGGAGCTGAAAAGCATAGGTGAAAACCACTATAACATATTAACTGAGTAAAGCATCTAAGAAATCTTGTTAATGCATTCCCTGAAAACCATATACCTTATGAGGTACTAAAAACAGGTAGAGAAAATATATTCCAAAATCATTATTTAAAGGAACAAAACAAAATATTTTTGAAAAGGTAAACACATTGACACCGAAGTTTAGAAAACAAAATTATATACCTGAATTGATTGTATAAATATAAAAAGAAGATAAAATGTTTTATATGATAGAAGGAACAGAGGAAATTGAAGTATATGAACTCTAGCACAGGTCTTTTAACTATTAATAACTAAGGTAGGGCAATACCTATAGTTTATATAATTTCATTATTCTAAGCAAAATTAGAAAAAAATTCTCCTTGCCCATCAAAATTTTGAATGGATTGCTGTTTACTAATATGCTATCACAGGTACCAAGGAGGTTTTTTTTTAAATTCAAAAATCACACCACTTCAATGTCCCAAATGCCTAAAAGAACATGTATTAATTTTCTAGCACTGCCATAATAAAATATCATAGATTAAGTTGCTTAAGCAACGTAGATTTATGTTCCCTCAGTTCTGGAGGCTAGAAGTCCAAGATCAGGATGCTGGTAGAGTCAAGTACTGTTGAGGGTTCTCTTCCTGATTTGCATGTGCTGCTATCATTCAATGTGCTCAGGTAGCCTTTCCTCGGTGCTTGCAGGGGAAACAGGGAAAGGAAGACTGGGGGCGGGGGGGCGGGACAGAAGAGGAAGAAATCTCTCTTCCTCTTCTTATAAACCCACTAATCCTATAGGATTAGGGCTCCACCCTTATGATGTCATTTAACCCTCATTACCTCCAAATACAGTTACATTGGAGGTTAGGGCTTCAACATATGTATTTGGGGGAGACAAAACTTGGTACATAGCACCAACAGATTTTAAACATGTCTAAAAATTCATAAAACTTTTCCAATAAATGGTCTTCTTCCTGGTATTCCAGTTACAGAGACAGAAGGAACATCTTTTTGAGGCAGCCTTGAGTAAAAATTGGATAGAGCAGGAAGCTGGATCAAAAATGCTCTAAAGGCACGATGAACCACAGGTGAAATTAATCCTTACCAAATGAAAGGAGCTAGGAGAATCTGTATTTTCACTCAAGAATTTGGTTAGTTTGAGGGTTGCTTGCAGTTTTAGTTTCTGAATTTACCAATCTACCTGTGGGTGGAAACCAGCTTTAACCATAAAACCTGAATGACAGCAAATAAATCTTTTCCCAGAAAGTAGTATAAATTTACCAAGGGCAATCTGATTTACTTTGTTTATAAAGGAGACCAAAACAATAGGTGCTGGAAAGCTTTATATTTTCTCAGTTTCTGAAACTCTCTCATGGTAGGAGATCAGTGATATGGAAAACAGTTAAGTAGAATCAAATTCTATTTTTACTTTCTCTATTCTTCAGTAATTAAACCCCTGATTTTCTGAACTAGACAAATCTGCACGTGTCAAACACTATACAGTAGTGAAAAAGATTGAATAATAGATGTTTGTATTTATTAGAAATGCTTCAGTCTCCAAATTCAGACAGTTTTATAGTGGTAAAGGACATTAACTTTGGAACTAACTTTCAGCAATTCTTTGCTATTGACCTTGGTCAAGTAACTTGAGCGTTCTTATCCTCAGTTTCCTTAGCCATAAATCACATATAGAAATAATATCTGAGAAACCTGTATGCAGGTCAGGAAGCAACAGTTAGAACTGGACATGGAACAACAGACTGGTTCCAAATAGGAAAAGGAGTACATCAAGGCTGTATATTGTCACCCTGCTTATTTAACTTATATGCAGAGTACATCATGAGAAACGCTGGGCTGGAAGAAACACAAGCTGTAATCAAGATTGCCGGGAGAAATATCAATAACCTCAGGTATGCAGATGACACCACCCTTATGGCAGAAAGTGAAGAAGAACTAAAGAGCCTCTTGATGAAAGTGAAAGAGGAGAGTGAAAAAGTTGGCTTAAAGCTCAACATTCAGAAAACTAAGATCATGGTATCTGGTCCCATCACTTCCTGGGAAGTAGATGGGGAAACAGTGGAAACAGTGTCAGACTTTATTTTTTGGGGCTCCAAAATCGCTGCTGATGGTGATTGCAGCCATGAAATTAAAAGATGCTTACTCCTTGGATGGAAGGTTATGACCAACCTAGACAGCATATTGAAAAGCAGAGACATTACTTTGCCAACAAAGGTCTGTCTAGTCAAGGCTATGGTTTTTCCAGTAATCATGTATGGATGTGAGAGTTGGATGGTGAAGAAAGCTGAGCGCCGAAGAATTGATGCTTTGAACTGTGGTGTTGGAGAAGACTCTTGAGAGTCCCTTGGAATTGCAAGGAGATCCAACCAGTCCATCCTAAAGGAGATCAGTCCTGGGTGTTCATTGGAAGGACTGATGTTGAAGCTGAAACTCCAATACTTTGGCCACCTCATGCGAAGAGTTGACTCATTGGAAAAGACCCTAATGCTGGGAAGGATTGGGGGCAGGAGGAGAAGGGGACGACAGAGGATGAGATGGTTGGATGGCATCACCGACTCAATGGACATGGGTTTGGGTAAACTCCAGGAGTTGGTGATGGACAGGGAGGCCTGGCTTGCTGCGGTTCATGGGGTCGCAAAGAGTCAGACACGACTGAGCGACTAAACTGAACTGAACTGATGAGGATCAAAATAGTTGCTAACCTTCAAAGAAACGTCATGCAACTGGCAAATATTAGTTGCTCTACTACTAACCTACTAAATGCCTCTTATTCTACTACTACTAGTAGTAGTACTGCTGCTGCTACTACTACTATTATCATTATTATTTGATAATTTAGAGGATCCCTGCCACCAGTCAGTCTTCTGGTGATCCAGTATAAATCAGTAATGGATTTTCTAATTCTATCTTTATATCTGGCAGCATGTAAGGCACTGCACGGGAAAGAGAACAAATGTAACTGTATCTATTACCATCAGTGGACTAGAATTTAGCTGGTGAAATTACCATAAATGTTTTCAAAAGCTCTTTAGAAAGGGAAATTGATAAAAGATAAGCACCTAAGACAGAACCTAAACATTTTGTTTAAGGTCTCAGAGCAATGAGCACCTGAGCTGATACCAGAGTTCAGTCACCTGATTGGAGCATCAGGCTGACTCCTCTAGGCCACATATCAGTTACGAGAACTTCACAATGATGACGGGAAGGGGCATAACTGTGCCAGACAGGGCAGACTACTAACAGCCCCAAGAGATAAACCAGACCAGGGACCTCCAGCCCCATTAGGGCTGGACTTTTTCCAATTCAGCATACAATTGCTCCACAGCTTTAGCCAACAGATCAGGGATGGGTAATGTGGAGCATAGCCCAAGGGACAACTGGACAGTTTTTTTTGGTTTCATGTCTATAGACAATACCTCTTCCTTATGAGCCCAGCCTGAGTAGGACTGCGAATGATCTCTCTGAAACAAAGAGATTTCAAACTTGTCCACAACACAAGTGTCCCTCATTTCCAAATGAACTCAAAATCTTTGTCTTAATATACATATGATGCAGACTCTGAATCAGACCTAGCTTGTGAGGTTAAATAGAAGTAAAAGCTTCAGTTTCCATGCATACCAGAGATGCCACTGCAGTGTTTCACGACTTTCTGGAGAGTGCATTGGCAAAGGAAGTAATCACTGTACTGTAATTTTTGTATAATATTTATACATTCCATACCCTGACTCCTACCTATAAACACTTGAAGGGAATCATAAACACAGTTAATGACATATTAGAAGTAAGGCTTCTGTTTCCTAAGGACATTCCCCAAGGCAGTTGTTCAAAGGGAACTTGGAATTTTCCATCAGAAATTGTTTTCCTTCTTAATAATGATCTCATGTGACATGCATTCCAGTTTTTGTTTTTGGTTCTTTTTTCTTTTTTTGATTGATCTTACACTCTGCATTCTATGGGAAATGCTACTTCCACAGATTCTGAACTTCTGTCTCAGAAATGCAGGGTAATTCTAGGAGGGTAGTAAGACATCTTCTGGTGGAATGTATTTGATCTACAATATAGCCTAACCAAAAGACACTCAATGCCAGATTTCAAGAGCAAGGCACAGGCCTGCTCAGCATCAGAACAGACCAAAACCCAGAGTACTCTGGTCCCTCCTGTTAGCTTCATGAAGGATAAATCACATGCCCCAACAACTGCTGGGGCCACCGTTTGCCAGCTAGATCTGTTTTCTCCTAGGTGAAACTCAGAGTTGAATGTCATTAAAAAAAAAAAAAATACAGTAAATGTGACGTATTTTAAACATCCAAGAGACTTCACAGCTTCTCAAAGGGAGTAGATTTTCATGTTGAATTCCACTTGTAAACTTAGGTTGAAATATTTGTCTCTGCTTCTTATGCACCCAGACTAGTGGCTGACATCCAGGACACTGATACGAGACCAGACTGTGAGAAGCTTTGGACAACAGGCTCTTTACTTTAAAAGGGTACTTTTATTTGCTTTAAAAATGACTTTTACACTAACAAGTCACTTACTGAAAAGCCCAAAACTCTTTTTTTAAAACATATTCATTTAATATATTTCAGAGTAAGTGTAGAATTCCATTTTCTTTCTGAAATAATCCAACTGTAACTGCTAAAGTGGACTTCCTAGAATAAAGGAGGAAGTCTAGCTATAAAACCCTTTTTGAGTTATTCTAATAATAAGGCAAATATATGACATGTTGGGCAGGAGGAAAAATGTATTTTTAAATATTTTTTTAACTCAACATTATTTTTTCCTGTCAATCTTGTAAAATCAGTTTATATATGAAGCTAGATTGTATAGGTTCCTAATGAGTGAATTTCTTCTTGTCTTCCTCAGTATCTTTGATCAAACAAGTGAGGAGAGGATTAAAAATAATACTGTATGGATTGCTATGAGAATTAAATGTGTTAATAAACATAAAGCATGTAATAAGCACTCAATAAATGTGATGTATCATTGTTAGTAACATTATTAGATTCTTTCAAAAATCTGAACATATTTTTCTTCCAACTTTGTTTCTCTATGTATCTAAATTATAGTGTAAAAAAATATACACTTTCCCTGAGAGGCCAGTTCACTCAACCAGGACAGATAATGGCAAATGTTTTCTGAATAAACACAAAGGGCTTCCCTCACAGCTCAGTCTAAAGAATCTGTCTGCAATGCAGGAGACCCAGGTTTGATTCCTGCATTGGGAAGATCCCCTGGAGAAGGAAATGGCAACCCACTCCAGTATTCTTGCCCGGAAAATCCCATGGACAGAGGAGCCTGGCAGGTTACAGTCCATGGTTTTACATGAGTCAGACATGACTTAGTGACTTTCACTCACTATATGTTTGCATTTTTTCTTTACAGGATGATATACTTGCTTGTTATGTGACCTCCTGAAAGGCAGTTTTCTGAGCAGATACCTGCCTCTTTTTTTAGAAATATATTTGCACCAGGTAACAAAAAACAGGGACATAATATTTTCTGCTAAAAGATTACTTTCACATATATTGTCTTAAAAAAAATCTTCTTCAACAAGAACATCAAAAATCCTCTTTGAATATAAGAACAAATAATCTTGGAGCATAGCCAGATTTGGCAGATTCAGGTCTGTGTGTTATCCATCTATCTATTTACCTTCTGTCATCTAGTAAGAGATGTAGGGTTGTAAGTTGAATGGAATTGGAGACTCAATCGGGGTCCTGAAAGAAAACTGATATAAGCAAAAAGGAGCAATTAAGAAGAGTTTAATGATAGGTCTACTTATTACCCAAGGGCAAGATTCAGGAAACCAACTAGAGATGATACAGCAATGGCAAGATTGTTCTAAGCTTCTCGCAACCTGAAGAGGCAAAGGAAGGACCAGCAGTAGGAACCAGGCAAGCTGTGCCTATTGAAGATGTCTGCTGGATGCAAGCTGTTGCCATTCAGCCACTTTCAACTTATCACTTCATCAGGAGGGAGCTGAGGTAATGTGTCCCATGCTTTATCTTCCACTTTCCATACCTTGCTGGGGCTTCTTATTGGCCAAATGCAAACAGAAGCCAGAAGTCAAAGGACTTTAGATGATACAGTCAGGCGGTTAGCTTCCCCAGAGCTCACAATAAGGGAGAAGTGAAGGAAAGCAGATTTGGAATAGCAAACATCCCACAAAGTGGGGAAACACTCTGGAGAATGGACTGATGGGTTTCACATTTGTAGCCTTTTTCCCATGTCGTGAAAGAATTCTGGAAGCTGGTGTTAAATTCAGGCTCCCTGGTGACTCAGTGGTCAAGAATCCACCAGCCAATGCAGGAGACATGAGTTCAATCCCTGATCTTGGAAGAATCCACATGCCACGGAGCAACTAAGCCTGAATGTCTCAACTTTTGAGCCTGTGCTCTGGAGCCTGACAACTGCAACTGATGAAGCCCACAAGCCCTAGAGCCCATGCTCCACAACAAGAGAAGCCACTGCAATGAGAAGCCTGCACATCACAACTAGAGAGTAGCCCCCACTCACCACAACTAGGGAAAGCCCGTGCAGCAGCGAAGACCCAGCACAGCCAAAAATAAATGAATAAAATGATATAAAAAATTAAATTAAACACAGGCTTCAAGCTTTCAGAGAACCTCTCCAAATCAGAGTTTCAGACTGAAAACACAATAAATGGACAAACAACAACAGAGACTAGTTATACCTTTATATCTGAAGGATTTTCCAGCTTCATATCGAAGAGAATTTGAATTAAACTAGTTTTAGATACTCTGTCACTTTTGACTAAAGAAAAATATATTCACGATAGTTTAGTTATTTCTTCTCTAAAACAGGAATCTCCTCTTTTACCATAAACTCTTTAAAAAGAAGAAAACTTGAGCATATGGTCCTAGTATGTGTGTACTGATTAATGAAGTCTGTATATAAATTTGCTATTCTAACATCGCATATACATCATTAAATATGATGCCAAAGGAAAAGTGGAAAGTAATAGCAGCGAAAACAAGACAAACATAGAGTTTAATATTTTCTCCCCCACCCCAGAGCACATCTTATTTTCCCAGTTTATTCAAGCTTCAGAGACCCCTTCACTCTGGAGAGACTCTTAAGAGACAACTATGACTCCACACACCACCCAATGTATTCTACCCTATACACTGGTTAACAGTTAGGCTCTTAACAGAGAACACAGCTACCAAAATTTGGATAGTCTGAAGGATCAGAAGATGCTAAACAAATAACTTGCCTCCCTAAGCCGTTGCTAAGCATGGTCAGCACTTGTTTCATGGTAACACTGCAGAGGAGTCTCAGCTCCATGTTACAAAATTAGACACAGAAGCAAAAGTAGAAGGTTTTAGGAACTGATTCTAGATGACCTTTCACTGTCAGAAAGCCCAGATTTTCTGAATTCTAGCTGAACATTCACTGTCATAATACCAGGCTTCTTATCTAACAAATTTTCTATGGACTAAACAGGCATTTCACTACAGAAAGGTGTCTCTGTGAAAGGTATGTCATGGTCATAAGAGAAGTAATTTGCTCAGAGAATTTAAGCTAAATGTCTGATGCATGTTTGGCCATTTGGTTTCTGCTTTTCCTGCTAGGGCTGAGAGATTCTAGCGTTTCTCACTGGAATGCCGGTCACTCTGAGCCAGGACTCCAATTATCATCGCATTTTTTCCCCAGCACCTGACACAGCAGCTAGAAATACAGATTTCTAATAAAATGGCCAAATAAATAGATGTTGACTCAACTGAAACATAAGCCTGAGTATCTTCAAGGCAGTGAGAAATCTGGAAACCAGATTTTGGAAATGATCTCAAAATTTTAAAAACATACAAAATTTTTAAAATATACCAGGATTTTTAAAGAGCTTGAAACTACCTCAAAATATCCCCTGCAGTTAATTGCAACAGAAAGAATGAATTCTTGGCCAGTAAGTCCACCTCGTTCACAGCTTTCACCAGTTAATAAGGTACAGTTCAATTCCATTTTGCCTCCAACTCCCTCTCATTAAGCTTGGCTCAGATTCAAACCCCTGAGCCCCTCCCAGTGTCCCTGAATGGTCCTGATGTTTCACTTCACTAAAGAAGAGATTAATTTGTAGAAAGGCTTCAGCACATTCCTGGGTTGCTCAAGTGCACTTCTTTTCATAGAACAGGCTTTTGATTTTGCGCTTTAAATCAAAGGCAGAGAGCAAAAATTCCAAGTATGTATGGGCTTCCGACCTTTAAAAAAACAGGATTGTTCAGATGGAATCTGACACAGAAATACTCTAGCCTACTACCCTTGTTAGTTTGATTCTGCCTCAAGATACCCCGTTTCTTCTTTCTACTAAATATTGGCATTTCAATCAAGTTGGTGTTTGGCAAAGCATTAAACATAAGTGAAGCATTCGTTATTAGTAATTTATTCATATTGACATTTTAGGGTTTCATTTCATTGAAAAGACTGGTTAGGAGTGGCTCCAGTTAGGAAAGCTGTTCAGTGGAACGTATGTTCATACACCATTCCTTGTGTCTGAGTCGTGGGAGATCATGTGTTTACTTGGACAGTGATTCAGGCACTGTGAACAAAAACGATAGCATTTGGAAAAGCCATTTTTGAATACTTATACAAACTCCTGAGTCACAGACTTAAGAATTAGATAGGAGCATAGAAAACACTGAATACTTGTAATTTGTCTTTGAGAGATTGATTTCACCCTTGGATCGTCTTTATTCCACTATCTCTGTTTTGTTTTTTTTAACTTGTTGATGTAGTTTCACGTAAAGCCTGTTGCAAGCAAAACAGCCCAGTAACAAGAAAGATTATATTCCTTGTGGAATAGAGGTGTTGCTTTGATATTGTTCGGAATGTCTACTAAATAAAATACCAGGTCACTCTGCTTCCTGGGTTTGATTCTATGTACACACACACACACACATACACACACATACACTTTAAGAAAACCAGTTTTAATAGGTTCTACACTCAATGCAATGGTTGTTTTAATTACAAAATTATTCTATCGCTCAATATTCAATGGGCCTTTTTAGGGGAGAATAAGGGATTGAGTAGGACTTCTAACTGATTGAAACATATTTACTAATAAATTGCATTTGAGAACCATTTTGACCATTTTGAAATGCTTTCAATCTTATTTTCAGATCCTTTGATCATATGAAAAGAGGTGCTCCAATTGATTCAAAGGGGGTGCCATTGAAGGTTGCGACAGAAATTTTATCACTGAATTGGGACCACATAACTTGAATTGTATAATAGGAGTAGCACTGATGAGTTAGCCATAGGTACTATACCCTTAGGGCTTCCCAGGTGGCTCAGTGGTAAAGAATCCGCCTGCCAATGCAGGAGACAAGGTTTCCATCCCTGAGACAGGAAGATCCCCAGGAGGAGGAAATGGCAACCCATGCCAGTATTCTTGCCTGAAAAATTCCATGGACTGAGGAGCCTGGTGGACTAGAGTCTATGAGGTTGCAAAGAATCGGACCTGACTGACTGACTATGCACACACTCTATCCTTTACTATAGTCCTAAAACCATGGCATCCTGTCCTTAAGTTGATGGTATTTAAATAGCACTCTATATGCTATCCAAACTCGCAATAAACAGCTTCCCTAATACTATCCTTGCATTCTATAGGTTCCTCTTTTTATCTTCATCAGAGTATAGGGCAAGCAGGGTTTCATAGCTTCTTCGAAGTCTTAGACATCTGATTTAGTCAAGTTTCTCTCAAGATGAAAGAAAGAAAAAACAGATTCCTGGAACTGAGATATTACTGGCAAAGGATTTGACCTTTACTAATTCAAATGAGGGTAGCCATCCAATAAATAAAAGCCTGGGACTGGATGGTTTCACTGGTGAATCCTACCAATGAAATATTATTCAACGGTGAGAAAGAAGGAATTCCCGTTGTTTACAATGACATTGATAAAACTTAAGGGCTAAGTCTCTGAAATAAGTCAGAGAAAAACAAATATTGTATGATATCACTTATATGTGGAATCTAACTTTTTTTAAAATGTCAAACTCAAAAAAAAAACAGAGTGGGATAGTGGTTACCAGGGGCTGGAGGGTGAGAGAAATGAGGTATGGTCAAAGGGTACAAACTTTCACTTGTAAAGTAAGTTCTGGGGAACTAATGTATAGCATGGTGACATTAGTTAACAATATTGTGTTATGTTTTGACAGTTGCTAAGACAGTATACCTAAAATATCCTCACCACAAAAAGGAAATGGTAAATATATGATGCAATGGAGGTGCTAACACTATGATGGTAATTATTTTGCAATATGTTATATATCAGCATATCAAATCAACATGGTATACGATTGAATCTACATAATATTATATGTCAATTATATATCAATAAAACTGGGAATAAAGATAATGACAATATAACTCTGTGATGCTAAAGATTTAACATTTGAAATTCTTTTGAGTTGATTAAATGCAATACAACAAAAGAAAGAAGTGTCTTAAATATATATTCTGGAATTATAATAATTGAAAATTCTATCATTGAAACAAAACAAAAATCTGAAGTAAGGTGACAAAGAGCTGAGAGTGAAACTGCCACAGCAACATAGTTGTTTACTGCATGGCATGCTCTCTGCAGGGTGATGCCCTTTAGGGACTGTATTTTAAATAAGAAAGATAGCTATAATTATGATAAAACAGATCAGTTATTATGGAGCTCCTAATCCATAAGACAAATGTCTTTCTTGCCATGATTTTTGTGAATTTCAAGACTGAATCTTCACAGTGTCAAAAATAGTCAAGATCTACTGTTCTAAGCGGTTATCCCAAAGTCCTGAAAGGTCACTAAATGCTTCTTAATCTCAACCTACAACATCTCTTGGTTCAGCACCCTACTAATGACTCACATTTATATTAACGCTGGATTTTTCTTTCTTTTGACTTCATTTCAATCTAATGTTTAAGCATTCAACACTAACTTTGTACAGTTTCTACAGTATACTGTTAGTCTACCTTCTTGTTGATTTAAAGAAACAAATAAAAAAAAAACTGGTCTCAAAAAGTCTGGTTTGTTTAGAGATCCTGGGCTTGAGAAATAGTATAATATTTGAGAAGAAAGAACAGGCAAAAGATGAGCTGCTTTTAGAGGCTAGACTCTACTGAGAGTCACAGGAAGTCCCATATCACATCCTCCTTTAGACTACAAACAGGGAGAAAGACTCAAGAAACATGCTCTCAAGAAACACATGATTACTATCATTAAACCACACTGCCCCCTGGCATACAAAAAGAGGAATAAAATCACCCATCAAGAAGAACCATTTACATGGAAAACAAGGTGCCCATGTGGAAACAAATCAATTACTGGAAAGTATACACCCAGACAATTTCTAAACAATGTCCACCCATGATTAATTTTACTTTCAGAATCTCAACAAAGAAATATTGTCCATTCAAAATCTCTAGTCCTGCTGAGATCCTGGGACATTGCCAGTGGCTCAGATACTATTCACAAACCCTGGCAACCTGAGTCTGAAACTCTACACTTTTAGATTACCAGAAAATGTTTCCAGGACATCATTCCTCTAGTCTTTATAGCCACTCTTCTCCTTTTGGTAAAACAGAAACCAGTGAGAATATTTCCCCCACAGTTCTGTTCACCATAGGAGCTTGTGGTTTGTAAGTCAAACTCATCCAAGTGTATCAAGGACTTAATCACTAATCAGATTAAAGAGAAAGTAGAATCCAGGGTCAAGGCATAATATATATAGAGGCTACAATAGTGGATTTTGTTGTCAAGTTCAAATCTTGGTTTCACCTTTTCTATGTTTTGATCTTTGGAAAATGACTTACCCCCTTTTTCTGAAGCTAGGTTTTCTCTTGGATGAAACTGAGATAATTAGAGTAGTAGCTGATTCAGTGAATCATCTGCAGAGCTATTTGTACATGCTCAGTTGCTCAGTCGTGTTCAACTTTTTGTAACCCCGTGAACTGTACCCCTCCAGTCTCCTCTGTCCATGGAATTTTCCAGGAAAGAATACTGGAGCAAGTTACCATTTCCTATTCCAGGGGATCTTTCCAACCCAGGGACTGAACCCACATCTCTTGCATTGGCAGGCAGATTCTTTACCACTGAGTCATTTGGGAAGCCCACCTTATCAGACCTTAGCACCATGCAATCTGTGAGCTTACTAGCAATGCAAATTCTTGGATCCTGTCCGAGAATTCTGAATCTGAACTAGGGGATGGGATGTATTAGCTATGAATCTGTGTTTTAATAGCTCACCAGGATATTCTTATGCACACTAATGTTAAATAATCACTGATATAAAACATTAAATAAAATATGAATCCCTTATTACAGACTGTGGAAGACAATATGATCTCAGTCTATGTGAACTATTATTTTTATTAGAATAGAGGAGCAGAACTAAGGTTTGACAGTTTGGTCAATGATTCAGGAGCTCAGATGGCTCCAAATGAACTACTAATAAAGACACCACCAAGCTCTAAGCTAATAAGAAAGGGATTACAGCTCTGACATTCTATCAGTTTCACTATTCAAGACCGCCATTGCATTTAAAGATTGTTTTATTCCTTTAGGCAATAATTCATTCACTACAAGCCATAACCATCTGTACATCCTTAGGACTGCCATTACATTTACCTAATGAAAAACATGACTGATTTGCAATGTATAAGTCCCCACTTACATGGCATTATGAATCACCAGAAAAATAGGAGTGATTGAAGAGAAAGGTAAATTTGAATGGTGGTCTTTTTAAAACAGTAGAGTTGCTCATCAATCCACCATGATACCAGGGAACTAAATGCAAAGGGTCCATGAGAATTTCTGAGGGCACCATGTTAACTTGACAAAAATGATTGGTGGCCACTACCAGTATTGTCTCAATTATAGGCTGAATTAGGTAATCTCCGTGTGACTTAATTTCAGTAACTAGAGAGGGAGAAAGATCCATTCTCAGCTTACTTCTGGATACTCCGAAGAACCCACATGAGGGATCTTGGGAATGATATCCCCTCACTACTATATTAAAAGGCAAGTAAAAGTATAATCTTTAATGATGGGCCTATAACATCATCAGGTTTTACTCTTAGAAAAACAAAATTCTTAAATTTAGGATATCACAAGAACAAAATTTTATTGACTACATAATGGAACTTGCAATACATTAAGCCTGATTCACCAAACAAGGAATAACTTCTCTAGAAACCGGAAAGGAAGAGTACCTAAATGTGACTCTATCCTACTATCGGTCAGTTCAGTTCAGTTCAGTTTCTCAGTCATGTCCAATTCTTTGCAACCCCATGAACAGCAGGCTTCCCTGTCCATCACCAACTCCCGGAGTTTACTCAAACTGATGTCCATTGAGTTGGTGATGCCATCCAACCATCTCATCCTCTGTTGTCCCCTTCTCCTCCTGCCTTCAATCTTTCCCAACATCAGGGTCTTTTCAAATGAGTCAGTTCTTCACATCAGGTGGCCAAAGTATTGGAGTTTCAGCTTCAACATCAGTCCTTCCAATGAATAGTCAGGACTGATTTCCTTTAGGATGGACTGGTTGGATCTCCTTGCAGTCCAAGGGACTCTCAAGAGTTTTCTCCAACAACACAGTTCAAAAGCATCAATTCTTCAGTGTTCAGCTTTCTTTATAGTCCAACTCTCACATCCATACATGACTACTGGAAAAACCATAGCTTTGACTACACAGACCTTTGTTGGCAAAGTAATGTCTCTGCTTTTTAATATGCTATCTAGGTTGGTCATAACTTTTTTTCCAAGGAGTAAGTGTCTTTTAATTTCATGGCTGCAGTCACCATATGCAGTGATTTTGGAGCCCCCCAAAATAAAGTCTCTCACTGTTTCCATTGTTTCCCCATTTATTTGCTATGAAGTGATGGGACCAGATGCCATGATCTTAGTTTTCTGAATGCTGAGTTTTAAGCCAACTTTTTCACTCTCCTCTTTCACTTTCATCAAGAGGCTCTTTAGTTCCTCTTTGCTTTCCACTATAAGGGTGGTGTCATATGCATATCTGAGGTTATTGATATTTCTCCTGGCAATCTTGACTCCAGCTTGTGCTTCATCCAGCTTGGCATTTCACATGATGTAATCTGCATATCATTTAAATAAACAAGGTGATAATATAAGCCTTGACATACTCCTTTTCCTATTTGGAACCAGTCTGTTGTTCCATGTCCAGTTCTAACTGTTGTTTCTTGACCTGCATATAGATTTCTCAAGAGGCAGGTCAGGTGGTCTGGTATTCCCATCTCTTGAAGAATTTTTCACAATTTGTTGTGATCTACATAGTCAAAGGCTTTGGCATAGTCAGTAAAGCAGAAATAGATGTTTCTCTGGAACTCTGTTGCTTTTTTTGATGATCCAGCAGATGTTGGCAATTTGATCTCTGGTTCCACTGCCTTTTCTAAAACCAGCTTGAACATCTGGAAGTTCACGGTTCACATACTGTTGAAGCCTGGCTTGAAGAATTTTGAGCATTACTTTACTAGCATGTGAGATGAGTGCAATTGTGTATAGTTTGAGCATTCTTTGGCATTGCCTTTCTTTGGGATTGGAATGAAAGCTGACCTTTTCCAGTCCTGTGACCACTGCTGAGTTTTCCAATTTGCTGACATATTGAGTGTGGCATTTTCACAGCATCATCTTTTAGGATTTGAAATAGCTCAACTGGAATTTCATCACCTCCACTAGCTTTGTTCATAGAGATGCTTCATAAGGCCCACTTGACTTTGCATTCCAGGATGTCTGGCTCTAGGTGAGTGACCACACCATCATGTTTATCTGGGTCATGAAGATCTGTTTTTGTACAGCTCTTCTGTGTGTTCTTGCCACCTCTTCTTATTATCTTCTGCCTCTCTTAGGTTCATACCATTTTGGTCCTTTATTGTGTCCATGTTTGCATGAAATGTTCCCTTTGTATCTCTAATTTTCTTGAAGAGATCTCTTGTTTTTCCCATTCTGTTGTTTTCCTCTATTAGGTGCCCATTATTTTAGAATTAGTTGAGAAAATATCCTTGTATCCTTCCTACACACATAATACTACCTAAAGCCGGCTGTTTTTTTCTTTTTTAATTTTCTGTGTGTGTAGGTGTGTGGGTGTGCTCAGTCATGTCTAACTTTCTGTGACCTCATGGGTTGTAGCCCGCCAGGCTCTTTTGTCCATGGAATTTTCCAGGCATAAAACTGGAGTGGGTTGCCTTTTCCTTCTCCAAGGGATCTTCCCAACCCAAGGATTGGACCTGTTTCTTGCATCTCCTCCTTTGGCAGGCAGATTTTTCACCATCATGCCACCTGAAAAGATTAGACGCCAAAACTTTTTTACAGTATAATCACTTTTTATCAAAGCTGATCAGAAAGGATAATTGACTAACTTAGTTAGAAATATTGATACAGCAAGGAAACATAACATTTTAAACTTAAAACATATACAGACAAGGTGCCTATGTCTGTCTTTGAACTTCCTTTACCTTTCTTACATATTTCACCCCAAATGTGTCTTATATGGTTACCAATTCCAGTTTCTTAAAATTGAAGGAAGAATTTAGATGTGCTCATGACACATATCAGACTTTCATATTTATCTTACAGTGTTTTAATTTTCCCTATCTTGTCGACCGTCTCTATTATACTTAATTCCACAGTATTCTAAGGAATTCTCTTTATTGAGTCTTTTAACATAGTTTTTATTATAAAAATTTCTTTCACATGTTTATTTAAATAATTTATCTAAATTTTAGTAGAATTACATCAGTATAGTAACAAGGTGTACTGACACAGTCACACTGGGGAAGTAAATTGGCTCTGGGTAACTGTACACACTCAGCAAATTAAAGTATTAGTATGCCAACACACTAGAAGAGAGACTTCAAAGCCTGAGACTGAACATATTATAAATGTCAACGTGGCTTACACCATGAAGCAGGAACTACATTTGCCTCTTGAATCTATTATGCGAAGCTTGATTAAGAGGGCTTGTTTCAAAGTATTATTATGGAAATGTATGTTGGATGGCATATTATTCATAATTTTATATGTTGCTGTTTAGTCACTAAGTTGCATCTGATGCTTTTTCGACCCCATGGACTGTAGCCTGTCGGGCTCCTCTGTCCATTGGTTTTTCCAGGCAAGAATACTGGAGTAGGTTGCCATTTTCTTCTCCAGGGGATCATCCTGACCCAGGGATTGAGCCCTCATCTCCTGCATTGGCAGGCAGATTCTTTACCACTGAGCCATCAGGGAAACTCAATTTTGTATGTATTCATTTCATATCGCCAAGAAGAAGGGTATCTTGCAAAAGAAGAGAAAAAATGTGTGAAATCTTGTATAAAGTCCCATAATATGTAGCTAGAAACTAGTGATTTATGAATAAAGTTTATCTGAAGAGTAATTTGTGAACCTTGTTGGAAAGGCTACACACATGCTAAGTTAGAGCAGACGTTAAAACTTAAATTTCATTTAGATCTAAGATGGGATGCAAAGCAGGTATCTCCAATGATTTCCCTGTCCTGTCCTGACAATGGTGTCTGATCAGTCTCCTGGGTGAATAATTGACACATTGTACATATGTCTGTACAGGGGCCAGTACTTAATTAAATCATGAAATTATAAATGGTACTCTAGAGTATGATCCACAAGGATTGCACCACATGAATATTTTATCTGGAGTTAAGAGCCACATTTACAGAATGTCTGAGAGGATAAAAGACATTGTAAAGCCCTTAGCATATAGATGGTGGTAAAAATGTCAATCATCTTCATACTCACTTTTTTCCTCAAGTAGTTTCTCTATGTAAAGATTCAGTTGAAAAATTGTTAGGTCCTAGTATTTGCAAACCTTCAGCTCTACTAGTTAAGTAAGTTGTTAGAGTTGTGCTATTTTCTCACCACCATGGATCAGTTTCTGTTCTGCCACATTGCATCAGGCTTTAAAAATAAATTTGTCAATCTAATAGGTAAAATGGTACCTCGTTATGGGTTTATTTACATTTGTCAGATTACTAGTGAAACTGAAAATCTTGCCATATATTTAACAGTTATGTTTCTCCTTTTGTGAAATGTCTGCTTACATCTTTTTAAAATTTTTTCTATTTGAAATTTTTGTCTTTCATTTTCTTAATTCTTATGGGTTCTTCATCTTCTGAACTTTCATATATTATCCCTGAGGCATGGATGTGATTTATTTCATTTACCGATGAGAATTAAAGGAATAAGAAACTAAGGGATGTGTGCAGGGTTGCAGAGACAGCAAATGATGGAGGCCAATTCAAACTCAGCTCTGGTTTACTTCAAATCTCGGGTGGCTTCCAATAAACAATTCTTTATTTTTGTTCATGCCTTCTTAATTTCTGTACCACAAGCTCCCCCTAGATTCTCTGCAAAGAATAATCTCAGTGTGAGCCGCATTGCAGTAAGAAGCAGAGAATGGAAATGATCAAAGAAATGGCTGGGGGATAAACCATGCAAAAATGAAATAGTGAAAATATTTGGGAGATCTTACTTCTCACTGCTCTCAGCCCATCATTTCCTCTATCATCAATAACCATAATAATGATACTAAAAATAACAAAAAGATTGAACATTATTCACTGAGCACTTAAGATGCACAAAACTGCACTAAGCAGTTTAGAGGCATCCTTTAAGTTAATCATTATGTTAATCCAGTAATTGGAAAACTGACTCAGTTCTATTACAAAAAAGTAGAAATCCAGTTGTAAAGAAGTTAGGGGAACTCTCCCAGGGTCACACAACAAGGAAATAGTAGGTCATAGATAAATAATTTTTACTCTGGAGAAGGCACTTCTAACTATCAAGCTTAAAGGTCAAATGTCACTAATTAAAATACCTTATTATCTAGTTCATGTCTCTTTGCCTCACACACATATATGTCTATCTGTCTGTTGTTGTCACATTAACTAGCAGATAATACTACACTGAGAACCCAAAATCACTGTTGGTATTCAAATAACAAGCCCACTTAAGGCTAATTTTCCAAAGAGAATTATTATTGATATATGTACATGTTAATAAGAAGTGCACAACTAGGTCTTTTGGAGCAAAGTCATGGCATCAGAGCTCCAGGAGTCCATGAGAAAAAAATATTTTGACTGACAGAAGAGGTAGGACCTGCATCAACCTTTTGTTTAAATGACTCTGCTCCAGAATTGAAGCTTTTTTCTTTCAAACTCAGTGGAAAATGGCCATCAAGTTTATAGAAAGTCCAGACACTTCATAAATACTCTTCAGAGAAGGTTTCAGTCTTTATCTGACTTACCTGAAGCATATTGTATTGTCATCTATGAAGAAGACCCCTAGATACAGAAAGTAGCACCTGACCTTTGGTTAGCACCCCTGCAAATATAGCATTTACCGTCCTGAAATGTCTTTTTTATATCTCATTTTTTATATCAAATGTAGCTCATGATATAATGGTCAGATAACCAAATATTTATAATCAGGTAATTACTTTGCTTGATGAAATTTTTTTTATTGACATCATTTTAAACTGTATGGGAAAGAATACTTTCAAACAGCCTAGAATAAATTAGCATCCAGAGCAGATACCTGCACATGTAGACACTCAGTCAATATTAGTTGAATAAATGAGTAAGTGGTTAATCCATACAAGGGATTAATGCCATTCTCACCGGAACATTTCCTGATGATTGTTCAAAAATGTAATTCAAGGTGAGGTTAATCTAGTTATAGTTTCAGAAATACATATTGAAAATATCATTACTATAATGAAGCAAAAAGCAGATTGACTTTACTTATATATTAAAAGCACTGTACTTTTTAGCAGTCTTACCTCAACAAATAAACAACATTTTTAAAAAATATATTACCTGGTTTAATACTCTCAAGGATATTTGTACTATTTCAAGAATGAGAAAATTGGAGAAACCTGAAGGAATATTGCAAGCATTAATGAGCTGGTGAGCCATGATTCACTCCAGAGGCTCCTTGATTCCAAAGCTTATGCTCTCTCTCCAATGGAACAGATTTCCATCTCAATCCTGTCTCTTCTTTTGGGCAAATACAATCAAAATCAGGATGGGGTACAAAGATAGAAAATAACCCGCATATATGATGACAAATTTGATAAAGCTATTTCCTATACATAATCTCACCTGAACATCAACAAATAATAATGGAACCATCATATTAACTACACATTTGTAGATGAAGAAACTGAGTCAGAAAAAATTTAAGTAATTTGCCTACGGATGAGATCAAAATTTAAGGTCATATCTATTAATTTAAAATTTTCTTTAAGCCATGAGAAGGAGGAAAAGACAAGGAGGAAAATGGCACTTAATTTATGCATATTTAATTTAGAAATTCTGTGATATCAAAAATATCATTATATTAAATCAATTTCTACTGATCAAGAAATTGAATCTCAGAGATTTTGGTAATTTGCAGAAAATAATAGGATCAAAATTTAAATTCCTATTTCTATCCTATTAGAAAATATAATTTTTTAGATGGAAGAGACATTTGAAATAGTTAAGGCTAAGCTTCTATTTCTGTTTGTTTTTATAATATAAAACAAGGTATAACAGGAAAGTTATTACTTGGAGGATAGTGGAAAGGCAGAGTTGCAGAGAGAACACTATCGTTTGCTGTTCACTGGGAAAGAAGTTTCAAGCTATGCTATTGGAAAATTATTTAACAATCTTTAAAGGAATTTAATTTTTTATAAGTAGTTATTATGATAATCTTTAACCTGGAAACAACTATTTTCAGTTAACTCCTAAAAATATCTTGGGGGTATGGTGGGAGACATGGTCCTCTTTAGCATAGTAACAGTTCATCGTACATGTTGGGCACTTTATTTATGTTTATTGTATAAATGATAAATGAAACCAAAAAATAAAAGAAAATACTGTCTTTTATGAGAGTAGCTATATATTCAAAGCCATGTTCTATTTTCAACTCTCAAAGAACAAATAAAATCCATTTTTTAATCTATTAGTGTATGTATCATCCTTTCCCAGAAATCAAATGTATTTATTTCTAGAAGATACTCTCCTAACTCTGTCAATAGTCCCTCTCATGAGTGTGGAGTGAAAAAGTGGTTGCTACAGAATGAAAGTAAGAAAAGTGGGATGGGAAAAGATTGGAAAGACTGAAGTTTCTGAAGTTGAGGAGAGTAAATCAGGAAGAAAAGAAAGGAGGTGGTAGGAAGTGAAAACTTTCTGCGTCATGAAGGTTATATATGTATCTGTACATGCTGTGGATATATACATACATGTGCATTTATGTGACAGAATTTATCTAAGAAAGAACAGCTAGAGATAACACAATTATAAGAGGAAGCCATTTTTACTAGATAATTAAAGAGGATGCTGTGTTGTGTGCTGTGCTCAGTTGTGTCTGACTCTTGGCAACCCCATGGACAATAGCCTGCTACGCTCCTTTGTCCATGGAATTTTCCAGGTGAAAATACTGGAGTGGGTTGCCATTTCCTCCTCCAGGGGATCTTCCTGACCCAAGGATTGAACCTAGGTCTCCTGTGACCCCTACATTGGCAGGCAGATTCTTTACCACTGTGCCACCTGGAGAGCCCCAATTTAAAGGGATATTTTGATCATAAACAAAGAATTTACAAATAGTTATGAGACAGCAAAACTTTATTACAGAATAATTCTAAATTTCAACTGTCAGGAAGACAGAATTTACATTCTCTCCAACTTCCTTGAAAATATGCTAGCTTAGGGGTTCTTTCCAAAGAATAGCACAGGTAAGAGGGAAAATAATAACTGTACAATGAGGAAACCTTCAAAACACCACATTATTCAACTGGTAAAGCTTTACATCATCAGTGATGGCATGCGCCCCTGATAAAAGAGAGAGGCACTTTGCTTCTGTGATATTCTTCCCCAATCCTATAGCCCCAGTCTAATCATAAGAAAAACATTCAAGGACCCAAATTGAGGGAAATTCTAAGAATATTAGCAAGACTGTCGAAGCCATGAAAAACCAGGAAGATTCTCATAGACAAGAAGGACAGCGGAGATAGAACAGCAATGAAAGGTGGGTGGGACAAACTGGCTACTGGGAAGGAGGATTTTAATGGAAAAATTGGTGAAATCAAAACTGAGTCTGGACTTTAGGTAACAGTAATGAATCAATGACAATTTCTTAATTTTGTCAAATGAACCACTGAAATGTAAGGTGTTGACAATGAGGAAAACAAAGCAAAGTATATATATGGGAACTCTATATTATCTTTGCAACTTTACTGTAAGCCTAAAAGTATTATAAAAGTAAACATTATTTTAAAATAAACAATGGCAGAAAATATCTTAAAACAAACAGAATGGCAGAGTGTGGATGTGCTGTGCACAGGAGTGGATAAGATACAAAGTAAATGCCTGAAAATATATTACATGCAGGCGTAAGAATTTTCTGCGGACCTGGTTAAATTTCACACAGGGAACTCTTCTCTAGCCTTGTGCAAACTCTGAAAACCCCCTTCACATACTGGGCTGATTATCTGTGTCAGTGACCATGATTATAATGAATACAGACAAGTTTATAGAAATAAAAGCAAAAGTGAGATGATGGAGAAATACGGATTTTGTTTTTGAAATAGGTGACAAAAGGTGCTATCATGTGAGAACTTATTTTCCAGGCCTAGAGTATCACTTGCCAGATACACATATTTGGTGGGGGAAAAAAATCCTAAAATAAAAAACATGTGTGAGTGAAGAGCTATGAAAGGATAATTTATATCTCCAGGGATTTGGAGAAGTAACTAAAATAGTCAAGCAAGGCTGTATTTCATTCATTTAACAAAAGTTGGAGTGAAACTCACTGGATTATGCTTAGTGTACGTGTTTCTATCTTCCTGGTGCCTCAAACACAACTGGAATTGTAGGAAATACCACAACATTCATTCTACCAATGGTAATTCTCATAAATGGTTTTGATATAAAAAGATAGTACAAGAACTAAGAGGTTTAAATAAAGACGCATAGGAGTTCAGAAGATTGAGGTTTTAATTCAAGATAAGATACAGTCCTGTTATTTGTACTGAGCTTGTCAGGACTTGACCATGTTAAGTTTTATTTATTCTCTGCTTTGTGAGGTACAGACAAAATGCTTACTTAAAGCAAGAACATCAAAGTTTGAATCTCAATTCCACACTTGATCCTCACACATTTAACTCCTGTGGTTTCAATAACTTCATCATTTAACATACAGAATACAAGAATACATCTCTCACTCACTGCTTTGTTGGGAAAATGAAATTAGACAAACTTTGTAAAGATATCTGACAGAGCAGAGTGGCTACTAAGAGCAGGTGGCTATGAATTTCAGTTCAGTTCAGTCGCTCAGTCGTGTCTGACTCTGCGACCCCATGAATTGCAGCACGCCAGGCCTCCCTATCCATCACCAACTCCCAGAGTTTACCCAAACCCATGTCCATCGAGTCGATGATGCCATCCAGCCATCTCATCCTCTGTTGTCCCCTTCTCCTCCTGCCCCCAATCCTTCCCAGCATTAGGGTCTTTTCCAACGAGTCAACTCTTCGCATCAGGTGGCCAAAGTATTGGAGTTTCAGCTTCAACATCAGTCCTTCCAATGAACACCCAGGACTGATTTATTTTAGGATGGACTGGTTGGATCTCCTTGCAGTCCCAGGGACTCTCAAGAGTCTTCTCCAACACTACAGTTCAAAAGCATCAATTCTTCGGGGCTCAGCTTTCTTCACAGTCCAACTCTCACATCCATACATGATTACTGGAAAAACCATAGCCTTGACTAGATGGACCTTTGTTGGCAAAGTAATGTCTCTGCTTTTAAATATGCTATCTAGGTTGGTCACAATTTTCCTTCCAAGGAGTAAGTGTCTTTTAATTTCATGGCTGCAATCACTATATGCAGTGATTTTGAAGCTCAAATGATTAAAAGTTCACTCTTCGCAGTCTAGCATTAATTTGATCCAACCACAAGGTAATACTGTCATATTACCAATGCTGCAGGGACTACGCTGCTTCCAACAGTGTGATTTTAGAAATACAGAGCAGGTAGGAACTTCCCAGATGCTTGATAAGCACAGTATTCAGGTGACCAGCCCAGAATACAAGAAAGTATTTTTCTATACTGTTAAGATTCAAATTGGCAGTTACAACAACACTCCTATATTGGTTTCCAAAAGTATAGGTTACAATCTCTCTTCATAGGCTGGTTGATAACAAGCATCGGTTTTATACATGTAATGGATGGTTTTCAGTAGCACTTCCCTGAGTTAATATAGTAATATAACTTCCATTTTGGACTTTAAAAGTTCAATCAGAAGCTGAATAATGACTCCTATTTTTCAGATACAAAGGGGACAGCCAGATGTCTGGAAGGGTCATGGGTAATTGGTAGGAAGTATAATATCTAGATGGTAGATAAACCTTTTTGCAGTTCTATTATTAGTCAGTTGGCCTTCAATTTTCTCTCAGATATTCCAGAAATCCTGCAAACTCCTTATTTAATTTTCTTTTTTAAATTCAGATTACTGTGGCTAAAACTTTGAGGTCCATGGAATTTATTTTAAAGATCTCCATCTCAGGCATTCAGTGGTTTTATATCCTAGGTTTTTAGTTAGAAGAATGTCACAAAAGCTTAAAAAACAGCAATATTGGTCTTTAAAAATATTTTTTACTTGCATTATATTATTTAATGCTCAAAATAGGAAACTGTGGGTCAACTTCATCATTCCTATTTTCCAGAAGAAGAGACTCTAGCTGAGAGAGGTTAAATGACTTGTTCAAAGCAATAAGGTAAGTAAGTCTTTTAACTCTGTGTCAACAGATTTTCCTCACTGTGCCCTGCTATTAGGGCTTCATAATACCTCAGTGTGAATTAATTTTAATTAGCACTTCCTTCCTAGGGCTTTTGGCCTTTAAAAGAACATAACATGTAAAAGGACTCATTTATTAATGCTGGAATTTTAGACCTTATAGCTTTTGAGTAAGTGCATATTTAAAGGAAGCAAAAGGACTTTCTGGGTGTTCCACAGATCACATAAAATAAAGGTGAAAAATACCTACTTGTATGTAAGACTTATTTTGATAATATCATTAGACTGTGACCCTGCCTTATTAGTAAGTTATATATATATATGTATATATATATATATATATATATATATATATATATATATATATATATATATATATATTCCTAAATAATTTAAGATTCTTTTCTGGCTCCAGAAAACTTACTTTATTAAATAAGTACCATAAAATGTTATAAACCAGTGTTTCTCAAGTGGACCGTGTCCAAGCTTGATCTGCTCACTGCATGAGAGGTCAGTGGGAATCTGAGGGACGAGGTATTAAGACAAGGAATATGACTTTATTTGGAAGGCTGGCTGACTCAGAAGATGGCAGACTAATGTCTTAAAATAACCATCATGCATACCAGTTTCTTTTATGGATCAGAAATGGAGAGAGGTAAGGAAACAAAGTAAAAAGTATATTCAATCTTAAAAATATCTCCTAGAAAGGCAAGCCTCAGGCAGGGTATGTGTTAATGTCTTCTTTCCCACCACTACAGGTGGACAGAGTTCTGAACAAAGGCACTTTAGCTTAAAGGTCAGGCAGAAGGGCAGGATTCTCTGAGCCAAGCCATTATGTGTGATTATAATAACAAAAGCAGCCAAAGGAACAGATCTAGCATGGAAGAGTCATAATTGACTCCTTGTTATATAACCAGGGAAGATTTAACAATACCTAGAGACATTTTTGGTTGCCACACTGGAGAATGCTACTGGCATCCTGTGGGTAGAGATTGGGATGCTGAAAAATGTCCTACAATAAACAGGACAGATACCCATAACAAAGAATTATCCAGTCCCATATGTCAGTAACGCCCAGGCTGAGAAATCCCGGTATATCCAGAAGAGCGGAATAGCAGAAAGGACCAAGGATTCAGTATTATTTGGGTTGCTTAGGTGCAAGAAGAATTGTAAAGGTGAAGGTAAACAGGTGTTTGAGAAAAATACAAAGCTATCCCAGGCCTGTAAGATACCATGACCAAAAGAGTTGACAATGAAAGTCATGCATGGCCTGAAACCCTGGGAATTTAAAACTTGTTAAATTACTTTGTATGTTATCAAAGAGCTTAGAGTTAATGGTAAAGGTAGTACTTTACAATTAACACTTCCCTTTATTAATTCGTTTGGTCCTCATCACAACACTATAAGATAAACCTTATAATCTTCATTTTACAGATGAGAAGACAAAAGCATAGAAGAGTTTTAAAACTTGCCAAAGATGACACAGCTTATATTGATTTTAGTATAGCTTATGGCTCAGATGGTAAAGAATTTGCCTGAAATGTGGGAGACCTAGGATTGGTCCCTGGGTTGGGAAGATCCCCTGGGGAAGGGAATAGCAACCGATCCCAGTATTCTTGCCTGGAGAATTCCAAGGACAGAGGAGATTGGCAGACTACAGTCCATGGGGTCACAAAGAGTCAGACACGATTGAGCAACTAACAACTTTCACTTTCATAGCTTGTGGTTAAATTTATAATTCAAAACTTGTGACTTGAAGTTCACATAATATAAAAAGAAATGTCCTATGGTTTACAATACACATACTCGCACAAATAAGACAAAATACAAAAGGGAGAATCAAATCATGTTTAAATGTTATACATATAAAGCCTTCAGCAAGCAGAAGGGAGTAAATAATATGAAAACTCCTTGGTCCTTATGAAATCCATAGCAGAGTAACAGAATTGACTCTGTGCTCCTCCTAAGCTAAAATAAGGAGGAAAACATCATTAAGTCCATAGATATCATGGTCTGATAAAAGGAAATCAACTGATGTTATTCAAGAGGTGAGAAATCTTTTCTAAAAGGAATGCAACCTAAAGCAGGCTGCCTTTCAAGGTAAGATGAAGGACTGTTACACAGGCACTCAGGCTTCATGTTTTGAAGCAGACTTAGGTTATTTGTTCTCTCAATAATTAAACATGTAGTCACTTGAGGATGCTGGGAGAGTTTCCTAACTTCTATTCACTTTGACCTTAAAAAACGGGGTGATGATGTATAGGATTTAATCAATATGTGAACAACCAGACATTTCCTTAACAGTCTTCCTCTCACTCTGTTAGTTTAACTCAGCTGGAAAACCTGAAGCAATGATTAAGTCTGTTGCTAAGGATTAAGCCACAGAATTATGGATGGAAAGAATGTCACCTCCTCCTCCATAAAGGGCCATTTCTCACAGCTGGACAACCACAGGCCCAATTCCTCTCCCGCTCCAAATCAAGGAAAACATTTTAATTATGACTTCAACAACTGTTCTAGACAAATCCAGAAATAGATTGCCCTGGGAACTATTTTCTCTAAAAGAAATTGCAAGTGTTACCATAAATATATGTTGGATGCATGCTCTGCTTGTGTCTGAAGTCAAGCAGTATGCAATTACTTTACTGGCAATAGTTTTCAGTAGTCAGTTTTACATTTATTCAGCCAACATGCATTGAACACCTAAGTTGATTTGGTATCTAACTAGTTTTGATATTTTTTTAAATATCACATGGACTCATTACTGGTCAATTACTTAGATCAAGGGTAAAATACTAAAAAAGCTATGTAACATGTGTTATGTAAACATAGCATAGTATGTAGCTTCATTCTAGTCATTTATCAAGCACCTGCTACACCCTGAAATTTACACTGAAATCAAATAGAAGACAGAAACACACTATTTCTCCAAAATGCTCTTATTGACATTGATTGAATCTTTTCTCCCCACACCTGTGAATTTACTCTCCAGTTGGCAAGTTAATTTTTCAGCTGCTTTTCTATAGGGTAACAGGTCTCAAATATCTTCACTCAGTATGAAGTTATTCTGAGCCACAGGGTGGACTTGCAACACCATAAGGTAAACCTTAACCCTAAAGCCACTGGACACCAGAGCAATTCATATCCCTTCAGATATTATATTTACTAACTGCAGAAGCATGTATCAAAGTGTAGAGTCTGATAGATGTGCCCTGTTTTCTCCCAGCAGTCAAAACTTAAGCATGGTGGTTTGCTTGAAAAATATAACCATGCTATGCTTCCAAATATCAGCTGTTTTTTTTTTATCAGCAGGGCTGTAAGCATACCCCCACCACACACACACACACACACACACACACACACACACACACACACACACACACATACATGCACATACATATGAACACACTCAAAGACACACAAAACAGGTTTCCTTTTTTTTCTCCTCCTTCCCCTATACAAATTTGTTCGCAAAGAAAATGTTAATAGAAGTAAGCTCAAGACAAGCATTCTTCTGACATCTTCTGCAAACCAAATGTGCCCTTTTAACTGAGGGGTTGGGAGAGAAGCAACTGTTCCCATCTGGGCTACAGCTTAGGAGATCCAAGCATGAAAAAGAGCTCGGAAGGTGACCTGGAAGAGGTCACCATTTCCACACTTGAAAGGAGTGTCCAGGCAAGTTTGAATCAATTTGACACATTTCAAACTCCTGGAAAGCCAGGTGCTTCAGAGCCAACTTTTGAAATCCAAAGGTCATTGAGGGGAGCCAGGGGAAGGAAGGTGTTGCTTTTCCTGACTCATAATTTAGTTTTGCTATTTGTGGAGACAATCCAATCAAAAGTCAAAAGGATGGATTTCCATGGCAGTCCAGTGGTTAACACTCCATGCTTCCAACGCAAGGGGGACAGGAGTTCAGTCTCTGGTCAGCAAACTAAGATCCTACACATCATGTGGCATGGCCAAAAAAAATTTTTAAATGTCAAAGGATGCTAGTTTGTTTTTAGTGGAAGAGAAGAAAGTTACAAAAGAGTATCTTGTTTATCTTTTTACCTTTTGCATGAGGCTGCCCTTTCCTACCTTTAGAGACATTATCTCCTAATCTCCCTCATGGAAATTAGACAGACAGACAGTCTAGGGCTCAGCAGGCAAAGTAACACGGACTTATATTTGGCAAGTTTTGACAGATAATTAATTCTTGGCTGGTGTCCTAAGTTAAATATCATCAACTCCTCCTTGTGACTGCCAGGACAGCTGCAGAGTATCTGACCCTGGCAACTAAGGTCCAGCGCATGGGAAAGTGGCCGTATAACCACCAACAGATCCCTGGGGTGGTTTGTTCTCAGAGACGCTCCTCAGGACAACTTTAACCCTTCAAAGAATGTAGCTGGAATTTGTGACTCAGTATATTTCTAGGGGAAAGGCTGGTCTTCACACTATTTTTAAATATTTTTCCATTAACATGGAACCAAGCCTTTGCACATTTTAAGACTCTTTATGAGGAATTTCATCAAGGAATGGACAGGCTACAATACCTGCTTTCTCTCAGTGAGCATGGTCAGGAGTTGAAATCATTCTCTGTTTTAATACAAAATACATTATGTATGCCACGAGAACTGGAATCTCTGGTTTTGAGTACCTGAGAGAGAAAAGTCATGAAGCGTAAAGAGAAGAGATATGCTGCTTTGGAAACTGGACCAGAGAGATCACTGTAAAACAAAACAAAACAAAACAAAAACCAGAGAGAGAGAGAGAAATAGAGCATAAGGTATGGAGTATATTTACAGTTGTCAGTGACTATAGAAAAATACTGAGTTGATTACAGGGCAATGAGAATACAAATAATGTGGATGTGAATTTTCAAAATTGATCATTTTGTCATTGAACGAATATTATTTTAACCTTGGAATTAAGATAGATGATCACAGTAATAATAATAATCGTTTCCAGTTACAGAGTTATAACCATGTGCTAGGAATTGTACCTGCAAGAAAAGTATCTGCATCTCTTTTTTAAAGATTAAATTGAGGCTCAGTTGAAATAATTTGCTCAAAACTGTATACAGTCTTTAAGCACAGGACTGTCTGAGTAAAAACTAGACATACTTTTAGGTAGGTCAATGTTGTTCAACCACTCTTTTTAACCAATGTCCTTCACTTGCTAGCAAAAATTTTCCTTTCTGTAGTCTTATAAAACAGTCATATGAATGTGCTTTTCAATGTATCCCTTTTCTAGAAGTGCTAACATGACTCCAAAGAGACTTACTTCACTCCCTAGGCTCCAGTCCCCCTCCCTAACCATATCCCTATGTCACCTTCCCTGCTTTTTCAGATCTGACTGAGAATCACCTGTATAGTCGGTGAATTTACCTTTATATTGTACTTACTCGTGTGTGTTTGTTTGCACACTGCCAGTTTGCATCATCATAGAGATTAAGAACACCTCCCTTTCTAAAACCCAATGGCTGCGTCTTGCAAATCTAATCAAATATAGGTACAGCGGAAAGTGGATTCAAGAGGCATCCATGCTTATCCTGGATTTGAATAAAAGGGAAAGAGTGGGCGCATAAAAGATAGTATTGGGTTTGAGTTTCAATCCATCATGTACCACCTGTGAAAAGAACATGACTCAGGGGTCTGACTGCCTGGATTCAAATCTTGTCTCACCCATTCAATAACTCAGATTTTCCATATATTACTTTACCTCTCTGGTCCTCAGTTTTGTAGTATATAAATGAGGGATAATAATAACACCTGCCTGAAGAGAAGCGAAAAGCAAAGGAGAAAAGGAAAGATATTCCCATTTGAATGCAGAGTTCCAAGGAATAGCAAGGAGAGATAAGAAAGCCTTCCTCAGCAATCAATGCAAAGAAATAGAGAAAAACAACAGAAGGGGAAAGACTAGAGGTCTCTTTAAGAAAACTAGAGATACCAAGGCAACATTTCATGCAAAGATGGGCTCGATAAAGGACGGAAATGGTATGGACCTAACACAAGCAGAAGAAATTAAGAAGAGGTGGCATAGAAGCATGTAAATTATCATATGTGAAACGAATCGTCAGTCCAGGTTCAATGCATGATACAGGGGGTTCGGGGCTGGTGCACTGGGATGGCCCGGAGGGATGGGATGGGGAGGGAGGTGGAAGGGGGTTCTGGAAGGGGAAAACATGTACACCCATGGTGGATTCATGTCAATGTATGGCAAAACAAATACAATATTATAAAGTTAGAAAAATAAACTAATTAAAAAAAAAAAGAAGAAGAGGTGGCAAGAATACACAGAAGAACTGTACAAAAAGATCTTCACAATCCAGATAATCACGATGGTGTGATCACTCACCTAGAGCCAGACATCCTGGAATGTGAAGTCAAGTGGGCCTTAGGAAGCATCACTATGGACAAAGCTAGTGGAGGTGATGGAATTCCAGTTGTGCTATTTCAAATCCTGAAACATGATGCTGTGAAAGTACTACACTCAATATGCCAGCAAATTTGGAAAACTCAGCAGTGGCCACAGGACTAGAAAAGGTCAGTTTTCATTCCAATCCCGAACAAAGGCAATGCCAAAGAATGCTCAAACTATACACAATTGCAATCATCTCACACGCTAGTAAAGTAATGCTCAAAATTCTCCAAGTCATGCTTCAGCAATACGTGAACCGTGAAATTCCAGATGTTCAAGCTGGTTTTAGAAAAGGCAGAGGAACCAGAGATCAAATTGCCAACGTCCGCTGGATCATCGAAAAAGCAAGAGAGTTCCAGAAAAACATCTATTTCTGCTTTATTGACTACGCCAAAGCCTTTGACTGTGTGGATAATAATAAACTGGAAAATTCTGAAAGAGATGGGAATACCAGACCATCTGACCTGTCTCTTGAGAAACCTGTATGCAGGTCAGGAAGCAACAGCTAGAACTGGACATGGAACAACAGACTGGTTCCAAATAGGAAAAGGAGTACGTCAAGGCTGTATATTGTATACTTATTTAACTTATATGCAGAGTACATCATGAGAAACTCTGGGCTGGAAGAAGCACAAGCTGGAATCAAGATTGCCAGGAGAAATATCAATAACCTCAGATATGCAGATGACACCACCCTTATGGCAGAAAGTGAAGAAGAACTAAAAAGCCTCTTGATGAAAGTGAAAGAGGAGAGTAAAAAAGTTGGCTTAAAGCTCAACATTCAGAAAACTAATATCATGGCATCTGGTCCCATCACTTCATGGGAAATAGATGGGGAAACAATAGAAACAGCGTCAGACTTTATTTTTTTGTGCTCCAAAATCACTGCAGATGGTGATTGCAGCCATGAAATTAAAAGACACTTACTCCTTGGAAGGAAATTTATGGACAACTTAGATAGCATATTAAAAAGCAGAGACATCACTTTGCCAACAATGGTCCATCTAGTCAAGGCTATGGTTTTTCCAGTGGTCATGTATGGATGTGAGAGTTGGACTGTAAAGAAAGCTGAGCACCGAAGAATTGATGCTTTTGAACTGTAGTGCTGGAGAAGACTCTTGAGAGCCCCTTGGACTGCAAGGAGTTCCAACCAGTCCATTCTAGAGGAGATCAGCCCTGGGTGTTCATTGGAAGGACTGATGTTGAAGCTGAAACTCCAATACTTTGGCCACCTCATGCGAAGAGTTGACTCATTTGAAAAGACCCTAATGCTGGGAAGGATTGGGAGCAGGAGGAGAAGGGGACGACAGAGGATGAGATGGCTGGATGGCATCACCGACTCGATGGACATGGGTTTGGGTAAACTCCGGGAGTTGGTGATGGACTGGGAGGCCTGGCGTGCTGCAATTCATGGGGTCATAAAGAGTCAGACACGACTGAGTGACTGAACTGAACTGAACTGAATGAGAATGAAATGAGATAATCGGTGGTAAGTGCTTAGAACAGTCTTGGCACTAGTAAATGCCCAATAAGTGGTAACCATTACTGTTCACATTGCTATTGTTATTTTGTGACTACTATTACTATCGTGGTAAAATTGATTTTTAATATTTATTATCGGCCTCAAGGCCATCATGAAAACAAAGTGTCCAAGCAGCTATTTTTCAAATAATTATATTAGTTTTATGAAAATACAGCTTTATGGAAAAGTAGAAAAATTCACTCACACGATGGAACTAACTGGTAAATTGATAGTCTATGATCAGGTCCAAAGATTGTCCATTTCCCCTGGATGGCCAACTATCTCCATCTCTCCCCTGACGTAAGTCACTGGGTGAATCAGAGAGCATTTGGGAAGTTAAGCACATCTGACTTCAGAATTTAGCCCACTTATTTCTAAAATCCAGCTCCAATAAATTTCAGTTTTCTCATCTATAAAATGGGACTAATAACCACCTTGAATGACAGTTGTAATGATTTAACACATAATAGCACAAAGCAATAATTATTGATCTATTTTTTTATCAATTATTGATCTCTTATTTTTTGACACACATTAGGCTAAGCACTTTCAATGTATTAACAATTTAATCTCCATGATTTTGTTTGGCACATGCTATTTTAATACCTAATTTTGCAACTGCTAAATAAATGGCAACCTTAGTTACTTAAACAAATGGCTTCATTGAGCTTGACATTTGTTTTACAGACAAAGCTTCTCAAAGACTCCTTTTCTAGGAGTGATTTTAGATCACCACATTATCTGCCCAGGTTCCCCACTGCCTGTCTTGCCTGAAGGGCTCCAAGCTGAGTGTGGGAGAATTTCCCAGGGAGAAAAACCATTTAGTTTTACCTGGGTGACAGCAATTATGCAGAATGACAAAAGGAGCAGTTAAGTTACAAGTTAAGGATGATAATTCACTCTCCCCAGGGACTGTCACTCAGAAAGCGTTGAGAAAAAATAACAGCAAAACAATGGCAGGCTCTATTGTTAATAGTCATGTCCCCATAATGCCTTGGCATTCTGAAACAGTAAGACCAAAAATGCAGTCTGCTGTCCCTCGAAAACTCTCCAAGCACATATGCTATAGCTCAAGCTGTCACTCCTTGGAGACTCACCATGGAACTGTTGTCATGTCGTCCTTGTTAGCCATGGTGGCTCCATTTGTAATGAATGGCTCCATAGGACCCTCTAAATAACTAACTTGCAATCAGGTCCTCCAGATAAATTAACTTGCATCAGAACTTACTTGCAGTACATGAACCAAGGAGTAGAAGAAAGCTAGATAGTAAAGTATAGATTTTCTCAATACAGATAGGAAGGTGGGGATATTTGCAAAGATAAGTAGTGATATTATAACTTTTGCATATTATTCACAAAGTGCTATTCCGATTAAAAAAAAAAAACAGATAAGCAGAAACAAAGTGTGAATATCTATATCTTCAGGAGTTAAAACATTTTACTGAGTTCTAATGCATCAGTACTGATTTGAATATTTTTATTTTACTTGCTATTTACTGTAGTCTTAAAGACAGCATTGTACTAGTTCAGAGTAAGTTGATGTCAGGTGGCATATTTATTGCTTGAAATCTATGACAATAAATAAGCAGAGTAAGGGAGACTTAACAGTTTTGATGGCTTATTATGGCCTAATATGTCAAACTCTAAACCATCACAGACTATATAGAATAAAGATAAATTAAATCTCGGAGCCAAATTGACTGGGTTCAAATCCCTTTCTCCCAGATCTTGCTGCAAGACATTTGGACAAAGAAATCCCTTAAACTCTGCATGCCTCAGTTTTTGGAAATAAAATAGGTATAATATTCACCCTAAGCCAGATATTTGCTGTTAAATGAGTTAGTCCATGTCATATTGAAGCTTCCCTGACGGCTCAGTGTTAAAGAATCCTCCTGCCAATGCAGGAGACACGGGTTCAATCCCTGGATCTGAAAGATCCCCTGGAGGAGGAAATGGCAACCCACTCCAGTATTCTTGCCTGGAGAATTCCATGGACAAAGGAGCCTGGCGGGCTACAGTCCGTGGGATCGCAAAAGAGTTGGACACGACTTAGCAACTAAACAACAATAACATGTCATATTGTCATATACTTCGAACAGTGTCCAGCATATGATAACCACTGGATAAGCATTAGCTCTTACTATGATTTATTTAAAACATTCAACAGCTAATTTAATCATTTAGTCATTTTAATTCCTATATTGTTAATAATGAAATGAGTGCTCAGGGAAATTCCATAATGACACAAGGTCACATGGAAGACCTGGTTCTTAAATCACAGCCAGTTGCATCCAAATACTGCATTTCTCAACTGCTTGATTCCATTTCTCTAAGAATAGGAGCTTCGGGGGAGAGTCAGAACTAAGGTCATATCGCTCATTCTGTGGCTTATCAGCTACATGATCTGGGGAAAATTTTCATCAGAATACTGTTAAACTTAGTTTCCTCTTATGTAAAATGAGAATAATCATAACAATGAAATTATAAAGGACAAGTAAGCATTTGAAGAGATTTCTAATTAACTTTTGCCATCCAAAATGTAAGATGCTCTATTTGCAGGTCACCTGGAAATACTGACATAACTCTTGCCTTGCTTTTGGAGGGAATCATTAGCGAAGTTATTGGAGGAAATTTGCACAAGATATTATTTTTCCAAATAGTTGCTTCCCAAAGGAATACTAGTATTTAGTAAAAGGACTTATGAAACTTACATAGTAAATTTAAATTTAAAATCATATGAAAATCTGTATGACACCAAATTGTTTACTATTGTAAAGGAGCAGGACCCTGTGGGGGCTTCATAGGACAAGACTTCCCCCATATCCTCTGCTTTAGCTGCTCTCTTAATTATCTATTGAATAGATAACAGTGTTTGATGCACATTTCCTGAATTGTTTTACAGATGTGAAAACTCATTATCAAATGGAATATGTTAAACACTTGATGACCATAAGAATATAGCCCCAGGGCTCCTGGAGCCAAAGGAATGGTCAAGTTACCCTCTGTGACACCACTCTGTTCCCTCACCATTAGCTCAGTCAGAGAAATGTACAGAAACTAATTATATACCCTGCCACTCCCATCTCTCACCGGTTTTTTAAAAATGTTTTGCTGAAACCATTAGGGGAACTTGAGGCTTTTTAGGGAATGAGCCACCCATCTCCTTGAATGGCCCTGAAATAAACCTTTCTCTGTTCCAAACTCTGACATTTCAGTTTGTTTGGCCCCATTGTGTGTCTGGCAGAAGAATTTGCATGAACACTATCACTTTCTACATACTGAATTCAAAGCTTCAAAAGTTAAAAAGATAGGGGAATTTTCAAGTGGGTCCCAGCAACAAGGAATCCAGGCATCTCTACACTTGAAAGGCAGTGTTCTGAACTATATATTTTAAATAAACACTGGGTGTTTATTTATTTATTTTACTGAGTGAAACACTGGGAATTAGTGTACTAGCTAAGGAAGCAGGTTTTTTGTTGCTTAGTTACCTAGTGTCCGACTGTTTGCAAACCTGTGGACTGTAGCCCACTATGCTCCTCTGTCCATGGGATTTCCCAGGCAAGGATACTAGAGTGGGCTGCCATTTCCTTCTCCATGGGATTTTCCTCACCCAGGGATAGAACTCACATATCCTGCACTGCAGGCAGATTCTTTACCGCTCAGCCCCTCAAAGACATGCAGAGACTCAAAACGATGCCCAGCCTTCTCATACTGTAAACAAGCTTTCTTCTCATGTTTTTAGTGCCTCATTTATGCTTTTTCTTTATGATTTTGTGGTCCAAAAAATGGCCTCTACACCTGGTGCTTACATGCCACCTAGTGTTCCTAAGCACAGAGAATGTACCTAAAAGAAAATACATATTAGTTAACCATTGTTCACTCATGAACCATAGTGCTGTTGGCTATGATGTCAGTGTTAACAAATCAACAGTATATAGTAAATGAGTTGCCTTTAAAAAAAATTTGGAAAACAATTTATGTACTGACTGGTTGGCAAAAATTTTGTGACCAGAGGTTCTCAGGAACCTAATTCTGTATTTCCCCTAGGAACAATGGCTTTGCATTCACTAATTCAGTGAATTATAAAACATGAGTATTGTGAATCACAACTGATTGTGCTTCAAAAAAGCATTTTGCTTTTCTTTTTTTTAATTCTATTTATTTATTTTTTTAATAAATTTATTTTAGTTGGGGGCTAATTACTTTACAATATTGTAGTGGTTTTTGCCATACATTGACATGAATCAGCCATGGGTTTACACGTGTTCCCCATCCTGAACCCCCCTCCCACCTCCCTCCCCATCCCATCCCTCTGGGTCATCCCATTTCCGCAGCCCTGAGCATGTGTCTCATGCATCGAACCTGGAATGGTGTTCTGTTTCACATATGATAATATACATGTTTCAATGCTATTGTCCCAGAACGTCCCACCCTCACCTTCTCCCTCAGAGTCCATAAGACTGTTCTATGCATCTGTGTCTCTTATTCTGTCTCGCATATAGGGTTTTCGTTACCATCTTTCAAATTCCATATATATGCATTAGTACACTGTATTGGTGTTTTTCTTTCTGGCTTACTTCACTCTGTATAATGGGCTCCAGTTTCATCCATCTCAATAGAATTGATTCAAATGTATTCTTTTTAATGGCTGAGTAATATTCCGTTGTGTATATGTACCACCACTTCCTTATCCATTCGTCTGCCGATGGACATCTAGGTTGCTTCCATGTCCTGGCTATTGTAAACAGTGCTGCGATGAACATTGAAGTACACGCATCTCTTTCAATTCTGGTTTCCTCGGTGTGTATGCCCAGCAGTGGGATTGCTGGGTCATATGGCAGTTCTATTCCCAGTTTTTTAAGGAATCTCCACACTGTTCTCCATAGTGGCTGTATAGTTTGCATTCCCACCAACAGTGTAAGAGGGTTCCCTTTTCTCCACACCCTCTCCAGCATTTATTGCTTATAGACTTTTGGATAGCAGCCATTCTGACTGGCATAAAATGGTACCTCACTGTGGTTTTGATTTGCATTTCTCTAATAATGAGTGATGTTGAGCATCTTTTCATGTGTTTGTTAGCCATCTGTATGTCTTCTTTGGACAAATGTCTGTTTAGTTCTTTGGCCCATTTTTTGATTGGGTCGTTTATTTTTCTGGAATTCAGCTGCAGGAGTTGCTTGTATATTTTTGAGATTAATTGTTTGTCTGTTGCTTCGTTTGCTATTATTTTCTCCCATTCTGAAGGCTGTCTTTTCACCTTGCTTATAGTTTCCTTTGTTGTGCAAAAGCTTTTAATTTTAATTAGGTTCCATTTGTTTATTTTTGCTTTTATTTCCAATATTCTGGGAGGTGGGTCATGGAGGATCCTGCTGTGATTTATGTCGGAGAGTGTTTTGCCTATGTTTTCCTCTAGGAGTTTTATAGTTTCTGGTCTTACGTTTAGATCTTTAATCCATTTTGAGTTCATTTTTGTGTATGGTGTTAGAAAGTGTTCTAGTTTCATTCTTTTACAAGTGGTTGACCAGTTTTCCCAGCACCACTTGTTAAAGAGATTGTCTTTTCTCCATTGTATATTCTTGCCTCCTTTGTCAAAGATAAGGTGTCCATAGGTGCGTGGATTTATCTCTGGGCTTTCTCTTTTGTTCCATTGATCTATATTTCTATCTTTGTGCCAGTACCGTACTGTCTTGATGACTGTGGCTTTGTAGTAGAGCTTGAAGTCAGGCAGGTTGATTCCTCCAGTTCCATTCTTCTTTCTCAAGATTGCTTTGGCTATTCGAGGTTTTTTATATTTCCATACAAATTGTGAAACGATTTGTTCTAGTTCTGTGAAAAATATCATTGGTAGCTTGATAGGGATTGCATTGGATCTATAGATTGTTTTGGGTAGTATACTCATTTTCACTATATTAATTCTTCCAATCCATGAACACGGTATATTTTCTTGGGCTCCAAAATCACTGCATATGGTGACTGCAGCCATGAAATTAAAAGACGCTTGCTCCTTGGAAGAAAATCTATGACAAACCTAGACAGCGTATTAAAAAACAGAGACATTATTTTGCCAACAAAGGTCCCTATAATCAAAGCTATTTTTTTTCCAGTAGTCATGTATGGATGTGAGATTTGGACCATAAAGCAGACTGAGAGCCAAAGAATTGATGCTTTTGAACTGTGGTGTTGAAGAAGTCTCTGAGAGTCCCTTGGACTGCAAGGAGTTCCAACAATCAATCCTAAAGGAAATCAGTCCTGAATATTCATTAGAAGGACTGATGCTGAAGCTGAAACTCCAATGCTTTGGCCACATGATGAGAAGAACTAACTCATTGGAAAAGACCCTGATGCTGGAAAAGATTGAAAGCAGGAGGAGAAGGGGACTTCAGAGGAGGAGATGATTGGATGGCATCAGTGACTCAATGGACATGAGTTTGAGCAAGCTCTAGGAGATGGTGATGGACAAAGAAGTCTGTTGTGCTGCAGTCCACAGGGTTGCAAAGAGTCAGACATGACTGAGCGACTGAACAACACGTTGTTACATAGAAAAATAGTAATGCATATTCTGCCATAAATTAGGCAGGAGGGAATGATTAAATATTTTGGTGGCAGTGTCTTGAGGTGATTTAGCTATATCTCCCATAGAAAGCTACTGCTTTGGGTCTTTCTTAATTTCTTCTGGCTCTCGTTCCTAAGACCTTGTTTTTCCTACATAAAAATGAATTTATTTGAAAAACACCTTGACATTTCTACTCACAGGAGGTTGAAGGATCTCCAAGTCCTATCAGTGAGGGGAACAAAGTTAACATTGATTTGTAGTTCCCTCACAATATAGTAGAAAAGCAATTAATTCAGTATAAATAAGTAAACTTCCACGATCATTTAAGCCCAAGACTGTCAAACATTAATCTGTACATCTGTCAATGATACTCTATCCCCTTTCCAGCTAAGGAACTACAACTAATTTCTAACCATCCATATGCAAATAGCATAGAAAACTGAAAAAGGATAGGGCAATTTAGGGTTCCAGGTTACTCCTAATGCAGTCCCCATAATAAACTACAACCTATCTATATTATCTTATTTCTCACATTTTCTTGCCCTATTCTTTTTTATCATGATGGGTGTGATTAGTATCCAGAGTTTCTGGTAATGTCAGTGGATAATCTGGATCCACCCGAAACCCATGGAAAACTGAGGTTTTGCCTACCTGAGAAGTTAAGAACTAACCCTCATTTAAAAAAAAAAAAACTGTACTTGATGGATTCCACCACCATAATTTTCTGAGAAATCAGTTGTCTTAACTACATAATACAGACTGGTCCCTCTTGGGAATTTAGTGGGCGTAAGAGACATTCTGAATTTGTTGTTCTGGATATGTGCAGGGTAAACATTTGGATTATTTACACATCCTGGCTGGATGAACCTGCCTTCCGCAGGCTTATGTTTCTCTGTAGGTGCTCCTTTTGACTCAGAGGTCACCGTGTAGTAGGCAGGGTGAAAAAAAGCAGCGTTGGTTTTTGTGATTTAGGCACCATTTTGAACTGAACAGTTGAGAACAGTCTAAAATGTTCAGTGCAATAATCTCTCTTTCTATTGTTTATCAAGTCCTCCCACTTTCCCTGTCACGCATTCTGGTGGTTTCTGCTACTGACACTGCTGACATTGGCAAAATTTGCCTTTGACATCCAACGGCTTCATTTCATTTCTATATTTCTGTACACTGGAGCACGGCACTCTCGTGATAATGCTAAGCACCGTTGTTCCATTCTTTTTAGGCACTTTGTAAGGTGTACGCTATTTTTTTAAAGCCAAAGTTATTTGTTATTGCTATCGTGTCATCTTTTTCTTTCAAGTAAACCACAAATTCTTTTCACCAATGGCAAAATGAACCCTTTCACAGATTTCTCTGGGTCTTTTATCTTAGTCTTCTTGTAAACATAGAGATGAACCAAATGTCAAATTCTGAATCAGTATGCTATGGTCTGAAGAGCACCAAATTGGATTATTTGAATCCTAGCTTTGCTTTCCAATGACCTTGAGCATGTGAAAGTCAAGCAAGGAATTACATATAAAGAACTATCTGGTTACATGGAGACCTACCTCTAAATCTCTAAAATCTGTCATTCTGTGATTATTTTAGAAGCACATGTAGCACAATTTCTAAGACATTCTCCAAAGAAGTCAACAATGTACTTGATATTTGTGTGTTAATATTTATTTCAAGTAAAGATAGTAATGTCCACTTTTACTGAGGCAATGAAATGAGTCAGATCAGTACTTCAAAGCTTTATCCTTCATCCAGCTGTTACATAACATTTCTGAGTAGCTGACCCCTCAATTTTAAAACAAAGGGGTAATGACTTTCCTCTATGATTTTTGTGAGAATTAAACAAGGTAATGTATATACAAAAGCCTAGCGTGAGATATGACACACAGGTGCCAGTAAATAAATGTTAGCAATTCTGTTATTTACACAAAGCTTTGTTCTTCTCAAAGATCATTTATATATATTATTTTACGCTAACAGATTAGGCCCAGTGCTGCCAAGAAATTTCATGTAAAAATATATCCCAGGGTCAGTGACACTGTAAAAATTCCAATCCTGAAATGAAGAGACTGTCAACTGCTTTTATCTTATAGAAATAAACTTCTTCCATCTATGTTTCATTCATTCAAATATCTCCTTGACCCAAAAGCCACATAGCAAATCTGTCATATTTTATTCATGTAGTCATTAATATGGCAAATATTTATCATGTAGCAACTATGCACCTGGATCTTATTTTATCAGATGCTAGTTTCTTATATTGAAAAGGACCAGGAAAAAATTAAAAGATTGTTATTGTATAGCAATTTGAATAGAGGTGAACTGATTAAAAAAAATGGGAAGGGGCTTAAATAATTAATTTTTGAGATGAATTTATTTGTATTCATTAACTATAATAACAGTATATTACATTTGCACATTGCAGTAAGAGTTACATGGTATTTTTCTTCCAAAACATGCCCTGGGCCCACCCATTTGCTCCAAACCTATTAAAGTCACCAACATTCAAGTCATCTTTATCCCTAGCCAATACTGTTAAAAACAGACCCCTAATTGGTCACCAAAATTCCCTGGTGGCTCAGTCGGTAAAGAATCCACCCGCAACGCGGGAGGCTCTGGTTTGATCCCTGGGTTGGGAAGATCCCCTGGAGGAGGGCATGGCAACCCACTCCAGTATTCTTGCCTGGAGAATCCCCATGGGCGAGGAGGCTGGTGGGCTATAGTCCATGGGGTTGTGTTGTGGTCCTTTAATGGACCAGAACTTGGGGATACAGATTTGACCGATAAGAAAGTAAAAGAGGGAAGAAAATAGGCTGATATTCCCTGGTTTACACAGTATGCCAATATAACTCTAGGACAAAGAGCTAGCACAGTCTACGCAGGCTCAAGGCGCCCTCTCAAAGAGGTCTTGAAAGCCCGGGCAAATAAGTAGACACGGTGGACACCTGTGCTCTGTGGAAGCAGCCTGAAATGGAGAGAGGGAGAGAGCGAGAGAGCGAGAGAGTGAGAAAAAATGAGGAAAGACACGGTGACCAGTGCTCTGGTGGAACAAAGCATTTATTCAACATATTGTGGGCATATATATACTCTCTTACCAGATAGCCCTTTTTAGCAGAGATAGAGATCAAAAGTCTAACAAGTCATCTAGAAAGCCGGAGGCTAGAATTATTCTCTGGAGAGGGGGTTGTTTTAAAAGTAACTTTACATATCAGAAAGGAGGAGACTTGTAAATGGCTGCTGTTCACCATATGGAATTTCCATACGAATGAGATACATGAATTTCTATTATCCCCGAAAGCCGGCTTGCCAGCTCTCTGGCACCTGTATTCAGGTGCTGTTAAGGAACATAGAATTCATGCAAGACTGAAAACAGCACACAGGAAGCCTCCTGTTTAATGTATCCTGACAGGGTTGCAAGAGTCGGACATGACTGAGCGACTAAGCACAGCACACAACTGGTCACCGTGTTTTCCCTTTCGCATCCTAACATCCATTTTCTTTTTGCAGTTAAAATATTCTTTAAGTGAAAATCAAGTAATTTTGCTTCCTGGTTTAAAACTTTCCAATGCCTTCCCCCTATACCTTTCTAACACCGTATCCAAGAGCTGCTCCTTCCTCTTGCCAACCATGCTCAAGCCCAAGTGAACTTTGGTCACTGCAGGAGCAGACCTATCTGGTTCATGCCTCAGGAACTTCACACTTTTTCTTCATTGTTTCTGAAGGATGTTTTCCTCACATCTTCCTGAGGCTCCTTTTCATTAATGGATTTCACCCTTTTTGAGCACTCAGTCTAAGGTGTCCTCTCTACCCACTATAGCTATCACTCTATAGGGTCACTGTTTTTTTCCTCAGCTCTTCATCATTACTTACGAAAATGCTGTCTATCTTACAAGGAAACCAGCCATAGAGAGATTATATGACTTAAGCAAGTAAAGGGGATTATAAACAGCATCTAAGATGACTATCAGCTATTCTCCTTGGTGTTTTATTACACTTCATGGCTGGAGAATTTGTGCATATAAAAAATTCAGTCCCTTGTCTCAAGGAATCAGAATTTAGGTCTTAAAACAAGATATCTCATCAATAATAATAATTTAGGAGTTATTCTGCAAGACAATAATGTTGTAATGTAACAAGACTGGATATGATCGTATGCCAAAATAATCAAAGATAGTAAGTGCTCTGATTTTGTATAGAGAATTTAAACAAGCATGTTACAAGAATTATGGGGTTTTTGTTTTTTTTCTTTTTACAGTAAATACTACTTATTGTTTTTTGAGTTCATGCTTCTTGACTCTGTGGTTATTTGTTTTTTCTTTTTGTTTAACTAAATGTCATATTCTAAAGTTTCCTAAAATTGCTATATTTCTTGTAGTTATTTTGTAAATTAAAGTTATTTCAAATCAACTCTCTCTTGACCATTTTTGAGAATGTTCCAAAACCTTTTGAAATAAATGGAGATACAATACTACTATTTCAAAATCAGCATTGTGGTCTGGGGAGCAGGGCATCCCCAAAATGGCTCTTTGGGAAAATCTTCACTATTAGGGGAACTCAAAGAAAATAATTTATATGAACTGTTTATCATATTTCACTACAGTTTATAATTAAAATTACTGTGAAAATTCAATTAATTCTGAAATTTATTTAACACTTTTTTCATAAATTCTGTCTGAAATCCTTTCCCTTCTTCCATTTCCTCTATGCAGACAATACCAGCAAATCACCCTCTAATGGTAACAGTCACTGTTTTAAAAACATGGTGAGAGGCCTTACATACTCAAGATGATTTGAATGAAAAAAGCCAGACAGCTATCTCCAGAGAGACTTGAGATACATAGATAGATAGATCTAGACAGATATTTTCTTTCTTACAGTAATTGTCCTAGTCCGCCTTTCATTCGTGGTTCCATCTGAGCCTACACATTGTACCCCATAAAAAATCTTATGCTAATTTAGCAAGATAACGAATGCAATATATCACATAGAAAGCACAAATTGCTAATATTTCCAAAGTGATATACAATTTAGGATTTTTTTTTCCTTTATGATGGGACAGATATTAAATATTTTAGGTTTTACAGGCCATTTATCTATGTGACCTACTCAGCTTTGGCACTGTAATATGAAAATAGCCATAGATAATACAGACAAAAAAATGGATGTAGCTATATTCCACACACTCTATAATGAAATTACATCAAATACGTCATAAACTTCATAGCATTTGCTATGAAAAAACAACTTGTCTTGAAAATAGAATGATTAAACTTAAAAAAATTCATACCATAGGAAATAGCTTTATCTCTATAAACTACCTCTATTTGTCATTTAAAATATAATTATATTTATATTTTAGTAGAGGTGTATATTTATAATTATATATTAGTTGAGGCTTCTAAAATTTTGAACTTAAGTAAACATATATCCAAAAATATCTATCAAATATATAGACTCATTCCTCTACTCCCCTCCCCTCTGGCAATCACCTGCTTGTTCTCTGTATTAATGAGTCTGTTTTGTTAAGTTTGTTCATTTATTTATTTATATTTTAGACTTCATTGAAACGCGAAACAGTATGGTATTTGTCTCTCTGTCTAACATGTCACTTAGCATAATATCCTCTAGTTTCATCCATGTTGTTGCAAACAGCAAGACTTCATTCTTTTTAACAGCTAAGTAATATCCTATTGTGTGTGTATTATATATTTGATATTTGTGTATCTGATATTTGTATAATTTGTATGTTATATATCTGATATATTTTCCATTTATTATTTTTAATCATTACAACTCCCTTCTGTGGAAGATGCTAGTCTCATTTTATACATCCAGTGTCACAGAGCTAATAAGCTTTTCAGCCATATGACTCTACAGTTTATCTCCTATTTCAGCATAGGCATACAATACATAAAGTTTTACTCTGTGTCAAAACAAATTCCATAGATATTTTTGTAATTAAAAAAACAGGAAGAGAATATTGGATGTAAACATTCAGGTCAAAATTTAAGTAAAATTAGCAAAAGATAATGGAAAGAAAATATTTTAAAGAGAGAAAACAGTAAATAGTGAATTAGAAAATTGAATATAATTTTCTAAATGCCAGATGTTTAACTTAAGAAGAGAAAATAGTTACAGTCTAGTAACTTTGAGAAAGCCAAAAAGGAAAAAACACAAATCTAGTATAGATAAATATGACTCTGGGAACTAAAATCTAAAACTAGGAAAATGGCAGTATATAAGATTAATATTCAAAACACGATCACTTTTCTACATATCAGCAATAAACAAATGGAATTTGAAATTTAGACCACAACACCATTTATATTAGAACCTCAAAACATAAAATACTTAAGTATAAATCAAACAAAATATAAGATGCATATGAGGAAAACTACAAAAAATGACAAATGGAATCGAAGAACTAAACAAATGCAGATATTTTCATATGGATGGATAGAAAGACAATATTGTTAAAATGTCAGTTCTTTTCAACTTGATGTATAGATTCAACGCAATTTTAATCAAAAATTCCAACAAGTTACTTTGTGAATATCAACAAATGATTTTAAAGTTTACATGAAGAGACAAAGAGATCTACAAGAGCCAACACAATATTAAAGGAGAAGAACAATGTTGGAGGACTGACACTATGGGACTTCAAGACGTACTCTAAAACTACAGTAGCCAAGACAATGTGGTCCTGGTGAAAGAACAGACAACTATAACAGGGTAGGGAGCCTAGAGACAGACTTGCATTAATATAGTCAACAAATCAGTGACAAAGAAGCACTGTAGAAAAAAAGTCCTTTCAACAATGGTGCTGGAACAACTGGCCAGCCAGGTACAAACAAATTAATCTAGACACAAACCTTCCCCGGACACAAAAATTAACTCAAAATGAACTGTAGATCTAAATATAAAGTGCAAAAATATCAAACTCCTAGAAGATAATGTAGGAATAAATCTAGATATTTTGAGGTATATCAATGACTTTAGTTACAACATCAAGGAATAGTCCATGAAAAAAAAAACATGATAAATTTGACTTTATTAGGATGAAAAATTTCTGCTCCATGAAGAACTTTTAAAAGATTGAAAAGGCATTAGACTGGGAGAAAATATTTGCAAATATCTCCTATTTCTGATAAAATACTATTTTCTAAAGTAAACAAAGAACTCTTAAAATCAGCAATAGGGAAATGAACAATCCAATAAAAAAAATGGGCAAAATACCTGAACAGAAAATTCACCAGAGAAGAAAAACAATGGCAAATAAGCACATGGATGTATATTTAATAGCATTTGTTATTAGGGAATTGCTATTCACTAATTAAACATTAAAACAACAGTGAGATACAAGAAAGTTATGACCAACCTAGACAGCATATTTAAAAGCAGAGACATTACATTGTCAACAAAGATCCGTCTAGTCAAGGCTATGGTTTTTCCAGTAGTTATGTATGGATATGAAAGTTGGACTATAAAAAAAGCTGAGCACCGAAGAATTGATGCTTTTGAACTGTGGTGCTGGAGAAGACTCTTGAGAGTCCCTTGGACTGCAAGGAGATCCAACCAGTACATCCTAAAGGAGACCAGTCCTGGGTGTTCATTGGTAGGACTGATGTTGAAGTTGAAACTCCAATACTTTGGCCACCTGATGCAAAGAACTGACTCATTTGAAAAGACCCTGATGCTGGGAAAGATTGAGGGCAGGAGGAAAAAGGGATGACAGAAGATGAGATAGTTGGATGGCATCCCCAACTCAATGGACATGAGTTTGGGTAAACTCCGGGAGTTGGTGATGGATAGGGAGGCCTGGCGTGCTGCAGTTCATGATGTCGCAAAGAGTTGGACACTACTGAGTCATTGAACTGAACTGGACCGTCCCAAGCCTATTAGAAAGGCCAAAATTCAGATAATCAACAATCTACATGCTAGAGAGGATGTGAAATTCTCATACAGTGCTAGTGAGAATGCAAAGTGGTACAGCTACTTTAGAAGACAGTCTGGCAGTTTCTTATACAATTAAACATACTCTTACCCCATGATATAGCAATCATCACATTCCTTGGCATTTTTACCCAAGGGATATGAAAATATATGTCTATATAAAAATCTCCACATGAATTTTTATAACAGCTTTATTCCTGATTGCTGGAATTGGGAAACAATTAAGATATCCGTCTATAAGCTAATGGGTAAACTGTGGTATGTCCAGACAATGGAATATTATTTAGTACTTATAAGAAATAAGCTATCAAGCATGAAAAGACATGAAGGAAACATAAATGCATATCATTAAGTGACAGAAGCCAATTTGAAAAGGGTGCATACTGCATGATTCCAACTGTATGACATTCTAGGAAAAGCAAATTTTTAGAGACAGTGAAAAGCTCAGTGATTGCAGGGGCCAGGGGAGAGGTAAAGATGAAAAGGAGAACTTTTAGGGTATCAAAACTATTCTGTGGAATACTATAATGATTATTATATGTCAAAACCCGTAGAATGTATGACACCAAAAATGAACTAGAATGTAAGCCACAGAGTTTGGATGATAATAATGTGTCGACTTAGGTCCTTCAATTGTAACAAATGTACCACTCTGGTGAGGGTTGTGCATGTGGGATCAGGGAGTAGATGGGAACTCTGTATTTAATTCTCAATGTTGCTGTGAACCTGACACTACTCTATATTTAAGACAGACTACCAACAAGGACCTACTGTGTGGGAGGGGAACTCTGCTCAATATTCTGTAATAATCTAAATGGGAAAAGAATTTGAAAAAGAACAGATGTATGTATATGTATCACTGAATAACTTTGAGGTATGCCTGAAACTAACACATTGTTAATAAATAAATACATATTTTTAAAAACTACTCTTAAATAGAGTCTATTTAAAAGTAAAAAATGAACATGATTTACATGGAAGATATTATAATTTTTATATATTCATAAAACCATTATTTCTAAGGTAATATGTAACAAAATTTATCCAGAAAGATAAAATAGAAGACCTTAACAGAAAAATACATGGGAGTATTTTGAACAGGTTATTAATAAATTATTTTATATTGAGATTAAAATTCAAGAGAAGAAACAGTTTTTCTTTTAACATTAAAGAATAGCCAATTCCTATAAGATAGTCACCATATAAAAAAAGGAATAAAATCAGATCAAAATAATAAAAGTGGCCATCTACAGGTGGGAGCTTATAAGAAATTACTTTCTTTTTTCTAAAAGTTTAGTGTTTTATTAAATGTGTATGCAATAAGTGTTAGTCATTCAGTCATATCCAACTTTTGCAACTCCATGGACTGTAGGTCACCGGGCTCCTCTGTCCATGGAATTATCCAGGCAAAAACACTGGAAAATATTACATAAATGCATAATTATGAATGTACATAATTATGCATTTATGTGAAATAATGAAGTTTTTTAAAATTAGAATGTATAAATAGAAATATTTCATTTATAGCCTACAGCTTAAAGATAAAAATCAAATTAAAAAATAGGGCATGAATTTCTGTTACAAAGAAATAGTTTAATGAGAATTAGATATTAGCCCAAAAGGAAGTAGAGAACTAAAATAAGCATCCAAATAATCTACTCTGAGGATAATGCACACATGGTGAAAATACTCATGTAAAATTTTGTATATTATCAGTAACATCTACTTTTTTCATGAATAAACTCTGACCTATAAGTGTATGAGCCATATATCCCTCAGAACTATATCTCCAATAACTTTGCTTGTTTTGTTCTTCAGCATATCTCTAGGGCCTATAATAGCACTTGGCATATTGTAGGCAAAAGATAAAATCTTTCTTGAATGAATCATTAGCCACTTAGTAAAAAACAATGCACATAACACACACACACATGACACACACACATGCAAACACACAATTTCAATACTATAGTTCAAACTTTATCAGAAACTTCATTTTTGTATTCTACCCTTGGATGCTTCTGCCTGCTTCACTTATCTGCTTATTTATAATAGTGTTAGTCATTACTGCTGATCACCAAATATTTGGAGCTTCCTGTGTTCCCGGGACATGGCAGGATTCTATTTCCCAGGCCTCCTTGTAGCTAGGTGGGGCCATTTGTGCCCACTGAGCTGTGAACAGAGATGATAAGTGCTAGAGAATTTCACTGTTAACTCAAAATACTTTAGTGCTCTTTTATCTATCTGCATGCTAACCTGTAATGCTCAAGATGCTACTGTTTTGTCCTTTTGAATCTGAGAGTCAGGAGTCATGGATGGTGCTCTGAGGCGACCTGCAATGGTCTCTTGAATGAGTTAAAAGCTAAACCTTTGATGTAGGTCATCAAGATCTTGAGACTGTTGCTACAGAATATTCTGGTCCACCCCAATAGATATACTCATCTTTAGAAAACTGTTTTAATCACCTTAAAGATTTCAGTATCTGATGTAATATATTCTCATTTTTTTCATTATTTTCATAACTATTATCCCATGTTTATTTTCAATAAAATCTAATTGTGTTTTAATTGAGATTGCATTGAGTTTTGAGATGAATTTTGTTTGAATTTAAAAGGTTTATGACAATGAGTCTTACAATACAAAAATGCTCAATTATTTAAAATTTCATTTATGCTCCTCGATAGAATTTTAAAAATTTTATCTTTATATGAATCATGCATATTAAGGATATTCCTAGGCAGTTTATCTTTTTAATTTAATGTGAAAATTTTTCTTCTATTATGATTCTTATCTATTATTTTTACATAGAAAAGATATTAATGTTTTATTAGTAGTGAAAGTCATTCAGTCATGTCCAACTCTTTGCAACTCCAGGGACTATACAGTCCATAGAATTCTCCAGGCCAGAATACTGGAGTGGATATCCTTTCCCTTCTCCAGGGGATCTTCCCAACCCAGGGATCAAACCCAGGTCTCCTGCATTGCAGGTGGATTCTTTACCAGCTGAGCCTCAAGGGAAGCCCAAGAATACTGGAGTGGGTAGCCTATCCCTTCTCCAGCGGATCCTCCCAACCCAAGAATTGAACAGGGGTCTCCTGCATTGCAGGTGAATTCTTTACCAATCGAGCTATCAGGGAAGTCCAATTAATGCTTTATATGTTAATTATAAAATTGCTTAAATAAATTTCCTTCATTTTTCTGTATTTCCTGTACTTCTGTTCATTGTCATTTTTATAACATATAAAAACATAAAAGATAGTAATTTTGCCTCCTCCTTTGACATATTTATACCAGTATCGTTTAAAAAATTATGTTGAAGAGGAAATATTTATACAACAAAATAGAGAACAAGAGCCCACAAAATAGAAATTGTAAATCATATGGCACTAACTGTAAGTGGTATAGATAGCTTGGAAATTAAAATGAAGTATTACCGCAACTTAAAAGGTCATTATGTTAGGAAAAAGTAATTTTCCATAAGAATTACTCGAAGCTACATAATTGCAAAAGTATTTTACTGCTACAAAACAACAGTGAAATGGGGTATTAAAACCTGTACATTTCACTAGTTTTGATGTTGGCCACAGTCAGAAATATATTTCCCTACTTACATATGCAGGCTGTAGAACACCCAACAGAATGCTTCTACATGGTTTCTGCAAGTTGCTGTATTTATGATTTGTTGCAATTAATATTTAGATCTGCTTCTTAAGCCCAAATGTTGCAGGAATTTAGGCAAATTTCTCCCTGCAAATTGTCAGGGCCACACCAATCCCTGCTTTATTTTCTTTGGTCTGTATTCTCTCCCTTCTTCATGTTGGTTTCCCTGACATCATATCTCTTACAGAATTATTTACACGCTAGTACCTGATTCTTGGTAGATGTATTAAATATTTTAATATCTGCACTCCATTCCTATTTTTTTGTGTTCAAAATGAGTGCTATTTGTGAGCAAGTGAATTTTGGATGCTTTACTGACAAACAGACCTAAGGTTTGGGATTTAGGCACCAGCCTTTGTGGCTGGGGAACATTCCTAAATTACAGTACTTCATATCCCAGTATTTGCGTCTTCTAGTTCACAGCTCCCTCTTTTAGGGAGTGTGAAAATGTGGAGGGCGATTTTTGTTCTCATAATGAGATTGGGAGGACTTATTGACTTTTATTGGGTATAGCCTGAAATAATACAAACTATTAAGCACCTCTTTAAACCCAAACCAAACCAAATAAACAAATAAAAATACATGTGAGAGCCGTATCCTCAAAGCAGCCTCCCCACCAAAGAAACAACAGACTTTGGTTCAAGATATGATTCTCGATTCTCAGCTCAGCCCCCTACGCTTCTTTCAGACATAGGATACTAGGGTTGTGTTTTCTGTCTCCTTTCAGTTTAAGCATAGTTATGTGGCTAGTTTAAGCCACTGAAATGTGAAAGGAATTGAGATGTGTCACCTGCAGATAGAAGCTTTACAAATCAGTGCACAGTTCTCCAAGTTTTCTTTCTCCAGCATCCAAGCTGATGACACATGTGTCAAGATACAGTTCTCAAGACCGTAGTCAAGAAACTAAGTCTTTGAGAAAGCACATGAACAGAATCCCTGCCAAGCAGCACCCACAGCATGAACAAGAGAAAACACTGGTGGCATTAACTCACTAAGATTTTAAAGTTATTTGTTACTACATCAGAGCCTAGCCTATCCTGATTGACACTAGACAATATTGGACAATAGGAAAGTACCTTTTACAGAGGATATAGTGAAAGTGAAAGTGAAATTGAAAATCACTCAGTCGTGTCCGACTCTTTGCGACCCTATGGACTAATACAGTCCATGCAATTCTCCAGGCCAGAATACTGGAGTGGGGAGCCTTTCCCTTCTCCAGGGATCTTCCCAGCCAAGGATCAAACCCAGGTCTCCTACACTGCAGGCGGATTCTTTACCAGCTGAACTACCAGGGTATTGTATCCAGCCAAAATTCATACATGCAAGCCCTGACCCCCAGTGTGACTGTATCTAGAGACAGGGCGTTTAGAAAGGTAATTAAGGTGAAATGATGTCATAAGGGTAGGGTACTAATCCAGTTGGGCAGGTGTCCTTGTAAGAAGAAGAAAAGACACCTGAGGTATGAAAACAAAGAGGAAAGCCAAGTGGACAAAAAAAAAAAAAAAGGAAAAAGAGGAAAAGCCAAGAAAGAGGTCTTAGGAGAAACCAAACCTGGCAATACCTCAATCTTGGATTTTTAGTCTCTAGAATTGTGAGAAAATAAGATTCTGTTGGTGAAGCCATTTAGCCTGTGGCATTTTGTTATGACAGCCAGTTCTACCATCTTCATGATAGATTTTTCAGTTTCTTTTAATAACAGACTCAGATACCACAGATAAGCCTTGTCCTGATCTTGTCCCAGACTGTCCCAGACTGCCCCCCTGCTTGCTTGGGACAGGTGCTTTAGAGTTTCAATTTAAAGTGTAGTAAATCCTTCAACCTGGGTTCGACTCCCAGCTCTCTGATGTGTCTGTGTGTTAATTCTGCTGCTGCTGCTGCTGCTGCTAAGTCGCTTCAGTCATGTCCGACTCTGTGCGACCCCATAGACGGCAGCCCACCAGGGTTCTCTGTCCCAGGGATTCTTCAGGCAAGAATAGTGGAGTGGGTTGCCATTTCCTTCTCCAATGCATGAAAGTGAAAAGTGAAAGTGAAATCGCTCAGTCGTGTCTGACTCTTTGCGACCCCATGGACTACAGCCTACCGGGCTCCTCCGTCCATGGGATTTTCCAGGCAAGAGAACTGGAGTGGGGTGCCATTGCCTTCTCCAGTGTGTTAATCCTAGCTCTGTCTTAAACTTACTGTGAGACCCTGGACAAATAAATTTACTTTTCCGTGCCTCATTTTTCTCATGTTTAAAATGAAGATAACTGTATCTATCTCATAGTATTGCAGAGAAGATAAAATGAGATAATAATAAAAAAAAAAAAACTTAGGGTAGAGGTTTATTTATAGTGAATGCATAAAAAGAATATTAATTTTCACTATTATAACCTCTAGCTTGGAATGCCTTTCTGCCAGTTTGCCTGAATCACAAAATATCTTGAGAAGTTGGGCAGGACTGGGGTGAACCACGTGAGAGACTTGTACGACTCTGAAAGGGAGCTTCTCCTTAGATATTGCACCCCAGTTCCCTTCACTTGCCTTCACTCTAGTCCTAGCTGCAGTAAACCTGACAGACCTTTCAAACTTTGTGTCTCATTAATTATCAGCCTTTATAGCAGGTGGAATTCTTGAGTTTAGGGTCCTACTCAGCTGTATGGACACTTTCAGAATACTACTTCTAATACTGCCTCAGCCAGCAATGTGGAAACAAGATTCCCATATATTTTATACTTAAGCCCATTCATTTTATAAGGAAGCCTTACACATTTTCAGTCCCCTAAACAATAACAAATTAAAGTTCACTCGGAAATTTATTCCAAAATCAAAGAACGTGTAAGCATACTTAGAAATGCTTTAAAGAGATACCACATGCAGGAGTTGGTAGCAAAATGCTACTAAATACTTCATTTGAATTTTATGATGAGAAAATAAAGGCCAGAGATGTGTTCCTTTTCAACAGAAGGAAATAGCTTCTATCAGCTAGAAGATCAGCTACAATAACTTCGGGGATCTATTTGGCTTTATTAGGTCTGTTGCTATTGTGATGGGCTAAGAAGTTTCCTTTGAAGAAAAGTAATTACTGTACCAGAGCCCCTAGTCAAAGAAATGCAATTGTGTTTAAAAAAAACTCACTTGCTCAGCACAATTTAGGCTCTCTGTGCCTTTCTGTAAGCTGGATCAATAGCTAGCAGATACATAGATCTCCTTGATGACTAGAACTTAAATCCTCTCACATTTTCTAGTGATACTACAATGAAAGAAAAACCACTGTGAAACATATGTACCAAAAGCTAAATTAGTACTTTATCACATTCACAAAGCAGTCACTACTGTTTCATTGTAGTGTTCAGCAGAAAAGTGGAGGAAAGAATATTTGTTGAAAACCTACTTTTGTCCAGGCACTGCAGTAGGTGATATATTTGGTTTATTTGATTAGAATTATATGATTCTCACTGTTACCACATGCCTATGGGTGGATAATGCTTGAATCATCCTCATTATAAAACACAAAACTAAAAGGAAAAGAAATCTGAACCACTGTAGAACAATTACCTAGCTTTATTTAGTGAATGTTTAAAAAAAAACTTTGCCTCAAATGCCTATAACATATTTCTTCCAGTTATACAGTACATACAAACTGTATAGCCTCTATCTCGATGCATGTTAAACCATATATGGTTTGAATGAATATTCAGTTTTCTTAAGTAACCTTTTTATCTCCCTAAATCCCCTTTGAACAATACCTCTCTGCCTGTTATGGAAAGACCTTGAAACTGAACAGATGCACTCAAAATCATGACAGTGAAATTCTTAGGCCAAAAGTGAACAGAATCTTTTACTGAGTGACACTTAAAGAGTTTTATTTCTGACAATTTCTGTCCAGAAAGGCTGCTTCCTAAAGTGAGGTCCACCTGACACAATTCTTTCCAAACTTTGACAAGAAGTACAACCACTCCCTCAGTGTTGGAAGGTTTATGCTAGTTTCGAGTTGAATTTCCTCTCAACCAGCTCAGTGAAAGCCTCAAGCAAGAACCTTTATTAAAAACAATTAATGCAAAATTCAGTTTAACATAATCTGAAGAAGACTGACATCTCATAATTCTGAAATGGGGAATACAAATTAAGAGTAAAATGATACCTTCTCTAATGTCCTGCTGTGGCAGGCCTCAATTTGAAGGGGAAAAAAATCCATCTGGCCTTAATAAAGATATGTGCTTTCGAGGTTGTGGGAGTATATTGTTTCCTTTACATTTTTACAGTGAGGGCTAATTTTTACTGCTATGGAACTAAACAATTTATTTTATTTTTAAAGAGATCAGTCTTATTGATTCCATAAGTCTTCATTAAAGAATGAATGAATAACTGTTGAGCATCTCCTCAGAGACAGTGGGATAAGTCCTATGCCATAGTGAAGTGAGATGTGCACGCAGGAGAGCACTTTCATCTGACCCACAAGTTAGGCAAAACTCCCCTGAGAATAAGGACGGAGGTCAAATTTTGAAAACAGGCAGCAATGACCAGGATGAAGAATGGGAGGAAGGACTTCGCAGGCAGGATGAGAGGTGAATGCAAATCACATTAGTGAAGCCTGATTATGATGCATCTCCATCTAAATCCTGTGCTTTCTCAGATGTCTTGTGACCATCTCTCATCCGCAGCCCAGCACATGTGCACTTCCATCTGGATTCCCCATCCCAGGCAAAAGTATCATGAGCACCTATTCTTACCTTCCCAAAAGCATGAGTTAAACTCCACTCTTTCCTCTCCTTTAACTATAGTCTTAAAGGAAGCACCAAACATTCCCCATTATATATGCGTCTTCATCTCCAACAATATTTACTTATTTAAATGTCTTTCTTTTTAATCTGCACAAATGCTATAGCCAGTTTTTATTCAATGATTGTCTATCTTGTAAATTCAGCAATTGTTGGCAGTTATAATAAAATATGCACAAAGTGTTGGGGCTATAATGATGAATATGACACTGTCACAGGCTCCAGTGGGATCATACCTAATGGAAGAGACAGAAATATATCGAGAGAATTTTAATGCAAGGTATCTTAAAGATGGGCTTCTCAGGTGATTCAGTGGTAAAGAATCTGCCTGCCGATGCAGGAGACACAGGAGACGCGGGTTCCATCCCTGGGTGGGGAAGATCCCCTGGAGGAGGAAATGACAACCCATTCCATTGTTCTTGCCTGGAAAAGTCCATGGACAGAGGAGCCTGGCAGGCTACAGTCCATGGGGTCACAAAGAGTCAGACACGACTAAGTGACTGAGCACATCTTAGAGATACACACAAAAGACACCTGAGGATCAGAGGGGAAAGCTGGAAAGCCTTCTAGATAGATTAAAATCCTGTGGTGAGACTTCAGGATAAGGAGGAAAGACCACAGAGAAACTATTGCAGAGAAAACAAAATTTGCAAAGGCATAGATATAAGATACAATGAGCTATAATAAATGTTGCTGAAACAACATTTTGGGAGGAGGAAATGATGAGAGGTCAAGGTACAGAGGAAAGCAGAGGCCAAATCATGCAGAATCTTGTATGCCATGTTAGAAAGACAACAAAAAAAACAGTAATAATATATTACCAAATGCCTATTGTACTCCTACATACGATTATGCACTTTTTTATTTCGTCACAATAACTGTATTTTGAAAGACATTATTTCCATTTTACAGACTTAAGAAAACTAAGACTTGTGTAAGTTCAGGTAGAATCTTAACTTTGAATGCATGGGTTCTGAATCACTCAAATTCAAATTTGATCTACAACTGAATTATCTCTCTTATTTCTGCCTTTCCCCAAAGCCTCTTTATTTTATTAACAAATACTTTTGCTTGTAATTCAATTATACCAACTCACCAAGGGAGTATGTTATCCTTCTGGCTTTTGATGGTTCATTTTTGCCTTTTGCAGAAGGTTCAGATTTCTTAATGTGGCTTTCATGGTTGTTTATGTTTTCCCCTTCCTTCATCTCAATCTCTTTATATTCATCCTAAATTCTAGATATAATTAATTCCTTGAATTTTTCTGAAATTGTCTCTATATCATGGTATGTGCTATTTCACCTTGTTCAAATGCCTACCTCTGCTTTATTTCTTCCTTCATGCCTGAAAAATACATATTTACCTCCAGCACCCATAAGGAAGCAAAGTTCCATGTTAATTTCTTTCACAAAAAGATATAGCCTCAAAAAATGAGGATTCACTTTTTTAAAAAAGACTATGAAGAGACATTGAAATATGTGATGTTTAACCAAAGATCATATAAGAAACGTAACCTTCCATAAAGTCATTAAGATAACTGTGTGAGGGTATATAATAGACAGATATATTTTCCTTTAACTGGTACAGTAGGGAAGGATGGTCATTGCCACTGATGTATGGCTATCTCTGAATTTTCTATGCCTGTGCTCTATAATCTAGATACTTAGAAAATAGCATGTATAGTCTAGCCAAAGGCACTATACAAATCAAAGCATGACCCATTCATTTCTGTTCTGTCATATGGAGATTGAAAATGGTGTACTTCCCATGTTCCACGACATTAGCCTAGCCTAACACCAGATTCAGCTGCATAATATCTATGCCTGAAGGTGGACAAGGGAGTTGAGATATTCAAATATGTGACTTGCATGGACAGCTGAAACACAGATGTGATTTATTTATGGTACCCTAGCTATGTATTATGGATCTACAAACTTCCATTTACTTAAAATAGAGACATATGACCAAGTGCTCACCATAAGTAAACTCATGATTTTGCAGAGGAGATCAAACATAATATACTAGAGTATGAATAATAATATAAAATATCAATCCAAGAGATTTAAATTACACAGGAAAATATATTAAAATAAACAGTTTTCAATAGTTTATGAACCATGAAAAAAAGTATTAGAATCAGAAATCTGGGTTCTTGTCCCAATCCTACTATATGGTACTACATATGATGACATGTAGCAAGTTACTTAAACTCTCTAAATTTTGAGTTTAGCTAAATATACCTGTTATACCAACTTCACTAGACTTTGGAAACAATAAAATTTAAAAAGTGATTCTACAATTACAAAATCATACACAAAGAATGATGCAAGATAATTTTCATTCAAGGAACAACATTTTAGCAGACCATGTACTCAGTTTCGACTTGAGTTCTCGCTTTCATTTGTTTTTAAGGTGGGTTCTTCTTTGACTACACTTATTACTCAAATCAATATGATTGGCTATTTTTATCCAATAATGATTTCTTGAGCAACTACTATATGCCAATCACTATGTACAGTGCAAAGGATCCAACCATGGACATGTCATATGAGGACCATAGTGAGTATTCAAGAAATGTTAATTATATACATATATATTTAAATTGAATTCCATATTTAATGGGAACATATAAAGAAGCTGCTGAAAGTGAAAATGACTTGCATGATTTAGAAACTCTTCGGATAGAGTGGAAGAAAAATTTTGATTACTGTGACAAAGGTTTGCAATACAAAATACAGCAGAACTGATAAAAAAAATTTATACTAAACTAATTGCAAACTTTAGTAGCCAATAGGCAAGGTACAGGAGCTGACAGTTCATACCAGGAATAGGATATATATATATCAGACAAAACTTTGACAGTTTTTAAGTCCTCATAAACATGTGTGTGTGTACATATATATATATGCACATATATATATACACACACATACCACCACATATGGTGTAAACATATATACAAATGAAATGAATAATTGAAAAACTATAAAATGAAAATACTTAACATCTGAAATTATGAGGTAAAATAATATATTTTTATTGTACAGATATATTTTGATTGTGCTTAGAACATATAATCTCTCTGGAGAGAAATTTTAAAATGTCTTGCTATATTGGAGTGAGGTCACTATATGACCTCATAATACTACTGTATTTCTATTTCTGCATGGTACTCTTTCTACACACTTAGCAGCTTAAAACAGCCCATATTTATGGTATCACAGTTTCTGTGGGTGAGGAGTCTGGCCATCTATTAATTAGGTCTTTCTTCGGGTCTCACAAGACTGCAATCAAAGTGTCAATCAAGACTGGGATTTCATCTGATGTTAGTTTGGGAAATGATACACTTCTAAGCTCACTTGAGTTGCTGGGATATCAGTTGCTTGCAGTTATGATACTGAGGCTGTCAGTTTCTTGCTATCGGCTGGAAGCTGCCTCCACCTCTTAGAGGTCATCCACTATTTCTTGCCACATGAGGCTCCCCAACATAGCTGATTACTCCCTCAGATCCAGCAAGGGAGAGTCTCTAATGAGATAGTTACTACAGTCTTATGTAATATTATCATACACACATAATCACATACATGCTATTTGTTCAGAAGCAAATGACAGGCCGCCACCACACTTAAAGGAAGGGCATTACACACGGCTGCGAATAACAGAATGTGAAGATCATGGGGATCTCTTTAACATTCTGTCTGCCATAACCACATTACAGAATGTATTCTAAGGAAATAATTCAACAAAAAAAGAAAGATTTAGATGGTATTGTTAATTGGTACACTGGGTGTTATTTCTGGTAATTGGGAGCAGTTTCAATTCAAAAATAGGCAGAGGCAAAAAGAGAAGAGGATATAGACGACTAGACTCTTGTAACTTAATGTAATTGTACATTATTTACATTAGTCATGAAAATTAAGAAGTTATACACATATAACTGGAAAAATAAAGAAGGCAACAATAAGAAAAAGAAGACAGAATAACGACTAACTGATCGTAGCAACTAGACAAAAATTTATCTAAATAAATACTTAGAGTAAAATAGGTTAAAATATTTGTCAAAACTTTTTGGTAATATTTTAAAGAGTTTATCTATTGTCTACTATTTTTTAAACATCAAAGAAAAGTAGTTATGAAAATGTGATCACTGAGATATAGAAAGCAAACATAAATTGTAGAAATGATTTTTTTAAGGCTCTATAGTGTGATTTTTTTAAAGGAATGCTAAGTTGATAAAATTCTATTTAAGAAAAAAGGAGAAAACAAAAATACATATTAATAAGGAATAAAAAAATGACATAATCACATATTCAAAATAGTTTAAAAACACTTTAACATAAATATTGTATGCAAAACTGGGGAAACTAACTGGAATAATTGAAGAAAACTGGATGATTAGCTAGCAAATATAAATTACCAAAATTGATCCCAAAGAAGGTAGAAAATTTGTCAAACAATTATAAAAATATAGTGGGATTGATGAAAGATTTTACCATTTACAATGTTATTAGCCTAGATTATTTTATAGATGAGTTCCAGATGATCTTTAAATAACATGTAAAAATCATTAAAAATAATGCTATTAAAAATTTTTACAGATCACAAAGGATTGATATACCATATGCTATTTTTATCAATTAACAAAAACTTTATATCTAAACATGTCAAGATGAAAAAAATATTCAGAAACTTTACATCAACAATGTTTTGAATAACAATGCACAATTTCTAAGTTAAAAATAATAAATCTGGAAATTTGTTAGCCTTTTGCCCAATTTTGCTATGAACATAAGACTGTTCTAAAAAATAAAGTCTATTAAAAAGCTAAAACAAAAATTAGATAACAGGCATATGACTTTAGAATTTCAGTGAAAGGGATGAGGCAATGTATAAGCTAAAGCTAATTGTAAAATAAACATATATGAATATAAAAAATTAGAAATTGAAGAAAATTAGTATACTGTCTTATTTTAAAACTTAATATGATGATGTTGAAGCTCATATGAAAGAATAAATATTTAATGTAACAAACAAAACAAAAAGCAATATGAAGAGAACTTTGCCTAAATAGATACCAAAACTTACAATAAACTCATAATAATAAAAATAGGATGGCAACTGCATAGGTATCAACAAAGTGGTCAGAATAACGAGCTCAAAATAGACTCACTTGAAAGTGTAATTGAATGTATAACAAGCTAGAATTCAATAAGGTAGCAAAATGGAAGTTTATTTCATAGCCAGAACAAGGAGTTAGCCATCTATAAGAAAACAAAGAACCTGACACATGAAAAGTAAATCCTTTATAGAACACATCAATGTATGATTATGAAATAGGAAATAATTATGTTATATAAGTACATGTAAATAAAAAATCAAAAATAATGATAGCCATACATAATTTATAGCTTTGCACATATATTTAAAGTTCTTTTAAAAACAAAACAACACATTAGAAAAATCCAGGAGCTCTCATACAGCATTTTTGTAAAATCAGACCCACAAAGTGAGAGGAAATCCAGATGTCATAAAGGAAAATGGACATAAGAATTCCATAAACAGAATCAAATCAAAAGAAAATATGCAATTCATATGGTAGGTAATTGATTACTATCACAAACATACATAAAATTATCTGACAAGAAAAATATAAAAAGTAAGGAAATTATCTGGACAGACAATTCACAGAATAAGAAATCCAAATGACCAATAAACACAAAGATCATCAGTCTGGATAACAGCTTGAAGTTGAAAACATGATTAAAAGCCACATTTTATCTCTAATTGTGAAAAAACAAATATGTAAAGTAAATCTGATCTCGTGACCAGCTGTGGAAAACTGATAGCCACATGACTGATGCTAAGAATGTGACATACTACTGCACTTTGGGACATAATTTTGTAATATCAATTAAATACAAAAATCCCACAGCCTTCACATTTTTACTTTTGATTATCATTATTACAGAAGGAAAGCTCAGAATGCAAAGCAATAGGTATGAAGATGTGTGCGTGCTCAGGCACTTCAGTAGTGTCTGACTCTGCAACCGTATGGACTATAGCCCACCAGGCTCCTCATTCCATGGGATGCTCCAGAGAATGGGTTGCCATGCCCTCCTCCAGGGGATCTTCCCGACCCAGGGATCAAACCTCTGTCTGCTGCATCTCCTGCATTTCAGGCATATTCTTTACCACTGAGCCACCTGGAAAGTATGAAAATACTTACTGCAGTATTGGTGGGAGGAAGTGCTAGCAAAGGAAACTGTTAGAAATAGAAAAAACCTGGACACAACCCAAATATGGATTAATTGAGGGAGTTCAGTGCTTCAAATATTATGTAATATTTAAAAACAAGGAGTTAGTTTTGTTATCCATGCTATATTATTAAGTGGGTGAAGCAAGATGAAAATTAATGCCTATGTATATAAAAAACTGCAAGACCCCTACATATGTGTATATAACCTTGTCCATCCTCAGACGTTTTCCTTAGTCTTCTGTCTCAGATTCTCTTCTCTTTCCAGTGACAGATATATTTGACTTGTATTAGAACTGTATTAGTTGTTGCTGTTCAGTCGTTAAGTTGTGTCCAACTCTTTGCAACCTCATGGACACATGTCAGTCCCCTCTGTCCTCCACTATCTCACAGAGTTTGCTCAAATTCATGTCCATTGAGTTTGTGATACTCTCTAATCATCTCATCCTCTGTCATCCCTCTTCTCCTTTTGCCCTCAATCTTTCCCAGCATCAGGGTCTTTTCCAATGAGTAGGCTCTTCACATCAGGGGGCCAAAGTATTGGAGCTTCAGCAACAGTCCTTCCAATGAATACTCAAGGTTGATTTCTTTTAGGATTGACTGGTTTGAACTCCTTGCTGTCCAAGGGACTCTGAAGAGGTCTTTTCCAGCACTACAATTCAAAAGGATCAATTATTTGGCACTCAGCTTTCTCTTTGGTCCAACACTCATATATTCGTACATGATCACTGTAAAAAACCGTAACTGACTATACAGACCTCTGTCAGCAAGGTGATGTCTGCTTTTTAATACTCTATCTAGGTTTACCATAGCTTTCCTTCCAAGGAGCAAGTGTCTTTTAATTTCATGGCTGCAATGACTGTCTGCAGTGATTTTGATTAGTATTAGTACTGTAATTGCAATAGTATGGTTATTTCTGATTCTCCCATAGGACGTAAGGGACTAAGCGGCCAAGAACAATGAGTTTAGTTATTCTTTTCTCCCTGAATATAAACTAGGGGGCATTCAACAGATGTGTGCTGAATTGTGGAAAGAAAAAGGAACTAAAAGGAGGAAGAGAGGAAAGAGACAAAATATCTAGCAAATTGCCTGGCACATGAATGATCTTTACAGAATGTCATCAGCTCCATATCTCTTTCTCACTTTGATTCCTCTGTCCTGGATTTCCTTGGTCCACATACTGCTTAGTTTCCTGATTCAGATACCCTGTCCAAGCAACAAAAAGGTCATCCTGTGATTCATCAATTCCTCACCTCCCATGCTTGGCTTTTCTGGCTGCATTTCAACCCCTGGTGGGAGATCCACAGCCTTTGGCTCTGCTTGCAGAATGGCCAAAGAGCACATCTGGATTGAGCATTTCATTTTCAGTCCAAACCTGGTTGTATTAACACTCTGTCATATTTAATATACACTGGGCAACATGTATTCCACTAGATCTGGACTCACTGGCAAAAGACAAAGCATGATATTGTTGAAGCCATACCAGCAGGGGGTATATTTCATTGTAAAGCTATATAATATGTTCCAAATATATTGCAGCTGTTGATAGGTTTTATTACATTTGCAGTTAGGGACCTTATTATATTTGCAGGAAAGATTTATTATATTTACTTTTATTACTTTAGCAGTTTGGGTATTTTCATATTTGTCATGAACTTATTCCATTTATGTTCATTGAGTTTATATCTTAAGTTTGCCACATGAGCAGGCTATGAATAATTTCACCTGTTGTCATTACACTTGCAGTCAATTCTCATTACCACTCCGCTAATATTTCACAGTGTTTGCAGGTGCTGCATATTATATTAGTGGTTTGAATATTTTAAAGTCAGCAGTAATGGGGCAGTGCAATCAGCTGAAGAAAGGGCACACACCTAGCAAATGTCCAGACTCTTGGCAGATGGGGGAAAATATGCCGGACTGCAGAAGTTGGCTATGATAAACAGACTCATTTTAAAAGTACATGTCCAAAGGATTTAAACGTTAGTCTGACGTGCTCAAGCTTACAAACTCCAAATTGTCTGTATATCTTATCGCTTCTAATTTCCAGCCTTCTTCCACTAATTAAATGAAGATTAGAAATAAAGGTTGAATGTATGTCAAATTTATGCTTTCAAGGCAATTCCTTGCCTAAATTATCTTTACCTAGAAAGCCTGAATTATCTCTACCTTGAAAGGCTAGGAGATGCTTATATAAAAACCACATTGCAGGTGAGTATAAGGAGAGTATTTAGCTAAATTATTAGAATTGGGGGCAGAATTTGACAGCTTAGGCACTATTCTAGACTTACATCATTTATAGCTACTGCAGTCTATTAATAGATGGAGCATTTTGATGCAAACCTGCAAACCTTTGAAGTTACATGATTTATTGTTGCTGTTAATGGAACCAATAAGGAGAGTAATTTGGGGTAACAGGAAACTTGGAATAATTATGGCACAGGCTGGTAGCAGCAGCTGCAGAAGGAAAATAATAATAATCATAGCAGCTTAAGTTTATTGAGTGTTTACTACTTGCTAGTCACTGTTGTAAAGTACTTTACTTGTATTTAATTAATTAATCCTCATAACAACCATATGAGCTGTTTACAAGGATTAGATCCATTTTACAGGGGAAAAATGGAGTCACAGATTTAAGCAACTTGCCTAAGGGCACAGAGTAGGAGAGCTAGATCCAGGTAAATTAAATTAAACCAGGTAATTTGACTTCAAACCCTTAAACCACGATATTAATTCCTAGTTCCCCGATTACACTAAGGAAGATAGCCTCCTATTCTCTAACTGAAGATTTATGTTGAGTTCTTACTCGTGCAATGGTTTATGCTACGTTGGCTGGCCTTTCTCCAGACACAGAAACACCTACTTAAACAATACTTAAATAAATATACTTTCTTCCAATTATATGTGACTCCAGCAGTTTACAGAGATACATAGTTTTCTCTCCCAAAACATTAACAATTATTTGAACATCAATTTAAAAGCAGGTAACCTCTCTGCCCCCAGTATATGCTGAAATAATGTATGCTGAAATGAACTATAGTAGCTAGGAGCACAGTATTATCATTCTTGAATCACCCCTCAAGCTAAAACAGTGAAAGCTAGAGCTCTAGACCAGCAATGAGAAGACCTAGAGGTTGTTTCTGCCATACAGATCACTAACTGCATGACAAGAAGAAAGCCACAGGCTTGAAGAGGATCCGTTTCTGATACTGCAGAATATCAGTTTTCTCATCTATAAAATCAAATAAGAAAAATACTTGTTCTGCCTCTCTCATAGATTGTTATGAGGTTGTAGGATTATCAGATTAAAAACAAATAAAAATGCAGGAAGCCCAGTTAAATTGGACTTCAGATAAAAACAAATGTATATTTTAGTATATGTCCCATGCAATATTTGGAGAAGGCAATGGCAACCCACTCCAGTACTCTTGCCTGGAAAATCCCATGGACGGAGGAGCCTAGTAGGCTGCAGTCCATGGGGCCACAAAGAGTCAGACACAACTGAGCAACTTCACTTTCACTTTTCACTTTCATGCATTGGAGAAGGAAATGGCAACCCACTCCAGTGTTCTTGCCTGGAGAATCCCAGGGATGGCAGAGCTTGGTGGGCTGCTGTCTACGGGGTTGCACAGGGTCGGACATGGCTGAAGCGACTTAGCAGCGGCAGCAGCAGCATGCGATATTTGGGACGTATTCATACTAACAACGCATTCATTATTTGTCTGAAGTTCAAATTTAACTGAATATTATATATTTGATTGAGGAAGCCTATAGGAAGATTGACACAAGACATTGATATGGAAAATATGAAAGTTAAAAGAGAAAAGCAGGAAAAGACATCATTTTTTTTTCCAAAAGATATTCTCTAAAACCCTAGTTTCATTAAACATTTTGGATTAAATACGGTTCCCTGGTCAAAAGTTTTGGAAACACAGTGTGCTATATTTACTTCTTGGAGATTAAAATGGTAACTACCATAGAAAGCCTCTGGAAAGCTATTCAATACCAAAAAAAGTGGTTTAACTTCATTTTACCAAGAATTTTTGAATTTGAATAGAATATGAAATATTTTTAATAGTAGAGTGTTATGGATGGAATCTTTGTTGCCCTCCAAAATCTGAATGCTGAATTTCTAACTCCTGATGTGAGAGTATTAAAAGGTGAGGCCTTTGGGTAACAACTGAAGTCATGAGGGTAGAGTCCTCATGATGGCATTAGTGCCCTTATAAGCACAGACCAGAAAGCATGCTTTCTTTCTCCCCTCATGTGAGGATACAGCAAGAAGTCAGTCATCTGTAAAAAAGGAAGAGGGTTCTCACCAGAATCCACCCCTGCTTCCCAACCTCCAGAATGGTAAACCATCCAGTCTATGATATTTTGTTATAATAGCCAAACAGACTTGTTATAGTAGCTAAGAGGACTATTCTGTTATAGTAGCCAAGCATATCATAAAGTGTGTGTTAAGACAACACTTCTTAAAAGTTTGTGTATATGCCAATAAACTATGACTCTTTTTAAAGATTTTGGTTCAATAGGTCAGGAGTGGGGTCTAAACTTCAGCATCTCTAACACAATGTCATGGGGACCACACTTTGAGTAGCAAGATTTTAAGAAAAATACTTTGAGAAATACAGTTCTGGCTGCAACCTCAGGCCCTTCATAGTCCACTTTTGTGTCTTCCTCACTTTAGTGCTTCCCTGATAGCTCAACTGGTAAAGAATCTGCCTGCAATGCGGGAGACCTGGGTTCGATCCCTGGCTTGGGAAGATCCCCTGCAGAAAGGAAAGGCTACCCACTCTAGTATTCCAGCCTGGAGAATTCAGTCCATGGGGTCATAAAGAGTCAGATACAACTGAGTGACTTTCACTTTCACTTTAGTGACCTGAGTTCTTGTACAAGGTCTGGCACACGGAGACCCCATAACTGTTTTAGGATTACATGTGTGTATAAAAGAATGGATCACTTAAAGCCTTGCTCTATGATAAGGTTCACAAGCCAGGTACCTTTCCCAACAGGTTGAGAAGAGGATCCTCATGTGGGGTGAGGGAATAAGAAGTATGGGAGGAACAATTCATAAGAGGCAGAAAACCTTAGGTAATTGGAGGGTAATGATAAGGTACAGAGCTAAGGGTCCAGTGTCAGGTCAATGGAGGGCCTGAGGAGTTACAAATGTGCATAGTGGTGGGAAATTAACAGGACTCTGAAGCGGTTGTCTTCAAATCTCTTCAGACCCAATAGCCTAAAGAATAAAACATGCTGACCTCCAAAACTGCTGCTCTACAACTCACTTGAGAGGAGATTTTCAACTGGAGATGGTAGAGCTGAGTATCAGAATCTCTGAGTAATTTAGTCCCCTTCCCCTCATTCTGATATATGACCATATTGCTTCCTACTACACACTTAAAAGCATTTGTCCAAAAAAAGCACCAAGAATTTTTTTTAAATGATGCTTTATAGGAAGGTTCTGTTTATTTTCTTAAGCAACCAACATATTCTAATCATCATTATTGCCATCAAAATAAATGGAATGAGAAAAAAAATTATACCAGCTGCATATTTATAAGAGCATCTCTTTTTCTTATTGATATTAGCATGAAAGTAATGACCATTAGTTTCTCAGATCATTTAAGTTCTCAGTGCTTATTTCTTCACTTAAGAAATGAAGTTCGGAATCATGAGGATATTTTTTGGTAGCACAACAGTAATTCTCCACTTCTCATGTTTCCAGGTAGAGAAACTTCAGCTAAATAAAGTCCCTTGCCTCTGTCCTCACTCCGCTTTTTCCTCCCAGAGCTGGGAGAAGTCAGCCAGCTGGTTGGTGTGGTTAGAAACAGAAGGTAAGCATTGTTTTCTCAGTTGCCTCCTCTGTTCCCTTTGGGGTCTTCCTGATTACATAGAACTCTGTCCTGCTCTTCCACGGAGCAAATTATTTAGTGGGTAGACTCTACCATGTAGGGCAAAGTCTTCAATCACGTAGTACTGCCTGTGGTTGAGTGGATTTGTCTGTTCAATTTAAGAGTAAAGTGTTAGCAATCTCACTTGCCTAGAGGTGTATAGCCAGGGTCTACATTTACCTTAATGTCAGTGATGCAGATACTGTGGTTACTATCTCTCTGTCTCCTGGATTTCATTTTGTTCTGAACTAAGGGTAGGGAAAAATTTAAGTTCTCCTAAAGTCCAATACATGCATGTACCAGTTAGAAACCTTGAGAAAAGTCAAGAAGTAGCTCTGCAGAACAAAATATCACACACAGAGAGAAAGAGATTGGCCGAGAGCTTTATCCTTAAGGCTTTAGTAAGTGTGGCCTAAGTAGAATTTTGTCCTTGGTGGATCATTATGGTTTATGACAGCTTTGTTCACAGTCAAGTGGTTTCACTGATAGAGGTAGGGCTATTTTTAGCAGGCATAGCTCATAGAAAATATAGATCTTTAGCAAACAAGGCTTGCAAGGACCTTAGCAAACTGGGAGAGCTCCACTTTATTGAGCAGTCCATGTTGGCCTTGCCTTTATAAAGATACAGCTTGATCTTGAACTCCAAAAGCATGACTTGAACTCTGCAGAAGCCAGTGAGGCATAGATTAGACATGAGATGTAAGATGATGCTAAGGTGAAAAAGTATAAAACTGAAAAGGTCTCTGGCAAGTCTGACTTTGCAATCCACACAGTAGACAGGAGAGAAAAGCAGCTTTTTGGGTGGGGCATGTTATGCCAGGAGATCCTGAGAGAAGGCAAAAAGACCCAGAAGAAGTCTGGTGGGTGTCATCTTGGTTTGGCAGTTAAATTGGCTGTCAGCTCTCCAATCGATATAAAGTAGGCTAGCTCTAACCTAGTTATACATGGCTTAAGGGAAAATCAAACGGTGAGGCCAACTCACAATACCCAGGCTTATGGATAGAATAAGAGAGATTTCACAAGCTCGAACCACAAATTCACCCAGAGAAGGGTCGTACATTTCATTAATGTACAAATGAAAGGGTTGGGCTGCTTTCAGGGAAGTAATAAAGATGATACTTTTATCTCTGTCTGCCAAATTCTTATTCCTCTCTTCCTACTCTTTAAGAATTTAGAAACAAGGTCCTATCAAATAGCACAGGGAACTATAGTCAACATCCTGTAATAAACTATAATGGACAAGAGTATGAAAGAGAATATATACATATATATGCATATATATATATATATAACTGAGTCACTTTGTTGTACAGCAGAAATTAAAGACAACACTGTAAATCAACTATACTTCAAAATATTTTAAAAAATAATTTAGGTGGAGAAAAGGTGTATTATTTACAACCTCAATAATAAAGATAACACATTTATTTTTAACTTTTCAGTTAATTTTTTCTATATTCATCTTATGAAAATAGTGCAAGATAATATATAATGATAGCAATGAGTAAAGCAATGAAAGTGCAATGGTGAAAAATTGATGAATTCAGAATATCTCTTAGAAGCGGGGGCAATAGAACTGGCAACTGGATGTTTAAGAGAGAGAAAGAAAATACAGAAAGCTGCTTCCTGGGTTGTAGTCTTGATTAACTGCATAATTGTGATAAATCAAAATAGTAAATGCTGAGAAGGAACAGATTTGAGGGAATAAGACAGAGCCTGCTTAAAGTCAGGTGAGTATTTACTTGTATATATTATCTTCAAATTTTTAAAACTGAACTAATATTTTCTCGATCCTTCAAATTTTATCATGATGAACAAGTAAAATATTCTATAGAAAAGTGCCTTTGAAAGTGGCAAGTCTTCTGAAAATGCCAACTCTTAACTGAGGCAGTTATCCAGATAATAGAAAGAAAAAGTAATTCATTCCTCTTCTGAATTATCTATAGATCTGAGATCAATAATTGCTCCCATCTTTTAATTTTGTGAAATCTACCATTGACCCTTGAGAGTTTCTTACATGAGATGATTTAACATAAATGGCAATAGAAGATTTTTAAAGAGAAGATTTTCTCTTTGTAAAAAAGGAGAGAATATGATAGAAAAACCAACATGAAGGAAGTAACTAATATGTTCCAGGCTCAGGTCACCCACTTTATAAGTATTACTTTATACTTATCTGATTACTTAATCTTTATATCAAACCTGGGAACCTATTATTATGCCCCTATTATTGAGATTCAGAGAATACAAGTAACTAGTACAAGGCAGCAAGGTTAGTAAATAAGTAAATCCAGGATTTTATCTGAAGTTTTGATAACAAGAAAATGCATTCAGTTCAACAAATAGGTCTTTCGAGTCCCACTATATGCAAGGTGTCCTGGCCTGGCTGTTCGTCCCAGCAAACTTCCCCAGTTCCATAACAGGAACAAAATCAAGCAGGCATAAAAAAATGAGACCAACGCCCTAGGCCATAATCAATATTCACTGCACCCTTTTACTTCCAGGGATATGAGTTTCGCTAATACAGATTTAAAAGTTTTGGGTAGTGATTCTGGACAATAAATCTGAGACTAGAAGCTTTAAGACTGTTTCCCCTAGTTCAGCTGACTTTTTTTTTTTTTTCTCCATGGCAGATGATAATCTCCCCCAACAGTTACATACTTTCCTAAGTTTATTTATGTAGCAAATTCAACAGCATTGCCAAGTGGCTATGAGGGGAGGGGAAGGTGAAGAACTCATATGCATTGCAAAGTTCTAGGTTAGGCATAGAGCAAAGAGATGATTCAGATTTACCAGCCCCTCTTCTCCCCCTAAGTAGAGCAACTTACAAAGAAGTTATTATTTTCCAAATGATGTCCTTTGAAAATATTCCCCCGAACTGTGATATAAGGTTGATGAAGTGTCTGCAAGTATCTTCAGAAGCCATCTTGTTAAAAATGCCAGATTTCTCAATTTAAGCACCAGATTAGGACTTTAGACACTTCTCACCATGAAGTACGTGTTTATGGATGTATTCAATATCCATTCAATTTATTTTTCCTTCTACTGAATTGAAACTTGCATTAGAGCAGATGATTCTGGTGATGTAGATTATGACCAAAAAAGTATGGCCCAGAGAATATAGTAGTTACTTATTAGATACCTATGGATTTTAGCATTCAATAATCTGTTTTTATCTCATTGTTTTCTGCTTGCAAACCACTTTCATATACCATAACATAATGACCTTTTGTAAGAAAAAGAAAATAAAATTCTGTTATACAATTGGGGGAATCCTGATAGAACTTGAATTCACAGTTTCTGAGCTGTTCCAAAACAAAGTTCTGCATTAGACTCCAACTGAGCAGTAGGAAAAGGTATATTCTTGTATGCAAATGTAATATATATTTTAATTACATGACTACAATTATTGTTAGTTGCATATCTTGGTCTGCTCAGGTTGCTATAACAAGAACCGTAAACTGGATGGTTTTAATAACAGAAATATAGCTTCTCAGTTATGGAGGCTGGAAGTCCTAGATCAGTGTGTCAGCACAGTCTAGTTAGCACTCTTTTTCTGGCTTGCGGGCAGCCACCTTCCACTTGGAAAGACACCTTCCATATGTCCTCATATGACTTTTTCTCAGTGCTCCCATGTGAGGAGAGAGAGACCAAGATCTCACTCTTCCTTTTCCTATAAAACCACCAATCCTACTGGATTAAGACCCCCCACCCTTTGATCTCATTTAAACTTATTTTGTCTCTAAAAATCCTGTCTCCAAATATAGCCATATTTGGGATTAGGGCTTCAACATAGGAGTTTTAGGGAACAGAGTTCCCTAAATGTATTGCATTAATACAATGACAAATGTTTCTTTTTTAAACATTCCCACTGTAGCTTTGTGCAGTCTTCTAACAGACAATAAATACTTCATGGTAGTGATGTTTTGTATGCATTTTACCTTAGAAAAGCTTTTTATTAATATCTTATATTACTACTTACTAAGTATACTAAGTAAAATTTTTGGAGTGGTGCATTATGTATATTTGTACTTTTTAAAATCTAAATGCTTGATGAGAAAAATATTTATTTTCATTTGAAAATGTAGCCTCAATTTATACTTGAATGTGCACCTTCCATTAGGGCTTAGAAAAACTTGGAATTATGGCTTATGATGAGGGTCAATAATTACAAAAAAAAGCAGCCTCATCAACTGAAAATAAATAGATATATAAATAAAGCACATTCTATTGATTCAAATGACCTATTTATCCATGAATAGAAAGAAAAATTATAAATCAACATAGCACAATAATTAAATTCATTGGTAATAAAATATACGTGTGTTAAAAATAAAGAGCACATTTAAGGTCTAACGAATGACTGAAAATCATAAATTTCCAATGATGATAAACCTTTAAAAAGTATCTTCACACAGTACTGTTTAAATTATGTAATAAGATTCTCATTTAAAAAGCCATAAAAATATTCACAGCTTTGACCATAGAATCTTTCTACTAGGAATATTTCATGAGAATATTATTCAAACATTTTTCTAAATTAGAGAAATAGAAGGATTTATGTGTTTAAAATGAAGAGAAATGTTGTGCAATTTTATCTAAATGAAAATTTATGGAGCCATTTAAACAATTATGAAGATTATAGAAAATGGGAAATAGTTTATAATATAATAAGTGAAACAAGCAAAACAAAAATTATGAATACCTCCAGTTTATTAGAAAAAAGTACGCATACAGACAGGAGTCAGCAGGCAACATTCAAGTGCACATACACACACACACAGCTATTAAAAAACTTGAATTTGGGGTTTTGAGTCATCTATTTTCAAATATTTTTTTTTAATTTGAATATAATGTTTAAATGACAAGTAGTCTATTAATATAAATATGACAAAATAAATTAAAATGAATGTAGAGTCAACATAGCATTTTCATACACCTCATATTTCTGCACCCAGCAGTGTTTTTTTCTCTATTTAGCTCTAGCAGCAAAAGCCAAAATGAAAAGGAAAGGCAAATAAAACTCAACTACCACAATGCAGGACACAGTATGACAAGTTTCAATAATACTTAGACTGTATTATAACAAGGCCAATAGCCAGATTTATAAATCCATACATGATACATGGGAGAATGCAGAGAAGCAGAGAAGCATTTTAATATATCTAATATTTTTAATTTCTTATTTCATTCTCAGTTGCTAGCACAAGGCCGGTACAATGCAGTGAAAGTGAAAGTCACTCTATCCTGTCCAACTCTTTGAGAATCCATGGAGAGTCCATGGAATTCTCCAGGCCTCAATACTGAAGTGGGTAGTCTTTCCCTTCTCCAGGGGATCTTCTCAACCCAGGGATCGAACCCAGGTCTCCCGTGTTGCAGGCAGATTCTTTACCAGCTGAGCCACAAGGGAAGCTCTGTACAATGTAGGCACTCAGTAAATAATCACTGAATTGAGTTACATTTTGTAAAAAGCATATGATGAATTAGATGTTAATATATGGGTTTCTTTGCATAAATTATCTTATATTAATTTATGTAAATATGGAAACTTCCATATTGCCATTGGAGTAGATGAAATGACTATAAAGAAAATAATATAAACTTTGGAATTGGATATTATAGGTACATAATAAATATTTCTTAAATGAATGAATAAGTGAATACATAAATAAGTACATTTTCTTTACATTGCTCTTCCTGTACATATTACTTATATCAGTGTTTCTCAAAGTGGTCCCCAATCAGCAGCATCAATATTACCTGAGTTCAGTTCAGTTCAGTCACTCAGTCATGTCCGACTCTTTGCGACCCCATGAATTGCAGCATGCCAGTCCTCTCTGTCCATCACCAACTCCCGGAGTCTACCCAAACCCATGTACATCAAGTCAGTGATGCCATCCAACCATCTCATCCTCTGTCATCCCCTTCTCCTCCTGCCCCCAATCCTTCCCAGCATTAGGGTCTTTTCCAATGAGTCAACTCTTCGCATGAGGTGGCCAAAGTATTGGAGTTTCAGCTTCAACATCAGTCTTTCCAATGAACACCCAGGACTGATCCCTTTTAGGATGGACTGATTGGATCTCCTTGTAGTCCAAGGGACTCTCAAGAGTCTTCTCCAACACCACAGTTCAAAAGCATCAATTCTGCGGCACTCAGCTTTCTTCACCGTCCAACTCTCACATCCATACATGACCACAGGAAAAACCATAGCCTTGACTAGACGGACTTTTGTTGGCAAAGTAATTAATGTCTCTGCTTTTAAATATGCTATCTAGGTTGGCCATAACCTTTCTTCCAAGCAGTAAGCGTCTTTTAATTTCATGGTTGCAATCACCATCAGCAGTGATTTGGGAGCCCAAAAAAATAAAGTCTGACACTGTTTCCACTGTTTCCCCATCTATTTCCCATGAAGTGATGGGACCAGATGCCATGATCTTAGTTTTCTGAATGTTGAGCTTTAAGCCAACTTTTTCACTCTCCTCTTTCACTTTCATCAAGAGGCTCTTTAGTTCTTCTTCATTTTCTGCCATAGGGGTGGTGTCATCCGCATATCTGAGATTATTGATATTTCTCCCAGAAATCTTGATTCCAGCTTATGTTTCTTCCAGCCTAGCGTTTCTCATGATGTACTCTGCATATAAGTTAAATAAGCAGGGTGACAATATACAGCCTTGATGTACTCCTTTTCCTATTTGGAACCAGTCTATTGTTCCATGTCCAGTTCTAACTGTTGCTTCCTGACCTGCATACAGGTTTCTCAAGAGACAGGTCAGATGGTCTGGTATTCCCATCTCTTTCAGAATGTTCCACAGTTTCTTGTGATCCACACAAAGGCTTTGGCATAGTCAATAAAGCAGAAATAGATGTTTTTCTGGAATTCTCTTGCTTTTTCGATGATCCAGCGGATGTTGGCAATTTGATCTCTGGTTCCTCTGCCTTTTCTAAAACCAGCTTGAACATCTGGAAGTTCACGGTTCACGTATTGCTGAAGCCTGGCTTGGAGAATTTTGAGCATTACTTTAATAGCATGTGAGATGAGTGCAATTGTGCAGTAGTTTGAGCATTCTTTGGCATTGCCTTTCTTTGGGATTGGAATGAATACTGACCTTTTCCAGTCCTGTGGCCACTGCTGAGTTTTCCAAATTTGCTGGCATATCGAGTGAAGCACTTTCACAGCATCACCTTTGAGGATTTGAAATGCTCACTCTCAGCTGATCCCAGAAGCTCTGGGAGAAAGGCCCCTGACTTCTATGATTTGACAAGTTTTCTTGGTGATTTTGATGCAAGTGATGCAAGCTCTAGTTGGAGAGTTAATTATGTAACCCAACAAACATTGCTTAGACCATGAATTCAATAATCCCACATCCCAACAAAACAAGAGGAAGCAACTGGGTTCAGAAAACACATGCTCTGAAGACAACGTATATAAATGTCAAATTTAGTCCTAAAGATTTAAGTAGAGCTTAAAAAGAGTTTCAGTAAAAACTTCAGTTGAAGACATTAGTGATATAGAGCATCAAAATCTGAGAGCCATAGATAACCGAATATTTATAGGAAATCCCTAAAGTAAAGAAAAATGAAGTATGTTTGAAAATAGGATTTAGGTAAGCTAGGTCAACATTTGATCAAAGTATAAAATGAAATCCACATCAGGGTGAAAGACTGAGAACCTAGTTTGCCAAAAGGCCAACCAATGGGTCCCCATGGGAAGAAATCCATACTTTGGATACTCATAAAAAAAATGAGTTTGGAAATCAACTTTGTCATTCATCAGGGAACTCACACAGGGGAAACTCTACAAGCATTTCTGCTGTGAGAAAATCTTCAGACAAAAGTCTAAATCCTATTTCTCCAGAGAATCCATTTTAAGGGGAGGCCAATAAATGTGATCAGTGTGGGTTTAGCATGCTGTCAAAGATGATATCTTCATGTTTAGTCATGAATCCATACAGGAGAGAAGCTATATGAAATAAAATCAGTATGAGGAGAAAACTTTAACTAGACATGTCTTTCAAAAGCCACATAAGAAGCATTCTTCATGCACATGCAAGTTAGTTATGGGTTGCTTGCTTTTAAAAAATTACTTATGCCACTGTACCCCTTTGTTGCTGGAGGTAAATGAATAAATTCTATCCAATGAGACAAAAATTACATGTGTGGTTACTGTGTGTAAGGAAAAAAAAATTTAAGTCTGCAAAACATAAAAAAGTGAACAAAGCATAATGCCTTTCCTCCAAGACTGCAATCAACCCACAATGTGATAACTTGATAATTTGAGTGATAACTCAAAATGTTTTAAATTTCTAAAAGTTGAACTTCTAAACGTTGCAGGTGATGTTTTCAAAAAGTAACAAAATAAAAGGAAAGGATGCATTTTATCCCGGTGGGTAGAATCTGGATCAGTTCGGTTCAGTTCAGTTCAGTCGCTCAGTTGTGTCCAACTCTTTGCGACCACAAGAATCGCAGCACGCCAAGCCTCCCTGTCCATCACCAACTCCCGGAGTCTACCCAAACCCATGTCCATCGAATGGGTGATGTCATCCAGCCATCTCATCCTCTGTCGTCCCCTTGTCCTCCTGCTCTCAATCCATCCCAGCAACAGGGTCTTTCCAATGAGTCAACTCTTCGCATGAGGTGGCCAAAGTATTGGAGTTTCAGCTTCAACATCAGTCCTTCCAATGAACACCCAGGACTGATATCCTTTAGGATGCACTGGTTGGATCTTCTTGCTGTCCAACGGACTCTCAAGAGTCTTCTCCAAAACACCACAGTTCAAAAGCATCAATTTTTCGGCGCTCAGCTTTCTTCATCATCCAACTTTCACATCCATACATGACCACTGGAAAAACCATAGCCTTGACTAGACAGACCTTTGTTGGCAAAGTAATGTCTCTGCTTTTAAATATGCTATCTAGCTTGGTCATAACTTTCCTTCCAAGGAGTAAGTGTCTTTTAATTTCATGCCTGAAATCACCATCTGTAGTGATTTGGGAGCCCCCAAAAATAAAGTCTGACGCTGTTTCCACTGTTTCCCCATCTATTTCCCATAGAGTAATGGGACCAGATGCCATGATCTTAGTTTTCTGAATTTTGAGTTTTAATCCAACTTTTTTATCCTCCTCTCTAACTTTCATCAAGAGGCTCTGTAGTTCTTCTTCGCTTTCTGCCATAAGGGTGGTGTCATCTGCATATCTGAGTTTATTGATATTTCTCCCGGCAATCTTGATTCCAGTTTGTGCTTCTTCCAGACCAGCGTTTCTCATGATGTACTCTGCATATAAGTTAAATAAGCAGAGTGACAATATACAGCCTTGACGTACTCCTTTTCCTATTTGGAACCAGTCTGTTGTTCCATGTCCAGTTCTAACTGTTGCTTCTTGACCTGTATACAGGTTTCTCAAGAGACAGCTCAGATGGTCTGGTAGTTCCATCTCTTTCAAAATTTTCCACAGTTTAATGTGATCCACACAGTCAAAGGATTTGGCATAGTCAATAAAGCAGAAATAGATGTTTTTCTGGAACTCTCTTGCTTTTTTCAATGATCCAGTGGATGTTGGCAATTTGAACTCTGGTTCCTCTGCCTTTTCTAAAACCAGCTTGAACATCTGGAAGTTCATGGTTCATGTATTGCTGAAGCCTGGCTTGGAGAATTTTGAGCATTACTTTACTAGCGTGTGAGATGAGTGCAATTGTGCGGTAGTTCGAGCATTCTTTGGCATTGCCTTTCTTTTGGATTGGAATGAAAATTGATCTTTTCCAGTCCTGTGGCCACTGCTGAGTTTTCCAAATTTGCTGGCATATCGACTGCAGCACTTTCACAGAAACATCTTTCAGGATTAGAAACAGCGCAACTGGAATTCCATCACCTCCACTAGCTTTGTTGGTACGGATGCTTTCTAAGGCCCACTTGACTTCACATTCCAGGATGTCTGGCTGTAGGTGAGTGATCACACCATCCTGATTATCTGGGTCGTGAAGTTCTTTTTTGTACAGTTTTTCTGTTTATTCTTGCCACTTCTTCTTAATATCATCTGCTTCTGTTAGGTCCATACCATTTCTGTCCTTTATCGAGCCCATCTTTGCATGAAATGTTCCCTTGGTATCTCTAGTTTTCTTGAAGAGATCCCTAGTCTTTCCCATTCTGTTTTTTTCCTCTATTTCTTTGCATTGATCGCTGAGGAAGGCTTTCTTATCTCTCCTTGTTATTCTTTGGAACTCTGCATTCAGATGGGAATATCTTTCCTCTTCTCCTTTGCTTTTCACTCCTCTTTCTTTTCACAGCTATCTGTAAGGCCTCCTAAGACAGCCATTTTGCTTTTTTTACATTTCTTTTTCATGGGTATGGTCTTGATCCCTGTCTCCTGTACAATGTCACGAACCTCTGTCCATAGTTCATCAGGCACTCTGTCTATCAGATCTAGTCCCTTAAGTCTACTTGTCACTTCCACTGTATAATCATAAGGGATTTGATTTAGGTCATACCTGAATGGTCTAGTGGTTTTCCCTACTTTCTTCAGTTTAAGTCTGAATTTGGCAATAAGCAGTTCATTATCTGAGCCACAGTCCGCTCCCGGTCTTGTTTTTGCTGACTGTATAGAGCTTCTCCATCTTTGGCTGCAAAGAATATAATCAGTCTGATTTCGGTGTTGACCATCTGGTGATCTCCATGTGTAGAGTCTTCTCTAGTGTTGTTGGAGGAGGGTGTTTGCTATGACCAGTGCGTTTTCTTGGCAAAACTCTACTAGCCTTTGCCCTGCTTCATTCTGTACTCCAAGGCCAAATTTGCCTGTTACGCCAGGTGTTTCCTTACTTCCTACTTTTGCTTTCCAGTCCCCTATAATGAAAAGGACATCTTTTTTGGGTATTAGTTCTAGAAGGTCTTGTAGGTCTTCACAGAACCGTTCAAGTTCAGCTTCTTCAGCGTTACCGGTCAGGGCATAGACTTGGATTACCGTGATACTGAATGGTTTGCCTTGGAAACGAACAGAGATCATTCTGTCGTTTTTGAGATTGCATCCAAGTACTGCATTTTGGACTCTTTTGTTGACCATGATGGCTACTCCATTTCTTCTAAGGGATTCCTGCCCACAGTAGTAGATATAATGGTCATCTGAGTTAAATTCACCCTTCCAGGTCATCTTAGTTCACTGATTCCTAGAATAGCGACGTTCACTCTTGCAAGCTCCTGTTTGACCATTTCCAATTTGCCTTGATTCATCTACCTAACAATCCAGGTTCCTATGCAATATTGCTCTTTACAGCATTGGACTTTGCTTCTATCACCAGTCACATCCACAGCTGGGTACTGTTTTTGCTTTGGCTTCATCCCATCATTCTTTCTGGAGTTATCTCTCCACTGATCTCCAGTAGCATATTGGGCACTTACCGACCTGGGGAGTTCCTCTTTCAGTGTCTTATCTTTTTGCCTTTTCATCTTGTTCACGGGGTTCTCAAGGCAAGAATACTGAAGTGGTTTGCCATGCCCTTCTCCAGTGGACCACATTCTGTCAGACCTCTCCACCATGACTCGTCCATCTTGGGTGGCCCCACACGGCATGGCTTAGTTTCATTGAGATAGACAAGGCTGTGGTCCATGTGATCAGATTGGGTAGTTTTCTGTGATTATAGTTTCAGTGTGTCTGCCCTCTGATGCCCTCTCGCAACACCTACCATCTTACTTGGATTTCTCTTACCTTGGACGTGGGGTATATCTTCATGGCTGCTCCAGTAAAGTGCAGCCGCTGCTCCTTACCTTGGACAAGGGGTATCTACTCATGGCCGCCCCTCCTGACCTTGAATGTGGAGTAGCTCCTCTCGGCCCTCCTGTGCCTGCACAGCTGCCACTCCTTGGACGTGGGGTTTAATTAGTAGTAAGTGGAATATGAGATGAAATTTGAGAATATGTAGGTAAGCTTTCCAAATCTAAAGAATCATAGAGAGAAAACCCTGAAGTGGGGAAGGAGGAAAGTCTGGGGAAGAATGACAGGAGTTGAGAGAGGGAAACATGGTATGGTAGGCAGAATACTGCCCCTTCCAAAATATGTTCATGTCCTAATTCCCAGAATGTGTGGATATGCCAGGTTACATGACAAAAGGGAACTAAGGTTGTACATGGAATTAATATTACTGATCACCTGTCTTTTAAGATAGAAAGGTTCTTCTAGATTATCTGGGTGGTCTCAATCAGTATGAGGAGAAAAATTTAACTAGACATCTCTTGCAAAAGCCACATAAGAAGCATTCTTAAAACTTCTTTAAGAATGAGAGAGAGACAGAAGCAGATTACAAAATAAGCAAGGTTAGAGTGATGAAATTGCAGTTTTTGAGTATGGAAGAAAGAGACCCACAAGCTAAGGAAAAGGAGCAGCTTCTAAAAGCTAAAACGGCAGTAAAAGAGCTTCTTTTCTCTAGCCTCCAGAAAAAGACACAGACAGGATGACACCTAGATTTTAGCCCAGTGACATTCATTTGAAGTTTGACCTCCAGAACCATAAGACAATAAATTTGTCTAGTCTTAAACTACCAAATTTAGGATAATTTGCTAGAGCAGTGATAGAAAGCAATAAACATGGATCATGAGAAATGACTGAATTACAGTGTGTTCTGTAGAATTTGAGGCAGACAGACTAGTCCCATGGTGAAAAGATAGATCTACTTCTGTATGTGGGGTTTAGAGCCTGGGGTAAAATGGAGGAGTCATAGGATTTCAAAGGCAGAAAATGAAATATATATATATATTATTAAAGAAGACAAAAGGAACCAGGGGAATAGGGGAGACAATGACACAGTGTCGGTTTGGAACATCTGAAACAGTAAAGTTCTATTTTTATTTTAAAAAAGTAGAAGATATATTCATTGTATCTGTACAGTATTTTATATATGCAGATTATGGCAGAAACTCAACTGCTCACCAAAATTAAATTTCTCCTTCCATCAAAATGGGGATCATAGCTGGATACAAATCTAGACTAATTTCCCAATCTCCCTTCCAGTTAGATCATGAAACTAGATTCTCTCCATTGGAATGTGACCAGAAATGATGTGGGGAAATTCTTGGCCGGAATTCTAAAGAGTCGGTGTTTCACTTTCACACTGCCTTTCCCCTTTCTCCCTGAGGGAGGACAGAGCCCCAAGCTAGAGGGGAATAGGCTACCAATATGACTGAGAGGAGGAGAATTGCTCTATTTAAACAACCTCCCAGAACACTTACATGAGAAAGAAATAAACTTCTATTTTCTCATGTCACTGATATTTTTGTTTCCCATTGCTGACCCTGCCTTAACAAGCACATAAAGCACATAAAGTAGAATTTCTGGCACAAAACGTGACATTGGTAAATCCAGTTGTGTCTTTCTTTAAATAATGTCAAACCCTATCTATGCAGATTTAAATAGTCTCACCCAGGATCATGGACATCCAACTCCTTTCAACACTAAGCTTCTTCATTCATTTGCAAAGACAAGATGGACATGTAACTCTTTAGAAATATATTACATTGCATAAACTGAGAGAAAAAACTATATTAAAGTTATCAACAAGACATAAACAAAAGAATAATTCAAAGGAAAGTGAAAAGACCAAAAAACAGAAAGGCATTTATTATCACTCCAACTGAGAGATCACCAGGACCCCACATTTTCATAAAATGAATGCACACATATATGTACACACACACATGCACACACAAATATACTATAACTAAGAAAATCCCTGTTGTCTCAAAGGTGATGAGTTGATAGTAGTTCATAAGTGATTTGTGTTACCGTACAGGCCATATTTCTCAAGGATGACAAAGAAGGAGCCAAATGAATGGCTTCTAGAGGAAGACTTTCTAAACAAAAACTTCATCTACCTTTATATCTTTTAGAATGAACTACAAATGTATCACCTCGCAGCTCATTAAGCTTAGAGAAGGAATAATTTAGCTAATCATTATCCAGCCTTAATGATGCATGGAAATGGGCTGAGCTCAGCTCCAGGCAGGATGACCTTATCTGAGGAAAGGGCACCCAGGCCACTGTAGCTACTTCCTGCTTTAAGAAGACTGAGAGTCAGATCAACTGAAGGCAGAGAGAGGGCAGGGAAGGGAAAAGAACTTTCAGTTTGGATGTTTCAACATTTTCATATTATCAAGGACTCCATATACTGTAATCCAATATAGGATTAAAGTAAACAAAACATCTGGGTATTTGCCAGGTGGGTTAAGGAGTATCCTGAATATTCTGTAATTCTAGGACAGAGAAAAAAAAGACAAATACTGACTGTATGTTTATAAAAGAGATTTTGTGCAGCCAGGTTTGCCATCCTGCCTTAGTTCATCGTTAACATATTCCATTTTTCACCCTAGCCTCTACAACTCCTTCATTGGGTGAATTTTGCTTCCCAGTCTATTTTAGGTGCTTGCTAGTTTCTTTCACTGTTCTTAACAACACTGCAAAAGAATTTTTAGAGTTTGTGCGTTGGACTGTGTAGTTTCAAAGAGCAGGAAATAGATGTCTTAGTTTCCTTGCCAGTAAAAAAAAAGATAATTATAATAACATTACTAACCTCACAGGGTGGTGTGTTAATTCATACAAAGCATTTTGAAACATGCTTGGCATACAATAAGCACTCTGGAGGTATTTGTCATCATTGCTATCGATAGTTATTTTTCATGTGAGATTGACATTGTTCATTGTTAAAATATAGTCTCTGTCCATTAGGGGTTTCAAACTATTTAGATTTTAAATTTTATTAATAAAAATTAAATAAAAGTTAACATTGGTATCCTTAGTCACATTGGTCACATCTCAAGTGTTTAATAGCTACAAGTGGCTAGTGGTTACCACATTGAACAGAACAGAAATAGAACACATTCATCATCACGGAAACTTCTATGGACAGTGTTGACTTAAACTGCTCTCTTGTCAATTTCCTAAGTTCCCTTTTTCACTAAAGAGAAGGGATCATATCTATTTCATGTATCACTTTATTTCTAGCACCAACATATTGTTATTGAATAAATTCTATTAAAGTCAGCTAAGCCTATAAATATTCCCCCAGATTTTAAAAGCCACCCAAATGTGTTCCCCATGTTTCAGGCTTATAAACAAATTTCTGCAAGACATTTCCAATAAAAATGCCCTAAAACTTCATATCAAACATAGTCAGCATCCTAGCATCACTCTTCTTGCTGTGTATTGTTTACATTAATGTACACCAACAAAACTGCACAGTCACATACTAGAATTTTTGATGTTATCTTTGGGAGAGAGAGCTACCTGTCTCTTAGAACATATTTCCTTCTCCCTTGCCTAAATACATGACTTAATTTATCTCTCCATCTTTGTGTATTCAGATGTGGCTAAGAGACTAGCAGATAAGGTGGAAGATACATGTATAATCTTCAGGCTGGAGCTTTTAGAAAGCGTATCTTCTTAATGCTTTATTTCCCCTTCTGCCAAATGGATAAAAGGATTCCAAGGCATTAGCTCATTGCAGAGCCACAAAATGGCACATCTGGTGTCCCTAAGTCACTACATGTAGAAAAGACACTCATCAGCCAAAAGCATCTGCTTTGGAAAGTTGTGTGAGAAATAAGGCTCTGTTTTATTAAACCATGGAGATGTGGATGTTTTTTGTTAGAGAATCTAGCATCCCTTTCACTAGTGTGGCAAACTTTCTTCTTCTCTGATCCTTAAATTTCATCAAACATAAAGTATGCTGAACCATTCACCAAGTAAATATTTTTACTTGTATCTAGTATCTTCTAGCATCTTCTGTCTCCTCTATTCCAATTCTTACTAATCATTGCATCTAACTCAAAACAGTTTCCATTTACTAAATTAACCAAATAATCCTCATGTCATCAGTCAAAATCCAAATCAATCTTTTTAGTGCTCTCTTTTTTATTTCAAACACTGTGCCCCCATGAAGTCAGATTTACTAACTTAGTGTTGGCTACACGTATTCTCACCCACATGCCATTCTTCAAAATGTTCACTTTGACAAAATACTCATAGCAGTCTTTCAAAATCATATCTATCTCTTCAGTTCAGTTCAGTTCAGTCACTCAGTTATGTCCGACTCTTCACAACCCCATGAACCACAGCACGCCAGGCCTCCCTGTCCAACACCAACTCCCGGAGCCCACCCAAACTTATATCCATTAAGTCGGTGATGCCATCCAACCATCTCATCCTCTGTCGTCCCCTTCTCCTCCTGCCCTCAATCTTTCCCAGCATCAGGGTCTTCTGAAATGAGTCAGCTCTTCGCATCAGGTGGCCAAAGTATTGGAGTTTCAGCTTCAACATCAGTCCTTCCAGTGAACACCCAGGACTGATCTCCTTTAGGATGGACTGGTTGGATCTTCTTGCAGTCCAAGGGACTCTCAAGAGTCTTCTCCAACACCACAGTTCAAAAGCATCAATTCTGCGGTGCTCAGCTTTCTTTATTGTCCAACTCTCACATCCATACATGACTACTGGAAAAACTGTAGCCTTGATAAGACAAATCTTCATTGGCAAAGTAATGTCTCTGCTTTTCAATATGTTGTCTAGGTTGGTCATAACTTTCCTTCCAAGGAGTAAGCGTCTTTTAATTTCATGGCTGCAGTCACCACCTGCAGTGATTTTGGAGCCCCCAAATATAAAGTCAGCCACTGTTTCCACAGTTTCCCCATCTCTTTGCCATGAAGTGATGGGACCAGATGCCATGATCTTAATTTTCTGAATGTTGAGCTTTAAGCCAACTTTTTAACTCTCTTCTTTCACTATCATCAAGAGGCTCTTTAGTTCTTCACTTTCTGCCATAACTCTTAGGATACTTAAAATTTCATTTCTTCTGTTATATTTTTCTTCTCACAACTTCTTTTTTGAAGTAATTCTTTATGCTCTTTTGCTCCCCAATATACCATCTTTAATGATCATCCCTAGAATACTATACCATGAGAGAATGAGAGACTATATATAATAATTCTGTACCTAACAGAACCATAATAGGTATCTTAAGGGAAGGAATCTGCCTTATTTTTAATTTAAAAATAAAAGTGCATGCAGATACAGTGTATGGCCATGGTAATTGTTTTAAATACTAAAAATAAGCAGACACTCAATATAATGTCCCAGGCACTAAGCAAGAGCATGGCTTATGAAAAAGCCACAAGGCTGAACCACAACCACTTTCTGTCTCTAGGAGCTCTCAGTCTAAGACTGTCAGCTGGAGGGACTCAGGCTGAAGACCTGGACAGCATCCTTGGCATCTGGAGCCCCGTCAATCCCCCAACTCCTTAATCCATCAGAAAGTCTCATTAGTGTCATTTGCTAAATAGAGTTCAAGTCTGGCTTGTTCTCTCCATCTAATCAAAATCACCACCTGTCACCTTGGCACCATGTGACATTTGTGTCACACAAACTGAAAACAATATGATTTTGTTATTTGCTGATGTTGTTGCCTCCCTTTAAAACTTCCAGCAAGTTTCTATTTGTTTTTGGATAGTGACAGAACTCCAGAGAGGTCTGATCCTTACCTCACTCTTAGCTCACCTTCTGCACAGTATCCCTTTCCTTTCTCTGTTTCAGCCCCACATAAAGGCCTATACTGGTTCTATGTGTGTGTGTCAGTCACTCATTTGTGTCCAACTCGTTCCAACCACATTGACTGTAGCCTGCCAGGTTCCTCTATCCATGGAATTCTCCAGGGTAGCCATTTCCTTGTCCAGAGGATCTTTCCAACCTGGGGATTGAACCTGGTGAGAGAGTCATCTCCTGGGCAGGTTGATAAGAAGTCTAGGTGTCCCCAAGGAGAGAGGGGTCTGGAATTCTCAAGGAGAGAAAAGGACAAACTTTTTTTGGTTTTTTTTTCCCTCTGCATTCCTTAGTCAGTCAATTACACAACTCAGTTTAAACTCTATACTAGGGATTATGCAACAACAATGTATCCAGCTGGAGGACAGTTTCTCCTTCCTGAAAACCTTCTAACTAATCCTAATATCTTAGAATGTATATTATGGGAGTGGGTCTGGAGGATCTTTCTATTGTCAAATGCTAATCCTGTTATCCTAAAATGTAAATTATGGGAGTGGGTCTGGTGAGGTCTTTACAACCTCCAGACATTCTTTTGATTCAGTGTAATAATTAATTAGAGAATATATAATTCCATTGCTAACACTAGCAAGGGGGTACTCTTTCTGCCCCCTTCTGATGTCTATGTCAGAAGATTTCTCTATCCCTTTTATACTTTAATCAACACTATCGCACAAAACCTCTGAGCGATCAAGTCTCATCTCTGGCCCCAGATTGAATTCCTCTCCTCTGGAAGCCAAGAATCCTGGCAGTCTTTTCGTGGTCCAGCAACAACCTTACATTGGGTCTCCAGCATTGCAGGCAGATAACATCTGAGCCACCAGGGAAGCCCATATTGGTTCTATAAGCCATCACAGGGTCTTTCCTTAAGGATGTGTTTTCTGCTCTGCTGAATTAGACCAAATTATTCTGTCACAGGTATTCTAGCAGTGTCCTCACCTTCACAGAATTTCAAATTATTGTAATAATGAACTCGCTTGCAGGATTAGTTGATCGTCTCCCTTCCCACTGGGGAGATAGGTCCATGTAAGTTTGATGAAGACAAGGACTATGTGAATTACTATTAATGACTGCTTACTTGACACATGACAAATGTTTCAAAAATTTTTGTTAAAATGAAGAATGAATGAATGAGTGAACAAACCTAAATCTTTTTCTTTGTGAAGCTTTCTTGTAAGGAACTCTTGTTGGGTTGATGAATCAGATATGTAATCTAGAATTACACCACATTATTACAGAAGTAAATGAAAATAATTATAAAAACACAAAAGCTCCTGATTTGCCAGGTAGTAAAGGAAAGTTCAAAATATGAAAACTTTTCAGCTAAATCAAAAAAAATGTATCAGAGCATGCCGAGAAGATGTGTTGTAAGATATAGAAAGAGCATAACCACCAAAAGAAACCTTTATATAGAACAAAAATCCATGAAAGAAGTTTACCTTTGGGGTGGGGTGGGAGAAGTACACATTCTGAGAAATATAAGTAATGTAACAAGTTAAAGGCCCCAAAGCCTACAGGGGAGTCAGAGAAATAAAGATAAATGTAGGCCATTTATTCAGAGAAATGCAATTTTATCTGTTCTGAAAAAAATATCTTAATTAACATAAATGTTGAGTCCCTTGGACTGCAAGGAGATCCAACCAGTCCATCCCAACGGAGATCAGTCCTGAGTGTTCATTGGAAGGACTGATGTTGAAGCTGAAACTCCAATACTTTGGCCACCTGATGTGGCCAAAGAGAAGAGCTGACTCATGTGAAAAGACCCCGATGCTGGGAAAGATTGAAGGCAGGAGGAGAAGGAGACCACAGAGGATGAGATGGTTGGATGGCATCACTGACTCAATGGACATGAGTTTGGGTAAACTCCGGGAGTTGGTGATGGACAGGGAGGCCTGGCATGCTGTGGTCCGTGGGATCATGAAGAGCCGGACATGACTGAGGGAATGAACTGAACTGAACAAAACTGAATTAGCTGTATACATGAAAGTGATAGCATTTATTAAAAAATTTCTTTAACTCATTTTTTTTTTCTCCTGAAGAGTCTCCCAATTGGCATATCTGGTCTTAGGCATATACAGTCATGCTTTTATAATATTAGCTGCTAATGCTGTTTTTCATCATGAAAGTGAAAGTGAAAGTTGCTCAGTCCTATCCGACTCTGCCATTTGCGACCCCATGGGGTATACAGTTCATGGAAGTCTCCAGGCCAGAATACTGGAGTGGGTAGCCTTTTCCTTCTCCAGAGGCTCTTCCCAACCCAGGGATCGAACTCAAGTCTCCTGCATTGCTCGGGGCGGTGGGTGGGGGGGATGGATTCTTTACCATCGGAGCCACAGGGAGGCCCAAGAATACTGGAGAGGGTAGCCTATCTGTTCTCCAGTGGATCTTCCCGACCCAGGAATCAAACCGGGGTCTCCGGCATTGCAGGTGGATTCTTTACCAACTGAGCTATTAGGGAATCCTGAAGAACAATACTAAAATTGCTATTTTTGTTTTCAAGTACTGGTGCATTTTTCGGCAAAGATTCCAAGGTAACTATTTCTTTAAATAAACATTGAATATACTATTCAAAGTTTACATAGAAAATAAATTACTGTTGCATATTTTCTGCTTAGTAATTTTATAATAAAATTCCCAATAATACAGCTACACATTTCTTACTGTTATCAACTCTTTCCTTAAAATATACTCACACATACACTCACACACACAGAGACACATAATGTTCTCATTAACTGCTACATCTAGAAAGATATGTATTCAAGTTTTCAACTAGCTAAAACATTTAAAGGCTATTAAACAGATAAAGCACCCCTTCCACCCACCCTTGCCTTCTATCTTGGCTTTCTTGTATAGACCATTGGTCTTTTGACCAATGACTGCAGTGACAAAAAATACTGAGAGAAATTTTAGAATAATTAATAATGAATTAAGAACAATCCCTTACATGTTTAAGATTTTACAATTTACTGTGTATTTGTGTGTATATGTGTGTGTAGTCTTACTGCATTCCAAAAAAATATTGGTAAAACTGACATTTTTAAATGAAGATACGACTCATAGAACTTAAATGACTTAAACGACTGGGTCCAAGTTCACCCAACAAGGTAGTAGAAAATATCAGCCAACAAGATGTCTCAAAATTAGCCCAACTGGAATTACAGTACAGTTTACCATGAGAAGTGAAAGTACTTATATATTTCATAAGATATTGATAGATGCTCTAGGGATATTTCTTCTTAGTGATTTAGATATTTCTTCAAAAATAAGAGGCTGTTAATAGCTGTGAAAAGAAGAGAAGCAAAAAGCAAAGGAGAAAAGGAAAGATATTCCCATTTGAATGCAGAGTTCCAAAGAATAGCAAGGAGAGATAAGAAAGCCTTCCTCAGCAATCAATGCAAAGAAACAGAGGAAAACAACAGAATGGGGAAAACTACAGGTCTCTTCACGAAAACTAGAGATAACAAGGGAATATTTCATGCAAAAATGGGCTCAATAAAGGACAGAAATGGTATGAACGTAACAGAAGCAGAAGATATTAAAAAGAGATGGCAAGAATACACAGAAGAACTGTACAAAAAAGATCTTCACGACCCAGATAATCATGATGTGATCACTCACTTAGAGCCAGACATCCTAGAATGTGAAGTCAAGTGGGCCTTAGAAAGCATCACTGTGAACATAGCTAGTGGAGGTGATGGAATTCCAGTTGAGCTATTTCAAATCCTGAAAGATGATGCTGTGAAAGTACTGCACTCGATATGCCAGTAAATTTGGAAAACTCAGCAGTGGCCACAGGACTGGAAAAGGTCAGTTTTCATTCCAATCCCAAAGAAAGGCAATACCAAAGAATGCTCAAACTACCGCACAATTGCACTCATCTCACAAGCTAGTAAATTAATGCTCAAAATTCTCCAAGTCAGGCTTCAGCTATACATGAACTGTGAACTTCCAGATGTTCAAGCTGATTTTAGAAAAGGCAGAGGAACCAGAGATCAAATTGCCAACATCCTTTCGATCATCCAAAAACCAAGAGAGTTCCAGAAAAACATCTATTCCTGCTTTATTGACTATGGCAAAGCCTTTGACATGTGTGGATCACAATAAACTGTGGAAAATTCTGAAACAGATGGGAATACCAGACCACCTGACCTGCCTCTTGAGAAACCTGTATGCAGGTCAGGAAGCAACAGTTAGAACTGGACGTGGAACAACAAACTGGTTCCAAATAGGAAAAGGAGTACATCAAGGCTGTATATCGTCACCCTGCTTATTTAACTTATATGCAGAGTACATCATGAGAAGCGCTGGGCTGGAAGAAGCATAAGCTGGAATCAAGATTGCTAGGAGAAATATCAATAACCTCAGATATGCAGATGACACCACCCTTATGGCAGAAAGTGAAGAGGAACTAAAAAGCCTCTTGATGAAACTGAGAGGAGAGTGAAAAAATTGGCTTAAAGTTCAACATTCAGAAAACTAAAATCATGGCATCTGGTCCCATCACTTCATGGCAAAGAGATGGGGAAACTGTGGAAACAGTGTCAGACTTTATTTTTGGGAGCTCCAAAATAACTGCAGATGGTGATTGCAGCCATGAAATTAAAAGACGCTTACTCCTTGGAAGGAAAGTTATGACCCACCTAGATAGCATATTAAAAAGCAGAGACATTACTTTGCCAACAAAGGTCCATCTAGTCAAGGCTATGGTTTTTTCAGGAGTCATGTATGGATGTGAGAGTTGTACTGTGAAGAAAGCTAAGCACCGAAGAATTGATGCTTTTGAACTGTGGTGTTGGAGAAGACTCTCGAGAGTCCATTGAACAGCAAGGAGATCCAACCAGTCCATCCTAAAGGAGATCAGTCCTGGGTGTTCATTGGAAGGACTGATGTTGAAGCTGAAACTCTAATACTTTGGCCACCTCATGCGAAGAGTTGACTCATTGTAAAAGACACTGATGCTAGGAAGGATTGGGGGCAGGAGGAGAACGGGACGACAGAGTATGAGATGGCTGGATGGCATCACCGACTCAATGGACATAAGTTTGGGTAGACTCCAGGGATTGGTGATGGATGGGGAGGCCTGGCGTGCTGCGGTTCATGGGGTCACAAAGAGCGACTGAGCAACTGAACTGAACTGAATACCCTTTACTTTACTGGGTACCATGGTAGCTCTGGGGCTTCACCCAAGGCTCAGTGGTAAAGAATCCACATCCAACGCAGGAGTTTCAGGAGGCACAGGTTCGATCCCTGGGTTGGGAAGATCCTCTGGAGGAGGGTATGCAACCCACTCCGGTATCCTTGCCTGGAGAATCCCATGGACAGAGGAGCCTGGCTGGCTACAATCCATAGAATGTTGCAAAGAGTCTGACAAGACTGAAGCGACTTAGGACACACATGGTTTCTGGTGTTATTTTTAGTTTAACTAATATAAAATAATAAGATTCTCCTTAAATATTATATTGTTATAAAAATAAACTGTTTTTAATTACTTGAAATCTTTGCTACAAATGACAGTATAATATAAGTTACTAGGTTCACTACAAGTTAGAGTATAGTCAATAAATTCCCCCCCCCCACCGAATACTTTGGTAGTTATGAATCATTCTTACTATAGAAATCAACCTTTTAATAATAAAGATTGGCTTAAATATGCATTTTTGGGTATGCATTTCACTGATTTTTGTTCTTAATTTTGAGTCTTTGTTAATAATAAGAAAAGAATCAATGTATGAACATTCCTTCATTTCAATTACCTGGATATTGGAATTATATAAAAATAATGCACAGAGTTTTTGAACCTAATGAACCTGGCTCAATATTGCAGCTGTCCCTTCACTTAAACAGCTTAGTAAATTATACAATACTATAATTTAGAAGGAAATAGCCTTAAGTCTCTTAGGAAAATATTGTTGCTTAAGGTAGAAAAGTAAAGTTTAGCATCAGGTAATCCTACGTTAGTCTGATTCTCCACTTTGCCATGAATAAATAAATTAAACTATTGAGAATTTGATTCCTCATCTATAAAATGTGATAACAAAACTCATCTCTTAATGTTACAATGATAATTAAATAATATATTAAAAGTTAAATAATATTAATAAAAAACATTATGTAACTGACATTTTGTTTCATGCTACAGAAATTGACTTCTCAGACTGAGGTTAGGATGCTACAGGAAACAACATTTTGAAGAACTTCCATTTTTACAATGCTTTCTTGGTATTACTTTTTCCACCCATTATGAAGTCTCAAGTTTGTTTTTATTTGTGGTATCCTTCCTCAACTCTGTATCTTTCTGTAATTGCAGTGAGTTGTGGAGAGCTTTGCCAATACAGAGAAGTTATCTTTGTTGACTAAAGCAATTTTCTCTGAAATAAACATAAACTTTGTGGCTACCCAAGAACCCTCGTTATGTGTATTTAGAAAGAACTAACAGTGTGGTTAGTTGGAAACTGTTTGGCAGCAAAGAGCAGTGTAAACAAAATTTTCTGAATTTTAAAAGGTTAACAAAGTAACTTGGAAGAGTTAACTTGTGCCAACTTTTGAGGAACTCTTTCGAGGTGATTTAAGATGAACTGACATAGCTGATAATTTTGGCCTTTAGTCAATTAAAAATGTGTTGTCGAGGTGTCCACATTTAAATCATGACTGTAGTGAACATCTATTGATTTCGTTTGCCCAACATCTTTACCTTTCTTCTAGTTAAACACGTTATTTTTTCAGGATCAATAACTTGACCCCACCTTAGCCCAATATCCTCATGTTTCTGATTCTGGAGAAAGACCCTTTTGCTCATATTACATCTGAAATAGGTTTAAAGACACTAGCCAGACTTTCCAATCACAATTCTCACAATTCTTTTCTGTATCTATCATCTATCAACCTATCTATTGTACATCTCTTTCTTCTGGATTTCATTAAAGTGATAAGATGCAAAGATGGATCTCCTCATGACCATACCCCACCTGTCCCTCTGTCACATGTGGAAACCTACCTGTAATAGGTGAGAATGAGACTAACAGAGAGGAAAGCAGAAACCACTCAATTTTTCACTGTTAACCAGTCATTAATTCAACTTATATGGATATTGTATCTATCACAAGCCAGTTCTAGGTACTTGAGGTACATCAAGAAAGAAAAGAAATAAAAATCCTTGCCCTTATGGAGTTTACTTTTTTTTAATAGTTTTCTTTTTTTTGTTTGTTTAATTAGTTTATCTATTTTTACAAATCGCCAGTCCAGGTTCGATGCATGAGGTGCTCGAGGCTGGTGCACCAGGATGACCCAGAGGAATGGGATGAGGAGGGAGGTGGGAGGGGGGTTCTGGAAGGTGAACACATGTACACCCATGGTGGAATTTACACTTTTGTAGGTGAGAGATCTAGAGGAAGAGAGGAAGAGTTGGGATGGAGGTATAGAAGAGTATTCAATAAATACAATGAAAAATGTTATATAATACCTTAGGAAGAAGGTAATAAATGCTATATTAAAAACAAGTCAATTTGAAGGAGATCAGAACTGTCAGGCTCACTTTATGAGTCCATAATTCAGTGGGATGGGCAGAGTATGATACATTAAGGAGATATAACCTGAGCTGAGACTTTAAGGAAGTTAAAGTATTAATTATGTGGATGTCTTGGGAGAAGGCTAGTTTAAGCAAATGCAAAGGTCTAAAGGCTGAAAGTAACCAAGAAATATAAAGGAGACTATGTGCCTAGAGCAGAGAGAGAGAGAGAAAAACAGGGAACAATAATAGAGAGTTAGCTAGAGTATAGATCATAGAGGACCTCAGCTAGTACACCATACTAACAATCCTATGGTTACCAGAGGTGAAAGTGGGGAGGGATAAATTGGGAGATTGAGATTGACCTATACACACTACTATATATAAAACATAGCAGTATTAAATCTATTGCATAGGTGGTGTCATGGTGCTACCTCATGGGAAAGTCCATTTTTTGCTGACTACAAATTAAAAACTTTTGTATCTTTTTAAAAAATGTTTAAAATATCTTCTATAGTCATGGGCAATAAATAAACAAATATCTAATATCGACATACAAAATTATAGCCTGGAGTATTCAGGTTCAGTTTAGTTCAGTTCACTCACTCAGTCGTTTCCGACTCTTTGCTACCCCATGAACCACAGCACGTCAGGCCTCCCTGTCCATTACCAACTCCGGGAGTTTACCCAAGCTCATGTCCATTGAGTCGGTGATGCCTTCTAACCATATCATCTTCTGTTGTCCCCTTCTTGTCCTGCCTTCAATCTTTCCCAACATCTGGGTCTTTTTAAATGAGTCAGCTCTTCACAACAGGTGGCCAAAGTATTGGAGTTTCAGCTTCAACATCAGTCCTTCCAATGAACACCCAGGACTGATCTCCTTTAGGATAGGCTGGTTGGATTTCCTTGCAGTCCAAGGGACTCTCAAGAGTCTTCTCCAACACACCACAGTTCAAAAGCATCAATTCTTCTTCACTCAGCTTTCTTTATTGTCCAACTCTCACATCCATACATGACTACTAGAAAAACTGTAGTCTTGACTAGATGGACCTTTGTTGGCAAAGTAATGTCTCTGCTTTTTAATATGCTGTCTAGATTTGTCATAACTTTTCTTCCAAGGAGTAAGTGCCTTTTAATTTCATGGCTGTAATCACCATCTGCAGTGATTTTGGAGTCCCCAAAAATAAAGTCAGCCACTGTTTCCACTGTTTCCCCATCTATTTGGCATGAAGTGATGGGACCGGATGCCATGATCTTAGTTTTCTGAATGTTGAGCTTTAAGCGAACTTTTTCACTCTCCTCTTTCACTTTCATCAAGAAGCTCTTGAGTACTCAGGTAAGAGAGATAATTACAACATAGGCTACATTCCTTATCCAATACAACAGGGAAACCAACTAATCAACTAACTCTAATCCTAACCCTAATTCCAGACTGGATGGTCTGCTATGCATGATCCATTATTAAGAATCAAAGTGCTTCTTAGAAAACAAAATCAACTAATAAAGAAATACTATTTAAAGAATACAATTTTGTCTAGTACCTGAGCAAAATATACTTTTTTCTGCTGATGAAAAAAAAGTACCAAAGTAGATGACACAGAACAAAAATTGTGAAAGAAACTGAAAAAGATTATCAGTCAGTGGAGGAGAGAAAGGTAACTTAAGCCACAAAAGACATGATGGGTCAAAATCCTCATTGATACTTGAGCAAGAAGTAATTGAAGTTTATAAAGGAACTCCATTAACATAGGTATTTCTTATGTATATATATACATATACATATATATACACTGAAGAGCTGACTCATTTGAAAAGATCCTGATGCTAGGAAAGATTGAGGGCAGGAGGAGAAGAGGACGACAGAGGATGAGATGGTTTGATGGCATCATCGACTCGATGGACATGGGTTTGGGTGGACTCCGGCAGTTGGTGATGGATAGGGAGGCCTGGCGTGCTGCGGTTCATGGGGTTGCAAAGAGTCGGACATGACTGAGCGACTGAACTGAACTGAACTGAATATTCAAATTTATTATATACAAGATATGCTTATTTCTCCCTATAACTTACACTGCCAGGATAAACTAAGCTATTACTACAGCTTTCACTTTCAAGATGCCATTTGATTAATGAAGGGCACCACTAAGGTGAATTAGTTAAGACCATGAGCTGTGGAGACACCATTACCCGGGTTCAAAACCCAGTGCAGCCATTTACCAACTTGGAAGCCTCTTTATCTTTTCTAATGTGGAAATTAGGAAATTAAATTAAAATCAGAACCAATCTCATAGAACTGCATGGTTGGTTCATTTTGTAGTACAGTAGAAACTAATACAACATTGTAAACCAACTATACTCCAATAAAAATTAATTAAAAAAAAACAACTAATACTCATGCTATTTTTATATTGATATTTGAATGTCAATGTCCATAACTATCAAAATAAAGATTAGGGGCCAAGATGCACAAAACAGAATTAATCCTTGATGATACTCTTGTTTCTCCATGGATTGGGCAAATGCAATTTTATAAAATTCTTTCTTAAAGAGTAGAGTGTAATTTTTGAAACAGAGTACATTTTGCATTGCATTTAACAAATTTAAGTCAGTTGGTGGACCAAATATCAAAAAGCTAGAATGGAAATTGAGAGGTACCTGTTCAAAGGGGGTGAGCTTTTATTTTCAGGCTTAGAATGGTTATCTTTCTATGTGAAATCCTGATGCATGTGGACAGAAATGGTATGGACCTAACAGAAGCAGAAGATATTAAGAAGAGGTGGCAAGAACACACAGAAGAACTACACAAAAAAGATCATGATCCAGATAACCAGGGTGTTATGATCAGTCACCTAGGGCCAGACATCCTAGAATGCAAAGCCAAGTGGGACTTAGGAAGCACCACTACGAACAAAGCTAGCAGAGGTGATAGAATTCCAGCTGAGCTATTTCAAATTCTAAAAGATGCTGCTGTGAAAGTGCTGCACTCGATATGCCAGCAAATTTGGAAAACTCAGCAGTGGCCACAGGACTGGAAAAGGTCAGTTTTCATTCTAATCCCAAAGAAAGGCAATGCCAAAGAATGTTTAAACTACCACACATTGCATTCATCTCACATGCTAGCAAAGTAATGTTCAAAATTCTCCAAGTCAGGCTTTGACAGTACATGAACTACGAACTTCCAGATGTTCAAGCTGGATTTAGAAAAGGCAGAGGAACCAGAGATCAAATTGCCAGCATATGATGGATCGTAGAAAAAGTAAGAGAGTTCCAGAAAAACATCTACTTTTGCTTTATTGACTATGCCAAAGCCTTTGACTGCATAGATCACCATAAACTGTGGGAAATACTTCAAGAGATGGGAATACCAGACCACTTTACCCATCTCCTGAGAAATCTGTATGCAAGTCAAGAAGCAACAGCTCGAACTGGACATGGAACAACAGACTGGTTCCAAACTGGGGAAGGAGTACATCAAGGCTATATATTGTCACCCTGCTTATTTAACTAATATGCAGAGAGTGTCATGCAAAATGACGGGCTGGATAAAGCACAAGCTGGAATCAAAATTGCCGGGAGAAATATAAATAACATCAGATATGCAGATGACACCACACTTATGGCAGAAAGCAAAGAAAAACTAAAGAGCCTCTTGATGAAAGTGAGAGAGTAAAAATGTTAAAACTCAACATTCAAAATCTAAGATCATGGCATCCAGTCCCATCACTTCATGGCACATAGATGGGGAAACAATGGAAACAGTGAGAGACTTTATTTTGGGGGGCTCCAAAATCACTGCAGATGGTAACTGCAGCCATGAAATTAAAAGACGCTTGCTCCTTGAAAGAAAAGCTATGACCAACCTAGACAGCATATTAAAATGCATAGACATTACTTTGTTGACAAAGATCCATGTAGTCAAAGCTATGGTTTTTCCAGTAGTCATGTATGGATGTGAGAGTTGGACAATAAAGAAAGCTGAGCACCTAAGAATTGATGTTTTTGAACTGTGGTGTTGGAGAAGACTCTTGAGAGTTCCTTGAACTGCAAGGAGATCAAACCAGTCAATCCTAAAAGAAATCAGTCCTGATTATTCATTGGAAAGACTGATGCTGTAGCTGAAACTCCAATACTTTGGCCACCTGATGTGAAGAACTGACTCAATGGTAAAGACCTTAACCTTAGGAAAGTTTGAAGGCAGGAGGAGAAGGGGACGGCAGAAGATGAGATGGTTGGATGGCATCACCGACTCAATGAACATGAGTTTGAGCGAGCTCTGGGAGTTGATGATGCACAGGGAAGCCTGACGTGCTGCAGTCCTTGAGGTAGCAAAGAGTTGGACACGACTGAGTGACTGATCTGATACATGTACTCATAGCAGCCTGCATATTTCAGCATATTTAAAGTCTCACACATTTCTTGTCTCAAAGTACATCTTCAATGAATTATATGCAAATAATGATAGCACTAAAAAAATACCAAAATACTCATTCCTGGCTAGAAAGAATTAAAACTACTTCAAGAAACAGTAACATTTGACATAGGCTTTGAAAGTTAACATAACTTTTGTGTCAAATTTTTAAAAGAACCATAACCCTCTACATTTTAGTCTCCAAAAGTGGTCTCTAATTACATTATGAAACTATTTAGAGTGATTTAAAAATCAACTTTGCCTTCTATAGTACCTGGCATCATCTGTGTGCAATTGGGTTTAAAGTTATATTACTATTTCCTTATGTTTGGGTTTATACTTGGCCCTTCACTTGCTATCCAGAGTCATATGCCTCCCTCAGAGTTAACAGTCTCATCTAGGATGCTTATATGCAAATTCTTTGTGATACAGATCCACAAAGGACCAAAAAAATCTCTCTGTGTATGTGTATGTGTGTGAGGATTATGGCCTACTTCACATATATCACAAAAGGTCTGTCCTGCAAGAACTCCCCTTCCATCTGTCCCTCACTCGAAATCACCACCACCACCACCCTGCCAACCCCACTCAACTTCATAAATGTCTCTTCAAAACTCAGTTCAAATTTCTCAGATTCAAGAAGCCACTCTCTCACATTCAACTTCTCTCCCCACAGGAGAATCTTTCATGCCCTGATGCTTCTTGGCTTGCAAATTTAAGCATCGTCACAGCCTGGGCTTGTGCAATTCATACCCCAGTTTCTGGAGAGACAACACACACATAAATTCTAATAGCATAAACTAGTCTGAATATGACCCTCCCCGAATCTACTGACCATATCTCCTCTGAGATGAGCAAACTCTAAGATAAACATGAATTTTATGCTATTAGAATTTATGTGTGTATTGTCTTTCCAGAAACTGGGATATGATTAACACAGGTCAATCCCACTTCGATGAAATAGCACTTATTCTATTCGCCTAGATTTATTCTGTGGCCTGAGGCAATAAAAACCTGTTATAGACTGAATGCTTGTATTCCTCCAAAATTAATATTTTGAAACCCTACCCTTAATGGGATGGTGTTAGGAGTTGGGTCTTTGGGGAAGTAATTAGGATTAGATAAGGTCATGAGAAGAGAGCTCTCACCAGGCATGGAATCTGCTGGTGCCTTTCCAGCTTCCAGAACTGTGAGAAATAACTTTATGTTTTTGGTAAGTCACCCAGTTTGTGGTACTTTGTTATAGAAGCCTGAGCTGACTAAGACAGAGACAATCTATATTTGCCATCTAGGTTATCTGTTTTCCCTCCAGAAGACAAGGATCAGATTTGCTGGTAAGTTCTTTTCCTCCCCACTGCCTCACTTCTAAAGAATATTTTCCAACTCATTGTATTATGGAGAAATACAAGTGTAATTGAAAGAATGGGTATTTGGTTAGGGTTTGTTTCTGCTCTTCAGTCCCTAAGTCGTATACAGCTCTTTGCAGACCCCATGGACTGCAGCACACCAGGCTCCTCTGTCCTCCACTGTGTCTAGGTGGGTCTAAATTACCAAGGGCTTTTATAGCCAAGCAAGATGTTTGAATATAAACACTTGGGCAATAGGCAAAACTGCTACCACTTGAGAGATGGTATAATAATAAGGCCCTGATTTCTGGGCTCAAGTTATGGAGACATGTTCTAGAAGAAAATACTCTGACTTAACAACATGTCTGTTCCGTAAACTCCCACAAGTACAGTCTCTACTCAGCTACGCAACAAAATATCAAGGGCAAAGTTCATCCCACTCAGTTACACTATGTTCAATGACATACATCTTTTAAGCAGGAATCTAGAGAAAAGTCAGAAACTTTAGAATCAGAAAGGACATTAAGTCAGTTAACTTCTGACTTTCTGTTACAGGTAAACTTTCGACTTGTCTATAAAATGGAGATAATACTACTCATTCCTGAAAATTGTTGTATGGATTAATTAGGGGGAAATTCTCCTATCTTCTCTCTTGGTTACCTTTAAGACAGCATATTAAAAAGCAGAGACATTACTTTGCCAACAAAGGTCCGTCTAGTCAAGGCTATGGTTTTTTCAGTGGTCATGTATGGATGTGAGAGTTGGACTATAGAGAAAGCTGACTGCTGAAGAATTGATGCTTTTCAACTGTGGTGTTAGAGAAGACTCTTGCAAGTCCCTTGGACTGCAAGGAGATCCAACCAGTCCATCCTAAAGTAGATCAGTCCTGGGTGTTCATTGGAAGGACTGATGCTGAAGCTGAAACTACAATACTTTGGCCACCTGATGTGAAGAGTTGACTCATTGGAAAAGACCCTGATGCTGGGAAAGGTTGAAGGTGGGAGCAGAAGGGAACAACAGAGGATGAGCTGGTTGGGTGGCATCACCAATTCAATGGACATGAGTTTGAGTAAACTCCGGGAGTTGGTGATGGACAGGGAGGCTTGGCGTGCTGCAATCCATGGGGTCGCAAAGAGTTGGACATGACTAAATGACAGAACTGAACTGAACTGAAAGTCAAAAGGAAAAATAAAGTTTTAAACAAAACCAGAAAACCTCCTAGGCACATAAACAAATATTATCTGCTTAAATGCAAGTCAAATCTCCACATGTAGCTATGTTACCCTTTTGTTTGTTTCATGTTACTGTCATATTAGAGCTTGAAATTTTCTCACAGCCATTATACACAGCAAATGTATTCCCTGGGGGCTTTTCCTTCAAGTTATTATAGACATTTTAATATGATATGCTTTTAGTTTGCACAACATGATTCATGCAAATCACATCTCAAAATGCTATGCAGAGTTAAATAATTCATTTAGAAAATTTAATAATACATAAAGGGAATGGGAAGAAATTAGGAAATGTTGGCTAGACAGAGCATTGAAACCCTGTGGTTATTAATAAAAGAATTAACTCTGGTGAAGCAAAGAATTAATAGTGAACAAAGAAATTGCTGCAAAATACGCAAAGTGCATGGAGATGCAAGATGTAATCATAAATTTAATATCCTGATCTAGATGACAGCAGAAGCAAATTAATGTAAAACAGACTATAATGAACATTAAAATTAGAGAAGTGATCCAGAGGCAGAAATTAAGGAGCATATAGGATTCATAAGGAAACAATAGAAATTCCTTTATCCGTCTCTTGTCTCTTTGAATCCTGTATATGCTGTGCTTGTAAGGTTCTTTGGAATTGTAAAGTATATGCTTCCCCAGAAGGAAATGAATGGTGAGAGCAGCCATTCCTGCATCTGCTTGAGGTATTGTCATAATTCATGAAAAAGTAGAGGATTTGAGTTCGAGATAAACCTGACTAGAAGTATTCATTCCACTGTGTATTACATGTTTATTTCTGGAAGAGGGACTTAGCACTGTTTTTAGAATTACTCATCTTCAAAATGCTTATATTTGCTGGTAACAAATGTGCAGATAGTAAGATCAAAGCACTTGAATCATGGAATTATCCTAAACAAGCATTACTGGCTAGGTTTTATTGGGCCTTCTTCTCACTGGTTTCCCTGGGGCTGAACATTCTCCACTCACTGATTCTCGTTTATTTTCAAAATTAATTTTATTTATTTATTGAAGGTTAGTGAATTTACAATGTTGTGTTAGTTTCAGGTGTATAGCAAAGTTATTCAGTGTGTGTGTGTGTGTGTGTGTGTGTGTGTATATATATATATTTCTTTCTCACATTCTTTTCCCTTGTAGATTATTAGAAGATATTGAGTATAATTTTCTGTGCAATACAGTAGATCATTGTTGTTTATCTATTTTATATATACTGGTGTTTATATGTTAATCCCAACTCCTAATTTATCCTTGCCCCTACTTTTCCCTTTGGTAACCATAAGTTTGTTTTCTATGTCTGTGAGTCTACTTCTGTTTTGTAAATAAGTTCATTTGTATTAATTTTTTAGATTCCATATATAAGTATCATATGATATTTGTCTTTGTCTGGCTTACTTTACTGAGTAGTAAAATCTCTAGGTCTATCCATGCTGCTGCAAATGGCATTATTCCATTCTTGCCTTTATCCAATCATCTGAGGTTTACTGAGGTCTTATGGTAATCCAGGGACTGTTCTCTGTGCTTCAAATAGTGTAGAACAAAAAGTACAGTTTCTCTTTCATAGAGTGCATAGTCTAATGCAGGTGCGAGGCATGGGGAAGGCATTACAGAAGCAAATAAATCAATTAAGTAAGTCCAATGTGGAATTTCAAAAATGTTATAAAAGAAACAAAAGTAATGTACAAACAAATAAGAGAGGCTGATCTGAAATCTAGAATATAAAGAATGTCTTTCCGTTGAAGGGACATTGAAACTGAAAAATAAATAATTAGCAGGAGCCAATCATATGGACAAAAGGAAAAACTTGTTTTAGGTAGAAGAATATGTGCAAAGACCAGGAGGTGGGAAAGAACCTAGTGTGTATGAGAAAGAAAAGAGGCAAGTGCATGGAACAGCAGTGTTTCCTATGGACTCTGAAGCCTCTGTGCTTCCTCCTACCCCAGTTTATCTCACACTGTGGTATCTGCTGTCTGCTGATGCACCTCTTCTACAGGACTGCAGTATTGAAATTGGGGGCTGGATCCATCTTCTCTGTAAATTCACGTTGCTAGTACAGACTCTAACACACTGTAGATACTCCTTAGATGTTTAACCAATGAAAGGACACTGGCACTGGCGTCAGATACTGCTGCTGCTGCTGCTGCTGCTAAGTCGCTTCAGTCATGTCCGACTCTGTGCGACCCCATAGACGGCAGCCCACCAGGCTCCGCTGTCCTCGGGATTCTCCAGGCAAGAATACTGGAGTGGGTTGCCATTTCCTTCTCCAGTGCATGAAAGGGAAAAGTGAAAGTGAAATCGCTCAGTCATGTCCGACTCTTAGCGACCCCATGGACTGTAGCCTACCAGGCTCCTCCATCCATGGGATTTTCCAGGCAAGAGTACTGGAGTGGGGTGTCATTGCCTTATCCAGCGTCAGATACTAGGAGAATAAATATTTCACTGTTGGAAAGATATAAAAGGTAAGTTAAATCCCTGTCTTTCAATTTCACATTTTCCTTTCAGTATATTGAAAACTGGTGATCTAATGAGTATAACACTCCTAGCAGGATAGAAAAGACTTAGAAGCCCTGCCCTCTATGATCTCGAAATAGAATAGGGAGAAAGACAAGCAAATGAATTATTAGAGAAGAGTGTGTTAGTTTTTATGATAGATGCCACAGTGACAAGACACAAAAATCAGCCAAGGTTATCTCTGAAGGATCTCTGGGTTTCTGATTTTTTTCTAAAATATTTGCTTTTTAAACTAGTTTCAGTAAGTTTAAGAAACAATAATTGCACTTATAAAATGTGTGAGAAATAAAATAATAGGAATAAAATTTTATATTACAGAGAACTGTTCTCAAAATACGGTGCAGAGTTTCATAAAGAATTCTATGATAAGTCATTAATTTGAGATACCATAGAAATCTTGTTGTATTACTGATAGGAGAGAACATATTAGAATATCATGTTAGCTTTCATGGAAAAAGTGGGATAGAAGTTGATCTTGAAATAAGGAAATGAATATAAGAAAAAAATAAAGATTAGCATAAAGGTGTAGGACCTATGTGATAATGGTAAGTAGTAAATTAAGCAGTAGTTTGTCTATATTCAAAAATGGATAATACCTTAGTATTCCTATTTATGGAGGTGAGAACTGAACCTCAAATAATTTCCAAGGCCACAAAGTGAACACATGACAAAATTAAGATATATAACACAAAGTTCAGTGCTATTTCCACATTACAGATTGGAAATGTCAGATGCATCTATTATTCTTGGTAGATGGATTCATACATGGAATAAGTCCAAAAAAAAAAAAAAAAAAAAGAGCAAGAAATGAGGAAAGACAAGAAAAACTAAAAGAAACATTTCCAAACCATGGATCCAAACAGCCCTGGGATTTATGGGTAATGTATTCAAGAAACTCCTACTACTCTACAATTCCTCAAGCATCTCTCCCACAGAGCCCATAGGTATGGAAGAGAGCCTCAGCCAATGAGGCTCAAAACATTGGAGCCTCAACCAATGTGACTGTACTTGGAGATAAAGCCTTTACAGGGGTAATTAAGATTGAATAAGTTCAACACATGGGGCCCTAATCTGATAGAAATGGTATCATAAGAAAAGGAGGAACCCAGAGAGCTTTCTCTCTTTTCTGTGCATGCATAGAAGAAAGGCTATGTGAGAATACAAGAAGGTACCATTTACAACCAAAGGAGAGCAGCTTCACCAGGGCAATCTTGCTATCACCTAGATCTTGGACTTCTAGGCTCCAGAACTGTGCTAAAATAAATTTCTGTTGTTTAAACCAGCCAATCTGGCATTTTGTTATGGCAGCCTGAGCAGACTAATACAGTCATGCGAGGAGACAAGTGGTGATTAGTTTGTGTATAATTCAATATTCAAGTTACAGAGGGAGTGCTGCAACACATCATGATGACAATTGGTTTATCCACATGTTAGCCGCCTGGCCAGCGGCTAACAGACTAATTGTGATGAAATAAATCTTTGAGAAATTTCAAGATACAGAGAAGAATTACTCTGATCAGCTTCATTATCCACTATGAGTCTCTCTTCCTTTATCTTGGTCTGAGGCCATAATGAATAGACTCTCAAGTCTTTCTAGAACACTTGCAGGGAATGAACAGCAAACTCCATTTCACTGATAAAGAAGCTGAAGACCAGGAGTAAGCTGTTCAATGTCATAGAGCCAATAAGTAGTAGACATCTTCTCATGTATTTTCTGCAGTTTCCTAGCCTGTTTGGTGCTGTTTCTATAACCCTGGGATTGGCTCATTGGCTGACATTGGTTGTTAAGATTTCTCATAGTATAGGACTCTGTGCCCTTTGATTAGCTTCCAAGTCGTAATGAGATTGGGTGATCCCAGGGAAGCTAAACACCCTTTTTTTTTTTCAGTCTGAGTTCATCTTAACCTAAACCAAGAGAAAACTGATTTGGATTCAATAAGAAAGGAGTCAAGTAGAAGAATTTATACATTGTTGAAGCTGTCAAATTCATCCTTCAAATATGGAAACTGAGGCCAGGGAGGTTATGACATTCCTAGGACCACAAAGCTACCCTAAATCATTATATGTATGGGCATGTGTCTTACAGGAAAGGAATTCCTTGAGTTGGAAAATGAAAATAAATATGAAAATTTTGCTTTGATCAGTTTTTAATTTAGAATCACAAAGAAAATTCACTGCATAAATCACAGGAAACAAAAAATGCAATGAGGAATTCCTGTGTACCACACAAAGTATTTCACTTAGGGAAGCTACAGCCAAACAAACAATTTTAGCCAAATCCCAAATATAGTAATAAACTCACTAAATTACAGCAATAACAATCCTAAGTTTTCTGCAGACATAACTACAGACTTCCCTCCCCTACTCCTAATATCCTCACACACCCTCTCCAGCTTGTAGCCACATTGCAATTTAAGTTGACTGTTTGTTCTTGCAAATCTCATTTCATAAATTGTTGTATCTAATATTTACCTCAATTTAAAGTACATGACATCGACACTTCCCTCTACTTTCCAGTTTTGCCGTATTCGTTCCAAAATAGCAATCACATTTTTTTCCAGCAGGATGTGTTTCCTTACAAACTCCTGTTACTTATCATCCATTTTCTATTTCAGCCAATACACATGCAGAGCTTCTCATTACTTCTTTATTTGTGAGCTAAAACACTGAGACCGAATTTACTACTCAGTCAGCCATGAATCCCCCTGGAGATTAAAAAAAAAAAAAAAAAACTACTTACCTAGAAATTCTGTCTTCCAACACCACTGGGGATAATTCCTATACTTTCTTTCCAGGAAAGAGTTGGGGGAGGGAAAAACCAGCGGCCTTCTCCTTTTAGAAAGTATACCAAACAGCCTGGCATTATAAATTTTTGTTTGTCCTGCTTCATGGAGAAAATCTGACCTTGTATAGCCTGAACCCTCACCTTCAGTGAACTTTAAAAGTCAGCCACTGTGTGAGTCACTCCAGGGAAGCTTAAGTTGGTGGGATGTAATTTAGTGTTCCCCAGCAGGAAAGAAACTAACCAACTCTTTGTGTCAACACACTAGTTCCCCAACAAAGAACTCAGTCAATCAACTGATCAAAAAGTTTTGTCCTAAAAAAAATTTAACTAAACAGATTGTGCATGTGTCTGTGTGTGTGTTTTCATTTGACTAAATGCTTCCTATTTATCTTTGTTAGGTGTGACTGTTTTCTACCAAATGATTTGATTAGATCAAAGGAAAGACAAAAATAATGGAAGTGCTACTATGAGGACTGATGTAAGATATTTCTATGGGCACTATCTGATTTCATTTTTATAAGGATATTCTTGGAATATTTATTAACTCCTTTATCTGCCTACATTAAATTTAATTCACCAAGAAGCATGGATGATGGCCTGCATCAATTAACTGAATCTTCAAGTAATCCTAAATAGATTTTACATTTGTTATCCATTGCTCACGGGTCACTTTTCTTTGGCAAAAGCTAACAGTTCATGTTTACCTTTTAAGTGATTTAAAAGTGTGTACCCTAGATCACTTATTCGCAGCTTGGGGTGATTTTGCACACCCATGCCAACTGCCCCATCCACCACAAAAATATTTAGCCATGTCTGGAGATAACTTTAGTTTTCACAACTGAGAGGTTTTCACATGAGAGGTGCTACTGGCATTTGGTGGGTAGAGGCGAGGGACACTGCTAAAACATCTTATTGGATGGCCTGCCACAACAAAGAATCACATGACCCAAAAGGCCAATAGTGCTTAGAGTGAGAATTTCTGACCTAGATATTTTCTTTTGTGTTTTATTCATTTAACCACATTTATTTAATGCCTGTTCTGCACCAGATATTTTGTTATGACATGAAAAACAAATCAAAGATAAGATCCTTGAACTCAAGGATTTCACAATCCACTGAGAGGAAAGAATAAAGACAACACACAGTTATTGGGGCCTCAAAAATGCCAGGCACTGTGCCAGACAGCTGTAACACAACAGAGGTCAATACAGATATAGTCCTAACCTCACTGACATGGTAGTTCCATACGAAAGATAGACATCAAATAATCAGTATTTCAAAGGAGAGGGGCAGGCTGCTGTAAAACTATTTCACTTGAGGATTAGAAAAGGTTGCCCTAAGATACTGACATTTGATGAAGTTCTAAAGTATGAAGAGGGATTCACAATGTTGGAGAGAGAAATCAGAGTATGTATGAAGGTGCATGAACTGAAGAAACTGAAGGAAAGAGAGAAAAGTAGGAACGAGGCTGCTGAGTTTAGTCAGGCACCAGATGCAATATTGTGATACACGCTATCATGAAGTATTCCTAAACTGGACTCATTTCATTGAGAAATTAATATCAGAACTAGGATTTGAAAGTTAGGTCTCAGTGAATTTTTTGTTTTTGTTCACTAAGTCATGTCCAACTCTTTGCAATCCCATGGACTGTAGCACAACTGGCTCCTCTGTCTTCCACTATCTCCCAGGGTTGCTCAAATTCATGTCCATAGAGTCAGTGATGCTAACTTAACCACCTCCTCCTCTCCTGCCCCCTTCTCCTTTTGCTTTCAATCTATCCCAGCATCAGGGTCTTTTCCAATAAGTCAGTTCTTCCCATCAGGTGGCCAAAGTATTGGAGTTTCAGTTTCAGCATCAGTCCTTCCAATGAATATTTAGGACTGATTTCCTTTAGGATGGACTGGTTGGATCTCCTTGCAGTCCAAGGGATCTCAAGAGTCTTCTCCAAAACCACAGTTCAAATGAATTAGGGAAGAAAAAAAATCCAGGCAAAGGCAATGGTGGTACAAGTGAGATGGCTTGCTGTAAGAATGACCAGGGTTCAGATGTCTGAGCAGGTAAGTATGTGGGTGAATAGAATGAGATAGGAGGATCTAGAGTAACTAGGCCTCTTCTCCTCCATGTTTCTTTGTGTCTTGTCCAGATGCATGAATGATCTAAAATGACTTCTTATTCCTCCTCAAGATCTGTGGATAATTCCTGACAAGGTTTGTTTTACAAGCTTTATGAATTCAAAGAGCCTTAACCTCAGATGCAGGTAGACTTTGTCCCAGCAGGAATCTAAATTTGACTGATGAAAGGGGATCTTTCTTAGCAAGACACTTTCCAATCCCCTCTGCCTGCCTTCCTCTTTACGACCATGCATTACTGATTGTACTGCCACAGCTTCAAGCTCTGTTTCAGTAAAAAGTCCCAATTCACTTCAGCCTTCATGCCTTTGTACCTTCACTCAATTCTGGACTTTTTAAGAGCTCAGTGGCTTTCTGATTACTGGTGTTCTTACAACACTTTTGGCAAATCACCCAGCACCTCCCACACACAGCCAGCTCTTCACAAACAATAGGAGTGCATGAAATTCAATTCACAACACTGCAGTTTACACATTCCAAGCTCACTGAAGAGATAAGTCCTCCAATTAATGATCTCCCTGTGTAATTGCTTTCCCTCGCTTACCCAATTTGCTTTTGATCATGCTCTGTTACAAATTCCCTCACCTGCTTATGCAGTGAGTTCCTTTCAAAGGGAACCAGTGGGAGCGAAAGGGGATGGGCTGGGTAGCTGGATGCACAGTGAGACGGTTTTAAGTGGATTTTTGACCTGTCATCTTTCCAAGTAAGCCTCCCTGCTTATTGTTTCAAGACTACCTGAGGTCTTCCTCGCACTCCTCACTGGGTGATGAATGCCAGTTGTTTCCTTTTGTTCCTTTTACTCTCTCTTTCAAGAGACTGCCTATTTTGAAAAAGGACTGAATCATTAATCTCAATTTGAATGCCTCCTGCCTGTCCAAAACCAATGGTAAGACTAATCAGTCTGATGGTTGATTTTCCCAGTGACAGTGCAATCTAAGATGCCAACTCTTATAACTTATTCATCTGTTGTCACATCTTAGGGCTCTGTGTGGTACATAGTAGAAGTTCAGTAAATATTTATACCATAGTTATATGAATTAATATTTAATAATGGAACTAGACTTAGTTTAGGGATTTTAAAAGAAGATGAGAGAGATGAAAATGTGGATAAAAAAGACATGTGTACAGAAAGCAAATTTGGGTTAGAGACAACATTAGAGGCCAGAGGTTCTGGTTTATTAAAGCTGGTTATGGGCACCTGATTCTGCAGTTTACAAGTATCCTGCCGACCTGGATGTGGATGGTAGCAGACAGCTCCTTAAACTCTTTGAGAACACTTGTCTAAATGAAAAAGGCTGGTTACAGAGGCAGAAAATCAGGTCTCAGGACTATAACTCAAGCTCAGTTCCACCATTTGCTGGTTGAAAATGAACTTCCCTGAGACTCCCACTTCCAAACTGCCTGCCTGAGCCAAAGGAGAGTGACAACAGCATCTATCTCCCAGCCTAAAAATGAGAGGCAAAAGAGAAAAGGCATGACAAAGTGATTCACAAACTGCAAAATGGGCTATAGTTATTTAATAAAATAGAATGGATTAGCTTATTAAGATGAAATGGATGATTTAAAAGATATATTCAGATAATTGTGAAATAGAATAAAAGCTGATGGTTCAAACAGTTTATTTTAGTTTCTATTTGATGTTCTGAGAAAATGTCATGAGATGGTCTTAATGGCTATAAAAGACATTAGCATTGGAAAATACATGCTATGTCACAGTGTTCTTGAGATAATGTTTATTGGAGCTCACTTGCCATAATGTAAGCTGCATTATACATGCAGTGTCTGCTGATTTGTAGGGCATTCACCTCACCAACAAATATAATGAATCATGTGAGTAAGAACATATCATTTAAGTCACAGTATAAAGGGTCCTTGCCTCAAGAAATGAAGACATTGATTTCAATGTGGTTTTTCTTTGCATGGGAGTATGATTATCCCTGAGCAACGGCTCTCTCCTAAACACTCTACTCAGGAAATAGAAGCAGATAAAGAAAATGTGCCTTCATTTCCTCATTGCAAATTGGCTGCTGGATAGTCACAAGGGGGAGCTGATACATTATATAAATGAATTGAGTTTCCTACACAAATGCATTCAACAGTGGCTTGAAGGTCACAAGGCCGTCATATGAAATAATTCAGTCCAATCAATTCATTTCTCTTGAACCAACACTTTAATGAATACTTTCAATTATGTAAGACTGTACAGGAGGGATGGGGTGTGTGTGTGAGGGGAGTCCAAAGATGAGTAAATGAGGGCCTTTGTCCTCCAGGGCAGGGCCCTCCCATATTTGACAATGAGAGTGGGAGACCTAAGATGCATTGTTTCCTGACCCAAGACCAATCCTTCTCTGACTTTATTAACATTGAAGAGACAGACTGAATTTTCAAAACCTAAACTAAGAGAGGTCAAAAAGAGATCATTTCAGAAAGTATCTGAAGCATAAAATTAATCTGACTTTCCATGGGTTTCTATGCTTCTCATACTGAAGAACTTCTCTCTATATATATTGTATCTCCTGTGTATAGATCAGAGAAAACTACACACTTGCTTCCACATTCAATATCATTCACCTGGATTTCATTTTTCAAGTTCCTTTAGCCACACATATTTTTGAAGCTACTCCCTCTATATCCTGATAATCAAAATCCATCCTTTTCTACCCCATTCCATCCATCTCTATATATAATTCATCATATTCATTGCCTCTCTCTCTCTCTTGCCAATCACAGTAGAGTAACAGAAGATACAGAAGGTGGGGAAGCTGCAAAAAAGAGTAAGACATATTTTAATCAGAACATTTTTCAATTATCCTGCTTCTGAGGGTGCTCTAGGAAATGGTCTTAGGTGTCTAGTTGGAAGAGATTTCTCCTCTCCTCCTATGAATCTAAACAGGCACTTGTTCTCATTACCTTTGATTACAGGGATTTGTCTATCTGTTGTCTTTCCTTGAGTAGGTTTTAAATTCCTCAAAGCCTAGATCATAGTCTAGTTCATCTCAGTTTTCTGCACATAGCCAAGCACTGTGTTTTACACAGGGCAACAACCACGTATATGGTGCTGTGTCAAGTGAGAGAGAGGGATAAATGATACAATATCCTGAGAAAACTCCGTCTTGATAGATGAGAAAGCTCTATACATGGAAGCACATCTGAAGAGTTCCTGCCTTATATGATCTATACAGAAACATTTGGAGTTCCTCATGTCCATTTTCATAATAGTGTTGCCATTTGCTTTTACAGTGGAATGTTTCATCACATGACCCCTGGAACTAATTTGGCCAAGTTTGCAATTCCAGATAACAGTCCACTGAAGCTTCATTATTACACCTGTAACCTAATAATAATAATAATAAAAATTAGATCGACTGTAGGAAAACTTAAAGTAGTCTGTCACTTCAGATGAGCTATGCCATCATTAACCTTTAAGGTCATGTTGGTTATTATTGAAGTGTCACATATCACTGTGTCAAGATTAAATTAGACAAACTATTACCTCATTATTGTGCTAACAAATTTCAAGTTTTTCTGAATTAACATTGTACAGACTGGAGACTTCCTTAACCAGTTTACTAACAGTGCACAGATTTAAACTATTTAGATGTAGTCTATGAGATCCGTTTCCTAGCTGGTAAAAAAGATCCTCTGAAGCTACTTTCAGTTATGGTAAAGTCATAAACAGATTTGGGACTAAATTACCAGTTGGCATTTAATCTAAGGCAATATGTTGAAGAAAAGTTGATGCCTATTGATTTTATTCTGGAACACTTTTACTTTAATGTCAGAATTTCTCAGATATAATATGTTTATACTTTAGCTAAAGAAAACACATGGTTCTGAAAGCATCAAAAACAACTTGTGATATAAAAAAGCAGCCTACTCAATGCCTTGTTTTAAAAAGGTTATCTAATCAATACACTAAAATATGGTGTATGAGACGTTATAGACACCTGGCTGGAAGTGTGAGTTAATTCCAGGTTTATGTAATGGCTAGGAGAGAGCCAGGATTGTATCTTTCTTCAATCTAGCAAATATTGTCTTATAACAATGGCTCTGAAAAGGACTTTAGAGACCAGCTAGTCAGACCCTTGTCATCCCATGAAGGAGGAAAAAGGTTCAAAAGATTTAAGTGATTTCCTCAGAGTTACAGTGGCTGAGTTGTTAAGAATTTACCCACAATGCAAGAGACCCAAGTTTGATCCGTGGGTCAGGAAGATACCCTAGAGAAGGAAATGGAAACCCACTCCAGTATTCTTACCTGGAGAATTCCAAGGACAGAGGATCCTGGTGGGCTATAGTACATGGGAATGCAAAGAATTGGACATGACTTAGCAACTAAGCACCACCACCAAAGAGCTTAAAGCACCATTAGGGAGTTGGACCACTATTGTCAGCAGACTGCTAAAGCAAGAAACTGCAAAGAAATCTTCCTCACTTTGCTATTTCTAAAACCTGTGAAAAAAACAGAAGTTGTCAAAGTTGATTGATAGACATGCTATGTAGTGGGAGAGAAGGAAATATTTTGTGTTCATAATTCAGTATATTTAATAATAAAATATATTTCTATTATTTTATAAAAGTGCTCTTTCTGTCATAAATGAACCTATATGGAGAAGCTGAATATTCATATGAAGGACTGATACTGAAACTGAAGCTTCAATACTTTGGCCACCTGATGCAAAGAACTGACTCACTGGAAAAGACCCTGATGCTGGAAAGATTGAAGGCAGGAGGAGAAGGGGACAACAGAAGATGAGATGGTTGAATGGCATCACTGACTCAATGGACATGAGTCTGAGCAAACTCCAGGAGTTGGTGATGGACAGGGAAGCCTGGCGTCCTGCAATCCATGGGGTCGCAGAGTCGGACACGATTGAGTGACTGAACTATTCTTAGTGCGTATCCAGCCAATCCAGGACAATGAGAGCTGTACTTTTGACATAGCTACAAGTTATTTTTAACCATATTTATTTATTGAAAATCAAGGATTTTCTTTTTTATTACAGTATAGTTGATTAAAATATTCTCTAGCTTCAGTTGTACAACAGTGATTCAAAAATTTTGTAGATTATACTCCATTTAAAGTTATAAAATATAGGCAATATTCCCTGTGCCATACAATACATATTTTTGTAGTTTATTTTATACGTAGAAGTTAACATTAGGAATCCTTTTTCTCTTCAATCATTTTTTGCAAAGTATAAAGCAAAATACAGCTTCCCAGGTGGCCCAAGTGGTAAAGAACCCCAATGCAGGAGACATAAAACTCCAGTTCAATCCCTGGGTTGGGAAGATCCCCTGGAGAAGGAAATGGCAACCCTCTCCAGTATTCTTGCCCAGAAAATCCCATGGACAGTGGAGCCTTACAGGCTGCACTCCACAGGGTCACAAAGAATTGGACACAACTCAAATGACTTAGCACACAAAGCAAAATAAAATAAAATTTAGTATTAAAGTCACACAATTAAATATATCTTTGTGAAGCTGCCAAAGTAGAACTATTGACTGATAACTAATACATCATGGAATATTTTTATTTTTTCACTTGTTATTTATCTTGCGTGTGTGCTAAGTTACTTTAGTTGTGTCCAGCTCTGTGGGACTCTATGGACTGTAGCCTGCCAGGCTCCTTTGCCCATGGGATTCTCCTGGCAAGAATACTGGAGTGGGATGCCATGCTCTTCTCCAGGGGATCCTCCCAACCCAGGGATCAAACCTGTAACTCTTGCTTCTCCTGCATTGGCAGGTGGGTTCGTTACCACTAGCACCACCTAGGAAGCCCGTAATTTGTCACACCAGGTTGCAATACAGTATATGAAGCCTGGTTTGCTGCTGTCAATCTCTACTGTATAAAAGAATGATTGTTCAAGACTAGAAAGTAGTAATGTTAAGAAAAACCTATGCTATGATAATGAACATGCTAATAAACTAAGAAAAATATTATTGAAATAAAATTGAGGATATGCTTACCAAAGAGCTCTAAGAACTTTTTCAGAGGCAATGACCCAGAAGGTAAAATGAGCATAGGAGAAGGAGCAGAGAGGATGTTTATCTCTCTGATATTCTAATCAGTTCCCCTACACTATCTGGATGAGATGGGAATCGCAACACCAATGCTGAAAATCTAATGTTTTAGACACACAGATAAAGATAAAATACATAATGACGATGAGTCTATTTTAAAAGCACAGAACTGAGGTTATATTCCAGGGGGAAATATATGGCTACAAGTATCTAGATATTGCTGTGTGTGAAGCTTAAGTTTGTGGTAAAGTAGCCTCTTGGGCTGCTATGATGGACAAGGTGGACAAAAGTGGGCAGAGTCCTTGCTCTCCCTAATTTTGCTCATCAAGCACAGCAGTTTTGTATTGATTTTTACACATTATATTTCCAAGTAAACTTTTACTTGAAGACAGTAATTCTACTGATATAGACAGAATGTGTTATGTTATCTGGATTTTTTTTTTCCATTTGGATATTAGTAATCATGGAGACAACCAAATTTGCTAATCAGAGCAAGATTGATCAAGGGCATCTCAGAGGACTCTTTTTCAGCAATGAATCTTGTGGCAAGTAATTATTTATAAACTATGAATTCATGTTTAAAACTCTGAGGATAATAACTTTCTTGTGTAAAGGGGCATGAAGTATAGAATCTAAGAAGTATTTATTTTTCATGATATGCTTTCATGCTTCAAAGTTATTCACTTCCTGAACCAAACCACCTGCTGATTAGATTGATATGAATAGAATTTCTCTTCCAAGGATAACTATAGAATAAAAATCATATTTGCAACATAAAAAGTCATCTGTGAGTGGAGCCCAATGGTGCCAATATTCCTTCATGTTTTTATGCCCCACATTTAGATTCTTAATTTCCTTCGCCTGATCTGCTCCTCTGCCCTACACAGCACCCTAATCCTTTCTTTTCACCACCAATTCTTGCTTGGTTCATCCTTCTACATAGAGGTTCTTAGCACCTTTATAATTGTTGTGGGCTTATTTAGCAGTTTAACGAAACTTATTTACACATTTAAGAGTAATGTGTTTAAAACCTTAATAAAAATATACATGATGATAAAGGAAGCTAGTTATTGAAATTTAAAAAAAATAACATATTTAAGATACACACACACACACACACACACACACACACACACACACACACACACACACATGCTTGCTAAGTCACTTCAGTCATGTCCGACTCTTTGTATCCCTATGGACTGTAGCCTGCCAGGCTCCTCTGTCCTGGATTCTCCAGGCAAGAATACTGGACTGGACCACCATGACCTCTTCCAGGGGATCTTCCCAAACCAGGGATCAAATCTGCATTTCTTATGTCTCCTGCAGTGGCAGGCAGGATCTTTACCACTAGTGCCACCTGCGAAGTCCATACATGTGCATATATACCTTTTATTAGCATATTAAATAGTAAGATCTTTCAAGAAATGTATTTACTAACATAATTTTCAATTAGCAATGAGTTAAATGATATTTTGCTGTATCAATAATAACTGTAATATCCTTAAGAAAATTTGTTGGCTTTATTGGCCACAAAGCCACAGATCAGTCGAAACCAATGAACTTTATTGCTCTCATTCATAGTTAATAAAGTGCTAAAATTTAATTAGATGTTAATGAAATTAAGGATCTCTATTTTTTTTCAATCCAAACTAATGGACTCCTGATCAAACATCCAAGTTAAATTCAGGATTTTATTCTGGGTCACCCTCTCAAAATAAAATGCTTTTAGAGAACCATTCTTCACATCCAATAACCACTTTTTTTCTGCCCTCTGAGGGTATCATATATTTGCTTCTACCAAAAATTTGGCTCAGTGTATGTCTACTTTATCATTAATTTCATTTCATGAAGAATTTATTTTGAATTTTTAAGACAGAAATATATTCTCATTGTCCAAATTAAAACAACTTAGATAAAGGCAAATACCCTGTTGACTGTCTGACCCCCATCCCACCACTGGAAATTGCTCATCCTAAATGCCATTTTCCTAAAGTAACAGCTATTATAATTTTTGCTTGTATTCCTTTAGATCTGTTTTAGGTATTTACACACACACACACACACACACACATACATTTACATACATAAATATATATATATGTATATATAAGGTGTGGTGTGTGTGTTTGAGAAGCTTTTAAAATGATGAAGAATAATATAACAAATTCCCGTATCATAAACACCCAGAATTAATACTTATTAATAAAATATTTGTTTAATATTTTTCAGGGAATGACGCATTGAAAATAAAGCAAACTTCTCCTCTGAAAACCTCCCAATTTTATTTCCCTGTATACTATCTGGAACTTCAAGAAAAAACATATAATGAGTTTGGCTTATTTTTATGTATTAGCTATATATACATTTTGTATAAATGTACATACAAGTGTATATATAGATGTACATGAAATATTTAACTTTATGTACATAATAGATTCGATATATATACATATGATTTTGAACAATATCATTGTATATATAATTCTTTATAATTTTCTTTTCCCTCTCAGTTATGATGTTTTGTATATCTACCCATATTTCCACTTAGAGATACAGTTTATTTGTATTGAGAGTTTCATATAGTGTCCCATATAACCATATCACATTTTATCCAATCATCTACCTTCTGATGAATAGTTTGCTCACTGAAACACCTTATCTATTTATAAACAATACTGCAGTGAAAACGCTCCTAGATATTTCCATAAAATGTGAGAAACTTTTCTTTGCAGAATTGTAATATATGAGTTTGGCTATTCTTATTTCTAACTTTATCAGATATGTCAAGTTTCTTTCAAAGTATGTCTATTTAAATACCCAGCAGTGGAGGATGATGATCCTAATTCTCCAAATGTTTGTTACTGTCGGATTTTTAAATATTTCATGACGTTATTGAGACATTATTGAAGTAAATAGCATATATTTGAATAGTACAGTTTGAATGGTTTTTACATTTGCATACACATAAGAAATCAACCCTAGAATCAAGATAATGAGTATTTCTACCATCACCAAAAGTCTTCTTGTGTCCCTATGCAATACATTCTTTATTCTAACCCTGTCTCCAGGAAACAATTGACTTGCTTTCTGACAACATAAATTAGTTTATTCTATCTAAGATTTTATATCCATGCAATCATGAAGTGTAAACTCTTTCCTTGCTTCTTTCACTCAGAATAATGATTCTGAGATTCATCTTCTGTGTATAAATAGTTGATTCCTTTTAAAGTTTAGTTATTCATTCACCTATTCATGGGCATTTGAGTTGTTTCCAGTTTGGGGCCCTTACAAATAAAACTACTAGTAACAGTCACATAAAAGCCAATATTCATACATATTTTTTAGTTTTTCTGTCTCATAGTAAATGACTAGGAAGAAAATGTCTAAGTCACAGAGTAGGTGTACATTTAATGTTTCGATATTTAAACTATTTTGCTAAATAGTTGTAGCATTTTGTGTTGCTGCCAGCAGTATATGAAGTTCAAATTGCTCCAAAATCCTTGCCAGTACATTGCAGGCTCATTCTCTTTCATTGCAGCAAATGGAAAATGAAATGAGTAAGTTGTGGTATTATTTCTCTGATAATTAAATGCATTGTGTCTTTTTGTGTGCTTATTTACCATTTCAATCTCTTTTGTTAACTATTCAAATCTTTTGTCTGATTTAGTATTGATTTGTAAACATTCTTTATAAATTATATGATTATAAATTATATAAATTAAATGATACATATATGTATCACAAATATTTTCTACCAGGATGTAGCTTTTAATTTCATTTCTTTAATTATTTCAATGGGGAGTTTCAGCTAGATTCAACTAATTATCTTTTTAATATTATACTTCATGCTTTATGTATTGTATATTAAGAAACATTTGCCTATGTTAAGATATCAAAATTTTTCTTCTTTGTTTTCTTTAGGAAGTTTTATTGTTTTAGATTTACAGTTAAGTTTCTGATCCATTTATAGCTCGATTATGATAAAGTCTTCATTTGCCCTGGCTATTGTAAATCCTTTGTATTTCCGTATGTTTATTAAAAGTAATTTATGAAAACTTGTCAATTCATAAAAGATAAAAACAGGTGCTAAGAGTTTGACTGTAATTACACTGAATGTTGATATTTTAAAATTTGACATGTTAACAGTAATAAGAATTCCAAATCATGATTAATAAATATCTACATTTAAAAAGGTATTATTTTATTTTATTAATTATTTGCAGCTTTTAGTATGAAGAACTTGGCTATATTTTGTTACATATATTCTAAGTATTTTATGTTTTTGGTGCCATTATAAAAGGGTTTAATTTTTTTTATTTTATAACTGTTTCTAGTACATACAAATCCACTTTATAGTCTATATTAGCCTTGTATCTAAAATCTTGCTAAATTTATTTTTTAATCTTAGTAATAATTTATAAGTTATTTTCTGTAAAATCCTATAAATAAAGAGAATTTAGCATCTTCTTTTCCAATCTTTGTAGTTTTATTCCTTTTCTTGCCTTATTGCTGTGCCTAGAACCGCCAGCAGAAAGTTGAGTAGTCATGGCAATCAAGGGAAAGAAATTAAATGTTCCATTTGTAACAATAATATTGTCTGTGAAATTTTCATAGATGCCCTTTATCACTGAGAACATGTTTTACTATTCCTAATTTATTAATAGTTTTTATCTTGCAAGGATACTCAATTTTGTCAAATGGTTTTTCTGCAACAATTGAAATAATCATATTTCATTTTCACATTTCAGCTACTTTTTTTAAAAGTTCTGATATTTTCTTGTTAATGCAGTAAATTATATTGATTGATTTTCAAAGGATAAACCAATCTCATATACCTGGGATAAACCTTACTTGCTCATCTTTCTTACTGTCAGATTTGATTTGTTAATATGCTTCTAAGAAATTAGCAAGCATATCTGTTCATGAGGGATACTGAAATTTTTGCAAGTTTTTTCAGGCATTAGGTTTCAATACTGCTCTTTTCCCCTCTGCAACCTGAAAATCTGTGTAAAAAAATGATGTTATTTCTTCATTGGATGTTTGATAAATTACACCTGTTAAATATCTGGGCCTGAAGACTTACTTTGGAGAATTTTTTACATAACAAGTCTGATTTAATAATTATAGAGATATGCAGATTTTTCAGGGGGAGGGTATACTTATTATGTATTTTTCAATAAATTTTTATGTATCATCCGAGTTGTCAAATTTGTTCACATAGATTTATTAATAGAATTCCCTTGTGCTGTGCTGTCCTTAGTCACTCAGTCACGTCTGACTCTTTGTGACTCCATGGACTGAAGCCCACCAGGCTCCTCTGTCCATGGGGATTCTCTAGGCAAGAATACTGGAGTGGGTGGCCATGCCCTCCTCCAGGGGATCTCCCCAACCCAGGGATTGAACCCAGGTCTCCTGCTTGCAGGTGGATTCTTTACCATCTGAGCCACCAGGGAAGCCCAGAATTCTCTTATTATCATCTTAATGTCTAGTATTTTTTAATTAACTAAAGGTTAATCAATTTGTTTGATCTTTTAAAATAACTATGCATTGGCTTTGTAAATTTTCTCCATTGTTCGTCTGCTTCATGTTTCTTTGATTTCTGCTTTTTATTATTGTTTTCTCATTTATCCAGCTTTTTGACATGAAAATTGTATATCTTCCCTCTTTTATAATATAAGCACTTAAAATATGAATTTTACCTAAGAATTGCTTTACCTTGAATCCACAAATCTTTTCATTGTCATTGATGTTAAAGTATTCAAATGCTGTATTATCTGTTCTCTGCCAATCTATCTGAAGTCATGTGTGCCCTTCTGTTTCTTAATCATTCCTCTCTGATGATAGTGGCCTATGTTCTGCTTGTGAACATCTCCCAAGGACACCATCCCCACTTTAGTGTGTTTGCAATAATTGCTCCCTTCCCTTGGACTAAAATCCTCTGCCTCCAGATCTCTACATTGCTGGGTTTTTATTTTCATCTTCCTGCAAAGACTTTTGTTTTTCTGTCAGTCTGATTCCCCAATATCCTGCAAAGCATCCACTTTTATTTCTATCAATGGCATTTATTACTTGACATACTCATATTTATGCATTGCTTTGCTAATTTAATATATTTCCCAGTTAGAATGTTTAGTTTATTAAAGGATTAATCTTACATATTTTACCACTGATGTATCCATATAATGCTGGATGGTAGGGACTAAGTAAATATTTGTTAAGTATATTATCTTATTTAATCTTCAAAATAATAACCCTACAGGTTAACCACCATTATTTTCTTACTTTTAAAAATGATAACATGGCATTTAGGGAAGCTAAATAACATTAGAGCGGCCTTCATAAGATGCAGAATCAAGATTGGAATGCATGTATGCTGTCTCCAGAGCCTAAATTCTACATATCTTTCTTGAACCCTCTAGTAAATGCCAGGAAAGTCCATAGAAAGTACCCTTAGATGAGAGAAAAATAAGATCAGGATTACAACATTTTGCTTCAGATGCTTATAGAACATGCAGGTTACAAGGCAGATAAGAAGTTAGATGGCAACATGTTTAAAAGCCATCATTTACAACACTCTCAGAATGCCATGTGAACATGAATGAGAAAGTTCAGATGCTAACACAGTAAACAAATGTCAAAACATTACCAAATAGCATACTTTTATCCTTTTAATAACTGAACTACAGTAGTTCCAAATCAAAGTAGCTTGTTTCTAAATGGTTTAATATGAGCTAAGTTAAGACAAACACTTCCATTTGTGTCCTTTATTAGGAAGTACTGCATGAAAAAAGAACACACCACAGATTCAACATTGCAGTTCTCCAGAGCTTAGCCTTGATGGTGAAAACAGAGCAATCTCTTCCTTTTAAAATTAAATTTCCACTTAGTGTTTTGATAAAAGATATTTTCTTAACTTTTATTTCCTTGAGTGATCCACATTTTATGAGAAAATAAACACTGGCCCTAAAAATAAGTTATTTAATTACCCTTTGAGATTCAGTTTCCAAAACATTCTCAGTCCTCTAATGCCATATCTAATTTGTGCTGCATAGAGACTTTTTTACAATTTTGTGTCCTATAGCTTTGAGACTGAAAAAGTGAAAAAGAAGGCCTGCTATTTACTAGAGATGGGTTTTGGTTATAGTCAAAACTTTTGACCTTTTCACTAATGGGGACAAAGGAAATTGCAAGTCAGATAACAGTTGTTCCAAACCAGAACAAAACCTAACACATGGAATTAAATTATGACCCAAGGCACAGGCTGATGCAGGGTAGTGTAGCAGGCAGAGCAAGGCTCATATGCAAGTACGCAAGAGGTCTGATCCCAGCTCAGCCACTGTCTGGGGCCTTGAGCAAGGCACTTCTCTCTGACTTCAACTCCTTCATCTGCTGGAAAGCTGTCTCTGTCCATTAGGTATCACTAGACAGCCTCTAGTGAAATATAACAAGAATTAATCTGAATACTTCTCTAGTTAGACTATGAATGAGAGATGTATTGAGTATTGCAGTATTGCAATATTGAGTATTGAGTATTGCAAGCTTTGTACCATGGATCAAGATCAGATTGAGGGGACGTGAAATGAAGCATTTACCAATTTGCCTTCAAATAAGGTCCTTGATTTTAATGACACTCTTGCTTACATCATCACCTTCCTTGCCCATCACTGTATTGTACTTACCTGGCAAAACTCTCTCTCTCAGTGTATGCTCCACTAGTACTTGTGCAACTAAATCTGGTTGAATAAAACCATGCTAAATAGACACTTTCAATAACTGCACTGTAACTTCACACAGGCCATGTGGATGCCCAGAAGTTCTACTACAGATTTATTCTCTTTCCTATTTCCTAGACCACTATGTTACAATTACTCTCTCCTCAAACATTCAACACCTCATTCTTAGCTTATGGCTTAGGATTCATTTCACTGACAAAATGTAAAGAAAACAGAGGATAAATCAACATCCTCTGACCAAAATATCTATTACAAAACCACTTTTGCATCTACAGAGTTCTTCCTCATTCCACTTAAAATGAATGCCCTGCCCACACACCAAAGGCTAATCCCAACTGTGATTCACTAGAATTCATTTTTTCTCACTGACTTTAGGACATGGCTGCTTGAGCACTCAGAAATCATCACCTTTGCTCTATTGGACTATTCCTATTAGCATATAAATATGCTGTAATAACTCTCAATTTAAAAGCCAATGAAAGGAAATTCTCCTTTGAACCTGTAACACTATCCAGGTTCCATCATCCTTTTTAGAAAATCTCCTCAAAATAGACATTTGTACATTATATCTCCAAACCATCTTCTGGCAGGCTCTCTTGAATCCAGTCTGATCAAGTCAACATTCCATGGAAACTACTCTTTGTAATGATAAGCCCACATCTTAATTCACCTACTAGCTATATCTGAAACATTTTTATCAACCTCTTCTTGAAACTTACTTAGTTTATGAGCTCTCTCTCTAACTTGGTTCTCTTTCTGCATCACATCTCTTTCTCTTTCTACGTACAGCTTTTCATTCTCCTTTGTCAGTTTCTCCACATATCCTGATCTCTAGGCAATGAAAAGGCTTCAGTATCAAACTTAAGATTTTGGTTTTTTCTACATTCGATCTCTAGTGAGTTTACTTGTGTATATGAGCTGAGAAATTGTTCTCATTTCATTCTTTTACACGCACCTGTTCAGTTTTTCCAGCACCATTTTAGCTTTTAGCTTCCTAAAGTGAGAGAGCATAATGCCTCCTGCTTTGTTCTTTATTCTCAAGATTACTCTGACTATTCAGGTCTTTTGTGGTTCCATATAAATTTCAGGTGTGTCACATTGATGGATTTGCAGATAACTGAATCATCCTTGCATCCCTAGAATAAACCCTATCTAATCACAGTGTATGAAACTTTCTATGTATTGTTGAAATTTTTTTGTTAATTTGTTTATTTTATTAAGGATGCTTACATCTATATTAATCAGAGACACTAGCATGTAATTTTCTTTTTTTCATAGTATTTTGTCTGATTTTGGTATCACGGTAATTGTTGCCTCATATAATAAATTTGGGAGTGTTTCCCTACTTTTTAATTTTTTGGACTTGTTTGGGAAGTATGGGCATTAGCTCTTCTTTACATATTTGGTAGAACTCCTCTGTGTAGCCATCAGGTCCTGTACTTTTGTTTGCTGAAGTTTTTAAATTAGTAATTTAATTTCAGTAAAAATGATTCATCTTTTCAGATTGTCTATTTCTTCCTGATTCAGTCTTAGAAGATCAAATGTTTCTAGGACTATCTATTTCTTCTAGGTCGTCCAATTTGTTGGCATATAACTGTTAGTATCTCTTATGATTTTTGATATCTCTATGATATTGGTTTTAATTTCTCCTCTTCTGATTTTTATTTTAATTATTTGGCTCGGCTTTCTTTTTTTCCTTTGACAATCCTGGCTAACCAAAATGAGAAAAGAATTTTAAAAAGAAAAGATACAAGAATATGTATAACTGAATCACTCTGCTCTATACCTGAAACTAACACATTGTTAATCAAATATACTCCAAAATAAAATAAACTTTTTTTAAAAAGCTTAAGAATTTGATTTATCCTTTCAAAAAGCCAGTGTTTTTCTATTGATGTTTTTGGTATCTCTTTTATTTCCTCTCTGATTTTTATTATTTCCTTTCTTCTTCAGACTTTGGGCTTTGTTTGTTTTTCTTTTTCTAATCCCTTTAGATGGAAAGATAGGTTGTTTTTTTGAGCTTGTTCTTGTTTGTTGAGGTAGACCTGTATCAGCACAAGTTTCCCTCTGAGAACTACTTTTGCTGCATCCCATAGATTTTGTAAAACTGTGTTTTTATTTTCACTTGTCATGAGGTACTTTCTTATTTCCTCTTTGACTTCTATATTGACCCATTTTTTTTTTTTTAGTAGCATGTTGTTTGTTTTTCCCATTTTGCTTCCTGGACTTAATTTCTACTTTTGCACCATTACGGTCAGAAAAAATGCTTGATATAATTTCTATACTCTTAAATTTGTTGAGATTTATTTTGTGGCCTAGCATGTGATACACTTCTAGAATATTCCATGTGTACTTGAAAAGAAAGTGTTTTCTTCTATTTTGGGATTCAGGGCATAAGAGACATGGGTTCAATCCCTGGATTGCAAAGATCCCTGGGAGGAGGGCATGGCACCCCACTCCTATATTCTTGCCTAGAGAAGCCCATGGACAGAAGAGCCTGGCAGGCTATGGTCCCATCCATAGGATCACAGAAAGTCAGACACAACTGAAGTGACTTAGCACGCGTGCACATACATCCTGTATATATTAAGCCTACTCGTCTAATACATCATTAAATGCCACTGTTTCTATATTGATCTTCTGTCTGTATTGATCTACCTGTTGTAAGTCAGAATTAACACCCTTACTATAGTTGTGTTATTGTCAATTTCTCTCTTTATGTGTGTTAATATTGCTTTGTGTATTTAGGTACTTTTATTTCAGGTATGTATATATTAACAAATGTTGCATTCTCTTCATGATTTTACCACTGCATCATTACATAATGCCCCTCTATGCCTTTTGCTATAGACTTTGTTTAAAGTCTACTTTGTCTGATATGAGTATTGTTAGCCCAGATTCCTTTTTGTTTCCATCAGCATAAATTATCTGTTGCCATCCCTTCATTTTCAGTCCACGTGTCTTTATCTCTGAAGTTATAGTCTCCTGTAGGCAGTATATAGATGGGACTCTTTTTTTAATCCATCAGGTAACTGATGTCATTTGTTTGGAGCATTTAGTCCACAGACATTTAAAGCGATTATTGATTGGTATGCACTTATTTCCATCTTGTTACTTGTTTTCTGCTTTTGCAGTTTTTCTTTATTCTTTTCTTCTTTTTCACTTGTTGCTTAATGATTTTCTTTAGCAGTGTGCTTGTGTTCCTTTCTTTCTTGTTTTTGTGTAACTATTTAAGTTATTTATTGATTGATAGATGATTTGAAATGTGTTAATTACTGCTGTATAATAAAGTGGTCATTTTATATTATTTTTGATTATTGTTTATCATAGGATATATAGGTCACTGTGCTATAGAGTAGGATATTGTTGTTTAACCATTCTATATAAAGAAAGACTTGCATCTACTAACCCCAACTTCCTTCCCCCAAACCCTTCCCCCTTGGCAACCACCAGTCTGTTCTCTTAAGTCCATGATTCTGTTTCCGTTTCATAGATAAGTTCATTTGTGGCCTGTGTTCAAATGCAAAGAAGTCCAGATTGATAAATAAACCCATACTGAAAATTTTCACATAAGCTTTGTAAAGTCTTCTTTGTAACTCCAGTTCCTATTGCATTAGCATGAAACAAAAAGATTAGTAAATGAATGAAGGTGCTATCAACTTCGTGCAATGTGAAATTCATACATCTATAGGTCATAGTAATCTCAAGAAAATTGCAAATTGGTGGAGAAACCAAACAGGTCTGGTTACTGAAGGACTATATCCAAATACTAAAAGTAGGCAAGAAATAAAAATTATATATAACAGAGGGAGGAAGGTGTCAATCATGGATGTATTCCTGGAAATTGTGGAATCTGAGATGAGTGGGAAGGATTCTGAGAAGCAGAAATCGATGGAGAAAACAAATTAAAGATCAGGGCTAGAAAGAGTTCTAACAGAATATGTAGCCTTATTTTCCTAAGATTCTCCTCAGGACAAAGGAAAATGTCAGATTCTAAGATCCTTTATTCTTATATAGATATGTGTACCTCCAGAGATGGATGTATTTCAATTAATATCAAGCATTGTAATGAAGATTCTTGGGGCTCTCTTGCATTCAGTTCAGTTCAGTCGCTCAGTCATGTCCAACTCTTTGTGACCACATGAACCGCAGCACGCCAGGCCTCGCTGTCCATTACCAACTCCCGGAGTCCACCCAAACACATGTCCATTGAGTTGGTGATGCCATCCAACCATCTCATCCTTTGTCATCCCCTTCTCCTCCTGCCCTCAATCCTTCCCAGCATCAGGGTCTTTTCCAATGAGTCAGCTCTTCTCATTAGGTGGCCAAAGTATTGGAATTTCAGTTTCAACATCAGTCCTTCCAATGAACACCCAGGACTGATCTCCTTTAGGATGGACTGGTTGGATTTCCTTGCTGTCCAAGGGACTCTCAAGAGTCTTCTCCAACACCACAGTTCTAAAGCATCAATTCTTCAGCACTCAGCTTTCTTTATATCCAACTCTCACATCCATACATGACCACTGGAAAAACCATAGCCTTGACTAGACAGACATTTGTTGGCAAAGTAATGTCTCTGCTTTTTAATATGCTATCTAGGTTGGTCATAACTTTCCTTCCAAGGAGTAAGCATCTTTTAATTTCATGGCTGCAAGCACCATCAGCAGTGATTTTGGAGCCCCCCAAAATAAAGTCTGACACTGTTTCCACTGTTTCCCCATCATTTCTCATGAAGTGATGGGACCAGATGCCATGATCTTAGTTTTCAGAATGTTGAGCTTTAAGCCAACTTTTTCACTCTCCTCTTTCACTTTCATCAAGAGGCTCTTTATTTCTTCTTCATTTTCTGCCATAAGGGTGGTGTCATCTGCATACCTGAAGTTATTGATATTTCTCCCGGCAATCTTGATTCCAGCCTATGCTTCTTCCAGCCCAGCGTTTCTCATGATGTACTCTGCATATAAGTTAAATAAGCAGGGTGACAATATACAGCCTTGATGTACCCCTTTTCCTATTTGGAACCAGTCTGTTGTTCCATGTCCAGTTCTAACTGTTGCTTCCTAACCTGCATACAGGTTGCTCAAGAGGCAAGTCAGGTGGTCTGTTATTCCCATCTCTTTCAGAATTTTCCACAGTTTATTGCAACCCACACAGTCAAAGGCTTTGGCATAGTCAATAAAGCAGAAATAGATGGTTTTCTGGAACTCACTTGTTTTTTCGATGATCCAGCAGATGTTGGCAATTTGATCTCTGGTTCCTCTGAAGCTATCAAAAAGTAACCACAATTCTGAGGTCTCTCATGCTTACTCCTTGGAAGGAAGGTTATGGCCAACCTAGATAGCATATTTAAAAGCAGAGACATTACTTTGCCAACAAAGGTCCGTCTAGTCAAGGCTATGGTTTTTCCAGTGGTCATGTATGGATGTGAGAGTTGGACCATAAAGAAAGCTCAGCGTCGCAGAATTGATGCTTTTGAACTGTGGTGTTGGAGAAGACTCTTGAGAGTCCCTTAGACTGCAAGGAGATTCAATCAATCCATCCTAAAGGAGATCAATCCTGGGTGTTCATTGGAAGGGCTGATGTTGAAGCTGAAACTCCAATACTTTGGCCACCTCATGCGAAGAGCTGACTCATTGGAAAAGACCCTAATGCTGGGTAGGGTTGGGGGCAGGAGGAGAAGGGGATGACAGAGGATGAGATGGTTTGATGGCATCACTGACTCGATGGACATGGGTTTGGGTAGACTCCGGGAGTTGGTGATGGACAGGGAGGCCTGGCGTGCTGCAATTCATGGGGTTGCAAAGAGTCGGACACGACTGAGCGACTGAACTGAACTGATATCCTTATTGATTGCAGCAACATACCCTCAACACACACGCACACACACACATACACACACACACATACAGACTCACACAGACAGAGACTCAGGTAACATAGCTCTAAGCAGAGGCCTTTTACCTTCAGGGATAGCTGTGTCCTACAGTCTTAGAAATCTCCCAAGGATTTCTCCAATGAGTTTAGTAAGTTTGTTCTACAAGTTTCACTAATATATTTTTATTTCTTAATGTAATATTAAACTACCATATAATAAATTTTTCAGTATACTATCCCAGTTATTCTAACACCTATTAGATTTGCATATGCACTGCCATAATTAGGATACAAAACACTTTCTGCCTCCCCCAAAGTCCCTATGCTATCCTTTTTCCATGAATCTAAATCCCCACCTTTAACCTCTGGCAACCATGGGTCTGTTTTTCATCCCCATAAATTTGCTTTCAAGAGAATGCCATATAAATGGAGTCATAGAGTACATAACCTTTTGATACTGCTTCTTTTCCTTGGCAAAATGCCTCTGAAACTAGGCCATGTTGTTTTATGTATCAAGAGTTTGCTGCTTTTTATTGTGGAATAGTATTCCATTGTGTAGATTACCGCAATTTGTATATTCATTTACAGGTTGAAAGCACAATAGTCATAGAGTACAAACTTGCAGCTTTAAGATGGTTAAGTTCTGAAGATCTAATACACAGCATAGTGATTACAGGTAATAATAATGGACTATATACACTTGAAAGTTTCTAAGAGAGTAAATCTTAAATGTTCTTACTACAGAAAACGCATTTATGAGATGTGACACTGTTAACACTATTGTGGTAATCACATTGCAGTATATAAGTATATCAAATGAACACATTATACACCCTAAAGTTACACAATGTTATATGTCAATGACATTTCAATCAATCTTGGGGAAAAAAGGACATATGGAATCTTTCCAGTTGGGAAAATTAGGAATAAAGCTACCATAAACACTTGTATACAGGTTTTTAGATATACATGTTTACTACTATTTAGGGTAAGTGTTATACACTGGTCACAGAGTAAGTGTATGTTTAACTTTATAAGAAATTTCCAAATTGTTTTCCAGAGTGGCTAAGAACTTCAGTTGTTCCACATCTTAGGTAGCAATTGGAATTGTTTGTGTATGTGTTTTCTCATTTAGCCATTCTCGTAGTTGTGTTGGGGTATCTTAATGTTTTAATTTGCACTTTAATGTTGAAAATCTTTCCATATGCTAAGTTACCATCAATATATCTTTTTTAGTGAAGTGTCAATTCAAGTATTTCCTCCAATTTTATTGGGTCCTTAATCTTCTTATTGTTGAAAATTGAGAGTTCTTTATATATTCTAGTCTGTTGGACATGAAATTTGCAAATATTTTTTCCTAGTTATAGCTGATCTTTCATTTTCTTAGTGAAATTTTTTGTAGATCATAAGTTATAAATTTTGATGACATGTAAATATCAGTTTCCTTAATGAATCATGCTTTTCGTGTAATATCTAAGAACTCTACCTCACCCAAGGTCAAAAAGATTTTCTCATATGTTTCTTTCGAAAATTCTTATATTTTCATATTTTCCAATTAAATCATGATTCACCTTTTTTAATGTCCTGGAACTACTATGTATATATAGTGTCAAAACATGGAAGCAACCCAAATGCCCATCAATAGACAATAGGTTTAAGAGGACATGATATATATATATATCATGATATATGATATATATTTATATGATATATATATATATATCATGATATATGATATATATTTATATGATATATATATATATAATTCAGTCACAAAAAAAGAATAAAACATTATTATTTGTAGTAACATGGATGGGCCTAGAGAATATCATACTGAGTAGGTCAGATAAAGATAATTATTATATGATAACACTTACATGTGGAATCTTAAAAGTAATAGAAATCAATCTATAAGTACACTGGAAAACAAATTTATGGTTACCAAAGGGGAAAGAGTGGGTGAGGGATAAATTAGGAGTGTGAAATTAATAGGTAGAAACTATTACATGTAAAATAGATAAGCAATGAAGATTTACTATACAGCACAGAGAACTATATTCAATATCTTATAATAACCTATAATGGAAAATAATCTGAAAATACACATATATAATTTACAATACTGTGTTGGTTTCTTGGCTATTATAAACAATGTTGCCATGACCATTTTGAATTAAGACTTTTCATCTTTTTGAGATATATACCCAGGACTGGGGCTGTTGGAAGCTCTGTTTTTAGTTTTAAGGGAACTTGCTTTCCATAGCAGCTGCACCAATTCACATTCCCACCAACACCCTTTTCTTCACACCCTCTTTGCCACTTATTATTTTGAATTCATAGATATAAAGAGAGAGATATAAGTTGAGTTTCTTTTTCTTTATTTCTTTTTGCTTTTGCAAATGAATGACCAATTGTTTAATTAATTTTTGAAAAGGCTATTCTTTCTCTATTCCATAATTTTTTGCACTTTTGTCAAAAATCAATTGGCCATATTTATGTGAAGCTATTTTCAGGCTTTCTATTTTGTTCCATTGATCTATGTGTCAGTTCATTCATTTTTATCAACTTTATCATCAGTACTTAAAATAAAACTGGGAGCAGACCACTATAGATAACAGAACTGTTTTCCTTATAACAGCAGATCTCTTTGGCACTTAAATTCCTGCCTAATGTTCTTGATTACATAGTATAAGTCTTCAAAGATGTGAAAAGTCTTTTTACTCTCTGTAAATTTTGTAATACACAAAGATAGCTTTCAACAAAGATAAATATAATATTAAAATTGCTGAAATAAGTACCTGATATCTTACTCCAAATATGGTACTTAAATATTTGAAGAGTTTTGGACGATGAATCAAGCAGAATGAAAACAGTGTCTGGCCCAACTACACCATCTTTCCTTGACTTGTTAATCAAAATATAAGATTTCTCATCTTTAATCTTTTCTTCTCTAAACCAATCTAAAAGCCTATGAAATGATCATAAATTTCATGGTGTAGTTAAATTATTAGTGTATTGATTATCTAGCTTACAGTTTGCTTTGCAGGAGGCTCTATAGACTCAGAGCACAACATACGGCAGTTTCTTTGAACTGTAGAAAGAAAAGATGATATTTTGATTTGCAAATATTGTCACCTAGATTACAGCTTAGAATTTCTTGCTACTTTAAGACAGAGGCAACTTCATATGTAGGATGCAGGAATAGAAAAGGAAATTATGTAACAAAAAAATCGTTATTAAAAACAGCTGGAAACAGGCCTAGTCTACCTGTGCCATCTGCCTCTTGTCCAAGTGTTTTTGGTTTCATACCCCTCCCTATGATGCCAGGCACTATTGTAACCTATTAACCTATACAAATTCATTTAATCACTGAAACATCTGTAGGAGGCAAGTGTGGCATTAATACTGCCTTTTCATAGATGAGACAAATAAAGCATAGAAAGGTTAAGTGACTTCAGCAAAACTATACTGCAAGAAAGTAGAGACATAATCCAAACTCAGATCATCTGTTTTCAGGGTCTACGTTCTTAACCTAAACCTTACAACTGTTATACAAGGTTGAAGAGAAAATAGAATCATTAATCAGTGAAATTATTACCCCAAACTCCTTATGGTAAAATATGTGCTTGATACAATTATATGGCATATGCACTGAAAGTTTAGATTGTTATACCACAAGTAACAATGGAGGTAAAATGCATAAATAGGATATTACCATTATCTATGAAATATTATTAAATACACTGCCCATATCTCATTTAAAACTATTTTATGTTCTCTGAATATCATCTCCCCTCTTCTCACTTGTCTAAAATATTCTCATCCTTCAAGATCCCTGGGTTGGGAAGATCCCCTGGAGAAGGGAAGGCTACTCACTCCAGTGTTCTGGCCTGGAGAATTCCATGGACTGGATAGTCCATTAGGTGGCAAAGAATTGGACACAACTGAATGACTTTAAATGTAAATGTGCCATTAGAAGTTTGAAAGCTGATTGCTCTTTTCATAACCTGAGACAGGAATTTCAGCACAAGATAATTAAAGCATAATATATAAGCCAAATATAAGATACTTATGGAATGAAAGTTGAGGAATAAGTAATGGGGTTGAATGGAGAAGACAGAAATAATATGCAGCCTGAATCATGTTTAACTAGGGCGAACAAGATGATTTAAAAATTAGAGCTAGATCAATAGGGTATGGTGTCCAAGTAACCTACAATCAAAATGTATCTATCAGTGTTTCCAGGATGAGTCAAGAATCTGTTAGATAAGTTGTCAACCAGGAAATCTGTTCCTGGTGTAGTTGAGCCCTAGACACTGGCTCAGATAAGAACTGGCTTCCTGGGAATGGAGAAAAGAGACAGAGAAAAGCAGGATGGTATGAACCAGCATATTCTCCATTTTCTTAAAGAGAAGTATGGAAAGAGAGGCCTGGATCTGAACAAAAACATGATAATTGAATATTTTTACTGAGACTTATAGTTTATTTTTTCACTTATTTTCCTTCTTTAGCAGGGAGAAATAGAAATGTAGTCATAACCAAATTAATCCACCCCATAAACACATTTTTCTGCTATCAGTGAGGAATGAGATTCACATGTGGGATATTTCTGAGAGCTGAGGTAAACACACTTACAAATATGTTTCTACTAGTGTTGGAATTATTTTGAAATAAATTAAACAATGTTGATAAAATGCCTATAAAATTGAAGCCCGGAGCCAGACAGAAAAATCTGAAAACAATAAAGAATCCAGTGAAGCAGTAAAAACATAGGCTGAATCAAATTAAGGGGTGAATGGAATTATCTACAACCTTGGTTGTAAATATTAAGTAATGGTGATAAATGAAAGACTCCTAGAAGGAATAAATAATGCATTAGATGGCAAAATTAATTCCAAGCAGAAGCCATATAAGTGGAGTCACCCACTTACAAAGCAGTTAGATCTCCATTATAAGAAGGGGTTAAGAGTATTCAACTGTGGCTTTAGTAGACGCACTTGGACCTCTCCAACTGCTCTAATTCAATGATACAATCTTGTAGCTTACTTGGACCATACCAAAGGGTATAAATAAGCAGTATCAAAAATCTCCTATAAACCTTTCACAAAAAGGCAAAGAAACCAACATAAAATGCACAAATGGCATAAACAGTTCACAGACTAGACATTTAAAAGAATTTATTTATAATTTTATGTCCAAAATTTATATAATTAAAATAAAATAAAATATTACCTAAATATTTGTTGCTAAATCATTTTAGCAACAGTTTAAAGATGTAATGTGAATGTGATGTCATGCTTAATGTCGTTTTTAATATCTGTGGTGACAATGCTATCTACATTATTTGTGCATTTTCGTCTGCTTTTCCTGTGTGTCTTGAAGTTTATTTTTATGAGCCATTGCTGACTTATTGGATGTGTACATATTAGTAACGAGTATCTTTATTATTAATACAGATTTTAACATTATAAGTCATTTATACATTATAAAGCACTATTTGTCTCTCCTTACGGTTCTTGGCCTCAATATAACTTTGTCAGATATCAAAATCATGACCCTTCTTTTTCCTTTTTAATTTTCAACTGACTTGTGTACTTTTGTCCACTATCTTATTTTAAATTTAAGACCCCTTTGTTTTAGATGTGTTCTTTGTATTGTTGCATACTGTATGGCTTTCTTTGCTTACCATGCTGTCAATTCAGAATCATCTTTATCCCCATACTTTTTAAAGCATTTCCCAGAATTCCCTTTCTGTGTATGGCTCTGGGTAAAAGACTGCTGATCTGAGGAATGTATATAAATTTAAAAGATCAGAATACAAGTAAAGCCACCTTCTCTAGAGGCAAGTTGCAGCCATACCTATGGGCACATAAGAAATTCCTGACAACTCTTCAAACTTTGGTTTCTCACTACAGCTTGACATATTCGGTGGGGAATTCTCAGAATTTCAAGAATTGCAGCAGTTTCCAGCTTGAGGATTACCCACCTTGGTACTTGGTACTTGTTACTTGGTTAAGACTTGAGCGGTGACTCCTCTGACTTGCAGAAGACCCTCTGACTTTCAGTGGCAGCTTCTCTGATCTCTGTCTTTCTGGCTCCTACTACAGATATTTAAGCCTCTTTTTCTACATGAAAATATTTACACCTGAAAACAGAAGTGTGGCTTCTGTCTTTTGGCTGAAACTTGATTAGCTAATTAGGCCTTCTGAGTTCCGTGATAGTTTTCATGTCACATTTACCTTTAAATGTCATGTTACTATAGGGTTTCTCTGTCTTTCTGACTCTCTCTCCCTGTCTTTTTTCATCCTTGCTCTCATTCTTCTCCCCGTATTATCTTTAATATTTAGACAAGTCTATATTATTTGGTAATAACTGCATTTATACTGATTTCTTTACACAATATTAATGTAATTTTTTTTCTTTTGAGATAATATCTATTTGTTTTCTACCATAGGTGAGTTTATTAGGCAGAAGCTTTTCTTTTCCCTCTCTTCTCTCTCCTTGCACTTCATTTGAGGAGACACACTTTAAATCCCAGCTTATATCCTTAAAGCAATCAGTAGTAAACTTATTCTGTCTCCCCTTTTCTCTCCCCTTCTCCCTAAACTGAGTTTACTTTTATTGATAACATTATATTTAATGATTACTATAAATACTTATGGCAGTATCTCTTTAGGTCTTGTGGTTATCTTTAAATGCTTCTTTAGTATATTTCTGATGAAGGGCTCATGAAATATTAACTGACATTATGCATGTTAATAACAGTATATCTGTGTTATGTAAACTGTCGTTAAGTTTTAACATCAGTTTGGCTAGATATGCAATTGTTGGCTTACTTCGACTTTTCTACATAATTTATGTTACTACATTGTCTTCTGACATAAAATATAACTTCCATAAATTTTGATAACAATATGATATCCTTTTTCTTATATATGACCCTACCTTCTTGTAATGATGGCTGAAGGATGTTTATTTCTCTGCAGTCCATAATTATGCCAAAATTAAAATTTCTGGGTCAGTTTTCAAAGGGATATAATATATTCTTTCAATAAGTGGCTTCAAGTTTTTCTTTTTCTAAGAAAACTTACTTGAATTCTATTTTCTAGTATCTATTTCATTCTATTGTTTGGTTATTAATCTTCTACTGTTACTACCATTATGAATATGTTGCATCATTATTACTTATTTTTGATATGATTTCCTCAAAATCTGTTTTTCTCTTTCTTTGTTCCTTCTTCCTTTTTTTTGTCTTTTCATTACCTATGTCCCTTATGACATTATCTAGAGTTTTCATTCTTGTTTAAACTTTACTGCTAAAATTACCTTTTTTAATATTTCTAATTATTTTATGAATACCATTAGTTCTTTATCCATACTCTCATTTGTTAAATGAATCACTACTAAGCTTTTATAATTCTAATTTCTATTGCTTCTTTAATCCCTTTTTGGCTGATTTAAAGTAATAAGAGATTTTATACCTTTTACTTTCTACAATGAATGAAATATCTATAGGTATATTATTTCACTCATTTTACTGTTTTCTTGTGGAAACTTATCATCGGGTTCTATTGCAATATATTTCAATTAATGATTTCTCAGAGAACTGGGTTTTCCGGGGTTCACAGAAGAAGAGGGTAGGCTGAAATATCAAATCATGTGACTCTATAGAAATATTCTCTATTGTTATCATGTAAGATTTTTAAAACATGGCCTTGTATTTTCTAAGATGTGCTGGTTCTGTTTGTTTTGCTGAGTTTTATATGAACTATCTCCATCCTTTGCACTTAATGTCTATTTTCTGTTCAGTGTGTATTTCACTCACAGCAAAAACCTAAATCTGGTACTTTCTTCTAAAAGTGAGTTCTATTTCATTAACCACAAGGATTCGTAGTGATTGGACTACAGCCACTTTGTCTGAAATCCCCTTAGTAAACATCTAGTTTCTTACAAAGTAAAGCCTCTGTATGTACCCTCTTAGTTGGACTATTCAGGATTTTCCCATCAAGCTTTCTATAATAAATGGGGCAATTTGGGGATTCTTCAGCACTCAGAGCCATTTCAAGATTATTTATTTGCTGTTTCTTCTTTCTCTTGCAGAATTGTTGAAATTATACATTATTGCTGCTTTTGGTTTGACCCCACACCCATGGGGATAGTTTTTCATATTATTTTATTGTAGATGTCACCTGTGATATTTCTGATATGTTATCTTAGCGGTTATATCTGTTTTTGTAAGGAGGTTCTGGGCTATTCAAATAAGTACACCATCAACTCAATGCAAACAGGATATTTATATTTTTAATACTACCCATGTAAAATTTTAGTAAAAGTGAAAGAAAATATTCCTTTTAGAAAAATAATTTTCAAATGCTATTTATCTTTAAGATATATTTAGAGCAAAACATCCAAATCTTACTTTATTTGTACATCTTTTAGGAGTGTTCTATTGTGTTCAAGAGATGGTTGTTTCTACTAAACTGTTATTTGAAAACACTTCATACTTGTAAAGTATAAGTGAATTCAGGTCAATAATTGACTGTTTTTATTACCCATAAAAACATCCAAGTTTCTGGGGCTTATTCTGATGTTTATCTAACATAAGGTTGAATAGTCTATTAGCTCCTTTCTCTTTTGGATTTCCAAGATTTCATTAAAATAGCTTCCCTAGTGCACATAAGAAGATGCAATCACACGTAATTTGTGGGAGAGATCATGAACTAATCCCATCCTTCTCCCCAGTTGATCAGTGTTTATGGTACATAAAGGCTTCATATTTGATATTAACTATGAGTGATAAAAACAATATTTAATTTCCAATTAATCTGTAGTATTACAAATGTGGATTCTAACATGGACTAAAGTATTAAGCTATGTTATTAAAAAAAAACAAGACTATCAATTCAAAGAGCAAATCCTTAAACTAGTTTAACTCACTCCACTCGCTGTATAAACCAATAATAATTAAGTAGAAGGTGTTTATCAAAAATGTAGGCTTTAAAACTGAACCTGGAATTTGCTCATTTTTAATCCTCAGTTTCCTATATCTAACACTCTCCTCCGGGACCACAATAGACAGTCATTTATCTATAAGATAACATACGTGATTTCACTCAGCTGTGCTGCAATCATGAACACTGGCTGAATTACAGATTCAAGGTTATTTTTTAATCATTTGGAATGCTTTTAGGTTTACAGAATACAGTTGGAAGCAGATTATGCTGAATTCTAGGAAAAGCCTAGCTTATTCTTTTCTTGGTACTTAATGAAAAACAAGGTGATTCAAATTTCAATCTAAGTACTGTAAACCAAAATAAGCAAACCCCATATATCTTGGGTTTTAAAAATCTTTGTTGGAAAAATTATAGTGCTTCAATTTGGAAAGACTGCTGAGGTTTTCCTATCTAGCATAAGTGGTCAATTTTGGCATTTTTCCCAGGGAAATGCTGCACATAGGATTTGATAAAGGAGTTTCATATCGAGCTGTTTCCCAAATACTTAGAGAAGACATATTCCCCTTCTAGAACAGAAAGGCATAGAAAAAGAACAAGGAAGAAAATTAACTGTTTTAGACAATGAGGATAAAAATCAGGAAATATAAACTTAACAATATCTCATCAATCTGAACCACAAAAATTCTCTCAGGTCAAAATTCCATTTCTCTATTCCCCAAACATGTGCACTATCTTTGAAAGATCCTCCAGAATCCCAGAGTATATTCCTTCCCAAAAGATATATTTTAAATGAACAACACTATGATTATTATAAAGGGGGTAAAAATAAATAAGTGAAGTGCTGTGCTAAAAATCATGAACATATTAGGTATCACTACATGAGAAGAGTTCCAAACCACAGCAAGGAGAGATAAGAAAGGCTTCCTCAGTGAACAATGCAAAGAAATAGAGGAAAACAATAGAATAGGAAAGACTAGAGATCTCTGCAAGAAAATTAGAGATACCAAGGGAACATTTCATGCAAAAATGGGCATAATAAAGAACTAAAACGGAAGCAGAGGATATTAAGAAGAAGGTGGAAAGAATACACAGAAGAAATATACCAGAAAGATCTTAATGGCCCAGATAACCATGATGGTGTGATCACTCACCTAGAGCCAGACATCCTGGAGTGTGAAGTCAAGCAGGCTTTAGGAAGCATCACTATGACCAAAGCTAGTGGAGGTGATGGAATTCCAACTGAGCTATTTCAGATAATAAAAGATGATGTTGGTAAAGTGCTGGACTCAATATGCCAGCAAATATGGAAAACTCAGCAGTGGCCACAGGATTGGAAAAGGTCAGTTTTCATTCCAATCCCAAAGAAGGGCAATGCCAAAGAATGTTCAAATTACTACACAATCGCACTCATTTCACACGCTAACAAAGTACTGCTCAAAATTCTCCAAGTCAGGCATCAATTGTACGTGAACAGAGAACTTTCAGATGTACAAGCTGAATTTAGGAAAGGCAGAGGAACCAGAGATCAAATTGCCAACATCTGTAGAATCACAGAAAAAGAAAGAGAAATCCAGGAAAACATCTACTTCTGCTTCATTGACTATGCTAAAGCTTTTGACTGTGTGGATCACGACTGTGGAAAAGTTTTAAAGAGATGAGAATTCCAGATCACCTTATTTGCCTCCTGAGAAACCTGTATGCAGGTCAAGAAGCAACAATTAGAACTGGACATGGAACAATGGACTGGTTCCAAATTGGGAAAGGAGTACATCAAGGCTGTATGTTGTCACCCTGCTTATTTAACTTAAATGCACAATACATCATTCAAAATGCTAGGCTGGATGAAGCACAAGCTGGAATCAAGATTGCTGGGAGAAATATCAATAACCCAGATATCCAGATGACACCACCTTTGCGGCAGAAAGTGAAGAGGAACTAAAGAGCCTATTGATGAAGGTGAAAGAGGAGAGTGAAAAAGCTGGCTTAAACTCAACATTTAAAAAACTGGAGGGGGAAAACATGTACACCCATGGTGGATTCATGTCAATGTATGGCAAAACAAATACAATATTGTAAAGTTAAAAAATAGAAAATAAACTAATTTATAATCTTAAAAAAAAATAACAATACCCTGCAATGAAAAAAAAAAAAAAACAACAACTAAGATCATGACATCTAGTCCCATCACTTCATGGCAAATAGATGGGGAAACAGTGATAACCATGACAGACTTTATTCTGGGGGGCTCCAAAATCATAGCAGATGGTGACTGCAGCCACAAAATTAAAAGATGCTTGCTCCTTGGAAGAAAAGCTATGACAAACCTAGACAGTGTATTAGAAAGCAGAGACATTACTTTATCAACAAAGGTCCATCTAGTCAAAGCTATGGTTTTTCTAGTAGTCATGTATGGATGTGAGAGTTGGACCATAAACAAGGCTGAACACTGAAGAACTGATACTTTTGAGCTGTGGTTTTAGAGAAGACTCTTGAGAGTCCCTTGGACTGCAAGGAGATCAAACCAGTCAATCCTAAAGGAAACCAACCCTGAATATTCATTACAAGGACTGTTGCTTAAGTTGAAGCTCCAATACTTTGTTCATCTGATGTGAAGAGCCGACTTTTTAGAAAGACCCTGATGCTGGGAAAGATGGAAGGCAGGAGGAGAAGGGAAATACAGAGGACAAGATGATTGGACAGCATCAATGACTCAATGGACATGAGTTTAAGCACAGTCCGGGAGATGGTGAAGGACAGGGAAGCCTGGTGTGCTGCAGTCCATGGGGTTGCAAAGTGTTAGACATGACTGACTGATTGAACAACATGAGATATAATCCATGAGCACCATAATAACACAGAAAATGAGTGACATCATGTCAAAGACTTGCAATTGTGAAAATTCCTGCTTCAGTAGAGTATTTGCTTTCTTCCCATGTTCTTTGAAAACATCAAATACAGCAGGAGACTGTTTAGAATTCACATTGCTCTGAAACATAAACTACAACTCAGTCTTTATTTATCTAGTAAAATAAACTTGGTATTACAAACCTAATCATCAATTAGGTAGAAAGACAGAAAGCAGGAGGAGAAGGGGATGACAGAGGATGAGATGGTTGGATGGCATCACTGACTCAGTGGACATGAGTTTGGGCAAGTTCCAGAAGATGGTGAAGGACAGGGAAGCCTCGTGTGCTGCAGTCCTGGGGTCACAAAGAGTAGGACATGACTGAGCGACTGAACAACAAATTTCGGACATCTTCATGAATGTTCAAAACAAACTCTCATAGTCAACATTTTCCAAAATAAAATTCATTTTCTCTTTCTCCCAAATAAAACTCTTTCTCCTCCTAGGTTTCCTGTTGTAGTGAGTTGCACCACCATTTAGCCAATCTTCCAGTGGAATACCACAAAAGTCATCCTAAACATTCTCTATTCCTTCATCTCATATGATAATTTGTCCCCCACTTCTGCCCATCCTGTTTCCCAAGTTTCTAGTGGTCCAGTAATTCTTTTTCCAAATCCCAACTGCTCCTGAGTTCAAGCCATCACTACTTCTCACTTCCTGATTTTAAATAACCTCCTAATTGAATTCGTATCTCTATTACCTCCTTGACTCATCATTTCATCATTCATTCAACTATATAATTGGTATTTCAAAAATGTAAGTTTTATTATTCCATTCTTTGGTCTGGAATTTTCTATAAGGCTATCTCCTCACTACTCTCTAGTAATTTCTTTTTTTCCATTCAGTGATCCTAAAGAGGATATTAAGTTTCTTATGAAAAAACTAGCCCATTACATAGTGAGAACATTTTGCTATTTTCCCAAAGTTCTTCCATTAAATGTATAATTACTTAAAAAATAGTCAATTAAAATGCATAAATTAAACAGAGGTTAAAGACATAAATTAATTAGAGGTTAAAGACATAAATTAATTGACTTTCCCAACTGTTGACTCTTATTATGATTTATTTATATTTTTAATTGTTTTCTTTTTTGTTTTTTTAATTATCCTGGAAATTCTCTCTAAAACCATTCATGAAGAATTAATATGCCTGTTTTTTATTTTTAACTTCTCATAATATTGTCTTCCTAATATAAAATACAGTGTTTATGATTCCATGGGGTCGCAAAAAGTCGGACACAACTGAGCGACTGAACTGAACTGAACTGATGATTCAATTACCTTCTGTTGTATTTTTTATATTCCCCATTCTTCTCAAAGCATGACAAGTTTTGTTTTCATCTTCCCTGTTCATTATCTGTTTAGATTTGCAAATACACATATCTACTTAAATTTTGTTTTATAATCTATGAATTTAAGGCATTATTTCTCGAGTTTTGACAGTGTAAGCTAATGTAATATCCCATGTTCTTCTATATTTTATTCATTACTTTTTCCATACATGTTTTTGATGTTTGTTCTTTTTAATCTCTGTAAATTTAGTTTAGTTAACAAATATTTAATACACACTACACAACACAAGAATAATGGCATTTCATCATTTTTCCAGTTGCTGCTAAACATCTTAAAATTCTTGAAACTTTCCCCCACCAAAGAATTATCTTACCCAAAATGTCAATAGTACCAGGATTGAGAAAAACTGCATCAAGGTCATGTAATTTCTACATCATTTTATTTGTTACAGTGAATCAATGTTTTTCTTTAATGCCTTTCTTCTTAAAACTTTTTGGCTTCCTGTTCTACTTTAGTTCATTCATTTTCCAAGCCAACTGCACATTTAACAGCTGAGTTTTAAAATTTTACTCAAGTTTAACATGGTATTTTTGGAATACCACATCTTTCTCTTTCCTGCATTTTGTCTTAAATTTGCTGGAGTGCATTCTATAAAATGACTTTAGAATGTGAGTGGTAAACTTTATGAGTCCACGTATATCCAAATATGTGTCTGCCCTGTACTTGCCCTTGATATTTTGGCAGAGAATAGCCTTTTCCTTTGGAACTTAGAATAACTTTTATCTCCACTGTCATACTCAGTTTTGCTGATGACAAATCAGATGCCATTTTAATTTTCATTCATTTGTAAGTCACCAACTTGGTTTTTTGTCTCTGTAAATTTTTGGAATCTTTTAAAATATCTTTTATGTTCTGAAATATTGTGAGAGATATGCTTAAGTGGGCATTTTCCATTCATCCTGCTCAGTCCTTGGATGACTCTTATGCCCATGATTCACATCATGATTTAGCTCTAGAAGTTTTGCTTTTCTATTCTTCCAATTCTTTCCCCTTAATTTTTTAATATCTTAAAGACATCTGTTCAACCCTTACTAGAAATTAAATGTTTAAACCTCTGGGCTCTGGAGCCAGGACACATGGGTTTGCATCCTAATTGTGCCTCTTGTTATCTGTACAATATTACTACCTTGTACAATAACTTTACTTCAGTGTGCCTTATTTCCTGTCTGCACAATGGAGACTACAATAGTGCCTACATCATAAAGTAACTGTAAGATTGTGTTGACATGCATTAAAAATTTAGACGTTTGTCTGTCACGTAGCACCTTAAAATATTTTAACATTAATTCTATACGTTCAGTACAGTATACTGTCTCTACACATCAGTAAAAGCATTTCTGACCATTGTGAAATGATAATTACATGATTTTTCTCCCAGATAAGATCAGATAGCAAGTAGAAAAACAAAATAGTGTATATGTAATTTAATTATCCACCCTGTGTTTCTATAAATATCAGACTGTCAGTATGGTTATAGATCCATCTTTACTGGACCCACAGATCCATTTTAATTACTGCTTGGCAAAACCATTCCAAGAGATTTTGAAAAAGAATTTAGGGGTATGAATCTCTCCATTGACAGATGCAGACAAGGTTATTACATGTATGCTTATATAAACAAATACAAAGAACAAAGACTCATGCAATAATTGAACAAACCCTGAAATACCATCCTCCCTACATCAACTGCATCAAGAAAAATTTCAGTTGAATATTCTCTTTCTCCTTTTGACATGCATTTTTCAGAATACCTTACTTTGAGGGAAGAGCGTAGTCTTTGCATCAAAAGACTGAAGTCCCTGCCTTATCTCCGTCAGGTGCTACCCACAAAATCCTAAGTAAGGTACAACCCAGGACTTCTGTTCTCCTATAGTTTGTGAAATGAAGTGAACTAAAAGGTTGTAAGAGAGATAGATGCTACACACATGTCCATGGCATATAGTAAATATACAAGCTTACTGTCTTTTTTTAAAAACCTGATTTTATGTAAATTAACTTACTAGAGAATCAGGTGAATAGAGCACTTATGGAATATAGTTTAACCTACATGTAAGCTTATCTAATTTTATTCTGCATGGAAAAATGATTGACCATGATATAATCATATATTTTATATATCTCTATTTATATTTCACTTTATCAGACACTATTAAATATCCCTTTCATGTTTCATTTTGCTGAATTTTAAATGCTCATGATAGGCAAGTTATATGGAATGTTTAGGCTCTCATGTCCAAATTTCTATCACCTTTTACCTGTCAGTAATATTTATTTTTCCACAGAATCACAGTATTGAAAACATAGGTTTTCCTCTTATAAGAACTACTTTTTTTCTTAATGGGAATTCTTGACATTTTGGCACAAATACATGGAAAATATATAGTTGGATGATTCCCAGAAGGGTAAATATTTGACAAGCTTGTTCAGTTAATAGTAATTAACTTAAAATGCAAACTTTAAAATCACTCTCTATATAGTGTAATCTCTTTGGCTAACCTCAAAGTATTAAGTGATTACAATTTTAATGGAAAATTTCTGGCAAAATATTCACCATTGGCTTGTATAATGTCCCAAGGAAGGACTTGAAATACCACCAAAGGGAGGTTAGAGTCCATTGAAAAGTACCCTTCATTTTCCTGGAATGATGCCTAGCTCTTGGAGAGCAATTTACAAAAGGCCTTTCTTTCTACTATAAATCTTTTTTTTTCTTCCCTTCCTGATGACTCTTTTATTTTAATGCTTATATGGAGAGCCAGATAGCCACTTAATGCAATGTTCTAGTACATTAGGCAGTATTCATGAATGAGCGAAAAGATCTAAGATGCAGAGAATGTTAAGATTAGGAAGGACATGAAAAAATGATGCAGTATCATTGCCAATATCATTTATTAATAGCAGCTGAAGAGCTAGACAGCTTTTGCAAAGGGGGGCAATGACCACCTTGTTAAGACAGCTCCATTCTAAGGAATCACTAGTTCAGTAGGATGTCATTTCATATCCTCCATCTTTCTCCAGGGCCGTCACAACTATTACAAGGTTAAAATCCCCTAGCTGCCTTTTTTGAATATTGTCAGATTCCAGACTTATCATTTGTTTAACGAATATTTTATTTGAGTGGGAAATAATAAAAATGTACACTTTCAGCTATTCACCACAATGGTATATTAGTTTCATATTGCTGCTGTTGCAAACTACCATAAGAGGGTACCAATATACCCTCATAGTTCTGGAGGCCTGAAGTCTGAAATCAAGGGTGTTGGCAGGGCTGTGTTCCTTCTGAAGGTTTCAGAAGAGGATCTGTTTTTTCCAAGTTTTTTGTTTTGTTTTCCCAGCTTCTAGAGGCTGCCTGCATTTCTTGACTCATGACCCATTCCTTCATTTTAAAAGTCACCCTCTGTTTTCCCCACTGTCTCATCTTTTTCATTCAAATTTCCCCCTGTCTCATTCTAATAAAGACACTTATGACTCTATTGATGGAGTAGGAACTAGCAACCCATTCCTGGTATTCTTGCCTAGAGAATTCCATGGACAGATGAGCCTGCTGGGCTGCAGTCCATGGGGTTAAAAGAGTCAGACACAATTGAGAAATTGAGCGTGCATACATGCATGACTATATTGGACACACTTGGATAACCCAGGACAATCTCCATATCTCAAAATTCTTAACTTATAACTGCAAAGTCCCTTTTGCCATACAAGATAACAGAGGTTCAGGGAATTAGGACGTAGATATATTTGGAGGACTCTTATTCAGCCTACCACAAGTAGAATTGAATCTTCAGATTCCATAAGTCATTCAGATTGGAAGGTTCAAAGATTACATACACGCCAGATTTTAAGATCTGTCTGTATAGAAATGTGAGAACTATGACATTATCTACCATACATAAAGAAAACTATCGGTCAAAATTATTCAGCAAGATTTAAGAATTTTTAGAATGCAAATACCAAATTCAAATTAAAAAATAAATACACCTGAAATGTAAACATTTCAATATGATTCATATTATTATCACTGCAAAATTTCCTATTTTTCACTTTGCTGTACACCTGAAACATTGTAAATCAACTATACTTCAATAATAATAGATAAATTAACCCCCCAAAATTCCTTTTTTGATATTTAATAAAGGAGTTTTCACCTAAGGGATAGGTTGTTCTCAATAACAAATATATCATTTTAGCTGCTAAGATAACTTATATGTGTGCTAAGTCTCTTCAGTCATGTCTGACTCTTTGCAACCCTATGGACTGTAACTCACCAGGCTCCTCTGTCCATGGGATTCTCCAAGCAAGAATACTGGAGTGGGTTGCCATGCCCTCCTCCATGGGATCTTCCCAACCCAGGGATCAAACCCGGGTCTGTTGTACTGCAGGCAGATTCTTTACTGTCTGAGTCACCAGGGAAGCCCAAGCCAAAGCTGGATATTGTGATTGACCTAAAAAAGTTCTGATTTCTAGGAGAGTGCTATGTTTAAGGATATTTATATAAATTTCTAGATAAAGTTAACATTCAAAGGTCATAGGAAAGACTACATATTGAATAAGTTACCTAAAGGTTGTTTCTCTTTTGGAGTACACCAACTATTATGCTGATTAAAGATTTAAATTAACTGTATCATAAGATGATAATGGTGCAATAATAATGATGCAATAATATTACTTGGCATTTTTATACATATACATACAAATATATATACTCATAAATCCGTGGAAATTTTTAAAAATCTCTACATACAATATTGTACTTGGATATAGAAATAATGCCATAGATAAATGCAATGCAGAGATAGTGTATATAAAGTTGCACTGTAAACACAATGAGACCCAGGTAACCACTATTACATAGTCTTTTTATCTCCCATTAGTCTATTTTGGGATAAAAGTCCTCACAATCTGCTTCCAGAAATCATGGATCTTAAGATTGAGAGGAACCTTAAGGAAATACAGCAAATTTGTTGAAAGATTTAAACAACAAAGGATATAGGTTCAAGTCTGACTTCTGTTCAAGTTAATTGTGAGCTCAAGAAAAATCTCTCACTTCTCTGAGAACCCAATTATTCATCTTTAAGAATAAGATATATCTTTAAGAATGAGATGTATCCTTTGCTTTCACTGAATTGATCTAAAAAGAATTTTTAAGCCCTTTCTGGCTACACCATGCTGTACAAAATCAAAACTAGAAACTATCTATTGGATACTGGCAGTATGAAAAATATTCTCCAAATTGCAAAGAACTCAACAATGTAGATATGATATTTTACTTAGAACAAAACACTGTAGATCAGAGAAGTCAAGTAATTCTACCCAAAATCACACAGAAGGGAAGAATTTAGATTTTAAACAAAGTTTATGAAATCTGTTCTATCTGTTGTGCCCAGGTGCCTTTCTATAAAATGGAATACAATGTTATGCTTTAATCTAACATCTTCCCCTGTAAATAGAAAGAACAATGTAGGTCCAGACGAAAGTATTAATTTAAGTCCTTCTGATTTCTGCAGGTGGAATTTAGTGATTGAATCCTGGTGAAAAAGTGCTCTTTTTTATATGAGGACCCTATGAACATGACTCTGCCATGACCAAGATTTTCATAAAAACAGTTAAAGGATGATTTTTGTAATGTAGTGTGGTTATTGCAATTTTTAATTTATATAATTTTAAAGTATAAATATTGTAATATTTTTAAACTAAGGACAGGTTCTTAACTTGAACCGAACTTCACTTAGCACCTTGCCTGTTGTAAAATCCATAATTTCTGGGAGAGTTTTATATCTTGGCATTGGGTAGAAAAGAGTGATGCACATTAGTTAATCCTTATATTCTTAGTTCAGAAGTCATATACTCAAAGATATAAAGTAATTTGGACAGTCAGTTTGAAACGTAGTCTACTATACTAGCCAGTATAACTAAGATTGACGTAATAATAAGATTGACACTCCACATACCTACAAAAGTAGAGTTCATTTTACTAGTTAATACAGAATTTTCAGTATTCATTATCATTACGCTATCCAAAAATCAGGCTCACAACTTTTATCTCTGGAAATTGGCAGCCAATAAAAGTAAGTCTAGGTGATAGTTTCCAATGTTTGATTTACATATCAAACTGTATATGTGATTTATCTTACAGATTATTCTTAGATATGTTGTTTCCAGATACATGAGTCGCCTACTTCTCCAGTTTTTTGCTATTTTCAAGGTGAGTTTCTTGCCCTACCCCATTCAGATTTAAACAAACCTGAAGCATTGATACTTTTGTAGTAATTTCCAGCCCTCTTCCTACTCATTCACTGCCACTCTGTTTTAAAGAAAATCAACAAGAAAAAATGGGCTCAGTTGAAGATACAAATATTCAAAATCTGTTCTTCAAATCATGGCAAACATATGTATAAAAAGAATTGTGAACATTTTTTGGACAAGGTGAACCTCTGAGTGATTTGCTCTGGATGGAAATGAATTGTACCTAACCTGTCAACAAAAGTGACAGATTGATGCAGCTGGAAAACTTCCTTCTTTCTCTACTAACAATATATTAAAGAGGCCAGGCATAGATTCATTTATCTTTATTTCAAAGTTCGAAGCATACAGTTTATTATAAGAAACTTCACTATATGTAGATTTGTATGTGTGCACATAGACAAACATACATGCAAAAAGACAGAGAGGTAGAAATTTCAATTAGATAATTAAAGATTTAAATGAATTCCTTTTTATTTTAAGATCTTTCTGACAAAGTTTTGGCTAAGAAAAGGAAACTACCTCAGTTTCAAAAGACATGTTGCCTTTAAGTCCTAAAACAAATTGAATTGCTTCCTTTTGAGAGCTAACATAATTTCAGTTCAAAAACCTGTGGTGACTAAAAGCAATCTTGTCCAAAACCCCATTCAATATAATTCTGAAGCCAGACATGGTAGCAGATTTATTCTCAGAAGAATATAGTTTGAGGTGAAATATGTATTTAATCACTTTAATTGAGATTTATCTTTCTGGGGGTGGTAATTTCAACCAAATATTCTAGATCATGCTTTGGGTTCTAAGATAGTCAAATTCTAGTCATTGAATACATTTACTATGCTTGTTGTTTCAAACCATCTAAATTTAGATCAGAGAAGTCAGCCACCTACAAATCTCTTTTGGAAATAATAAACTCTATAGGTTCTTATAGGTTCTCTGCAGCTCCTAAACTCTAAGCCCTTCAACAAAGCTTAAAGGAAGAAAGAAAAGGAAGTTATTTTATTCATGGAGTGATGTTTATTAACTCTTTTGAGTTTCAAATCAGAAACACAACAAAAGAATTAGCATATGCCCTCTAAGCATTGTCCTGAGGCAAACAGCCTTAAATTTGCTCATTAATTTAGATTCTCTTTTATACTTAAAGACACAGGATAAAAAATAAAATGATGTTTATTTCCAAGATAATTCTTAAGCCACAACAACCAAAACACATAAGCTTTTAAAACCATTTTTGGGCATTTTAACAGTCAGTATTGTTATCTCTCTCAAAGAAACATACACATAAAGAAGATGAGTATCAATATCAGCACTCAATTACCTAATGGAATGAATAAAAGCTAATGCTGGGTTTAGCTGTGATTTCACAGATTCCAAGAGGCACTCTTTCCTGCTAATAACCTTCTAATTACATTCATCTACTTGATATAAAGGAAGAAAGGGAATAAGGGAGGAAAGAGTAGAAAAGTAAAAAGAGAGTAAGGAAGAAATATTTCACTATCAGAAATACGCCTCTACTAACCTCTGTAAAATATTTGCAATGCTTAATTTTACCAAATAGCTGTACCACATATCGGGGTTTATGGATTGATAGGTGGAAGACTGCATGGTTTTTAGGAGCCCACCTGCATCTTAAACTGAGCCCTTCATAGAGCACACAACCTGCATGACCACATATAGTGGATCTATTGGTCTAATTTTTTTCACACAATACTAAAAAAAGCTGATTTATTTAGTTTGATAAAAGTAACACTTCATGACAGTATCTAATGAAAGCAGATCTTAAGTTTATTGATTTCATGGATGAAAAGAAAATTCTTATTTAGTTTGTATTTCTTTGAGTGATTTTTTGAAGTAGATAAAACATTTAATTTCTTCCCATTGAATTATGAGAGCATTTTCTTTTTGATTTGTGTGAACTCTGTGTATAAATGATATTAACTTTTAATGTGCCATGTAATTGTATGTAATATAGTTCTAGTTTTCTGTTTGCATTTTAATTTTATGGCTTTTGGCAGGCAGAAAACATATTTAAAAAGCATCAAATCTGATATATTCTTTTGTGATTTTTCGCATTGCTTTTATGGTGAGAAAGTTCTTCTGATTCCAATTATAGATAAAGTATATCTATGTCTTCTTTGTGCTTTTATGTAATCCTGCAACTATCTAAGGTTTGTTTTGTGGTGTGCTGTGATTTAAGATTTATAATGCATGCATGGGACCTTTTGAAGGAGGTCGCCATTATCTTCATTATCTCCACCATACTTTGGCCTCAGGTCAAATAAAATGGAGGGAACACACCACTATCCTTCAACAGAAAATTAGATTAAAGATTTACTGAGCATGCCCCATGCCCACATCAGAACAAGACCCAGTTTCCTGCTGAGTCAGTCTCTCCCATCAGGCAGCTTCCATAAGTCTCTTAACCTTCTCCATCAGAGGGTAGACAGACTGAAAACCACAATAACAGAAAACTAACCAATCTGATCACATGGACCAAAGCCTTGTCTAACTCAATGAAACTATAAGCCATGCTATGTAGGGCCACCCAAGATGGACAGGTATGGTGGAGAGTTCTAACAAAATGTGGTCCACTGGAGAAGGGAAAAGCAAACCACTTCAGTATTCTTGCCTTGAGAACCCCATGAACAGGATGAAAAGGCAAAAAGATAGGACACTGAAAGATGAACTCCCCAGGTCGGTAAGTGCCCGATATGCTACTAAAGATCAGTGGAGAAATGACTCCACAAAGAATGAAGAGATGGAGCCAAAGCCAAAACAATACCCAACTTTGCATGTGAATGGTGATGGAAGAACAGTCTGATGCTCTAAAGAGCAATATTGCATAGGTACATGGAATGTTAAGTCCATGAATCAAGGCAAATTGGAAGTGGTCAAACAGGAGTGGCAAGAGTGAACGTCGACATTTTACAAATCAGAGAACTAAAATGGACTGGAATGGGTGAATTTATATCAGATGACCATTATATCTACTACTGTGGGCAGGAATCCCTTAGAAGAAATAGAGTAGCCATCATAGTCAAAAAAAGTGTCTGAAATGCAGTACTTGGATGCAATCTCAAAAACGACAGAATGACCTCTGTTTGTTTCCAAGGCAAACCATTCAATATCACGGTAATCCAAGTCTATGCTCCGACCAGTAATGCTGAAGAAGCTGAAGTTAAACAGTTCTATGAAGACCTACAAGACATTCTAGAACTAACACCCAAAAAAGATGTTTTTCATTATAGGGGACTGGAATGCAAAAGTAGGAAGTCAAGAAATACCTGGAGTAACAGGCAAATTTGGCCTTGGAGAAACAGAATGAAGCAGGGCAAAGGCTAATAGAGTTTTGCCAAGAGAACGCATTGGTCATAGCAAACACCCTCTTCCAACAACACAAGAGAAGACTCTACACATGGACATCACCAGATGGTCAACACTGAAATCACATTGATTATATTCTTTGCAGCCAAGGATGGAGAAGCTCTATACAGTCAGCCAAAACAAGACCGGGAGCAGACTGTGGCTCAGATCATGAACTCCTTATTGCCAAATTCAGACTTAAATTGAAGAAAGTAGGGAAAACCACGAGACCATTGAAGTATGACCTAAATCAAATCCCTTACAATTATACAGTGGAACAGACAAATAGATTCAAGAAATTAGATTTGATAGACAGAGTGCCTGAAGAACTATGGACAGAGGCCCATGACATTGTACAGGAGGCAATGATCAAGACCATCCCCAAGAAAAAGAAGTGCAAAAAGGCAAAATGGTTGTCTGAGGAGGCCTTAAAAATAGCTGAGAAAAGAAGACAAGCTAAAGGCAAAGGAGAAAAGGAAAGATACCCATTTGAATCCAGAGTTCCAAAGAATAGTAAGGAGAGATAAAGCCTTCCTCAGCAATCAATGCAAAGAAAAAGAGGAAAACAATAGAAATAGAATAGGAAAGACTAGAGATCTCTTCAAGAAAATTAAAGATACCAAGGGACGATTTCATGCAAAATGGGCACAATAAAGGACAGAGATGGTATGGACCTAACAGAAGCAGAAGTTATTAAGAAGAGGTGGCAAGAATACACAGAAGAACTGTACAAAAAAGATCTTCATGACCCAGATAATCATGAACCAGACATCCTGGAATGTGAAGTCAAGTGGGCCTTTGGAAGCATCACTATGAACAAAGCTACTGGAGGTGATGGAATTCCAGTTGAGGTATTTCAAATCCTATAAGATGATTCTGTGAAAGTGCTGCTCTCAATATGTCAGCAAACTTGGAAAACTCAGCAGTGGCCACAGGAATGGAAAAAATCAGTTTTCATTCCAATCCAGAAGAAACGCAATGCCAAAGAATGCTTAAACTACTGCACAATTGCACTCATCTCACACACTAGCAAAGTACTGCTCAAAACTCTCCAAGCCAGGCTTCAACAGTACATGAACAGTACATCTGGTCATCCAGATGTTCAAGCTGGATTTAGAAAAGGCAGAGGAACCAGAGATCATATTGCCAACATCCATTGGATCATTTAAAAAGCAAGAGAGTTCCAGAAAGACATCTACTTCTGTTTTATTGACTATGCCAAAATCTTTGACTGTGTACATCACAACAAATTGTGGAAAACACTTCAAATGATGGGAATACCCGACCACCTACCTGCCTCTTGAGAAACCTGTATGCAAGTCAAGAAGCAACAGTTAGAACTGGACATGGAACAACAGACTGGTTCCAAATCGGGAAAGGAGTAGGTCAAGGGTGTATATTGTCACTCTGCTTATTTAACTTATATGTAGAGTACTAAAGGAAATCAATCCTGGGTGTTCCTTGGAAGGACTGATGTTGAAGCTGAAACCAATATTTTGGCCACCTGATGCGAAGAGCTGACTCATTGGAAAAGACCCAGATTTTGGGAAAGATTGCAGGCAGGAGGAGAAGGGGATGACAGAGCATGAGATTGTTGGATGGCATCACCGACTCAATGGACATGAGCTTGGATAAACTCTGGGAGTTGGTGATGGACAGAGAGGCCTGGCGTGCTGCATTTTATGGGGTTGCAAAGAGTCGGTCACGACTGAGCGACTGAACTGAACTGAAATGAACATCATGAGAAATGCTGATGAAGCACAATCTAGAATTAAAATTGTTGGAAGAAATATCAATAATCTCAGATATGCAGATGACACCACCCTTATGGCAGAAAGGGAAGAAGAACTAAAGAGCCATTTGACGAAAGGGAAAGAGGAGAGTGAAAATATTGGCTTAAAACTCAACCTTCAGAAAACTAAGATTATGGCATCTGGTCCCATTACTTCATTGCAAATAAATGGGGAAACAATGCAAGCAGTGAGAGACTTTATTTTTGGGGGCTCCAAAATCACTGCAGATGGTGACTGCAGCGATGAAATTAAAAGATGCTTGCTCTTTGGAAGAAAAGTTATGACCAACCTAGACAGCATATTAAAAAGCAGAGACATTACTTTGCCAACAAAGTTCTGTCCAGTCAAAGCTATGGTTTTTTCAGTAGTCATGTATGGATGCCAGAGTTGGATATAAAGAAAGCTGAGCTACAAAGAATTGATGCTTTTGAACTGTGTTGTTGGAGAAGACTCTTGAGTGCCACTTGGACTGCAAGGAGATCCAACCAGTCCATCCTAAAAGAAATCAGTCCTGAATATTCATTGGAAGGACTGATGCTGAAGCTGAAACTCCATTACTTTCACCACCTGATGCGAAGAGCTGACTCATTGGAAAAGACCCTGATGCTGGGAAAGACTGAATGCCGGAGGAGAAGGGGATGACAGAGGATGAGATGGTTGGATGGCATCAATAACTCAATGTTCATGAGTTTGAGTAAACTTCAGGAGTTAGTGATGGACAGGGATTCCTGGCATGCTGCTGTCCATTGGACTGCAAAGAAATAGACACGACTGAGTGACTGAACTGAACTGAATTACTTTCTTTGGAGAGGAAATCCAAGATCACATATTTTATTCTAGAGACCAACTCTGCCTCTCAACACAGACAGTGTTAACTGCTCATCCTCCTAAAACCAGGCATAGGGCATAATCTAAATTCTATCAGAGAAAACAGATAATGAAATTCTAACTAGGTCATTTCAAGTATTTATTTCTGAGATTTTTCAAAAAGTTTTTGTGTATTAGTATATTGAATTTGGAGTTAAATATTAAAATATAACTGATCGTATTGGCGTGATCAATGTACAACAATGAGCCACGCTCAGGTGATCTCTGCTCCTGTGCCTGCCATCAGCTGTTAAGTCAATTAAGCATGCTGGTTTAGATCGGCTTCCTGGGACTGCGTGATGACTGGATCTTCTCTCTACCTGCTCCCTCTTTTTCCAGCAGGCTAGACAAGGCGGTCCACAGGCCCAGTCCCAAAGGCCTGAGACTGAAAACTGCAAGACCTGCTGTAGTCTAGGCTTGGAACTCTCACAGGTCACATCTGTCACTCCTCGTGATCAAAGTGAGACCAATACAAGGCACAGGGAACTTGAACCCACTGCTGAACAGGAAGTACTGTAGCATATGATGGCTACTTCTGCAACTTCTGATGACGGATGATAGATATAGCTTCTGTATCATCCTAGGGTTTTCTCTCTTAAGGGTAGGAGGAGGCAGGGAAGTCTTCAATTGAAATGGGTAAGGTCTGATGATGACTTTTGTAAGATTTAGCTACATTTCCTTTCTTGACCCTTTCTTCATTAAATAATTACATTTGACTGCTGCACTTGTATAAAACTAAATATTAAGATTATAGTCTTCATTGAAACTGTGGTAAATATTATCATGGATCCCAGGCATTGTGCATAATGTGGATTTTGTACGTCAACCCTATTGCATGAGACAGAAAGAAGAGACTTTCAAATCATCCTCATGCATTTTTTTTAACTAAACTATTTTCTGTCTTTATGGATTTGTCTATTCTGACATTTTATATAATGGAGTCCTATAGTATGTGGTCTTTCGTGTCTGGCTTGCTTCATTTAGTATAGCGTACTCAAGAATCATCCATGTTATTGCATACATGTACAATATTGCATATTGTACCTTATTCCTTTTTATGGTCAAATAATATCTGTTGTACATTGTGTTTATCTATTTATCAGTTTATGAGCATCTAGATTATTTCCACTTTTTCTCTAATATAAATCACACTTCTATAAACATTTGTGTAGAAATATTTTTCTGGACATGTTTTCATTTTCTTGGAATGGAGTTACTGGAACAAATGTAACTATTGCCAACATCCACTGGATCACCCAAAAAGCATGAGAGTTCCAGAAAAACATCCATTTCTGCTTATTGACTATGCCAAAGCCTTTCGAGAAAAACTCTTGAGAGTCCCTTGGACTGCAAGGATATCCAACCAGTCCATCCTAGAGGAGATCAGTCCTGGGTGTTCATTGGAAGGACTGATGTTGAAGCTGAAACTCCAATACTTTGGCCACCTCATGCGAAGAGCTGACTCATTGGAAAAGACCCTGATGCTGGGAAAGATTGAGGGCAGGAGGAGAAAGGGACGACAGAGGATTAGATGGTTGGATGGCATCACTGACTCAATGGACATGGGTTTAGGTAGACTCCAGCAGTTGGTGATGGACAGGGAGGCCTGGTGTGCTGCAGTTCATTGGGTCGCAAAGAGTCAGACATGACTGAGAAACTGAAATGAACTGATGATAATTCCAAATAGATAGTGGCAGACTTGCAGTGAATTATGTGTCACACAGCTAGTGTCACAGAGAATTAGTTGATGTGTGTTAAAAGAAGAAAAACACATATTTTGTGGCAGAAGTATTTTGTCTGTGTGAGTAAAGCAGAGACACAGGTGTTTTTTCAAACTCCACTAGTGTTAACTTTAAAAATATGCACAACCTAAAAGTTGAGAGTTATGTTTAAATTGGTGGGAACTTTCGGGACTTCAAGCTGAGGAGGCAACATCTCAAGTAACTCTGAGAGAACTGCTCTGAGGAGGTAATGCAGGGGAACTAGGTTATTTAGAAGTTTTGCAACAAAGAACAGTTAGTTGGAACATCTAAACATTATTGTAAATAAAAGGAAACAAGATATCCCAAATTAAGGAATTTAGTGCTTTTCTATCTAAGATGCAAAAGTCTTTGCTCACTGAAATTAATCCTTTGATATGCATCTCAGAAATCTCAGGCCAGTATCCTGTATTTTCACATCCTGAGGTTCCTTAGGGCTCACCACAGAGAGTGGCTACAGCCTGATGGCTGCTTAAAGGCATATATTTGTCTCCTTCCTGAGTGTCCTCAGTGCTCACCAGCTAACATTGGAGGGCTGCAATCGTTGATGACTATGACATCTTTTGTTTACTGATACGACAGAAATATTCCATTTCTCACTAGGAACTTGTAAAATAATGTTTTCCATTGTAAAACATCCACGTTAAATGTCAGAGCACTTGCTGTATAATAAATGTTTGTAAAAAGAAAATAGATGAATGATGTAATCATGGCAATGATGATAATGATGTTGCTTTAATGAAAAAAAGAATGGATAACCTTTTAGTCTGTCCATTAGTCCTACTTCCTGTATCATCTCACTGCATATTCTGGGAATTCCAAACAACTTAAATCTCCTAAACTGTACCATTTCACTCTCTCTTATGGGATATGGCACATATAAGAATGTGCCTGGAACACTTTTATGTTCTCTGCCCAAACTCCCTGTCATTGCTTAACTCATCCTTACCTCTGTAGTCTCAGCCCAGTTTAATTAACACTTCCTTTAAGAAATCTTTCCTGATGTTTTCAATTTGGGTTAAAAGTCCTTTGTTGTTCTCTCATGCTGAATTCTAATGATTCTCATATTGACACCATCATACATCTCTTTGGTTGTCATAACCAACAGTTTGTAAGGTCATGGAACTCTGTAGCTTCATTGTCCAGAAAAAAGGCTGGTTTATATTCAGTGTTCAAAAAATAATAATCTCTCCAAATGATCAAACACAAATGAATAAAATCATCCAGAAGCAATCCATATCCTAAAGGCACTGAATTTAATCAAGATTTTCCCCTCTTCTCCTTCAATTTTCACATTTTCTTTGTTTTTCCATTGTATTTCTACCTTTTTCTAATGCTGCCTTCTACTTACTATTTTAATTTCTATTGCCATGTGTTTATTGTCAAATATAGTTATTTTTTAAAGCATTTTGAAAGACTCCCTCTGACCTTTAAATGGTCATAAAACCATTTAATTAATACATAAAACCATTATGAAACTACTCTAAAAGGAGATAAAAATTATGTTGCCAGAATCCACTCTTCCTTCCCACAATACCAACATACCAGTTGGTATTGAAATTATACCATGTATTTGGAAAAACATAATTTTGACTCACTGGATATAGTAGTACTTTTGTATTTGATGAACTATATATAAAATAAATCTGCTTTTGAACCAAATATTTTATTCTGTTCTCTTTTCCTCATCAAAGTGTTCTAGGAATTGCATATTTGACCCAAGGGTTACTAACCATGAGACTTTAGGCATGTCATTTTACCTCTCTGACTTTAACAATGACATATGAACACTAACATCCATGTCTATTGTTATATGGAAGGACTGAAATTTAAAAAGACATATAAGCTGGCATGTTGAACATATATAATCAATTAGTTTCTTTCTTCATGCTCCCTATTTCCTATATAGACACAGTTAAATGCCTAAATGAGATATAAATTCTATTTTTGAGTAAGGATATGGTTGATGGTCACTTTGGACCATTTATCAATAAAAAAAATGAAGCACACTATAAAAAAAAAACAAAAATGAATTGATTTCTTATGTTACTTTTTTTTTTTAATATTTCTATAAGGGCTATTTAAATCCAAACTATGAAATTATGACATTCTTTTGGGATTGGGTCTGGCTATCCCTCAATATATGTACCTCCCTTTAGAATGTCAGTGTTGTTCATTGACACTGCCATATTTTGCTCAAAGAGCTGAATATTTTCCAAAACCCTGCAACCCATTTCCCCTATAAATTATTCTTATTAATGTTTCTATACTAAAATGCCTTATAGGATACATTTCTTTTAGTGCAGGGGGCAATTTCAATATTTCAAAGACCCCTATAAATCAAGCATAGTGTTGTAAAAACGAGGCAATTTGGCTGGAAAAGCAAAGACATGGTTCCTGTCTGACATTTGCATCAGAAAGTCAGCCAAGCTTCTGAGTGCATTAGTCCATGGAAACAAGAGCCCTCTTATGATAAACAAGCATGCTGGAAGACAGGGTATTATCACAAAGAGGATTATTTATGCTAGTTCAAGAAACAAGAAAAAGAGAAAAATGTAATCCCCTTCAGATCTTGAGGCTGCTGATCAAATAAAAATTTCAAAGTAAATTTTGGAAAATTGGCTCTGAGAGTGCTTAAGATTTAGTCAGAAAATAAGTGGGCAGAGGGACCTGGGCATGATAAAATATACACAAGTAAAAGGGTTAATGTTGAATTCTCTTGAAGTAGGATTTTAATTCTCTTATATATTAGAAGCTACCCTAACTCCATTACAGATCTCATTGGAAATAAAATCATCTCTGAGGGATGAAAAGTAGGCTCACATTTACTCATACAGAAATGCACATTCATTTGGAAACACAGATAGGAAGCTGAGAGAAAAGAAAATATACACTCAAAAAATACCCAAATATGCCCATTTATGAAATTTGCACAGTGATTCTCAGATCACAGACAAGTCGGGGGATGAAAAGCAGGGCCAAGGGTTTAAGCCAAATCCTTAGACTTCCAGACAATTAATAACTTCTATTTCTCTTTAACATGGTTCAAGAAAATTCTAATTTGAATTTTTCTCCAGTGTTGTTTTACTCAAGACAAGGAGGACTTCTAAGATATACAAAGACATGATTTTTAATTATATCATAAATATAAAGAAGAATTTGGGCCCATTCTTAGATAATAGAGGAAACTGTGATGAGAGCAAATAAACACATGTTTTACATACACCACTACATCAACTAATCATAATGATCGTGGTCACCTGTGGGAAAAGTCAAAATCATTTGAGAAAATGTAAACTAAGGATTAAACATATCAGAATTGCAATTCGCAATTCTGCAGTCATGGCTTCAATCCCAGCTCTGTCTGCCTTTTATATGCTCTGTATCACTGGAAAAGATATTTAACCTCTCTGTTAAACATCTGTCTCAGTTACTGCATCTTTAAATGGAAGTGACAAATATTTAACATTCAGATTGTTGTTAGTATTATAGTCTCTCAATTTAGTATAATGCCAGGCACATATTAGGTACTCACTCAACACAACTATTGCACATTAATATAATGCAATATGATAAGTGCCTTTAAATGATCTGTAGATAATATTTAATTGAATCAATTTTAAAATAATTTGATTCAAGCTACATTAAATGAGTAATGATATATGTTCAAGAGATTAAGCATTGGAAAGCACAATTATCTGTCTAAAACACTCTTTAATCCCAAGTAGCATATTTATCAGTAAAATTCCTGGGTACTCAGGAAAAAGGGAGCCCTTAATGTGCAGCCATACTAAAACAGATGAGCAGATTGTACTGTGCAGGTTAGAGGCACCCTTAGGGCAGGGGACACGTCTATAGAAACAGTCATGCACATTCTGCCTTCTAGTGTCAAACAACAGTAACCTACTGTCAAGTGAAAAATCCACCCCATCAAGCAATTGTCTTCATTACTCAGCACCAAGCAAGTGGGTCTGAGGGATGTTTACCATTGAATTGGCCACCTGCTGTGGTGCCCTTGTGTCATAGGGACTCAAATTTGAAGCAATCTTCCATACTATGTCTCTGCAATTCTAAAACCTAGGTTACTCTGCAACCTAAACCCTAGGCTATAGCTAATTCTAAATCTTAGATTATATCTGAGATAAGAACATAGCAAACTAGCAAGGGATACTAACACAATATAGGGGGTCCAGGATCAGTATCAGAAGAGCATGAAAATAATAAAGAACATAATTTTAGGGGTGTGGATTTTATAAACTACTAAAATTAATCTACACAGTGTCTAATTCCATTTTTCCATCATTACAGTTTAATATTTTGCTTAATTCTACACACTAGAAAGTTACTATATTATAGAACTCAAGGAGTATGTATTACTCAAATATTAACTGATAACCAAAGAGAGAAATTTTTCCAAAGACTGCTTAATCTAGAATTTTGAATTTACTAACTAGTTTTTGGTGAGGAGGTATTAATACAAGTTTGTGTGCCCAACACACAGTGAGGTCAACCAAACAGAAATATCAGAGTTTGGAGCAGAAGAAGTTTTATTTCAGGGCCATGCAAGGAGAGGGATGGCTTATGCCCTAAAAAGCCCCAAGTTTCCCAAAGCGTTCTTACAAAAGCCAAGTGAGGAAGAGGGATTGCAGGGTGATCAGCTTGTGCACCAGTCTCTGGTTAATAATGAGGTAGCAGGGTGATGTCACAGGGGTTAATGTTTCAGCTCTTAGGCCCCAGGAGGCCTGGGGCTATGTGCTCATGGTCATCAAGTAGTTAATATCTTCCATTTGTTTTGGGGGGCCTGGATACATCTGCAAAACAACTCAGGAAATGTACATCAAATACTATTATCTAGGTACTTCAGAGAGGAGCTAAAGCAGTTCTGTGGGAAGGCCTGTCCTGAGAGGGGCCCAGAGGCTCCTGCTTGGTTACAGGGGCATTAGAAGATGGGAAAGAAACTTAGAGGTGACCACTGTACTGGGAGATGCTGGGATCATATCCTTTTCTGTCTTGTCATTGCTATTCATCAATTGCATGCATGCGTGCTAAGTTGCTTCAGTTGTGTCAGACTCTTTGCAACCCTGTGGAGGGTAGCCCACCCAGCTCCTCTGTCCATGGGATTCTCCAGGCAAGAATACTGGAGTGGATTGCCATGCCCTCCTCCAGGGGATCTTCCTGACCCAGGGATTAAACCTGCATCTCTTATGTCTCCTGCATTGGCAGATGGGTTCTTTACTACCAGCACCACCCGGGAATCCCATTCATCAATTACTTCAATCAGAGAAATCAGCTGAGATTCTCTTTCTGACTATGACTCAGTATATAGGGACATTTATAATATGACTCAGTATATAGGGACATCTATTTTCAAATTCTAGGTTCTTGGTGTGGAATATGTGTTTCCTTCTATGAAAACCTTCCTACTTCCATGCAAAGTTACCTACCAACAAAGCCTATAGGCAAATTATATTTAATGGAAATTCATAGGGTAAAGAGAATGTCAAAACCAGTGGAATCTGAGTTTTTCTATGCTATGCTATGCTTAGTTGCTCAGTCGTGTCTGACCCTTTGTGACCCCATGGACTGTACCCCACCTGGCTCCTCTGTCCATGTGGATTCTCCAGTAAAGAATAGTGAAATGGGTTGCCATGCCCTCCTCCAGGGGATTTTCACAACCCAGGGATAGAACCCAGGTCTCCCTCATTACAGGTGGATTCTTTACAATCTGGGCCACCAGGGAAGCCCGAGTTTTTCTAATATAATGAAAAAAAAAGTAAAAGCATTTAAAAGGTAAGAACTCCAAAATAAAATTAGATGGCTGATTGAAAAATTTTAATGCCTGGAGAAAGCACTAAAGATTATGCAGTAATTGAGGCTGCTTAGAAATTTCTCCCCATGCTGAATATGTCATCTTTCTGCATAGATATATATATATACCCTAGCATTCACGTTGTCACTACCAGAAGAAAATTTTTCTCTTACTTCTCTACCATTTTCCTAGATAGAAAGCACAAAAATCACTGTGTAAGCAATTCTTTCAAACATATATTTATTTACCCAGAGCAATTTTTAAACAATTTCATAGCTCATGGACATCTGACCTCAAAATTTTGGCAAATTGATAGGCCTTGTCCAATCTTTTTGCTTCTATGTTTTTTATTATCTTGTCATCCCCATATTTTCAGGGTTGAATTTGTTTTGTACATAAGTTTATATTACTTGTGTTCTCAGGGTTGTTCTCTCAAGCTAAAAATTCAACTAAACGCTCATGGTTAAAAAAAGAATGGGGATTTTAACAACCCAGGACACACAGGAGAGTCTCTGAGACCTATGTAATCATGTAATTGAAAACGAATCATGCTTTTTTCCCCCTCCAAGGGCTTAACTCTAGCTACTACTTTCAATGATTTAATTTTCTTCCTGTTATGTCAGCTCCCACAAGATTGCCTGTAAAACACAGCCTTGCCAATGACACAGGAACACTGCAGCTGCCTGTTTTCTGATGGGTTGCAAAACAGTATTAAGTAGCTAATTTTCCTTTCTCTTTTATAGCTGAGAACCTAGTATAGTGCCTGCCTTGATTGTAATTGCCCTTTTTCTTTGATCTACACATTTAAGTGACTTTTGACAAGTAATTTCCTCTCTCTGAATTTCAACTATCTTATCCATTGAATATGGACAATAAGATCACCCTTAGAGAATTGTTGCAATGGCGTGCATGTGATACAGATTGCTAATTATTCCCCAGTATCCATTCTTCCTTTCTCCCTTTTAATAATTAAACCTCTGGGTTTCAGCTGAGCACATAGCTTTCTGGTTAAAGACTATATGTCCCAGACATCCTTGCAACTAGTTAAAACCCCTTCACTAAATTCTATCCAGTAAATATGATGGGAGTGATGTGTTAAACTCTTGCATGGTGTCCTTAAAAGGAAGCTTCTTTTTTCTTTGTCCTTATTCTCCTTTGCATATGCTGAGATGTGTACATTGGGATTGTGAATCAGCTCTGTCAAGCACCCAAGAGAACACTACACAGAGTGACAGAGAAACAAAAGAAAAGGAATATGGTGTGCAAAAAAATCTCATGGAGGTGAGACTCTAGTCTACTTATTTTAATGAAATTATACAGGAGAAAGAGAGGTTCTTTTATCTTGTTAAAATATTCAACCCAAAATCCTAAATTACTCAATGAAAAAGCATGCAGTAATGCAGGCAATTGTTATTTTCCAAACATTGAAATCCATTGCATGTTAAAGTCATACTATGATCCAGGTCAAAAATCTAAACTGAAATCTCACCAGGATTCTACACTTTTATTGTTTGTTAGCCAAGATTAGCTGTCCCATTTTATAGCAGAGTACCCTGGGACTCAAAATAGGTAAACTTACTTTTCCACTATAGCTATGAAGAAACTGTTCAACTAAAACACACATATACACAGACATAAGCATGCTTCTCCAACAGAAAATATTTAAGTGTATATTGTTGGGATAATGACTAGAAAGGTATATTGCATAGTGCACGCTGAAAGAGCCAAACACTACTTAGTGACTAAACAACAACAACAATAGATAGCCTACTATTAATAGTTCTGCTTTTCTGGGGAGCCCTAACTAATATACCTGTAAACATGCAAATTTCATGAAAGAACTTACCAAACAGAAAAGTTATTTAATCATTTATTTAAATGCCTGCAATTTCTTTTTCTTTTGTTTTAATAAATAACTAAAGACAATAGTATTTTCAGTCCATACAATGTGACAACCACAGTGGTATTTATTGCTGGTGGTTTTGACCCCATGTGGCAATAAGCACTATTATCAGCCCCAATGCACAGAGGAAAAGGTGAGGTTTAAAAAACTTTCCTAAGATTATACAGCAAGAAGGAATCAAAGATTAGATCTAAGGGTCTTCAACCACAACTTTATACCTCTTCTCAGTTGACTGAGAATCTGAGCCAACTAGAATTATTGATCACTTACCGTGCTTGTGCTTAGACACAGGAGATATGGGTTCAGTCCTTGAGTTGGGAAGATCCCTTGGAGTAGGAGCCTCCAATAGGTCACATAGGCTCTTCTGCCAATGGGATTTTTCAGACAAGAATACTGAAGTGGTTGTCATTTGCTTTTCCAGGGGATCTTCCCTACCAAGGGATCAAACCCATGTCTCCTCTCTCTCCTGCATTGCAAGCAGATTCTTTACCTGCTGAGTCACTGGGGAAGCCCTGATCACCTACTATGTGATTCTTACTTTGATAGACATGGAAGGTAATGTAATAGTTATAAAATCATTACTTCTAACCCTCAGGAAACAGATATTTCTATTTAGAGGGAGGCAAAGAATACAGACATGAATGTTCAATTGTGTGTGTGTATGTGTCTGTGTGTAGCAGAGGGAGGGGGAAAAGAAGCAGAAAATGACCATAAACCAAACACATATCCCTCAAACAGTCTCCCTACCAATTTTATCTAAATTAAATGAAGGCCATGATAAAGTTCAATGATCTGCCATATGATGGTGGTATAAAACCTCTTCTCTCCTTAGGCATTTTTATTTCTAGCTTCACTGGAATGATGAACTACCTATTCATAAAAATAGTCTAGTAAAGAAAACGCAATAGACTATAAACTGGAATTAGCATAGATTTCCAAAGAAACAAATCATGCCAGCAAACATGACTCTTTTTGTCGTACCATTTGGAGATAAGTTGATTAAGGAAGGATTGCAGAAGTATTGGATTATATTTGATTTATTCAGGCCCAAGTTAGTGTCTCAGGAAAACTAGTTCTCATATTAAGCAAAATTGCTATAGGTGTTGGATGAGCACTGTCAAATAGATTGCATACTGACTGACAGGTCATAAAACAAGAGTAATCACAAATTGCCTGGCATTTAGATGAAAATGCCCTGACTACAAGAGTTTATGAAACAGACATAACCCAAAGTGATCACTGTGCCCGATATTTTTATAAACCTAAATACAGAAAAGCATAACTCTCCTATAAATAGGAGGACTGGAACACCATATAAAACAATAGTCTACAGGGATATCTAGTACTTGCTCTCCTTTTTTAATTTATCTATACATAACGCATATATTACATATAGACTTCCCTGGTAGCTCACATGGTAAAGAATTTGCTTGCAATGCAGGAGACCTGAGTTCAATCCCTGGCTTGGGAAGACTCCTGGAGAGGGGAATGGCAACCCACTCCAGTATTCTTGCCTGTAAAATTCCATGAACAGAGAAGCCTGGCAGGCTATAGTCCATGGGGTAGCAAAGAGTCAGTCAGATACAACTGAGCACACACATACACACACAATGCATGTATTATCATTTCCATAATTTGGTCAACAAATGTGTACACTCTATGGAAGTCATTGACAATATGTAGAGAAATGAGTCTATATTTACTTGGTGCCTAATATATGTCATGTTGCTTCCCTGGTGGCTCAGTGGTAAAGAATCTGCCTGTCAATGCAAGAGATGCAGGTTTGATCTCTGGGTCAGGAAGATCCCCTGGAGAAGGAAATACTTACCCACTCCAGAATTCTTGCCTGGGAAATCCCATGGACAGAGAAATCTAGTGGTCTACAGTCCATGGGGTCACAAAAGATTCAGACACAACTTAGATACATGTGTCACGCTTGAGCTAGGAGCTGGTCACAATTTCTCTTACATGTAGAACTTGTCTTCTCAATTTCCCCATAGTTTTGCTGTGAGGATTAAATATATTAATATATGTAAAGTGTTTACATTATCGTTAACTTAGTCTCAAAAGGCGGATAGCAAAAACAGCAAATGCCTTTGCGTCTGGGAGACCTGAAGTCAAATCTTGTTATACCAGTTTCTCCTTTGAGACCTGCAGCTACTTTGTTCACCTCTTTGCACTTCAGTTCCTTCATAATTAAACTGAGGACCATACCTATCTTTTAAGATGGTTTAGGGACGAAAGGTAATGAACTCAATTTGCCCATCGCCATGCCTGGCAAAATAAAAATTCTCATCGAAGGGAAGCTGTAATTGTTAAGAAAATTACATTGCCCTTAGAGCTCACTGCTTCCATTTCAAATTCCAACAGTTGTTCAGAAGCTATTTATATTTTTTAATAAAAAACTCTGATTGTATGTACATAATCTTCTATGATTAAAAGCATATACATCCATAATCCTACAGACCCACAAACTTATATCCCTAAACCCCTGAGCAAGTCTTTCTTCTATATTACTTTTTCTGCTGCCCTGTTTATTGAAAACATACCAGATGTTTGAAGGGTGGAGGGGTCAGTTAAACTACTGTTCAATGTCAGTCATGGTAAATTACTCATCCTACACATACGTGTTCTTAACATCCAGAAGCACTTTGTATAGCTGTTGCTTGTTTCAAATCTACAGATAAAAATACGTGAGATACTTGAGTTTTGATTTATGACTTAAATGAGATTAATTTATAAATAATACTTGTTTTCACACTTGAAAATCTTAGCTTGTTTGGGTTTGACATTTATAATTCATTTTAAAGTTTGTTTTCTATAAATCTCATGTGCCTTTATTTTAATTGAAAACAATTAACATTTACTGAGGACCTGCTGTGTGCTAGGCCCTAGGAACAAAAACACAAAAATAACATGACCCTTGCTTTCTAAGAATTTGAAGTCTATTGCCAAATACAATTAGAGACTGCAATTATTAAAGCAGAGCCATTACATATTTAGTTCCATCTCTAAAAATGGTCAAAAATATTAGTAATTATTATTACAAAAACATGATTAATTACATTGATCTTTAATGCAAAGTAATATAAATCTGTACACAGCTTAAGGTGTTTTATAGTTAAAGCACATTGTTGCTGTTCAGTCACTAAGTCGCATATAACTCTTTGCAACCCTATGGACTATGGCCCGCCAGGCTCCTCAGTCCATGGGATTTTCCAGGCAAGAATACTGGAGTGGGTTGCCATTTCCTTCTCCAGCTAAAGTACATATGCAAGTTCAAACCTTCTAGCTGATTTTTGTTTTGTGTGTTTACTGGCTTGCTTGCTTTTTTTCCATTTTAGTTAATCAACGCCACCTGAGTTTTGTGCATGGAGAAGAGGGTATGGTGTGTACCTGAGACACTACAGAACTTCTCTGCCAATGAAAATTTATTAATATCCAGGCTGTTATAAAATTGGTATATTTTCCCGAACCTAGGGGGGAAATATCTAAAGATTGAAGTTCACTGTAAAGTGAATTGAGATTTATTGTGGGTAAAATGTAAAGTATCTCATATAAGGAATATGTGCTTGGCATCTAACAGAGACTCTATAAATATTTATTGAATAAAATCATCTATAATGTTATTTGATCAGACTTAGGTATTTGAAAATATATAATACATATAGGAAAGTGAATGAAAAAGCAGTACCAAAAGGTCATTCAGTCTCCAGTTTTTAAGAGTGAATAAAAAGTGTCCCCTCATTTTCTATACCACAGGCTCTGTGCCCCAAGTATTGGATGAAATTAATAACTGTTACATTGACCTGGAAAATAAAAGTTGAGATATAAAAAGCCCAAGATGATACTCCACCATCTCACAGTCTCCATGCATTACACTAGACAATTTTTATATGCACTAATACTTATAATTATCTCAAAAAATATTTCAGGAATACAGGACAGTTCTTATGTTCATTTTTTAAATGAGAAATCTAACACTCAGATAAAGAAATTTCACAATGTTATAATACTAGTAATGAGCAGTGTAGTAAGTTTCAAGTATTCCAACTCCATAATGTAATTTTCTAGTGGAAATATGTAGGACATTTTCTTGACCACTTTAACTCTCAAGCCACCTATACCCTCTGTAATACACTATATCTATCTTATGTTCCAGATAATTCCAATATACTTACATAGATTATTTACCACATTTTCTATTGAAACTCCAACTCCAACTCTGTAGCACCATACTCGCATAGACAGCTGGATTCTTTAGTGCTGAGCCACTGGGGAAGCCCATTAAGGAGCTATAAAAATGCAATTCCATCTTCCTAGCATGCTGAGAAGTGGGTGACTCAGTCCTTGATTTACATGACAGAAAACTGATCTTCATGAGATTAAGTTTCTTGCTCAATGTGAAAGCATTATTTTTGGGTAATCTGGGAGTGTGTTTCCAGAAGAAATTAGCATTTGATTGGCCGACTCAGTAAAGATTACCGTCACTACCATGAGTGAAAGTGAAAGTCGCTTAGTCGTGTCTGACTCTTTGTGACCCCATGGACTATACAGTCCATGGAATTCTCTAGGCCAGAATACTGGAGTGGGTAGCCTTTCCCTCCTCCAGGGGATCTTCCCAACTCAAGGATTGAACCCAGGTCTTCTGTACTACATGCAGATTCTTTACCAGCTGAGCCATAAGGGAAGTCCAAGAATACTGGGAGTGGGTAGCCTATCCCTTCTCCAGTGGATCTTCCCAACCCAGGAATCAAATCGGGGTGTCTTGCATTGCAGGCAGATTCTTTACCAACTGAGCTATCAAGGAAGCCATGAGTAGGCCTCATCAAATCCATCGAGGGACCAAACAAAACCAAAAGGCAGAAGATGGGGGAATTTTCTCTCTTGCTTGAGCTAGGACATCCATCTTCTCCTGTCCTCAGACACGGGCACTCTTGACTCTTGGGTCTTTGAATTTGGACTGAAATTATACCACCTTCTTCCTTGAGCCTCAGCTTGCAAAGGCAGATGGTGCGACTCCTTGATCATCACATGAGTCACTACCTCATAATAAATCTCTTTCTATATATCTATATGCGCATATTGGTTCTGTTTGTGAACTCTATTACCAAAACAAAGAAAGCACAGAGACATAATTTAAATTCAGCTTCCCTAAAGAAATAAAACTTGGTGCAAAAATATCTTATGAGCCCAGAAACCCTTAGATTGTAATTCCAAAAACAGACACTATGACTTAGTATAAAATATTAAAAGCACTTAGAAAAGCAACTGGCAGCTAATAAGCACTATATACACACTAGCTAAGTCAAAATTATTTAAGATAATGTATTTTGCCTATTTTTCATATAGAAGATAAAGATTTAACACTTTGATTTGAAATTGTTGTTTTAGGATTTTCCACTTCAAAACAGTTCACCACATGGTGAGAAAGACTGATCAGAGAAATTATAAAGCAATGTGGTAAATATGCTTTATTAGCATCTTTATTATATGCAAACAAAGTTGAAGGAGGGGTACCTGACCCAGTCAGGGATAGAGGAAGAGCCGCAGTCAGGAGAGTTTTCAGAAAAATCTAGCAGAGTTTTGGCACAATCTAAGAAACCAGTAAATGATAGATAGTAGTAAATGTTATTGTTTTCTGGATTTTTAAGCCTATTGCATTTTTACTTAAATCTAGCCAAATTCTCTAGAATGTCTGTTCACTCTTAGACCAGGTAGGCAAAATTTGTCCTCCACTAGTATTCTTTATAAGCATTTAAGATAGTGAAGAAACAGAGAAGGAAGAAAAAGGGCAGGAGAAAAATACTCAAAAAAAGATAGGATGTGGACTTCCCTGGTGGTCCAATGGCTAAGACTCCATGTTCCTAATGCAGTGGGCCTGGTCAGGGAACTAGATCCCACATGTTCCAACTAAGGATCCTGCTTGCCACAACTAAAGGAGCTTGCATATCTCAACAAAGATTAGGAAAAAAAAAAAATCTCATGTGCTGCAATGAAGACACAACAGAGCCAAATAAATATTATACATATATATTACATATGTATATATATGAAGATAGTATTATATATATATGTATGTATATATATGTATGCATATATATATGTAAATATATATATGAAGGTAGTTTAATGACCAATCCTGTCAGAGCACCGCCTAAAAGCATGTTGTTTTCTTGAGTTCTTTGGCTACAAGGAGTAAAAGATCTTATATTATCAATAACCTAAATATTAAAAGGGAACTGTTGGGTTGAGATTTCTTATAGGGCTTCCCTGATAGCTCAAAGTATCAGGAGGTAAAGAATACTCCTGCAAGGCAGCAGACCCCAGTTCGATTCCTGGGTTGGGAAGATCCTCTGGAGAAGGGATAGGCTACCCACTCCAGTATTCTTGGGCTTCCCTTGTGGCTCAGCTGGTAAAGAATCCACCTGCAATGCAGGAGACCTGGATTCGATCCCTGGATTGGGAAGATCTCCTGGAGAAGGGAAAGGTTACCTACTCCAGTATTCTGGCCTGGAGAATTCCATGGACTGTATATAGTCCATGCGGTTGCAAAGAGTCAGACACGACTGAGTGCCTTTCACTTTCAATTTCACTTTCATACGGAAATAGAAATTTCTTAGACTCCAAAGATTGAAATAAAAGTATATCCAGACTTCAAGCTGAAGGAAAAGCACAGGAATTTAACCACTGAGGCCACTCTCTCCACATGGTCTCTTTTGTGTCAGCTAGTTGTCTCATTGCTCTTCCCAACAAGATGCCTCTGCTTATCTTATCACCTTGTTAGAGACAATACATGACCAACAAGTGCATCTCTACTCACTGAACTCCCAGCCTTAGGGCCAGCCACTTAATGATTGTGGTCTCCATATTTCTAAACTAAATTTTTCCATATTAGGGAGAAATTTCCATATTCCTAGTTACATGATGGGTGTTGGTAATAAAATAGCATGACAAAAGAGAATCTCTGCTCACAAAGAACTCAATGTTTATTGGGAAAGAGTTGCCTAGTAAATTATCCATATTAATTTTTCCTTTCTTACAACAAGTATTTATTGGGTATCCACTATGAATATGCATAAGATATCATCATAAACAGATACAAAAGCAGTCTCTGTTCTTAGGAAACTATGAAAGTTTTCTATTTTGAGGTAGGTCAGACTTTAATCAAATAATCATACAAACATGAATAGAGATTAGAACATATTATAATGGAGAAGTTCACCACATTAAAGTATCTAAGACACTTGACCTTATCAAGGAAGTCATTGAAAAGTCAGTTTCACTGAACGTGGGACAATTGAACTGAAATATGAATACATAGGAGGAACCTAACAAAAGGAGGAAGGATGGACATTCCATGTAGAAGGAAAAAACGTCTGCAAAATTTCTGTAGCAGAAAAAACGGATTCAGCCAAAGAAATACAAAAAGTCACTATGGATGGTCCACAGAGTGTAAGCACATGAGAAATGAAGTTATAGTTCAGCTAGGCTTACGTACACTGCAGTTTGTAGGCCAGGTAACATGATATGAAGATATTTGAAGATGTGAGTGAACAGTTATACCATCCAATTCATGCTTTGAAAACATAACTGCCTCCAGTAATGAGAAAGATTTAGAAGGGATTGGAGGTGTGATGGCTAAATTTGATGTGTCAACTTGGCTAAAATATAGTATTCAATTATTTGGTCAAACACTATAGATACTGCTGTGAAGGTATTGTTTAGACATGATTAATGTCTACACTTAGTTGACTTTAAGTAAAGGAAATTACCCTCCTTAATATGGGTGGATGTCATATAACCAGTTGAAGATTTTGTTAGGAAGTTAGGCATGAGCAACAAGGGGTGGCATAGCCAAATAAGATACAAGCTGATATCCAAACCCTATTCCAGAGACACCCAGAGGAGCACACAGACAGGCTACAAAATAACCACAGAAACTTTTCTAATTCCTGCACATGGACCCTAGGCACACAGTGGATACAAACTGACCACAGGGGCTTCCCCAAGTAACCTTAGGCAGCTAGGAGCACTTTCAGTGTTCATAAATATTGTATACATATACACATCTGATTATAACAAACGGAATTATGGGAAGATAGGTGCAATAGGACCTGCTGTTATATAACTTGCAACGGTCAACTGGCCTTGAGCGTATGCTGCCTTAGTTTCCTCTTAGAACTAAGATAGATCAAGCAAGACCTGGGAAGCTATACAGATGCTCGAGGCAAATAAATAGATACATTTCAATACTTTACTTTGGCTTTTTATTGTTGTCGAAAGACATCGTGGTCATATTTAATCAATCCTTATCTGATCCCAAGTATGTTAGGGTCTTAAAAGAAGCACAAAAGTATGCCTCAGGGCTTCACATGTCAAGCAATAAATATCCTGTGGGGGAAACTTCAGTCCCTTCCTCAGATCCCTGAACACTTTTGGGAAAGGGACCACTTGGAATTATCCCTTTCCTGATTGCTTGGGGGGGTTAAGGAGTTGCAATCTGAGAGCCAGGTGTCCCCAGGTCAGGACATAGATCACAAGGCAGCTTGTGAGACTCTTTGGGATCCCCTTTACTGGAGTTGGGCATCCCCAGGAACTCCAGTGGAGAGATATTAGATGGGTCTGAGTGGAAGAACTGGATAAACTTGCTGGCAATTTGTCCATTCTGGGTAGGAAGAGATAGCATGATGTAAAGCAATCCAAACCTGTGCCCAGAGATGGGGAACTTGGTGAAATAGCCACAGATCTGTTCTTTGATCACCCTAAGAAGATGTAAGTCATTGATTTCTTCCCCCAGTCCCCTGTAATAATAGTTTAGGGTATCACCAATGATAAATATTTCATTTATGATAAATATTCCTGAAGACCAACTTTTAGGTAATAACAGAAGTAATGGTAGGAGAATGGGTTATCTTGTCCTGTTAGTGGTGTTAAGAGTATTCTAATGGTAGGCTAGCTAGATCTGTGTCATCTCCAGAGAGGGCAGGGCTCTTGTTGTAGGCATAAAGCAGCTTAGGGACCAGGGACTGCTAAACTTACAGAAAATGACAAGGGGTAATATCTGTGGAAGGTTATGACCAATCTAGATAGCATATTAAAAAGCAGAGACATTACTTTGCCAACAAAGGTCTGTCTAGTCAAGGCTAGGGTTTTTCCAGTAGTCATGTATGGATGTGAGAGTTGGACCATAAAGAAAGCTAAGCACCAAAGAATTGATGCTTTTGAACTGTGGTGTTGGAGAAGACTCTTGAGAGTCCCTTGGATGGCAAGGAGATCCATCCAGTCCATCCTGGAGGAGATCAGACCTGGGTGTTCATTGGAAGGACTGATGTTGAAGCTGAAACTCCAATACTTTGGCCACCTGATGCAAAGAGCTGACTCATTTGAAAAGACCCTGATTCTGGGAAAGATTAAGGGCAGGAGGAGAAGGGGATGACAGAGGATGAGATGGTTGAATGGCATCACCAACTCAATTAGACATGAGTTTGGGTAAACTCCGGGAGTTGGTGATGGACAGGGAGGCCTGGCATTCTGCATTCCCTGGGGTCACAAAGAGTTGGACACAACTGACTGAACTGAACCGAATATCTGTGGGTTTTCAAACAAAAGAATATGATATCTGAGGACTCTGTTGTCTGACAGCCAACCTGAGTCTTGATTAGTCAGTAGGTCTGGTACTTGGTGAACAGTTAAAACTTGAATGGCGACTCCCAGAGTAAATTTAATGCAAACAAGTATTGTGATTCTGGTGCCAAATGGATGCAAAAGAAGGCATCTTTTAAGTCTAGGACTGAGAACCAATTGCTGTCCGGCAGTACTTTTCCCACAAGTAGTATATAAGGATTAGAGACTATTGGGTGTAAAGATATGATGGCCTCAATAAGTCTTGGATGAAGTGATAGATGCCATTTGATTTGATATCAAAAGGAGTATTCCAGGGAAACTTTGTTTTCTTATGAAAGAGAAATATCAAATCTAATTCTGCACCAGCCTATTCTTAATAAAGTCCATTTATCTAACTAAATTTAATCCAACCATAGAAGACCTTGACCACATACAAAATTCTTCTCTCAGTGTTCCCCTTCCACAAACTTTTTGCCACTCTCCGTAGGCATACTTTTCCCCTTATTCTTTTAGTTCCAAAATAGCTAGCACTAGAACAAAATCCAAAATTCAAAAAAAAGGGCTTCTCTTGTGACTCAGCAGGTAAAGAATCCACCTGCAATGCAGGAGACCTGGGTTCAATCCCTGCGTTGGGAATATCCCCTGGAGAAGGGAAAGGTTACCCACTCCAATATTCTGGCATGGAGAATCCCCATGGATAGTCCATGGGGTTGCAAAGAGTCAGACTGAGTGATTTTCATTTTTGAGGACAAAATCACCCTTTTTCCTTTCAGAAAAATATATTTCCATTTCTCATACCTTCTTTTTCTGAAAACACTCATTCTACTTGCCATAAGCCACCACAAACTGTCTTCTACATTAGCATTCTATAGACTGATAGTGGACATCTCAAGGCAGAACCAAACATCTTTAGTTTCTTTCTCACAAGACAAAAAAGTAAGTAAATTTAGACCTATTTAGCAATTAATGTTCCAATAATAAAAACAATATGCACTTGACTTTCAGTAACCCTAGGTACAACCCTAGTACAACCCTAGGTACTTCATGTTGCGGACACTAAAGACAGGTCTCTATTAATTCAACCTACAAACTGAAGCCAGACAAGTCCCCCAGCTGCATCCAGAGCCACACACCTGTTCACAGAGGGTAATCAGAGAAAGAAGAAGAGAAGAGTACCCTCACCTACCTGGGCGGCAGCTACTAGGGCATAGCAGACAATGGAGCTTTCAGAACACACCTTTGGAGCACCCTGGGGAGTAGCCGCAGCCACATCTCCTCAGTTGCATCCATAGCTGCTTGCCTGTTTGCAGAGTGTTTGAGAAGACTAGAAGCAAGATATCACAGAGGAAGCGTCGTCAGGAATCAAGGTCCTTCCAGCCACAGGGCAAGGACCCTTACCTTATCCGGAGGCAGTCAACAATCCAAGTCATGTACTCACAGTGATCCAAGTCACAGCATCAAATATCAGGTCAGTTTCTTTCTCTCCCTCTTTTCTTATCTTGTCACAACAAAGATTTGGAATGATGGACTAAAGGGTTTAAAACAACAGACAAGTTACAGCTTAGTTACAGCTCAAGCAGACAGAATCTTTATTAAACAGATATTCCTGAGATATGGGAGCAGGCTGACTCTGAAGGAGTCTTCCTAATGATCTCTCTTGACCTTCCCTTTCCTCCTTTTGGTTTTTCCCTATGCAAAATAGGGCTTGTATCCACCACCAATCAGGAAAGGGTATGCAAATAGGCATACACCAACAGGCTCTACTGCACCTATATTCCCATAATTTAGTCTGTTTTAGTCAGATGTATATATGTATAGAATATTTGTGAATGCTTAATGTACTCCTAGCTGCCTAAGTTTACATGAAGAAGCCCCTGAGGTTAGTTTGTATACACTGGGTGCCTATGATGCATGTGCAGGAGTTAGAAAAGTCTCTGTGGTTATTTTGTAGCGTATCTGTGAGCTCCTCTGGGTGTGTCTGGGATGGGCTTGAAACATCAGCTTGCATCCTTCTTTGGCTAGGCCACCCCTTGTTGCTCATGCCTAATTTCCTACATAAGAATTTTAAGAGGCAAAACGAATATTTCTTAGAGAAAAAAATTTCTGTCTTAAGACTGCAACAAAGACATATTGCCTGATGGTCATACTGAGTGATGTAAATCAGACATAGAAAGACAAATATCATATGATATCATTTATGTGTGAAATCTAAAAAATCATGCAAATAAATTTATTCACAAAACAGAATTAGAGTCACAGATTTAGAAAATAAACTATGGTCACCACAGGGGAAAGTGGGGAGGAAGGGATAAATTAGGAGATTGAGATTGACATATACACACTACTATATGTAAAATCAATAACTAATAAAGACAGCCTGGATAGCAGAGGGAACTCTATTCAATACTCTCTAATGGCCTATATGGGAAAAGAATCTAAAAAAAGTAGATATATGTATATGTATAATTGATTCACTTTGCTGTACACTTGAAACTAACACAACATTGTAAATCAACGATACTCCAATAAAAATTATAAAGAAAAAATAAAGAAATGCTGCATGAGTCTCTAACTTTATTATTGCCAGTCCTATAAATTTCAAACTCAAGACTGCTTGAATTTCCAATGTGCTTCCAACTGGGTTTCTGCCCAATAGATTCCAAACTTGCCAGCCTCCACCATTGTGTAAGTCAATTCTTTAAAATAAATCATATATATGACATCCCTAGTGGCTCAGATGGTAAAGAATCTACCTACAATGCAGGAGACCTGAGTTCAATCCCTGGGTCAGGAAGATCCCCTGGAGAAGGGAATGGCTACTCACTCAAGTATTTTTGCCTAGAAAATTCCATGGACAGAGGAGCCTGGTGGGCTATAAACAATGGAGTCACAAAAAATCGAACAAGACTGAGCTACTAACATAACTATACACACACACACACACACACACACACACACACACACACACACACACATACTCACATATATAGGCTTCCCAGGTGATGCTAGTGGTAAAGAACCTGCCTGCCAATGCAGGAGATGTAAGAGATGTGGGTTTGATCCCTGGGTCAGGAAGATTTCCTGGAGGAGGGCATGGCATTCCAGTATTCTTGCCTGGAGAATCCCATGAACAGAGGACCCTGGTGGGCTACAGTCCATGGGGTCATAAAGAATTGGACACAGCTGAAGCAAATGAGCATGCACACATGCATGTACACACATACACACACACATATGTATATTCTTCTGTAGAATCCTGACAACCTGACTGATATAAGGGACAAAATATAATTCTGTAACTGAACCTTGAACCAGCAAAGGTTTACTATAGTTTGGAGTAGTTTTCGGTAATAGATATAAAGGAAAATTGCCGGGTTCCACAGGTGTTTATAAAAGTACAATCAACAGTGATGGATTGGATGTCGAGGGAGCTTAGGAATGAGTGGGTTAAGCAAAAACATAGAGTTTCTGGTTAAGGCTAATTGAACTATTAGTGACAGTCAACAAAATGAGTTCTGCTTGATTTCAAAGATATCTCCAAAACTTTCTAGAGAAGAAGAAGCATGGACTAGATGCTAGACTCTATCGGTCTGGAACTCAAGAGGAAAATTGTGAGCTAGTGATACAATTTGTCATTGGATACAGCCAGCAGCTGAAGGCATTACTGTACAAGAGGTATGCTGGGTGGAGAACAGAGAGTAAGAAGAGAAGGAAGCCCAGGATAAAGCTGAGAGACTTTTCAAAAAGTAAAGAGGTCATGAACCCTGTGCCCATCCTCATCCAAACAGTATATACCACCAAAACACTCGCATAGATCACAGTCTTGTCATGGCAAAGGGGCCTGCGAAACTCAGTGAAGTCATGAGCCATGCTGTGCAGCCACCCAAGACCGACAGGTCACAGTGAAGAGTTCTGAGAAAATGTGGTCCTTCGGGGGAGGGAATGGCAAACTACTCCAATATTCTTGCGGGAAGAACCCCATTAACAGTATGAAAAGACAAAAAGATCTGACACTGGAAGACGAGCCCCCGCTTCCCTTGGTCGGAAGGTATCCAATACGCTACAGGGGAAGAGTAGAGGGCAATAACTAACAGCTCCAGAAAGAATGAAGTGGCTAGGCCAAAGTGGAAACAACTCTCGGTTGTGGATGTCTGGTGGTGAAAGAAAAGCCCAGGGCTGTAAAGAACAGTATCACATAGGAACCTGGAATATTAGGTCCATGAATCAATGTAAATTGGAAGTGGTCAAACAGGAGAAGGCAAGAGTGAACATCAACATTTTAGAAATCAGTGAACTAAAATGAATGGGAATGGATGAATCTAATTCAGACACCCATTGTATTTAATATTGTGGGCAAGGGTCCATTAGAAGAAATGGAGTAGCCCTCATAGTCAACAAAAATCTGAAATGCAGTACTTGGGTACAATCTCAAAAATGACAAACTAATCTTAGTTTGTTTCCAAGGCAAATCATTCAGTATCACAGTAATCCAAGTCTGTGTCCCAACCACTATGCCAAAGAAGCTGAAGTTGACCGGTTCTATGAAGACCTACAAGACATTCTAGAACTATCACCAAAAAAAAGATGTTCTTTTCATCATACGGGACTGGAATGCAAAAGTAGGAATCTTTCCAAGATTTCACACTAAGGTCAGGGCAGTTTTAGCTAAAAAAGAGAAAGAACTGAGATTGTTAGGCAAACTTACTGGCATTGACCAACTTTCTTGAGTTTCCAATATGTTGTTCTCCCTAAAGATACTTCACAGGTAAAAGTAAACTCAGTGGTATCTCCTTCCTTGAAGCCCTTATTAATCACGCTTTCACTTGGCAGCTCATCCTTAAGGCATGGATCTCTGATACAAAGTTGAGGATCTCCTATCTGTCCCAGTAGTTTTTTGCACCGTAAGTAAAGTAACTATAGTGGTTATCTAAGCATCCCCACTATTTATCTGGCATTTCCTGGGCACTTAAGAACCATCATGAGATAAATAAGGATATGAAACCTTAGAAATATTTTATTTATTTTACCATAGATATTTTTACTAGTTTCATCAACGTACACATATTTCAGCAGCCCTTCAAATCCCATTCCCAAGCCGTCATTTTCGACAAAATATCAAAGGTCATACATATACTGACATTTGACCTATGTATTTTTATTCCATAATGTGTTTCCATTAATGATAACATTTAATTAGTACTTTATGGATCCTTCCCAGGAAGTCACTTGCTCCCAATCTCAGCCATTCATTTTTTATGTAACAGGAGACCTTGTGTGAAAGCTTGAATGCATCAGAAAGCCTCAAGCCAGGAGTCTGGCAGTGACAATAGAAAAGATGGTGTACTTTAAACACTGTGTCAACTTATCACCATTCAAGTAGGGAAGGTAATTCTAAGGCTTTCATTCTGTTCATGGCCACTAAGGTCAGCATTAAACATTTTCTAGAACTGCCCCAACATGACCTCCTCTAACAACTTTTCCTAAATCTGTCAAGTTCTATGTGTTCAAAATAAGAATTGTGCATTCTACATCTCTACTCAAGGTTATTGAAAATCTTCTTTTGAAAGCGCATCAATGGTTTTAAAAATACGCATGGACAGAAAATTGAAACATGCATTGCCTAAGAAAAACAAAATTAAAGAGTTTCTTCCTTGTCTTTTTTTAAAAAACAGAATCAACTTTGATGTGATGGGTGCACTGAACATGTCAGGCAGAATGTTATCAAAAGAAGTAGTTTGAAGCCATTCCTGGGAGATGATTCTGATGTCCGACTGTCCTTGTCTTACATGAAAGCATTTGGTTTAGACAAAAATTTACTTTGACCCAGAAATGACAAACACACACAATTAATGTAAAAACAACAAATCTAGGCCTTGAAATAAGGGATTTTGAACTCTCTGATTAAAGTCAGTTCAAAAAAACCTGACCATGTACTGCCTTTTTCAAAAAGAAACTCCAATTTGTAAACCGGGAATAAAATTTTTTCACTAAGTCCTCTGAGAAAATGGCAAGACTGGAAGGTGAACCCCAAGTATTCTTTTGGTCCCTGGAAGACCACTAAAATCCACTACTTCAGCAAAGATAAATGTTCTTATCACTTGACTAAAGAAATTAAGCAATTAAGTAAACCAATCTCTCTCTCTCTCTCTCTCTCCCTCCTTCCTCTTTCCTTCAACAGAGAAATTGACAAGAAAAAGCAGAGAAAACAATTCTTGTTACAGACCTGAGATAATTGGCAACCTAGGGCTGTTTCCTTTTCCCATATTTCTGTTTTGCCTGAAGCTAACTCCTACTGTGAGTAAGGACCCTTGTGCAAACTAAAGAAAAACAATCCTTTCTGATTATAATCAAACAAAAACAGTATTTCACATGTGAGATTTTAGCAACCACTGAGTAACAAATATGCCTTTTCAGGCAATGAGACCACCTAAATCCCAGACTAGTTTCCTAACTGACATGATATCCGTAGGTGAAAATAATGCCTTAAATTCAGCCCCGTGGCTCTGCCCAGGGAACTTGGAACTGGCACTGTTTGCCCAAAGGAGAAATGTTGCCTAAAGGGAACTTTCCTCCTTCTTTCTTCTCTCTTTTCTTTACAGGCAAATTCCTGCCCACCCCTGTTCAGCCTGGAAGCATTTATCTGACAAATGGAGACACCTCCTCAAAAGAGAAAAAGAGGAAAATAAACACCTCCCTCTCTTGCCCACTGGAGGATCGGAGTGTGATGCTCCAACTGTGTCATTTGATAACCTCCAGCAGGCAGACCACCAGAGAGCAAACAAGGCTGGTGAGCAGGGGGACCTGAGGAAAGAAAAGAAAGAGTTGGGCTGTGGGGACAGGAGAGGAGGGGCCTGAGGTCAAAGGTCTTGTCACTGCATTTCTTTTGAAAGAAAAATAGTGATCGTCCTCTGTTGTCTATTTCTCCTCCATCTTCGATCTTTCCCAGCATCAGGGTCTTTTATAATGAGTCTGTTTTTCACATCAGGTGGCCAAAGTATTGAGGCTTCTGCTGCAGCATCAGTCCTTCCAATGAATATTCAGGGTTGATTTCCTTTAGGATTGACTGGTTGGATCTCCTTGTAGTCCAAGGGACTTTCAAGAGTCTTCTCCAGTACCACAGTTCAAAAGCATCAATTCTTTAGCAATTAGCCTTCTTTATGGTCCAGCTCTCACATTCATACATGACTACTGGAAGAGATCAATTTGCCAACATCCGTTGGATCATAGAAAAAACAAGAGAATTCCAGAAAAACATCTGCGTCATTGACTGTGTAAAGCCTTTGACTGTGTGGATAACACCAAACTGTGGAATGAAGCAATGTAATGAGCACCTTTTCCAAAGTTATCTGATTGGGAGTGTCTGTTTCACCTTATTTGCAAATAATGCCCAAGCAGATAAAAGGAGACTTGGGCAATTAAGTCTTCTGTCTTCTTGCTCCAGGGCACAGAACTAACTTCCCTCCACCCCTCACTACAATACCGAGCCTGATCCAGAAAGGCTCTGAATCCAGGTACCAGGGAAATCACAACCAGATATGTCACAGAGTGGTCCTTGTCAGGGTGGGTCAAGTGAGGCTTTTCTCAGATGCCCTGGATGACAAGTTGGTGACTGATGATCCTTCCATCCTGCTTGGTGTCAGCTAAAGTTTATCTCTGGAAGCTGTTCATCACCTTCCCACTGACAAAGTCACCTGCAGTAATCTTGTCTTCTCACAATGCAGGGTTCCTACTGGATGGGATTGGTTATACTAAAATTTCAGAGCCAACCCCAAATGTTTCCCTTCATACTGTATAGCTGAAAGTGAAAGTGTTAGTTGCTCAGTCATGTCAGACTCTTTGTGACCCCAAGGACTGTAGCCTGCCAGGCTCCTCTGTCCATAGAATTCTCCAGGCAAGAATACTGGAGTGGGTTGCCATATCCTTCTTCAGAGGATCTTCCAGACCTGGGGATTGAACCCAGGTTTCCTGCATCGCAGGCAGATTCTTTACCATATGAGCCACAAGGGAAAATAAATTACAATAAGGCCCACTGACAAATGTAAATACATACTTTGTTTTGCTCACATAAAGGTGAGATGAAAAACAGTGACACCTGACCTTTACTGAAATCTGCTGCTGGCTAGCAGAGGCTTCTTAACAGGGACAAAAGATGTAAATTCTGGAAACTAAGTGCCTGTACCAAATACCACTCTATCACTTACTCTTTGTATTCCATACTTGAGGCCTTGTTTTCTCTTCTGTAAAAGAGATAATTATAGCTCTTACTGATTAGAGTTGTCAGGAGGACTAAATGACATTGCTCCTATGGAGGTATCCGGGAGAATGCCAGGTGCATAATGAACATTTACTAAGGGTTAGCTGTAGATATGACCAGTTCACTCCTCACCCCAGTTTTAGGCAACATCTATGAGTATTCTGTTTTACGAATGTAACTGAGACTTAGGTCAGCTAAGGAAGTTGCCTATGTTATATAACATGTAAAAGACAGGTAGCTGTTCAAACCCAATTTTGTCACATTTGAATGCCTGCTACACTGATTACCTTTCTCACATTATTGATGTACTCAAAGACAAAATGGAATGGATGCAAAAACTGAAGTATAAAAATTGCAATATGCAGCATGTTTTACCTTTTTTGAGAAGACAGGAAGTAGGAAGCTAAAAGGTTTATTTTACTTTCTCTTCATCAGCTCCCATTTTGTCTCCTTTGTCTTTTTATCTTTCTCTCTACTTCTCCCTATATCTCTCTAATGATAAAATGACCTGACATAACACAAGATGCAAATTATGTGATATTGCTTTTAATTGTTCCAATTCATTTAGCTCACCATGAGCATTCATTACAGCTAATTATTGTAACAGATTTTTATTATTCATAATTATTTTTTCATGTTGCAATGATCATAAATTTTAAGAATTCTGGCTACCATGAGTCACCATTCATGCTTGTCAGGAATTTCTTTTTTCTTTTTTTCCTTACAGAACATTTAGATGCTCATTATCATCAATATATTTGTAGGCTGTTATTATTCATATCCAATAAAGCCCTTTTGGGACAGGCAGGGAGACTTCTGAAACCCAGTAATTCTCAGGCCTAATGATAAACTGATGCTCTGCTTAATTTTAGAAAATCAAATTAACTACCTCTGATTACATGTACGGCAGATTTCACTGTGTTAACTGTGTCAGGTTCATGACTCCAGGCAGAGAGAGATCCTTCCTTAGCTCATCACGATGCAGAAAACACACACAAAAAAATCCTGTTCCAAAACTGGTGTATCAGGAAAATGTAAGCATTCCCTGGAAAAAGGAAAATGATGAGCAAAAATTCCTTTACTCTTAGTTAGGAAACTGCATTGACACCACCAGCAATTATAATCATGATGCAGTAGGTGAAAATTTCAGACCTCATGCAACAAATATACTCTTATTTTCATTAGATTAACTTAGTTTTGGTTAATTGCCCATTTCTTATCTGGCTCATGGCAATTTCAGCTCTTCTTGGCACATAGTTGAGGTGCCAAGAACACTTGCAGGGCACATTCTACTCCTTGAAGTTGTTCCAAGAACAAGGATTTACTCAATGCTGAGGTATCAGTTGGGCATTTTTGGTGATGCCCTCACTCCCTACAGCTCGGGCACCTGCTGCCTCTTTTCTGCATGGTTCCATCAGCTAGGTTTGTCAGCCGTGTCTGATGCAGAATTCTTTAACTGAGTTGGAGGTGCTGAGCATAGGATCCATTCTCCCTGGTACCCCTCTTGGCCAGTCCTTCCCAGGTGCTGCCACACCTTCAGGTGTTATCTTTGATATACCAATCCCTTTCTTCTCCATGCCTCTCTGTGTAGGAATTCACTGAGAGGGGATCTCTTCTCTACCTACATTCTCATCTTGTAAGCTCTTCGCCAGATACCAGGCATTGAATAGCCCCCAAATGCTCATGATTCCTAAATGTGAATCAAGTTCTAATCTATCCCCTGACTATCAGACTCTAGACTTTCTCAATATCTCTTCTTACATACCTAATAAATGGTTCACATGTTGTATGTCTAAACAAAAATGCTGAGAAACTTCCCAAACCTGCTTCTTTCGAGTTCCCTCATTTCAGTAAATGGCACCTTTATCCACTCTATTTAGTCACTTAGAACTGAGAGTCATCTTCAATTCCTCTTTCTTCCCATTGTTCAGCAATCTCTCAGCAAATGCCAACAACACTGTCTCCAGAATATGGCCTGAGTCTGGCTACTTCTCACCATCATCACTGCTCATGCAAGTCAGTCAATCACCACCACCTGGACACTGTAACTAGTCTCCCAACTTTTGACTCTTCCTCCTTATACTCTATTCTCTGTGAGGCAAACAGATGGTCCTAAATCGTAAATCAGATGGTATTGCACTTCGGCTTCAAACCCTCCAGTCACTTTTCATTACACTTAAAACCCAAATTCTGCTGTCCTACAAGCCTCTGTGAGACATGGCCCCTGACTTCCTCACCTCTTGTTTCATCTTCTTCCTCTCCCTTCCCCAGGAAGCTCCAGCCACACAGCCTCCTCCTCGTCCTCAAATAGAGCTTATTTATTTGGCTGTTAATATTTATTGGTCCTGGTGTTGTAATAAAACACTCTACAGGTAATTTTTTTCTTTTAATCCTCACAACAGATTTTAAATTGGTTACTATTACCGTTGTTATTTTATATATTAGAATATATGCATATATACTATATATTTGTGTATACATATACTAGAATATATATATACAGTATACAATATATATGCATACTGTAATGTGACAGATCTAGGTTAGAGAAACATGAGAAGAATAAGAATCATAACCCAAGTTGGTGCATAGGTGTTCTGTCACTATGTCTGAATCAGGCCTTCTCAAATAGATGTATTTGCCACATCACAAAAATTCTGTCATAGTCACCGGGTTTTGGACAAATTAAGGTGATATCTGACTAGGAAATTACATCTTCTGTCTGCTCCCTACCACTGAACTGCTCTACTCTCTCTGTGTACGTATATATACATACTTACATACAAACATACATAAAGAGGGCTGAGGTCCGAAGAACGGACACCTTCAAGTTACAGTGTTGGAGAAGACTCTTGAGAGTCCCTTGGACTGCAAGGAGATTGAACCAGTCAGTCTTAACGGAAATCAACCATGAATATTCATTGGAAGGAATGATGCTGAAGCTGGAGCTCCAGTACTTTGGCCACCTGATGTGAAGAGCTAACTAATTGGAAAAGACCCTGAGGCTGGGAAAGATTGAAGGCAGGAGAAGAGAAGAGACAGAGGATGAGATGGTTGAATAGCATCACGAATTCAATGCACATGAACTTGGGCAAACTGCAGGAGATAGTGGGGGACAGGGAAGCCTGGCGTGCTGCAGTCCATGGGGTGGCAAAGAGTCAGACACGAGTTAGCAACTGAACAACAACAATAACATTCATACACCTGGGATGTATGAGAAAGCAACACCTGGAGTGATGCTCCACCAGGAGCATCTATATGCTGCTGGAGACCCCACCCAGTCTCCACCGTATACCTTGGCATGCCTACTGAGGCTGTAAAGATGCCTGGAATGTTTGGAGAACAAAGGAGCGGCACTGTAGTCAGGATGAGTGCTGTGCTTACAAGTACTGCTGTGTTCCCATGCTTGAAGCTCACACATCCACTTGTAAAATTTATATATAGTCTTGGCCCTGGACAAACAATATCACCATCTTCTGAAACTTGTTAAAAATGCAACTTCTCAGGCCACTTCTGAGACCTGATTAACCAGAAACTACCTTGGTGGGCCCAGCAATTTGTGGTTTAACAAACACTGAAGGCGATTTTTGAAAAACACTAAGCTTTAAGAACCACTGATAGAGAGAATAGGGGCAAGTAACATCTCGATCACTATAATCGGTGTTGACCCCATGCTACAGCATGAGCTCTTGGTGAGCGTGGTTGAATCAGGAGGAGTTAGAAGAAGTGTCAGATCCTTGCCTTGCAAAATGTCCACAGTGATAGTGGGCCTGGGCAGCTAGCACAACCCTGGAACTTGCTGGAAGCAGCAAATCTCAGGTCCCATAACCCATCCTACGTCTATTGAATCAGAACCTGTAACTAGATCTCCAGTTGGTTAAATTGTATCTTAAAGCTTAAGAAGTACTGCTATCTTGTACTCTAATTTCAGCCCTCAAAATCAATGCTTGCTCCACTACAGCCATTCAAATACCTTCCACATGACTTTTGCCCTCTCCGTGCATTTCAGTTACTGTTATTTACTTAAAATCTCCATAGGAATCCAACTCAAAATTTTAACAGAAATAAATTGGTTTATAGATTGAACTTTATACCAATTTCACTGAAGGAAAAACAGCTCAATTTGCAACAAATAGAGAGTATGCATAAAAATACAGTGAAGCGTAAGCAATATTGCTAAATTATAGCTAGATTCTGTTGGCTGCTCAAGGTTGCTGAGCCAGCACTTCCTTTGTGGAAAGAGAGAAGTAACAGTGTTAAGTATTAGAACATCTAGCCTAGGACTTAAATTCTGAGCAGGAGGATTTAAAGAGAACTAGGAAAGAAAAGAACTTACCATGACACTTACTATTATATAAAGCCTGATTCCTGGGAAACAGGTATTATTCCAGTGGTGGCCGTGCTGTTGTTCATGGGGTGATGCTTTGTGTGTAAATTTGTAGATATCTTTACATCAGTAGAAAGGAAAGACACAGAAAGTGCTTGCTCAGGGGAAGATGTGAAATGAGAGAAGGGAGAGGAAATGGATGAAGCCTCCCACATCAGCTCCTGTACACTCTGCTGCTGAAGGCCCACCTCTCATCACAGTGGCCGCAATGCCTCAGAGGTGGTGGTAGGGGTGTGTAGTATTAGATGGTGTTTGGGGGAAGATGAAGCCTCTCAGGTTTGGAGTATTTCATCAACAGATGAATTTGCCGGTCAGTACTAACACTTAATGGCAGTTAATTATAGTGATTGGAGTCCAGAAATCATCAAGCCCCTGTGCACAATTCAGTCTCTCTTTAGAGGGGGTACCTACCTGGCCTGTCAAGCATTTCTCAGATGGAAATAGCCAAATGTCTTCATAAGGGGGCCCCAGTTGTTGGTAATGTCATTTGTTGTAAGAATTCTGAAGAAAACAAACTCCGATCTTCCTAAAGACAGTATTTCAGCATCCCCAAATGAGTCTGTTTTTGGATCACCTTTGCCTCTCAACTGAGCCTTGTCTAACTTCTGAACTTTGGTCACTTTCCTGCCTGTTTATTGCACAGCCCATCCAGCATACACTGAGAAGACATTAGCTGAGCTCTTAGAATGCACATTGGGGAGAAGAAGCCAAGTAGACAGAGGTGACAAAGTTCAGATGGGAAACTTTCTCATTGGTACAGATGGAAAACAGCAACCACGTCACTCGGATCCACACAACTAGGCAGCAGCCTCGAAAACCAGGGTCTGGCACACTCAGACAAAATTCAGAAAGCAAAACCAACTGAGGCCTCCAAATGCATGATAACATTGTTTGGCCTCCAACAGGAGTCAGTCTAACTAGCCTGATGATTTCCTCTTCATGCCCTGGCATCATGACCTTGGGTGTAGTCATGGTCTTGCACAATCAGCACAGACTGCACCTCCCTAAATTCAAAAATTACTTGTCAGCTCTCAGCCTATGCCAAATTATGCCAAAACAAGCCATTTTGGTCTCCTCAGGCAAACTGCCAGTTAGCTCAGTGTAAAATAATCAGCCAAACTGATGTTTAACTGAACTGACTAGGTGCTTGGTAAGTTTTGTGGTTTTTTTCCCCTTTTTCTTCTCTGAATTGACAGGTCAAATAAGTCAGAAGAAATTGCTAGCCCCCAGGAGACAAAGCCTAAATTGTTTCTCTGTGCTCTTTCCAAGAAAAGGTTAAAGTCACCCAACACGTAGCTCTGTGCCACTTTTGCTGAATTGCTAAAGTCAGTTGCAAGAGAGGCAGGAGAAATCAGTTTTATTTAGAAAAGGATTCTTTAGAGTTGACTCTGCACCGGGCACTTTTCTAAGCACTTTACTAAATTGAATTAGTTTAGTACTCTTAACTGAGGGGCATTATTAACCCATTTTACAGATGAAGAAATTTATTCCCAGGGAGGTTAAGTCATTGAGTGAAAATCAGCCAGTGGGTGCTGGAGCCAAAATCACTCAAGGCTACCCAGGCTCTTGGCCACTGTAGTTCACTCTTTAACCTCAGAGCCACTGTAGTCAGACCACTCTTCCAAGTTCACAGAAGCCCTTATGAATACCCAGAGGTCTGGAAACACTAACCAACTGAAAGTCATGCAGTTCAGCAGTGGCCAAAACAGTGAGATAATTTCTCAGAAGAGATCTAATAGGATTATAGCTGCCCTCTTCAAAACTGACAGATCATTATTTACAGAATAAACACAAATATTCTGTTTCTCAAAAGGCCAGGCTAGATCAAATGGTGAAAGATGGATGTGACATTTCGTTCATTCGTTTGCTTTATTTTCTTTCCTTCATTCAAAATTATTGTGGGTACCACATAGCCGTTAAGAGCATGGTCATCAGAGTCAAGCAGATGTGTGTGTGTGTGTGTGTGTGTGTGTGGTCCATGTTATGATGTTTAAAAGCTGCAGTTGCCACATCTTCTTTATCTATACCTCTGTTAAGAACATTAAGGGGACTTCCATATCTTGGTACTGTGAATAATACTGCAGTGAACATAGACGTGCAGATATCTCTTCAAGATACTAGTTTCATTCTCTTTAGATATATACCCAGGAGTGGGATTGCTGGATCATATGGTAGTTCTATTTTTAATTTTTTGAGAAAGAGCTATATTGTTTTCCATGATGGCTCTACCAACTTGCATTGCACTGATATAAGGGTTCCCTTTTCTCTAAATCTTTGCCAACTGTTGTTATCAGTTACCTTTTGATCATTGTCATCCTAACAGGTGTGAGGTTATATCTCATGGTGATTTTTATTTTCATTTCCCTTTAGATTAGTGATGTTGAACATTTTTTCATATATAATATGAAATAAGCCATTTATATATCTTTAGAAAAATATGTATTCTGTGGGATATATTGTGTGTGTGTGTGTGTGTGTGTATATATATATAAATGGAATGCTAATAGACTATTAAAAAAAGGAAATCCTGCCATTTGTGATAACATGCACAAATCTGAACAGCATTATGCTAAGTGAAATAAGCCAGAGAATGACAAATATTATATGGTTCCATAGAAACACTAGATTGCTGATTATCATGGGCTGGGAGAAGGGTAACATGGGGTGATATAAGTCAAAGGGATAGATTTGTAGTTTTAAAAGAATAAGCTCTAAGGATCTGAAGTACCACACGTGACTATAGTTAATATACAATGTTGCATACCTAAAAGTTGCAAAGAATAGGTCTTAAACATTCTCACCACACACACACACACAAACACACACACAAAAGAAAAAGTTAACTATGTTAATTATGTGAAGTGATGGCTTTGTTAATTATCTTGCTCTTGGTAATTATTCTACAGTGTATATCAAATCATCATATTGTATAGTTTAAACATATACAACTATATTTGTCAAATTTTCCTCAACAAATTTTTAAAAATTAATAAAGTATGAAAGCTTCAGTTGCCTTTGGGATGTTATAGCAGTCGCTTGTCTTTGTTCTCTTGATCTGCCAAATGGGCATATCCTTGTACTTACCTCACAGCATTGTGAAAATTAAAATCATATAAGTAAAATGCCAAGTACAAGGCCTAACTGTACAAAATTGTACAAAAAATTATTTTTTTCTCTGTTACAGACTTGATAGGAGATAAGATAAATAATGCATGCCGCCGTCAGTAGGCAGAAACAAACTGCAGTACTGAACACCATGATGCGGACCACAGAGTACCATGGAAACACAGACAATAATTAAGAAGTTGAGGAAAGTGGCGAATGTTCCAACAAGGTGGTAACATCCCTTAGGTATTAAAAGAAATCATTTTCTAGTAGACAAGGGAAATAAAGGTAGCAGAAATATCTTGTGAAAATTCAAGTATGCATTTTTTAAGGTGGATTTGAAAGGTAGTGGCAAAAATATACAATTTTTTATCAAGAGAGGAATAAGGAAAGAACCTTAACTTGGAACTTTCTAACAGACAGAACCCCTCAGGAGTGGAATAGGGTAGACTTCTGCCAGGCTTCCCTGGTGGCTCAGAGGTTAAAGCGTCTGCCTGCAATGCAGGAGACCTGGGTTTGATCCCTGGGTCGGGAAGATCCCCTGGAGAAGGAAATGGCAACCCACTCCAGTAGTCTTGCCCAGAGAATCCTACGGATGGAGGAGCCTGGTGGGCTACAGTCCATGGGGTGGCAAAGAGTTGGACACGACTGAAGGACTTCACTTTTTTTCACTTTTTTTTTTTTTTCTTTTGCTAGACTCTCATAACTAGGGGGTTAACCAGATATTTGATGGAAATCCCTCAAAAAATTGTGGTGGACAGTCTCTCTGGGGGCTTTCTTCTCACCTGTGATATGATTTTGCACAGCTCACTTAGCCATTTTGAATGTTAATCTTATCTTCAGGGGGGAAAAGGGATCACATACTCAAGAGGAGAATTAGAGCATCTAATATGAGCTACCAGGGAAGGAAATGGCAACCCACTCCATTATTCTTGCCTGGAAAGTCCTATGGACAGAGGAACCTGGTGGGCTATAGTCCATGGGGTCACAAGAGTTGGACACAACTTAGTGACTAAACCACAACCATACTATTGTGTGTGCGGAAGGATTTAAAAGATTCATACATTCATACAATGACTGTTCATTGAGTATCTACCACAGGCCAGAAACATAACAGTGAACAGAACAATATTCCTGTACTCACAGAGCTTATGTTCCAGTGATGATAGGAAAAGATGATCAACAGAAACATACATAAATAAATAATAAATTTTATTTTGCCAAGTGCTATGGGGAAAATAAAGCAGGTAATGGGGCTAAGGAGCACTGTGCTAAGGGATTGCAGTTTTTCATAGGCTTATCAGAGAAGGATTCTGAAAATGAGAAATTTCACCTACAGACCATGAAACCATGAGCCAAAGAAGGAGCAGCCAGAGGTACAGGAGGCAACAAGAGACAATGGATCCTAGGGGCCATGTGGAGGTCATATGACTAAAATATCGTATTATCAATTTCCTTAAATATTGTTGAGACAGGGATTAGCATAATGATTATTGCAGTTGACAATGAAAAGGTAAATATGGTAGGTCAACTTCTAATGAGTTGCTTAGTGGAATGGTGGGGATAAAATCTGATGGGAGTGGGTTTAAGAAAGGACAGAAGGAGAGAAAAAGGAGGAATGAATACAAATAACTCACTGAGGTTTATTTGCTGTAAGTGGAGCAGAGAAATGGAATTGTAGCTAAAGAGGAACACGAGGTCAAGGAATCGGGTTTTCTTTTTCTTTCTTTTTTAAGTTGGTAGGCATGACAGCATGAATTTGAACAATCCCCACAAAGAAGAAAACATTAATAGCCTGGGAAAGCCAGGAGAGGATTGCTGGAACTTTCCCTTACATAGAGGAGAGAGGGTGGGATCCAGTGGGCAAATGGTGTAACCAACCTCAAAGAGAAACATAGATATTTCATCCATAGACATAGGAGGGAATGCAGAATAAAATGGGCTCTCATCCAGAGAGGACAGGAGATATGATTCTTCCTTTCTGCCTTCTTTTGATGTTTCTAATCAAACAAAGCAAGATTAACAGCAGAGACTTGGTATGAGATAGGGAGTAACTGTGCAAGGTTTAAGAAACAGAGGAAATTTAAAATAGTCCTCTAAGATAGCAGAAGATTGAATGATCTGGAGCAAGGTCATCAGGCTACAGCTTGTGAGCCAAATCTAGTCCACTGATTATTTTTGCAAATACTTTAGTTGGAAGATAGCCACACCCATTCATTTTTGTACAGTCTGTGGCTGCTTTCCTGCTAGGATGCTGAATTGTGACAGAAACCGTATGGCTCCCAAAGCTTAAAATGCTTTCTATTAATATCTGGCCCTTTATAGAAAACTTTTTCCAAGCCCTGATCTAGAGAGTTGGGTTGGATTTTGAAGCAAAAGTCACAAGGTAGCAGTCATAACTTGGAAGGGAGACTGGTCAACATGGGTGTTAAACTGTGTGCATATATGGAGGTGGGAATGGGAAAGAAAAATCTTCAGACAGCTTCAGCTGTTGAGGTACGTGTGTGTAAGAGAAGGACGGCTGGAATTAACCAGGGTGATTGTTCAGCCAGGCAACATAATCAGGGGAAAGAAGGGTAGAGGGGCTGAAGGAGGATAAAAGGGATGAGTAATGACCTTGGAACTAATGCAGATTAAGTGAGGTCATGAGGGGGAAAAGTGACAGTAAAAATGAAGTATCAGTGGATTCTAAACTTTAGCGTGTTTCAAGAAATACTATATTCGAGTATTAAAGGGAAAAAGCATTAAAGGCATGAGAAGGGAAAAATACTTGAAATTAAAATTATGGAGCGGTTGCCAGTTTTGCAAAATAAGGAAACTCAAGTGAACCAGTTTGGTAAAGTGAGGCTAAAAGAAAGCAAACATAATAGGTGCTCCTCAGGAGTATCCCATTCAAATGTAAGAGATTATTTTTAATCTCTTACACCTGAATTTTGCATATGGTACAGCATTTTAACTTGGGAAGCACATTTGGAATGCGCGAGCAAGGAAGAACATCCCACGTATGTCTCATTTCCAAGAGATCAGTGAAATTGCCTTAGAAAAAGGGAAAATCAAAAACAGGTAGGAGAAAGCATATGAGCCTGCAATGTCTTATTAATAACTCTGTCTCTCCTGGGAAATGGCTCCAACTAAAAGACACTACCCAGGATTACTGTCCCTGGAATGACTTAGATGACAGATAGAAAGCAGGAACTGCAGATTTGATTATTTCCCCTCACTGTTAGTGAAATGGAGTACAGGCTGAGTTATGTGAGGTTTCTCAGATCATTCCAAACTAAACACATTTTGTCAGTTTTCAAAATCATAAAGAATGACCCATCTTCCTACCCTTACCCTTGACCCTATGCACATAGCTTTTTTCTTTTTTAATCATTGTGTCTCTTACATCAAACATTTTAAATGGGGAGATCGCTGGTCTTAGCCGACTTTGTCCATGCTTTCCATCCTTCCTGATCCACCTTCAAAGTTATGGATGTGTTCCAAACTGATTAAATGGATCACAGCCTTTGGGAGAGTTCAAAACCAGCTGGTTCCAGTCAATTGTGTTCCTTCCAATTGGCAAGCGATAAATGTAGGGGTTTTTTCCCCCTCTGGAGGCTGACCCTATAGCCAGTGATTGATGATTTGATATTATGCCTTTCAGGCTGCAGTAACATCTCACCCCCACTGAAAGTCCATGAATCTATCTAGATCTCAGGTTAGCCCATCTGCTCACCACAAAACTGAATATGAGTTTATTTTTTAAGTTCGGTTATATATTCTAGGAGATATTTACATGTTTATTTTGTTCAATATTTATGGAACACACACACACACACACACACACACACACACACACACACCACACTGGCTGTGAGTAAACAGAAATGAAAAAGACAATTCCTTGTCCAAGAACATAAAAACTCAGGAGAGAGAAAAATAGACCATAAAAATTGCAATAAGTAGTAATATAGAAGCAATCTGGAGGAAAATAAAAGAGAGACATCTAACAGACCAGAGCAGGGTTTCTCAGCTTCAGTACTACAGACATTTTGGACTAGATAAAGACTTGTTATAGGGGCTGTTCTAGGTATTGTAGTATGTTTAGCAGCAACCCTGACTTCTACCTACTAGATGTCAGTAGCAACCCACCTGTCCTCCCAAGTTGTGACAACGAAAAATGTCTCTAGACTTTATCAACTGTCCCTAAGAGAAGACATAAAAGACATTTGAGAACCACTAAATAAAAGCATCAAAGAAGGCTACGTAGAGGGGGTTATATTAGAGCTAGATCTATGCAGATGATACCACTCCAATGGCAAAAAGTGAAGAAACTAAAAGAGCCTCTTGATGAGGGTGAAAGAAGAGAGTGAAAAAATTGGCTTAAAACTCAGCATTGAAAAAACTAAGATCATGGCATTCAGTTCCATCACTTCATGGTAAACAGATGGAGTAAAAGTAGAAGTAGTGACAGATTTTATTTTATAGTCTCCAAAATCACTGCAGATGGTGACGGAAGCCACAAAATTAAAAGATGATTGCTCCTTGGAAGAAAAGCTCTGACAAACCCAGACAGCATATTCAAAAGCAGAGACATCACTTTGCTGACAAAGTTCTGTCTAGTCAAATCTATAGGTTTTCCAGTAGTCATGTATGGATATAAGAGTTGGACCGTAAAGAAGGCTGAGCACTGAAGAACTGATGTTTTCAAACTGTGGTGCTGGAGAAGACTCTTGAGAGTCCCTTGGACAGCAAGTCATTTCCTCAATAAACAGAATGAAAATACAACTTCTTAAACAAAGGAAACAGTGCGCGAAGAGATAGCATATTCAGAAAACTGTTGGTAATTTGGTGGTGCTACTGCACAAAGAACAGACCATAGAAGAGTAGACTTCAAAGACAGATTAAACTCCAATTAATAAAAACATTCACAATTGAAATATATTTTGGCAGTTACAAAACCAGGCATATATTATCAAAATTATATATGTGGATATTAAAATATATAAACATTTTATTTTATTCTTATTATATTAGAATCACTGAGAATAAAGCCCAGGAATACGTATATAATTAAAAGCTCTTAATTAGGGAGTTTTCAGAGCCTAGTTACTCAAAGTTGGGTTCTTGTTAGAAATACAGAATTTTGTTGCAAACCTACAAAATCAGAATCTGAAATTTCACAATATCCCCAAATGATTCCTATGTTAAAATTAAGATGCACTGATCTGGTTTAGAGGAAATCTTTCAAGAGCACACATAAGTAAGTATCATAAATAACTATCAGAAATATACAGTATATGTGTTCAGCATTGTTAATTAAGAAACAAGAGTAATTTATATGAAATCATGCAATATTAGACCACTCTTTTCAAATTTATCCCACATGGTAAATTGATAATTTATTAATAATATAAAATTTGATCAGATTCCAACAAATTATTTGGGAAAGCGAGGGAGGGGTGAATGTCACCATTGATCATAAAATAAACTCTTAGGATCCCAAACCCAATCCTGATGTAAATCTGTATCTCTCAGGATCAAGAATCAATCTCAATATTTTAGAGCCAATGAAATGCATAAGGAAATTTACTAAATTCTGGAATAATGAAAATAAATAGACAGATATGAATTTTAAGAGAATTTCATATTTCTCATTCCAGAATAACATACTTTCATTGAAAGCTGAATTGGAAATTTAACCTACCTGTAGATAGTAGAGAGATAGCTTAACTATAAAAATTATCATAATGACCATTTGGAAAGCATTTACAAATTGCTTAGCGCTGACTGCTTTGTTTCATATAAGCAATGGGCGGTCACTAGGAATTATTCCATTTCACAGATGGAAAAAAAAGGTAGGGATGTTCAGGATCTCACAGCTAATAAGCAGTAGAGTCTGAATGCAATCCCACATCATCTGAATCCCTACCTCTTGCTTCTGACCACTCCAATTTATTTGTTTTTAACTTTTTATTTTGTGTTGGTGTATAGCAATTAACAATGTTGTGATAGTTTCAGGTGAACAGCAAAGCAACTCAGCCATACATATATATGTATCTATTTTCCCCCAAACTCCCCTTCCATGCAGGCTGCCACATAACATTGAGCAGAGTTCCATGTGCTATACAATGGGCCCTTTTTGGATACCCATTGTAAATATAGCAGTGTATACATGTCCATTCCAAGCTCCCTAATTATCCCTTCCCCCATCCTTCTCCCCAGCAACCATAAGTTTGTTTTCTAAATTTATGAGATTGTGTCTGTTTTGTAAGTAAGTTCATTTGTATTATTTCTTTTTATATTTCACATATATGGGCTGTCATATGATACTTCTCCTCTGTCAAACTTTCTTCATTCAGTATGATGGCCTCTAGGTCCATCCAAGTTGCTGCATTCAGAAGACCTAAACAGACATTTCTCCAAAGAAGACATACAGATAGCCAAGAGGTACATGAAAAGATGTTCAACACTGCTAATTGTTAGAGAAATGCAAATCAAAACTACAATGAGCTAGCACCTCACACCAATCAAAATGACAATCATCAAAAAATCCACAAACAAGAAATGCTGGAGAGGGTGGAGAGAGAAGGGAACCCTCCTATACTGTTGGTGAAGTGAAGTGAAGTGAAAGTGGTTCAGTCGTGTCCGACTCTTTACGACCCCATGGACTATACAGTCTATGGAATTCTCCAGGCCAGAATACTGGAGTGGGTAGCCTTTCCATTCTCCAGGGGATCTTCCCAACCCAGGGATTGAACAAAGGTCTCTGGTATTGCAGGTGGATTCTTTACCAGCTGAGCCACAAGGGAAGACCATACTGTTGGTGGGAATGTAAACTGGTACAGCCACTGTGGAGAACAGTAAGGTGGTCCCTTAAAAAACTGACCCTTCTATTTTAAATGAATTTGAGCAAGCTCCAGGAGTTGGTGATGGATAGGGAAGTTTGGCCTGCTGCAGTCCGTGGGGTCACAGAGTTGGACATGACTGAGCAACTGAACTGACTAAATGTAAGTGCAAGAAAACACATCAAATCCAAGCCATACCACTCTGCAGGCTCGACCATAAAACGCCTGTTTGTTTCTCCATCTGTAAGTAAAAACAGTGATATATCATCTACCAGGTTTTCATAATTAACTGAGATCAAGTCTGGGCAGCATTATACCATGCAAAACACAACTGTACCAATTTCAGCCAAGATGGCAGGATGTGCTTATAGAGAAATTTGGTTTCACTTGCCTCCTTCACTGCAAACATATACAAAATTTTAAGAGGTGTTAAGAAGAAAATAAAGTTGTGATGATAAGCATCTCGATGAACCCTAAAAAGGAATGGAAACATACAGAGGTAAACAAGAGCCCATGTTTAGGTTTATATTTGGGATCCAAAACAGGAAGAAGGTTCCAGGAGTTCAAATGCACTGGACAGTGTGTGTCCTACCTGTAACAGAACACACGAACTTGTGTTGTTGTTCATTGGTTCTCTAATCATCACTGAAGGCCACAGTGAAAACTGAGTCCTGAATAGAACCATGACCATAGTCATGAGTTAGTTGTTAAGTAGAATGGAGAAACATGATCTCACAGGAGAAAACAGACTAAATCATGGGCACATGAAAGTCATTTAGTCACGTCTGACTCTTTGCAACCCCATGGACTGTAGCCTGCCAGGCTTTTCTGTCCGTGGAATTCTCCAAGCTAGAATACTGCAGTGGGTATTTCCTTCTCCAGGGGATCTTCCCAACCATGGATCGAAACCTGGTCTCCTGCAGTGGAGGCAGATTCTTTACCATCTGAGCCACCAAGGAAGGAACTCATGGGTGCACTCTGATGCAAAACTCATACTCAAGAAATGTTTTGAGCTGTCATCTTAAAATTGTACCTAAGGTGGGAAGTGAAGGGTTGAACAGAGATCACTCCAAATTTGCTAGACATAAACATGAGTGTATGCAGAAAAAGAAAAGGTAAATTTCTAGCCAGAACAAGCTTCTACAAGTGTTACTGGAGGAAAAAATATTGGACAGCAGAAATTTCAGGGGTTCCAGGTCTTTCAAGACCCAGTACAGTGCAGTCTCCTCTAAGTAATCTCCTTCCTCAGTTCCAACCTATTCTGCTTTGAGCAAGATAGGAAAACATTTTAATTAGGAGAGCACCCACATAAGTGTACACTCCCATGATACTGAAGAACCTTGGCAATGTATCAGTAACTCAAGTAGTACCTCAGTTTCCACATTTGTTAAGTGGGCATGATGATAGAACCTACCATATAGATTTGTGAAGATTTCACTTAGCTAACTCACATAATGCACTGAGAACAACTGAACCCACAGTAGGCACTCTACAAACAGCTGTTCCTTTGACCTTACACAGCTGTCTCTGGATAACTGTGATTATCAGACAGAATTGTGTTTTTATCAAATGTGTTTTTTTCAAGACTAGGAACCATTCTAATCTCTGGAGTGTAGTGGTTGGGTAAAGAGGTTAGGCAGCTAGTGAAGTGATTGTGGCAAATAATAAAATACAATTACCTATAAAAATAGAAAAACACACTATGATGGTTTGAAAAAGCACTAAATGAGGAGAAAGCTGATACAACAACTCTTGCTCTGATTATCAGCGGCATTGGACAAGTCATCCCTCTGCTCCAAGATCCTACCTCTTTCATCATTAATATGGTCATACTGAGCTGTAAACTTCAAAAATCTCTTGTAGCTCTAAGATCTTATGAAGCTGTACATTATGCATCTAAATTGATGTAATCATAGATCCTGAAGTGAGTTATACCACTATTACATAAAACATTTTGGACAGTAGATTAAAAACTATATGATGTCAATGCCTAGAATTCTGACAGTGAACTTTAAGGAAAAAGAATACATTCAGGTTCTGTTTTACTGTGTGGTTTATACCTGTGCTTCACCCACTCATCCTTGAAAAGCAATGAAAAAGACAGATGGGGTTTCAGTCTATATGGAGTGTACAATTTACTGGGGATAGAGAGGAGCTAGAACAAAAAATAATGAAATAGCTGTACATTGTAGTACACAGAATGAAGGAAATAGGGCGCTGAAGTCACAAGTCTTAAAATAGAATAGAAAAAAAAAAAAGACTTCCCTGGAGATCCACTGGATAAGACACTGAGCTTCCACTGCAAGGGGCAAGATTCAACTCCTGATCAAGGAACTAAGATCCTGCATGCCACATGGTACAATCAAAAAAGAAAGGGGAAAAAATGGAAGTCCTGGTGAAAGATAATTTGGGGTGGGGGATGGTCAGGGACCTTTACTTTGAGTTACTGACATTAAACTGAGACCTAGACTGAAGGATAAGGAGACCAGGGGAAAGAGATATCCATGCAATAAAAACAACCAGCATCAACGTCATAAGACTAGAAAGTAATCAGCATGTTGGAAGACAAGAAAAAATTTAGTGTGACTGGTGAAAAGGAGTGAGATGGAGAAAGGCAAAAAATGAGCTTGGTGAAAGTTGTGATCTTGGAGTCCCTGGTTAAAAGATTATTATTTAACTTCAGGGATAGAAAACAAATTAAGCCAAAATATTATAGCAAATATTAACTGAGTTCTTAGTATTTTCCAAGTGCTATCTTAAATGTCTTTTATGTATTAATTGACTTAGTCCTCACAACAATCTTATGAGGTGGTAACTGTTATTATACCATTTTGCAGATGTGGAGTCTGGACAAAGAAAGATGAGTTGACTTGCTGAAGATCACACAACCCACGCAAACAAGATGTCTCTAAGACAGATTCATTCCTAGGGAGCCTGCCTACAGACCCTGTGTTCTTAACAATTGTGCCAATAGGATTGTGTCTCATAACTTGGAGATTTCAGGTGCTTGATTTGTAGAGACTAAAAACATTGCAAAAGTGATATTGATTTCTCTTTTCCCAACCTTATGAAGTAGTACTTCCTGATGTGATACAACAGACAATACATGGAGTGTTCGAGAAGGCCATGAGTTCAAGTCCTTCAAAATAAGTGCACCCTTAAAAGAACAAACCACTGAGCAAGGGGGCTGCTGTTGATATCTGGAAGACTGAGTTTTTAAAACATATCTCATCACATATTTAGCCTGTGTCTTCAGACTCAGTGAAATCAACCTCAGCATAAGCCTGATTGATACTAGTCTGGACCAGTTTTTTTCAGTTAAAATAACAATCAGATCCATAGACATAAATGCTGAGAGTTCCTTGCACCTCACTTTTCTTCTCTTTGTGATGAGGAAGATTATATATCTATGTGTAAAGAGATCCAACCAGTCCATCCTAAAGGAGATCAGTCCTGGGTGTTCATGGAAGGACTGATGTTGAAGCTGAAACTCCAATACTTTGGCCACCTCATGCGAAGAACTGACTCATTTGAAAAGACCCTGATGCTGGGTAAGATTGAGGGCAGGAGGAGAAGGGGATAACAGAGGATGAGATGATTGGATGGCATCACCAACTCAATGGACATGAGTCTGGGTGGGCTCCGGGAGTTGGTGTTGGACAGGGAGGCCTGGCATGCTGCAGCTCATGGGGTCGCAAAGAGTCAGACACAACTGAGTGACTGAGCTGAACTGAAAGATAGATAGTTTAAATAGATAGTAGAGGTATCATAAGAAAAGATATCTAATGACACTGCTATTATTAATACATTAAGTAAGCAATAGTGGAAATGTCTATGTATATAGATTATCCCCATTTTACGAAAGAAGATGCTGAGGCACAGTGATTAACTCATTTAAGGTCACAGAGTTAGTAAGGAGTGCTGTCAGGATTCACACCTACTGAATTCATCTTCAGACTCTGTTCTCCAAACTACTTACCTACACGCTCCCTCATGCATATGTTAATTAGCCCTCCTCTACTACTGTCAGAAAAGACTCTTACTGCTTTTGCTTTTCTATCTTCACAATACATAGTGTAGCAACACTGAATAATATTTCTGATAGCTGTCAAAGAGAGTAACCAATTAAAATGGAGGAAAATGTCAGTTTCTTCTTTCAGGGGAATTCTTAAAATAACATTTTATCTCACCTTCCTGGCCTTGTATTTAAAGAGGCAGGTTAAGACATCCAGGAAGATGTCAGCCTTTTTAAAGGCATTCTAAGTTACATCATATCCTGTATTCCCACAAGACTTTCTCTCTTCAGCCTCCACAGCCTTACCCACAGCCATTAAATGAATATCCTAACCATTTACTCAGTCCATATCTGCTCTTGAGTTGTGTCCACCAAGTCCCATAGCAGGGTGGATGAACTTCCATGGTGTGTGTGTCCATCAAGAGAACTAATAATTAACCTCTTTGTTTCAATAGCACCTTGAACTAACTACTACAGAGCAATAAGTGAAGATTATTATTCATGCTTTTATCTTTCTTATACTACTGTGTAAGTGATAGAGGATAGGTGACGCTTCTTGTTTCAGAAAAATTCAGGATATTTTTGTTCTGTAATAAAGATATAATTAAAGACACTGCCAAATATCTCCTTTCTGCTTTTTGAGTCTACTATATGAAGCTTCATATGAGACATTTCTTTTCTTAATTGCCAGACAAATCTTCAATTTTATGTTTTATTTTGTAGAAAATCAAAACTGTGTAACTTCCTGTCTTTGCATGGATCCTTACTTGTTTTGGTCAATGGAAAACCCAAGAACATTTCTGCTTACAATCTATCTATTACTCTAGCTATCACTCTATCTACCTATCAGCCTAGTCTAGGAAAGGACATCTTATTAAATATTTAGTGAATGAAAGAATGAATTAAAAGGAGTTGATACCATAGCTATAGTTATGGAAGTAAAAGATCAAAAGTAAAAGTAAAAGCGGGAAGTAAAAGATCACTCACTGCCTTACTAAGTAGCTTGAAACAATATGTTATGGATGAGTAACAAAGGGATTAAATGGGAGAATGTGGTTCTCTTGACAGAAAGCCATTTGTACAATTAAGAGAAAACCTTAATGTGCATAAGTTATCAATATTTTCCCTGCAAAGAGAAAAGCATCATCACATATTTTTAATAAAAGCCAAAATGCCGAGATACAGCTTTGGCAAACAAAATAGCCGAAAACAAAAGAAAGCAAAAAAACACGTCTTATCAATCGCAAACTAAAATGACTACCTAACACTCTTTGGACAAAGTCAGAACCATAGAAAACCTCCCACGACAAACAACTGCCGAAATATTTGACTTGCTGTGATTCTCTCTGCAGTAAACAACTATTGTCTAACACTCCCTGCTCCTTGGGGAAATAGCTTCTTTGTTGCCTACCTACAGTGCCTGCCACACTTGGACAGAAAATGTAATCTTGACCCAGTGAATCACAAATACTGGCCACTGTGTTTAGTCCAAGAAGGGACAAATGAATCATGTTGAGACAATAAGAATCTCTTGGATTATTCAGTTTGGAACTGGAAGTGAAAGTTCATGTAGTAGAGTGACAAGCATAGTGTATGATACTATGTGTATATGCAGTGTATGTGTGTGTGAGAGGGAGATGAGAGAGACAGAGAGGAGGAGAAGAAAAAAGAAGGAGGTAAAGGAGGAAAGAGACCTAAAGATCTCATTTGAATCATTTGTCCCTTTCTTGCTTGAAATCAGCTTCACCTCTAGACTCAGACTGAGCTAGGGTTCCCATACTTATAACTGCAAAGGTTCTCACTAATATATTTCCCCTATCATTCTTTCTCCAGCCATACTAAATTACTAAACCACTTGTTATTCCCAGGTTAGAAGTGGCCTTTTCACACCTCTGCATTTTGCACATATACCCTCTCTTCTGGTTATTAACTACTCTGAAACAAATACCCCCAAACTTGGTGGCTTAAAAAAACAATACTTTTATTTTTTTCATAGCTTGAGATCATGACTTTAGAAATATCCCAGCTCCAAGTGGCTTCAGCTAAAGTACTTGGGTCTGGAAGATGCACTTCTATGACAATTTCTTCATGTGTCTGTCTGGTGCCTTGACATGAGGCTCCCTGACTCTCCTCGGTGTGATGTCTTATCCTCTGAAACTCTCCACATAACTCAGGCTTCTCACAACACGGGGGCCTCAAGCAGGTACACTTCTGAGATGGGTTCCAAGAGGGAACATCATAAAAGCAACTCTAAGAGGTCTAGGTGGATTTGTAAGGTTTTTTTTTTTTTTTTTTTTTTTTTTTTTTTTTTTTTTTATTTTAGTTGAGGGCTAATTACTTTACAATATTGTAGTAGTTTTTGCCATACATCAACATGAATCAGCCATGGATTCACATGTGCTCCCCCTCCCAAACCCTCCTCCCACCTCCCTCCCCCTCCCATCCCTCTGTGTCATCCCAACGCTCCATCCCTGAGCATCCATCCCATGCATAGAACATGGAATGGTGTTCTGCTTCACATATGACAATATACATGTTTCAATGTTATTGTCCCAGAACGTCCAACCCTCACCTTCTCCCTCAGAGTCCACAGGACTGTTCTATGCATCTGTGTCTCTTATTCTGTCTCACATATAGGGTTACCATTACCATCTTTCAAATTCCATATACATGCATTAGTATACTGTATTGGTGCTTTTCTTTCTGGCTCACTTCACTCTGTATAATGGGCTCCAGTTTCATCCATCTCAATAGAACCGATTCAAATGTATTCTTTTTAATGGCTGAGTAATATTCCATTGTGTATATGTACCACAGCTTCCTTATCCATTCGTCTGCCGATGGACATCTAGGTTGCTTCCATGTCCTGGCTATTGTAAACAGGGCTGCGATGAACATTGGGGTACACGCATCTCTTTCAATTCTGGTTTCCTCGGTGTATATGCCTAGCAGTGGGATTGCTGGGTCATATGGCAGTTCTATTCCCAGTTTTTTAAGGAATCTCCACACTGTTCTCCATAGTGGCTGTACTAGTTTGCATTCCCACCAACAGTGTAAGAGGGTTCCCTTTTCTCCACACCCTCTCCAGCATTTATTGCTTGTAGACTTTTGGATAGCAGCCATTCTGACTGGTGTGTAATGGTACCTCATTGTGGTTTTGATTTGCATTTCTCTAATAATGAGTGATGTTGAGCATCTTTTCATGTGTTTGTTAGCCATCTGTATGTCTTCTTTGGAGAAATGTCTGTTTAGTTCTTTGGCCCATTTTTTGATTGGGTCGTTTATTTTTCTGGAATTCAGCTGCAGGAGTTGCTTGTATATTTTTGAGATTAATTGTTTGTCTGTTGCTTCGTTTGCTATTATTTTCTCCCATTCTGAAGGCTGTCTTTTCACCTTGCTTATAGTTTCCTTTGTTGTGCAAAAGCTTTTAATTTTAATTAGGTCCCATTTGTTTATTTTTGCTTTTATTTCCAATATTCTGGGGGGTGGGTCATGGAGGATCCTGCTGTGATTTATGTCGGAGAGTGTTTTGCCTATGTTTTCCTCTAGGAGTTTTATAGTTTCTGGTCTTACGTTTAGATCTTTAATCCATTTTGAGTTTATTTTTGTGTATGGTGTTAGGAAGTGTTCTAGTTTCATTCTTTTACAAGTGGTTGACCAGTTTTCCCAGCACCACTTGTTGAAGAGACTGTCTTTTCTCCATTGTATACTCTTGCCTCCTTTGTCGAAGATAAGGTGCCCATAGGTGCGTGGGTTTATCTCTGGGCTTTCTATTTTGTTCCATTGATCTATGATAAAAACTCTCCAGAAAGCAGGAATAGAAGGAACATACCTCAACATAATAAAAGCTATATATGACAAACCCACAGCAAACATTATCCTCAATGGTGAAAAACTGAAAGCATTTCCCCTAAAGTCAGGAACAAGGCAAGGTTGCCCACTTTCACCACTACTATTCAACATAGTTTTGGAAGTTTTGGCCACAGCAATCAGAGCGGAAAAAGAAATAAAAGGAATACAGATAGGAAAAGAAGAAGTAAAACTCTCACTGTTTGCAGATGACATGATCCTCTACATAGAAAACCCTAAAGATTCTACCAGAAAACTACTAGAGCTAATCAATGAATATAGTAAAGTTGCAGGATACAAAATTAACACACAGAAATCCCTTGCATTCCTATACACCAATAATGAGAAAACAGAAAGAGAAATTAAGGAAACAATACCATTCACCATTGCAACAAAAAGAATAAAATACTTAGGAATATTTCTAACTAAAGAAACAAAAGACTTATATATAGAAAACTATAAAACACTGATGAAAGAAATCAAAGAGGACACAAACAGATGGAGAAATATACCATGTTCATGGATTGGAAGAATTAATATAGTGAAAATGAGTATACTACCCAAAGCAATCTATAGATTCAATGCAATCCCTATCAAGCTACCAATGGTATTTTTCACAGAACTAGAACAAATCATTTCACAATTTGTATGGAAGTATAAGAAACCTCGAATAGCCAAAGCAATCTTGAGAAAGAAGAATGGAACTGGAGGAATCAACCTGCCTGACTTCAAGCTCTACTACAAAGCCACAGTCATCAAGACAGTGTGGTACTGGCACAAGGATAGAAATATAGATCATTTGTAAGGTTTTTAAAGATCTAATTTCAGAAATCACACAGCAACAGTTCCACCACAGTTACTAACCAAGAGTGAACCAAAGGGCTAGCCCAGATTGAAGGATTGAGACCGCACAAGGACATGGATACTGTGAAGTGAAGTTCATGAGGGTAGGAGGAGAGATTTTTAGAAACCAGCTATCGCCCACCACTCTCTGTCTGGAATGGAATGTCCTTGTTGTCCTGGTTACTCTTACACATCCCTGGGTTCTTAGCATGAGTATTCCCTTTTCTAAGTCCTTCTTTCTCCACATGTACATTTTTCTGTCATAGCATGTGGTACACCTCCTTGTAGCATGATTTGAAAATCTGCCTCTATACTAGACACTGAATGCCTTAAGGGGATTAACAATGTCTTAATTCATCTTTATATCTGAGACCTTTCCTTATCACTGATGCTCAGTAAAGTTGACCGGGTGAACAAGCACATATACATGCCAACACATTTACTCCTCAGGCTGAGAAAAATCACAGTGGATGTATTCAAGTGGAATTCTTACTCCCGGAGAAGTTTCCGGGTCAGGACTATGTCAGCTTGGGGACTATTTCTTCCCATGATATATTCACACATGATGTCAACTAATATCAGAATGTAACAAACTGATGCAGCTGAAAGTAGTCAAAGCAACTGATGTCAGTGTTTCATGATCCTGTCAGCTCGATGAGTCCTGTCTTTCTCACCCAATTCAAGCAATCTTGTGAAGTCATACACTTATCTGGACAGTCAGAGCCACAAAAATTTAAACCAGGACAAAATGCAGCTGAGATTTAATCAGAGGAAAACTATTTTCCAAGCTTCTCTAATTTGATATTTCATAGTACTTACTGAGTCTCCATTTGACGGCAACCTATGTAGATGATGCCTTGACTGAGAGTGCACTATACAGCCTCCTGCAAATGAAAAGATGTGAGCTCACATGAGCAAAAATACAAACACTTGCATTTAAGTTCAAATAAACGTTAGAGTGAAGTGTGCATCCCAAACATTGCAATAGAAAATTCTTTTATGCTCCCTTCCTTTCAACTTACTGAGTTTGTTTTCTTTTGTAAAGTTTATCATAGCTTATTCTGTAGAATGCTCATTTTTTTTTACAGAAGAGGAAGCTGGAAGGATTTACAAATGGGGTAAATATTTGTAAGTAATAATTATTCAGCTTAATTTATTTGTACTTATTTTAATATGATTTTTATTTTATTTTTTATTAAAATATAGTTGACATACAACATTTTGTTAGTTTCAAAACAGTGATTCAACATTTATATACATTACAAATTGATCATTCCCATAAATCAAATAACCTGTCACCATACAAAGTTGTTACAATGTTATTGACTATATCTGTGACTTATTTATTTTATAAGTTAAATTTGGTACCACTTAATCCCCTTCACCTATTTCACTCAACTTCTTCACCTCCCTCCCCTCTGACACGGAGAAAGCAATGGCAACCCACTCCAGTACTCTTACCTGGAAAATCCCATGGACAGAGGAGCCTGGTAGGCTGCAGTCCATGGGGTCCCTAAGAGTAGGACACGACTGAGCAACTTCACTTTCGCTTTTCCCTTTCATGCATTGGAGAAGGAAATGGCAACCCACTCCAGTGTTCTTGCCTGGAGAATCCCAGGGACGGGGGAGCCTGGTGGGCTGCCGTCTATGGGGTCGCACAGAGTCAGACACGACTGAAGCGACTTAGCAGCAGCAGCAGCCGCTCTGACAACCACCAGTTTGTTCTCTTATTTTGTAAGTCTGTTTTAGTTTGGTGTTTTTTTCCTCATTTTTTTTGTTTCTTTGTTAGATGTCACATATAAGTGAAATTATATGGTATTTGTCTTTCTCTGTCTGACATATTTCAATTACCATAATACCCTCTATTATGTGAAGGTACGTTACTTCCATACCCACTTTGTTGAGAGTTTTTTATCATAATTAATCTTGAATTTTGTCAAATGATTTTCTCCATGTATAGAGATGATCATATGATTTTTATCATTCATTTTGTTAGATGGGCTATCACATTGATTGATTTGTAGGTATTCGTCCATCCATGCCCCCCTGGAATAAATTCCACTTAATCATGCGTACAGTGCTTTTTGATGCTTTCAAACTGTGGTGCTGCAGAAGACTCTTGAGAGTCCCTTGGACAGCAAGGAGATCAAACCAGTCAATCATAAAGGAAGTCATCCCTTCCTTCCATAAAGGAAGTCATAAAGGAAGGTTTGATACTGAAGCTGAATCTCCAATACTTTGGCCACCTGATGCAAAGAGCTAACACATTGGAAAAGACCCTGATGCTGGGAAAGATTGGAGGCAGGAGGAGAAGGGGACAACAGAGGATAAGATAATTATATAACATCACTGACTTAACGGACATGAATCTGAGCAAATTCCAGGAAATAGCGAAGGACAGAGAAGCCTGGCATGCTGCAGGGTTGTTTAGACACAACTTAGTGACTAAACAACAACAAAAACAGTTCTTTTAATGCATTGTTTGTTTGGCTTACTAATATTTTGTTGAGGATTTTTGCATCCATGTTCATGGATATTGACCTGTAGTTTTCTAAATGCTAGGCTGGATACTATAAAACAGAAGAAAACATAGGCAGAACACTCTCTGACATAAATCACGGCACTATCTTTTTTAATCCATCTTCCAGAATAATGGAAATAAAAGCAAAAATAAACAAACAAGACCTACTTAAACTCTTTAAAAGTACTTTATGCACTGCAAAGCTTTATGCACTGCAAAGGAAACAATAAACAAAATAAAAAGACAACCCACAGATGGGGAGAAAATATTTGCAAATCATGTGACTGATAAGGGATTAATCTCCAAAATTTACAAATAGTTTAAGACACCTAATAGTATCAAAACAAACAATCCACTCAAAAAATGTGCAGAAGACCTGAACAGACACTTTTGTAAAGAGGACATACAGATGGCCAATAGGAACATGAAAAGATGTTCAACATAGCTAGTTATTAGAGAAATGCAAATCAAAACTACAATGAGCTAGCACCTCACATCAGTCAGAATGACTATCATCAAAAAAATCCACATACAAGAAATGCTGGGGAGGGTGTGGAGAGAAGGGAACCCTCCTACACTGTTGGTGGGAATGTAAATAGGTACAAGCCACTATGGAGAACAGCATGAAGGTTCCTTAAAAAACTAAAAACAGAGCTACTGTATGACCCTGTAATCCCACTCCTGGGCATATATCCAGAGAAAAACATGGGTGGAAAACATATATGCATTCCAATGTTCATAGCAGCACTGTATTCATTGGCCAAGACATGGAAACAACTTAAATGTCCATCAACAGAGGAATGGATAAAGAAGAAGTATATATATATATACAATGAAATATTACTCAACCATTAAAAAATGAAATAAGGCATTTGCAGCAACATGGATGGACCTAGAGAGCATCATACTGAGTGAAGTAAGTCAGACAGAGAATACCATATGACATTCCTTATATGTGCAACCTAAAAAGAAATGATACAAGTGAACTTACAAAACAGAAAGAGACTCACAGACTTAGAACAATGAACTAATGGTTGCCAAGGGGAAGGGAGAGTTAAGGACTTTGGAAAGGTCATATGCACACTGCTTTATTTAAAATGGATAACCAATAAAATCCACATGGAACTTTGCTCAATGTTATGTGCCACCCTGGATGGGAGGGAGGGTTGGGGGATACATGTATATACATGGCTGAGTCCCTTCATTGCTCACTTGAAACTATCATAACATTGTTAATTGGCTATGTCCCAATACAAAACGTTTTTGGTGTTAAAAATAAAAATAAAATTAAGAAAAAAAGTCAGAAACATATTTTGAAGTGCACAATACTATATCGTAAACTAAAAGCCCTATGTTGTACAGCTGTTCTCCAGAACTTATTCATCTAGCTTTGTATTCATTGTAAAACTTTATATTCATTGAACAACAATTCCTCCTTTAAAAAAAGACAAAAACAAACAAAAACTAAAGGGACACAAGGAAATTCTGGAAGTGTTAGATGTCTCTTATGTTGACTATGATTATGGTATCATGGGTGTTTACATATATCAAAATTTATTAAATGTGTACATTGAATATGTGCAATTCTATTATATCAATTATACCTCATTAAAGTTGTTTTAAAGAAGTCAGTTAAAAATTATTTTCTTTTTTTTTCACTGCTCTATTTGTTATTGTTGTAAAGAATAAGAAGGGACATACCCATACCTGAAGAAGAGATCAATGAGATCATTGATCAAAAAAATCAATGAAAGGTAAAAAGATAACAAAAAAGATAACTGAATGGTGAAATTAGTATAAAAGGAAAATCCTTAAAGAGAAACAAGGCAGTAGAAAGCTTTTTTCAGGATGTAGCATTGAAAAAATCAAGCTATAGACCAGGAGACAATGAGGACAAGACTGGTCTGTATTTCAATAAAAGTTTACATATAATCATGAAAATTTTAATTTTATTTAGTTTTTACATGCCACAAAATATTCTTCTTGTTTTCTCTTGGTTTTTTGGGTGTTTTTAGCAATTAAAAAATATTAAAAATATTCTTTTCTTGTACACCACACAAAAACGAGTGTCAGGCTGGATTTGGTCAATGGTTTGCAGTTTGTTGACACCTATTATAAACTAGTTAGTGACAGAGTTAAGGGATCGATTCTTATTGTGTGTATGCGTATCCAAAGGTGTCAGCTAGAATTATCTTATCTTGCCTTTATATCTAATTGACTTCAACTACAATTCCACAAGACGGAAAGTCAAAGGCCAAATCTTTTCTCTCTCTCCCCTGACTTTTTTCTTTTGTTTGTATGTGCCTCTGTCATTCTTTCCTTGAAAGTATCTCTATCTTTACCTCCATCTGTGTCTCCCTCTATGTCCCTCTCACTTCCCCACCTAACATTTATCTTGAGTGCATGCTAAGTAGCTTCAGTCGTGTCCAACTCCTTGACTCCTTTCGACACTATGGACTATAGCCTGCCAGGCTCTTCTGTCTGTGGAATTCTCCAGGTGAGAATACTGGAGTGGGCTGCCATTTTCTCTTCCAGGGAATCTTCCCCACTTAGGGATCAAATCTGCACCTCTGAGGTCTTCTGTATTGGCAGGCAGGTTCTTTACCACTAGCACCGCATGGGAAGCCCAAGTTCAAGTCTCAGCCCCACCAAATACATAGTATATATAAATCATTTCTTAAAACAACTAAATTTCATGATAATTTTGAAACATTATTTAAGGAGAATGTATTGAGTTATGTTTTAACTAAATCAATTGCCCAGAATTGAAATCTGGTAAATGACACATTTGAGGTTCAAATTCAAGTCAGATTCTAGCAACTTTCTTCTTCTAATAATGATATGCTGTAGTTTTTTATCAAGTCTGCCTTTTTCCCTTGCATAGGCAGATCTGGCTAGGATATTCCAGAAATAACTAGAATAAAAAATTATTTCCTCAAGAAGCAAAAATCTTAGAAGAGAACTGAGTCTCAGAGAGTCCAAATGAGTTGCAGAAGAATCCTTACAGCTTCTCCATGCATTGCCACTGGGAAGAAAATTGAATATGAATAGAAAGAAGCATAATAATCATTTTGTACTTTTTTAATCAGAGAAAGATAATATCATCAAACAGTTTAGACAACTGACAGGACAGAAACTGCAGTTTGAATCAATGGACAGAGTCCTGACTCTAAAATCCCAGGGAGCCAAGACAGTGAGAAAGTATCCTTCTAGCGCCTGGCCAAGGAGGCAACACGGCCTTTGCTCACTGCCTCCTGCCCTCATAGGAAGAGAGCCCCCTCCCTAGCACATTTTAGGATACAGTAGTAACCAGTCTGGATGCTCCATAAGGTGCCAAAGAAAAAAATCACCAAATCTCTAACAAAATTAAGCACTCAGGAAGTAGACAACCATGCAGAGGGAACACAACATTTACCCAATGAAAAAGGACAGCACAGGCTTTAGATGAAAATCTGAGTAAAAAATAAAAGAGCACTTAAGAGAAAAGTATCTCCCAAAATACATTATAGAGTTAGAAAAAATAAATAAATAAAAACCACGACTTTTCCATTAAGCAATTCTGCAGATTCCTATCAAAAGCTTTATTTTTGACCTAGAACAAGTGTGTGAAATATCAAAAACTACAGAGCAAATTATAAAAAACTGAAGCTCTGAAGACAAAGAAGAGAAATATGCAGCCTGTGTAGAAGCACGGATAGTCCACCTAGATCCCCCTTCAACTGCTCCAGCTGTAAGTCCCTTCAGGTTTGCTGAAGTTACAGAGATCTAGGACCCACCCTCCCTAGGGTTGATTACATCTAATGACTAATCAATACTTAGGTATAAAGGTCCAACAATGTTGGCCCAACCTTGTACAACTCTGATGGACCATGTTTGTTCCAGAGCTCCCTGTGGAGTTGGAAGAGGTTTTGCCAGATCTTTGTCATGATTCAACATCTTCTACCTATTCTTCTTCCTTCTTCCAAGGGAGTTGATTCCTAATAAATAACCTGCAGGCTAGACTCCATCTCAGTATCTACATCCAGAGATGTCAAACTACAGCAGTGGTATTGAAAGTGGTCAGATAAAGCACGTGCTATGAGGGGTTTTGGAAATGCTTACTGTCCAGCTGACAATAAGGTAGGTAGCCTGCCTGTGGTAGGTGGCACATTACCAGCTCCTATTACCCCAAGGAAGCATACTTTCACCAGGAGATGCAGCAAATGTCCATCAGCTGGACAAGTGCCTGGGCATTTGGAGACCCTTCTTCCTAGAGACACAAGGAAGGAAAGGAATCACCATATTGGCAAAGGTAATTGATAGATTATCAAAATGAGGTAGAACTACTGTTACCAAATGGAAGCAAAAAGGGATACACAGGGTACCCAAGTGATCCACTCAGGAATGTTTTGATAGTTTCTTGCCCAGTTGTGATGCCTCAAAGGTAATTTCACAACTAGAAAATGTGAACTGTATTTTCACTTCACTGTAGAAAAAAGATCTGCCATCCAAGAATCTTAGATCAACTCAGAATTTTTAAAAATATATACCAGCAGTAAGTATTCAGAATTTTTTACTGGAATAAGTTGACTTACAGTATTGTATTAGTTTCAGGTGTACAACATAGTGATTCAGTATTTTGGCAGGTTATACTCCATTATAGGCTATTACAAGATAATGGCAATAATTTCCTTTGTCATACAGTATATCTTTGTTGCTTATCTATTATATATATATCCACTATATACAGTTGTATCTGTTAATCTCATACCCTAAATTTGTCCCTTCCCCCTTCCCTCTTCCATTTTAAAATCATATGACCTAACAATAGGAAAAAATAAAAATAAATCTCTGCATATGTACATTTTCTCATCTTGAGATACTATTTCAACATACAGAGCATACTAAAAATTATAATCCAAAAGTGCTAACTATTGGAGATGATGTGCCTGAAATTTGCCTCAAAGTTACTTTTTAAGGTTAATAAATCTGAAATTATTTACACATCTGATGCTTCTATATAGCCCATATTATTTGCATTCGAGAGACTGTTCTTTCTATAGGTGCTGAGATAACTGATAAACTCATAGAAAATTTTGCCAAATTAAAAATATTTTCAATTCTATTTTTTTTTGTTTTTGAGATTTCTAATATAAATTTATTTATTTTAATTGGAGACTAATTACTTTACAATATTGTATTGGTTTTGTCATACATTGACATGAATCAGCCATGGGTGTACATGTGTTCCACATCCTGAACCCCCCTCCCACCTCCCTCCCCATCCCATCCCTCTGGGTCATCCCAGTGCACCAGCCCCAAACACCCTGTATCATGCATTGAACCTGGACTGGCAATTTGTTTCACATATGATAATATACATGTTTCAATGCTATTCTCCCAAACCATCCCACCCTCGCCCTCACCCACAGAGTCCAAAAGACTGTTCTATACATCTGTGTCTCTTTTGCTGTCTCACATATAGGGTTATCGTTACCATCTTTCTAAATTCCATATATATGCGTTAGTATACTGTATTGGTGTTTTTCTTTCTGGCTTACTTCACTCTATATAATAGGCTCCAGTTTCATCCACCTCATTAGAACTGATTCAAATGTATTCTTTTTAATGGCTGAGTAATATTCCATTGTGTATATGTACCATCACTTCCTTATCCATTCGTCTGCTGATGGGCATCTAGGCTACTTCCATATGCTGGCTATTATAAACAGTGCTGCAATGAACATTGGGGTACACGCGTCTCTTTCAATTCTGGTTTCCTCGGTGTGCATGCCCAGCAGTGGGATTGCTGGGTCATATGGCAGTTCTATTCCCAGTTTTTTAAGGAATCTCCACACTGTTCTCCATAGTGGCTGTACTAGTTTGCATTCCCACCAGCAGTGTAAGAGGGTTCCCTTTTCTCCACACTCTCTCCAGCATTTATTGCTTGTAGACTTTGGATAGCAGCCATTCTGACTGGCGTGAAATGGTACTTCATTGTGGTTTTGATTTGCATTTCTCTGATAATGAGTGATGTTCAGCATCTTTTCATGTGTTTGTTAGCCATCTGTATGTCTTCTTTGGAGAATGTGTGTTTAGTTCTTTGGCCCGTTTTTTGATTGGGTCGTTTATTTTTCTGGAATTCAGCTGCAGGAGTTGCTTGTATATTTTTGAGATTAATTCTTTGTTAGTTTCTTCATTTGCTATTATTTTCTCCCATTCTGAAGGCTGTCTTTTCACCTTGCTTATAGTTTCCTTTGTTGTGGAAAAGCTTTTAATTTTAATTAGGCCCCATTTGTTTATTTTTGCTTTTATTTCCAATATTCTGGGAGGTGGATCATAGAGGATCCTGCTGTGATTTACACTGGAGAGTGTTTTGCCTATGTTTTCCTCTAGGAGTTTTATAGTTTCTGGTCTTACGTTTAGATATTTAATCCATTTTGAGTTCATTTTTGTGTATGGTGTTAGAAAGTGTTCTAATTTCATTCTTTTACAAGTGGTTGACCAGTTTTCCCAGCACCACTTGTTAAAGAGATTGTCTTTTCTCCATTGTATATTCTTGCCTCCTTTGTCAAAGATAAGGTGTCCATAGGTGCGTGGATTTATGTCTGGGTTTTCTATTTTGTTCCATTGATCTATATTTCTGTCTTTGTGCCAGTACCATACTGTCTTGATGACTGTGACTTTGTAGTAGAGCCTGAAGTCAGGCAGATTGATTCCTCCAGTTCCATTCTTCTTTCTCAAGATTGCTTTGGCTATTTAAGGTTTTTTGTATTTCCATACAAATTGTGAAATTATTTGTTCTAGTTCTGTAAAAAATACCATTGGTAGCTTGATAGGGATTGCATTGAATCTATAGATTGCTTTGGGTGCTTTGGGTAGTATACTCATTTTCACTATATTTATTCTTCCGATCCATGTACATGGTATATTTCTCCATCTATTTGTGTCCTCTTTGATTTCTTTCACCAGTGTTTTATAGTTTTCTATATATAGGTCTTTTGTTTCTTTAGGTAGATATATTCCTAAGTATTTTATTCTTTTCATTGCAATGGTGAATGGAATTGTTTCCTTAACTTCTCTTTCTGTTTTCTCGTTGTTAGTGTATAGGAATGCAAGGGATATATGTGTGTGGATTTTCTATCCTGAAACTTTACTATATTCACTGATTAGCTCTAGTAATTTTCTGGTGGAGTCTTTAGGGTTTCCTATGTAGAGGATCATGTCATCTGCAAACAGTGAGAGTTCTACTTCTTCTTTCCCAATCTGGATTCCTTTTATTTCTGTTTATGCTCTGATTTCTGTGGCCAAAACTTCCAAAACTATATTGAATAGTAGTGGTGAGAGTGGGCACCCTTGTCTTGTTCCTGACCTTAGGGGAAATGCTTTTAATTTTTCACCATTGTATAAATTAGAACTCAGATATTCATAATTTTTTTCTCCATTAAGACTATATTTCTTCAACAAATATTTTGACTTAATAACACTCATCAAATAATTCATATTTGTTAATTGTTTCAAAATTAGAGGCTGCAAAATTAAGCTTCATCAATTCATTATGCTCATTCATTTCATTATGTTAATAAATATAAATTTAACCAAGTAACAATAACAAAACCAAGGAATTTTTCTTACAAACTCAAGAAGTTCCAAAACACAAATAGAAAATTTCACAATTATATTTTATGTGATTTGAGCACTCATTCTTTAATTTTTTAATCTCCTGCTTTGATGTTGTTGTTTTTACTGTCAATGCCTTCTCATTTGCATGTTTGGTTTTCAATAATTATAATTCAATAAAACGTTCACAATCTGAAGCTTTATGATTCCATTCATTAAATATTTTAAATGTATTTCAACAGATTTTAATTTTTTAAAAATCTACCAGAAATTAAAAGACTCAGGTATAGTAAATATATTTCAATATGATAAATTTAATGTAGATGACACTGATGGCTTTAAAAGTAGTTGCTGTAAGGTTCAAATTATTATAAAATCTACTTGGTGATAGATGACAATGAGAAGTGTGTCTACTGCTGAAGAATTTTTTAAGTTAATTTTTAAATGTGGTAAGATAAATATAACCTAAAATCTGCCATCTTAAACATTTTCAGTGTACAGCTCAGTAGTGTCAATGCATTCACATGGTCATTAAACCAATCTGGAAAACTCTTTCATCTTCAGAACTGAAAATGTGTACCCATGAAATAACTCAGTTTCCCATCCCCATAGCCTGTAGCAACCACCATTCTACTCTCTGTATCTCTTCTGGGCACTTCATATAAGCTGAATTGTACAGTGTTTGTCTTTTTATGACTGGCTTATTCACTTAATTACTTATTCACTTAATTTATTTAATCTTTTCATGTCTTTCTTGGCCTTTTGCATATCTTCTTGGGAAAAGTGTCCAACTTTTGGCATGTTGACTGCAGTCTTAAAGTGCTGCACTCAATATGCCAGCAAATTTGGAAAACCCAGCAGTAGCCACAGGATTGGAAAAGGTTAGTTTTCATTCCAATCCCAAAGAAAGGCAAAGCCAAAGAATGCTCAAACTACCACACAATTGCACTCATCTCACACACTAGTAAAGTAATGCTCAAAATTCTCCAAGCCAGGCTTCAACTGTATGTGAACCATAAAAGTCCAGATGTTCAAGCTGGATTTAGAAAAGGCAGAGGAACCAGAGATCAAATTGCCAACATCTGCGGTATCATTGAAAAAGCAAGAGAATTCCACAAAAACATCTATATCTGCTTTATTGATTATGCCAAAGCCTTTTACTGTGTAGATCACAACAAACGGGAAAATTTTTCAAGAGATGGGAATACCAGACCACCTGATCTGCCTCCTGAACAATCTGTATGCAGGTCAGGAAGCAACAGTTAGAACCAGACATGAAACAATAGATTGGTTCCAAATTGGGAAAGGAGTACATTAAGGCTGTATATTTTCACCCTGCTTATTTAACTTCTATGTAGAGTACATCATGAGAAATGCCAGGCTGGATGAAGCACAAGCTGGAATTGAGATAGCCAGGATAAATATCAATACCTCAGATATGCAGATGACACCACCCTTATGGCAGAAAGTGAAGAGGAACTGAAGGGCCTCTTGATGAAGGTGAAAGAGGAGAGAGAAAAATCTGGCTTTAAACTCAACATTCAAAAAACAAAGATCATGGCATCTAATCTCATCACAGATGGGGAAAAAATGGAAACAGTGAGACTTCATTTTGGGGGGCTCCAAAATCACTGCAGATGGTGAATGCAGCCATGAAATTAAAAGATGCTTGCTCCTTGGAAGAAAAGCTATGACCAACCTAGACAGCATGTTAAAAAGCAGAGACATTACTCTGTCAACAAAGGTCCATCTAGTCAAAGCTAAGGTTTTTCCAGTAGTCATGTACGGATGTGAGAGTTGGACCATAAAGAAACCTGAGTGCAGAAGAATTGGTGCTTTTGAACTGTGGTGTTGGAGAAGACTCTTGAGAGTCCCTTGGACTACAAGGAGATCCAACCAGTCCATCCTAAAGGAAATCAGTCCTGAATATTCATTGGAAGGACTGATACTGAAGCTGAAGCTCCAATACTTTGGCCACTTGATGCGAAGAGCTGACTCAACAGAAAAGACCCTGATCCTGGGAAAGACTGAAGGCGGGAGGAAAAGGACATGACAGAGGATGAGATGGTTGGATGGCATCACTGACTTGATTGACGTGAGTTTGAGCAAGCTCCAGGAGTTGATGATGAACAGGGTAGCCTAGCGTGCTGCAGACCTTGGGGTCGCAAAGAGTCAGACATAACTGAGAGACTCAACTGAACTGAACTTCCTATCACTAATTGCTGGAACAACTGTCATATCCTCATTAAAAGGTTTTGTCATGCTTGTAGAAGATTATTTGATCATATATGTGAGGATTTATTTCTGTGCTGTCTATTCTATTCCATTGGTCAATATGCATGGTTTTCACAAGTAACCGTGCTATCTTGATTACTTTAGCTTGGTAATAAGTTTTGAAATTGAATGATATGAGACCACCAACTTTGTTCTTTTTCAAGATTCTTTTGGCATTTTGGGGTCCGTTGAACTTCCACGTGAATTTTAGGATTAAATTTTGCAATTCCATTTGCAAAATATGTTAATGAGGTTTTCATATGGATTTTATTAAATCTGTAAATTGCTTTAGGTAGTATTCACAACAAGACTGGGAGCAGACTGTGGCTCAGATCATGAACTCCTTATTGCCAAATTCAGAGTTAAATTGAAGAAAGTAGGGAAAACCACTAGTCCATTCAGGTATGACCTAGATCAAATCCCTTACGAGTATACAGTAGAAGTGACAAACAGATTTAAGGGACTAGATCTGATAGACAGAGTGCCTGATGAACTATGGACAGAGGTTCGTGACACTGTACAGGAAACAGGGATCAAGACCATCCCCATGGAAAAGAAATGCAAAAAAAGCAAAAAAGCAAAATGGCTGTCTGAGGAGGCCTTACAGATAGCTGGGAAGAGAAGAGAAGCGAAACGCAAAGGAGAAAGGGAAAGATATTCCCATCTGAATGCAGAGTTCCAAAGAACAGCAAGGGGAGATAAGAAGGCCTTCCTCAGCGATCAGTGCAAAGAAATAGAGGAAAACAACAGATTGGGGAAAGACTAGAGATCTCTTCAAGAAAATTAGAGATACCAAGGAAACATTTCAAGCAAAGATGGGCTCGATAAAGGACAGAAATGGTATGGACCTAAAATAAGAAGAAGATATTAAGAAGAGGTGGCAAGAATACACAGAAGAAATGGACAAAAAAGATCTTCACAACCCAGATAATCACAATGGTGTGATCACTCACCTAGAGCCAGACATCCTGGAATGTGAAGTCAAGTGGGCCTTAGAAAGCATCACTACGAACAAAGATATTGGAGGTGATGGAATTCCAGTTGAGCTATTTCAAATCCTCAAAGGTGATACTGTGAAAGTGCTGCACTAGATATGCCAGCAAATTTGGAAAACTCAGCAGTGGCCACAGGACTGGAAAAGGTCAGTTTTAATCCCAATCCCAAAGAAAGGCAATGCCAAAGAATGCCCAAACTACCGCACAATTGCACTCATCTCACACGCTAGTAAAGTAATGCTCAAAATTCTCCAAACCAGGCTTCAGCAATACGTGAACCGTGAACTTCCAGATGTTCAAGCTGGTTTTAGAAAAGGCAGAGGAACCAGAGATCAAATTGCCAATATCCGCTGGATCATCCAAAAAGCAAGAGAGTTCCAGAAAAACATCTATTTCTGCTTTATTGACTATGCCAAACACTTTGACTGTGTGGATCACAATAAACTGTGGAACATTCTGAAAGAGATGGGAATACCAGACCATCTGACCTGTCTCTTGAGAAACCTGTATGCAGGTCAGAAAGCAACAGCTAGAACTGGACATGGAACAACAGACTGGCTCCAAATAGGAAAAGGAGTACGCCAAGGCTGTGTATTGTCATCCTGCTTATTTAACTTCTATGCAGAGTAAATCATGAGAAACGCTGGGCTGGAAGAAACACAAGCTGGAATCAAGATTGCCGGGAGAAATATCAATAACCTCAGATATGCAGATGACACCACCCTTATGGCAGAAAGTGAAGAAGAACTAAGGAGCCTCCTGATGAAAGTGAAAGAGGAGAGTGAAAAAGTTGGCTTAAAGCTCAACGTTCAGAAAACTAAGATCATGGCATCTGGTCCCATCACTTCATGGGAAATAGATGGGGAAACAGTGGAAGCAGTGTCAGACTTTACTTTGGGGGGCTCCAAAATCACTGCTGATGGTGATTGCAGCCATGATATTAAAAGACACTTACTCCTTGGAAGGAAGGTTATGGCCAACCTAGACAGCATATTTAAAAGCAGAAATATTACTTTGTCGACAAAGGTCCATCTAGTCAAAGCTATGGTTTTTCCAGTGGTCATGTATGGATGTGAGAGTTGGATGGTGAAGAAAGCTGAGCACCGCAGAATTGATGCTTTTGAACTGTGGTGTTGGAGAAGACTCTTGAGAGTCCCTTGGGCTGCAAGGAGATCCAATCAATCCATCTTAAAGGAGATCAGTCCTGGGTGTTCATTGGAAGGACTGATGTTGAAGCTGGAACTCCAATACTTTGGCCACCTCATGTGAAGAGTTGACTCATTGGAAAAGACCCTAATGCTGGGAAGGATTGGGGGCAGGAGGAGAAGGGGACAACAGAGGATGAGATGGTTGGATGGCATCACTGACTCGATGGACATGGGTTTGGGTAAACTACAGGAGTTGGTGATGGACAGGGAGGCCTGGCGTGCTGCAATTCATGGGGTCTCAAAGAGTCGGACACGACTGAGCCACTTAACTGAACTGAGTATTCACATTTTAACAATATTGAGTCTTCCAATTCATCCACATTGGATGTTTTTCTGTTTATCTCTGCTTCCTTAATTTCTTTAACAACATTTTGTAGTTTTCAGTGTACACATCTTTTTTCTCATTGGTTAAGTTTATTCCTAGGTGTTTCATTCTTTTTGATGTTATTGTAAATGTAATTGTTTTTTAAATTTCCTTTTCAAATTTTTCACTGTTATTGTATAACATAATATATAGTATATAGAAATGAAACTGATTTTTGTGTCTTGATTTTAACATCTTACAACTTTGCTGAATTATTTTATTAGTTCTAACACTGTGTGTGTGTGTGTTTTGTGTGTGTGTTTGAAATCTTTAGGGTTTTAAACATGTAAGATCACGTTGCTACAAACAGAAATAATGTTAACCTTGCATCCCAATTTGGATTCATTTTTATTCCTTTGTCTATTCTAATTGTTCTGACTAGGATATGCAGTGCCGATGAAGACAAATGAAAAAGCAGGTTTCTTATAACTTTTAGGATACACACACACACACACATACACACACACATCTGGTCATTATTTGATCACTCAAACAACCAAATATGTATTTTTTTTAAATATATTTGCTCTCCATCCACAATTTCTGGCTCACATCTCCCTGACCATGGAATTTCCTGAGTGATAAGAGTAATAGAATATTTGTTATATAGTCCTCAGTTCCTAAAAATGCCTCAGGGAAAGTGACTTTGGATCCCATCTGAGGATGGGGCCTTGTTGCCAGGAGAACCAGTCGTGATTAGAGGGTTGCAACCTTCAGTCCCACCACCCAGCCACCTGATTTCCTGGAAAGATAGAGGAGGTTGACTCCATCACCACTGGCCAATGATTTAGTCAATCATGGCTGTACAATAAAGCCTCCATTAAAATCCAAGAGGATGACCTTCTGTCCCCTTCTCAAAGAGCTTCCATGTCAGGAAACAGTATACTTCCAAGCGTCAAGGTGCCCTGCCCCAAGCTCCATAAAAACAGAAGCCCTTTCATTTGGGACCTCTCCCTATGTATCTCTTCATCTGGCTGTTGATTTATATCCTTTAATATCCTTCTATGATAAATTGGTAATCTAGTAAGTAAACAAGATCTCCTGAGGTCTGAGCCATTTTAGCAAGCTAATCAAAGTCAAGGAAAGGAACATAGGAACCTCTAATTTAGAGCTAGTTGGTCAGAAGCCCAGGACCACTGACTGGCATTTGAAGTGAAGTCTTCTTCAACTGGCAGGGGGGGTGCTTCCCAGGTAGCACAGTGGTAAAGAATCTACCTGACAATGCAGGAGACACAAGAGACATGGGTTTGATCCCTAGGTTGTGAAGATCCTCTGGAGTAAGAAATGGCACCCCACTCCAGTATTCTTGCCTGAAAATTCCATGTCCATGGACTGAAGTGCCAGAGTCAGACATGACTGAGCGACGGAACACACACACTTTTTCAACTGAGCTCTTTACCTGGGGAATCTGATTCTATCTCTGGGTAGATAGCATCAGAATTGAGTTGCATTTTTGGATACCCTGCAGGCAAATGAGAATTGCTGGTTGGCAGAGGGAAGCTTTAACACACACATGTTGGAATAGGGCCCTGCAACTTTTTTTAGCAGGCATTTCCTGATTTTAGAGGAAGAGATTTCAGTCTTTCACCACTGAGTATGTTAGCTGTGGGTTTTCATATAAGGTCTTTATTCTATTGAGATAGTTTTCTTCTTTTTCTGGTTTGTTGAGTATTTCTGTCAAAGGTGTTGACTTTTGTTAATGCTTTCTCTACATCAATGAGATGATCATGATAGGGTTCTTTTTTCCGGCATTCTGTGAACGTGGTGTATGATATTGATTGATACCACTCTTTCTGTCCCAAGAGAGAAGCTGAGAAATGGATGCCATGTTGATATTTCCCCTAATACTACTTATTATGTTTTCCCAACTCACCTGAAATATAGAAAGATACTCCTCAGAGAGATATTTTTTTTTTTTTGCTTATTAGAAGGTACACTGACATCAGGCTTTTATCTGTTGAGCTATAGAATTTCCAAAGATCTGTTCTGTTACTGTGTCAGAGCATATTAAACGTTTTCTTTGATTAGCATCCTTGATAAGGCAAAGGTATTTGGTGTTGGATGTTCTCTTCAAAAAGCTGAAATCTAAACTTGACTGGAGCAGCTTGGAATTGCACTGCAAAGAGAGCAAAAACAGCCTTCAAGTTTTACCAAAGGCACAGAGAGCTGAGTTAGAATCCTCTTAAAATAATACAACCATAAAGGCCTGTCTGCCAGCTTTGGGGACCCAGCAGGAACAGCAGGAGATAAGAGGACTGAATAGATCAGAGAGATTGTAATATTAATTAGGGTTTACTGGACTTTTAAAGATATCTAGAAACGAGACTTTGCTTATATATGAAAATGATCAGAAAAGCTATGGGATTAGTTCCAGTACTGGACTGGGAAGGGGAGGGATGATGTAGCAAAGTGAGTAACAAAGAAGTAAGCAGATTTCTGCTTGCTTTCCTATGTCCAGCACTTTCAGCATACTAGAGGTAGGTACATAAATACATCAAAATGTATCTAGGATACACTGCTAACATTTAAAAAATATTTATTATTTCACTCTGAAATTTTATAAACAGATTTCTAGAGGAGACAAAATTTTAGGATGTGAGATGATATTTAAGGGAAGGAAGACACACAAGACTCCAAATCCAGGTAAGTATTAACAGTAGGGAGAAACAAGAAGAGTGGAATCAATGATGTTTCATTCTCTGTAAGGGCAGTAACATACCTAATTTGAAGGACAGGGAAGCTTTATGTTAAAATGTTAAAAGATCTTGAAAAGTAGATCAAAGTATGATACTTAAAGTCTTTAAACTCAAGTTTACAAAATTATGTTACTGGTCTGTGGAAGGAGATGATGGGGATGGGGGAGCAGCTGGTAAATGTTGTCAATTTCAGAACTGACCATGAGATGATCAGGATGTGTGATAATCATCTCATGTGATATTTCCCATTGTGTTGGAACAATGGGAGCAAAAGGGGCAAGTGTGTCAGGAAACAACCTTAGGATTTCAACTACACCATCTGCTCCTTCATCCTTGAGTTTCACTTGGAAAGTATTCCCTGTGCAGGAATAAGCTTCCACCATCTTCCTATATTTTTAGCCTGTAACTAAATGTATTAATCAAAAATCCAGAATTAGAATACCGTGTTTTTGGCTACAAAACTCACACTATTAACCACTATCCAGTCAGTTCATAATCAAATCTATTATAAATACCCTTGTATCAATACTTGGAGGAGCCCATGGCAACTCACTCCAGTATTCCTGCCTGGAGAATCCCATGGACAGAGGAGCTTGATGGGCTACAGTCCATAGGGTCGCAAAGAGTCAAACATGCCTGAAGCGACTTAGCACGCAGGCACATATCACTAGTATTTCCCTTGTGATAGGTGACTCAGGCAGTAAAGAATCCACAGGCAATGCAGGAGACCCAAGTTTCATCCCTGGGTCAGGAAGATTCCCTGGAGAAAGGAATGGCAACCCACTCCAGTATTCTTGCCTGGAGAATCCCATGGATAAAGAGCATGGTGAGCTGTGGGGTCCCAAAGAATCAGACATGACTGAGTACACACACGTGAGAAGGAAGAAGGAAGGATTCTATAAATCGTTAGAAACCTTATTTTATTCACTTTATTTTCTGCTTTCATCTCATTATACTAATGTGGATTTAAGAGAATACTGTTGATTCACAGGGAGCCCAAGAAATTAATCTGCACATCTCTAAAACAATTCAAAGTGAGAACCAGAATTTATATTGGTTCCCAAACTGGAGCTGTCTTTAGTAATTTTATTCTTGTTTCTTAAGTGTTCTATGTTTATTTTTCAGTGAGAAATCTTCATGAATAATTTTGCATGTATTTTGACTATAGTCTTAACTAGGGCCCTTTGTCTTCACAGAATAAAATCAAATGTTTTAGGAGCCGTGAGTCAAAGAGCCTGGTTGTAATTATCTGTCCACAAGGCATAATGCTTTAAACTTTGAGAATATCTATGAATGTGCTGGCCTTTGCTGAGCTACTCTGGACCATTCTCGACTTAGCTCTATGAGCATTTATTGTTCATAACAAGAGTAGCTTTTCTTCTTTTATTTTTTCCCCACATTAACTTTTCCTTAATAGTAAAGATGTTTACAGAGAGCTGTTCAGCAGTTATGATCACAAATGCTTTATTTTAATTCCTTGCCCTAATACAAATTGAACTCTTTAGGCAAGAATGGTCTTTATATTTGACAAACGTACATATGTGACAATATTACTGTTCATAAGTACAAGGTGCAATTGTGGACATAACTTAGAAATCCTGCTTTTGATAAACTCATTCTAATTCTTTTTCTCATATGTACTTTGCGCTTGGCTCATGTTTTTAATTTGGGAATATATAAAATCATATGCATTTTAGTTTACAAAAGTATGGCATTTCACCCCTTTGTTATAAAAACATTTATTAATGTTTGAATGGAGCTTTCAGAAGTTAAGCAGATTTAATTTGAAACTTATGAATAAAAGATTTGCACTTAGATTAAAATTTTTGTCTAAGGCACCTGTGTCTTTCCTTTATTGATCATTATGTTGCATGAGGACATTGTGCTAATTCATTGTGTTGCTATTTTAATTAAAGCTCAACTGAATTTATTCATCCAGAGGTAACACCACCAGCACCTCCAGGCATGGGTCAGCACTCTGAACTGTTCAGCATGCTTTTCTTTTTTGGAGAGGACTTTCATGCAGATGAGAACAAAATTTCTCTCAGTTTCAAGTAATAACCCATGTAAGTGAATCATTTCACAATCAATTTAGCAAAGACCCTAAGAACTCGGTCACATTCCAGACTGAGGTTCAAGACTATCCAGGATTTTATAACAACTAACACAGTTTTTAACACTTTTCCCACATATAAAGTATAAAATGCTGATGAGTTAGAAGTTAAGGAGATATGATAGGGAAATCCGTTGATATTTTGGGCTTCCCTGGTGGCTCAGCAGTAAAGAATCCACCTGTAATACAGGAGAGGGTCGGGACGATCCCTGGAGAAGGGAATGGCAGCCCACTCCAGTATTCTTGCCTGGAGAACCCCACGGACTGAGGAGCCTGGTTGGCTACAATCCATGGGGTCACAAAGAGTTGGACATGACTGAAGTGACTGAGCACCCATGCACGTATTGACATTTTACAAGTGTTACTCTCCCCAAGAGGTCAGAGAGAGTTCTCTGGGAGCTCCTATGTCTCACCTCAGATCTTGGGAAAAAGCTTCAAAACACACTCTGAGTGCTTTTATCACATGTTCCAGAGACTTGAGAAGCAACGTAGACTCAATTCTGTTTCTTGCCTTGAAAAATATAGAGAAGGATAGACTGACTAAAGAGACTACTTGAAATAGTGCCTATGAAGATATGCCCCAAGTAACTGGTTCCCATGAGCTACTAGGAGACTATGAATGAGAGAGTGAAATAGAATGAAAGATTCTCATTCTCCCATTCGTGGATAGGTAAGGTATCTTGGAAACCTTGAAAACTAGAATTGCATTTTCTGTCACCTACAAGTTTAGGAAGAAGTCATAATTGATCAGGCAATGACATTAACACACTTGTCCATTTAGAGAATTAGTGTTCCCGATGATGGGAAAAAGGACTTGTAAGAATACAGAAAACTTATCAAAGAATGAATGAGTCAATTCCAAACACCTCCTAGGCTCAGAGAGCACCAAACCCAATTTAGTCACTTTTTTAGAATGAAAATATTTTCTTGCTTGTTGTATTTTTTTCCTCCACTTCTGAAACTTTCCCACTTTTACTGGTCAGAAATCTATTAGCAAGATGACGGGGAAGAGCAGAAGTGCTGGCAGTGGAAAGAGGGAAACAATTCATAAAGCCTCACTCCTACCCCTGCATGCAATTGCCTTGGACCAGGTTCCAGCTAAGAGATGGGATGGGGAAACTACCTTCAAACAAAGCTTTAAGATTTTGATTATTGCCCTGTAATGACAAAATTATGATGCAATTGAGACTCCTTTGTGGATAGAAGTTACAATGTTTTTCATTATCTGATAATGAACAGAAGAGTCATCAACACTGACCTACTTTGCTGATTTTGGTGGGAAGAACAAGCCCCGTAAATTTGGTTTCAATGGACAGCAGGGGCTCAGAGGGAGTATGTGTCATCATTATTGTTGTTAAATAAGCAGCAATACCTATTTACCATAATAGTTTTACTTATAAGTCTTCATGTGGCAAATATACAATCTTAAAAAAAAAAATCAAATTTCTATAAACCCATCAGGTCCTTTTGTCTACTTGAAGTTATTCCAGAAACCCAAAGGATTATTATTACTGAAAAAGCGATCCTGGCATCACCAATAAGATCATATTTGCTATTGTCCTTGCTCCACCTGCTCCATGATCCATAAACTGACTTTGCCTCCTGCCCTTTACATGGAAAGTCTCTTTTCAAGATCTCACTCATGACATCTCTTCCTAATCATTACATCTAATGTAAAATGTACAAAGTTTTTTTTAACACAGTTAAACTTTCCCTTCTGGTATTCCTCTTTTCCCATGACCTTTGTGACAACTCTCCAACCTGAATTTATAAGAATTCAAGCTCAGCAGCCAGACTTCCTGAGGTCAAACCCAGATTCAACACTTAAAAATGTGTACCTTGGGACATCATTTATTATCCCTGGGTCCTAATTTCCATTTATATACATTGAGATAATGATTATATATAACCCAGCACAGTGTTTGATATACAATAATTATTCAATTAATATTACCTCGCCTTTACCATTTTTATGGTCAGAATCACCTAGTCTCTCCCTCTGTGTTTCCTCCCATCTTGAACTCAATTCCTCATTCTAGACATGAAATATTTGTATGTCCTGGGGTTATAGCTTTCAGCCTCTTCTCTGCCTGATGTATAAAATTAACTTATTTGATTTCTTTTTATTTCATACCTGCAACTATCACTTACGTTCTTAAAGTTCACAAATCTCCTTCAGGTCACACTTCTCTCCTAAACTACAGATCCACCCTTTCTGTGATCCAGCAATCTCCTTGCAGAGAAAATGATATGAAAATTGCTCTAGCCTGGTGATTTCTTGGGGGACTTTTTAGTAATCCAGAATGAGAGATGGAAATAGCTTAGTGAAAGTTACCACTTGATATCATTACCTTTTCAAACCCAACATTTCGAAAATCAAATTCATTAACCATCTCACCCACTGACCCTACACATACACACACACACATTTTTTGGCCCTTTGTTTCCTAGGTGGGTGCTGGCAATACAAGCATTCCTTTCACTTAGCCACTTGATATAGAAATTGATGAGTTGTCCTAGAGTTCCTCTTCACCCGTATTTCCTCTTCCAGTTTATCATTTAACAGTGTAAATTCTGCCTCCCAAATATTTTTCAAATCAGTCAACACTTCTCCATTGCAATTCTCATAATTAGGGATAAAATGAAGGCTTTTGGCCAAAACACACATAGATCATGATTTAGCTGCTGCTGCTGCTGCTGCTAAGTAGCTTCAGTCGTGTCCGACTCTTAGCAACCCCATGGACTGCAGCCTACTAGGCTCCTCTGTCCATGGGATTTTCCAGGCAAGAGTACTGGAGTGGGTTGCCATTGCCTTCTCCACATGATTTAGCTAGTGCCCATCTTTTTCTCACTGTTTTTCTCCCTTGAACCTTTAATATCAATCACATCAAGTATTTTAAGTCTCCAAAAGGCACCAGATTTCTCTTGCTCTTTTGGTTTTGAATCTTGTATTCTCTGTCTGGACTGTGATCAATTGGTTTTATATTTGATCTAGAATAAGCACAAATAAGCCAAACACCTACTGACCATATGATCTTATTCTATTCTCTCAAAAAAATATAGCATATGAATATCATCATCATTCCCTTTTTAGAGAAGAGAAAAGAGGTTCAGAGAAGCTAAGTAACTTATATGTGTGTGTGCTCACGTGCTCAGTCATGTCTGACTCTTTGCAAACCCAGGAACGGTTGCCTGCCAGGCTCCTCTGTCCAAGGAATTTTCCAGGCAAGAATATTGGAGTGGGTTGCCATTTCCTACTCCAGGGGATCTTCCTGATCCAGGGGTAGAATCTGCATCTTTTGAATCTTCTGCATTGGCAGGTAATTCTTTAACACTGTGTGTACCTGGTCCCTAAACTGGAAATTACCAGTCAAGTTTGGGATTATTTAGAGTTTAAGTAAATGCTGTAGAATCTTAATATAGGAGTTGTTATTCCTCTTATAAGCACACCAAAATGAAGAATCAAATATTCTGAATAACTTATCCAAGATCTTATAGCTGATTCATAATAAAGCAGAAGATATAAACTGGGATTTAAATCTTTTCTTACACTTGGTTGCCTTTCCCAAGTCTTAGGATAAAAATAAATTACAACACAAACCAACCACAATTTTAGGTTCCCCTCACCTTCTTAATTGGCCCTTTTCTCTCCCTTTCACCAACAAATTTTTTCAAGATCTGAATAAAATATCATATCCTCCTCTATCAGGACTTCCTTGATCTTCTAGTTCCTAATGATTCACTTTGACAATTCTATGACATTTTTTATCTACACCAGCTGGGCTGGCGGAGAAGGAAATGGCAACCCACTCCAGTACTCTTGCCTGGAAAATCCTATGGACAGAGGAGCCCGGTAGGCTGCAGTCCATGGGTTCGCTAAGGGTCGGACACGACTGAGCGACTTCACATTCACTTTTCACTTTCATGCATTGGAGAAGGAAATGGCAACCCACTCCAGTGTTCTTGCCTGGAGAATCCCAGGGACGGGGGAGCCTGGTGGGCTGCCGTCTGTGGGGTCGCACAGAGTCAGACACGACTGAAGCGACTTAGCAGCAGCTGGGCTGGAACTTACTCCTATGTAACTTGCTTTCTTTCTTTTTTAATGTTCTTTTATCAACTATTTTTGTAAAAGATATATGTTACAGAATAAAATTCATACTTTTTACTGTATGTAGTTTCCTTGAGTTTTGCAAATGCATTGCCATATAACTACTACCAAAATCAAAATACAGAATAATTGTATTAACTCAAAAAATTTCCCTATTCATGTCTGGAGTCATCCTTCTCTCTTAGCCCAGGCTCTGATAACAATTGATCCATTTTCTGTGTCATTACTTGTTTTTTTAAGGATGCCATATATATTGAATCATATAGTTTGTAGACTTTGGAGGCTGGATTCTTTTACTTACTATAATACATTTGAGATTTATCCACATTGTTGTAGTATCAGTGGTTTGCTCCTTTGGATTGCTGAGTAGCATTCTATAGTATGACTTACCACAGTATACTTATCCATTTATGTGTTAATGAATATTTCAGCTATTTTCAGCCCTTGCCAAATATGAATAAAATTGCTCCAGATATTTGCATATAATTTTGCATTAAAAATATTTGTTTAATTTGAGTGTATTCTCAGAAATGGGACAGATAGCAAGTGAATATTTAACTATTTAAGAAAGTTACCAAACTTTTTTCCACAGTTAATGTAGCAACTTGCATTCTCAACAGCAAATTTATGTGAGTTCTAGTTGCTCTGCATGCTCATAAACACACTGTATTGTCAGCTATTGAAATTTTTTCCAGTGGATTCAGTAGTATCTCATAATGTTTTTAATTTGCATTTCCTTAATGACTAATGATGCTTAGTATCTTTACATGTGCTTATATGTCATGTGTATATCTTCTTTGGTAACGTAACTGTCTAAGCATTTTTTTGAAAACATATTTTAGTTATTGTTTGTTTCCTTAACATTGAGTTCTGCATACAAATATGTTACCTAATATATAATATAAAATATTATCTTTCAGTTTATGGCTTACATTTTTATTTTTATAAGAGTATCTTTCAAAGGGGGTTTCCCAGGTGGCTCAGTGGTAAAGAATCTGTCTGCCAATGAAGGAGACACAGGAGACATGGGTTCAATCCCTTGGTCGGGAAGATCCCTTGGAGAAAGAAATGGCTACCCATTCCAATATTCTTACCTGGATAATCCCATGGACAGAGGAGCCTGGAAAGCTACAGTCCCTAGGGTCACAAAGAGTTGGAAACTGAGCAAGTGAGCATGCATGCACGTGTCTTTCAAAGAGCAGTTTTGAAATTCTAAATGTTGATTAAGTCCAATGTATACATATATATATATATATATATATATATATTTTTTTTTTTTTTTACCTTTGCAGATTGTGTTCTTGTAATGCAATCAAAGAAATATTTGTCCATCCAAGGCTCACAAAAACTTTTGGCTGTGTTATAGCCTAAATAATTTACACTTTAAGGTTTTATTTTTAGGTATATGACTCATTTTGAGTTCAAGAACCAACATTTTTATTTGTTTTGTTCTTTGTATATGGATGTCCAATTTTTCTTTCATCATTTATTGAAAAGACAGCCACCATTTCAACATTGACTTGTACCTTTACTCTTTCTTAAAACTTCACTGTTCCTGAACTTTGAAACTATTTCTGGAATCTTTTACATTCCTTTCATAAATGAATATCATTTCAGCAATACTACACCACTTTGAATACTAAAGCTGTATTTAACATAATGCAAATACTCCAGAATTCTTTTCAAGATTTTTGGCTATTCTAGTTTCATTGCTTTACCATGTAAATTTTCAAATCAGATTGTTGTATTTTACAAAGATTTTCTGCTATAATTTAACATAAATTGAGTTAAAGATAATTAGAGATAATTGATATAAACAATAAACGTTGCAATCTCTCAAAAAGGTTTATAGCCATTTGCTTAAATATTTTGTTCATCAGTGTTTTATATGTTTACTGTATAAAATTTGCACAGATTCTATAATATGTATACCTAGTTATTTCATGTTTTGGTGCTATTATAAATGATTTTTAAAATTTCAAATTAGTTAAATTTTAATATATAGAAATGTGATTAATTTTTACATACTGACTTTTTACCCTGAAACTTTACTAAACTACTTATTAGTTCCAGTAGCATGTTTTTAAGATTCTTTGGCATTTATTAAGGGATTTTCGTGGTGACTGAGATGGTAAAAGTGTCTGCCTATGATGTGGGAGACTCGGGTTCGATCCCTGGGTCAGGAAGTTACCCTGGAGAAGGAAATGGCAACCCACTCCAGTATTCCTGCCTGGAAAATCCCATGGACGGAGGAGCCTGGCAGGCTACAGTCCATGGGGTCGAAAAGAGTCAGACACGACTGAGCAACTTCACTTCATTTCACTTTAAATAGATAATTATGTTGCCTAAAATAGAGACAGTCTTACTTCTTTCATACATATTGGTATGTATTTTTTTTTTTTTTTCTTATCTCAGTGCACTAACTACAAACTAGAGTATGATGCTAGTAGGTGTGGTAAAAGTAGGCACACTTGCCTTGTTCTCTGTGTATTCAATTTCCCACCATTAGGAAATTAGCAGTCGTTTTGTGTAGACACCCATTGTCAAATTGAAGAAGATTCCTCTGTCCTTAGTTTTTTTTTTTGGGGGGGGGGTTATCAGGAATGGATGTTGAAATTGGTTAAAAGTCATTTTTTATATCTTCTGAGAGGATCAAATGGTTTTTCTTCTTTAGATTGTTACTGTGATAAATTATACTGATTAATTCTCAAATGCTGAACAAGATCACATTCCCAGGATAAATTGCACTTTGTCATGAAATACACCCAAAGCAGGCTTCCCAGGTGGCTCTAGTGGTAAAACAAACAAACAAACAAAAAACCAACCCACCTGCCAATGCAGGAGAAAAGATGGGTTTGACACCTGGGTTGGGAAGATCCCCTGGAGGAGGGCATGGCAACCACTCCAGTTTTCTTTCCTGGAGAATCCCATGGACAGTGGAGCCTGGTGGGATACAGCCCATAGGGTCGCAAAGAGCTGGACACAACTGAAGCAGCTTTGCACACACGCACGTGTGCACACACACACACACATACACATTTTATATTTATATACATTTCTTTTGTGGAAATGAAATTTTCAACCTAGGAGTAATTACCATTGTGTAATCTGTTCTGTTTGACATTAGATCAGTGACTAGAACAACAAAGCAGTGAGTGAAAAGTTATTAGCAGGCTAATGAAAAGTAGGCAGATTCACAATGATACTACAGTGATAGACAGACTATGTAAGGCCCAACATTAGGGTCAAAAACACAGAACACAAGCATAAGATGTATTTTTTTTTTAAGAAAAAATAAACAACCCCGGGGTTTTCCTTTCACGATAAACCTAATACAGAACAACATGTTATAAACTCCAGCTTAAGGCTTTGATGGCTTTATGCTGCATTACAATATGAATATCTAAAATACGAGATGTGAAAATCTTGCTGTGTGGTACTCAAAACACCTCTCCCATTCAGAGTCCAACAACTCGTATATATATATTTACATAATTATACATACCCACATATATACACTAAGAATTAAAACCTTATTCTATTTGGAAAAATTTTTAATGTTTTTAAACATATAAACTTTTATATAGCTTAGCAATTAAAAAATAATCAAACTTAAGTCATTAAAAACTAAATTAAAATAAAATTTACATAATTGAATAAGATGTAATAAAATTTTAAATCGGGAAATATTCAGAGAGGAACCAGGAGGTTACTTCCAAAAGATGATGCGGACACTTCTCAAATACAGAGGTGAAATCTGGAGGGAGAAGCAATAAAACTAGCACATAAATGGCTCACAGGCTGTACTCTCTTCTTTATCTGGAGGCTACAGTTCCTGAAACAGACAATAAAACTGAAACAACTGTGCTCTGTTTTCTTGATTTCCTTGGCAACCATGAGCTCAGTATGCTTTCAAAGATTACAATTGTTGGTGTATTCTTCAAGGGGAATATGAGGGCTACCCTAAAGATTCAAAAATACTCTAGGAAGTGTGAATTTGTCTCTGAGTCAAATGGTACTAAGAAATTAGGAGAGGGAGGTTTAGAAAGAGGATCGAGGGTCAAATCAACCAGAGAAAACAGGATGTTCCCTAACTATTCTGTGCAGTGACATCATGGCTAGCAGATAACTGAGGTTCTTATGGAGTCAAAGCCCAGAATCAGCTCAACAACCTCTTTCTTCCTTTCCATCCTTCCCAGACCAGAGCCCATGTTGACAGTGAAGTTCTTTAGTAGACTGAAGCCAGCTGGAGAGGTTAAGTGAGTCATTCTCCTATGAGAATTTTGGCTATGATAAACAAAAAATGTAGCCTGTGTGCTAGGAGACTCCCTAAATTGTCTTGGAGCCATATGGAGAACCAAAACTCCTGGCCATGTATTTCAGAAACTAACATTTATCCAAGTACCATCTGTCTTGGGGCTCTGGTCTTTACCTACTTCTACCAGAATAACTCTATGTAATCTAGCCTAGTGAATTTTCCTTGGTCTATTCATTTAGCATTTGGGGACAGGATTCTTTGGTTTTATAACTCGTATTCCCTCTTATAGTTGAAATTTTTAAGAGTTGCCTGTGGCCTGAGTGATATGAAAGAATGTATTGTAACTTTAGGGCAACCCAAGTTTCCTTGAATCTGGTTGGTGTTTGCAAACAGAATGACAGAGGAAGACAGGGGAAAGTGTACTGTTTTGTTTTACTTCACAAAGTTTTATTTTTCTTCTTAGTTAATAGGAAAATAGATACTTTGTAAATCTTCAGACTTGCTGAAGGCTTTGTGTTTAATGAGGTAAAGGATATTTGATAGCTTTTCAAAAAAACATCACAGCTGGAATAAAATAATCCAAGTATTAGCAATTTCCATGATCTGTATACGTTTGGTGATATTTGTACTTGAGAAAAGGATAATTTCACAATTTCACACATCTCCTATTTTGATTTTTCCCCCGAGAAACCTTGTGTCCTATGTCATTGATACACAAATGCTGGTCCATTTATTCACTGGAAGCACTGGCATCACCAGGAATTATCTAGAAAACGCAAATTGTTTGGCTTCTTGGCATAACTTCTTGTGACAAGAACCAGGAACCTCATCATACAGTTGATTCTCATGAATGCTGAAGTTTGGAAAGAACTGATGCATGTGGTTAATATTCTCTACATCCCTCCCATAAAAATGCTTCCTTTTCTCCCAGCCATCTCTGACATCTCTCTTTCTAGGTCTGTTTCTGCTGAAGGCTGAACAAATATAGCCTATAAGAATGGTGTCAAAATTTGGAAGTGAGAAACCTTTTTCTAACACTAAATTTGAGGCTCAATCCATATGGCCGCAGTGACTTAATGATAGTGTTGAGGTGTTTCACCATCCATTTAGTGTAGTTCCAATATGGTATGTGCCTGCTTGTTATTGCATTAGACAAAAACACTTAAGAAGAATGGACACTGCCGTACTTGAACCCCTGTCTATTTTCTCTCCACAATTCTCATTTCGATACTACCAATGATGGCAGTATCCTACTGTGATATCCTTTATTATAAATGCTTCCATTGTAAATAGTATAGAAAAGAGACGCTGAACTGGCAACACAATAGTGAAAGGATGGAAAACCTTGTTCTTAATTAGGCTCTTGAGTTTGAAAAACTCTATTCTTTTCATGAGAGGAAATACTTCAGACTGAGCATCAGGAAAAAGAGATGGTATATAAGAATTGAGAATGGGAGATTGACAGGCAAAAGGGGATGTCTAATTTGTTGCATTTCTGAATAGAGGTTTTCAGTGTTCTGCTCAGATTGTTTCACACTATCTACTGTTCTTTCACTCTTTTTCTCTGCTACAATTGCAGTTTTTGGAGTTGTAACTTTCTCAATTCATGCCCTTCCTCTCAATTTATTAATCTCTCTTCTCTATGTTTTCAATGAGGTATACTTTTAAAGAAGCATACAACTTTCTCCTTTTTCAAAGAAACATCCTAGCAAAAAGAAAATGAAGATATCTGCAGAAAGAAAGAAAACAAGCGGGGAAAGCAAAGAAGGCGACACTTAGGAAAAGATAATGAAAGCCCCCTATTGGGCTCTTACACAAACTAGCAGGGGTGAGGCAGTGCTGAGAATGCAACCAACAATAAAGGCAGAGTAATAACCTCCACTTAGGATCTTTGAAAGAAGAACAAATTACACCCTTTCTGCCCCTATGCAGGACCACCCAGGAGAATAAGAAGAGACGGGGCTCCCCCTTTCTTTTACCAGGAAAAAAATAGATGTTGCAAAAACGTCTTCCAAATTATATAATTGTAATATGCTAAGACAGACTGTTTCTAAACAGATATTTTGGGAGCTCTTCATTCAAATGAGGACTGCCTCTATCAAATTTGGTTCTGGCAGTGTAAATCCACTGCAGAAATGCTGCCAATGACTGAAACAGCTTGGGATATCTTCTTTGAGGACTGTCTTCAGGACGCTATTTTCTTTCTCTGGTTCTGCAGTGTTTTGGTTGGTCAGCCAGTTGGTTTGTATGGTAGGCTATATTTATTTTGTTTATTTTATTTTTAAAACTGGCCATTATAATGACATGCTATGTAGAGCTCATGGTTGAATTCTGAGTATCTGGCCCTGACAGGGATTCTCTTTGAGCCAGTCCATGACTATCTGACACTCATGCAATCAGAGGCGATAAGACAAGACTGAATTTACCAATGACTGCTGTGACCCGGGCTTGCTGTGTTTCAATCTCAAATCCAGAGACTTACTGGTGGGATGTATAGCTCCCATGATACACCACCACTCCACTTTTCCTTTTTCAGGTATCTCAGAGTGCTGCCTGATCATCCTCCCAGTTATATGTAAGTTGGGTTTTGAACAAGAGATGGAGAATATGTCTACCTACTTCCAAGTAAACAAGTCTAAGTATATTGTGTTTCTGGTTCACTATTGGATATTTTAATCCTTATCTATCACTCTTGCAATTATTGGAAATCTATCCTTCATTACAGAAAGAGGTTGATCATCACTGCTCAATTTTAGTGGTAATATATTTTTATTCTTTCCTCCTTTTCTTTATCCCTGGAGGAAGGCATTGCAAGTAGGTAAAATCTCTGTACATTCAGCTTTTTTTCTTTCCCTATGCTTACATGTATACAGTATCTCCTTTCATTTTAATAAAGTAGACCATACTAAATAGTGTTCTGCCTCTCCTTGGGAGTAAGCAGTAAAACAAGTAGTAGTGACAGAAGTAGATATATATTTTTTAATTTGCCTTTATTGGATCCTCATTTGCTTGTGACAGAAAGCTCATCAAAGGGTGGAATATTTTCATAGGCTGGGGACTGCTGCAGAGGCTTCCATATATATTCAGAAAAGATGCCCACCTGTGGTCCTTCTGCTCATTCCCACTATGATGAAAGAATGGCTTGGCAAGACTCTTTAGAGTCCCGATAGCAAGGAAATCCAACCAGTCTATCCTAAAGGAGATCAGTCCTGAGTGTTCATTGGAAGGTCTGATGTTGAAGCTGAAACTGCAATACTTTGGCCACCTGATGAGAAGAGCTGACTCATTTGAAAAGACCCTGATGCTGGGAAAGATTGAAGGCAGGAGAAGGGGACAACAGAGGATGAGATGGTTCGATGGCATCACTGACCCAATGGACATGAGTTTGAGTAGACTCTGGGAGTTGATGATGGACAGGGAGGTCTGGCATGCTGCAGTCCATGGGATTGCAAACAGTCGGACACAACTGAGTGACTAAACTGAACTGAACTGAGGCTCTATGCTAGAACAATTAAATTAAGAATCTTCCCTTAACACCCATCTTTTAAGATCTATCCTAATAATTATGAGATGGGTGGACTAAATTTAAAAAACAGTGTATTATCCATCTCGGGGTTTTAAAAGGTTAAATGAGTCAGAATAGTGTTTAAGTTACTTTATAAATTGGACAAGCATCATGCTAACTTTATACAGTATATGTTACAGATAGGTAGAGCAAATATCAGACCACAGAGAGGCTGTACAAGTTAAAAAATATATGTCATAAACAGTGCTACAGCCGTTTCTCTTAGAAACACATTCCTAGAATTGTTTACAAACTGAAAATTCTAATTATTTCTTTCTAATCACCTCACTTCAGATGAATAGATTAATGGAATTCAGCAGCTATTAAAATAGAGTCAATGTCCTGATCATTATCAGTTAGACTTGCATGCCTTAGTTTCAAAACCTTTTAGTGTTTCCCAGGCCATATCTTTAAGTTTAGTCAATTTTTATATAAACCCCTGTCTAAACAGATATTGATTTTCCCATATCATTATTTAGGCCAGATCATTACTACATTATACTTGAAAAGCTTCTTAACTGCTTATTGAATCTCCAAAATTCTACAACATTTTCATCATTCCAATTAATTTATAAGAAAAACTGCCTTATACTCAATCTAATAAACTAGGTAATTGATATGGGGTACAACAATTGGAACGAAGGAAGAAAAAGTGTTCTTATTTGTAGATGTTATGATTATACACCTAGAAAACTCAGATAGCATCACTGAAAAGCTATTATAGCTAATCACTGAGATCAGTAAGTTACCCAATAGCAAAGTAAATAACTAAAAATCAATAGCTTCTTATATAACAGGAAAAGAAGTTAGGAGAGATAATAAAAAGAACATCATTCCCAAAGTCATCATATTTGTGGCCTGAGTAGTGGCAGGATCTCTGTGGAAGGCAAGTTGTCTGTTCTCTAATTCCATGAGGAAATGTAACGCAGCAGTCCTAGAGCCAGATCTCTTGTGTTCAGATTCTGACTGCTGCTAGCTATGTGACTTTAAGGAAGTTAAGGAAGTTTATAGGAGTCCCAGGTGGTTAGTGGTAAAGAATCCACCTGCCAAGCAGGAGACATTGGGTTCAGTCTCTCGGTTGGGAAGAATCCCTGGAGAAGGAAATGGCAACCCACTCCAGTATTCTTTCCTGGGAAATTCCATGGACAGAGGAGCCTAGAGGACTACAGTCCATGGGGTTGAAAAAGAGTCAGACACAACTTAGCGACTAAAAAACAACAAATAAGTTTATGTCTCAGTTTTCTCATCTCTAAAATGGAATAATTAAAGGAAAGTACTTAATAGAGTTATTGTGAGAACAGCATGTTTTATATTAATAAACATTATAGGTTATGACTATAATTATTTTATATATATATATACATATACATGAGGGGCTATGCTTGTATATATATATATATATACAGGAAGTTAACCAAAAAGTTCCTTCAGGTTTTTCCCTTAATATGTTATGGAAAAAAATCCCACTAAATTAATGACTCTCTGGGTAATTCACTTGGAATAGTATCTAGCACAAACACTGACTAAATTTTCATCGTGACTATGTCGCACAGGAGTTTCTGAAATGACATTAGTTTTGAGCTGGTTGCACAGAATAAATTCAGAAATGCCAGAAGTTGAACCTGATGACTTAAGATTCCTTTCAAATCTTGAAGTTCTATGGTTCATTGAAACTGTAAGTTTGTATTTTTATTGCTTATCTCCTCTACAGTTTCTGTTAGTGTGAAGACTGGAGGTTTGCTACCTGTGTGTTCATGTCCTCTCATGTCAAACACATCAAATCCTAAAAGAGGATAAGGCCAAAAATCTCCAAAACAAGGATCTAACTTCTTTTTACCTGTAAAGTGAATGAAAACTTTTAAAAGGAGTGGCTGACAATGATGAGTGAAGGGTATCTGGGGATTTATGTTGCTGAGAAGTTGGGCTGAACCATCCTGGTTTAAGAGGAATTTAGAAAGGTGGCGTGAGGAAATGTAAAGAATATAGGCTCTAGTGCCAAGAAGCCAAGATTATAATCTATGCTCCGACATTTCCCACCTGAGGGAATTTAGTGGATCTCACCTGAATCCTTAGCTTCAGATTTTTCATCCCTAAAATAAAAATCAAATAATCTGATTCATCAGACTGTAGTGGAGTTAAAATTAGGAACTTGGCCAAAACAAAATGCCCTATGTCTTACGAATATCAAAATTTAGGAGTCTTGTACTCCATGTAAACTTCTACATGTTTTCTAAAATGCAAAACTTCTACGGTGTCATTACACCTGAAATTATACCGTTACTAATTCTTTTCTGGGGAGGGAAACCAGTCTGTCTGAGAAATCTTCATCTGGTACCCATGTGGTTCAATGAAACATGGAAAAGGGAGAGGGGACAATAAACATGGTTTTAAATTTTTTATTTGTCCAGAAATGCATTGAGGCCAGAAATATGTACACTAACTTTTCCCTCAAAGTCTACATAAATGAAATTTTTCCACGTGGAGATTTATATTTCTATATCTTTTGATAAGAGTTATAAATCAAGATGGTTACTCATGAAATTTTAAAATCAATACTTTGGTGTAAACAATTTTAAACAATTTAATAAACGTCCAGGTATAAAATATAAGCAAGAGATTTTCAGAAAAACATCTACTTCGTCTTTATTGACTATGTTAAAGCTTTTGACTGTGTGGATCACAAAAAACTCTGGAAAATTCTTAAAGATATGGGACTACCACCACCTTACCTGACTCCTGAGAAACCTATATGCAGGTCAAGAATCAAGTTAGAACCAGACATGGAACAATAGACTGTTTCCAAATTGGGGAAGGAGTTCATCAAGGCTGTATATTGTAACCCTGTTTATTTAACTCATATACAGAGTACATCATGTGAAATGCTGGGCTGGATGAGGCATAAGCTGGAATCAAGATTGCCAGGAAAAATACCAATAACTTCAGATATGCAGATGACACCACACTTATCACAGAAAGCGAAGAAGAACTAAAGAGCCTCTTGATGAAAGTGAAAGAGGGAAATGAAAACGCTGGCTTAAAAGTCAGCATTCAAAAAGTGAAGATCATGGCATCTCGTTCCATCACTTCTTGGCAAATAGATGGGGAAACAATGGAAACAGCAAGAGATTTTATTTTGGGGGCCTTCAAAATCGCTGCAGATGGTGACTGCAGCCTTGAAATTGCAAGACGCTTGCTCCTTGGAAGAAAAGCTATGACCAACCTAGACAGTGTACTCAAAAGCAGAGACATTACTTTGCCAATAAAGGTCTGTCTAGTCAAGGCTATGGTTTTTCCAGTAGTCATGTATGGATGTGAGAGTTGGACTATAAAGAAAGCTGAGCACCGAAGAATTGATGCTTTTGAACTGTGGTGTTGGAGAAGACTCTTGACAGTCCCTTGGACTGCAAGGAGATCCAACCAGTCCATCCTAAAGAAAATCAACCCTGAATATTCATTGGAAGGACTGATGATGAAGCTGAAGGTCCAATAATTTGGCCACATGATGTGAAGAGCCTACTCATTATAAAAGACCCTGATGTTGGCAAAGATTGAGGGCAGGAGGAGGAGGGGATGACAGAGGATGGGATGGGTGGATGGCATCACCAACTCAATGGGCATGAGTTTGAGCAAGCTCCAGGAGATGGTGAAGGACAGGGAAACCTGGCGTGCTGCAGTCCATGTGGTCACAAAGAGTCGGACAGGACTGAGCAACTGAACAACAACAGTAAAAGACACAGGCTTTTGTGCAAGTTAGGTACAACAAAACAAAATAAATCTGTATGTAACTATCTTCCTCAGTATACACTTTCAATTAGACTGATAAGCTCTCCTCCAATATCTGTCACCCTGTATCTAACTATTCTCACCTTAAACCTGAAAACTTGGCATTGTTCACATCTATCACCCAAGCCAATTGCAATGAAATTATTATAGAGAAAGATCTTGAACTTGGTCCAAGAACTGAGGGATGAAAATTGAAAATTTATGTGACTACAATATTAGTGCTATTTCAATAGCCCATTAAAATGGGCCTTCCAGTGGTGCTAGTGGTAAAGAACTCACCTGCCAATGCAGGAGACATAAGAGATGTGGGTTGGATCCCTAGTTTGGGAAGATCTCCTAGAGGATGGAATGGCAACCCACTCCTCCAATATTCTTGCCTGGAGAATCCCATGGACAGAGGAGCCTGGCAAGCTACAGTCCATGGGGGTTACAAATCATTGGACAGGACTGAGGTGACTTAGCACTTAGCACGTGTATTATAAATATGTAAAATAATAATGTGCTTTCAATTTAATTGTATGTTCTTATATATTTAAATAAATGTTTATAAGCTGTATATTTTTGGGGGTTCTTTAGTTTCAAGGAACAAATTCTAAATCTGACTAACCAAAGTGAAAGATGCAGGAGGAAGTAACCAAGATGATGAAACAGAAAGACCCCTAGCTCATCTCCTCCCAGAGTCACACTAAAAGTTCTCTATTTACAGAGAGGCAATTGATGAGAAAGATCAGATTAGCAGACCAGATCTTCTACAGCTAAAGAAAAGAAAGAACCAAATTGTGTGTATATATACATACAATCTGCCATAAAAAAGAATGAAATCTTGCCACTTGAAATGACATGGATGGACACAGAGGGTATTATGCTAAATGAAATAAATCAGACAGAGAAGGACAAATACTGTATGATTTCACTTACAAATGGAATCTAAAAAAAACAAAACAAGTGAACTAACAACCAAGCAGTAACAGAGTCATGGGCTTCTCCTGTGGCTCAGCTGGTAAACAATATGCCTGCAATACCTGAGACCTGGGTTCAATCCCTGGGTTGGGAATATACCCTGGAGAAGGGAAAGGCTACCCACTCTAGTATCCTGGCCTCTACTTCTGCTTTATTGACTATGCAAAAGTCTTTGACTGTATGGATCACAACAAACTGTGGAAAAGAGATGGGAATACCAGACCACCTGACCTGCTTCTTGAGAAATCTGTATATGGGTCAAGAAGCAACAGTTAGAACTCGACACGGAACAACAGATGGGTTCCAAGTTGGGAAAGGAGTACATCAAGGCTGTATATTGTCACCCTGCTTATTTAACTTATATGCAGAGTACATCAAGAGAAACACTGGGCTGGATGAAGCACAAGCTGGAATCAAGATTGCTGGGAGAAATATCAATAACCTCAGATATGCAGATGACACCATCCTTATGGAAGAAAGTGAAGAACTAAAGAGCCTCTTGATGAAACTGAAAGAGGAGAATGAAAAAGTTGGCTTTAAATTCAACATTCATAAAAGTTGGATCATGGCATCTGGTCCCATCAGTTCATGACAAATAGAAACAATGGAAACAGTGGAAACAATGGAAACAGTGACAGACTTTATTTTATTTTGGGGGGCTCCAAAATCACTGCAGATGATGACTGCAGCCATGAAATTAAAAGACACTAGCTCCTTGGAAGAAAAGTTATGACCAACCTAGACAGCATATTAAAAAGCAAAGACAATACTTTGCCAAAAAAGGTCTGTCTAGTCAAAGCTATGGTTTTTCCAGTAGTCATGTATGGATGTGAGAGTTGGACTATAAAGAAAGGTGGGTGCCCAAAGAATTGATGCTTTTGAACTGTGGTGCTGGAGAAGATTCTTGAGAGTCCCTAGGACTGCAAGAGATCCAGTCAGTCCATCCTAAAGGAAATCAGTCCCGAATATTCATTGGAAGGACTGATGCTGAAGCTGAAACTCCAATACTTTGGCCACCTGATGCGAAGAACTGACTCATTGGAAAAGACCCTGCTGCTGGGAAAGATTGAAGGCAGGAGGAGAAGGGGATGACAGAGGATGAGATGGTTGGATGGCATCACCAACTCAATGGGCGTGAGTTTGAGTAAACTCTGGGAGTTGATGATGGACCGGGAAGCCTGGCATGCTGCAGACCATGGGGTCAGAAAGATTCAGACATGACTGAGCAACTGAACTGAGCTGAACAGAGTCATAGGTACAGAGAACAAACAGGTAGTGGCTAGAGGGAGAGGAAAGAAAGAGATTAATAAATATAGATTAAGAGATTAAGAAGAACAAACTTCCAGTTGCACAATGAATGGGTCACAGCCATATGTACAATGTGGGGAATTTTGTAATAACTAAGTAATTCTTTGTATGGTGACGTATATAACTGGACTTATTGTGGTGATTATTTTGAAATGCATATAAAAAACACTCAATATGCGTGTAACAGAAATGAACATAGCATTGTAGGTCTATTATACTTCAAACAATTACACAAAGAAATTTACAGAAGGAAAGATCAGATTTGTGGTTACCAGAGGAATTGGATGAAGGCAGTCACAAAGAGCAAACTCCCAATCATAAGTAAGGGGCTTCCCTGGTGGTCCAGTGGTTAAGAACCCACCTGCCAATGCAGGAAACACGGGGTCAATTTCTGGCCAGAAAGATTCCACACGCGGCAACCACTGAAGCCCGTGCACCTAGAGCCTGTCACTAGGTGAGAGCCTGGCACCTGCGATAAGAGAACCCACAACAAAGAAGCTTAGGCACCGCAATGAAGAGTAACCCCCACTCGCCGCAACTAGAGGGAAAAAAGCCCTCACAACAAGGAAGACCCAGCACAGCCAAAAATAAATAAATAAATCTTAAAAAAGATAAATAAGTACTAAGGATGTAATGTAGAACAGGATAAATGGAATTAACACTGCTGTACGTTATATGTGAAAGTTGTTAAGAGAGTAAATTTATGAGCCATCATCACGAGGAAAAAAATTTTCTATTTCTTTAATTTTGTATCTATATAAGATGATGCATGTTCACTAAATGTATTGTAATAATCATTCTATGATTGTATGCAAATGAGATCATTACACAGTACACCTTAAACATAAGTGCTATATGTTCAGTTCAGTTCAGTTCAGTTTAGTCGCTCAGTCGTATCCGACTCTTTGCGACCCCATGAATCACAGCACACCAGGCCTCCCTGTCCATCACCAACTCCCGGAGTTTACCCAAACTCATGTCCATTGAGTCGGTGATGCCATCTAACCATCTCATCCTCTGTCATCCCCTTCTCCTCCTGCCCTCAATCTTTCTCAACATCAGGGTCTTTTCCAATGAGTCAGCTCTTCATATCAGGTAGCCAAAGTATTGCAGTTTCAGCTTCAACATCAGTCCTTCCAATGAACACCCAGGACTGATCTCCTTTAGGATGGACTTGGTTGGATCTCCTTTCAGTCCAAGGGACTCTCAAGAGTCTTCTCCAACACCACAGTTCAAAAGCATAAATTCTGTATGTTAATTATATCTAAATAAAACTGGATTGGAAAAAAGTGACAGAGTAAGATCAAGAAAGTGATGGAAAATAGTGCATTTAGAATTTGAAGTTTCTCACAGAATCAAAAAGAAAGGGTGAAAAACATAGCAGTAATTGGGTGGGGTGTAGTAAGAAAATGAAATGCTCCTAAGGGACTTGTCTATGGAAGGCATATTTGGGTCGCACAGTTTAAGGCACAGTCTTCCAGGAACTACTGCACCTGACACTGTATATATGGTCCTAACCCCAATCAAATGCACTCCTTTTGCTGGAACAAAGTGGCATCTTGATTGACAGTTCTAGCAAGATTTTGTAGAATGGGAAGGAAAGGTCCCTCAGAGGAAAGAAAGTATCATCTATTCATCAAAGTCCCCAGATGTCCACTGGACTTTCCATAACAGCTTTCGTGGGTTCACCAATGGCCTCATTTTTCCTTATAGTCTAAAATTCCTTCCCCTGTTGCTTGAAATTCTGTACATATGCCAGACTCTTCAAATGGTCCAAGGTGGTTTCCGTGGAATACCCTTTTTACAAGCCAGATCACTGTTTTAGTCCAGGTGAACAGCATTGTATATTTTTGTGCTCAGAATCTCTATTCATTAAAATTTCCATAGTGAATGAATAAAATTAAACCATGTGTTTTTCCACTGGCATGGTTTTAAAAACAGACATAAAAATTTATCATTTTTTATTTAAATAGTACAGGTGGTTTTTCTGTTATCCCTTTTTTTTTTTTCAAGATACTCACCATTTCTTGCTTTTTCCAAATTAAAAAAAGTATGCAGATATACACCAGATGTGCCAAGTCACAAATGAAGGATCATGTTAAATAAATTTCAATACCCACCATTCCACAGAGAATTTGCCAAAAGAGATTAACATTTGAAATAAAATAAATTTTGGTCTTATATTTTTATCATCTTTCTTCTAAATCAAAGCCTTCACTCTGACTTGGAGAACCAAAAATAATCTGTTTAGACACATGTAAAATTTTTTTTAGATTATACTTTTACCTTTCTAACATACCATCTGGTTGAGAAATGCATGACTAGCTGACAAATAGCTTAGAAAATTTTTCTGGTCAGTTGAGAGAAATTCTGATCAGACAGACAAGATATTTGGATGGTAAGAAAACACAATTAAATAGACTTTCAATTTTTAATGCTAGCTCCTCAAATGATATGACCATGAGAATTTTTTTGTTTTGAGGTATTTTTCTGGGGCATAAGAATGGAGAGAGAGAATTGGAAGCACATGTTGATTTCCTTTCTTTCATCTGCCACTGAAAAAAGTGCTTTAAAATATGAACATGAACAGAAACTTTGATGAGCCCACAGAAGAGTTACGTGATATCTTCTAGATAATTTTAGGTTTTACTGGTAGATTACAATGCTTATCATTCATCCCCTGCAAGTGCAAAGAACCATCACATGGAGAATGGGGTAAGACTTTTAGAAACAAAACCCTGCTCTGCTACTGCTCTGCCCAAACTCTGCTACTCAGTGCCAGATGCGTGATCTTTGTGAGTTCATTAGTGTCCTGAACTTCATGTCTCCCAGCAGTGTCCTATGGCTTTCTTGAAAGAATTAGAGACAACTCTAAAAGAACTAAGGACTCTTCTAGCATGGAACGGTGCCTGATGAATGACAGCCAGTGTGAAAATTCTTCACAATAAAAGAAAATTCGACTATGGGGAGGCAAATTTGATCCTGACTTCACCTGGAACAGCAATATGAAAGGTGAAACATCCAAGGAAAAATACACCCTACCTTGACCTGTGTCTAGGGATGCTGTTTATTTGTCCTTCTTATTCTCACAGGGGGCCTTCCCTCCTAGCAGTCAGTCAAGAATCTGCCTGCAATGCAGGAGACCCAGGTTCGATTCCTTAGCTGGGAAGATCCCCCGGAGAAGGAAATGGCAACCCACTCCAGTATTCTTGCTTGGAGAATTCCATGGACAGAGGAGCCTGGTAGGCTATAGTCCATGGGGTCGCAAAGAGTCAGACATGACTTAGCGACTAAACCACCATTCTTACAGGAACTGACTGTAAATAATACTTGGGTTCAACAAGTATGAGTTTCTTGTTTTAAATATAACTGATTGGATTTCTTTAATTTGTAACTTCATAAGGCCAACAGAAGCTTTCACTAAGGAAAGGGTGACTCCACATGACAAAATAAACTGCTTACAACACAGTTATAATAATAACTCACTATTTCTGGTCTGGGTTCTCTATGTGCTTCGATGTGTGATTCTGTGTCATCCGCTGATTCACATCTGTGACACTCACCACATCATCATACCCCTGTTGTGAATCCACATGGGTATCAGAGCTATGATAAACTAGTATACATAAGTTCTAAATAAGTTCTAAATTCCTCTGTCTGCAGAATTTCAGTTTGGGGTTTTGGTGGTGTTTTCATCTTGTTGGTTTTTTTTCTTTCCTTTTAAAACATGTATCAGTTACATTGTAAGTATGCAAACCCAACATGGGCAAGTGATTATTAATATATTACTACTTCAAGCTGGAGTTCACTCTATTGTTATGTAAACACAGCCACTCTAAAAATGGATGTTCCCAAGAGGATGGCTACTCTGTGGGCAGTGCTGTATTTAATGCTTTCCTCATTTTAATTCATTTAATCCTCCAAATGATATGATAAGCTATGTGTTTTATCCACAACTTAAAGATAAGAAAACAGGGTTGCACAGCTAAGCAAAGAAGATGGTCTAAATCACACAGCCTGTGAGAAACAGATCTTGGCTTTGAGCCGAGAGCCACATGACTGCAAATCCCACGCACCTCTATTCTTGTATACAGCCTGCCCCACAATGACCCCCATCCTTGCTGCGAGGACCATGTCTTAAAAGCACAGGTTCTAGAATCAGATGGCTTGATTGGGATCTCAATTTTGCCACTAAATTCAATTGTATGAATGAATATAGTTATTAATAATTTATTTAATAATATTATCAATAACATTAATGGCAACAATTATTAGTAATAGTATTAACAAGGGATCACAGTAATTATGAGTGAATCAGCTTAAGAGTGCCTTGGATAAAAGCAAAACTAATATAAGTTACTCTTAGTGTGGTAGTCTCTGAGGGTTATTAGGAAAAATGCTTAGGAAATTACTATGACTTTGCTAACCTTATATCTCTGTTTTCCTAACAGAGATTCTTATTTAGAAAAGCTGTGGTTACCTTTATGGTGTTCTGAATTTTAATTATCCTTTGCTCATTTGACCCTGACTTATATAGACAATTACAGTTTAAAATGCAGACCACAGGAAGATTCATTATTACATTTTAGGATATAATGTTAGATTCTATATGTCTCAGCTGGTTCATTTACCTGTGTTTAAGTTGTCTTGCATTTGTGAATATTTGCACGAAACTCTATGCTATGATATTAAAACCATTACCTGGAAGATTATATGGCTATGAGGCCACTGATAAATCCCTTTTCCTCTCTTCTCTGGGATGTTGTCAATTAAGTTCACACAATAAGTCAAATCAAAACTAAAACACGGTACAACTTTATTACTGACAAAAACTATTTGGAGAATTGAGCAGGTCCTGACAGGTTCCTCTCAAAACCTAGGATTTCAGACCAAAACCACCCAAAGTTTTCCACACAGTGGCAAGAGAAGAAGCAGAAGAAAGAAATATGCAGACTGAAGACATTTATCCATACAGAAAGAGATGACTTTGCTCTATCCCCTGTGGTGGGCATAGAAAAACAAGGCCCTACGTGAACACTGATCTTTATCCTCAAACAAACAAAAAAAAAAACTGATGTAGCAGATGTTAAGTTCTCCCTCATTTTCCATGTCAAATGGCACCCTTCCTCAAATAAGGGCCCAGGTGATACAGCCATCGCATGTTCTCTGACTTCTCTTACTGAACTTGCCCTCAATCACAGCATTCTGCCAAAGACAGTTCTAGACCAGTCATTTGTACTTGCCTTTCCTGTTTCCGGAAACATTTTAGCCCCCGGTTCTCAATATAACTCACTCCTTTCTGGCAGTCTAGTCTCAGGTCAAAGGTCAATAACCTCCAAATCTAAAGGCTCTCCCTATTATTTCTCTTACCTTTTAAATTTATTCACAGAGAAATAATCTTGTCTCTTTGTCTATTGAATGGCTTATCCTACTGGCTGGAGTGAACAGTTTTCTGTGGAGGGCCAGATAGTAAATATATTAGACTTTGATGTCCATAGGGCCTCTGCTGCACTTTCTCAACTCTATCATTGCAGTGCAAAGTAGTTATAAGAAAAACATAAGTGAATTAGCATGGCTCTGTCCCAATAAAACTTTATTTTCAAGAACATGTAGCAGGCAACATTTCACTAAGGCCATAGTTCTCTGACTCCTGTATTAGAACACGGACTCCATGAAAACAGACTTCATTTGTCTTTCTCACCACTCTCTCCTCTCACATAGAACAATATCTGGAATATAACAGGTTTTAAACATGTATTGTCCTGTGAACAAACACACCCACGCTGAGGTCTGGCTAAGAATGTCCTCATGAAAGACTAGAAGGGTGAAGAGGGAACAGATTTTCCCCTAACCAGGTCTAAAATAAAATTGCATATATTTTCTTCATTTATATAATATTTAATATGCATCCTTGGAATTGGATAAATTGATTTTTTATGTCATCTTTATAGACACCTCCTGTTACGTCTCACCTACCAGAAAACCCACTGAATCATAAGATTTTGCTTTAAAAAATTAATTTAAGAAGTAAGCCAAGTTATTTAGGAGTTTTGAGAGAGTAATCAAATTGGATGACTAAAGCAACTAAGATTGGATTTACAGCCATTGTTGCTGAAATACAGTTGTTGAGGAGAAGGAAGGATAACCAGGCTCAAAAGCTGAATCCAGTCACTTCTGTATCATTAATTCTTTCTGTGACTTTCAGAACTGGCATTTTAATCTCTGAGCCTCAGTTTTCTCATCTGTGAAAAAATTCAATTGCCTAGCAATAAGAGCACACATGCATTGAATGCCTACTGAACAATGGCCGTTGTTTTACAAATGCTTTACATATATTATCCTACAATAGCTTATGAAGGTAAAGATTTCATTTTATAGATAAGGAAACTGAGGCAGAGAACACTGGAGTAAATGAAAAGTGGTAGAACTGAGATATTTATGTAGATCTTGAGATTCCAGATTCATGCTCTTAAGCTTACATTGAGTTCCCTAATATCTAAGCCCCCAGTGAAATGAGGTTGCCTGCGTGCTAAGTTGCTTCAGTCGGATCTGACTCTTTGCAACCTCATGACTGTAGCCTGTCAGATTCCTCCGTCCATGAGATTAGATTCCCCAGGCAAGAATACTGTAGTGGGTTCCCGTGCCCACCTCCAGGGGATCTTCCTGATGCAGGAATTGAACCGAACTCTCATTATGTCTCCTACATTGGCAGGCAGGCTCTTTACCACTGGCGCCACCTGGGAAGCCCCAGTGAAATGAGGATAGCCTATGGTAGATGTATTTCTAGCATTTCAATATTAAAAAAAAAATCTTTCAGCATCTTATAAGATCATGTTAATGTGACTCTCTCAAGTTTTGAGCTACCAGGGCAACAATTAGCAGAAAGTAAAAGCTATCACAGTATGGGGATGTACTACGCAGCATATGAAAACAAAGTGTTTAATCATGACAACAAAACACCAATTATTCTGGAGTCTAGTTGTTGAATTTTTAACTAGATTTTTGAAGTTTGGGAATGGAAGAAATATTTTGCATTCTGCATGCATTTTACAGGTGAAGATAATAAAACCTGAGGAAAATTGATTTCTGACAATCTCTCAGATGAGTACTTTCAGAATTGGAACACAAGTTTTGATAGCCTGACTTCTCACATAGGTCCTTTGCAAAGCCAAAAAGCAAATTCCACCTCTAAGATAGTGCTATACTGGAGTTCTACACCATTCCATGTAACTTTGGCATTAATAATGCTGTGTATGTAATGGAACAGAGAACAAGGGAGCCAGTAGAAGTTTTCAGGTTGAAACTGAACTGTGTCAGAAAGACCTTGTTAAGCTTTTCATATGAATTGTGCCATCTCCATAATCATGCTGTGAGTAAGTACTGTGTCATATAATCATTTTTTAAAGAGGAAATTGAGCTAAGAGAGATTAGACAATTTGGTCAAAGACACAGCTTATAATTGAGGAGAAGAAATTTAAGCTCAGGTAATGTGGAACACGTATTTTTAATATCCATGCCAAAGGAGGGGAAGGGGATGACAGAGGACAAGATGGTTGGATGGCATCATCGACTTAATGGGCATGAGTTTGAGCAAGCTCAAACTTCACCACCGGGAGTTGGTGAAGGACTGGGAAGCCTGGTGTGATGCAGTCCACGGGGTCACAAAGAGTCAGATATGACTGAGCAAATGAATAGCAATGCCAAAATATATTCTAAAAAGTGATAAGCCTTTCCTTTAGAAACTGGTGCTATTGTCTGAGGTTCTCATTATTGGCTCTAATCACTTTGGGTCACAGACTAATCTAGAAAAGCCCTCTGATGTAGAAACATACGAAGATGATGACAGTTTTATTTTGTTCCCCAGACAGAAGCTTTGAAAATCTTCTATGTGAGTCTCCTCAGCTCATTTCGTGATTAAATACGTTTGGGAAATGCTGGCAAACTATGCTAAACATGTTTTGTTGGTTTGCCTTTGTTTGCTTGTGGGAATTCTCATAACCCAAACAGTCTAAAACCTTTGTGAATCTGGTAAAGGAGACTTGGTACATGATATTTAAATTTACGGAATATTTGTCCATAGAGGACCTCCAAGCCACACTTTAAAAAATATGCCTTGACATCTTCCTGAATTAATGTTCCATATTCATTTCACTTTAAAAGTTAACATAGAAAATTTAGAAAACGAGCTACCAGAATGACTCTCATCAATTTACATAATCCTGAAGATTGATATACAGGGCATGGAAGGAAAGAAAGATAGACAAGATTTTAAACAGGCACAGTTGGTGGGAGGAAATTACAGAATTCATTCAAATGTGGCACTCAGCACACCTTAGGCACAGAAGAGCAGGCACAGTCAGACAAAGATGAGGAGAGCATCAAATAAGTAGGGGAAAGGCCCAATACCTACAACGGCGGCTCTATTGGTAGTTAATGTATTGCACTCTGAACTTCTCCTAGTTGTGGTATCAAGTTTCAATCAATCAGTAAAAGTAATTTGACTCTCCTGCAGATGCTTATCTGTCATATTAGTCTTGCTGGGTCAAGAAGCTAAGAGCAGAGTGAGATATACCTTTGTTGTGAGTTGAACTGTGTCCTTCAAAAAGATATGTTCAACTCAATTCCCAATACCTGTGAACATGACCATTTTTTGGAAATAGGATTTTTGAAGATGTGACCAATTTCAGATGAGGTCACATTAGATCAGGTTCAATTCTGATCTAATATTAAAGGTGTCCTTGTAAGAAAAGGGGCATTTGGACACAGAGATATGCCAGGAGAAAGCCATGTGATGATGGAAATGGAGATTGGAGAGATGAATTTACAAATCAGGAAATGCCAAGGATTGCCAGCAACCACTAGAAACCAAGAGTGGCAAGGAAGAATCCTTCCCTAGAACCCTCAGAGAGAGCAAGGGTCTTCCAACTCCTTGACTTTGGACTTTGGGGCTCCAGAAGTGTAGGAGAGTGAGTTTTCCTTGTTTTAAGCCAAGTTGTTGTTGCTGTTGTTATTTAGTTGCTCAGTCATGTCTGACTCTTTGTGACTCCAGGGACTGTAGCCCACCAGGCTCCTCTGTCCATGGGATTCTCCAGGAAAGAATACTGGAGTGGTTTGCCATTTCCTTCTCCAGGGGATGATCGAACCCATGTTTCCTGTATTGCAGGCACTATCACTGAGCCACCACAAGTGGTATTTTGTTTCGGTGAACCTAGCAAATTAAAACAACCTTGATTCTGATTATAGGCATAGAGGAGATCACAATTCTCAAGGAGAACCACAAATGGCCGTGTACAGACTAGAGCCTTGCCCTTTGTAAACATGAGATTGCAATGTCCAGACAACAAAGTTACATTCTCTGCACAAGTAGTGAAACAGGCTAAAAGTGAACAAGTAAATAGCAGAATAGCTAAGAGGGCAACTTAATATCTCTACAAGCATTGCCAAAATTTCCAGTATTTGAAAGCTTTGCTGTTGTTGTTTAGTCACTAACTTGTGTCTGACTTTTTTGCCATGTTATGGACCGTAGCCCACCAGGCTCCTCTGTTCACGGGATTTCCCAAGCAAGAATACTGGAGTGGGTTGCCATTTCCTTCTCCAGGGGATTTTCCTGACCCAGGAATTGAACCCATGTCTTCTGCTTGGCAGGTGGATTCTTTACCACTGAGCCATCAGGGAACCCCTTACTTAAAAGCTTACCATAAATGCAAAGAACAGGTCCAAATCACTGAAAAGGAGTATCAAGTACAACCATATGGCTATAACTTTCTGAAATAAAAATGAACCACATAAGTCAATTAAGAATTAAGTGCTAAGTAGTGTTGCTCTAACTCTAAGCCCTGTAAAAGTTCATGGCAAAATGCAGATGACTGGTGATGTTTTCATAGATGTAACTCAACCTGTGAGGTTAGAGCCGCAAGGATACTGATCTGATGTAGTATAGAGTACCTATGGGTAACCAACAGGGAGTATTACCATTTTCACCTCTAATTAATTTAATTATTGTAGATAGGATTTCTCGGGAAACAGATGTGAGGCTGAAATTTGCATGAATGAGATGTACCGGTGAGTGCTGTAGAGAACAATACCACAAGGGTGAGAGAAACAGAGCTGGCTAAGGAAGACGTTGAACTGCAGTGCAATAGAATTAGGATGGTCTTAAGCATTATCCTCCCCTGAGAAAAAGGGATCAGGGGCCTTCTGCCTCTGCTTCAGTCAACCAGATATTGGATATGGGCTGCCACTATGATGGGGATGTAGCCTTGGGAAGGAGGCTCTTTTTGACTAAGAACTGTTAACAAAGAGGGATTCAGATGAGAGCCAATGGCTACCACCACTCCAAGCAGCTAAAAATGAGTCCCTCAGTCCAGGAGGCAGCAACAGGTTGGCACTCTTTGCTTTTTCCTTGAGAAGTTTGGGCTTTCTTACAAGAAGCTACAGGCAACAAAAGAAAGCAATGCACTTAGAAATGAAAAAAATCAATATCCAAAAACAATGCCAATGTAAGTTTACTAATATGTGTAGACATCAATGCAATTGAAGAATATGTCACTGATCTTCCTGGTAGTCAGGGTAAAAAGGGAAACAGGATGTGTCATATCCTTATTCTTATCAGAGAGGAAGAAGAAAACTAATTCCTTAGAGGAAACAAAGCTTTTACAAAGCTTTTTAAAATAATACTTCATAAAATGGTTGTATAAACCTTGTAGAGTAGAACATAACGACATTAAAAACAATGCTTTCAACAGCATTTCCTTTACAGCACATACAGTAGTACATTTTACATAGCTGTTTCTTATAAATATTGAGGAGGGGAGCTAAACATAGAAATCAGTGAAGTTTTTGTTTTTTTCTTCCCCCTCCAAGATTAATCTAACCAAGTATACAGAAGTCTGGTGCCACACTTGAAAGACTAGACTTTACATTTGCCGAGAAATTCATTCACCTCAATAGCCTTTAGAAAAGTATTGCTACATAACTTTTCCTCTGGGCAAAAATTTCATGGGAGTAAGCTACTGAACCTTTTCACTTATCTCCAGCACCTGATCCATACTGGAGACTCAAGTATTTAATGAATGAATGAATATCTCTCTCAGACTGGCAAGCAGGCAGTCCAAGGATGTGTGTCTGTGTGTCTGTGTGTTCGTGTGTGTGTGTGTGTGGTGTGTGTGTGCATGAGCTGTATGAGCAAGCACGGACTTTCAAGGATAATTTCAATACCCATCAGAACATGGACAAGCAGAAGGCAGAATAAGAAGGAGTAATTTTCAGTGGAACAAAATCAAGGTCTTGAAAAGCAGTCATGGAGTCTTAGACTTGAAGGGATAAAAAAACAGGGAGCCTATGAGGTTTCTAAGCAGGGCACAAGATAAAAGCATTGTCTCAAATAAATGATCTTGGCAGTGGAAAAATGAAAAACTAATTTTTCCATAAAGTTGTTTCCAATAAGGACTGTTTAACTTAATTTAACATTTTATTTTTATACCAAATTTAGTCAAACCAGTTGTTCTTGTGGACAAACTTAATTTTAGGGAAATTTTCTTCCTAATTACAAAAAGAAAGTTAGTTTGCAAATACGAATACATAAAAAAGCAGGAAAAATTTATACCAAATAATCCCAGAGGAAATGATTGCTGACATCTTTCCCACCTTGTTTCTCTGTATTTTGCAGTTGAGCTCAGACTGTAGAGACAATTTTGTTACCTCAATTTTCATTTAAATTATGCATCTTTTCATGTTATTGAAAACTCTTCAGAAAGATAATTTTGACGATTTTAACAATTATGTAACATTCACTTATATGATGATACATAATGTACTTAACTATTTTTCTATTTTTGGATATTTAAGTTGTTCTACATATTTTAAGTTTCTGTACTTTAATAACTGATGATGCAATAAGCATCATATGTATAGATTTTTGTGGATATTTTAACTTGTTTTCTAAATGGAATATTTCTAGGAGAGGAATTACTAGTTCAGAAAACATTAATACTTTGATTATATTTCTAAATTTTTTCTGAAGAAAGTTTTATCGATTTAAACTGTCTCCACCAGCATGTAAGTAAACTAGTATTTTATATGTTCATCAGTATGAGATATTTCTATAAAAAAGCCAAAATCACTAATTTGACAGAAAATAAATTGTTTCATCATAGCTTTAATTTAAATTTCTTTCATTTTTGAGTTTGAATATTATAATCAAATACTTACTAACTTTTATTTTTGTTACTTTGCAAATTATATTTTCTCAATTCCAATTCAAGGTTTAAGTAGTAATATTTGTGTAGTCATAAATCTTATATAAGTTTATTGGATAATAAAGCAATTAATCTATTGCATGTTGTATTTGTTGGATGTATTTATAGAAATAGAAAATAATACTGTTTTTATTATCAATATATTATTTTTTATTTTGTGATTTCTTCCTTTTTATAAAGTTAAATGCTTTCTCATACCTAGAGTTGATGGGAATTTTACTATTTGTATAAGTTTAAAAATCTAAATTTTAAAATTTAACTATTTAATCCATCTCCAATTTCTTTTGGTTATCTTGGGTGAAAAGATGCATCAGTCAGGAACCATGATTACAAACAAGAAAAAATCAGACATCTCAGTCAAATGGTGCAGTCTGAACATCACCCATTTCTTCACTTGCTTATGACCAGAGTCATAAGCTAATAGACACAGGTTTTGAGGCCTTGGTCTAATGCCCTTATCTACCTTTGAAGGAGGCTGGGAGACAATTCCAAATTTTGACTTTGGAGAAACAGAATCTATAATATGGGAAGTTTGCCAAGTATAACATAGGTATTCAAAAGATGTTGAGTTGGCAAAAACTGACAATATTCCCTAAAGAAGGAGGAACAAATAGACCTTTGTTTCAAATAGCTTGCCAGTTGTGCCAATGTAATTTAGTAAGTAATCTTCCATTTCTCCATGGATGTGCGATACCTTCATTATAGCATATTAAATCATTATATTTGCTGGGAGAAATATCATTAACCTCAGATATGCAGATGACACAACCCTTATGATAAAAAGTGAAGAAGAACTAAAGAGCCTCTTGATGAAAGTGAAAGAGGAGAGTAAAAATGTTGGCTTAAACCTCAACATTCAGAAAACTGAGATTATGGCATCCAGTGCCCACTTCATGGCATATAGATGGGGAAACAGTGAAAACAGTGGCAGACTTTATTTTTCTGGGCTCCAAAATCACTGCAGATGGTGACTGCAGCCATGAAATTAAAAGACACTTACTCCTTGGAAGAAAAGTTAAGACCAACCTAGACAGCATATCAAAAAGTAGAGACATTACTTTGCCAACAAAGGTCCATCTAGTCAAGGCTATAGTTTTTCCAGTGGTCATGTATGGATGTGAGAGTTGGACTGTAAAGAAAGCTGAGCACTGGAGAATTGATGCTTTTGAACTGTGGTGTTGGAGAAGATTCTTGAGAGTCCCTTGGACTGCAAGGAGATCCAACCAGTCCATCCTAAAGGAGATCAGTCCTGGGTATTCATTGGAAGGACTGATGTTGAAGGTGAAACTTCAATACTTTGGCTACCTGATGTGAAGAACTGACTTGTTTGAAAAGACCCTGATGCTGGGAAAGATTGAAGGTGGGAGGAGAAGGGGACAACAGAGGATGAGATGGTTGGATGGCATCACTGACTCGATGGACATGAGTTTGAGTAAATTCCAGGAGTTGGTGATAGACAGGGAGGCCTGGTGTGCTGTGGTCCATGGGGTCGCAAAGAGTCAGACACGACTGAACTAACTTGAACTGAAATCATTACATGTAGTAGAATAAGTTTCTCATTTGGGCACAGTTTTTAATAGTAACCTGAGCACTTGGGAAGTATAATGTAAAATGTAAAAGACAGCCAAAAGTCATACACACACACACACACACACACACACACACATACTATGCTTCGATCTATAGCAGTGACTTTTACTTGTATGTATCTTGCAGCTTTAAAGTGTACCTCGATTATACCTATTGTTAGGTTATAAGGCTATATCATTTTATAGTTGCTTCCTACACCGTCCTTCACAAATACTGTTCAGTTCAATTCAGTTCAATCGCTCAGTCGTATCCGACTCTTTACAAACTCATGGACTGCAGCACGCCAGGCTTCTCCGTCCATCACCAGCTCCCGGAGCGTGATCAGACTCGTGTCCAATGAGTCAGTGATACTAACTAACCATCTCATACTCTGTTGTCCCCTTCTCCTCCTGCCCCAATCTTTCCCAGCATCAGGGTCTTTTCAAATGAGTCAGTTCTTAGCAGCAGGTGACCAAAGTATTGGAGTTTCAGCTTCATCAGTCCTTCCAATGAACACTCAGGACTGATCTCCTTTAGGAAAGGTTGGATCTCCTTTCAAGTCCAAGGGACTCTCAAGAGTCTTCTCTAACATCACAGTTCAAAAGCACTGATTCTTCGGCGCTCAGCTTTCTTTATGGTCCAACTCTCACATCCATACATGACTACTGAAAAACCATAGCTTTGACTAGAAAGAATTTGTGGGCAAAGTAATGTCTCCACTTTTTAATACGCTGTCTATGTTTGTCATAGCTTTTCTTCCAAGGAGCAAGTGTCTTTTAATTTCATGGCTGCAATCACCATCAGCAGTGATTTTGGAGCCCCAAAAAATAAAGTCTGCCACCGTTTCCATTGTTTCCCCATCTATTTACCATGAAGTGATGGGACCAGATGCCATGATCTTAGTTTTCTGAAAGTTGAGTTATAAGCCAGCTTTTTCATTCTCCTCTTTCACATTCATCAAGAGGCTCTTTAGTTCTTCTTCACTTTCTGCCATAAGGGTGGTGTCATCTACATATCTGAGGTTATGATATTTCTCCTGGCAATCTTGATTCCAGCTTGTGCTTCATCCAACACAGTGTTTCTCATGATGTACTCTGCATATAAGTTAAATAGGTAGGGTGACAATATACAGCCTTGATGCACTCCTTTCCCCATTTGGAACCAGTCTGTTGTTCCATGTCTAGTCCTAACTGTTGCTTCTTGACCTGTATACATATATCTCAGGAGGCAGGTCGAGTGGTCTGGTATTCCCCTCTCTTGAAGAATTTTCCACAGTTTGTTGTGATCCACACAGTCAAAGGCTTTGGCCTAATCTATAAAGCAGAAGTAAATGTTTTTCTGGAACTGTCTTACATTTTCAGTGATCCAGCGGATGTTGGCAATTTGACCTCTGGTTCCTCTGCTTTTTCTAAATCCAGCTTGAACATCTGTAACTTCACAGTTCACATTCTGCTGAAGCCTGGCTTGGAGAATTTTGAGCAGTACTTTGCTAGCGTGTGAGATGAGTGCAATTGTGCAGTAGTTTGAGCATTATTTGGCATTGACTTTCTTTGGGATTGGGATGAAAACTGACCTTTTCCAGTCCTGTGGCCACTGCTGAGTTTTCCAAGTTTGCTGACACATTGAGAGCAGCACTTTCACAGCATCATCTTTTAGGATTTGAAATAGCTCAACTGGAATTCCATCACCTCCTCTAGCTTTGTTCATAGTGATGCTTCCTAAGGCCCACTTGACTTTGCACTCCAGGATGTCTGGCTCTAGGTGAGTGATCACACCATTGTGATTATCTGGGTGGTGAAGATCTTTTTTGTATAGTTCTTCTGTGTATTCTTGCCACCTCTTCTTAATACTGTCTGTTAGGTCTATACCATTTCTGTCCTTTATTGCACCCATCTTTGCATAAAATGTTCCCTTGGTATCTCTAATTTTCTTGAAGAGATCCCTAGTCTTTCCCATTCTGTTGTTCTCCTCTATTTCTTTGCATTGATCACTGAGAACGGCTTTCTTATATCTCCTTACTATTCTTTAGAACTCTGCATTCAAATGGGTATATCTTTTCTTTTCTCCTTTGCCTTTCACTTCTCTTCTTTTCTCAGCTATTTGTAAGGCCTCCTCAGACAACCATTTTGCCTCTTCGCATTTCTTTTTCTTGGGGATGGGCTTGATCACTGTCTCCTGTAAAATGTCATGAACCTCTGTCCATAGTTCTTCAGGCACTCTATCAGATCTAATCCCTTGAATCTATTTGTCACTTCCACTGTATAATTGTAAGGGATTTGATTTAGGTCATACCTGAATGGTCTTGTGGTTTTCCCTACTTTCTTCAATTTTAGTCTGAATTTTTCAATAAGGAGTTTATGATATGAGCCACAGTCAGCTCCCCGTCTTGTTTTTGCTGACTGTATAGAACTTCTCCATCTTTGGCTGCAAAGAATATAATCAATGTGATTTCAATATTGACCATCTGGTGATGTCCATGTATAGAGTCTTGTGTTGTTGGAAGAAGGTGTTTGCTATGACCAGTGCGTTCTCTTGGCAAAACTCTGTCAGCCTCTGCTCTGCTTTGTTTTTCACTCCAAGGCCAAATTTGCCTGTTACTCCAGGTATCTCTTGAGCTCCTACTTTTGCGTTCCAGTCCCCTATAATGAAAAGGACATCTCTTTTGGGTGTTAGTTCTAGAAGACCTTGGACGTCTTCATAGAACCATTCAACTTCAGCTTCTTCAGCATTACTGGTTGGGGCATAGACTTGGATTACTGTGATATTAAATGGTTTGCCTTGTTAACAAACGAGATCATTCTGTCACTTTTGAGACTGCATCCAAGTACTGCATTTTGGACTATTTTGTTGACTCTGAGGGCTACTTCATTTTTTCTAAGGGATTCTTGACCCCAGTAGTAGATAAAATGGTCATCGAGTTAAATTCACCCACTCCAGTCCATTTTACTTCACTGATTCCTAAAATGTTGATGTTCACTCTTGCCATCTCTTTTTTGACCACTTCCAATTTGCCTTAATTCATGGACCTAACATTTCAGGATCCTATGCAATATTGTTCTTTACAGCATTGGGCTTACTCCCATCACTGGTCACATCCACAACTGGGTGTTGGTTTTGCCTTGGCTCCATCTCTTCATTCTTTCTTGAGTTATTTCTCCCCTTCTCTCCAGTAGCATATCAGGCACCTACCCACCTGAGGAGTTCATCTTTCAGTGTCCTATCATTTTGCTTTTTCATCCTGCCTATGGGGTTCTCAAGGCAAGAATACTGAATGCTTTGCCATTCCCTTTTCCAGTGGACCAAATTTGGCAGAACTCTCCATCATGACTCGTCTGTCTTGGGTGACCCTACATGGCCTGGCTCGTAGTTTCATTGAGTTAAACAAGGCTGTGGCGATGTGATCAGTTTGGTTAGTTTTCTGTGATTGTGGTTTTCATTCTGTCTGCCCTCTGAAGGGTAAGGATAAGATTAAGAGGTTTATGGAAGCTTCCTGATGGGAGAGACTGACTGAGTGGGAAACTGGGTCTTGTTCTGATGGGCAGGGCCATGCTCAGCAAATCTGTAATCCAATTTTCTGTTTCCTCCTTGTTGTTTTACCTGAGGCCAAAGTGCAGTGGATGTAATTAAGATAATGTTGACCTCCTTCAAAAGATCCTGTGGGCGCACTGCCGCACTCAGTGCCCCTGACCCTGCAGCAGGCCACTGCTAACCCATACCTCTGCCTGAGATCCTGGACCCTCACGGGCAAGTATGGGTCAGACTTGTGGGGTCACATATATTGTAATTTTTACAAATTGAAGTTCTCCGGCAACTTGTGTCAAGCAAGTCTATTGATGCCATTTTTCCAACTGTATTTGCTCACTTCATGTCTCTATGTCACATTTTGGCAATTCTCATGTCCAAATCTTTGCAACCCTGTGGACTGCAGCATGCCAGGCTTCACTGTCCTACACTATCTCCCAGAGTTTGCTCAAACTCATGTCCATTGAATCAGTGATGCCATCCAACCATCTCATCCTCTGTTGCCACCTTCTCCTCCTGCCGTCAATCATTCCCAGCATCAGGGTCTTTTATAATGAGTTGGCTCTTCACATCAACTGATCAAAGGGTTGGAGCTTCAGCTTCAGCTTCAGTCCTTCCAATGAATATTCAGGGTTGATTTCCTTTAAGAGTAACTGGTTTGATCTCCTTGTTGTCCGAGGGACTCACAAGAGCTTCTCTAGCACCACAGTTCAAAAACATCAATTCTTAGGTGCTCAGCCTTCTTTATGGTCCAACTCTCACATCTGTACATGACTTCTGGAAAAATCATAGCCTTGAATATACAGACCTTTTTTGGCAAAGTGATGTCTCTGCTTTTTAATATGCTGTCTAGGTTTCTCATAGCTTTTCTTCCAAGGGGCAAGCATCTTTTAATATCATGGCTGCAGTCACCATCTGCAGTGATTTTGCAGTCCAAGAAAATAAAGTCTATCATTGTTTCCATTTTTTCCCCATCTGTTTGCCATGAAATCCAACATACAAGTTCCCTTATGGCTTTAATTACAGAAGCTATGGTGGAAAATGGAATTCAAGGCAGAAATTAAAGACTGCACATTCTATGGGGTTTCGAGTGGGGTTCACTGAAAGCTAGTTTAATGTGGAGAATTAAAGGCTATATCATCTTATCTGTAGAATATAAATCCCCATATAAAGCTGTAGAATAATAGTTCCAACCTATAGCGCACCTAAGAGCATGAGGCACCATCTTAGGTTCTTCTCAACTCTGAAGAATAAGTATTATTATTCCCAGTATTAAAGACAAGGAAAAATATGGAGTTAGTTTTTTTTTTTTTTGCAACCCTGATGCCCATCTTCAAAGTCCATACATTTCCTACCACTTAAGAGGTTTTAAAATCACCTTTAAATATAGTTTTTCTTTTTCTGTTATATGTCTTTTAGTTGATTTGTAGCTTGATTTAGTTGAGTTTACTTCCATTTATGGGAAAAGTCACAAATTTTCAAGAAAACAAACAGCTTCAAATTATTGGCAGTAACTTCTTGAATCCAGTTTTATGAAGGTATCTCAGCTGACTCATCTCTTAAACATGATTTGGGGCTTCCCTTGTGGCTCAGCTGGTATAGAATCTGCCTACAATGTGGTAGATCCGGGTTCAGTCCCTGGGTTGGGAAGATCCTTGGAGAAGGGAAAGGTGCCCACTCCAGTATTCATGGACTGTATAGTCCACAGGGTCGCAAAGAGTCGGACACGACTGAGCGACTTTCACTTCTTGGAAGTCAAAAACAACACAATCATTTGTGGATATGATGCATGAAAGAAGTTTATCAGTAGTTAACATGACAGCTCAACCTCAAATAAAGTTTTCAAACTTACAGCAATAAGTGTAAGCAACAAACTCTGGGAAATAAGCCATTCATGAATATAAGGGAACCTGTGAGAATTAAAACATTTTCTTTGAAATTATATTTATGATGCAAATTGTAAGTATGGAAATTCTCTACCAGGTCATGAGCTGACCTCATGACCTTCATGTTATGGATCCATATCACCAAACCATAGGACTTTTTAAAAAGTTTTGTTGAGTATAATTGATTTAAAATGTTGTGTTAATTTCTGCTGGGTATGTACATATAAATTACTTTGCTGTGATATAAACATATTCAGTTTTTGTATTTATTACATATTTGTATATATTCTGTTTCACATGATTTTCCATTATGGTTTACATGGGATACTGATTATAGTTTCCTGTGCTATATAGTAGAGCCTTGTTGTTTTTCCATACTATATATAATAGTTTGCATCTGCTGATCCCAAACTTCCAATCCTTCTTTCCCCCATCCCCCTCCTTCTTGGCAAACACAAGTCTGTTCTCTATGTCCATGAGTCTGTTTCTGTTTTGTAAATATGTTCATTCATGTCATATCTTAGATTCCACATATAAGTGATATCATACAGCATTTGTCTTTCTCTTTCTGACTTGCTTAGCATTATAATCTCTAGTTGCATCCATATTGTTGCAAATGGCATTATTTCATTCTTTTTATGGCCAAATAATACTCCATTTTGTATATATACTATGTTTCCTTTATCCATTCACCTGTCAGTGGACATTTAGATTTTTTCTATGACTTGGCTATTGTGAAAAGTGCTGCTATGAACATAAGGGTGCACGTATTTTTTTGAATTATATCCAAAACAGAACTTGACTGTGTAGATGCATTAGATGAGTTTGAACTGTAAGCAGAGTTTCTTCATGCAAAGAGCAAGTTCAGTCACACTTTATGAAATAAATACCCATTGAGTATGTCTGTCAGTCATTGCACTAGATATGGAGGTAGAAGAGGTGACAAAACTCCTTCCCTCAAGGATTTACAGTCCAGCAGGGAAGACAAACGATATGTAATTACAATGTAATTGTATTATGAAGGCATTTCTGCACCAGAAATAGGTTCTCTGGACCTTAAAGAGGGCATCATTGCAATAAACATGTTTTTCCCAATTACGTATTGCTGCCCCAGACTAATTGTATTACAGTACACGCAAACAGGTCAAGCTTCAACCAAAAAGTCTAAAGCAACCCGAGAAATGTCACAAATTTCACTTAGAGGAGCAAAACATAATTTTTACACATTTCTACCATTTTGTTACGAGTCAAGTTTTAAAGAACCAGGCATTGAGTATCTAGCATAGCACTACACTAAGTGATGAAGGTGCATTGAGTATCTAGCATAGCACTACACTAAGTGATGAAGGTGCATTGAGTATCTAGCATAGCACTACACTAAGTGATGAAGGTGCATTGAGTATCTAGCATAGCACTACACTAAGTGATGAAGGTGCATTGAGTATCTAGCATAGCACTACACTAAATGATGAAGGTGCATTGAGTATCTAGCATAGCACTACACTAAGTGATGAAGGTGCATTGAGTATCTAGCATAGCACTACACTAAGTGATGAAGGTGCATTGAGTATCTAGCATAGCACTACACTAAGTGATGAAGGTGCATTGAGTATCTAGCATAGCACTACACTAAGTGATGAAGGTGCATTGAGTATCTAGCATAGCACTACACTAAGTGATGAAGGTGCATTGAGTATCTAGCATAGCACTACACTAAGTGATGAAGGTGCATTGAGTATCTAGCATAGCACTACACTAAGTGATGAAGGCAATAGTAAATTACGTAAATGACAGAAATTCAGACGCATTAGATCACATCTTAAGGATCTACTTTGAGAGAATCAGGTGAACTTAGCAAACTAATAAGATGACTGTTTTTACGAAAAAGAATTTCTGGGGAAAGTGAAAAACACAGCAGCGATTAAACACATTTAGAAAATAAGTTATTTTGTGAAATAAAGTTTGCCAGGGAATGGGGAGATTGTCTTTACAGAGGGATATGCCAGAACTTTCAATATGCTGATGATACTGCAAATTTCAAAGAAGGCGCCTAGTGTGAAAAGTTGTCCATAAGCACTTGAGAAAAGGAGCAATCTTAATAGATAATCAAGAGTTACAACACTGGGAAAGTCAAAATCAAGATAAAAAGTCAAAGTCAAAAATCATGCTAAAAATACTATTAAGTATTTTAGATACATTTTAGAACAAAAAGATCTCCTACTCCAACTTCCTTCTATTTAAGGAACTAAATTAAAGCATAAATTCTTTCCTTGACAAAACTTGGAACAAATTCCTTAGCCTGGGAGATTTTCCCCTCAAATATGAAGAAATGTGTGTTAGCTATTTTTGAGTAGTAGGAATGTTAAAAATGTACATTTTTGAGAATTGGTGACATTTTTGTCCTTGAATAACTCAAAATTTCTTTGTTCTTCTGAATCAGATTTAGCAAGTAATTAGTGCATAATGAGAACCAGTTGTAGCATCAGACTCGATTTAGTTAAAGTGCATTTAAAAATATATAGGAAGGCAGATAATCTGAGTTTTCTTCCTAATGATACTAACCTCATGAATATTGTTGAAGAATATCTGATGGTATCAAGTCTGTCTTGCTGATTTCCAGAAAGCCCTTGGGGATTAATTTGCTCTCCATGCTTGATTCAATAATATGTCTGAAGCAAATGGTAAGTTTGAATCAAAGATCAGCAGCATAGCAGTAAAGAAGTTCTCAAAGAAACCTTAGTGAGATGACTGCACGAATATCAACTTGCTTCTCGGCTGATTGGCCATGCTCTAACTGCTGAGTGGAATGTTGAACCCTACCAGAAGTCTGTTCTAGAGGCAAAAGTCTCATTCTTAAATCCACAAAAAGCAGGCAAATTACAGGCAGAAATTAATCAATCACAGGAAATGCAACAGCATCTGAGACACAAAGGCTGGACTTTTTTTATGGGCTGGTCATGTGTGATGGTGAGCAGGAGGAAGACAAAACGTTCTTCATATCAGTGTAAGACTATCTTGAGTGATCACTGCAGATCTGGGGTATTTTAGGGTGGTGTCAGTTTCTTTTTTACTCAACACTCAAACTTCAGAAAGTGAAAGTCACTCAGTTGTGTCCGACTCTTTGTGACCCCATGGACTGTAATCCTCCAGCCTCCTCTGTCCATGGAATTCTCCAGGCAAGAATATTGGAATGGGCCAGGGGATCTTCCCAACCCAGGGATTGAACCTAGGTCTCCTGCATTGCAGGCAGGATTTTTACCTTCTGAGCCACCAAGGAAGTCCTTATAACTTCACAAGTTGTTTCCTTATCTCATGTGAAGTACAAAATTTGTCACATGTCTTCCAAGTGCTGATTCAGGGACCCAGACTCCAGTCCATTATTCCATGTTCAGTTCTAACTGTTGCTTCTTGACTTGCATACAGATTTCTCAGGAGGCAGGTAAGGTGGTCTAGTATTCTCATCTCTTAAAGAATTTTCCACTGCTTGTTGTGATTCATACAGTCAAAGGCTTTAGCATAGCAATGAAGCAGAGTAGATGTTTTTCTGGAATCCCCTTGTTTTTTCTATTATCCAACGGATGTTGGCAATTTGATCTCTGGTTCCTCTGCCTTTTCTAAACCCAGCTTGTACATCTGGAAGTTCTTGGTTCATGTACTGTTGAAGACAAGCTTGGAGAATTTTGAGCATTACTTTGCTAGCGTGTGAGATGATTGCAACTGTGTGGTGGTTTGAACATTCTTTGGCAATGTCTTTCTCTGGGATTGGAATGAAAACTGACCTTTTACAGTCCTGTGGCCACTGCTGAGTTTTCCATATTTGCTTGCATATTGTGTGTAGCACAGTTATAAAGGTGACCTTGAAAAGATCAATGTCTGGTTACTCTAAAGTAGATTTGGGGTTTTCCAGAGATGGTAGGTGCTCCTTTTCCCCTTTGCAATGTCCTCTGAGAAAACATCTGTCATATCCACAAAATCAGACACATGGAAACAGGTACAGAGGACCATATAGAAAACTATGTAAACCTATGCAAGCACAGAAACAGGCAAACACAAGTCGTACCCCTCCCTGATTCTGACCACAGACAAGGTCTGTACTGACCAGAATGGACATGGCCTTAAGTCAGATCCATTCCCTCTAGCACCATACATGTGTTAGAGTTTAATAAGCAAAAACAAAAATCCCACGGGAACTACCACTACCATTGTCTGTGTCAGACATTTGCTCATTTTCTCTCAGATCAATATCCTGATCGTAGTTAGCTGATCTTGCAAACTTTTCTCAAGCTCTCTATAGTTTTCTCTATAGTTTTCTCTATAGTTATAGTCTATGCTTCTGACTATGTGCAGTGAATGGAAGGCACAGGTCAAGACTGAAGACAGGAGGAGAGAGAATCTAAGCTACTTCTTACTGTCTCTTTTAGGTCTGGTAGTAGCTGCATCTCCTCTATGACCAGGATCTTCCAGGTAACTCCCACTGATGTCCAAGATCCTAATGGACTCCTTTGGCTCTCTTCCTGCCTAGGCTGCAGACATGATGACTGGAGCTAAGCAGCCAATTTATGACCATGAGAAGATCTGGAGGATATCATTTATTAAGGATGAAGAACAAAACTATAGAAAACCCTGGGTCATTGAAGACACACATGGAGCACATGTACCAACGCAAGACCACCAATGTCCTCATATTATTCGAGAATCACTATTTTCTAGGTGCTGGAATTTTTTATCCAATACCAAACACGATTTCAAACTGATACAAAGCTAAACCTTACTGTTCTTGCATTTGTTTATTTTTTTCCATTCATTCCTGCATTGTATCAGATACCAAGCCACAACAGGGATAAATAAGAATAGATAATTCAGAGATCTTGCTTTTAAGAGGGTCACAGCAGTGTGAGCAGGCAGACACAGAAATAGGTTGTTACAATTGCAGAGGGGCAACTGAGTACACTAAATAGTGTTTAATGAATACAGAAGTGTACCAAAATCCAGTGTTCTTGGAGTCAGGGATGATTTCCTGTGGATGTCATGGCCAACTGAACTGTTAAAGATCATTAGGAAGTAGCTGGTTGGAGGTGCTGTACCAAATTGCAGTTGGAGAGGAGAAGGGGGTCACGGAAATGGGAAGCATTATAGGCAGAGAGGAATGAAAGGAAATGAGAAACACGTTTATATGTGGAGGGAATGTTCAGCAGTCTGATTTTGTTAGTGAGCAAAGCACTGACCAGAGAGTGGTGACAGATGAGTCAAGATTAGTCAGGTCTCAGTAATTACAGAGCCTCTCCCACCACAACATAGAACTCATACTTGGTCCTGAAGGCAAAGGGGAGAACAGCATCTTTGATGCTGTTCAAGCAAGGCATGACATGACAATCAAAGATTACCATTGTCCCTCAAACAGCTGATGGGCTTATAAAGGACTCAACAAAAGCAGGGGTTAATTGTGTTGTGTACTTGGTATCACCAGTGGCTGTGGGACAGTTTTCCGTGAGTGACTATCAGTAATCGCTGACCAGGATTTGGATGTGGTCTGAGATTGGGGGGAAGTCTTCAATAAATTGTGAGTTTCTAGAAGCTTGTGCTGTTTCTCCTCTAGTGCTATTTGCTCAATAAATATTTTATGCATGAATAAACAAATGTACAATATGCATGAGGAATAATGCTTGTCCCTATACTCCCAGAAGCTGATAGTTAATCAACAGTATTTAGCAGCACCCACTATGTGAGCATGCCTTCACTCTCTGCCCCAGGGGAGTTGGTGTCTCATGTTACACAGCACTCAGTTTTCTGTCACCAACTCAGAAGCGAAGTATTGTGTGTTCATGAAAATGAACCTGGTAGCTTCTATTTCTGTATTTCTCAATGCAGGACAGTGGGGGTGATGCTACAAAAATGTATCAAGGGCTGCATGTGATGAAGGAGGAGTAAAAGCTAAGGACTCAAATTTTACCTTATGTGGATGCAAAACTGCACTTAGAAATTCTAACTACACAGGTAGAAATACTCTTTGGGAGTCACTGACACTTAGAAGGAGCTGTAGGTCCTTGGGGAGTGCTAAGAGCATGACCAGAAGGAGCATGGCAACCAAGCAGGGGGTCCTGGGAGATTCATGAACCTCAAAACCACCTTTGCAGTTCTAGTGCATTTGCATCTGTGTATAAAACCTAATATGCTGCAGTGGAATATTCTAAGAAGCAGAACAATGACCTGACTGGGTATGTGGTATTTGGTAGGATGGTGATATTTTGTGAGATGAGTTACAAAGTGCCATAAGTACAGTCTACTATAATGGCAAACTAGTGCAAAGCATGACTGGAAGCTTTCTGGGATGTGTTAGAAGCTTATCAGCTGGTCAGTGAGAATATCTAATCAGGACAACAGGCTCACCCACTTGAGTAGTACGATGATAATGGATTTCCCCCACACCATGAAATATTGTTAAGCTACTTGTGTCATAATTATTAGTGACATTTTAATGTGGTTTTAAGTTCTCAAATCCATTTGAATCTTAACTCTAAGCCCAAATTTCTAATGTTGTAATGTCATAAACCCCTACACAGAAAATTAGGAATATGTGGTATACAGTCAGCAGAGAGGAATTGGAAACAAACCACCCTCGAGTGTCCTGCTTTTGTTTCTGTTAGGCGTGGAACAGATGGCAGGAAGTGAAGAAGAACTAAAGAGCCTCTCGATGAAAGTGAAAGAGGGGAGTGAAAAAGTTGGCTTAAAGCTCAACATTCAGAAAACTAAGATCATGGTATCCGTTCCCATCACTTCATGGAATATAGATGGGGAAACAGTGGAAACAGTGGCAGATTATTTTGGGGGGCTCTAAAATCACTGCAGATGGTGACTGCAGCCATGAAATAAAAAGACGCTTGCTCCTTGGAAGGAAAGTTATGAACAATCTAGACAGCATATTAAAAGAGCAGAGACATTACCTTGCTAACAAAGGTCCATCTAGTCAAGGCTATGGTTTTTCCAGTAGTCATGTATGGATGTGAGAGTTGGACTATAAAGAAAGCTGAGCACTGAAGAATTGATGCTTTTGAACTGTGGTGTTGGAGAAGACTCTTGAGAGTCCCTTGGACTGCAAGGAGATCCAACCAGTCCATCCTAAAGGAGATTGGTCCTGAGTGTTCATTGGAAGGACTGATGAAGCTGAAACTCCAATACTTTGGCCACCTGATGCGAAGAGCTGACTCATTTGAAAAGACCCTGATGCTGGGAAAGATTGAAGGTGGGAGGAGAAGGGGACGACAGAGGATGAGATGGTTGGATGGCATCACCGACTCAATGGACATGAGACTGAGTAAACTCCAGGAATTGGTGATGGACAGGGAGGCTTGGCGTGCTGTGGTCCATGGATTGCAAAGAGTCAGACACGACTGACTGACTGAACTCAACCAAACTGAGGTGTGGAACAGAAACAAGAGGGAGTGGCTATAGAGTAAAGGGAAGAACCAGAAGTGAATGGCTTCCCAGAAGTCAAAGCAGCAAAACAAGAGAGCTCTCAACTAGGTGGATGCATAAAGCATTTTGTACTTGGTCCACTGCTTGAAGAGATCTTTGGCAACCTTGCTGCTGCTGCTGCTGCTAAGTCGCTTCAGTTGTGTCCGACTCTGCGACCCCATAGACAGCAGCCCACCAGGCTCCCCCGTCCCTGAGATTCTCCAGACAAGAACACTGGAGTGGGTTTCCATTTCCTTCTCCAATGCAGGAAAGTGAAAAGTGAAAGTGTTTTGATAGAATGTAGGAGTGGGGAAGTGTCTAAGCCACAGGCAAGTGAAATGAGCTGTGACTACTACAAATCTGGGGAGAACTTTGGCTGTGTTGCTCAGAAGTAGAGATAAAGTTCTCTCCATCGATCTCTATTCCACACCACTCTAATTCTACTTGGAACACTACTATTCCACTTTGTCTAGAAGCAAGGGAGACAGAAAGAGAAAAAAAATAATGTTTAGAGCAATGAGGCACATGCAGATCTATAAGGAGCCCTGATTTAATAATATAGCTGAAGCTCAATAGTCTTCTCTTTAACAAAGTAAGAAATGGATAGACTAATGTATTTTTGTTTCCTTATTCAAGGTCCAAAATGGCAACATACTCCTTATTCATTCCCCCTGCCAAATATACTAAACTTTTTATAAATGTCCATTTAAAAGTCCACAAAGGAAATGTTCACTAATACATAAATATGGAAATTGTCAAGTTTTGATTATGCCCCAAATCAGGATCCACTTAGCAGCTATTTATTTTCTCCTGCACAGACATATCTCTTGGATATGCATTTGTCATGAAACATGTCATATTTCTTCCTCCAATAAATTAAAATGTGCCAATCATTTCCAGCTTCTCACAAAGTCCACATGCCAACATCAATGGTCAAAAACTACTGGAGCATTCTGACTTTCCCTACTGTCACTTATTCCATAACATTCATTGTAGACACTGAAATCGCTTTCCCCTATTTTTCCATAAAATCTGGTATTTACTAAATACTGACACTATGGAGAAAAACTGACATAACTTTTTTGTTTGTTTTTTTCTATTAGAAAAGCATCTGTGTTAAAATGCAGCAATTAGTCAAGAAACAACTTGGGAAACATGTTTAAGTAAAGGTCATAGAGGTTTATTTTTTTATTTCCAGTAGCAACACATTTTATTATTTAAGACATGGACAGAAAATGTGTGTTTTGTTCAAGGAGGGAAAGCTCTTAGGTATATTTTATGAATGGGCATTTTTTATCTACTATATACCACGCTACCCTGGGCAAATTTTTATTTCTGATCACTAAGCAATTTCACAGTGTTTTGTCATTAAACTCTCAGCCTTATTTAGAGTTCTGTCTTTGGCTCTCTTGTCCATTTTTTCTCCAATTGTGACACATGAGTGACTTCACTGAATCTCAAGATTTAAAATGATTCTATCTGCTTATTTCTCTCCAAGAAATAGTTGATTCTCTTTCAAACCCCAGCCATGTACCTCCAACAGTTACATTCAACTCAATGTGAAAAAATAAACTAATTATCTTTACCTCCAAGTCTGCTCCAGCTCCAAAATATTTGGTAAATTAGGACAGCATTCTCTCAAGCTCAAAAACCAGAAGCTTTAAAACCATTTCTCTGTTCTAGTTCTTCACCATAACAAACTCTATCAAATCTTATTAATTTTTCCAAGAAATTATCTGTCCAGTTTAGCTTGTCCCTTTCATCTCCACTGCAGTCCTTGTAATGAATATGAACCCTCTCTTCCAAGCAAGTGCAACAGCTTCCTGTCTATTATTCTGTTACCACAAGCCTTTTATCTCTCCAGTCTATCTGGGATACTCTTCTCAGAGCTGCTTATATGAAATAAAAGTGCTCATTTGCTCACCTTGAAAACCTCCATTGATTCCCAATCCTTTACAATACAAAGTGGGGATCCTTAGCATGATTTAACATTCTTTACAGTCTCCTCCCAAACTCTCTCCAGACTCATCTGCTGCTGGACTTCTCACAGGTCTTCTAAACATCCTTCCATTGTATGAATCTGTGCCCTTTATTCACATTGCTCTTTGTACCTAAAATGTTCTTACCTTTTTGTTCCTACTAGTAAATTCTTGGACATTTTCCAAAATTTGTGACAGAAACAGCAACTTCCCATCCTTATCTGTGTTCTCATCTTCTAGCTTGGAATAATAACAGATATGAGGCCATAAGATCAAGTTCCAAACAATGAAATGTGGGCAAAAGTGGTATTTTCCACTTCTAGGCATGGCTCCCCAAATTATCTGCATAATTCTCTATGAGGAGTCTCTTCTGCTTATATGCTAACAGAGTGCACAGGATCAAGGGAAAGCCCTTGAAGCTTCAGAACATGGTTTCAGGAAGCCTGACTCACTGAATGACTCCAGGGATCAATGCTCCTTACCAATCAACATTGCAATTGTGACTTAAGCAAGAAATAAACTCATTAGTCTCAGATTTAAGAATTATTTGTTACAGCAGCTCTTATTACTTATACAATGAACTAACAGGGTGAGTATTCTCAAAGAACTTCAAAGAGAGATAGCGCTTTCACATCTGCTATTATGTTAACAAGTTCATGCCCCCTTACAAAAGCATAATATTTTACACTTTTTTTTTCCTGCTAAAGTTGTGTTTTGTAAATGAGATTTTCCCAGGGAACATTGTCCAAGAGTAGATAACAGGGATGTTCTTTTAAAAATTAATTTCACGAACGAATACATTTGGGAAAGACTAGCTTAAATACACTTAAATAAGTATGTGTGACTATAGAGTACATTTAATTACAACATCTCAGTCTTTAATGTACTAAAGAGCTTTGGGAATCTCCAAGAGGAGTTAGAGCGATATTTTTCAAATCTCTTTAACTAAGGAATCCTTTTTCAAGGCACATTTGTCAATAACTCTCAAACAGATTTTCAACTAATATGCTGTGAGATTTACAAGGCATGCTATAGTAAGGATTGTGACCTGTGTGAAGGCGGGGTCTGTGTCATGCTCAGGTCTGCATCAATAGTAGGCAGTATATTACCACTCATAACAGAGAATTTGAATTATTAGTTAAAATATGCCTATTTTTCAATAGATAGCCTTTGTTTTCACACCAAGCCAATGATTAAAAATAAATTTAGTCCTGCACCTTCTTCCTTCAAAACATATCCTTCTATCAAACTGCTCATAAGCAATGCAGATTTATTGGAGTTTATTGAAAAAGCTTGTGATAAATAAAGGAGATTGTGTTGCACACCAAACTACAAGCACAGATATAAAATCCTGCTCTTATTACCATCCCTCTTTTGCTATCACCTACAAAACTGCATATCTTTTTCTGCTATATAGTTTCTAAAAGTCATTCTCAATTTCTTTTTTCTTAATTTTTCTTATTGGAGTATAACTGCTTTACTATGTCGTGTTAGTTTTCATGGTACAAAGAAGTGAATCAGCTGTGTGTGTCTGTGTGTGTCTGTGTGTGTGTATATATATATATATATATATATATATATATATATATACCCTCCCTCTTGAACCTCCCTCCCACCCCATCCCCACCCTACCACTCTAGGTCATCCCATACTAAGGTCCCTGTGCACCTGTGCTATACACCAGGTTCCCACTAACTATCTACCTTATGCATTGTAATGTATATATCGGGCTTCCCTGGTGGTTCAGACATCTCCCTGCAAAGCAGGAGATCTGGGTTCGATCCCTGGTTTGAGAAGATCCCTTGGAGAAGGAAATGGCAATCCACTCCAGTATTCTTTGCCTGGGAAATTCCACAGACAGTGGAGCCTGGCAAGCTACAGTCCATAGGGTTGCAAAGAGTTGGATATATACACAAAGTATATATATCATTATATGCTAACCCTAATTTCCCATTTCAACCCGCCCTCCCCTTCCCAAGAATAGTTTGATTCTTTTTCAATTCCCTCAATCCAGTACACAGTGGAATCACAAGCACTGGAAACTCAGGCTCTCAGTGGTCTTTTCAAGCATCTATTCATTTCCCTAACCAGGATGCTTCTACTGGAATAATATTTCATGTATGTCATTCTATAGTAGTATTCATTACTTATATTTTCCTCATGAAAGCTGAAGTACAAATACCCCTTCCATGTTTTTCCCTTAACTGGATAAAAATAAAAATTTACTTACCTTTATCATAATTTATATTATTTTTACATTATATTTTTTATATTCTACCTAACCCAAGACATTAAATACATTAAAAACATTAGCACATGTAGTACAACTTTGGAAATATGCATATGTAGTCTAGGTAGTAAAAAAATGTGTAGTATAATACTCAAAAAAGCTCAACCTGATCATAGGCATCATTATCATCATCATTAGAATAAAAAGGAAATAAGAAAAAGAAATAACTATTGATTGTTTATCATATACCAAGTACTTAACTTACCTCTCTCAGATACAAATTTCATTTAACACACATAATATTCTCACTTTAAGTTTGGTACTACTCTTATTAGGAATTCTGATGGCTCTATTTATATGGCAAAAATCAATCACACTCTTTCCTCTCTCCAAATTCTAAAGTGATTGAGAAACTACAGGTAGCTATGAAAATAATTAGTTTTTACTGACATAAGGCTGCACTGGAGAAGACGATTTCAAAATAAGGGCAAAACCAGGCTTTATATTTCTTCTTCTTGAATTGAGTTAGTAAAAACTTTAGCCCCTCTCCCAAATAGTGCCAGGTGAAAAAATAATAGACTATAATCAGTAGGCTAAGGCTTCCCTGGTAGCTCAGCTGGTAAAGACTCTGCCTGCAATGCAGGAGACCCAGGTTCAATTCCTAGGTTGGGAAGATCTCTTGGAGAAGGGATAGGCTACCCATTCCAGTATTCTTGGGCTTCCCTGGTGACTCAGACAGTAAAGAATCCACATGCAATGCAGGTGAACTAGGTTCGATCCCTGGGTTGGGAAGTTCCCCTGGAAAAGGGAATGGCAACTGACTCTAGTATTTTCTCCTGGAGAATTCTCCATGGACAGAGATGACTGGCAGGCTGCAGTCCATGGGGTCACAAAGACTCAGACATAACTGAGCAACTAAGGACAGCACAGCACACAACAGGCTAAAGAAGAAAAGTCACGTGATCATATAAACACATGGAAAGAAATTGGCAAATCCAACAACCGTTCATGATTAAAAACTCGCAGAAAACTAGGACTAGAAGGGAACTTCCCCAATGTAATTTTTTAAAAACCTAGAAAAGCCTAAAATTAATATAACACTTAATGGTGAGAAACTATAAGATCAGGAAAAAGATTAAGAATCTTTTTCAACACAATATTATAAACTATAAGATCAGGTAAAAGATTAAAACCCCTTTTCAACATAATATTAGAAATTCTAGCTAATGAATGAGATGCAAAAACGAAGGCATGAAAATTAAGAAATGAAACTATGCTTGCAGATGACATGATTGTGCAGATCTTGAAACCGTGCTATAATTGCTATGAGTTTCAAGGCTTTTTCATTGTTTGTTTGTTTTTCTTTCTTTTTTTTATTTTTTTGATCCTTTCAGACTGACTTTTCAACAAATGTTGCTGGAACAAGTGGATATGCACATGCAAAAAATATCTAAACACAGACCTTATACTGTTCACAAAGATTAACACAAAATGGATCAGAGATCTAAATGTAAAATGCAGAACTATAAAACTCCTAGTAGATAACATAGCAGAAATCTAGATGACTTTGGAATTCAATGATGATTTTCATAGCTACAAAACCAAATGCAGAGTTGAAATAATTTATCGGTAGATAATACTTTATTGTAATTCAAAATGTCTGCTCTGTGAAAGACAAAGTCAAGGGAATGAGAAAACAAGTCACAGACTGGGAGAAAATATCTACAAATTATATATCTGATAAAGATATATCTGATAAAGAACTGCTATCTAAAATATACATAGAACCCTTGAAACTCAATGATAAGATAAACTACCTGATTAAAAATAAGCAAAGGACTTGAAGAGACACCTCAACATTTTAAAAATATACATAGGAAATAAACATATGAAAATATGCTCCATATCATATGTCATTATGAGTGCTCATTTGCTCAGCTGTGTCCAACTCTTTGCGACCCTTTGGACTGTAGCTTGCTAGGCTCCACTGTCCATGGGATTTAGGGACTTGCAAATGAAAACAACAATGAGAAACCACTACAAACTTATTGGAATGACCAAAATATGGGACACTGACAGTGACTGCTGGCAAGACAAGAACATAAGGATGTGAAGCAACAGGATCTCTCATTCACTGCTGGTGGGAATGCAAAATAGTAGAGCTATTTTGAAAAACTGTTGAGTAGTTTGTCATGAGACTAAACATACTGTACCATATGAGTCAGCAATCATGTCCCTTGGTATTTATACAAATGAGTTGAAAACTTAGATTCACAAGAAAATGTGCACACAGAGGTTTACAGCAGCTTCATTCATAATTGCTAAAACTTGGAAGCAACAACATAGCCTTCAGGAGTGGAATGGATAAAGAAACTGACACACTCAGATAATGGAATATTATTTGGCACTAAAGAGAAATGAGCTGTCAAAGGATGAAAAGAAATGGAGAAAACAAATGCATATTACTAAGTGAAAGAAACTAATCTGAAAATGCTACATGCTGTATAATTCTAACCATATGACACTTTGGGAAAAGGCAAAACTATGGAGAAAATAAATTGATTAGTGGTTGTCAGGGAACTGAAAAGACTGTTTAAAACAATGAGACTATTCTTCATGATACTATAATGGTGGATACATGTTATTATACATTTATCAAAACCTATAGAACATAAAACACCCAGAAAGAACCATAATATAAGTTATGGACTATGAGAGTTAATAATGCATTACTGTAGGCTCATCAACTGTAACAAATAATATGGGATAATGATAGTGGGGGAGGTTGTATCGGGGGGATTAGAGGGTATAGGTAAACTTTCTATTTTCTGCTCAGTTTTGTTGTAAACCCAATATTGTCCTAAAAAGTAAAATCTATTAAAAAATGAACTATAGACTTTGATGTAAAAATAGGAGGCATAGTCCATAAGTAATGAATACCTAAGAATTACAGAATCCAAACAGTGGAGAGTCAAATTATACCAGAGGCACAAGAAAAAAGATTTCAGTGACAGGGAACCCAGTTTAAGAAAACTTGCTCTCTCTTTAATTATTTCTAGCAAGGTATCAAGAATATAACATTCCATGAAATAGCAAAATGACAAGAAAAGAGGAAGAATTTAGAGTAAGTTGCTTCTGTGATGGCCCTCAATGATTTGTGCTGCATGATATCCACAATTTTTATAATCCACTCCCTATAGTACCAATAGAATTTTTCAAAGTTACAAAAAGTCATTTTTGTGATTAGGTTACAAACATTCTGACTTCCACCTCAGTAGCAGAGTCCCCTCCCTTGCCTAACAAAGCAAGTTGCCATGGTGGGAAGGTCCATGGAGCAAGGAACTGAGAACAGTCTCCTGTCAACAAACAGCTAGAAACTCTGACCCTCAAACAACACAGAAAGAACATAGTTTTGGAAACAGTTACACAAGTGAGCTTGGAAGCAGATCCTTCCCCAGTTAACTTTTTATAAGATACTGCATCCGTTACTGTCACTTGATCGGAACCTCATGAGAGACTTTGAAGCAGAGGACCCAGAAAAGCTATGCATAGATTCCTGACCTATAAATACTGTGAGAAAAGTTAATGTGTGTTATTTTAAGTCCCTAAGTTTGTTTTAGCTTTCGTAGAAATAGATAACTAATGTAAGAGCCTGCCGGTTTCCTCTGCCAGCTCTCAATTTAATGCTAAATGTTCTGCTTTAACTGATTGTATTGATATTACTCTTTTCAATTAAACTTAAACAAAACATTTAGCTTAACCAAACATGATTAACCAAAACATGCACAAGGAAATCTGCATGTAGTTTAATGTGAAACAGTCCTTGATTCAGCACATAGTGATAATAAAAAAAAAATCATGTATTGTCTTGACCCTTTGAGTCAGTAATACACTATCTTATGCTAACAGTTTGGCTATCAGTACTGTACTATTGTTAGTAAACACTGTTAACAATCACTGTTACTGTTACTGTGTAACCTTAGCAAATTATATGATTTCTCTGAGCTCCAATTTCCACACCTTTTAAATGGACACAGGAAAAGGATTACATGATTTATATATGCAGTTTCAGTACAATACCCAGACCACAGAAAGCATTTAGTAAATACTGACTTGTATTATCTTAAAAGTTATTAAAGGAATTCCAATTACCTGTTACACCAATTTGCACCAATAGATAGCCTAAGGCTGAAGACCTGAAACAGCTTTCCCATGACACCATACTAACAAAATTCACTGAACATTACTTGCTGTCTTCTACTGAAATAGGCAAATGTTATCATTTACCAAAAAGCAATTTTCCAATAATCTGTGATTAACAAACTCCACTGAATTATCAAAAGGATCTTCTGTGATACTTATGAGAAAATGAAGGTATAGGAAGAAGAGGTGAAAAAACTGGTCTTGCAAACCTTTAAATATTATCTTTACCAAATAATCAATGCAGAGTTTAAAAAATCTTCTTTCCTTGGGAACATCTCCTTTTTCCAAACACACACAAGACAGATTCTGCTGAAGAGCTCAATACAATGAGATCAAGATAATCTTCAACTGCTGTTAGTCCTTGAGGTTCAAAGGGATGTAGCCCCCTTCCTCTTCTCTATAGAACCAAATAAAACCATTCTTGATTCAATCAAGCATGGAAGGAAATACAATTATTAGGTAACCATAGTACATTATCTTTTTCCTTATTTAGAGTATTGTCTTTATGACTACTCCATTAAACAATGATCACACATCTTTTCTAAATAAACACCTAACAAAAATTTCTAAAAGTATATCAATACATACAGAATACTTTAGAATAATTTCTTGCTTAAAAGTTATTTATGAGAAACATCTACTTACGAAAACATAAAGCAGATGAGACTGAGAGAGAAAATCTATGTCAAGTCCATTAAAAGACACTAGCAAAAATAAAAACAATATGGGCTGCACCTACCTGTGCCAAGCATTGTATTAGGTATCATCTGGTTCTCCGTGTTACCTTGCAAAGATTCCTGCAAGTTAGGTGTCATTTCCATTATCTTTTTACAGACTAGGAAACTGTCCCTCTGAGGTGATTTTATTTACTGTGATATATGTAGATTAATATTCTCACAGAACTTTTATCTCAGCCTTTTGTGGGGTTTCCCAGACATAAAACCCTGTTTCTCTAGAAGTTTGACAAATAAGGGTAGCTTTGAATTTTATAAAGAGAGAACAAAGTCACTTTTTAGCCAAGATTGCAATTCTATAAAGTCTCATTCTACACTGACCAAATATCTATGAAAAAAACTAAACAATATATATATCCACACTTTGAGATTGGAGATTGGAGAGTTTATCTGAGATCCAGCCTAATTTTCCTATCATCCTGCTAAAGAATTTGAATCTTCCTTTCAGATGAACAGGAAAAAGGGACAGCTTCACGAACACTGTAACCAACACTTTGATTTTTTTTTTAACTTTTCTGATATTTTATTTTATAGTTAAAATTAAAATTGTACTGAACGATTGCAATATTTGTTCACTAGTTTCTGAGCAACAATAAGCCTAAAGAAGGTTTGGGGAGCCCACAGTATGGAATTCTGGATCTTACCAAGGCAGTTGCCAAGGACATGGCAAATTCCAGTCACTCTGACAGCTGACTCCAGTCATGACAGGTGAGAGTCATGGTGGTGGAGGGCAAGCATGGGGTGGGGGTGGTCATTCCCAGGACAGTTTTCTGTGGGCTTGTGTACAAGTATCACCCTCAGTTAGTTTATCTGGCCCAAGCGTTTATGGCTGCATTTAAGAAAAACTTTCTATGATTTTAAGGATCCACCAGATTAAAAGCTGTATGACACCAGAAATCTATTCTTCCACAGTTCTAGAGGTCAGAGTCTGCTATCAAGGTGCCTTACTTTTTTCTGACTTTTTTTCATTATAGTAAGATATTGAGCATCATTCCCTGTGCTTTAGTAGGTCCTTGTTGATTGTGCATTTTACATATGATAGTGCGTATCTCTTATGACCAACCTAGACAGCATATTTAAAAGCAGAGACATTACTTTGCCAACAAAGGTCCATCTAGTCAAGGCTATGGTTTTTCCAGTGGTCATGTATGGATGTGAGAGTTGGACAGTGAAGAAAGCTGAGCGCTGCAGAATTGATGCTTTTGAACTGTGGTGTTGGAGAAGACTCTTGAGAGTCCCTTGGACTTCAAGGAGATCCAACCAGTCCATCCTAAAGGAGATCAGTCCTGGGTGTTCATTGGAAGAACTGATGTTGAAGCTGAAAGTCCAATATTTAGGCCACCTCATGTGAAGAGTTGGCTCATTCGAAAAGACCCTGATGCTGGGAGGGATTGGTGGCACGAGGAGAAGGGGACGACAGAGGATGAGATGGCTGGATGGCATCACCGACCCAATGGACATGAGTTTGGGTAAAATCCAGGAGTTGGTGATGGACAGGGAGGCCTGGCGTGCTATGATTCATGGGGTCGCAAAGAGTCGGACACGACTGAGCGACTGAACTGAACTGACTTGTTTCCATACTCCTAATTTATTCCCCCCACCACCTTGTTAGCAATACGTTTGTTTTTTATGACTATGAATCTATTTATGTTTTGTGAATAAATTCATTTGATTCATTTGCACTCTTTTCTTTATGGCCATGCTGAGTGGCTTGTGTGATCTCTGTTCTCTGACCAAGGAATGAACCTGAGTCCTAGCCATCAGACCACGAGGGATCTCCCTGTACAACTTTTTTGATTCCACATGTAAGTAATATAATATATTTGTCTTTCTCTGACTTATTTCATTTAGTATGATCACCTCTGGATCTATACATGTTACTGTGAGTGGCATTGTTTCATTCCTTTATATGGCTGAGTGGTATTCCATTGTATGTATGTGTGTGTACGTATGTTTATATATATTTACAGCAGCTATTGTAAATAGTGCTGCTGTGAACTTTGGGGTGCATCTATCTTTTTGCACTGGAGCCTTCATCTTTTCCAGATATATACCCTGAAGTGGGACTCCTGGATCATATGATAGCTCTACTTTCATTTTTGGGGAGAAACTCCATAGTGTTTGTACCAATTTACATCCCCACCAACAGTGTAGGAGGATTCCCTTTTCTCCACACTCTCTCCAGAATTTATTATTTGTAGACTTTTTGACAGTGACCATTCTGACCAATGGGAAGTGATACCTTAACAAGAGAAGCCACAGCAATGAGAAACCCACGCACCACAACTAGAGAGTAGCACCTGCTTCCTGCAACTAGAAAAAAAACACACACAGCAACAAAGACCTAGCACAGCCATAAATAAATAAATAATTTTTTTTAAAGCACCACAGTAAAAATTGACAACAGCCAATTGACACAGTCCAGAGCTATTTCCCCACCAGCTCTCAGGATTCTGATGAGAATTCCCCACCTCCCACCCTTACTATTTACTCCATCATATTTCTCTTAATGAGTCAATTGTTATAGTTGCTAAGTCATGTCTGACTCTTTTCAACACCGTGGACTATAGTCTGCCAGGCTCCTCTGTCCATGAAATTTTCCAGGCAAGAATACTGGAGTGAGTTGCCAAGTCCTCCTCCCCGGGATATTCCTGACCCAGGGATGGAACCCCAAGTCTCCTGCATTGGCAGGTAGATTCTTTACCACTAGATCACAAGGGAAGCCCCTCAGTGAATCAGTAAACCAGAATAAATGGGGGAAAAAAGGTTTAAGACCTACCCTAAATCCAGAATGACCTTATGTCACGATTATTAGCTTAACTGCATCTACAAAGAGCGTTTCTCCAAATAAGGCCATATTCACAGGTTCCAGAGGTAGAACATAGTTTTTGGAGGTGAGTACCATTCAACCCACTCCAGAAGCCATGAGCTCCATAGCCCAGACTCTGGAGTCAAGTACAACTGGATTCAAATCTGGTCTTTATTTCCCAACTGAATGACCCAGAGCACTATTCTCATTTATAAAATGTGGATAGTATGAGCAACCTTGCCCTGGTTTATGGTGAGAAATCACACAATAGAGACTTGGCATAGTGTCTGGCCAATAATATTCCTTATTATTACTAGTTCTTTCCTCAATAACTTACATTACTGGAGATGACTAAGCTTTATGCAGGCAAGAGCAGCTGGTCAGCATCCAACCAGAGAGAATCCAAGACATGTGCATCATATGGGCCTTTTGCTCTAAAAGAGCTAATTTTGTGAGATGGAATCCTCCTGCTGAAGGGAAACTTAATGATCATGATTAACGCACATGATTCTACAAATGATACAAATAATACTCAGAGAAAAAGCACATTTTATCCATAACTACACAGCAAGGTGGAAGCACAACCAAAACTAAAAACCAGGTCTTCAAGGTCTTCCCTGTTTAGTTCTTACTTCCGGGCATTATTCCTTGTTAGATGAATGATTAGTGGTCATTACCTACATTGACCCTGAGAAATTAAAATCTAAAAAAAAAAAAAGTTTTTCAATTTTAGGATGTTTTTTCCAAACTGACTTTACTTTTATAGTAATTAATGCTAGTGATTTTAATTATAACAGCACATACTAAGATAACAGTCTGAAGCAGATTCTCTCAAATAAATTAGCATCCTTCCCCTTCTACTGACTGTTGGTAATAAAAGAAATACACATGCTGTGCTGACCTTCTACTGAACAGTAAAAGTATATAATTGCATTTTTGTGCTAATGACCTCAGATATTTTCTAATAATATTCTGCTTGTTGTCTGTGCTGCTATAAATTTACTAGGTATCTTGTATAAAACAAATACAATATTGTAAAGTTAAAAAATAGATAAATGAACTAATTTAAAAAAAATAGTATGTTTCTGAGATTGCAAAGTTGAAATAGGGGAAAAAGGGAAAGGTATTAAGTGGTGGAAAAGAGTGGCAGAATAGTAGTAGCACAGACACTTCACAGTCTGCCAGAATATGAGTCTAGAACCTAATTTAATTCAGTCATCCTTGGTTTGGACTAGTATTTCAGTGATTTGTCCCACTTCCTTTTTGATTGTATAACTGCATTTATTTTCAATTTGTTCATATAAGTTTGCCTATTAGTTAAGTCACTTTATTCACATCAGATTTCAATACAGTTATTTTTCATTTATCTAATCTCCCTTCCTGGAGAATTGAAGAGATTCTCTCCTACAAATGAAAGTTGCTGAGAACAGGGCCCATTCCATCTCACATTCCATTCCACAGTGTAGTGCCCAACATAAGATGAGTTCCAAGTTCCAAGAAACTGAAGGAGTTAATAGTCCTTTTAATTTAGTCTCACTTAATAAATATTTATTAATCTGGATATATAGAGGAGATCCCTGTTTAAATATTCACTTTCGAATCTTAGATACAATGTGCCAACATGGTTCATATTCAAATGTATCTGTTGAAAACACCACAGAGAGAGTTTTGGAAGACTGTAGGTTGATTGAACTTCCCAGGCGGTGCAGTGGTAAAGAATCCACCTGCCAATGCAGGAAACTCAGGAGATGCCAGTTTGATCACTGGGTTGGGAAGATCCCTAGAAGTGAGTAATAGCAACCAACTCCAGTATTCTTGCCTGAAAAATTCCATGGACAGAGGAGCCTGGCAGGCTACAGTCTTGGGGTCACAAAGAGTCGGACATGACTAAGTGTGCACACTCGCACATACACAGGTTGGTTACCAGACTACTTCTAAATAGAATTATGGTTAACCTCATTTTAAATTACCTTGGTAGTTCTAAAGTAATTCTAACATTCCAAGTTGGCAAATGTATGTCCAGAGTTAAGGACAGAATAAAGGACGTATATGATAAAAATGAATTATGGCACTACTTGGCCCATGGAAGCAATTTCAGGACCATGCTTTAAGTTTTTTAATATGGTCTGTCCAGCCTGGCATCAGGAAGGATCTACCATTGTGATCTACTGCTGGACTTTGGAGGGTAGCAATCACTTCCACAGGGCATCTACGATAAACTGGGCACAGTTACCACTTAGCTGTTTGGTAATGAGTCTGGGTGTTACTATCAAATCTGATTTTAAAAAACAATTATATTAGAACAGCTCAAAGCATAGCAATGTAGAGAAGCCCAGATTGCTTTCTAGACCAGGATGCAAGCATGTCAAGTTTAACTTTAGCTCAGCAGGTATGTGGATGACACAGAATTTAAAAAAGGAGGTGAGAGAGTTGAGTAAACAGAGAGTACTCATCTACCAGGGCTGATATGACAAAGAAGCACCAACTGAGTGGCTTAAAAATACCAAACTTGTTCTGTACTTCTGGAGGCTAGACATTCAAGATCAAGGTGTCAGCTGGACCATGCTTCCTCTCAAAACATTAAAGAAAGATCTGTTTTAGGCCTCTCTCTTAGCTTTTAGTAGTTCCTTGGCCTGTGATAGCATAATTCCAGTCTCCACATGGAGTTATCCCTGTATGTGTATCTATGCCCAAATCCCCCCCTTTCATAAGGATAAAATCACACTGGATGATGGATCCACCCCACTTCAGTAGAACCTCATCTTAACTGGTCACATCTGTCCCAACTCTATTTCCCAATAAAGTCATATTTTGAGGTAGTGGGGGTAGGTACCTTCAACACTGAGGGATGGAGGATTAGGACTTCAACACCTTTTGTTTTTGAAGGCAGGGATGTACAATTCAACCCATAACACAGAGTAACAGAATCAATTAATAAAAGAAAGGTGCCAAACAGGAAGGAGTTTTGCAAACAGGGGCTTGTTAATACAAGGTTCTCTGACTCCAAGCACCAAGAGCCCAGCTCACAGGTAGGTTGAACTGGTGTGGAAGAGGAAAGTAAATTTTAACATGAGGTTCTGTGAGGGCACAGTCTCTCCCTTTACTCACTCCAGTGACAGCCTACTGAGGAAACCCAGGCCAACCAAGCCAACGTGTGAAAATGCAGGCACAGAGCCATTGGCTACAACAAGTTCTGTGCTTATCACCTAGTCAAGCTGACTGACATTCAAAAGCTGGATTTGCTGCCGGCCAAAGAGCAGTAGGCAAATGAGCCTGCTCAGACAAACAGTATGACAGTTGTTGGTGGAAAGACATCATTCAATTATTTCTTCTCCCTCCAGTGCTGATTTTCAGGCAACCCAAACACTGTACATTTTCATCTCTTTGGAGTAAAGCACTTAGCAAGAGATTGTATGTTGTTTCAAACTGAAAGAGACATAGCACTGCCTTTCCACCCTTCCTTCAATCAGCATGGCTATTTTCCAATATTAATAAAAAGTTCTGTTTCTGCAAACTAACCTCAAACTCCATTCTCTCTCCGGAGTTCCAAGGATTTGATGACAAACTTGGCATACTAAATTTTACAGATCCAAATCAATGTTGAACACAAAAGAAAGCTCGGTGCCCTATGGTAATTTAAGAGCATGATTATTTTTGGACTGAAACCGCTTAAAACAAGCACAGCTGCAAAGGTCTTGTTCCACTTCCAGAAGATCGTCTTTATATTCCAAATGTATCCAAGGGTCTAGAAACCAAGCTCAGACAGCATTATTAATATGAAATAAAGTTATGTCACACTTGGTTTTCAAAGATAGTAAATCCACCAACACCAGTAAAATTAAATAAATATTTCAAGTCTGAAGTTAACCTCTATGAGAGAGCCAGGAAAAATGAAAATTTCAAATCTGGTTTAGGAAAAAAAAATATCTTTTTCATTAGTTTTCACCCTGACCATTTAAAGTTAACTATACATAGACTACAGAAATGCTATTCGTTCAATGATGATACTTCCATCTAAATTGAAATTATTAAGAATAAACATATACTCCTGTAAAACTTAGAATGGAGTGGGTATGCTTCCATAATGAGTTTTTGGATACACCCAGTCTGGTCATGTCACTTTCGGGCTTAAATGTTTTACTGATGCCCCCACTGAATTCAAAATACCTTTCAGAAAGCCTTTAAAAATATGGGAGAATGGCACTGAAGCATGTAAATTATCATATGTGAAATGAATCGCCAGTCCAGGCTTGATACATGATACAGGGCACTCGGGGCTGGTGCACCAGGATGACCCTGAGGGATGGGATGGGGAGAGAGGTGGGAGGGGGGTTCTGGAAGGAGAAAACATGTACATTCATGGTGGATTCATGTCAATGTATGGCAAAACAAATACAATATTGTAAAGTTAAAAAATAGATAAATAAACTAATTTAAAAAAATAAAATATTTATTTGAAAAAATAATAATAATAAAAAATAAAAATATGATCTCAGGTTGACTCTTCAACCTTCTCTGTAAACTCCACTCACCTCACCTTCTTAACCCTTTTCCAGGATCCCATTATACTGCGCTCCTCCCTTTTGGCCTTATTTACTGGTTTTTCTCTTAAGAAGTTTTGGGCATCTTCAATCCAGGGCTCAGTATTCCATGTAAGACTCTGAAATAGGTTAGGTGCTTCTTTTATGTGCTACTTTGTGGCCACTCATGTTGCAGCTATTATCCTAATTTTATTGGGAAGTATACAAATCTGCTTCCCTCACCAACTGCATGCTCCTCCAGAATAGAGATTCACATAACTCATGCAATTTGGTCAATAGATGTTTAATAAATAATGTTGAATGAAAAGTGAAAGTTATCACAAGACTTACACTAACTATGTCTCATATATGATATAAAAATTAAATATGTTTGCCAAAAATAACTAACATAACCCATGTTTATTAAAAAAAAAAAAAAGTCAGGTTCAGGATAAGAAAGAAAATAGTTGCATTCTATTCCTTGCTAGAATAGTGATTCTCTAGAAAATTTTGCTAAGTTTTGGACATCATATTGTTTAATGAATTTTTTTATTTCCTAAGTTTCTAAATTCAATTTAGAACTCCTAGGAAAATATAAGCCAAAAAATATTTAAATTATCTGTTTTCCTAGCATCCAGAAATAATATTTGTTGATTATTTTTTGCATCTGTTTTCCTATCTCCCTTTTTCTCTTTTTTAAATGAGCATCAATATTTAAAAGAGATGGTAACAGGCTAGAGTATGTTGATGCAATGTTTACATGATGGTAAAGAATCTAGAAACAATTACCAACATAAAAAACAGGAAAAATGGCTATTTTTCAAAGGCACAATGAGCATCTCACAATATCTACAAGTTTACCATGCAAAAAAGAAATTAAGTTCAAATGTATAGGACTTTTGAGAGTAAAACTAGAATATCTAAAAGACTACTAAAATGTATTTCTGTATTTGTTGTTTAGTTGCTATGTGATGTCATATTCTTTTGTGACCCCATGAACTGTAGACCGCCACATTTCCCTGTCTATGGGATTTCCCCGGCAAGAATACTAGAGTGGGCTGACATTTCCTTCTTCCAGGGATCTTCCTGACCCAGGGATCAAACCCACGTCTCCTGCATTGGCAGGTGCATTCTTTACCAAAAAGAAATAGCTTTCTATATTTGAGCTTTGTGAAAATTGAAGTAGTTTCTTCTTCATAAAGTTTCTTTAACATGGAGGTAAATAAACTGAAACTGGCTGCCTGTTTGTTGAGAATATTAGAGAAATGACACATCCATCAAATTAATCCTAGAGATGATCTCTGAAGTCCTTCCAAGTTATGAGCTTTAACGATACTATGACAACAGTATGACAATAGATGACAATAGATTGACAATACTGTGACAATAGATTTTTGAATTCCTTATCAGGAATAATTCCAAATGAATGAAGTCTCTTTCATTCTGAGCAAGAAATATGTTAAAGAAAGATAATTCCTTTTATACAGGCTTAACACACACATATGTATATATACATATATACACACACATATAATAATTCCACTGTGCAAAAAGGAAGAGCATATATATATACACACACACATATATATATTCAACAAAAGGCATGTAACATAATGGTCATTGCAACTATTTGTAATAACCTCAGTCTGAAAACTACACAAATGCACTTCAACAGTAGAATAAGTAAAAACCAGGTATTCATGCAATAGCATACTTTACAGCCATGAGAATGAACAAATAACTATTACATGAAAAACATGGGTAAATCTCACTGACATCAAGCTGAGCAAAAGACACAAAAGAGTAAATAAAAGCAGGCAAAACTAATGCATCACGTTCAAAATAAGGGTAAGGGTTACCCTTGTGGTGGGCTTTAACTCAAAACGGGCATGAGAGGGCTCTGGTATCTCTGTTCCTTGATCTAAGGGGTGTTTACACAGATGTGCTTAATTTATGAGACTACATTGAACTAGATATATATGCATTTTTCTGTACATTGTACTTCAGTATAAAGTTATAAAAATGGCCTCTATGGTCCATTAGTTTTTCATATTTAATACCATAGAAAAAGACATAATAACAAAGCCATGGGGTTTATATTTTAAAGACTTATTCACTAAGAGAGTCTAAGTAATGTGAAAAGTTTAAAAAAAATTTGTCTAAAAACTTAAGTATGAAAATATGTGCTTTGGAGACGAACACTAAGAATGAACTACGGTCACCTTGATGTATTTCATCTAATTTGTGCTGAAATCCATATGCAGTAACAACTAATTATAGATCTCTTTTAGATATGTTTGCATGCTGCTTTAAAAATATATTGGTTTATTTGTCATGGGAACTCTAGCAGAAATTAAACCTCCTAGAATTTTTTAAGCATTTTCATTTATGGATAAAAGTACACAGCCATATTATTGTGCTTCCAAAAAGCCTTCTACTTATTTGGCAAAGCAGGTGCACTGGTTGATCAGGCCGCAGCCACAGTCATTCAGATAATCCCTATAAAAACAAGAGCCCAACTGCCAGGCTCATTATACTTTCCAAAGCCAACAGAATAGGTCTGGATAGCGCTCCTGGAAAAAAATTAATACTGTACCATATAATTGACAAAAAATATTATTTTTCAAGTATTGGCAGCTTTGTTCTGTGGCAGAGGTTGGCAAATATCTGAAATATTTGGATATTTCCGGAAATATCCAGATAGTAAATATTTAGGTTTTGCAAGTCATGCGGTCTCCATTACAACCATTCAACTCTGCTCTTGGCTGAAAACAGCCATAGACAGTACAGAAACAGATGAGCATGGCTGCGTTCCAATAAAACTTTATTTACCAAAACCTTGAGTGGGCTGGATTTGGCCTGTGGACTGGAATATTCAATATTTCCAGTTTTAGGGGAATGAAAAGATGTTTTGATTTGCTTTATTTTGCTTTCTCTTTTTCTATGTGGCTATCTAACCAGTACAATATGTATTGTCATCATTCAGCAGTTCCTAACCTTGGATAATTGGATTTGATGATGTCTTTAAGCTTTTCTCATTATTAAAGTTTGATTAAAATAATCTATTTATCTAGCATGCACAGTCTTAACTGAAATGTAAGTCTCATGTTTTCCCTAGAATTTCTCCAGTTTCTAAGACTACAATGTATAGAAGAAGACTATGTCAAAAATTCTTTAAGAGTGAAAATAGTTGGAAATAACTTTCTTAATTAGCTAGAACCTTCCTGGTAAAATGTGAGAGCAGACTCCTTATTTTGTTCCTTCACCCAAAACTATTTTACAAACATTATTATGAGCATTGTGCTAAAGGTTTGATGGAAACACTAGCGCATCTACAGAATTTTTACTCTCAGAGGCTTACAGGACAGTGGGAAGACTCAGGGACTAGTGGTTAAGAATTTGTAGACTGGAGCCTGAGTGCCTGTCTTCAAACACAGGCCCCAACTTTCAATAGATATATATAATCTTGAGTAAGTTACTCAATAAGTTACACATATTATTATATGTGCCTCCATTTTCTCATCTGTAAAGGGTAAATAACAACACTATATATATATTCATAAAACTATTGGAGGATTAAATTATCACTGTGGGCTGGCACTGTCATCCAGATAGCTCTTTGTATTGGGGGCTGTCCCATGTTTTACAATATGTTTATAGCAGCCCTGGCCTCAATCTGCTAGCCCAACCCTTTCTATCCTTCCCAATCTGAAATGACAATGAAAGTCTCCAGATATTGCCAAATGTCCCCTGGGAGTAAAATCACACAGCTGATTGAGAACCACTGATCTAGCACATATTAAGTGTTCAATATGTACTAGCTGTTACTATATTTAATCATAAGCTAATTTTGAAGGATAAGAGATTTCTCATAGGAGGTAACTCTTGCACTGTCATCTATTACAAAATCTCACATATAAAAAGCATGCAATACAATGTTTTGCCGACATTAAACCAGTCAACGGTAACCTCTCTCTTTCCTCCCCAATCTTTAATATTGACTTGAAGTGCAGTCCCTCTCAGAATACCTTTTTAACTTTATTGCCAAGGACTTCATTTTTAATTTCATTTTTATTTTTCCCTTTCTAGCCTATTAGCCAACTCTTTCAACCTCAGTTAATCTTATTGCAGGTCATTTACTTGGAGGAATGGTTTCTTGCATGGAATAATGTAAGAAATAGAATAAACCTACTCCTTATGTAATGTTCTTGTGTCTGCCTATATTACTATAAGAATTGAAAAGTGGCTACAACAGAAAGCCTTTTTGTGTTCATTTAGTTCAATTACCTTTGTTGAAAATCTTCCTAAGGTACATTAAATGTTTGCTTTGCTTTAGTATCTACAAACTGATGTCAGTAACAGATATTATCTTTAATGATTGTCAATCATCCTGGTGCTTGTGGCATCACTGCTCTGAGCATTGATTCTTCTTAGACGTGTAAGACTGGGATGCTGAGCACAAAACATATATCTGCTGCTCAAGGTTCAGATTAGTTATGCCTGTTTAAAATTACAATGAAATATTGCATTCCCTAAATTATATCTTAGGGTCATCACTGCAAGTAAATATTAAACTCTGACAAAACATAAAGGAGATTAAGAAAGGGATTGTGTTTGGGAGAATTTGAATTTTCCAGTCCCTTGAAGTCAGACCTGGTCTTCATTTGAATTAACTAATGAACTGTGAGTGGAAGTAACACGTCTCACTCTCAAGCAGAAACTTTCAAACCAGCATGTGGTTCACATAACTGTCTTCTTTTCCTCTTCCAAGAGACTAGAAATATTAAAAACTGCTCCATCAGTCTGGGTTTCAGAGTAAAGACAGCATGGAACAACTGACTTGAGGCAGGTTTACGTCAAGAATAATACATAAATCTTCAGTGCTGTGTTTGTTACCACAGCATAACTTAGCATATGCTGACTGATACATGTAATAATGGCGATCCATTTATTTAATACTTTCTGCATCCTCTCTGTTCCAGGTACAAGAGCAGACATTTGTAAATTTTGAAAAAAAAATTAAATAGAAGCAACACCTGTCTTTGAGGGAGCTTACAGTAGAGTGGGATGAAAATACCTATTAACCAGAGAATTAGATTGGAGAAGGCAATAGCAACCCATTCCAGTACTTTTGCCTGGAGAATCCCATGGATGGAGGAGCCTGGTGGGCTGCAGTCCACGGGGTTGTGAAGAGTCGGACATGACTGACCGACTTCACTTTCACTTTTCACTTTCATGCATTGGAGAAGGAAATGGCAACCCACCCCAGTGTTCTTACCTGGAAAATCTTGGGGGCAGCGGAGCCTGATAGGCTGCCGTCTATGGGGTCGCTCAGAGTCAGACACAACTGAAGTGACTTGGCAGCAGAGAATTAGATTACTTGTAAATTGCCTTCTATTCCTATTCCTGAACCCAAAATTCACTACTTCTTGACAAAGCAGAGAAGATGAAGCATTATGTGAGCAGGTAGATAAGAAAAACTTGGAGGCTGGGCAGATCTATGAACCTAATTAACAAGGTGGTGGTTATCTTTTCTTTTGACATCCACAATCCTTGCAAGGAACAAAGATAAGAATGGGGCAGATTCTATGTCCAACTGCAGTGGAAAAGCCATGAGAGATTGTCAGGAAGCATTCTCTCTAAACATCCCGGCAGAGAAAGCAGAACCCACTTGGCAACCAATACTCCAGCTCTGAATGAGAGCTGTGGTTCCCTGAAATCCTTGCTGCCGACTTCACCACACAGAATTGCTCTGCAGGGTAATCAAACACTACTATGCATCACAGGGCCTGGGAGGCCTGGTAAAGCAGCACCACAGGAACACAAGGACCATTTTATTTTCTGGCTGTGGCCTGCCTTTGGTTTTCCAAGGAGTCTGATGTATGGAAATGAAGCAATTGAAACCAGCATGATTTGGGTCTGATGGCCATCCTCCTCTCCCCTAACAGAAGTAGGCAGCGTTTTATGGGCCTCGTAAAAGAGTTTATGAGGCTTTGATGGGAAGTTGGCAGCCCAGGCTGCCTACAATGACCTGATGAAAAACAGCTCTTCTCTGCACCTACTTGAAAGGTTTATGGCTGTGGCTGTTTACTCAGAACCCAGGCAGAGCCTGGCCAGGGGAGTCAAAGAGATGGGCCTCAGAAATGAAGGTGGAGGAAAAACGTAGCTCTGGCATTCCAGAATTCAGAAAGGCATCTGTACCCAGCAGGGATGCTGAACCAAGATCCTGGGGAGACTGAGAAGACTTATTTCACTAAGCACACTTGGTGATACTTTCCTTCCCCTTGACCAAATGATCGTTCGCTTCCTCTCACTTCACACTAGGACACTTTTGGTTTGATAAACTAAGAGCACAGGCTTTGAAGCCATGGAACCTGACTTAAATTCTCCCCCATGACTTACTAGCTTTGTGGCTTTAAGTAAGGTATTGAACCTCTCTGATCCTCTGGTTCCTACTCTTGCTTAATAAAGATTAAATGAGATTATGTTGATAAAGTTTTAAAACAATGCCTGGTACACAATGACCTTTTAAGAATTAATGGCCTTCACTAGAAGATCTAGTTTTGAAACTCAGTTCCACCTTAGGCAGTTCAATTAAACTGACAGATTCTAAGTATCCTCACTGGCCATATAAAAGAAATGGCATTGGGATAAGGAAATAAAGATTTTGTATGTGAACATGGTTCGTAAGTTTAAAGTGAAATATAAAAGACCATGCAAATTCTGAAAAAGTACATTCTTAAATAATAATAATGGCAATTAATGACCAAACAATAATATCATGTGTCCCAAGTATCCGAGCCCCTTCTAAGTATTTTAGATGTATTATTAATGCATAATTCTCATTACATGGCTATGAACTACATATTTTATGACCTCTCTTCTATGGAGGAAACTGAGGCACAGAGAAGCTAAAGAACTTGCCTGAGGTAAAGAGTAAAACTCATGTAATCTGACTCTTTTATCCTCTCTATATTAATTTTCTGTAATTTCTATAAATGTTTTCAAACTTAGATATATACTTTCAAATTGTCAGGCATGCAGATATGTGTTTTCCTTGATGAACAGATGACTGGTTCTATGTACATGGTAAGGGAAACTGCAGTTAATTCCACTGAGAGAAAATGTGTGGTTAATAAAGGTTTATGTATCTTTTAGTGATTCATTTCACAAATATTGACTGAGTGTTTCCAGTGTGGTAGGTACTAAGGTATGGCAGACAATGGAAAATGTCTCTACATATCTATCAATATGTCTGTATCTACAACATTTAGTGTAGTCCATACAATCTGACTGAATTCAACCTGGTTTCCACCACAATCACTCTAATTAACTTCATTATCAACTGTATCACACTCTAGTCACTTACTCCAATGTTTGTACATGTCCAGTCGTCATGTATGGATGTGAGAGTTGGACCATAAAGAAAGCTGAGCATGGAAGAATTGGTGCTTTTGAACTGTGGTGTTGGAGAAGACTCTTGAAAGTTCCTTGGACAGCAAGGAGATCTAACCAGTCCATCCTAAGGGAGATCATTGGACTGGGTGTTCATTGGACTGATGTTGAAGCTGAAACTCCAATACTCTGGCCACCTGATGCAAAGAGCTGACTCATCTCAAAAGACCCTGATGCTGGGAAAGATTGAGGGTGGGAGGAGAAGGGGACGGCAGAGGATGAGATAGTTGGATGGAATGACCAACTCAATGGACATGAGTTTGGGTACTCTCCAGGAGTTGGTGATGGACAGGGAGGCCTGGTGTGCTGCAGTTCATGGGGCCACAAAGAGTCGGACACGACTGAGAAACTGAACTGATTCATGTGTTTCCATCATACCAATCTTATTCAAAGGCTTTTGTCTACCACCTCTAATTTAAAATTTCCACTCCCTCAGCTCATAAAATGACACTTTCCCCCTCTGGAGACTGGTTTTCATGGATTCATTTTCCTCCCCAAGCCATTAAACTTGAAACATTCAATGACCTCCCAATGTGTCATATTCAAATGCTATGTCCTGGCATTCAGTACCCCTCAAGATCAAATTCCATACAGTTCTGAGGCTTTACCTCTCACAACCTCCTTCATTCAGGAAACCATCCAACATTTCTCAGTCTTCATTATTTTCCCTGTCTCTGTATGATTATCCAGTTTGTTCTCAGAATTAATTACCTTCCCCATTTACCACTGGATTTAAGGCATTCTTTCCACTTCAGACATAGCCACAGCTAGAAGCAGCATTTTCTTCTCTGTACCCCAGTGACAATTTACCATGTCTCTCTCAAGACACTAACTGTACATTGGCCTTAATGACAGCCCATTCTAGAGCTGTCTTTTAATCACCAGAAAATTATAAACACTTTCAGAACATGAATTAGGTCTTCATCACTATGTTCATTTTCAAGTCTAGCATAGATATGTACTCAAGTTAAATGATCAGTGTTGTTGGATGGGTGATTAGTTGGATGGATGAATGATGGTCACAGGCTCACATAACTCATAAGCTAATATTTCTTCTAAAGCCTATGTTTTATGACATTTAGGACAAGAATTAGTTATAATATCCATATTGGCTGCAATATTTTCATTGTAGAAAAATATTCTTAATTTCTAATATGAGCAATATTATAGAAAAAAAACAAGCTTTAAAAAGAAAAAAGTATTTCTGGCAATACTGGATTGAACTCTGAGATTCAGCACATTATGCCTTGGCTATACTGCTGAGAGTCTCCAATACCTCTATTTCCCCTCTGGACTCTTAAGCGAAGTTAAACAGAGAGCCTCTAAGTGGCTTTCCACCTCAAGGAATATCTAAGTCTATCTTGCATCCTTCTGTGGATAATTTGGATCCAAAATATTATACTTCTCCAAACAAGGAGAAATTAAACAATGAAATTCCATGGCACATCATTAACAAAGGGATTTGCCATAACAGCTGGGAATTAAGCAGGGTTCACACCTACCAGTGGGTTATTTCAGAGGAAATTCTGAAAAAGATATTTATGAAAGAAAATAATGCCAGCTACCAACAGTCTCTGCCAATTCTAAAATTCTAGTTTTGTGTAGGGGCCTTAAATTATACTAAAAAGTGAATTATAATGAACACTGATTCTTAGGACATATAGGTACATACAGATACACCTATCCATATGTGTATATATGTGCATATACATATATGTGTGTACATATACATATATATTGCATGTGTGTATATATATGCATGCGTATATACCAATATATTCATATATGCATTTATGTATATATTATGAAACATTCAAGGAATAAAGCTTTAAAGAAGCAAAAAGAACATGAAAAAATACAAAGAGACATGGTAGAAATGGAACTAACTCCACTGAGTTGACATAAAACAGTTTTTCCATTTAGGCACTGAAAAGACAAAGGAAGTGGACCCTTTTGAAGATATTTATCATTACTCTGCTGGTGAAGTCGTCGCTCTGTACTTGTCAACAAGGAGTCCAGAGCTAAGATGTGATGGATTAGCAATGAATATGCTTTCTGCTGTGTGCATTATTTTATTAGAGTCTTCTATGCCCTAAATTCTTCCTAAATAAAACCAAATAAAATAATAAGAAATGACAAAGTAAACTTTTCTTCATTTTTGCTAAAAGCATGTGCTGGGAAAGTACATTAGCATGGGACTTTAAGAGAGCTTTTGACTCATCTCCACTCATTTGTCAAGTCATTGTCAAGTCAATGTGACCAAAGAAAGAGGGATAAGTGGGAGAGTCAGTCCTCACTTTATTCAGGTTCAAGCACAGGTACCTCATATTTCTTAAAATATAAAAATCGAAAGAACTGCAACAACTATGATCAGAAACAAGTTATGGACACTGTAAGTACGAATGTATTCAACTAGTTTTTTTTTTCCCCAGAAATGCTAAAAAGGTTAATTTGTTTGGACTCAGACATTGTTGAAGAGGAAAACCTTGGGACTGCTAATATGTTAATGTCCATTATACACTAGGTCTTTTACAAATGCTATCAGGAATTCTCACAACTCTGTAAGACCAATCTCTTTCCCCCTTTTTAACAGATGGTGCCACAGAAAACAATGTTCTAAGTACAGCCTGTGGCCATTCATTACTAATTGGTAGAAACACAATATGAGCCTAGTGCTCTGTCTGTCCCAGAGGCTACGGGCTAGGCTTCATACTAACACCCTTTATTTCATCTAGTACTGTACATTTCAATTTAATTTTTTTACTTATCTAATTATTTTTCACCTTACAACAAGAGATAACAAGGTTGAGACATTTTGACTTTAAATGCATAGATAGGCAAGCTAAGTCTCAAAATCTTAAATTATTTGTCAAACTCATTTAACTGTAAGTATTGAGTTACAGTTTGAATACTAAGACAAGTATTCAACTATCTGATTTTAAAGCTAGTTCTTCCTAAAGTAGAGCATACTGTAGTTCTATATACTTCCTGTATTCATACTGTAGTTCTTCCATACTGTAGCTTACTATAGCAAGCTAAGTTATCAAGACAAAACACTACATATGTTTTAATTCTTTAATACATGGTCCCATTTTGAAATAACAGATTAGAATTACACACACACAAATACTGAACTATAATTACTTTAATATGTATTATATATTGAAATGTATAATTTTTCATTAACATAGAGATTCCCAGCCAAACTGCTCTACTGTAGGAAGGCTGAGTAAAGAATAGCAGAAACTCTTTGAGCCAAAGAAAATTGCATAAACACAAAAAACACTAATAGCTGTGCTCTGTAAAGGCATAAGCTTGTTTTTGCTTGATTGAACTATAACAGCATTTTAATGGAATAACCTTCATTTGACATTTAGCTAACTGCTATTTCATGGAATCACGTTTCATTATGAAATGAGAGCCAATCTTAGTGATTGCAGTACCAGTTATTATAAAAATGTTTCTTATTTTCTTCTCCCAATCAATAGTCTTCAATTCCTATTCTGAATTTGTTTTCCTGCTTTTGATTTTAAGGAGGAGTAAAAAGGGGACACGTAACTTCCCCAAAGGCATTATTCTGAGAAGGCATATTGCTTTATAATCGCCAGAGAGCAACCACATACATTAGCACATTTTTTTAACTTAGAACCATCACTTAAAGATAACTAGTATTTTTCCTTAAATGAAAGAAGAAATTGAAGTCAAAAGTATCCAGAGACTCTCCCAAAGTTGCATAGCTAGGGTGTAGCCAAAATGAGAGTCAAAACTCAAATCTAGTCATGTTCTGTCCACTGTACCATCTCTTAACACTGGAACTAATTCAAATTACCTCAGACCTAGAAAATGCTAAGAGAAATTTCATCAATATCAGGTAAAATCTGAAGTCCAAGGGGTTTCTTTAGGAATTCAATCCAATTGTGTTTCTAGTTGTAACATCCATTACTCTTTTAATCTCAGCTCATTAGAGCTGGAAGAAACTGCAAAGAACATTCACTAATGAAATATTATTTGGTCCTATTGTAGACCAGAGATCATACTAGATCCTAGAGACACAAAGATGAATAAGATGCAATCCATGGCTTTAAATAACTAATTAAAATGCTAATTATCTGCACAATGAATAATAACTAATTTTGCCACCAGGCGCAGGAAACGTAGGGATTCACAGAGGACATGACACATTAGTTGGTATTTTCTAAATGTGTACATGTTCTTTAAAGTGGAATGGAGGAGTGAAGAGATGGTAGACAGCTAGAGAACTAGTATAACAAAAGGCTTGGTAGACTTGGAGAAACTACAGATAGTACCACCTGACTTGGAATTTAGCATGTGTGGACAGAGAGAGAGAGTGTGTCTTGGTGTGTAGGTACTGGCAATGGAGAGCTGGCTATCTCTAGCCCATTGAGATACAAATCAGCAAAGGGTACCCCTAACTGGACCAGATATTTGTAGTCACTCTCCCCTAGGTACTTGTTCAGTCACTCATACCTAATGTGGAAGCCTTGAAATAGAGAATGCAAAATAGAAATGAGATGAGAGAGAAGATTGAAGACACAGTGGAGCCACCTGGGGTCTGAACTAGACTTGTTCCCATGGTATGTGGAGCCATTAAAGAATTTTACAAAGGAGTAAAACCAGCAGCAGAGAGAAGGTGGGGATGATAGGAATTGCAATGAGGTCTAAGTCATATCTTACAAACTCTGTTTTCAGTAATTGCCTTCACGTTCTCTCTAGAGATAAAGGGAATTAAAACAGTCAATAAAGGACAATTTGTGCTCTTCTACAGCTTAAAAATCTCTTTTATCACTTTAATCACAAAAGAACTCAGGATTTGTTTCCCTTTCTCCTGCCCTTAATTTAGGAACTTAGTTTTGAGTTGAGAGTGGAAATTTACTTACCAACATGGCATCAGATCCAGACTCATGTGTTGACCTCAGTTCTCTCTCCCTGAGATGTCCAGCACAGTATCTGGTCTCTGGATAGCCTGTGATGATGTCTACAGGAGTGCAGTTCTTAGCATCTGATTCTTTCAGGTATCTTGTCACGCCTATTTAATTAATAAACATTTAGGGGTATCTAATATATGCTAAACATAAATATACAATAGTAAGCAAACTAGGCAGAAATGCCTGCCTGACTGCGTTTACATTCTACTTACTGTACACATCTGTGCTGAAGCTTCTAGTGCTAGGACCCAAGTTTCTGCCTCTATGTCCTTCTCATCTCAACCCCAGGCCTCCATTTATCTGGGAGTCCACTTAACTTCATTTAGGTACCTTATTTAGTCACATGTAAACTACTTCCCATGCATCAGAATACATCGATGCCTATTAATACAATTTTGAAATTTCCCCAGGCTGTGCCATTATGGATGGAGAATAATGTTCCTCTGAAGCCTTTCAATTCCCCTTTCTCTGGCTGACACTCAAGCCAGAAGAGAGCTTTCTATGGCCTTTTTCCTTGCCGCTGTTTCCTTATGTTGTGTCTCTCTACCATCTTACTTCAATCTCATGATCTAGTCTTAACAGAAAAAGTTATAGCTATTTAAAAGAGGAAATATATGAAGAAGTATAATGAAAATATTGTCTTTATTAAACAATGATCCAGCTATAAGCTCATCATGGCCAAATTAACACAGGAGCCATGAGTGAGGATAAATTTAGGGCAAAACTCACACAGACTGATACGTGGAAGGTAATGTAGCTGTAACACTGCAGATTAAGTCTAAGTATCTTTCTGGGTAACTGGAGGCATTATTCACAACCATAGAGAACAACAGGAAAGACCCTCAGCAGAGTTTTGCAAGACGGTCTTGAGGTGTTTGTGGAATATTTGATTGAAGATGTCTATCAGTGCTTCAAAAACTGGGCTGAGGATCCACATGTGTAAATCCTTAGCACAGAAGTGGTACTTGAGGCCATGGAGAAATCATCTCATTCAACCCCCCTCCCCCACTGTCACCAACTCATTTCACAGGTTCAAAATCTGAGTCACAAAAAAGCTTACTCAGTGACATGCACAGGGTCAAATGGCCATTTTTTGGCAGAAGCAAACTAAACTTTTCCTCACTCCCGGTCCAGCAATGAGGTCCAAGATAAGTTAGGAAGATAATGTTTCAGAGGGAAAGAGATGAAAAAGGAAACAAAATCTACACATTTCAGCCAGAATGTTAGGCTCAAAGATATTACACAAGTGAAAGAATTTTTAAGTTAAACTAGTCCTGGATGAACTGCTATGTGTGCTTCTTGAAACACCTGCCCCACTTACTTGTCATCAAAGTGAATTCATTAAAAAACAGAGCAGCCCCCAGGGCAAGAGATCCTTTGCATAAATTAGGTGTGAGGGACAAAAAGCACGTTTGAGATGTCTTAGTAGGAGAGCGTAGAAATGTTGGTTTGCTGCAGAATTGAATAACTTCCTAAAACAAACTCTTTAGAGTCTGTGGTTGTGTTTTTATAAAACGAATAAAAATGACTGCCCATAGGAAGGACAGCACAGCCTAGGGGAAACAACTGCTTATCCCCCACCATTAGTTCCCAAACATCTAAGCAGTCAGTTTTTCTGAAAAACAATCTCCAGAGGAAATCCTATGTCTTCTCCTTCAGACTGATTGATCAAAGAACAGTTGGTGACACCATGACACCCTGATAATTCAGAACACACACCTCTATAGAGTCATTGACTGGTCTCATTTTCTATAATGGTCATCTGGTTCCTACGCAATATTGCTCCTTACAATATTGGCTCTACTATCAGTTGAACACAATTACTTCTTTTTCACTCAGTTATATCAAAGTGTCTAATAGGAAAGTAGGTTCTGTAATTTTAAGAGCTTGCAGATTATGGGCAGTAGAAATTTCCATTAAGTGTCTCACAGTGGACAGTGATGGGAAGGAGCAGTCCTCTCAAACCTGACTCGACAACTTGCTGCTCATCCTTTAGGCCAACATCTCATGTTCTCAATATACAATATGAATATTCAAGATGATAGAACACAACTAGCTCTGGAAAGCAAGCTACAGAATGACAAGTTGTCATACATTAAATTATCACCTAAGCTTTGAAACATAATCTACCATCCTGTGAAACAACTCAAAGCTTTTTTCTCCAGAATAAAAAAATACCAAAACAAGAAAAGAAATATTTCAGATGTACTCCCAAAAGCCGATGTTCAGATAAACCTTCCAGGCAATCTACTTATCATTTATGTAATAACCAGAGCTAGGTGCAAATCCCAGCTCTACTATTGGTTACATACAGATGTTAGATTCAAAAGAGTATCTGTTCCAGACATTTTGCTAGGTTGTGTAAAATAAATGCTTTTAAAGAACCTAAACACAGTCCTCAAGGATCTTACAATCTAGGGTGGAGCCAGACATGCAAATAAATTATTTTCAGATAAGTTACTGGGTGATGATAATGATGGCATGTGTGTACCAGGGGGCTCAGAAGAAGGAGGTGGTAGATCAGAGAAGGAATTCCAGCTGAGCAGAAACTAAAGAAGTCTTCAATGGAGGAATAAGAGATGCCTAGGCAGTTAAAGATGGAGTGTCACACAGATGAAAGCCATAGCAAAACTTCTTCATGAGAAAATAAGGAAATAGTGAAGGAAATGGCAACCCACTCCAATATTCTTGCCTAGAGAATCCCATGGACAGAGGAATCTGGTTGGCTACAGTCCATGGGGTCACAAAGAGTCAGACATGACTAAGCAACTAACACACACTTTCTTCCACAGATTTGTTGAATTTTACCATGTCCCCTCACTTGGGTAATGACTCTTTAGATTTCTAGCCTTCTTTCCCAGAGCCCCAAATGTAACCTTCAGCCTAAGACATGGAACATGTCTGTCCAGACTTTCCCATCTGTAGTTCAGATTTTAGCACTGAGTCTCCTAAAGAAAGGACTTAGTATAGATGATACTAAGATGACTTAAGAATTTGTTGGGTTTGAGTTAGAACTGAATTCAAATATCACCTCCCCTCTACCAGCTGTATGACATGAGTATATTTTTAACTTTCTAGCTTCTGTTCATCTGCTCTGTAAAGATTATAACTCATTGGGTCAACTGTAGATTGAATAGTCAATATCATATATCTCTAAAAAGAGACTGAGAACATTTTCTTCAAAGAGAATATCCAAAGGTGAATTTTTGGCAAATTTGATATTTTATGTTGTTATAGATATGTTTAGAATATTCAACACACGCTTGTAATAAGCTGTAAGTTATATATTCTTATGTAAAATTATGTTTTAGGAAAATAGTGTTTGAATTTAAAATGTTGTGTTTTCAACTCATATTTTGTGAATCTGTTTTATTCTAATTGTTTATATACATATAAACATCAGTGCCTTCATCATCATAGACAACAAGTTTCAACTCGTCTAACACCAACTACCAAACCACATCATTCTCACTTACTTGAAATATAGCACTTCTTTATGCTATAAAATCCTTGTATAATATTGTGTTTGGAATTTTATCCCAGGATGCAAGTGCCATTTGCCTTCCCAAAATATACTATTATAAATTCCAAAGGTTTAGTTCAGCTTGACATAATAAAGAACTGGGGAATAAGAAAATTAAATTTAGGTAAAAGACAAGGAAGAAAGTATGGGCAGAAGGAAGGAAGGAGAGAATCAACTGAAATATACCTGCATCAAAAATGTTATTAATCTAATCATAAAATCATTACAAATCTAAAGGTAAACATGAACCAGAAGATAAATTGCATAACAACAGTAAGTGTTTTGTTCTTTTTTGCTTTCAATCATAAACAGACATGCACATAAATAAGAACTTCTTTTAAAACAAAACAGTAATCTCAGTCTACTTCATTTTTTCTCTCCCCAGAACAACACTCCCAATTCTTTGGGCTAAATACTTTTATTTGTCTTCTCCATCATATCATACTTTAATGGTATTATTTGCTGTTTTAAATGTTAGGTCTAATCTGTTGACTTCTCCATGAAAGATAAGCTTTAGCGCTATTTCCTTTTCCTTTGTCAACCTTCAACACACAGACACACATATACACACGCCATCATTCTCACATACACTCCCGTATTTTTATTACCCTCTACTTCCCAACATAATTAAATACATTTACATGATTATGACCATGAAAGTGCTATTCATAGATTATGACAGACCGGGTGGTAATGATTAGTTATCTTTTGTTGCAAAATGTTAACCTTCAGAAAGAACCAGCAGGGCTAAGAGTTGAGGCGACAGTAAGGACAAGATCCTCTGGTGTCTCGTTATGTGTGTGTCACTCGCTCAGTCTTGTCTGACTCTGCAACCCCAGGCTCCATCGTCCATGGGATTTCCTGGGCAAGTATACTGGGGTGGGTTGCCATTTCCTCCTCCAGGGGATCTTTCCTACCCAGAGATCCAACTCGGGTCTCCAGCATTGCAGGCAGATTCTTTACTGTCTGAGCCACCAGGGAAGACCTTGGTGTCTCATTATAGGTGATGGTAAAATGGAGCCACTTCTGCTTCCATATCTTGGTTCTTGGACCCATGTACCTATTCTTGTGTGAACACTGTGCTTTATAAAGTTCTCCAAGTTAACAGATATACTACAACTTAAATAATAGCACATCATTTATTTGAAGTGTTTCCTATGGACCAATACTGCAATTGTATAGCTGGAAGGTTGTTCTAGTATTCTAGGGGGGCAGCTGATTTTGAATGATTTAGTACATGATATGACCAGTGGACCCAATGGTCATGGGCCCACTCAGGCATCTCTTTCACTGTGAAGTTTCCCTGGTTGGATGCAGTATGGAATTGATTCCAGAGCTATGGATGAGGCATTCTATAAGTATTGGGATAGCAGTAATAGCTAAAGCACTGTACGCAAGAAAAGCAAATCTATACCTGAAACAGATGAATGACTGGTTGAAAGTGGGAGGAGCCTGAGGTTGTCAAAGTGACACTAAGTGGTCAGTTGATCTCCTCAATGAATAGTGCCATATAAGGATTTGGGCTCAAGGTTCATTTTTATTGCTAAAAAGTTGGATACTCAGAGACAGAAATGGTTGGATCAGCTTTAATAGTGGGTTGTTCATGCTATTGAGCCCATACCTAGCTTATGTGCCATTTCAGTCATGTGTCCATCATGCCAGTTCTGAGTGGCCAGATGTTACTGGTACAGTATTAGCTATGTAAGTTTTCTAAGTAGCTACTTTCTGTTAGGCATTCACTGATAATATAAACATATTCAAATTTGTGCCCCCTTCATATGTCCATCTCCGTGTCTCTAAGAGTCTTGTCTTCCAGGCCTCCACCAGAGGGGTCAGGCCATCTGCCACTGCCCAGGAATCTGTGTATTGTCTTCTCTCAGGGCATTGCTTCTTTCACATGAGGTAGATAAATTGGCACCCTGCAAGAAGCTCCACCCACTGGGAAGATTTTCCCTCTCCATTCCACTGTTCTCAGTCAGTCAGTTTGGTTCAGTCGCTCAGCTGTGTCTGACTCTTTGCTACCACATGAATCGCAGCATGCCAGGCCTCCCTGTCCATCACCAACTCCCAGAGTTTACCCAAACTCATGTTCATCCGGTCGGTGATGCCATCCAGCCATCTCATCCTCTGTCGTCCCCTTCTCCTCATGCCCCCAATCCTTCCCAATATCAGGGTCTTTTCCGATGAGTCAACTCTTCGCAATAGGTGGCCAAAGTATTGGAGTTTCAGCTTCAACATCAGTCCTTCCAATGAACACCCAGGACTGATCTCCTTTAGGATGGACTGGTTGGATCTCCTTGAAGTCCAAGGGACTCTCAAGAGTCTTCTCCAACACCACAGTTCAAAAGCATCAATTCTTCAGCACTCAGCTTTCTTCACAGTTCAACTCTCACATCCATACATGACTACTGGAAAAAACATAGCCTTGACTAGACAGGCCTTTGTTGGCAAAGTAATGTCTCTGCTTTTAAATATGCTATCTAGGTTGGTCATAACTTTCCTTCCAAGGAGTAAGTGTCTTTTAATTTCATGGCTGCAATCACCATCTGCAGTGATTTTGGAGCCCAAAAAAATAAAGTCTGACACTGTTTCCACTGTTTCCCCATCAATTTCCCATGAAGTGATGGGGCCAGATGCCATGATCTTAGTTTTCTGAACGTTGAGCTTTAAGCCAACTTTTTCACTCTCCTCTTTCACTTTCATCAAGAGGTTTTTTAGTTCCTCTTCACTTTCTGCCATAGGGTGGTGTCATCTGCATATCTGAGGGTATTGATATTTCTTCTGGCAATCTTGATTCCAGCTTGTGTTTCTTCCAGCGCAGTGTTTCTCATGATATACTCTGCACAGAAGTTAAATAAGCAGGGTGACAATATACAGCCTTGATGTACTCTTTTTCCTATTTGGAACCAGTCTGTTGTTCCATGTCCAGTTCGAACTGTTGCTTCCTGACCTGCATACAGGTTTCTCAAGAGGCAGGTCAGGTGGTCTGTTATTCCCATCTCTTTCAGAATGTTCTACAGTTTATTGTGATCCACACAGTCAAAGGCTTTGGCATAGTCAATAAAGCAGAAGTAGATGTTTTTCTGGAATTCTCTTGCTTTTTCGATGATCCAGAGGATGTTGGCAATTTGATCTCTGGTTCCTCTGTCTTTTCTAAAACCAGCTTGAACATCTGGAAGTTCACGGTTCATGTATTGCTGAAGCCTGGCTTGGAGAATTTTGAGAGTTACTTTACTAGCGTGTGAGATGAGTGCAATTGTGCGGTAGTTTGAGCATTCTTTGGCATTGCCTTTCTTTGGGATTGGAATGAAAACTGACCTTTTCTAGTCCTCTGGCCACTGTTGAGTTTTCCAGATTTGCTAGCATATTGAGAGCAGCACTTTCACAGCATCATCTTTCAGGATTTGAAATAGCTCAACTGGAATTCCATCACCTCCACTAGCTTTGTTTGTAGTGATGCTTTCTAAGGCCTACTTGACTTCACATCCAGGATGTGTGGCTCTAGGTGAGTGATCACACCATCATGATTATCTGGGTCAGGGGAACCTTTAAATGGGCTGCAATGTATTTATCACCTATTTTCAGCTTCACCCTTATACCAAGACAATCCCTTCCTAAACCCAACTCACTTTTATTCCTCCTTTTTCAAATGTTCTTACAAATCCCCCTTAAATGTGCAAGTCAAAGAGAGGGTAACTGTGGAGGGTGACATGTAGCATCCACATGCCCTCGGTCCTTCTAATGGTCCATCCTAGATGTGCCGTTTCTATCATATGATGGACAGCAGCTGAACTTGTCCAACTTCATAGCTTGATGGGTATGTGAGAACCCAGATCATAATGAGAAGATATGGCTACATGGTCATTTGGTACCATGTAAAGGTAAAATGATCTATCTCTACTTGCCTAATAACATGCCACAAGCTGTTTCTCAAACAGCATACAATCATCTATGGTAGATGGCACAGCTTTACTCTGAAATTCCAGAAGTGTGCATTGCAATTCTCCTACTGGAGCTTGTCATAAACTTCACACAGTAACCCTGCCCTCTCCAGACACTTCCAGCACCAATGAATCTGGAGGTCCACATGACCCAACAGCAGACTCAAGATGGAGGAGTAGGATGTGAACCCATCTTCTCACGCAAGAACACCAAAATCGCAACTAGCTGCCAAACAATCAACAACAAGAAATCCTGGCATGCTGCAGCCCTTAGGGTCACAAAGAGTCAGACACCACTTAGTGACTGAACAACAATAGTGTGATCCAACAGCAGAGCTGATTTTCTCTTGACCTAAACATTCTCTAATGTCCTTTTTTTGTTCCAGATCTACTCAAAGCTGGCAGTCCCCAAACCCAACCTATATCACTTAACATAATTAAAATAGAATCAAATGCCTGAATATTAATAACAGATGTTTACATTGGGATATAAAATACTTAAAGCATCACTTTCACTCACCAAAAACTTGATGATGTTGTAAATAAATATTATGGCTTCTGGCTATGTAGTGTCATGATGTACATATCCTTAGTTGATATTTAACCCTCACGTCTTTAAATTTTAATGTTCTTCAATTGTATTTAGAATACAACTCAAGACAATTTATGCAAATTAGTTTGTTTAAAAAAATGTTTATCTATTTTATATATAGTAGTGTGCATATGTAAACCCCAATCTCCCTAATAAGGATCTACTGTATAGCACAGAGTACTCAGTACTCTGTAATGACCTACATAAGAAAAATATCTAAAGAAGTACAGATATATATATATATAGATATATATATAGATATAGATATATATGTCTGACTGCTTCACTTTGCTTTATAGCTGAAACAGACACAATATTGTAAATGTAGGGCTTTCCTGGTGGCTCAGGTGATAAAGAATCTGCCTGCAATGCAGGAAACCTGGGTTCGATCTCTGGGTCTGGAAGATCTCCTGAAGAAGGGAATGGCAGCCCACTCTAATATTCTTGCCTGGAGAATCCCATGGACAGAGGAGCCTGGTGGGCTACAGTCCATGGGGTCACAAAGAGTTGGACACGACTGAGCGTGAGGAACAGATATATGTATATGTCTGAGTGTTTCACTTTGCTTTATACCTGAAACTAACACAATATTGTAAATGTACTTAAAAAAAATTTTTAATGTGTATTTAGACTTATGGGCACAAAAAGTTTTTTTTCTTTTTAACCATTGGCCAAAACATACTGCATTTAAAATGCTCTGTGAAGTCTGAGTATTAATAACCAAGAGGCATTCCACTGAGAAAAATATTAATTGGGAGATATTCTGTAGGAGCATTCTGTGTGAATCATATAAAACTGTGAAAAATTATTAAAGAGATGGGAAAACCAGACTACATTACTTGTCTCCTAAGAAACTTGTATGCAGGTCAGGAAGCAACAGTTAGAATGGACATGGAACAATGGACTGGTTCAAAATTGGGAAAGGAGGCTTAGAGGCTGTATATACTCACTTTGCTTATTTAAATTATATGCAGAGTACTTTATGTGAAATGCTGGGCTGGATGAATTATAAGCTGAAATCAAGATTTCCAGGAGAAATATCAACAACCTCAGATATGCAGATGATACCACTCTAATAACAGAAAGGGAAGAGGAACTAAAGAGCCTCTTGATGAGGGTAAAAGAAGAGAGCGAAAAAGCTGGCTTAAAACTCAACATTCATAAAACTAAGATCATGGCATCCAGTCCCATCACTTCATAGCAAATAGATGAAGAAAAAGTGGAACAGTGACAGATTTTATTATCTTGGGCTGTAAAATCACTGAAGATGGTAACTGCAGCCATGGAATCAAAAGATGCTTGCTCCTTGGAAGGAAAGCTATGACACCTGGACAGTGTATTACAGAGACATCACTTTGCCAACAAAGATCTGTATAGTCAAAGTTATGGTTTTTTTCAGTAGTCATGTATGGACGTGAGAGCTGGACCATAAAGAAGTCTGAGCATCAAAGAACTGATGCTTTCAAATTGTGGTCTAGCAGAAGACTCTTGAGAGTCCCTCGGACTGCAAGATCAAACCAGTCAGTCCTAAAGGAAAGTAACTGAATATTCATTGGAAGGACTGATGCTGAAGCTGAAGCTCCAATACTCTGACCATCTGATGGGAAGAGCTGATTCATTGGAGAAGACTCTGATGATGGGAAAGACTGAAGGAAGGAGGAGAAGGGGATGACAGAGGACAAGATGATTAGATGGCATCACTGACTCAATGGACATGAGTTTGAGCAAACTCTAGGAAAGAGTAAAGGACAGGGAAGCCTGGCATGCTGCAGTCCATGGGCTCGCAGAGTCGAATATGACTTAGAGACTGAAAAACAACAGCAAATCTGTAGGAGTTTTGTCATAGGTTAAATTCTGATAAGTGCAGTGGAGGGAAAGAAAACAGGAAGGAAGACCAGGAAGGGGAAGGTGAGAAATTAAACAAGTGTTGGCAAGTTCAGTAGGATGGTTGGGAAAGTTCTGACTGAGAAGATGAAAGTTGAGTAAAGATTTGAGAGGAGAGAGTAAGTCATGTGGTAATTTGGCAGGGAGAAAATCAACATGTGGGAGACGAAATAGGATATTTGAAAGGCCCCCAAGTTAGGTGGCTCAGTGGTAAGAATCCACCTGTCAGTGCAGGGAAGATCCCCTGGAGAAGGAAATGGCAACCCACTCCAGTATTCTTGCCTGGATAATCCCATGGACAGAGGAGCCTGGTAGGTTGTAGTCCATGGGATCGCTTAGAGTTGGACACAACTGAGCATAGCACAACATACAATTTACGAGTAGGTCTGGAGACTTCAAGCACAGCAAGTTCAGAATGACCAGAGTGAAAGGATCTATATAAGCAGAACTGAAGTGTAGCAGGGGATAAGAAGAGAGAGGTAAGAAGGTAAGAAGGTACTAAGGGGAATTGGTAGATTATAGGAGGGCTTTGTAGGCTACTGTAATTACTATGGATTCTGCTAAGAGGCTGAAGGTCACTAGGCTTGAGCTTAGGAGACAATAGTACATTTAATCAATTCTAAGGCATAGCTTTGGTTTTGTTTTTCACATTTAGCATCACTGAAATAGAGATATATCTTGAAATCAATGTTCTATTAAAGGGTCAATTTTTCTAACTTAGTCATACAGAAAATAACAGTGTGCTGTAAAAATCTATGCTGTTGTAACTTCTATGGATTTAGTAATCTGACTTATGTATTAATAGCATCTGTCCTGTGGCTCTTTGCATTGCTAAACTTAAGCTTATTCTATCTCATTGTTCCACTGTCTCAGTACATAATCCCCATCTCATGTCTAAGGGGCCTGTTCCAGCTTTGTCCACCATGTGACATTCCACTAAGCAGGAAGGGAAAAGTAAAAGACTATATATGTTTCTTTCCTTTTAAAGGCATGACATCCTACATATCTCATCTACATTCCTATTATTTGTACAAATCTAATAATTTGGTCAAAACCAACTGGAAGAGAGGCTGATTATGCTTTTCTGGCTGGTCAGCCATGTGACTTACTAAATATCTACTTCTATAGAAGAAAAAGAGAGATTTACTGGGGAAAGAGCCCAACAGTCTGTGCTGAAGTATCATGCATGTTTGCTCAGTCATGACTGAGTCTTTGCGACCCTATGGACTATAGCCTGCCAGGTTCCTCTGCCCATGGGATTTTTCAGGCAAGAATACTGAAGCAGGTTGCCATTTCTTACTCCAGGGGATCTTCCTGATCCAGGGATCAAACCCATGTCCCTTGCGTCTCCTGCACTGGCAGGCAGTTTACCACTAGCACCGCCTGGGAAGCCCTGAAGTATAAGTTGGACAAAATCAGATTAATATGAAAGTTGATAGAAATCCCTTTCATCTGAAGAGGAAGCATTGTTTTCTGGGGGGAAAAAATTGGAAGAGAACTTGATAAAACCACACCTGTCAAAATCAGAAAGTCTAGTAGACAAGGTGAGATGGATTATGTAACTCTCAAGCACTCTGGTCAAGATCGGGCACATCTGATGCCAAAGGCCACAGAGAGCAGAAAATCCACAGCAGCATCTGTGTGCGGCAGGAAAACAGAATTATCTGAAGGCCCCTGGGAGTCTCAACAAAATGGCAAAGCAATTACTCAGCCTAGAGAAAGTTTTGACACCAGCTCCCTTTTTAATCCCCACCATTCACCTCTTGGCTGGGCCTTAGAAATGGCTAAGTGGATGTAGAGTAAATTAAAACTTTTCCTTTATCCCTTCATTTGGGCCTGTAAGAATCAGACAGGAAGCTTCCTGACAGGACTCATTTCACCTACACAGCCTACACAAAACCAGCAGAGCTCTCTCTTCTTAAACATGAACAAAAGGAGAGAAGTGTTCAGACTTAAGATAGATATCATGGTTCAAAAGAAAGAGAACAATCTGAGAAAGATGCAAAGGCATGTCAGTGGAATAGATTTGCTGCAAGAAAGAAATGATATTTTTGAAAATATCTGTTTTTTTCTTAACAAATTAGACAAGACATACATCACAAAACAAACACATTTGGCAGTCCTAAAAAGCGCAGGATCTAAGATCAGGGATCAAATGTATAATGGCTAACTGATAATTACAATGTAGATAGTAATTAAATACAACGGAGGAACAAATTCGTGAAGAGAACTAGCCTCAACAATTACTCTAGGTGTCAGAATGCAAAGACAAAAAGACAAAAACAATGAATGAAAAGATTAAAGTAAAACAATGTGAGTGTGTTTAGTGTGATAACATTACACTTTACACGTTGAAAGGTCCTCCAAGAACCAGGAAAAGTTGTAAAATGCGACACATTCTCAGATATATACTTAATAACATTTTCTCAGTTTCAAAAGTAAAGGAGAAAAACACCTGTTTGCCTCTACTCAAAATAGGAAAGAAGAATAAGAAGTGATGGTGGGATTTATTAACTGTTTAATTATTATTATTAAAATAAATGATGTATATTAATCTCCAATAAAGGGAAGTTTTAAAAATGTCAAAGACTGTAATCTTGTTCACTTGTCCACAGCATCTAGGAGATACAGGCAGAAGTAGGTGCTCAACAGATAAGTTGAAGAAATGAAATTTCAGTGTTTCAAGTAGCCAAAATTTTGGCCGAAAATTCTATAAGCCATATTGTTGTCCTTGTTCGAGAAAAACAGAAAGACAACCTCGTATGTGAATTTAGAAAATACGCTTTGCTCTCATATCTTTCACGAAAGACATAGTCAAATATGTATGATACAGGCTGAAAAATCAATAAAAGTATAGACATGAAGATACGGGGACATGATGATATTACAAAAAGCTGGTAAGAAGAAATAAAATTAAAGGTAGAGTAAGTCTAAATAGTTATTGTTAAAGATTATACACTTACAGCAAATGAGAAAACATTTTTGCAAAGTATTAAATATAATATAAATAAAAATAATATAAAATATTTTTATACCTGTAATATTAAAAATGTTATAATTACATAAGGTAAAATACACATTCACGGTGTATCTGGGTTTTAAGTCCTGGGTTATGAAAAATAAAATTGGAATGTGCGTTTCAATTCATAAACTAAAACCACATTGAAGTTTCCATTTTATTCAGGAAGAATACATATATGCATACTCTCTTTTACTTGATGTTAATAATTTTTTAAAAATAGCACATATGATTTAATTTTTTAAAACAAGTAAATTACAAAGAAAGGGGTGTGCTGAATTGATGCAAATGCAGTTTAAGTTTGAATTGGGATGCCCAGAATGCAGGATAGGTACTGATCCACCCTTGTCCTTTCTGGATCCCGATGCCAGGTTTTTTTTGCTGCTAGCTTGTTAAAATGAATTTAAGGAAATCTTCACAGTGCCCTAGGTAACTGACAGTTGCCCTACCTACCCTTAATTTGTGTTCCTCCACCAGTAGCCCTGCATGTAAAGGAGTCTCTGATCTGCCTGGTCTCTCTCTGCCTGCCTCAAAGTGCCACTTGGCAGGAGACCCCCATCCATCCCACCCACCAGGGCCTTGGGCTCACACACCCCCTACATTCCACAAGCCAGGCCATCAACAGCTGCTTTGTGTTGTGCTTACAAAGTTCAGCTGGACTTTAAAGGACCTTATAGCAATACTTGTCTGTTCTGATACTTTGACTCATTTGGACCAGAGATTACCCACAGGGAGATTTCTGGCCTGGCTCCTAGGGTTCCCAGCCCACATTTACAGACACAGTTGGGGGAAGATCCTCTCCCCAGAGGTATGCATGGATTATCGCATCAGGAGAAATTAATTATAGGACTAAGGAAACTTTCAGCTCACTGGTTCTAGATAGTGGCCCTGAATCCAAGAGGCTCCTCTCTGTTAAAATGTGCTTACATTTGCCTTCTGGTGTGTGTGGGGTTCCAGGAATTCATAACACTTCACATCTCATAACAAAGCCACCCTGTGAAGAACTAACTCAGCAGGACCCAGAAATGTATCCATGGTCCCCATCCTGCCCCCTGCTCGGAATTCTCACTCCCTGAATCACCTCTCAGACTACAACCAGCTCTGAGGAACTGCTGAAAAGCCACTGTATTTGCTCTCCTCTGTTTGCTTTTCACACCTTTCCTGCTTCTGGGTGAGGTGATCCAGGCTTTTAGGTTTAAAAGAACCGCTTCTGAGCACTAGGCTCCATTGAGGAGTGAAAGTAAACAGGAAGGGGGAAGGTTCACAGAATTCTTTATAACCTGTATGTTAAATTATGTCAACAGGATGCTGAGAACAAGATCTGTCGAGGAAATTCCACAACTAAATGATGAAACTTGCTGGAACCGGAATGGAGAAGCCTGGGTGGTGTTTGCTTTGATCTGAAGACCAATTCACAGGAGAGTTTAGGAGGAGAGGGTTTAGAAACAACGGGGAAAAATTAACATGAAATAATCCAAAGAGTAAGATTGTTGGGAGTCAGCTAGCACTGGGTTTCTACCTTACAGGAGAATCCAAACAGGGGCTCAGAGAAATAGACTTTCTTTTGATTCAGATTTCAAGCTTTGGGGAAAAGTCTTCTGCGTAAGTTTGTCCCCAGTGCTTAGAATTTAAAAAAAAAAATTCTCTATACAGGGACTAACTTCAATCTCAGTAGAACACATTTAAGTTAATGAAGAGATATGAGGGGCAAAATATTACCCCCCTTTTTCTGTTCACCTACCCCAGGGAACACATTCCCATGTAGGAATGCTTAAACTACCCCCACAGTTTTTCTCAGAGACATCAAAGGATGTTGAATTAGGTTTAATAGTTTACTATTGGAACTTGTCTTTATGAAAACGTCGGACTGTGTAATTTATGGAAATTAGGCATGCATGCATCTCCATTGTGCTATGAGGCATTATGATACAGTAGGATTAGGCAGGAAGACAGAGATCTCATGATATATGAAAATACTTTGTGTCTAAACACTGCCCAGGGGCTGGAAAGGCTTTTAAAAATCCTATTGTCCATCACAAGGGAGGGAATTTCAACCTAGTCTTGTTGCTGCTGTTGTTGTTTTTAATGGAGGGAGCTAGCTGTTTTCTGTATTTGTTCCATATTTTACCCCCCAAATCACATGCCATATCACTTTGTTTTATGTTAAAAGGGGTTATTTTTTAGTGTGTATGTGTTTGTTTTGTTTTGTTTTGCAAACAGAAAGGGTTATATATGTTTCAAATAACTCTACCTTGGGATAATTTTCAATTGCTTAAACTAGAAAGTCTAGCAATTTCTGATAAATATTGGGATGAACAAACCTGTAATTTTCAAAGCTGTCTGGATTATTCCTTTTTTCTTTAATAAAGCATTACTTAGTATGAACTTTGTAAGTGGAAAACATTCCTTTTGGTTAAAACATATTGGGTCTGCTATGCTAAATTTGGAAGAAATACATTTCTTTTTCTTGACTCAAGTTTCTCAGAAAAGACTCCTTCTGAAGACTTTAGAAATAAAATAGTCAGCAACAATAATAATCATGAAAACTGGTAATAATAAAAATAGCTTCCTTTTTTATGCATGCCATTTGCTTTTCAAAGATTAGCCACATACTGTATTTAGTTGATCAAAGCATTTGCGCTTGTCTGAAAATTCAGTTTGATTTACCTTTCAGTTTGGGCTTCCCTGGTGGCTCAGCTGGTAAAGAATCCGCCTGCAATGCGGGAGACCTGGGTTTGATCCCTGGATTGGGAAGATCCCCTGGAGAAGAAAACAGCTACCCACTCCAGTATTCTGGTCTGGAGAATTCCATGGACTGTATAGTCCATGGGGTCGCAAAGAGTCGGGCACAACTGAGTGACTTTCACTTCACTTCACTTTACCTTAAACAATATTGCTCTCAGCCAGTCACAACTGGACAGGGTAGAAATGGTTTTTAAACAGCAATGAGTGTCCTGTCAGGAATTAAATGAAATTTAGCAGGTGTTGCTTTGGCTTTCTGAAACTGTAAAAAATTTCAGAGATGTCCACACTTCTACTTGCTGAGGGCTCTGTGAAACTGTACTCAGAAATCACACACTACTTAATGAATGGTTCCATAATTTTTTTTCAGCTAATGACACTGTGGACATGTAAGGTCTGATTAAAAAGAAGAAACAGGGATTAGCTTTGATTATTTGGAAAGAATGTAGGTACATATCAAGTAACTTCCTCAATCTGGCTTCAAAAAAAAAAAAACGCTGGCTGCAAATCACTGAAAAACACAGAACCCTGTGGAAAACTGAGTCAGATGAGCCATATTTATAGCCATACAAATAAACATATTTCAAATTCTGTTTGCTGGAAGCTCTTATTTTGGAACAAGAAAAAAATCTTCCTTTGAAATGGGAACCCTGCCATCTAGTGGGGTGTTTTGGTATTATGCCTTAGACCATTTTTTGACATACTTTGGAAAAAGGTAAACTTGATTCATTTTAGAATTGTAATATTTCAGAACTATTTTATAGATTAAGAAATTGAAGTAAGCAAATTGAAGGATGCTCCCCAAAGGCTCACAATTAGTTAATGGTAGTGTTTTAAGTAGTTCAAAATAATTGGCTTCTCAAATACAGTTTTTTATTACTCAACAGGCACAATAAATTGATTCTATTGCATTTTATCTGATAACATTTTTGCAACTTTCATTCCTATTTATCAATGAATAACTTTTTAATAATTCACAGTTTATTTATCTATAAAACAAATTCTGTATTATCTTTCAGTTAATTATTCCTTTGGTTAGAGGTAAAATTTCCATCGCTCACAATAAAATTTTTTTTGGGGGGGTGGCTTGTGGTTTTGGTTTTTACTTTTGATTTTGGTTTTCTCTCATGAAGGAAGTAATCCAGAGTTAGGTAATAATATTCAGACTCATTTTTATACCACATTGAGTCTTTAACTTTTCTCTTGAGCTTCCTAAAGAAAAGCCGATTTCACTTTTTTTTTTTTTTTTTAACAAATCATGGTACTATGTGTGTTAAAATTCACTTCCTTTTGAAAAGAAAACTTTAACGAATCAGTGAGGGAATATTTCTTCACTAGGGAGAATTACACGACTAGGAAAAATTATTCTATCATATTAAAATACTGTATTCAAGTAATAAGAACTCATTCACTTATTAATTCAGTAAATGTATTTTAGGTCCCTACTAGGTGTCAAGGGGCTTCCCAGCTGGCACCTAGGTAACCAGCCTGCCACTGCAGGAGACCCAAGAGACAAGGGTTGGATCCCTGAGTTAGGAAGATCCCCTGGAGGAGGGCATGGCAACCCACTCCAGTATTCTTGCCTGGAGAATCCCGTAGACAGAGGAGCCTGGCGGGCTGCAGTCCATAGGGTCGCAAAGAGTCGGACATAACAAGCAGCTTAGCACAAGGTGTCAAGCATGGGGACAGTATAATAAATGGAATATTTCTCTGTTTAAAAGATAGCAGAATTTTAGACACAAAGGAAAAAAAATTTAAAGAGCTCTTGAGTACCAGGATAGCCAGACATACAGAAAAATAATCACATGTGTTATAGGCACACTGACAGAACTGTGTATGAAATGTTGGTAGAAATTGGTTAGCTCTGTAGTGATGTAGGTCTGGAAAGATTTTACACAGAGAAACACTTGATGTGCTCAGAAAGGATCAGCAAAAATTTCCCAACTTTGTGACTAAACGGAGGGCATTTGAAGAGGAGGTATAGCATTGGTGAAGTGTCCTGATGTAATCAGGAAGAGGGAACGTTCAGTATGATCAGAGTATGTGTTTAGAGAGCTTTAAGCTAATTAAATGAAGAGGCCATTAAACTGAGGTGGTGGGTGGGGTGGGGAGGTGGGGGTGTCTAACGCCAGGGCAGCCTAAGTAAGTGAAGTCCAATTTTAAGCCTGTCAACATCCCGAGGTTGTGAAATCAAAATACTGAGGACAACCAATCATAAACAGCCATCTAGCTACCAACAGCCAATCAGTAATTTTCTTAGTCGGATTCTGCCTTTTCTCTATAGAAGTCTCTCCTGAGTTTCTGTGGCGAGGTGGAATACTCCTACACCTCTCTAGCTTGGCACTGCTTGATTCCAGCTGAGTTTTGCTCAGAGAAGCTCTTAAAAATTGTGATATACTTCAGTCTATCTTTTAACAGTGGACAGAACTGCACACGAGGAGGGAGTGGGCAAGGACAGATTTTTAGGAAGTCTTGCACCTACTAGAAAAGCATATGGGCAAACAACTTAAATCCCCGTCCTGGTCTCCTACCATCCAAGAAGTGTTGCCCTCTCCTGGCCAGAAGTGGGATATGGTGTGAAGAGAACAGAGCTTTGGGCTGTAAGTCAGTAACAAGAGGGTTTGGCTTGGAAAATCTATAGTGTGATTTCCTGGAAGAAGATTAAGTCAGGTTAAAGTTACCTGGCCTGTCCCCTTTTGTGTAGAGGACAAATCCACTACAAAATATTTATTTTATAAGTAGCTTATCCAAAAGAGTTTTTATGATAAGATGCATTTTTTTTAACTTTTTAAAACAGTATAGTTTACGTTTCGAAAAATGTTCCTCAGGGAACATGAATTTTCACAAGCAAAAATGTAAGGAGTACCTGGATCAAGGGACAAAATTGTAGCTTTATTCCAGACACCCTTGAAGAGGCAGTCCAGGAAATTTGTCCCAAGGGATCTGCCTCGCTTATTTTCACTTTATAGTTGATTAATAGTGTTGTATTAGTTTCAGGTGTAGAGTATATAATTTTGAAGTAATAAAATTATGAAGAAAGAGAACAGGTTAATGTTTATCAGAAATTGGCATTGACTTGAAACAACTTGTCCTGTTTACATAGACTCGAGGTGCTATATTACATTATTTTTAGAAGCTAAATACCTCCTTGCATATTTGCTTATTATATTTGCCTACATGCTTATTTTATAGTTTTCTTAGAGAATAAGGGGATGAGTTGGTCATAAGTATGTAGAAAGTTCTACATGAACTCATTTCACTAGAAATGAAATGAGTCAACTAGATTTGACTCACTTGTGAATAATGTTAACACAATCATAATGCAATATACACTGAATATTGATGTAGCTAATATGCTGTAATCAAACTGGGTGAATGAGGGAAGTATTTGGGAAAATGCCGAGGAAAAAGAGATAAGATTTAAGATAAATGTTTTCTTATCAGTCGTGTCCAACTCTTTGCAACTGTACAGTCCATGGAATTCAGGCCAGAATACTGGAGTGGATAGCCTTTCCCTTCTCCAGGGGATCTTCCCAACCCAGGGATCAAACCCTGGTCTCTCTCACTGTAGATGGATTCTTTACCAGTTGAGCCACAAGGGAAGCCAAGGATATTGGAGTGGGTAGCCTATCCCTTCTCCAGCAGATCTTCCCAACCCATTGGATCAAAGGAATCAAACGTGGGTCTTCATTGCAGGTGAATTCTTTACCAACTGAGCTATCAGGGAAGCACTCAGTAAGATAAAAATTGATGTCTAATTTTTAAAAATTATGATGTAGCAATATAAACATGTTATTAGGTGATAAATAAAATAAGGATGTTAAATACTATAAGAAATAATAAAAATTTTTGAAAGTTATCTCCCCTAAGATGGAGAAAACCAGGTTCATTTTTGGTTTAAAAAAACATACAGTACTATTTTAATCATAAAACCACCAGAAATATCAAACTTTTAAAAATTATAAACAGGTATTACTGCATAAATATAAAAGTAATCATTTAAGTTCATAATTTTGAAATCATTAATAGATAAATAATCAGAGATACCGACAAACACAAATGTATTAAGATGTTCCTCAAAGAGTTAATAAAGACTTGAAATAATCTAAATGTTCCTAAACAAGGAAAGGATTAAGTAAATGTTGGCACATCCATAACTGAAAAGCATGAATCCAGTAAAATGTTTCAAAGAACACTAATAGTGTAGAAAGTTCACACTTTTTAATGCTTGGTGTAAAAAACAAGGTACAAATGATAGAGATCTAGTGTAAATGCAAAAATGATATAATTATACATTGTAATTATGCTACCCACTCCAGTATTCTTGAGCTTCCCTTGTGGCTCAGCTGGTAAAGAATCCACCTTCAGCGTGGGAGACCTGGGTTTGATCCCTGGGTTCGGAAGATCCCCTGGAGAAGTGAAAGGCTACCCACTCCAGTATTCTGGCCTGGAGAATTTCATGGACTCTACAGCCCATGGGGTTGCAAACAGACACAACTGAGTGGCTTTCACTTTCACTTTTCTTATAATTATACATAGATGCATAAATAGAGGGGAAAAGACTAAAGGAAATAATTAAACTTTGAACAGTGGCCAAGTCTATATGGTGATTTTTTTTCTGTATTCTTTTCTGAATTTTACAAATGTTTCAAATTTTAAACGTTTTACTGTTATAATCTGAAAAAAAATTTTTTTCAGTCTTCAAAAACCAGTCAATTAAATATTGAATTTTCCTTGATATGTCTGGGATGTAGGATTTGAACTCAGATCAGTATGATGTGGTGCTGCCTTCACTAGCATATAAACAAAAATTACTTCTGATTCTTTAAGTGTTAGGGTACCTGATTTAAGGTACCATGCAGTGACAGCTCAGCATATGATCAGTGAACAATTGTTGAGCACAATGCAGAAGCCCTTCTATGAACAGATTCCTTAAAGCCCATGTGGTTAAGAGTCAAGTCTCCCAGAACTACAATCATTTGTATAGACACACTTATGCCACATCTAACATGTCCTCTATATAAAAGGAACATTATATTCTACACTGTAGAGCTGCAAGCTTTGCTTCATCTATTTTTTTAAATGTTTTTCAAATTAGACTTACTCATTTGTGCTGAAGTTTAGTGCAGCTTCTGATCAGACTGCCTAATAAACACAGGAAATTGTTTGGGCAATGTGTTAATTTGCTGATCATATATAACATCAATTGTGTGTGATAGAGCAAGACAAGTCTGGATATTAAAAAACTCTAGGAAAAATATAATCAGAAATAAGTGACAGCACACTTGACCTAATCTACAACAAAGCAATTAACATCGGGTTTACTGAGAGGTACACGTGGGGTCCAAGAGAAGAAAAGGAAAAGGGATATGGTCTATTATCAAAACTTAAATTAGGTACCATGACACTTAACAAATTTTTTGAGTCAGGATTGTACTTTCATTGGTTTAAAGTGTATACACTGGATAATTATAGTGACTGGCATAAAAAGGCCAATATGATAACTGTTCAAGACAAAGCCAGTGACAAATCTACTGATTAACATTAGTCTTCAAATATGATGGGAAGATGAGTGAAATGGTTGAACTTTTTGCCCCTTTACCCACACCACAAACATACCTGTGTACATTTTTTCATGTTCCGTGTACTGCCATTTTTAAAAGTTTGTTTTTTGTTAGTATAGGTGAATGTATAAGAGATACATTCTTGCAACCATGGGCTTTCCTGGTGGCTCAGAGGGTAAAGCACCTGCCCGCAATGTGGGAGACCTTGGTTAGATCCCTGGGTCGGGAAGATCCCGTGGGGAAGGAAATGGCAACCCACTCCAGTATTCTTGCCTGGAGAATCCCACGGACAGAGGAGCCTGGTAGGCTACAGTCCACGGGGTCTCAAAGAGTTGGACACAACTGAGTGACTTCACTTCACTTCACTTGCAACCATTTGATTTTCTATATATTGAGGTGAGTTTTCTCCAACTCAAACTATCGTACCAGAGATGCACTCCATAAGACAAAAGTTTTCATCCCCAAATACTTACAAAAGCAAAATACTGAGCAAATATTTAATCCACCTATATGCTCCAAACATTGTGATATTGTCTTTTTAATAAAATAATTAATATTACTATACCTTGCAGGTTCAGACAACATGTATGCCACTTATGAAATTGTTCAAGATCAGGCAATTTAGAACAACAAAAAAATAAAACAAAGAAAGATCAGGCAATTTGTATAACTTACACGTAGGACAACAGTATAACTTGTTATACAAAGGCAGACATTTTGACGGTGAAAGAACCAGTGTTTTCTACCAAGACAACAGGTGTTAAGTCAGGACTTTCCTGACAAACCATGTCATATGTGGTCTCCCTGTCTCTAAGACAGTTTCTCTTTCCACAAATTAGACTAATATCCCTAAAAGTGATGGAAGGACCATAAGAGTTAAAAATGTGTATATAAACACCCAATATAGAGTTAAAAATGTGTATATAAATAGCCAACATGTGGCAGTCTCTCAATGACTAGTAGCTCTTTTATTTATTCTTTAGCACTTTTTCCCAAGTCAAAGAGTCTACAGATGACAGGAGAAACACTTTGAGATAAAATCCATTTCACCCCACTCCTGAGCATATACCTAGAGAAAACCATAATTCCAAAAGATATATGCACCCCAATGTTCACTGCAGCACTATTTACAATAGGTAGGATATGGAAGCAACCTAAATGTCCATCAACAGAGGAAAGGATAAAGAAGACATGGCATACACACACACACACACACACACACACACACACACACACACACACACACACACACATACATACAATGGAATATTACTCATCCATAAAAAGGAACAAAATTGTGCCATTTGTAGAGATGTGGATGGACCTATGTTATACAGAGTGAAGTCAGAAAGAGAAAATCAAATATCATATATTAACACATATATGTGGAATCTAGAAAAATGGTACAGATGAACCTATTTGCAAAACAAAAATACAGACACAGATATAGAGAACAAATGTATGAACACCAAGGGGGAAAGAGAGAGGAAATGAATTGGGAGACTGAGATTGACAGATATACACTGCTATGCATAAAATAGATAACTAATGAGTACTTATTGTATAGCACAGGGAACCCTACTGAATGCTATGTGGTGACCTAAATGGGAAGAAATCCAAAAAAAGAGGGGATATATGTATACAGATGGCAGATTTACTTTTCTGTACAGCAGAAATAACACAACATTGTAAAGCAACTATACTCTAACAAAAATTTTAAAATTTCACCAACTTTTAGTGGTCTACAAAGTTTTTTGGTTCCAACTTGCTTTTCCAGATTCATTTTACATCATAGCCTCCCAATTTCCCAAACATGCATAACCATGTTTACACACATGCACACACACGAACACACACACATTCTACAGCCTACATAATGAAATTAGTGTGATCCTGACTTACTGGATTCCTCACTTTCTTGGAATAAAAGAAGAATTTTCATGCATCTAAGCTTTTTTCTCAATAATTGTCCTGCTTCAAATCCCTTAGTCCCTCTTCTTCACCTGGCAATCTCTTACTTCCTCTCTGAAATCTGTGTATATCATGAATCATTTTCAATTTAACAAGTGATTCCAAAACGTGGGGGCTCTTGCACTTATGATTCTGTGGATCAGTAGTTTGGGCATAGGCCAGCTGGATGGTTTTGAGCGTCCTTGTGTCTGCAGTTAGCACTCAGGTCATATGCGCACAGGCTGCTCAGAGATGGTTCAGCCATACTCCAAGTGTTTTCTTATTATCAAGCAGGTCAAACTGTGCTGTTGGAAGGGAAACTGAGCAAGATTCTCTGAAATTGTAGAGAAGGAAAAAACTTTCCTTAACCCTCTAAGAGTGCTTCTCTGAGTCTGAAAATTAAACCAACAGATTAACAGGAGAAAAGCATACAAAATTATTTGATGAAAGTTTTATGTGGCAATGAAGCCTCCATAAGGAAATGAAGACTCAAAGAAAACAGAGCTGTATTTGTCAGCTAGATCTGATGAAGTATGGATTGTTGTGGAAGAATATGACAGGTGAAGGAGTATGAGGTAACTATATTGAACTGCATTAAGTTTAGCAAGACCAAATAAATTTAGGATTTTTCTTGCCACCCCTTTGTCTTCAGACATAAGGATGCTCCTTTCCTTTAGGTTTAGGAAGGACACCTTCCATGTTAGGATTTATAACCTGTTTCAGGGAAGAAGGGCAATGGGGAAGGATGTCAAAGTGACCTTCACACTTCTACTTTTTCCTCAGACTATTTCAGCTTAAAATATTCAGTGTGTCAAGGTATCCTAATTTGGGATAGTATGTTCTGAACCTCATCATATCAAGAGAACTTGGGAAAAGACCCTTAGAGCCCATGTCCAAACCTGACACAACACCACTTCTGCTGTCCACTATTGACAAAGCAAGTTTCAAATCCAGCCCAAAATCAAGATGAGGGACAAAGAGATCCCACCTCTTGATGGCTGGAGCTGCAAATTTACTTTGCAAATGATTGGAAACACGGATGAGTAAAAAAATATGAGTCATTTATGTAATCAACCTGTTAAATCTGCTTTTGCTCTTCTAGAATGAGTTAGTGAAATTATTCTATATGCTTCCCTAGAATTTACTCCTTTCTCATCCCTCCCCCATAATTTTTAGTCTACCATGTGCTTCTACAAAACTAGATAGCATATTAAAAAGCAGAGATATCACTTTGCCGAGAAAGGTCTGTAGAGTCAAAGCTGTGGTCTTTCCAGTAGTCAGGTATGGATGAGACAGTTGGACCATAAAGAAAGCTGAGCACTGAAGAATTGATGCTTTTAAACTGTGGTGCTGGAGAAGACTTTTGAGAGTCCCTTGGACAGCAGGGAGATCAAACCAGTCAAGCCTAAAAGAAATCAACCCTGAATACTCATTGGAAAGACTGATGCTGAAATTAAAGCTCCAATCGTTTGGCCACCTGATGCAAAGAGCTGACTCACTGGAAAAGACCCTGATGCTGGGAAAGATTGAGGGCAGGAAGGGAAGGGGGTGACATAAGATGAGATGGTTGAATGGAATCACGGACTCAATGGACATGAGTTTGAGCAAACTTGGGGAGACAGTGAAGAACAAGGAAGTCTGGTGTGCTGCAGTCCATGGGGTCTCAAGGAGTGGACACGACTGAACAACAACAATGTGTGTCTAAGAACACATGACCTTCCTTTGTTTATCTAGGCATTAATGCATGAAGGTGTGTTATAGATATTATATAGTAACCATTGAATTAATAGGGCTTCTCTGATAGCTCAGTTAGTAAAGAATCCACCTGCAATGCAGGAAAGTGAAAATGAAAGTTGCTCAGTTGTGTCCAATTCTTTTCGACCCCATGGACTATACAGTCTTTGGAATTCTCCAGGCCGGAATACTGGAGGGTAGCCTTTCCCTTCTCCAGGGGATCTTCCCAACCCATGGATTGAACCCAGGTCTCCCACACTTCAGGCAGATTCTTTACTCGCTGAGCCACAAGGGAAACCCAAGAATACTGGAGTGGGTAGCTTGTCCCTTCTCCAGGGGATCTTCCCAATCCACCAATGCAGGAGACCCCAGTTAAACTGACTACATGACAATATGTAAAATACCTTTATATTATTGAACGGAAATGATTAAACAGTGATTACTTTAAGTTGTTGCAAATACAGATGCAGAGATAGATATTTAGCTGTAATACATAGTAACAACTATGACATCGGTATCTCTACCTAATGGTAGGAATTCATTTTCAGCTTAAACTCTAATCAAAAAGTACAATCACTATGTAATAATGATAATTTTTAAAAAAAGCCTTAGATTGATCCGTGTGAAATTTTTAATATTCAACCATTTGACCTACAAAAGCAATGGCAAATTTTATGGTTCAATGTAATAACAATGATCCAATATAATTATTTTTCAATCATCAGTGAGCCTGAGAAAGCAAAATAATGCTGATTTTAGGCAGCAGAACTGCATGACTGAGCAAAATAAGGAGCAGACATTTTATAGAGTTTCCTTTTAGGGAGCAAACCCTCTCAGGATTAAATTGATACAGATGTATCATTGACAACAATCTTGGGTACATGTTGAGAATATTTAAAATTCATAGGTTGAGCCCTAACACCCTTCATAGACCAGCAGCAGCAGAGAATGTGAAGAAGTATATGGCAAATGATTATTGTGACAGAAAAAGAAGACATGGTGTTTAACACATCCTATAGAAATATGTGCCTCAACATAGCATTTCCACTGAGAAACATGTGCCACACAATATTAGAGTACAAAATGTAATAAGAGAGTGGTAAAAGACAGGGACTAATTCTGTAGACTGAAGTTCATGGTCATGATGCCTAAAAAAAGAGTAGAAAATTAACTTATAAATGCAGGTGGGTAGTGGTGGTGTAGTCACTAAGTCATGTCCAACTCTTTTGCAACCCTATGGACCGTAGCCCACCAGGCTCCTCTGTCCATGGGATTTCCCAGGCAAGAATACTGGAGTGGGTTGCCATTTCCTTCTCCATGGGATCTCCCCAACCCAAGGATCAAACCCATGTCTTCTGCTTGGCAGGAAGATTCTTTACCACTAAGGCCAATAAATTCAGGTACAGATTGTACATCAGAACAATTCTGTGATTTTGAGAACTTCTTTCCAAAGAAAGAGATATCTTCTCACCACCCTTAAATATGAGCAGAATTTAAGAGATTGGACCAGGGAGAGCTGGATCATGGTCTAGCCCACTAGCTTGAGTAGGGACTGCATGCTTGAGATGAACACTTATAGTTCTTCAATCTTATGAATGATGATAACTAACATGTATTTATTGCTTAATATGTGACAATGTGCTGTATTCTCTGTGTGCATTAGCTTGTTTAATTCTCTCCCAAAACTCTGTGAAGGAGATATGTTATCTCTATTTGATGGATATAGAGCAATCAATGCTTAGAATCCTTGAATTATTTGTTTAAAGACACATAGTGAGAAATTGGCAAAAAATGAAGATTTAACTCAAGACATAGATTCTTAGCTCTTGTCAACTGTTCTTTTAAGCCTACTTCTAGACAATTACTTTGTAGTAGTAAAAACAAATTGTACTTTATTTTTTAAGTTTGTGTATATTACGTGCCCCCCCTTCCCCTTGTGCGGCACTGTGCAAAACACTGATTTATCTTTGTACCTTGAACAATTCAAAGACAGTGTTTTTAACATTATAGATGTTTAATAAATATTGTAGATAAATCAGTCTTCTAAAGCATAGGTTGGCAAACTATGGCTCACAAGCCAAATTCAGCCTTCAGCCTGTTTTTATGAGTGGTTTTATTAGAGCACAGCAATGCCCACTCATCCACTTATTGTCCATAACTGTTTTCACACAACAGTGGAATTGAACAGCTGAGAAAGAGACCAGACGGCCAACAAAACCTATTAACATTTGCTATCTGGCCCTTTACAAAGTTTGTGTAATCCTATTCTAAAGGAAAGAAAAGAAGAAATACATTTAGATGCTGGCAAACATACATTGAGTACTTCTCATTCTTACATGGTTAGAAAAATTTCAAAAGTGAGACATTCTAGTGGCTAATACCAATAACTGTGATTATTTCATTCATCTAGTCTTCAATATTGTAATTTTAATTGCCAGAAATTTTATGTGTTCTTTTTTATTAATTTTCTTATTTTTTCTCTTTTGTGTTTTCTCACTGGAGGTACTTCATGTGCTTTATTTTACTGAATCCTCATTAGACGAGTTGGTAGAAATGAGCATCACCATTTTATTAGTAAAAGAAGTAGAAGTTAAAGATACTTGCCACTGTCTCACCAGAGGAACTGGAATCAGGACATAGCCATCTTCGACTCCAAACCCAGATTCTATTTTCCCACTGTAGTTTCAATCCATTCTCATGTGGCAAAAACATTCTGATTAATTGCTTATGAACATATAGCGCCCTTTATTTTAAAATACCAGCAATCATTTCTCACCGTTATTGCATAAATGAGAACATCCCATTAACACTTGAAAAATGTCAAGCCCTGAGAGGTCAGGTGATTGGTGCTCCCAGCCATGCAATGATTTACAGGAGGAAACGGGGAAAGGCAGCAGACCAGCAATTGAAGGCATTATTTCTCAGTGTCCCCACATACTTTGTAACTTCAGTGTCACAGAATCTCAGGGTTGGACAGTTACTTAAAGATCATTTTGTTCAACCCCCTACCCGAGGCTTGAAATGGTCATTAGCATCTCAGGGGACTTAGCAATCGGTCTCACACTGATGATGCATTTACTCAGGTCCAGAGATTGTGATGGATGTTTAATGTGCTTTACCCCATTTAATCTCTATAGCACCTCTGGGAGATGGGTATTAATTTCATAAGATAAGGAAACTCAGGCTCAGTAAGATCAAGTCATTTGCCCAAGGTCACACAACTGGTAAGTAGTGAAATTAAGATTGAGAGCCAGCACCAACAAACATAAAACCTGTCCTCTGTCCCCATCATCACTCCCATCAGCAACCTAGCAGTACAAAGGTATTGACGGTCCACTCAGTGAGACTTTTCTAACCTTTGAAAGACAGGGAAATTATAGGGGTGAGTGCTGTTAACACTTTGGAAGTGGGTGACAGTGAATACACTTTCTATTAAAACAGATATACACAGTTGGGAAGAACTAGTCACATAAAAGTCACTTAAAAAAGAAAAACTTCTCTCTCAGCTATCAGTTTATTATAAATAAGTGGTCAGCCACGCCTCTCTGGCCAATCATTTCACAGAAAACCCACTCCATCCATGACTTTAGGCAAAACCAATCAGACTTATTTCAACCACAGCTCAACACCCTCATGGTTTGGCCAAGAACAGGAATGCTTTCAGGTCTCTGCCACCTGTAACTCTGGCGCCCTATACCTACCCTGTATACCCACAAGAAAGTCATTCAGTCATGTCCGACTCTTTGTGATCCCATGGACTGTAGTCCATGGAATTCTCCAGGCCAGAATACTGGAGTGGGTAGCCTTTCCTTTCTCCAGGGGATCTTCCCAATCCAGGGATAGAACCCAGGTCTCCCGCATCGCAGGCAGATTCTTTACCAGTTGAGCCACAAGGGAAGCCAAAGAATACTGGAGTGGGCAGTCTCTCCCTTCTCCAGCAGATCTTCCCAACCCAGGAATCAAACCAGGGTCTCCTGCATTGCAGGCAGATTCTATACCAACTGAGCTATCAGGGAAGCTCACATATGGGTAGTGAAATATGTGGGTAATATACCCACATATGGGTAGTGAAATATCATTGGGTAGACACTACATTTTTGGAAGAGCTTAACTGCTATTCTAGTTAAACACATCTTCAAGAGGACCCACCCAACCCAGATCACTCACACACACCCAGGAGCACTCCTCACTCCATCTCTTGAACACAATACTTTCCAGGTAATGGGTCCTATTCAACATTGAATAACACATCATCTCCAACCCAGCCACATGGTGGGTTTCGGGAAGTGAGTGAGTATGTAAGTATGATAGAAACAGAGGGGCTGGGTAAATCAATCAATAAACAATCACTGACATTATTGTGTATTTACTCGGAACGGGCACTGTGGTAAGTGCTGCACATTCACATATTCCATGCAACTCCTTGTGAAATAGCACTTTTGTTGTCCCTAGTTCCAAATGAGAAAAGCTAGTCTAAGGATTAACTTGTTCAAGTTTACAGCAAGCCAAGATTTGGATCCTGAAAGCATTTTTTAATAAAGAAATCACACAAATAAAGGATGTTAAATTAAAACGCACGCACACACACACACACACACACACACACACACACACACACACAAATCAGAAAGCATGTACCAACCCAGAGGGAAGGCTCCCAGATCCAGATACAACCTGTACCTCCCGCTGTGACCTTTCAAGGAAATTATGCTTTTAGAGGAATCCCAGGACCTTCTGGTTCATTTCTGACATCTCGCTACCCCTCTACCCCACTCCCAATTCCTGTCTATTTGTAGCATTTCTGACCCAGCTGTATCTTTTGACTTGCTTTTGTCCAGACCAAAAGGACTCATTTCTGGCTACCCTCCAGCCCGACTCCTGCCTCTGTGGATAAGAGCTGGTGATGTAAGTTGTAGGCAACAAATAACTGCCTAAAAATAACAAGTATCTATTATGAAAACCACAGGCAGGCTACTTCTCTCATGTAAGTTTATGTTTTACTTTAACTGTTGAGAAAACTCTATGATGGTGTTTTCAATTGGATGTGGTCATCCAAGGAGCTGATTTTACAGCCTCAGCTATTCATTGAGTCAAAAATTATTATGGCTGCATTTTTTGTAAAGGCTGAATAATTTTATTGCCCTCAATGAGATTGGTAGCTGAGGAAGCTGAGGCAATGATGAAAATAATTAAATCACTGTGCTTCAGGGCACAAAGCAATCAAATATAGATGAATAGAAAGAAATTTTGCATTGATCCCTGATGCTTTTGACCTCCTTCAACTACCCACTCCACCCACCAGAACTCGATACTACCCACCAGATGAAAAGATGGAGCAACTCTGCCTTTTCCCCATGGCTTAGTGAGCTCTGGGTGCCATAGCCAAACAGGATCTGATCCAGACAGCCAGATGCTGAGGTTCTGCCAAAGACCAGCTTTATTCCTTTGGCTCCCCTCCTCTTTTAGCTGAGTGTGAGGACTCCTAGTGGCATTATTTATTATAATTAATTGTTTCACTTCACTGATCAAAAGCTGCTTCCAAATCTGATCCAAAGACAAGTACAGTCCCTGAAATTCATGAATCCTGACATTACAAGCCCCATAAACCTTCAACGAGGAAAGGCTGGACCTGTGTGCAGAAGTGCCCCTGCTGTATTTTCCTGTCATTGTGGACTCTATTTGGGACCCTTCAATATCTTCTCTTGCCTTCAAGCCCCCATATGAAACAGCACTTCTGCCTTAAGCTGTGGCCATCTCTGCAAAATATGCTTCAAGAGAAAAGCATGCTTATAGTTTCAATGCATGCCACAATGCTCATTTCTAAATGATTAAAAAGAGCAAACTTGGTCCCCATGACATCAAATGAGCTGTGGTACAATCTATGCCATTATGATGGCATGCTACATAGACAAACATAAGGCCTTACAAAATTCTATATCCATATTTAGTCTCTTTATCATAATTTAGACATTGTGAAATTTTTAGACTCTTCCCTTTCAATTCTTAAAGAAATGAAAAATAAATGAAATGGTCATCATCACTGGGGTAGGCATATAAGCTGTGTGGGAGAGAAGTTAACTGCATGGTTTCATAAGAATGATTCCAGATAATACATTACACTGGCTGTCTTTTCACTTGTTCAGACTCTGCATGCAAACTCTAATTATCTAGAAAGTAGTTCTGCTGTCTTATATATGCTTTCTTCATCTTCACAAATGCATAGCTCTCCCAGAGTTAACAATACTCAAGAAATTTAGTTACCTTGAGCTTCTTTTAGCCTCAAGCAAACTGAGTGTGTGTTCTCTTGTTAATTTGCAGCTGAGCAGTACTCAGCACCTGCTCTTCCCAATATGATTGTATCTCTTCCACTAGCCTAAACAGAAGGGTAGAGAAGGAAGATGAAGAGGTTCAATCAAAATGGGGGTATGTCTTGAGGAGGTGGGAGACTCAGCTTCAGTTCAGTTCAGTTCAGTCACTCAGTCGTGTCCGACTCTTTGTGACGCCATGAACCACAGCACGCAAGGCCTCTGTCCATCACCAACTCCCAGAGTCCACCCAAACTCATGTCCATTGAGTCTGTGATGCTATCCAGCCAACTCATCCTCTGTCGTCCCCTTCTCCTCCTGCCCCCAATCCTTCCCAGCATCAGGGTTTTTTCTGATGAGTCAACTCTTCGCATGAGGTGGCCAAAGTATTGGAGTGTAAGCTTCAATATCAGTCCTTCCAATGAACGCCCAGGGCTGATCTCCTTTAAGATGGACTGGTTGGATCTTCTTGAAGTCCAAGGGACTCTCAAGAGTCTTCTCCAACACCACAGTTCAAAAGCATTAATTTTTCGGCACTCAGCTTTCTTCACAGTCCAACTCTTTCATCCATACATGACCACTGGAAAAACCATAGGACTCTGAAATCAGTGAGACATTCACTGCTCACATAGACTTTCCTTTTCTTCTTATACTTTAAGAAGTAAAGTACAACTTTTACTGTAGCATTTCCTATGGGTTAATTGGATATTCTTTGACAGTGGTACATTTCCTTCTTTCATTAAGAGGTGATTTCTTGAGAGGGAAGGCTGTGTGGCTGTGAAGAATTGCCCCTCTAATCCATGGATCACTAAATATAGGAGTAGATTGTGGATTGTCAAGTAGAATAAAGTTACTTTTTAATAAAAGTGATCAGAAATCTTTTGAAATTTTCCTTTCAGAAAAAAAATTTGAATCGGCATTTACTTAAGGATAAGAAAGATTTATATACATATTTTTTATATTTTCTTATGAAATGTAACTCAGAGATAAAGAACTTCATCTGCTCCTAGCTTAGATGTCCTTCTCTCAGTGTATTGCCAAAAGTTATCTTTTCACTCAAAGTGAAATTCTTCTCTACAGGAGAAGAAAAATCTAATTCTCAACTGATTACATGATCATTTATTGAGTTTATATTAATAGTATAGGTGGAAAGATAGCTTAGAGTGTGGAAAGGTGTAAAGTTATAAGGAAGGTCTAAGAAGTGCTTCCTATTTGCAAGGAGCTCTTAATTTTTTAAGAACATAACGATACATAAATGCATAGGATTATATATGCATGTAATCCTATGCATATGATTGCACAATATTCATTCTAATACTACTGTGTTTCCATGGTTCCCAGTCTTGAGGAATTGCAGCAGCATTCACACAGCCTCCCAAGCCAGAATACCAGGAGTCACCCTAGACTCCTTTTTCTCTTTCATCCCGTAGGGCTAATTGGTCCAGAATATCTATAGGCTGTACCTTCTTAAGGTCTCTAAATTAACCTCATCCATAACATCTTTCTGCCTTAGTTCAGGCATCCATCAGTTCTTGCCTCAATCCTTAGAATAGTTTCCTAATTACTCTTCTTATGTTAAAACTTGAATATCTTCACCTCCCCAATCTATCTTCTGCTCTATAACCAGGCTGATCTTTCTTAGATAAAGTTTAATTGACCCTGCAATTTCCTTACCTAAGCAGGATTAAATGTAGATACGTTCACTTAATATATAAGGCCATTAATAATTTGCTCTCTCTCTGATTTTCTAATTCACCCTTTGCCATTCCCTAATAATCTACAAATGTCCAGAGGGTGGGATCAACACATTTCTTGTGCAGCTCTGTATCTATTAATACTTGCCAAAGGATGCTGTACACAGTGGGTATTGATAACTTGGAATAAATAAACCCTCTGCTCCAATAGAGTTGTGTCCGACTCTTTGCAAGCCTTACGGGCTACCCCTGTAGCCTGCCAGACTCCCCTGTCCATGGAATTCTCCAGGCAAGAATCCTGCAGTGGGTTGCCACTACCTGCTTCAATAAGGTAAATCAATTTGTTATTTAATGAATAGCTTCTATTGGTGCTGTTTTTGAGCCTTTGACCATGCTTTTGCCTCTCCCTACAATGTTTTTAAGAACAAATTCAATTCAAGGCAACCATTTTCCAGAAGGTCTTGCCTGTTCCCCTTGACTAAGATGTGTTGTGCTACCATACCCTTCCAGGTTAGCTCTGTTAAAGAAATGGCTGTGCTTTCTATGATAACAGATTCATTCTCTCTAGCTTCCTCTCACCTGAATTCTCCTTCATTCAGCAGGGCCCATGTTTTATTTGGCTTCCTATACCAGGTGCCATCATTGTACTTGGTTTGAAGTTGGTACTTGATGGATGCCTAATAAACCTATGAACGCACTGTTTGAATGTACAAAAGCATAACAGAGAGTAAATAAATTAATAGATATACTGAACTGAATGGCTACACAAGGCAGGGCATACTATTAAATGTAGGCATATGAAGAAGAGTATAACTTCCTAAGAGTACAATTTCCTTAGGTCTTTGGAGATGACTTCCATGTTAGTGTTAAAGGGACTTTCTGGTGTAAAGAGCAGTAATTACTACTTTTTCTTCACTTCAATTTATTAGTTATGATATGGTTAATGATTCTCTAAATATTCACAAGTTTATTACATAAATCAGTATTCAAATTGCTACACTCAATATGTCAGCAAATTGAAAAACTCAGCAGTTGCCACAGGACTGAAAAAGGTCAGTTTTCATCCCAATCCCAAAGAAAGGCAATGCTAAAGAATGCTCAAACTACTGCACAATTGCACTCATCTCACACACTAGCAGAGTAATGCTCAAAATTCTCCAAGTCAGGTTTTAACAATACATTTACAGTGAACTTCAAGATGTTCAAGATGGATTTAGAAAAGGAAGAGGAACCAGAGATCAAATTGCCAACATCCTCTGGATCATTGAAAAAGCAAGAGAGTTACAGAAAAACATCTACTTCTGCTTTATTGACTATGCCAAAGCCTTTGACTGTGTGGATTACAACAAACTCCTCTAGAAAATTCTTCAAGAAATGGGAATACAAGACCACCTAACCTGCCTCCTGAGAAATCTGTATGCATGTCAAGAAGCAACAGTTAGAAATGGACATGGAACAACAAACTGATTCCAAATCGGGAAAGGAGTACGTCAAGGCTGTATACTCTCACCTTGCTTATTTAACTTATATGCAGATACTTCATGTAAAATGCTGGACTGGATGAAGCACAAGCTGCAATCAAGATTGCCAGGAGAAATATCAATAACCTCAGATATGCAGATGACACCACCCTTATGGTAGAAAGCAAAGAAGAACTAAAGAGCCTCTTGATGAAAGGGAAAGAGGAGAGTGAAAAAGTTGGCTTAAAGCTCAACATTCAGAAAACTAAGATCATGGCATCTGGTCCCATCACTTCATGGTAAAGAGATGGGGAAACAGTGGAAACGGTGACAGACTTTATTTTCTTGGGCTCCAAAATCACTGCAGATGGTGACTGCAGCCATGAAATTAACAGACACTTACTCCTTGGAAGGAAAGTTATGACCAACCTAGACAGCATATTAAAAAGCAGAGACATTACTTTGCCATCAAAGGTCCATCTAGTCAGAGCTGTGGTTTTTCCAGTAGTCATGTATGGATGTGAGAGTTGGACTATAAAGAAAGCTGAGCACTGAAGAATTGATGCTTTTGAACTGTGGTGTTGGAGAAGACTCTTGAGAGTCTGTTGGACAGCAGGGAGATCCAACCAGTCCATCTTAAAGGAAATCAGTCCTGAATATTCATTGGAAGGACTGATGCTGAAGCTAAAACGCTAATACTTTGGCCACCTGATGCAAAGAACTGGCTCATTGGAGAAGACCCTGATGCTGGAAAAGATTGAAAGTGGGAGGAGAAGGGGATGACAGAGGACGAGATGGTTGGATGGCATCACCAAGTCAATGGACATGAGTTTGAGTAGGCCTCAGGGTTTTGGTAATGGACAGGGAAGCCTGGTGTGCTGTAGTCCATGGGATTGCAAAGAGTCGAACATGACTGAGCGACTGAACTGGTGTAAATTAAACAAATTAAATATTCCCAAACATTCAAATTGATTATATGTTCCTCAAGTCAAAAATGTAAAATTTGGATAAATGCTGCAAAAAGCAAATATAAAATAACATAGTGAATACAGAATAATTAGTACCCAGCCTGGCTAATCCCTGTCACTATTCAACCCTTAACTAAGCATCATTTCTCAGATAGGTTTTCCTTGATCAGCAGTCTTCATCATTTTCTCTCATGGTCCCATGAAATTCCCTACAAGTATTAATTGAACTTGTACTTATATTTTTGCTGGCTTGCCTTATTGTTTATCATCTCTCTCCATCACGGGTCCATAAGCAGAGGTAACATCTACTTAGTTTAGCTCTAAATATGCAGTACCTAACGCAGTGCCAGCATATAGTCAGCAGTCAGTGATTGTTCATTAAATGATTACATGTACTTGTTTAATGCCTATAAACTCTCTGCAGGCAGACATGATTTTAATTTTCTTTCTCACTGCCACCTTATGCACTCACACACACACACACACACACACACACACACACACACACCTGGTATATATTAATAGATGGTGCTAACAACTATTTGGTGAAGAATACTAAATAGCCTTCTAAAACATCTCCTTGTATATGACCTTGAATTATTTCAAGCCATTTTCCACAATGCAGTCAATATGATCTTGGAAAAATGCAAAATTTGTGATAACAATCCCCTGCTTGTTAGTGTCTCTCCTTGATTATATCCCAAAGTTCTTATCAAAGCCCACAAAACTCACCTTTCTTATCTCAGGACTCTCACTCTCTCTCTTTCTGGGTCCTCATCACACAGATGTCTCATCGCTCTGTGAAGTGGGCCTTGATGCTTCTTCTCTAGGACCTCCTTCCTGGGTCCTTATTCATGTATGCTCTTCCCTTCACCTGGCCCATTCTCGTCTTTGCTCTCCTTAAGTTCACGTCATAGAATAATATCATTTCCTCTGTGAATGCCCCAACCCATTATTAGAAAAGCTCAGATTCCCTCTGTCATATATGCTTTCTTAGCTCTCTATACTTCTCTACCTAGCATTCACCACAGTATAACTAAATACCAAATCTATAGTTGATTGATTTAACTCTGTCCTTTTAGAAACTGATATCCACGAGTTCAGTTAGTATTAATATATCATTTTCATTCACCCCACATTATCTAGCAGTTATCAGTGTCTTATCCAGTGCATGGTATCAGTTATTGTTTACTGAAAGACTAACTGAATGAATGGATCTGATTTGGGGCATTAACTGCTATTTAGGATTCCCTGGTAGCTCAAACGGTAAAGAGTCTGCCTGTAATTCAGGAGACCCGGGTTCTAACTCTGGGTCAGGAAGATCCCCTGGAGAAGGAAATGGCAACCCACTCCAGTATTCTTGCCTGGAAAACCCCATGGACGAAGGAGCCTGGTGGGTTATAGTTCATGGGGTCACAAAGAGTAGGACAACTACTATTTGATCTTTAACTAATATCAACTGCTATTTGATCATGAGTTAAAGATCATCATTCACATTTGAACACCCTGCTCATCAGCATCACTTGTACTTATAAATCCAGTTTTTCTTGTTTATAGCTTAATAGCTATGCCAGAAATGATAATCATTCAAAGAGCCTAATTAACCATCATGTCACCCCTGGTCCCGAGCCATTGTTTTCAAGTTTTCCAACACACCTACTTTTTCTTTCTTCTCTTTTCTTGATAAAGAATTCATTGTTTCTTCTAATCTTTCACTAATATATTGAAGCAATGAAATTCCTTTCAGTATGTCATTAATTTTTCTGAGGTCCCATGGCACTGAATACTGAACACAGCCCTCTGGGTATGATCTGATTCTACACAGAAGAGGGCTAGGTCCACCTTCATATGAGACAGTATAACTCTGATTTTAATCAGAGAACTCATTCCAATGACCAAAGGTGATAAAATATCCAATGCACTGAGTGAATTCCTACATTTTTAGTTATTAAAATTTTAATGCCTTACCCTTTGGCCTTTTAATTTAGGGATAAAGTTTAAGAAATCAACAACAAAATGGGAAATAAAAAAAAATCTCTCAATCTCTATGATCTTTGGATCAAGATATTCCTAATTTACATCATTACTTTTTTAGATCTGCAACATATTTTAAGGCATAATGTAGCTGTTTTATTTTCAAAGGAAACATGAGTAAGTATGACACATCTCTTTAAAATCACGGCTGTTTCATGCCTTATTCTCATTTTGTACATTGTTCAAGGTAAGGTACACTAAGTGTTCTCCTGAATCAAAGTCCAAGGTAAACCCTCAGGCTCACAAGTTTTCAGATAAAATATTTTTAATAATTAAAATGCTTAAGAAGAGGAGCAAGGGAAAAATGAGAAGGAGAAGGAAGGGAAAGAGAAAAAGGCAAAAATAGTGGGCAACAAAAGGAGAGAGAAAAACTCAGTACTATGAGTATATGAAAAAGAATTAGAATTGCCATCGTTCCACCACATAGCCACATCTTCTAGAGATTATTTAACCTTATTAGTACCTGTCTTTCATAATATCAGATGCCTTGGCATCAATAGTTAAAGACAACACTTTGAGAGATTTTCCAATATGGAAAGAAAAGTGAAAGTGAAAGTCGCTCAGTCATGTCTGACTCTTTTTTACCCCATAGACTATACAGTCCATGGAATTCTCCAGGCCAAAATACTGCAGTGGGTAGCCTTTCTCTTCTCCAGGGCATCTTCCCAACCTAGGGATTGAACCCAGGTCTCCCACATTGCAGACAGATTCTTTACCAGCTGAGCCACAAGATAAGACCAAGAATACTAGAGTGGGCAGCATATCTCTTCTCCAGGGTATCTTCCTGACCCAGGAATCAAACTGGGGTCTCCTGCATTGCAGGCAGATTCTATACCTAGTGAGCTAATCAGGGATGGTATATTTTTTGGTAATGTATTTGGTAACATATTATATGCACATGCTAATTCAGATACCTTATTTCACTTGTAACATATTATTCTCGTTTTTTTTCTCCCTAAATCTCAGTACCTATTTAAAAAAGGCTTTGGAAATATTTTTCTCTGATACAAAAATTGTAACATTTTACAATATAAAAAGAAAAGTCATTTTTCAACAGAGACATTCAGTGCTCTGAGCAACTCCTTGACAAGGCTTATTAAATTTATTACAGATTCCTTTTTTAAAAATCCTTTTTTATTCTTACAATGTCTTTTATTTTCTCTTCTGATTTCTTATCCACCTATACTTTGCTTTTCTCTTTACATGACAAAATTTATGAACTATCAAAGTGAACTAAAACTTATAAGGGCTCTACCTCTCAGTTCAGCAAGACAACCTGGAAGTGATAAAAATTGATATTTAAAAGCATAAATCATAATCATATACCCGTGAGAAATAAGAAGTAAGACATTGTTTATGGAAGAAGAGCTTTTTATACGACACGGTCCCACTAAATATGCCTCTTACCCCCCAGCTATATCACTACAGAGATATCATTTGTCATCTATGAAGACCAAAAAGGGCTTCCCTGGTAGTTCAGCTGGTAAACAGTTCCAAGACTGTACAGATGCCTCATCTCTCTGTGCCTCTATGTTATTTATCAAAAGCATGAGGATGAGGAACTTCAAAGGGAATTCCTGCCTCAGATCAGCTCAGTGGGAGGCTGAGGGAGACAAGAAACAAGCTCTCGAATGGTATTTATTGAGTGCCAAATGTTTCCTCAACACTGTACAATACACAGGGAAAGACATGGTCCATGCCCCATGGGGTTACCATCTAAACAGGACTGATGAGATGAGGCGTAATTGGCTGAATTCTTACTCTGTGTTGATGACTTCACTATGGGAACCCAAATCATCCTCTGTGGAGATCGGTGCTATTCACCAAACCTTAACAAGCGCGTTATGTCCTCTGAGAGCCTGGCACCGTCAGCCCATCAGGAGGGAGAGCTCTGTGTTTGTCATAACTGCTTCTCGTATTCAGTCTCTCACCAGACACAGTCTTCAATGGCCTCAGCAGCCGTGGGATGTCAATAGAAGGCTTTGTGGATGATCCAGGAGAATCAGGAAGACCCTTGTCCTGGAGACAAAGCTCAGCCTAATACTTCTAGAATTGCTCTCCTGGCTGCCATTTTCAACATATCGCTTCAATGGTTACAGCTCCCCAGTGGCTCCCCTGTTTCTTCCTACATTCAATGGAGACCTCTGAACACTGCCACAGATTTGATCCTATCCTCCCGATGGTCAGATTATACCCTGTGGCCAGCCTTGCAGTCTCTCCTTCTGCATATCCCAGCCAAACGGCCTCACAAGCCAAGGAAAAACTATTTCTTCTCCCTGCGACAACACTGATCTCTTTCTATAAACCTGTCCTGAGAAATTAAAATTAATCCAGTCTGTGTAATCTCATCTGCCATTTCACAACTGACTTTTATAGTGTGATTCTTTATTTCTAAATCTTAACCTGTTTTTATCTATTTTGACTTTTCGCTTTATCTTATAAATATTATATCTAGAGCTATAGCTGATGAATGTGTAAATACAATAAAACCTATAGAAAGCTCCCATGGTAGAATTCAGGAATTATTTTATTTTCTGAGCATTTCATTTCTGAGTGATTTTTTTTTTTTTTACTCTCTACTACTTTAATTCTAAAATTTATGCATTATCCTCTGGGGCTTTTATTAATCTTTAAATTCAGCTGAGGTAGGTGTAAGAACTGTGGGTTAGTACAAGCCAGAGAGGGGAGAAGGTCCCAGACTATTCTAACTCTATAAATCCTAGAGCCTCTAAAGTTGCCTGAACTCAGATCACTCAACTGCCAGAGCTCCCAGAAATGTGACCAGTGAAGCAGTCCTGTGTCTTAACAATAGGCTGTATCTTTGACTAACCAATATGTTAAGCAATTAACTGGGTAAAGTCATAAGCAAAATGCTTACATCAATACAATCAGTAAAAAAAAAAAAGATCGGAAGAATTCATATGATCACTCAAAAACTACACAGTGAAATTCCAACAGGTGCCTTTTACAGTCTTCCAGGGTATTGATTTTCTTTTTTCCATTAAGAGAATTTTGTAAAGATCAAAATAAATGGACATCTGAAGGTACAATGTCTGATAAATACAGCAGATGAATCAGAACTTCCCAGACAAGCTGTAACAATTTTTGCCTGGTCATCAAAGAAACATGTGGTCTTCCTGTATCCTGATGGAAGGTTATGCATTTTCTGGTGACTAATTCTGGGAGCTTTTTGTTGAGTGCTGCTTTCAGTTGGTCTAATAGGGAACAGTATTTGTTGGAATTAATCGTTTTGTTTTCCTACATATTTAAATCCCATTAAGCTGCCCTCAACATCTGCTAACCATACATAAAACAACCCTGCAGCTATAAAAGATCCCAAATGGCTGCTGCCCTTTGGAGCTCTCTGCACCAGAAAATCCCTACCTTCTGGCTGAGTAAGGTCACCTAGATATGTAAGCTGCCTCTCTAATTTCTCCTTCTCCATCCTGAGCTCCGCTGTGCCCACTGGTTGCTGCATCTGGAAGTTTTATTGCTGAGAGGGAGCCTGTCCAAGTACTGCCCAAAACAAAGCTTGTGGTATTGTTTCTTCATTGATGGACCCCTAAGTCCCTGAACTTACCACATCTCCTATTCAAGTCATCAAGACACACCTTGCCCCACCCCAGCCAATCCATTCTCTACACAATGGCCAGATTGACTTTTCTTAAATGTAAATTACAGAATGTCACTTCCCTACTTTAAAAATGCCAAGAGCTTCCCACCCCATCTAGAGTAAAATGATAATATTTTACTATGGTTTTAACTCTCCTATGGGATCTAGCCACTGTCTACCACTCTGAATTTACCTTGTACCATTCTTCATCTTGCTCATCATCCTCATGCCATATTTTCCTTCTTCTTCTTACACTAACACACCAAGTTTATTCTTGATTTTAGGATGTCTACATCTACCTCACCTGGAGAGCTCTTGCCTAGAAAAAGCAGTTTCATTCATGCTTCCTTCTTATTTGACAGGTTTTAGATTACTTTAAGGGTGTCCCTGGTAGCTCAGCTGGTAAAGAATCTGCCTGGAATGCAGGAGACACCAGTTCAATTCCGGGGCCAGGAAGATCTCCTGGAGAAGGGATAGGCTACACTCTCCAGTGTTCCTGGGCTTCCCTGGTGGCTCATATGGTAAAGAATCCACTTTCATGCATTGGAGAAGGAAATGGCAACCCACTCCAATGTTCTTGCCTGGAGAATCGCAGGGACGGGGGAGCCTGGTGGGCTGCCGTCTATGGGGTCGCACAGAGTCGGACATGATTGAAGCTACTTAGCAGCAGCAGCAGCAATGTGGGAGACCTGGGTTTGATCCCTGGGTTTGGAAGATCCCCTGGAGGAAGACATGGCAACCCACTCCAACCCACTCCAGTATTCTTGCCTGGAGAATCCCCATGGACAGAGGAGCATGGCAGGCTATACAGTCCATGGTTACAAAGAGTCTGATACGACTGAGCGACTAAGCACAGATTACTATAACTTCTTCAGACCCATTTTATTATACTTCAAAAAATCTTATTACTTGTAAGTAAAAATAGTATTACTTTAATTTTATTTTATTATTATAATTTTTATATTTTTCTAGTTATTTATTTATTTTGCCTCTCCACAATATATTGTATTTTCATCAGAGCAGAAATCTAGTCTGTTTTATTCAGGATTATCATCCCAATGCCTAGCATAAAATGGGAGTTTAGTAAATAATTACTAGACAGATGAATGAGTGAGAAGATCATCCTAAATACAAAGAGTGCCCTGAACATACAATCATGACACTCAGATTATGGGAAGTAATCAAATCCAATATCCTACTCCTCTGATCTCATCTTGTTAAACAACATACAGTTTCTATAACTCAGAGCTTATGTACTTGCTCTTCCTTCTATGGTACATTCTTCCATCTCTTTACAATTAGCTGTCTAGTTGTCCTTCACTTGAGCTTTCCACCCCCAAACTCAATTGGAGATCCTTCTCAAAATGCCCATATTCACTCCCATCATAGCACTTATGACCTTCTGTTGTCATTCCCTGCTTTCTGGTTTATTTCCTCCATTAAATTCCACACTTCTTGAAGCAGAGAACATGCATGTTTGTTTGTCTTTTCTCAAGTATCTATTATGTGCCTGACTCTTATCATTACAATAATTTCTGTAGCTATTAAATGGATAAATTTTACTCTTGATCTTCTTAAATCAGTTCATGTATTAAATTTTCTGGATCTTATAAAAGAAATATCAATAAAATAGGAGATGAGGGCTCTGGAAGCAAATCATATAAGAAAGTCTTCTTTGGGACAGTTGAGAAAATTTGAATATGAATTATTTATTCTTTACTATGAAGGAATTAAGGTTATTAACATTAATTCCATTAGGTGTGATAATTGCGTGGTGGTTATGTAAAAAAGATTAGTGAGATGTGTATACTGAAGTGATAAATGGAATATTACCTTTCATATCAGTAAACAAAGGATGTCACAGTCATCAGTGATTACAGTCACCACCTGTGAGCTGGTGCACCCTGAGGGAATTCAGAATGTGAAAACACGGGATACTGGCAGGAGATAACTGAGGTGCATAGTGGAGGTGGAGCAAATTATTTCAGACTGTTGCATCTTTCCATACAAAGAAAAGTGCTAGATTCCTTAACTTGAGATATCTGGCTTTCTTTAATGAACAATAATTTTTTGACATTCAGAGTACCTGCCTTTTGTTGCAAAACTTCTATATAACCTGCCTCCTCCCCTTACCTCCATGGGTAGTTCTCTCAGGGTTACTTGAGATGCTGCCTCTTGGGCTTTAAGTCCTTCAAGTTTCCACTGAATAAAATATAACTATCAACTTTTAGATTGTGAACATTTTTTCAGTAAACATCAGTATTTATGAGTGAAATGACTGTGTCCTGGATTTGCTTTTTTTAAAACGCTTTGTACCCAAAAGAGGGGAAGGTAGGTGGATAGATGACATTAGCTTGGTAACATCTTGATGGATTTTGAATCTGAGTAACAAGCACAAGAGTATTGGTTATATCTTTCTTTCCAGTTTTGTTTGAACTTTTTCATAATAAAAATTTTAAATCTCATATAATATAGAAAATGAAAATAACATATCATACTTATAAAATATGTTCCTAGATCTAGCCCTTTTAACTGAAATTGTTCCTTACCTAGTGAAAGAACAAATAAAGGGGTACTAAACTTTCTACAAAGTACAGATTCTATGATGTAGCCCATCAGATGCCTTTTGGTTCCTGTGTGTGTGTTACATACTAGAGATATATATACATACACACACACACACACACACACACACATATATATATATATATATATATACACACACACACACACACATATGCTGCTGCTGCTGCTAAGTCACTTCAGTCGTGTCCGACTCTGTGCGACCCCATAGACGGCAGCCCACCAGGCTCTGCCGTCCCTGGGATTCTCCAGGCAAGAACACTGGAGTGGGTTGCCATTTCCTTCTCCAGTGCATGAAAGGGAAAAGTGAAAGTGAAGTCGCTCAGTCATGTCTGACTCTTAGCGACCCCATGGACTGCAGCCTACCAGGCTCCTCCCTCCATGGGATCTTCCAGGCAAGAGTACTGGAGCGGGGTGCCATTGCCTTCTCCGATATATACATATACATACATATATATGCATATATATACATATACATACATATATATGCATATGAATATATACACATATAATGTGCTTTATATATGCATAATATATGTGTGTGTATATATTTCATAAAATAATTCAGGTCTTTTTCCTTAAATCCAATTTCTGACACTTTTGTCTTTTGTTTTCTGAATACACATGAATGGGATGAATTACCTTAAACTATTCCAGTTGTTTTTTGTGCATAACACAAGAGACCTGAGCGCGTTATTACATTTAGTTGATTTGAGCCTTCACCCCCAAGTTGCCCCCAAAAGCCACCCTGCGGGGCTTGCGGAGCATCTGTTTCCCATTCGCTCTGCTCACGGTGCCGTACTCTATTTCAGCTTTCTGTGCTCCGGGTCCGACTGATGGTATTCTAGTAGCTGCGACCCACAGTGACGAGGATCGCAGAAGATGATGGGCTCGTTAAGCACATCTCATTTTAGACAAACTGCAAGTGGCATTTTGTTTATATGGTTCATTTCACCAACAAATTAGATTTCAAATTGATTGCTTTCCAAAATGGCTTTGTTCATCAATTCTGAGACCAGGCAATTACAATCAGAATCCTGGTAATTAATGGTGTCCCATATTTAAAATGTTTTTTAAACAGTAAGGCATTCATGAATTTCCACAGAATGTAAAATCTATTCTTGACTTTTAATCTCACTCAAGCACTATACAGGGTAGAAATGAAATCCTTGTCTTTGCACAGATTTACTATGGAGAAAAAAAGAAGATATGACTGCCCAGAAAAGCAGACTATCAGATCTCTTTATCATGAAATAAGTGAAAGTCCAGCAGAATTTGAATAAAAAGTATAACTTCATGGCCCATGGGGACCACTGGTATTGGATTGTGATTGAATATTATTTGGATCACTACTCAAAAAACAATTTCTAGTATGTGGCTGTTAAAAAAAAATTAATGCACTAAGTATGTAACTTAGTAGAGTTATTTTTCATTTCTCAATTTCATTTTTAAGAGTAAGGTTATATTTTATGTTGTACATCTGAAATCAAATTAGAAATTGAAGAAGGGTGATAAGAAGACTCCATGAGTCTTTCTTAAACTTTTACCGGTCAAAGCTTATAGGAATTAACTACAGCTTTTTCTATTAGCAATGGCACAGTATTTCTGAATGTTTGTAGAATCTTTGTGTTGTTGCTGTGCTTAGTTGCTAAGCCATATCCAACTATTTGCAACGCCATGGACTGTAGCCCACCAGGCTCCTCTGTGCATGTGATATCCCAGGCAAGAATACTGGAAGGGGTTGGCACTTCCTCCTCCAGGGGCTCTTCCCTACCCAGGGATTGAACCTGTGTCTCCTGCATTTCCTTCATCAGCGGAATCATTATTGGTTTTCAATTCTACTTATACCACTAACATCCTGATGAATTTTGGATAATTTTCACAATCTTTCTTTTGCAAAATAAAACATAAATTCAGATAACTACATCAATCAAATGCATAGTTTAATTAATTATGATCACCACCCAGGAAACCAACCAGGGCAACAAATAGCCTTTTGTTATTTGAAAAATTCCTTTTATCAGGCCCCTTCCTATCATATCTTATGCTTCTTCTTATTCTCCCCTACTATCCTCACTTTTATAGTAATTATTTCTCCACACTAAAAAAAGTTAAATTACCCAAATGAACATCACTCAATTTGAATTCAGTCACTCATTTAGATATTGGAAACGTTATTTCACAGCTCCAGATAATAACCTAGAAACCTGTGAAACTCAGATCATTTAGCTCCCAGATGTGTTCATGTGTCTGTGGACGTAGCTCAGCCCATGGATGGTCACCATGCCTTTGTTTATCCCATCCCCTTACCTAGAAAGGTAAGATGGCTTACAGAGAAGATAGTGAGGAGGAAACAGTCAGGTTCTATAGGAAAAGGAAAATCTCATGAAAGTCTTGCGTAAAAGAGCAACACAACTAATTCAATATTAATTGATACACTTTGAAGGGAAAATCATGAAGAAGACCCTCTCTATTCTAGCTAGTTGTAAAAACATCAATTCCAAAATTAAAGACTTTCCTTCTTGAGCATGTTCTCTAGACTCTCCAGGCTCCTGACTCTTCTGCTTTTTATTTCAGCTTTGGCTCTAATGGACACAGTGGCATCTGGCAAGCTACTTAAAAAACTGGGATCTGTATTCTGGAAAGAATAGAACACCTTTGAACTTAAACTTCTCTATATACTGTAAAGACAGAGAAATAAATTTTAAACAGAGTAATTTTCTCAAGGTCAAAATCACAGAAACTTAGTTCTGATTCCAGTCTCAGTTTTTTTGACCAACCCAAGGTAGATTCTCTCCCGTAACACTGTACTTACTCCATTATTTTCCTGATCTAAAATCTTGCTATAATCTCTCATGCCTACTGTAAAACATCCAATCATCTTAGGTCTTCTTATTCATGTCAGTCCTCTGCATTATTTGGCAGGTGAGATCATGCTTTTCTCCATTGGCTTTTTTTTCAGAAGGGAAGGGTATTTTAGCAGCCTTCTCTCTGTTTAATGAGAGGAGATCCTGAGGTGGATTCTTTCATTACTGAGCAGAATGGTAAGCATAAGACTACAAGCAGGAAGGGCACCGGGACTCTGGGTAGAGGGGGGATGCTGGAGTCCACCAGGAGGATGGTGGATCCATTATTGAAGAAAAGCTGTGGAGGGTTAGGCTTGTGGAAGAGTGCACAACTTCAGTGTAATACTGCAGTCGCATGGGGTTGCCTTCATTTACACTACTTTTAAAAATACTCTTTTTTACATTCTGTATATGTCATATATGTAAAATGGTGTCTTCAAAAACAGCCAACTTGCTTACATCCAGTTGCGGATATGACTCATAATGGAGGTAAAGCCCAATGCTGTAAGAGCAATAATAACTATGCATGGAACTTCCCTGGACTCTTTTTATGTTATATGTAAAAAGCAAAAACAACATCCAGTTGCCATGAATCAATGGAGGCAAAATATGGAAGTGGTCCAAACAGGGCAAAGAAGTGGTCAAACAGGAGATGGCAAGAGTGAACATCAACATTTTAGGAATCAGCGAACTAAAACGGACTGGAATGGGTGAATTTAATTCAGATGACCATTATATCTACTAGAGTGGGCAAGAATCCCTTAGAAGAAATGGAGTAGCCCTCAGAGTCAACAAAAGAGTCCAAAATGCAGTACTTGGATGCAATCTCAAAACTACAGAATGACCTCTGTTCATTTACAAGGCAAACCATTCAATATCACAGTAATCTAAGTCTATGCCCTGACCAGTAACACTGAAGAAGCTGAAGTTGAACAGTTCTATGAAGACCTGCAAGACCTTCTAGAACCAACACCCAAAAAAGTTGTCCTTTTCATTATAGGGGACTGGAATGCAAAAGTAGGAAGTCAAGAAATACCTGGAGTAACAGGCAAATTTGGCCTTGGAGTACAGAATGAAGCAGGGCAAAGGCTAATAGAGTTTTGCCAAGAGAATGCACTGGTCATAGCAAACACCCTCTTCCAACAACACAAAAGAAGACTATACACATGGACATCACCAGATGTTCAATACTGAAATCAGATTGATTATATTCTTTGCAGCCAAAGATGGGGAAGCTCTATACAGTCAGTATAGACCAGGAGGTGACTGTGGCTCATATCATGAACTCCTTATTGCCAAATTCAGACTTAAATTGAAGAAAGCATGGAAAACTACTAGACCATTCAGGTATGACCTAATCAAATCCTTTACAATTATACAGTGGAAGTGACAAATACATTCAAGGGATTAGATCTGATAGACAGAGTGCCTGAAGAAATATGGGTGGAGGTTCGTGACATTGTACAGGAGACAGGGATCAAGACCATCCCCAAGGAAAAGAAATGCAAAAAGGCAAAATGCTTGTCTGAGGAGGCCTTACAAATAGCTGTGAAAAGAAGAGAAGTGAAAGGCAAAGGAGAAAAGGAAAGATATACTCATTTGAATGCAGAATTCCAAAGAATAGCAAGGAGAGATAAGAAAGCCTTCCTCAGAAATCAATACAAAGAAATAGAGGAAAACAATAGAATGGGAATATCTAGATATCTCTTCAAGAAAATTAGAGATACTAAGGGAACATTTCATGCAAAGATGGGCATAATAAAGGACAGAAATGGTATGGACCTAACAGAAGCAGAAGATATTAAGAAGAGGTGGTAAGAATACAAAGAAGAACTATACAAAAATCTTCATAACCCAGATAATCATGATGGTGTGATTACCAACCTAGAGTCAGACATCCTGGAATGAGAAGTCAGGTGGGCCTTAGGAAGCATCACTATGAACAAAGCCAATGGAGGTGATGGAATTCCAGTTGAGCTATTTCAAATCCTAAAAGAGGTTGCAGTGAAAGTGCTGTATTCAATATGCCAGCAAACTTGGAAAACGCAGTAGTGGCCACGAGACTGGAAAAGGTCGGTTTTCATTCCAATCCCAAAGAAAGGCAATGCCAAAAAATGCTCAAACTACCACACAATTGCACTCATCTCACATGCTAGTAAATTCCTAGTAAGGCTAAAAATTCCTCAAGCCAGGCTTCAACAGTACGTGAACTATGAACTTCCAGATGTTCAAGCTGGATTTAGAAAAGGCAGAGGAATCAGAGATCAAATTGCCAACATCCGTTGCATCATCGAAAAAGCAAGAGAGTTCCAGAAAAACATCTACTTCTGCTTTATTGACTATGCCAAAGCCTTTGAAAGTGTGGACCACAACAAACTGTGAAAAAGTCTTAAGGAGAAGGGAATACCATACCACCTGACCTGCCTCTTGAGAAACCTGTATGCAGGTCAGGAAGCAACAGTTAGAACTAGACACGGAACAACAGACCAGTTCCAAATCAGGAAAGGAGTATGTCAGGGCTGTATATTGTCACCCTGCTTATTTAACTTATATGCAGAGTACATCATGAGAAATGCTGGGCTGGATGAAGCACAAACTGGAATCAAGATTTCCGGGAGAAATATCAATAATCTCTGATAAACATATGACACCACCCATATGGCAGAATGTGAAGAAGAACTGAAGAGCCTCTTGTTGAAAGTGAAAGAGGAGAGTGAAAAGTTGGCTTAAAACTCAACGTTGAGAAAACTAAGATCATGGCATCTGGTCCCATCACTTCATAGCAAATAGATGGGGAAACAGTGGAAACAGTGGCTGATTTTATTTTGGGGGGGCTCCAAAATCACTGCAGATGGTGACAGCAGCCATGAAATTAAAAGACGCTTACTACTTGGCAGGAAAGTTATGACCAACCTAGACAGCATATTAAAAAGCAGAGACATTGCTTTGCCAACAAATGTCCATCATGGTTTTTCCAATAGTCATGTATGGATGTGAGAGCTGGGCTATAAAGAAAGCCGAGTGCCAAAGAATTGATGCTTTTGAAGTGTGGTGTTGGAGAAGACTCTTGAGAGTCCCTTGACCTGCAAGGAGATCCAACCAGTCCAACCTAAAGAAAATCAGTCCTGAATATTCACTGGAGGGACTGATGTTAAAGCTGAAACTCCAATACTCTGTTCACCTGATACGAAGAACCGACTCATTTGAAAAGACCCTGCTGCTGGGAAAGATTGACGGCAGGAGGAGAAGGGGATGACAGAGAATGAGATGGCTGGATGACATCACTGACTCAATGGACATCAGTTTGAGTGAACTCCAGGAGTTGGCAAGGACAGGGTGGCCTGGCGTGCTGCAGTCCATGGGGTCACAAAGAGTCGGACATGACTGAGCAACTGAACTGAACTGAACTGAAGTAAGTATTATATATCATTCATAAATGTCTCCTGTGCAACTATCACTATCCATATTTTACACTTAGTATATCATTTAATTTACAATGCTTTAAAGTACTCTTATTGTCCCTCTTTTACAGATGAGTCTCAGTGAGGTGATATGGCTTGCCCTAGACGCATAGCTAGAAAGTGACGGGGTAGGGCTGTGAACTCAGGAAGCCTGGCTCTAGAGCCCTTGCTCTTAACCACTATGCTCTCCTGGCCCTTTAATACCACTGCTCTGGTACATGTCAACTCTCTTTCCTTACATAGGAATATATTTTATCTTCTCAATCTTAGTGGCAAGCTCCCTGAGAATAAGTAGAGTTTGTCTTTCACTTTTTCTTCTACAGATAGCTTTGTGCTGACTACTTTGGTGAAGTGGGGCATTTGATTAGATTAGTACCTTACAAATACTTAAAATTAGAATAACTCTCTTAACAAATGAAGTCTGACTCCAGATGCTAATGTGAAAGGCACAGCTTTTCTAATCAAACTTAAATAATTTGTCCCAGGTCAACGAACTAGCGTACTAAGAAATTTTGACTTAAGACGTCTATTCTATACCCAAATCCTTATGTACTATTCAGCCTTATATTATAAATCTTTCTCAAGACAGTATCCTTAAAACAACAGGACACAAAATTGCATTACCCAATTAAGTAGGATGGCACATAAGAAGATGAATTTTTTTGTGTTTTTAATATTATTCATTTAACAGTATGTATTGGTTGTTTTTAGGAAGTACTAGGAATGAAATACATCTGGCAGCAAGTGACAATTCCCTGTACATATAAGATCTAGGGAAGTAGAATATGAAATTATGTAAAGAAAACCATGGCTTAAAATGTCTGAAAATATTAAGAGGTGGTAAAACGTGAATGTGCTTAAGTGAGGTTGTGAATTCTTTATCACTAGAGGTTTGAAGCAGAGGCATTTAGATAATAACCATCTGGAAATGATGGAAAGTGTGTACTACATGCGTTGGTCAGAAGACTAGACTACAGGTTCTTTCTTTTCCAGCATTAAAAATTTACAATTCTATTATTTTACACAGTCTAATCTACATAAAGGACATTTAAAAAATGTCACTGAACCATGACAATTTTACACACACAAACACCAGTAGCACCAGTATATAATAATGCTGAGAACATTATGGACGTCTTAGTAATCTCATTCATTTAAATTCCTGTCTTCCTGAATGGATAGAGCAACCCTTCCTATCATTTAAATTCAAATTGACAATATTCAAATTTCTTATTAGAAACCATAATTTTCTGAAAAAGTATCCATTTGCCTGAATAGCATAAACTCAAATATTTCTTTCATCAGCAGCAAAATTTATATTTTCTTTCCAAATTAATGCCTCCATTTGTATTCTAAAGACAACTATGTTACATGAGAAAACTAAGTGCTCACAACTTTGAATTGGTTTAATGTCCATTATAGTTCCCTCTGTTGGGCTTCAAGATTTTAGAAAGGGAATGCAAATTAAATTGTGTGAGGAAGAGATAAATGCCTCTTTCATTCATAATAAATTGATCTAAAAAGCTTACCGATCATCAAAATATTAAATCTGGACTTGTTATCACGTGGAAATTCATCATAGAAAATATACTATGAAGATTGAGTTGGCTAATGCAGCATGTAAACTATCATTTCTGCTACGATTTAGAATTATACTTTTTCATTTAGTGATGATTGCTTTGACAGGCATTCATCAAAGTATTTGGCATAAATACTTGTATGAAATACCTATCACTTACAAGGCATGTTCATAAGATTATACTACTAATATCTGCCTAATTCCTGAAAAATAAATGCTGCTTTGATCTACATGACACTATCTTATCCAGCTACCATGTAAACAATGGTCAGAAACTTAGGGTTTTGATGAATATCAAATGGATACCAACCTCATAATCCTCTAAGGCAGTGTCATCCAATGGAAATAAATGTGAGCCACAAATACAAGGCACACATGAAATATTAAATTTTGTAGAGATATTAAAAACAGTTTTGATTCTGAGCAGAACCCTGTGGGACAGCTGGGCAGAAAAACCTTTCTGCGGCCCCCATTTCTAGATTATAGGAAATAAGCTTCATTCAGCCTATGTGACTTTCCTGAGTTTAAATGAGCAGGTTCAAACAACTGCTAATTAAGGAAGAGGGTAGATGTGGAGACAAGGGAGTAACTGAATGCTTGCTCAGTTGTGACTGGCTCTTTGCAACCCCTAAGGACTGTAGCCCGCCAGGCTCCTCTGTCCATGGAATTTTCCAGGCAAGAATAACTGGAGTGAATTGCCACTTCCTACTGCAGGGAATCTTCCTGACCCAGGGATTGAATCCACGAGTCTCTTTCGGCTTCTGTATTGTCATGCAGATTCTTTATTACTAGTGCCACCTGGGAAGCCTTATTTAACTGTATATATGCAAATTATCTTTATTTTAACATTCATTATCATAAAAATATTAATGATATTTTTTACCTTTTTCTTTTTTTGGTAATAAATCTTTGCAGTCTGGTGTCTATTTACATTAAGTACGTTTCTTTCTACCAGCCACATTCCAGGTGCTCAATAGCTACATGTGGCTTCTGGCTACTTCAGATTCTGGCTTCACCATGAATATAAACAAAGGGAGCTAGTGGTACTGTACCTGACAATACAACTCTAAAAGCTAAACTTTCCATATTTTATCTTAATAACTAGCCCTTACTTTTCAGTCCTTTTTCATATTGCAGATAATAATAGTTACCTATGTTTCAGCATCATTTAACCCTAGTGGGAAAAAATTCCGTCAGGATATTAAAATCTCCAACCATAATAATGAATGGATATAAAAGCAGTTCGGACTTTCACTATTTAAATTCTCATGCATTAGGGGAATGGAGCAAGAAAGTTTTCTCAGCCTCCCTTACTCTCATGGAATGGACGCTAAGCCCAATCCATTAGACTAGTCCCTTTTGATTCTATCTTTGGTACCAAGGACATTTCTTCGTTCTCTTTATTCTTTTCTTTTTTTTGTCTTTAATTGCTTGGGTTTTTTGTTTTGCTTTGTTTTTTAAATTTACCCTGCTAATTGGGCTAAAGAATCTTAGTAGCCCAGCTCTGTACAATCTGCAGATAAAAAAGATTTAAATCCTTACCTGGTTATGCCATCTCTGTTCATTTCATGAATCCTGCTGCCCTGAGACTAAACTGGAAAGAAATCTGTTTAATCAGAGGAATCATTATAGTCTGTAGTGATGTATATAGTTTGCTGATGTTCTCTATACAACCTGTACAGAGTTACTTAATTTGAAATACTTGACAAGACTTAAAAACCCGGAGATTTCAAAAGACTCTGATTCACAATTTTTGTGTGTGAAAAATTCTGTCTGATGATCTCAAGTCCCCATTCTTGCATGGGATCCTGACATTCTAAACCACCATCCCATGTGACCACTTGAGTACTCTCGTGTCTGCCCCTTGCTGTGTGTGTTTGTGTTATTGGATTTGGACTGCTGAGCACAGCCAGGGACAGGGTCAAGCCTTTCCGTCTTATTTATTGAGCTCATGACTCAGTGTCAGCTTGCCCCTGCCTCTGCTGGAGTGCTGACAGCAATGACACTGATGACTTGGTCTGTGGTAATTATTTTTCCTTGGTCGCCAAAGTGCATGTGAAACAAAGCTATGATTAATCTCTCTTATAGAACTTATTTGAGAATCAATGGTCGTGCTGTTATTGAATTATATGTGAAATGAAGCCCTAACTCAACAAAGAAACATATCTCTTGATCAGTGTTATGTACAAAATCTTATTGGATTGGACAGTGAATATTCAGTTTGCACCTGGGAATTCAATAATACAGGCCTTGGTAAATTTCCTTGAAAAATTGTGCTTCCTAAACCTCATATTTGGTTTCTAAATCCCCTACTTGTCCTTGCACTTAACTTGTAGGAAAACGTTGATTATTATATGAATATACCTGTTTTTTGTCAAGCTGTCTCCATTAGTTTCCTAGCCCTGCCATAACAAATTGCCACAAAGTAGGTAGCTTAAAACTATGATAATTTATCCTCTCATAGTTCTGCAGGAAGGAAATCTGAAATCTAGATGTCAGCAGGGGCACACCCTCTCCAAAAGTTCTAGGAGAAATTTCATTCATACCTCTCCCAGCTCATGTACTAAGAGTTTTGTGTTTAGGCATTGGAGTGAAAAGACTTGGATCCAAATCTTGACTTCATCCTGTACTAGCTGTGCAGACTTAGGAAGGAAGCCCCACTTCTCTGAGCTTCAGTTTTTAATTTTGAATTAAGTTGAATAATGGTAATCACCTCATAGGGTTGTCATTAGTTTAAATGAGATGATGCTTATAAGCCACTTGGAACAAAGACAATATGTAGTAAAAGTTCAAAAATTTTTTCAATCCATTATTGAAGACATAGTAGGTTTTAGAATTGTCTTTATGAACTTCAATTGTAAGTTCTCTGGAAATATGCCTGTAATCTGGTCTCTACTACAATGGCATGATGCACAGACAAATGCTAAATACTTTAAAACATTTATTAACTGAAACCCACATAAGTAGAATTAAATCACAGCTATTTTTTAGGAGTCTTTATGCAACTATTATTACCAAACTACTCTCTGTAGTATCACTGTTCTCTATAGTGTAACTATACTGATATCCAAAAACATCAAGGTCAGAAGGACTAACCCACTATCAAACTTGTATATGAGTGTCTATGGCATACATTGTACCTTCCTTGATGAAACAACTTTAATTCTCTTTTCTTGGTGAATGTCTGTCAGTTTGTGTGATTCCATCTCTCTCTAAATTCCCCTCACACTTAACATCTTGCCAGATACTCAAAATTTACCATATTAAGCTATTTTCAATCCATGGTTTGTGACTTACTAGGGCATGATGAAACCAATTTAGTTTGAGATAAAGAGAAGGTTTTTTTTTGTTGTTGTTGTTTTTAAATGAAATCCAGTAGAACAGAATGGAATGGAATGAAATCAAAGACAAGACAATATATGACTGGTGAGAATAAATACTGTTTTTTTGAAATTTTTGCTTCTGTTTTGTATACATGTATACATGTTTTGTATACATGGCAACCCACCCCAGCATTCTTGCCTGGAGAATCCCATGGACAGAGGAGCCTGGTGGGCTACAGTCCACAGGGCCACAAAGAGTCAGACACAACTGAAGTGACTGAAGTGACTGAGCATGCACACATAACTAACTGGTCGTATGACATGTGGGTAACTGTGATGAATACAATAGTTCTGAGCCTAGGTCCTCAGAGGCCTTGTGTGTTTGTTTGTTCTCTTGTGTTACTGCCATTGTCATGAGAACATGCCTTAGCTAGGTTTCTGGGCAAAGGTGGATGAGGAACACATGAAGCAGAGTTGCTCCTGCCACTTCACTGAACTGCAGCTTTAAGTAGGGCTGCCCCATGTAGCCCAACCTAGATCAGCAGAATCTGACCAACAGACCCATGAGTATAAAGGACCAATTTACATCACTTGTTACTGGGATAATCTCTTACACATCTCTAATGTTACAAGAGCTTACTGATGCAGCGCCCAAGACAGTGGCTGACCCATATAGTTGTTTGTTAAATATTAGTTCTCTAGTAACTTAACAATCTTGCATCAACATTTCAATTCATTCATGTCAAACAATGAAGAGAAAAACCTCTTTTTATTTTATACGATTTGTTTTGAAAGGCCAATTACTAACACAAAATTGGGAAATAAAATACTAAATAAAAAATTAAAGATGACAAGCTCAAAAGTCTTGAGCTTATCTGTCTAGTGTCAGTATCCTTCTAATAACCCCTAATCATTATGCTGATCACTAATCCCTTAAGTTAAAAGAATAGTATAAAATGGTATGAACATAGTAGAGAAGAAAAATTAATTCACACCAATACCTACACTAAGCTGGTAACCACAATACCCATTAAACTGTTGGTATAAAGTTTCAGGGATTTGGATGAAAGTCCCAATATGCTTTACATACACCTTTTAAAATAATCAGGGGAATATATTCTGCCTACTTCCCACCCAAGTAGAATTTGAACCACAAATGGAAGATGATAGGTTTATATTTCACTAATATAATCCTCCACACAACTTGGTATTCTCAAAAAGAATCCTTATACCTTAAGTGCCTAATATCTGAAGGCTTGAAGTGGTTTTTTGTTTGCATCGGGGCTTTTTCCATTCTACCACGACACACAGTGAAAAAGCACACCAAGTCTCAGTTTTCCTCTGAGACCCAGGGGAAGATTTCTCATGAAGCCTCAATGGAAGCACTCTTCAATTTGATGTCTAAAAATGCCTCAGACCACTTAAAATGCAGACTACAAGTCACCACTTTTGCTTTTGATTTCCTTTAGCAACACAAGTATGTGCACTTAGCCAAATAAGATCTTGTGGGGGGAAAGAGCTCTAGAAAGTGTTCAGCAACATTCAGTCTACGCATTTGTTTGATTTTCTACCAGAAAACCTAAACCAAAGGACAGAACTGTGATTTTTCCTTGTCTCATGACAACTTTTGCTGTAAGAAAGTTCTTTACCTAATTCTAGACATTTCCTCTGAAAACTAGGTTCTACATATATGCATTACTATGTACTGCATTCATTAAGTTGTAAGTTCAACTTCTAGATAGATATATAATATTAAATGAGTGCTCACTTTCTTCCTAAAATTTAGAAGGAAGGATTTGTGAAATAAAGATCTGTGAGTCATCCATTCAAAACTTTCTCTTTTCCTTTTCACTTATGCACTATGATAATAACGGTAAGTGCATTTATTAATTTCACAAATATTGTGCAAATAGCTATCATGTGCTATGCATCATTTCAGATCCTGAGGAGTTACAGTTTCACAGAGGAGTTGGACATTAATCAAGAAATCAGAGAAGAATATAAAATATAAACCTACGATGAGTACCATGAAATAAAGGTGCATGATATTGCTGGAGCATGTAACAGGAGGACTGACCTAATCTGGGAGTATGGGGAAGGCTTCCATGTGGAAGTGATGTTGGCGCTAATACATGAAAAATAAGTAAAGTTATCTAAGTAAAGAGATTGGGCAATGGGGCCTTTCTAGGTAGAGTGATCAGCATATGGAAAGCAGGAAGCTTACTCAAATAGCTTAATGAAGGAGACAGTGTAGGCAGAACAAAGAGTGTTAGAAAGAAGAATGGCAGGAAATTTGGCAGGAGGTAAGGCAGAGAACTGACTAGCAGTTGGGCTGGGAAACTTCCTGCTCCAGGTGGCCTTCCAGATCTACTCTATACCCTTCCCCATCCCACTATATACCTTAGGAGACAAAGCTTCGAAAACTCTATCAATGGACTCTTTACCCTCCAGCTTCCAGGTGCATCCAGCCAATGGGAGGCACCAGGAAAATGGATGATGAGGTGAGTGAAAAAGGAGTTTATTCCTCTGCTATAAGCATACCCACAGACCGAAAGCCAAAACATATGTTGCTATTCATATTCACATATTAAAATAAGCACCTTGACTATAAAATATAAATTGGATTGAGAGGAGCAAGAATAGACAGAGACCTAACATTAGCTTAGATAGGAAAATCATGGTAGAAATACAGAGAACTTGATGGATTCAAGATGGATAAAAAGACCTCCAAGGGGAACTCTAACATTTGTCTGTGCAACTTGATGGAAAGCAGTATCATTGATTGAGGAAAGCACCCCGGGGGTGGGGGTGGGGTGGTACAAAAAAACAGGTTTGCAGATGACTTACCAAGCATTGGTCTTTGGATGTGTTGAATTCGAGGTGACTTTGAGATGTCTAACTGGAGATATAAAAAGGACAGCTGGGTACACAGATCTGAAACTCTAACAAAAGGTCAGGACTTGGAGATTTATATTTGGGAGTTTTTGACATGTGGTGATGATTAAAACTGTAGTTGTATGTGAATTTTCCTACAGAGTGAGAATAAGGTACAGACCCAGCTCTAAGAAACTCAACAAATTAAGAAGGATGAAATTTTAAAAAAAGGAGCAGCAGAGATTTGATGGGTATGTGTGGTACTAGGGAAATGTACAGCATAGAAGACAGGAAACATAACATACAGTAGTGAGAATCATATGGTTGACTGAAAATATGTGAAAAAACATTCTTTCTACCATGCCATTATAGTCCATTGCTTTTTGGGGGAACAAATATCATGTTTTAAAGTAAGATGCATTCTATGCTATGGAACAATATTATTGCACATAGGTTCCCTTTGATTTTGACCCTGTCTGATGTCTGCCCTTTTCTGCAATAGAAGATAGTTTTCATAGTTCTCACCTGTAATAGAGTTCAGTGCTATATCCTGCTGCTTCTGGTTATTATTACTTACCTCAGAACTGAAGCAATGGATCCAGTGCTAGGAACTTGGATTCCAGGTAACCAAGGTTTTATTCTAGCAAACTTCTGCCTGCAGAGAAAGAAAAACAAACACAGAGAGGTTAATGTTCCCAAGGACACATACTAGAAAACAGCAGAGTCAGATTCAAACTAATACTTTGTGATGATCAAATTTCCTATTGTATGACACTTGAAGGCATCAACATAACTACTCACTGTACTCTTTCCCTAACCTCAATGTAGCGAGCAAGATGTAATAACAAAAACCCTCATCAGGAGAGAGAACATTAATCAGAATCAATAACACCAGAAACTGTAGCCTTCATCCTTTGAAAAATATGCCTTTGTCTCAGTCACCTAGGTTGGCTATGTAACAAAAATACCATAGATTGGAAGGCTTAAACCACAGACATTATTTCTCATAGTTTTGGAAGCTGTTTTATATTGTGCATGCTAACTTGTTCCAGTAGTGTCCAACTCTTTACAACCATATGGACTGTAGCCCACTGGGCTCCTCTGTCCATGGGATTCTCCAGGCAAGAACACTAGAGTGGGTTGCCATGCTCTTCTCCAGGGGATCTTCCCAACCCAGGGATTGAACCCACGTCTCTCCCGTCTCCTACATCAGCAGTAGGGTTCTTTACCACCAGCGCCACCTTGGAAGCCCAATTATACACACACACACATATAACATCTTTATCTATTCATCTGTTGATGACAAGGTTGCTTCCATATCTTGGCAATTGTTAATAATGCTGCTATAGACATCGGGATGTGTGTATCTTTTTGTTTGCTTGAGATTGTCACTTTTTAATTTACTTCAACATTTTAGGGGGAAGGAGAGACACAGTCCTTAAGGGGCTGTACAAAGCCTGCCTTGCTTACTGAGGCAGAGAAGTTATAATAGCATTTAACACTCTTGGAGATAGTTCTCAAATATTTTCCAAACTCATAAAAATCATGACATTATCAACAGTGCAGATAATTTCATACTGTTGTGACATGATTGCATGGTCAGCTTGCCTGCAGTTTAAGGTACCAAAAGAAATCTAATTTTGCTCATACTTCCCTTGTTTTGTGGATAAACTGTTCACCTATCAAAACCAAGCAAGAAACAAACCTGTGATCTTCTCACCCAACATATTTGAATAGGCTTGATTTAGTGTGTTTCACTTGCCTTTTACAGTTCATGTGAGTTTTTTTTTTTTTAATAGCAACTGATTTTGCTGTTAGGACAAGTGGGTGCTACATCAGAAAATTTCTCTGACAGTATGGAAAGTCTGGGCCACTTCAACATTAGGCCAGTGGATTTGGTGTCACAATTTAATTAAACCAAGCAGTGCTATCGTAAGTACTGTGTGAGGGCTCTGTTCTCCACAGCTTTGGAGAACTTAATTATTAAATTCACCCCACTGGCTGAAAGACAACATTGTTCTTAAGGAAGAATGCATGGTTGTGTTTCATTACAAACAAATATTATCAGACGCGGTAATAAATTAAGGTCTATCTCAGTTTTTAGACTATTATTATCTAAATTAAACTGCAATGGAAATTTTTATCGAGCAAAATAGAACAAGTTAACCATAGAGGGGTTGTAGAGTTGGAAATTAGATGAAGTCAATAACAAGGCAAAATCTACCGCAAATTAGAACCCAAATTAAAATGTGTGATTGATGGAGTCTGAGATGCTGGGGTATTAGTGCCAAAGATGGGTACCCTTGAACTTTATGACAGTCTGTTGACTGCCATTATTTCACGAGTCCAGTGCTATCACCAAGCCAAAATAATACAGTTCACTGTATTTGGAAAATGGTCAAATACAAGGGTTTCTCTAAGCCTCCTAAAATTTAGGGCCCATCTGCTCTCAATTGGTAGGAAGATTGAGAATGTGTTACAAACCCTAAGACAAACCCACCTGGGAGGCTGAGGCCCTGGCCACTTGTCATGAGATTGCTCTTCCTTCACCTATGAACACATTGTCTTCATAAGCTGTCATGAGGACAGCATGATTGAGAAGACCTATAATAGCAAAAGACTCAGAAGCTAATTCACATAAATTATAATCAATAAAAGATATGCTACAGCCATTACACCTTATATGACATCATGAGAATTTTTGAGTGCTTTGTTTTTTGTAACATTTCTGTATAAGAATAAAAGTCCATCTTTCAGTGCCCCAAATGTGCAAGGGGAAATTTTAATCATATATTCACCCTACATCTTATAAAAAAGGGAAGGAATGGTTCATGTCAGGTGAAACAGAGACCAGACATATTCCTATAGCTCAAGATCACCTTCCCAAGTTGGGGATTGTGGAGGAAAGGAGTCTTCAGTTCCATTTAGACCATTTATCTTAATTTCTTAGAGTGCCATGACCAAGAACCATAAACTACGTGCCTTAAAACAACACAAACACACTGTCCGACAAATCTAGAGGACGTAAGCTCCAAATCAAGGGGCCAGGAAGGCTGATCCCACCTGAGGGTTCTGAGTGACACTATTTCATACCTCTTTCCTGGTTTCTGGTGAAGGCTGACAATGCTTGGCATCCTTGGCTTGTAAACACACCATTTCAATCTCTGCCTCTGCCTTTACATGATTTTCTTCCTATGTTTCTCTCCTCCTCCTCCTCCTCCTGTAAGTACCACAGTCATCTTGGATTAGGGCCCACCCTACTTTAGAGTTACCTCATC